>CM072777.1:114965000-116215000 GCA_036936925.1 Cenchrus fungigraminus | reverse complement strand
GTCTTCGTCTGTTAAGTAGATATCCATTGACGCAAAATCCGGCATGATCAATTCGCAAAATTATCGGCACGGAGCCGTTGCGGTGATCTCCGTACAGTGGAAGGAGCCGCAACGGGTGGACCCAGTGGGGCTCGTATAAATAGAGCGGCGGGGACATCGTTGACCAGCCCCTTCGTCTTCTTCCTCCCGTCGCCGTCACCGCCAGAGCCACCACGCCATAGCCGCCACAGTTCCGTATCCAACCTCCGCCCTAACTTCCCCAATCCGCCATCATCTCTAGCCGGCCGTGCATCAGCTCCACCATCAGCACCCTGCGCCACCGCGCATGCGCATCAAAACCCTAGTGTCCTTTAGATCCAGATCCATTAAAGCTCGAGAAATGGCTGCGCCGGCCCGTGCGATTCCGGACCCGCAGACGGTGTGGGAGTCTTCAACGATGACGGAGGCGAAGATTCAAGCCCTGGTGGACCGTGGGCTGTTGAGGCCGAAGGCGGAAGTGGAGTGGAAGGCGCCGACGGGCGAGGCTTTCCCGACGGAAGACGTCAGGGAGCAGGTCGTCTTTGGTTCCTTCTTCGAACGCGGGTTCAACATCCCCGCCGGGGATTTCTTCTCAGGGCTTCTCTTCTACTACAAGTTGGAGCTGGTACACCTTGTCCCCAACTCCATCACTGTAGTGTCGACGTTTATACATTTCTTTGAGGCGTATCTGGGGATATCACCCCACTTCCTTCTCTGGCGACATCTCTTCTGCGTGAAGACCACCGGCAAACGTGCCGGTGTCGTTGGTGCTGTGATGTTCTGCTTGAGGTCGGGCCTCAAGTCAGAGTGGATTGATTCGGATCTGCCAGATAACACCGCTGGGTGGAGGTCGGATTGGTTCTACATCACCGATCAAAAGCCGGCGCTCCCGAAGCGGACTGGGCACAAGCCCGTGAAGATACCGGAGTGGGATCTGCTGTTGACGTCGCGCGAGATGGACGATGTCAAAGAAGTGCTTGCACTGGTCACCGACCTTAAGGAGAGGGGTGTGACAGGGGGTTCGGTTGCTAGGTCGTTCTGCCGACGCCTGATCCAACCGATCAAGGATCGGGTGCACCCAGCGTACGAATACTGGGGACAATCGGACCCCACTCGCGAGGTGAACCGCAAGGTCTCCAAGGAGGAAATGGCAGCTAGGGTGTCGTAGATCTGTGCCGGGAAGGCACGGATCAAGAAGTGCCCAAAGGCGTACTCGTTGAGCCGTCCGGTTGACCCAGTAAGTCCTGGAACTACTAGGTCGTTTGCTATGTTCTTTTGCTTTTACGTCGTTCTTACTTCTTTGCTCATCATCCATCACAGGAATGGGAGAGGCAGTTCTGGTGTCTGGAACCTCTTCCGGAAGGTGAAGAACCTCGTCAGAAGCTGAGGTCGGACAAATACCAACCTACAGCAGCTAGGCTGCTGGAGAATTATGAGTCAGACTCATCGGTGGAAGCTGATGAAGACACTGACCAAGAGGTCGGTGACGACGTGGGAAGCCGCCCAGAGGCGAGCAGTGCTGCCAAGCCCAGGCGCAGAACGAGAGCAGCGACGGCCAAGCAGCCGGTCTCGAAGGCTATTGCACAGGCCGAGGTGGCCAAAACCGCCAAACTGGAGGCAGAGAAGAAGAAGAAGAGGAAGAGGAAGGCGAGTCCTCCACCGGCGGTTGAGACGCCGGTGATTCCTACACCTTCGTCTAGGGAGGTCGAGTCTGATGAGGAAGATGAAGATGAGGCCACCGATGAGCCGCCGGTTGTTGAAGATCGGACGGTGAGGAGGTCGTTGAGTCCCGCGGCCAAGAGGCAGCGGGAGTTGACGCAGAAGACGACGGAGGACGACCTCCGTCAAGGAATGGAGGTGCAGCGAGCTGCTGCAGGAGCGCAGGCGAGGATGCCTGTGCTGGTGAAAGTGCGGCCTTTCAGGCCTAAGTTACACACCCCGGCTACTGTGAGGTAGGGTCGTTTTTCTGAAGGTCTTTCATTTAACGCTGTTGCTGGATCTTGTGTTGTGTTTGATGATGGTCTCTGCAGGTCGGATGCAAGGTCCCAGCACGACCTGGGTGCCCAGGCGTCGCCTTCACGAACGAGGTCACCCGTCCATGAGGTCAGGGCGCAGACGCTGGTTGATGATGCGAGGACGGCAACTCCTCCACCTGCTGCTAATGTCGGAGCGTCGGGCTCTACTGGCGACGTCGGAGCGTCGACCTCTCCCCCCATCACCGACGTGGACCCTATCAATGCGGTGCCCAGCATGTTGGATCAGGACTTTACTAGGGACCCGATTCAACTCGAGCAGCCGCCGAAGAATCCAGAAACATCCGGCGCACAGGTACTGAGTTCGCCATCGACAGGGCCAACGTTGAGACGTAGAGAGATTGACTGGAATGGTACTCCTTGGCAGGAGGATATCTTCAACGATAATGAGGATATGCGGGCGGCCCGGAACGCGATCTTGACGCTTAACGAAGCGTTGATAGTAAGCCTTTCTCCTGTGCTATTTGTGAAGACGTAGTTGCAAACTTGTAACTGATGACCTGGTTCCTTGGAGCAGTCGCTGGCGGATCGTGCGAAGGGCAGGTCCGACCTGCTGAAGAATGCTGCAGCCACACAGCTGCGGGTGGTCGAGCTTGAGTAGGAGCTCAAGCAGGTCCGTGAAGCAGCGGCGGCCGATAAGAAGAGGCTCGAGGACGAGCTGGCCGAAGAGAAGCGCAAGACCCAGGAGGCCAATGCGCAATTTAACGCTGCAGTCGCCATTGATGTCTTGTGCTGCTGAGGGCTTTGACCTTATAGTATTTGCCTGTATGTTGTAGACTTTCACAGGCGTGAGGATGACCTCAAAAACGACCTGAAGAACACCAAGGAAAGGGTTCGAAACTTGGAGGTGAACCTGCGAGAGGCCGAGGCTGGCGCCAACGAGCTAAAGCGGGTGATGAAGGAGAAAATAGACAGTGAGTTGGTCGTAACTCAAAAGCTGACTTATGAGAAACAGGCTCGGCAGGATCTCGAGGTCAGCCTCGAGGTTGCTTTGAAGTCATTGCAGAATGACCAAGTAATCACTGCAGGGCAAGAGGTGGAGCTGAACAACCTGAAGAACGCTGCCCATTATGCTATGGACATAATAGCATCGCAGGTCAAGGGGGAGGAGCCGAAGTCTGCTCTTGATCGTCTTATAGACATACCCGAGAGGCTTCTCGATCTGCTAAGGGCGACAAGCTTGGCGGCAGCCATGGAAGCGTTAGTGCGGGTGAAGTCGCACTACCCCGAGGTTGACATGGTCAAGGTCGGGGAGAGTTCTGATATGACGAAAGACCTCAAGGCCTTGGAGCTCGAAGTGCACGATGCCGCTACGGCGGTGATGGATGCTCTTGACTATGAAGGCGACGACGGCGAAGAGTAGTCTTAGTCTAGGAGCCGTACCTCTTCCTCCTCTCAGCCATGTAAAAATATCTTTTGATGAAACCTTATTTTGTTGCCTGCATGACGTACTTACTTTGTGTCTGCGCGAACTTGGTAGTCTTCAAAGTGACGACGTCTTATAGCATATCCTGTTGACCACTACTCACGGAGAGGCTGGCTTACCGACCTCCACGGCTCAGCAGGGAGGCTTACGCGAGGTCGGCGCGCGGGAGGGAGTCTGGGACTCAGGTTTAGCAACCATTATGACCAAGCAGGCTCGCAGCGACACAAGGCAGGTAGCCATGAGGGATAATGTCCTCAGGTCGAACGACCCTTGGGTTGGCTTTGAGCCAAGCCCCCGAGCATGTCAAGGGGGAGGATCCGAAGTTTTAACCCCCGAGTCTCGCGACCCTTACGTTGGCTTTAGCCAAGCCCCCGAGCGTGTCGAGGGGTAGGGTTGAAGACATGAGGGAGGAGAAGGTAGAGCTCAAGACACAGCAGATGACTGCTTGAACTAATTATTTATTAAAGCTGAAAAAGATACAAGAACGAGGGATACATAGCTGTGAAAAAAAAACTATTCTACGGGTAGAATCGTCGTAGGTGCTCCACGTTCCAAGGATTGGGTACTCCTTGCCCATCACCCCATTGGAGGCGATATGTAGATGGGCTGACGACTTCGGTGACGATGAAGGGTCCTTCCCAAGGGGAAGAGAGCTTATGCATGCCATCTGTCTTCTGAACACGCCTTAGTACTAGGTCGCCGACGTTAAAGGATGTCTCTTTAACATTGCGGTCGTGGTATCGACGAAGTTGCTGGTCGTGACGAGCTTGACGCATGGCAGCAGCCAGTCTTTTTTCCTCGAGGCTGTCGAGGTCGACACGACGAGTCTGCTCGGCTTCTCCCTCCTCGTAGAACTGTATGCGTGCAGCTCCGAAGGTGACGTCGGTAGGTAGAATGGCTTCGGAGCCGTAGACCAAGAAGAAGGGAGAGAAGCCTGTAGCAGAGCTGACTTGAGTCCTCAGGACCCAGATTATGTGTGGTAGCTCGGCTAACCATCGTGTAGCGTAGTTTGAAGCGTCGGCAAAGATACGCTCTTTGAGGGATTGAAGAACCATGCCATTGGGACGTTCGACCTGGCCGTTGCACCTAGGGTGGGCAACCGAAGAGTAATAGACGTCGATCATGTTGTCTTGGCAAAAATCCCAAAAGGCAGAGCCTGTGAAGGCTGTCCCAAGGTCGGTGATGATCCTATTGGGCACACCGAAGCGCTGTGTTATGTCTTGTATGAACTTGGCCGCTTCTTCTGACTTGACTTTTGTGACAGGTCGGACTTCGATCCACTTTGTAAATTTGTCGACGGCCACGAGGATATACCTGTAGCCGCCCGGGGCAGTTTTGAACGGACCCACAGAGTCGAGGCCCCACATGGCGAAGGGCCACGATGGGGGAATTGTGCGCAAGGCCTGAGCTGGTAGGTGCTGCTGTTTGGCAAAGAATTGGCATCCTTTGCACCTTTTTACGAGGTCTTAAGCATCAGCCATGGCCATGGGCCAGATCGATAAGCTTTACCGACCAGATTGGCGGATGCAGCGTGGCAGCCACACTCTCCACCGTGAATCTCAGCCAGGAGCTGTAGACCTTCTGATCGTAGAATACATTTCATCAAGACGCCAGTGGAGGTGGCTTTTCTGTATAGGTCGGTACCAATCATGACGTAGTTAGCACTTCATCGTGTGATACGTTCTCGTTCTGCTTTGTCTTCTGGGACTCGTCGGTCGAGTAGGAAGGCTAAGAAAGGCTCGCGCCAATCATCCTCCTTTTCTGCCATCAACACGTCACGGGGAGGTGCTGGAGTTTGGTCGTGTTGAGCTAGGTCTGGATTATCTGGATCCAGCAGCTTGATCGAAGGCTTGCGTAGGTCTTGGACGAACACACCCGCCGGAACTAGAGCCCTCTTGGAGCCTAGTTTGGAGAGTACGTCGGCAGCAACGTTGTTGTTGCGTGGCACGTGCTGAAACTCAATTCCCTCAAAGTGGCCTTCGAGCTTGCGGATCTCAGCACAGTATGCATCCATTGTGTCTTTGACACAATCCCACTCTTTATTGACTTGTTCGATGACGACCTTGGAATCGCCAAAAGTCAGTAGTCGCTTGATGCCAAGGGACACTGCTATGCGGAGCCCGTGAATTAGAGCTTCGTACTCTGTCCCATTGTTGGAGGCCTTGTAGTGTATCTGCAGGACGTACTTAAGCTGCTCTCCCTGGGGAGAGATGAGTAGCACACCTGCTCCTACGCCTTTGAGGTTTAAGGCGCCGTCGAAGTACATTATCCAGTGTTCAGGCCGCTCCTTGGGAGGGGGCATCTAGATTTCTGTCCACTCTGACACAAAGTCAGCGAGGATCTGTGACTTGATCGCCTGCCTGGGGCAAAATTCGATGTCGAACTCTCCAAGCTCTACTGACCACTTGACGATGTGGCCATTGGCGTCACGATTGCGGATGATCTCTCCTAGAGGGAACGACGAAGGCACCGTGATCTTGTGGGCTTGGAAGTAGTGGCGAAGCTTTCTCGACGTAATCAGGAGTGCATAGAGCAACTTCTGAGGCTGTGAATACCGTGTTTTAGCGTCGGCCAGGACCTCACTTACGTAGTACACAGGTCGCTGAACAGGATAGGCCTGCCCTTCTTCTGCTCATTCAGCGACGAGAACCGTGCTGACCACATGAGTGGTGGCGGAGATGTATAGTAGGAGGGTTTCCCCCGCTACAGGTGGTGTCATGACTAGAGGTGAGGTCAAGGACTCTTTGAGAGCCTCGAAAGCCTTCTGTGCTTCTTCATCCCATACGAACTTATCTGCCTTCTTCAATAGCTTGAAGAAGGGCAGACCTTTCTCGCCGAGCTTGCTGATGAAACGACCTAGGGCCGCCATCATACCTGTAAGCTTCATGACGTCTTTCTTGCAAGATGGCTTGGCCATGTTGCGTATTGCGTCAACCTTCACGGGGTTGGCTTCAATGCCTCGGTGCCCGACCATGAAGCCCAAGAGCAATCCGGAGGGAACACCGAAGACACACTTGGTCGGGTTGAGCTTCCACTTGAATTCCCGTAAATTGGCAAATGTTTCGGCGAGGTCGGTGATGAGGTGTTCTTCCTCGGTGGTCTTGACGACCACATCATCGACGTAGGCTTCAACGTTCTTCCCGATCTGCGATTTCAGGCACCTCTGTATCGCCTTTTGGTATGTTGCTCCCGCATTTTTGAGGCCAAAGGTCATGACCTTGTAGCAGTAGATGCCATTGGGTGTTATGAACACAGTCTTGTCTTTGTCGTCGGGATTCAAAGCTATATGATGATAACCTGAGTAGCAGTCAAGAAAGCATAGTAAAACACTGCCGGCCGTGGAGTCCACGACCTGGTCGATGCGAGGAAGAGGGAAGGGATCTTTTGGGCAGTGCTTGTTGAGGTCGGTGTAATCGATACATATCCTTAAACCGCCAGTCTTTTTGGGTACAAGGACCGGGTTTGCAAGCCAAACTGGGTGTTTACATTCGCGAATAAAGCCTGCAGCTAAGAGCTTGCAAACTTCGGTTTCTATAGCCTGTTTTCTATCTTTTGCGAATCGCCGGAGCTTTTGCTTGATAGGTCGTGCAGTCTTGTTTACTTCGAGGGTGTGCTCAGCCAGCTCCCTGGGGACACCGAGCATGTCGGATGGACTCCTTGCGAAGATGTCGGCGTTGTCCCGGAGGAAACTAGTGAGCGCGAGTTCCTATTTGGGGTCGAGGTTGGCCCCGATGACGACTTCCTTGGATGCGTCGGGCAGGCCGAGGCACACTTTCTTCACAGCAGGACTAGGGTCCAGGGCTGTAGCTATACGCTTCTGTTCTGGTACCTCCAGAGTGGTTTGGTCGATCTTAGCGGCCTGGGCGACCATGACCGTAGCTGTGGCTTTGCAGGCGGAGTCTTTGGCGACCTCGACGGTGGAGCTCTCGCAGTTGTAGGAGACCATGATGCCTCCCAGGACGGAAAGGATTCCGTTAGGCGCTGGCATCTTCATGATTAAGTAGGTGTGGTGTGGTATGGCCATAAACTTGGCCAACATAGGTCGACCAAGGATAGCGTGGTAGGAGGAGCGGAAGTCCGCGACCTCGAACATCAGGTACTCCGTTCGGAAATTTTCCTGTGTACCAAAGGTGACCGGTAGGCATACACGACCTATGGGGTACGCGGCCTTGCCAGGCACCACGCCGTAGAAGGGTTCGTCGCAGGCAGTCATCTTGTTGAAGTCGAAGTCCATCTTTCTGAGCGTCTCTGTGAAGATGATATTCAGGCTGCTGCCCCCATCAATGAGGGTCTTAGGCAGGAACGCGCCATCGACTATGGGGTTGACAACCAGCGGGTAGGTCCCAGGGTCTGGTATGTGGACCCAGTGGTCTTTTCTTGAGAAGGTGATGGGGAACTCCGACCAACGCAGAGATTGCGGGGTTTCAGTGTTGACGTGCCCGATCTCTCTTGCGTTTGATCGAAGCTGCCTGTTGCTTTTGGTCACTTGGCGACCGCCCACAATGAAGTTGATCTCGCGGTTGGCTATCTGAAACGCGCCGTTAGGGTTACCCCCTTTTGGCGGAGGTGGTGGAGAACGCTCGTTGCGGTTGTTGTCATTCTGGCGACGGCGATCGTCCCGGCGATCGTCGCGTCGGTCGTTGCGTTGGTCGTCGCGGTTGTTTTCACGGTGATCATTACGCCGGTAGTCATCATGTCTATCATCACGTCGGTCATCGCGGCGGTAATCACGACGGTCCCTATCATCATTGCGACGCTAGGGTCGGCGATCTCGGTAATCGCGTCGATCAGGTCGACTGTTACGATTGTCATAGCGGCGGCTGCTATTTTGGCCGTCGTTGCTATTGCTCTTGGTCTTCTTAGGCTCTGGGGGAACCCTTAGGGCCCGCTTGAGCTGCTCGCACTCCCACATGGTGTGCTTGGCGTCGCAGTGGAACTGGCACTGATCGTCCATGACCATGTTGAAGTCGCCTTCAAGGAAGGTGGAAGGTCGGGGTGGATCAGTCACATAGGCCTCGCCAGATCGCTTGCGCGACCTGTTGCCTCCATCGTCGTGGTCTTCTCCCTTGAAGTCGTGCATCACCGCGTCTTGAGTGTCAACAAGCTTATCGACATAAGCCATGAGGTCGCCGATGGTATGTGCGTCAGCTTCGTGGATCTTCTCGAAGAGCTTGATGTTGGTTATCCCCTTCTTGTAGTATGCTATGACGTCTTCATCTTTAACACCTGCGAGAGTGTTGCGGTTTTCGAAGTAGCGATTAGTTTACTCTCGGAGAGTTTCATCACGCCGCATCCGTACTCTAGCGAGGTGGTGCGTGTTGCCCGGTCGGTTGTAGGTCGCTTGGTAGTTGGTTGTGAAAAGACGCGACAAGGTCGCCCACGAGGTGATGCATTCTGCAGGAAGATTGTCGAGCCACAGGAGTGGCGCTTTACCCATCACAAGGGGGAAGTATCCCGCCATGTGGTCTTCATTGCCTCCAGAGGCGCGTGCCGCAATGCTGTACATCTTGAGCCAGATACTTGGGTCGGAGCGACCGTCGTATTTTTCAATGGCTGGCTTGAAGTCCTTGGGGTATCTGATCGTCCTGAGACGTCGTGAGAATGCTGGGAAGTTGTTGACCGCTCCCGGGCTGGCTGACGGGGCATAAACCGTTGGGATAATGTAGAGATCGTCTGGCGGACCATTATCTTGGTCGTACTGGGCACGTCGGAGGAGCTCTTGGTCGTGCATGTTTCGTAGTTCCGTTGCTTGGATTGGATTGTTGGCGTTGAGGGGATCGGGGACCCCATTGACGCGGTCATAGTTAGCACGACGTGCTATCTCCACCTCATCTCGTATCCGTCGACGCTGGCTTCCTTCAGCATGGTTGGCTTGTACTAGCGGAGGTTGAACTCTGACGTTTTGTTGGGTGCCAGCAGCATTAGCTGCATTGTTAGCGACGTTGCCTGCAGCGTTTGCGGCAGGGTTGGCTGCGGCGTTAGCGGCAGCATTAGCGTCAGGGTTGGCTGCAGCGTTAGCGACAGCGTTGGCAGCAGGGTTGACCGGCTATACCACTTCGTTTTCACCGCCTCCTTCTTCAGGCACCGGCTGGAGAGGAGCGTTGGTGTTGGAGTGACGTCGTTGCCGAGGGTTGTCCGACCTACTCCTGGAGTAGGAGCTTGCAGCCGATCTGCTGTAGCTTGGGCCCCGTTCTTCGACCTGAGCGGTGGCGACGCGGATGTGGGCTTGAAGACGCCGTATTGCCGGAGTATCCTCAAGCTGACCTAGTGCAGCGAGAGCGGCGCCCAGGTTTGCTTGAGGAGAATTGTAGACTTCGTGGCCATCTTGCTCAAAGTCCCTGAGGAGGTCTCTGGCACGTAAGTGGTTCCGTCGAGGCTCGTTGCGTTGTTGGAGAGCCACTGGAGCCACGGGTGCTTGCGCTCTGTTGTTGACGACGTTGCCTCCGGGTTGGTCACCAGCGCCTTGTCCCACATTAGCTGCGGCTGCTTCGACTTCTTGTTGACGACGTGCAGCTCGCGCAGCGTTGGCGTTTTCACGTTCGATACGTTACTCGTCTGTCTCTCCAACTTGAGGAGGTACATCCGCAGAGACGACCAAGACCTCGCGATCTGGAGTCTCGAACGCTTCTCCCGAATAGTTCGGGGAGATGGTCGTGCGGGCGATCTGGAACGCGAGGCGGTCCGGGGACGGCTCTCGGTTGATCTGGCGGCGATGAGCTGCGGTGAGAGGTCGTCGAAGCTTCTTGAGCACACGGTACTGGCGAGCCGTGTGTTTGGGATTCTCATGGATGGGGCAAGGGTCGTCGAGGTGACTCCTGTAGCTTCCACGATCTGGTGTCTTGGATCCAGATTCGATCTGGATCTTGCACTTCATGTAGCGAGACGCTGCGTGAGTTGCGTTCCGCAGGCCAAGAGGCATGCTGGATGAGGACGGAGGGGTCCTGCGAGGGCGTTTGACGCGTTCGCAGACCTTGATCGTGTCGGAGAGCATGCCTTCGACACGATTGAGTCCCGCGATCAGGTCGCTGGGAGTGGGTGGGTGGGTTTCCGCTAGCAGTTCTGAACCGACCTGCTGGTTGGAAGTGACCGCATTGCTCTCGATGACGAGGCAGGCGGCTGGAGCGGTGGATTTCGCCGGCATCGAACCGAAGCAGATGTCGATGGGATTGGCGAGGATGTCCGCCATGCTTTCTGGGAAGATGATGCCGCTGGTCTGAGCCATCGAGTTGCATGAAGAACCTCGGATTCAACCCCTACCTGGCGCGCCAACTGTCAGATGGTGAGATCTGGACAGCCCACGGGGGTGTTAATCCCTGTGGTTTAGTTGTTCAGCGGGGTGGAATCTAAGGCTAAGAACTCGATGGTTGTGCACGAGCACACGGAACACAGAGAACACGGCGAGTTTATACTGGTTCGGGCCTCTGGAGAGTAAAACCCTACGTCCAGTTGCTGGTGTAGATTGCTTGAGGATTGCGTATTAATACAAGGGGTCGCCCTGCCCGCCTTATATTGGCCAGCGGACAAGGTCGGTTCCCAGACTCCAGGTCAGATATGACCAGGAGACCTAAATCTAGCTGACTACGACATTTTCCATATCCGTCGATCTGCTTTGGTCGAAATCCACCGATGTCTTGTCTTGTACGCCAAGTCTTGAAGTCATTCCGGATGAGGTCGTCTAGAGAATCTTTTGGAAGGTCTTCAGGAGGTCGTGTGGGCCGCCAACTAGGTCGGTTGGGCCCACTGACAGGTCGGCGGGTCTTCTAATAGGCCGGACCCACTTGTCGGGGACGGCCGTGAGCCTGGTCGGTGGGGACCCAGGGGTACCCATGTCTCACACATTGGTTCAACAGAAACTGAGATATGGTTTTTACTTCATCAACAAGCATCATTCAGAAACAGATATATAAACAATTCATAAGTACATGATAAATTTACCAGGAGCACATACAAGCATAACAAGATGATAGCCACAAGATTAACCATAGAAAGCATACACATGAGGCTATACAAAATATACACACAGATCTAGCATAAATACCAAATAAACCATAACTAGAGATTTACTCAGCAACTTTGTGCAAAAACTTAGGTATAGCCTAATCAAGTCATTACTAACAACATATCCAAAGATCAAGGCTAGATCATGAGTAGAACTCAAGTTATGAACTGTCACACCCGATTTCCGTAAAGAAACCAAATGCATCTCATATGTGTGCCAGGATCATAATTTCACACATATGATAGACAAAGAGTGTAATATCAGATACAAATGCTCAAAAGCGTACAAAAGAGGTTTATTAACATTTTATTACACTCATCGATAGACACGAAGGTCTTTACACGATCATCGATAACTACAACGGTGCAACTCCGTCTTCGGCTCCACAGGCGTCTGACTGGTGAAAGCAAGCCTCAGAACTCGTCGAAGTCGCTGAAGAACTCCTCACCGTTGTTCTCCTCTGAACAGCGGTAAGCAAGGGTGAGCACACTTATGGTTAGAGCTCAGCAAGTGGGGGAAAAGTATGCAAGGCTATCAAGGGTAGGCTAAAGTTTTGCAGCGGTTAGCATTTTAATGTTGGTCAAATTTTATTAGCAAGCGCCTATTTACTAAGTGTAAGTTTATACCATCCACAAAAGATTAAGCTTTTGAAACATTATCCCAAAAACCATAAACAACCATAATTTAATTTCCAAGTTCAAGTTCACTTATCATGTGAGGGTCCAAGCCGATCTTAACCGTGAGCACGGCTGATCGATCAGTTTTCACTCTGCAGAGGTCGTACACTTTATCCACAGCTCGTGTTCCCCATGTTGCCCGGGTTAGCTAGACCCTTAAACACTTCCGAGGTGAGTGGCTAGGGGTCCACTACGTAGCCTTTACAAAGGTAGTGCAAAAGACCAACAACCTACGACAGTTACAGCAGCGGAGCGGACCATAACCCTCCCTAGTGGTCAGCACCTTAGCAAAGGCTGCTACCCCAAAAGAACCGGGCTATACCCCTTCAACTCCGGCCCCCTGTGCCCCTTTCGGGAAAGGTTGTCAGATAGTTCACACGCCTAATTAATTGGCTAAGGGCAGAGCCATATGCCACTGTGGTTGCACTGTTTTCTTGGGTGGTTCTCCATGTTCCAATTAAATTATATGATCTTATAAATTACCAAGTTTCACCAAAGTTCCATGATCAACATTTATAAATATTTATTTCAACCATCCCAAGTTAAGCAACTAAGCATTTCTACCCAAATCATTTATTAAAAAGGTTTGTTCAAGGTAATAGGGGTAAAATTCTAGTCATGTCCTTAAAAAGGTGATTTTCCCATCAATTTATGCATAGCAACATTAAAAGTAAATTTTAGTTATTATGCAAGTTGTGTGGGTCAAAAATAGAATATGCAGGGGAGGAAATCCACTTGCCTTCCTCTCCTAAAAAGTCCAACTCTTCTTCTTCAAAAGGTTGATCTTGCTCCTAGATCGGAAGCTCGGTTCCAACGGGCACGATATCTACGATCACATCAAAAATCATTCAATAAGTAAAAATAGTACATCAATCATTCTAAAAAGCTAAAACAAGCTTCTAAAACTGACGGGTACTGAGAGACGGTCGCATGGACACCAAAAACACCTAAAACGGACAAAGGATGCAAAAGATATGGTAAAAACAAGCTCTAGGGGCTAAACTGTGAGAAAACTAACTTCCAGGGGCTTATCTGCAAGAAACCAGGGACTTATACCTAATTATGATTAAAAACTGAAGGTTTAACTTGTAAAAGATAAAGGATGGACTGCGGGTGAGAGAAACTTGAAAACTTAGGGGCCTAAACATAAAAACCAGGACTTAACTGTGAAGATTCTTGAAGGTGGAAGGGCATTTCTGTGAAATCTAAAACTAGGAGGTCTCTTAAGCAAAAAGGACGGCGACGGCTCGGTTGACCGTTACGGTCTTCTGTTGACCGGGCGGGATGGGCGCATCTGGGCCGTTGCTCACCTGATCGACGCCTAGGCGAAATGCAAGCGGCCAGCGGCGGCGCCGGGCGGCGCCTGGCCGGGACTCCGCCGGGAGTTTGCCGGCGAACGGCCAACCGGAGTTCCCGGGCACAGACTCGAGCGCGGATAGGCTCTACCGGCAGCTGGGGAGCACGGGAACCCATGCAGGGGCTTGTGGAGGAGCGGTGAGCGGCGGCGGAGGTGCTACGGCCGGCGAGGCGGGCGGCGGAGCTCCGGCGAGGTGCGCGGGATGTTAGGCGGCCTGAGAACGAGAAAGAGTGGCTCGGGGAGGTATCTTACCCTGCGGTGAAGCTTTGACGCAGAGCACACCGAAGAAGAAGAAGCAGAGGCGGAGATCGACCCGGCGGCGGAGCTTTGGTGGACGGCGACTCCGATCTTCAGGAGGCTGCGCTGTGCACGAGCGGGGAGAGCGAGGAGAGGTGCGGGGAAAAGAGGGAGCTCTAGGGCCTTTTATATGGCGGAGGGGCAAGTGGAGAGGCGCCGAGGCGGTGGCTCGGTGGAGCTCCAGCCATTGATAGCCATGAAGCTCGGTGGGAGCCGTTTCCGGAAGGGGAAGGAGTCACACCCTAAAAATTTCCAATTTCAGGAAGAACAATTAAAACAATAATTTTCTCTCAATTTTAAAATCTGTCCAACATTTATTTTCTTTACAGGAAATATAGAATAAGAAAAAGGTTTTGTTTGTTTTTCGGAAATTGAATAAATGTTTGTGTGAGTGTTGCATTCATGCCGATGCATCTAGTGGTTCATGAGTGCAAAAGCTTTTCAAAATGCGCTTAGGTGCTGACCAAACCCCTCTGAGAATTTTCTAAAATTTTCTGGAGTTTATTCTCATTTTCTCTGAGCATTTTCTATTTATTAGAAGGCTCTAAAATATTTTTCATTAGCTCCAAATATTTTATTTGGGTTGCTCATGTCTCAATCTATCTCTGAGAATTTTTCTGGAATTTTTGGAATTTTCGGAATATTTTTCGTGGCTTTTATGAATTATCTAGCTATTTCTAGATTAATCTTTTCACGAAAATAAATTCTGAAAATAAAAAGAAATTCTTTTTCTTTTCCTTTTTTCCTTCTTCACTTTTTGGCCCAGTTTCTCTTTCGGCCCGTCAGCAAGAAGTCTGTTCATACCCCTCAGACTCCCTTGTGCTGTTCACTATTTTTCACCTTGGCCCAGTTACATCCCGCGACCCGTCTCTTGAAGTCTGCTGGACGCCCCCGATCTCTTCCCGCTGTCTGTCTTCGCCCGGCTTAGCTCCTCTTCTGGCCCGCCAGGCCCGTTGGCCGCCGCCGCCGGACAGAGTCTGCCCCGGCCGGGACTCTGCCGGAGTCCGCCACCGCGCCGCCCACGGCGTCCGCGCCGCACCCGACGGGGTCTCTCGTGCCCTGCGCCCTTTAAAGCCGCGCAGCGTGACCCTGCTCTCGCACCACGCCGCCCTGCGCCTCGGGTTGCGCCGCTCCGTCACCGGACCGGAACGACGAGCTCGTCGTCCGCCGGAGCCGAGCTCGACCGGAGCAAGCTATCACCGCTGGGAGTTTCACAAGGTCGTGCCACACCTGCTCCGCCCCTCCTCATCCCGGAGCTGCACCGGAACCCCGTCGCCACTGTGAGCACCCGCCGGCCGTCGCAGGCTACCGCCGCCGGCCATCTTCCCGACCTTCCCTGTCCAAGGTGAGAACCCCCACGTTTTCCCCTCGGCCTCCTCCCTCTTTTGCACCTTTTGCCCGAGCTCCCCGCGCCCAGGTCGCCGGCAACCCCCACCGGCCGGAGGTCCTCTGTCCGACCCCTTGCCTGTCCCCGAACCGAAGGAGGAAGAAGACAGGGCGACTTTGCACATAACCCCCTGAAGAATCTTGTAAACCCTAGATCCGTTTTATGTGTCTTGCACTTCTTCCAGAAAACCCCCTAAACCTTTTAGATTCCCTAGATCCAATCCATCTCGATAATCTTGCAAGAAAGTCCCTGAGTTTATATACATAATTATCTATATGCCCCTGTGTTTTCGCAGTTAAGCCCCTGGAAGTTTCCAATCTCTGCAGATAGGTCCCTAATCTTGTTTTGCTCATAAAATCTTCGTTTTAGCTCCGTTTTCATCCGTTCAAGTTGCGTTAGGTTCATAATAATGTCAAGTACACGTTAGTGGTGACTTTTGATCATGTTTTTTTTCTGAAAATAAATTTAATATTAATTTTGATTAATGCTTATTAACATGTCTTTTATAAATAAAAGCAATATAGATCTATACCCGTTTTTCATAATCAAATTTAATTTGATTAATGTTTACTTCACATGCTTTTGTAAATAAAATCTAATTAGATCTTTTACCCGGTTTTTCATAAACCAAATGTTAATTTGCTTAATATATAATTAACTTTTCTAATTAAAAGTTGATTAGGCTTGAACACCGGTTTTATGAATAAATGTTAATTTGATTAATGCCAATGCCATAATGTTTTTGATAATAATATGATCTACTCGAATCATAAAGTTGTGTTTAGATGATTCATATAGTTTAGCTTTTCTAAATTAAATGTTTAATTGATATAATTCATATATGAATCTTTATAAATAAAACTTGACTAGTTCTTTACACCGGTTTTATAAATAAAGTTTAATTTGCTTTAATTCCAACTTGAGGTATTTTCTTTATGAAATATCCTTTACATATTTTTACTGATTAAAATAAACCTAGCTCATAGTTTGATCTCTCATATATGCAAATCAACCGGTAGACGTTCTTTATCAAAGCTCTGTCTCAGTGTGTCTCTGTTGTAGAGCTAATCTCCTTTCAAGCTCCAGATCTTTTGATCCTAGTTCTTGCTCAAGCCTAGTGTTCTTCATAAAGCTAACCAAGCCTTTCCTTATCTCAGCACGGTCTGTGTGCTTCAGTGATCCATAGTATCGAGCCTATCCTTTAGCACGTTCTTTTAAAGCTTCTCTTTTGATTGGTGCATTGTTCTTAGTTTGCTTGTATGTTTGCTTTGTATGCTTGTGCCCGATGATTGATGCGAGTAGATTGAACGTGGTTCGAGAGCTTTGAAGAGTATGAAGATGAAGAATTCTGAGCAACATCACTACTTTGGTTAAAGGCAAGTGTGTCCTTGTTCTTTTGTCCTAATAACTGTGTTTAATCACTCATTGCATATGCTTGCATTAATATTGATGGGTCCTATTAAGGTTTATCCTAGTTTTTATTACCTTTATTCCTTGTCAACCTGGGTTTTACCTTTCTGTTGGGTAGCTTTGCTTAGCTGCTATACCTTGGGTTATGGTGGTTCTAATGAACAACAATGATGATGAACATGTTTTTATGCTATATACCTTTGGTTAATACAAGATCACCATGCTTAATCAGAACATGGAGTGACCACCCAGGAAAACAGTGCAACCACAAGGGTATAAGGCTCTGCCTTGGCTAATTAATTAGGGACTCTAGTGTTGGGGTGGCCTTACCTGATAAGGGTAAGGGGAAGCGCTAGTGGGGTATAGACTCGCTCTAGTGGGGAGTGTGCTTGGCTAAGACACGTCGCCTACTAGGGGACTTTATACTCTGCAATGACTTGGAACCTTCACGGGTTGCTTCACTGGGGAAACTTTGTAAAGGCCTCGTAGCGTCCCTATACAATCACACCTCAGTAGTGTGGTATGATGCCTGATCAGCATCGCGTGGTTGGGTTTAAAGTTCCTAGAACTTTTACGCGACTTGTGGTGAAAGTGTACAACCTCTGCAGAGTGTAAAACTAATCGATTAGCCGTGCTCACGGTCAAGAGCGGCCTGGACCCTCACATGATAATTGAACTTGAAGATGGACTTAAATTGTGGTTATGGTTATGTTAGTCATATGCTTATGGCGTATCTCTTTATGCTAATGTGGGTTGGTATATACTTATACTTTACTAGTAATCAGGTGCTAATAAAATTTGACCAACTAAAAGTGCTTAATGCAGTCAGCCTGTCAGCCTTTCCTTGATAAGCCATTGCATTCATACTTTCCCCACACTTGCTGAGTACGACATGTGCTCACCCTTGCTATAAACAATGTTGCTCAGAAAGAGGAAGCTGCTATGAAGACGTTGTGAAGATGTTGCTGGTGCTAGGCGTACGCAACCCCCCAGTCGTCTGCCTGTGTTGTTTGGAGCCTTCGTTTCCAGGATAAAGCGTAAATCTCTGATAATCTTTGCTTTCCATATGTGATATTGTTTCTGTTATTCACTTATGTTAACTATATGCATGGAACTTGATCCTGGCATGCATATAGATTTGCACTTGGTTTTCTTTGGAAAAACAGGTGTGACAGAAGGGGAAGAGCCGGGCGAGTGGGTGCTCGTGGTGCGGTGGCGCAGTCAAGGAGGAAGAGGAGGGGGCGAGGGAGCTAGAGAGGCACCGGGGAAGGCGGGGATTTGGCCGGTCGGCCATGGCTGTTGCGGGCAGGGGAGGAGCTCGAGGTGGGAGGAGGATCCGACATGCGGGCCCCACACAGCAGTGAGAGGGAGAGGGGGGAAAAGGAAGCTGGGCCGGCGGGGTTGGTTTGGGCCGAAAGAGAAACTGGGTCGCGGCGGAGAGAGAGAAAGAGAGGGAAACTGGGCCGAAAGAGAAGGATGGGCCGGGGAAGGTGGGCTGGAAAAGGGAAAGGGGAGAGGGAGGGAAAGTTGAGGTTTAAAATTTTGTTTGTTTAAACTTTTTTTCATGATTTTGAAAACACACAAACTCAAACAAAAGCATGCAACCAAAAATGATGCACAAGCACTTGTGTGTTTCTAAATTAATTAAATATTATTTAATATATTTAAAAGGCAATTTAATTAGTCAAAATTAATAAAACCCTTAGAAAATAAAATCTAACTTTGTTGCTAGCATTTTTAGGTGATGGAATTTTGGGTGTTACAAATCCTACCCCCTTAAAGAGAATCTCGTCCTCGAGATTCGGAAAGATTGGGAAACAGGTGAGGAAATTCTGCCATAAGCTCATCTTCTCTTTCCCAAGTAGCTTCTTCCTCTGAGTGGTGACTCCACTGAACTTTGCACATTTTAATGACTCTGCTCCGAGTGACTCTTTGTGATGTGTCCAAAATTCTGATAGGGTGTTCCTTATAGGTCAAATCATCCTTCACATCAAGATCTTCCAGAGGTAGGTGGTCTACCTTAATCTCGCTCGAACACTTCTTGAGCTGAGATACATGAAACACATCATGCACATCTGACTATCGAGCTGGAAGTTCCAATTGATATGCAACTTCTCCCTTCCTTTCTAAGATCTAAAAAGGTCCAATGAAATGAGGTGACAACTTCCCTCTAATCTTGAATCTTCGTAGGCCTCTAATGGGTGATACTTTGAGATATACATAATCTCCAACTTCAAACACTACTTCTCTCCTTTTGGGATCAGCATAACTCTTTTGTCGTGACTGTGCAGTCTTAAGATTTTCCCGAATTATTTCAACTTGTCTTTCAACTTCCTTTATGATCTCTGGTCCAAAAAGTTGACTCTCTCTCCTGTCTGATTCCAGTACAATGGGGTCCTACACTTTCTCCCGTATAAGGCTTCAAAAGGGGCCATCTTGAGGCTGGTTTGGTAGCTGTTGTTATAAGCAAACTCTGCGTATGGCAAACTTTTATCCCAACTACCTCCATGTTTTAAGGCACAAGCCCTCAACATATCTTCTAGAATCTGGTTTGTCCTTTCGGTTTGACCGTTTGTTTGGGGATGATATGCAGAACTAAAGTTAAGCTTTGTATCCATTGATTCGTGCAACTTTTCCTAGAAATGTGATGTAAACTGTGTCCCTCGGTCAGACACCTCCGCCTCCGGCAGTATATGTATGGATGGATATGGCCGGGGCGCGAATCGGCAAGGGAATATGGTGCGTGAGGCAGCTGGGGGCCATGTCGTGGCATGGCAGCATCTTCTTTTGCCGCATCCATCCTCCATGTCACCACCTCAATTGTTTTTGCTGCTTTTGCTTTCACTTCTTTGACCTGAAAGAAGGAGAATCTTTCAGCAGTAGGCGGGGCAAAAGCGAAACAGTTCAACTACACCTCCCCCCTCTATCTTCTTTGGAACTCCATGTAAACATATGATTCTAGACATATACAATTCTGCCAACTTAGCTCCAGTATATGTTGTCTTGACTGGTATGAAGTGAGCAACTTTAGTCAACCTATCCACAATGACCCATATAGAATCATATCCATCATGGGTACGAGGCAATCCCACAATAAAATCCATGCCTATTTCTTCCCATTTCCACTCGGGTACTTTCAATGGTTGAAGCAAACCTGCCAGTCTTTGGTATTCTGCTTTTACTCTCTGGCATATGTCACACAAGGCAACATTAGCGGCAACATCCTTTTTCATTCCATACCACCAATATTTCTGTTTCAAGTCTTGATACATCTTGGTGCTTCCGGGATGAATTGAATAAGCTGAATCATGTGCTTCCTTTAGTATAGTCTCACGGAGATGGTCAATTTCAGGCACACAGATCCTATTCCTGAACCAAATAGTTCCTTGGTCATCCCTTTTGAAATCTGGAACTTTTCCAGAATCAATCAACTTTCCCTACTCCTTAATCTTCTCATCTGTCAACTGACCCTTCCTGATTTCCTGTTCAAGTGTAGATTCTACTTCCAGAGTTATGGTTTCATTCTGGGCAACAATTCCCAAATTGAGACGTGCCATCTCCCAACACAACTCTTGAGGCATCGGACGGGCTATGAGCATATTCGCCTGACTTTTTCGACTCAAGGCATCTGCTACAACATTTGCCTTGCCGGGGTGGTACTGAATATCCAAATCATAGTCCTTGATTAATTCTAACCATCTACGCTGTCTGAGATTTAGGTCTTTTTGAGTGAAGATATACTTCAAACTTTTCTGGTCAGTAAAGATGCGACACTTGTTCCCAATCATGTATTGCCTCCAGATTTTTAGAGCGTGCGCGATGGCAGCCAACTCTAAATCATGAGTGGGGTAATTCTGTTCATACTTTCTCAATTGCCTAGAGGCATAAGCGATCACCTTTCCTTCTTGCATTAGTACACAACCTAGACCCTGAAGTGAAGCATCATAGTATACATCAAAACCCTTGTGAATATCTAGCATTATCAGTACGGGAGTTGTAGTCAACCTCTTTTTCAGTTCCTCAAAACTATCTTGGCACTTGGCATCCCATTTAAATTCCTTTCCTTTTTCCAACAAAGATGTGAGAGGTTTTACAATCTTCAAGAATCCTTCGATGAATCGGCGGTAGTAACCTGCCAATCCAAGGAAAGTCCTGATCTCTGCCACATTCTTAGGCGGATTCCAGTCAAGTACAGCCTGAACTTTGCTCGGATCTACCGCTATTCCACCCTCCATGATAATATGTCCAAGGAAGGAAACTTCCTTTAACCAAAAATCACATTTGCTGAACTTAGCATATAGCTGATGTTCTCACAGTTTCTGCAGTACGAGTCTAAGGTGTTCTTCGTGCTCTTCTTCATTCTGGGAGAATACCAGAATGTCATCGATAAAAACTACCACGAACTTGTCAAGGTACTCCATGAATACTTTGTTCATCAAATACATGAAGTATGCCGGTGCATTTGTCAACCCAAAGGGCATGACTGTGAACTCATATAGGCCATATCTAGATGTGAAAGCAGTTTTGGGAATGTCTTCTAATCGGATTTTCAACTGATGGTACCCGGATCGTAGATCGATCTTAGAGAAAATTTTAGCACCTTTCATCTGATCAAACAAATCTCCAATCCTGGGTAATGGGTACTTGTTCTTGATGGTAACATCATTAAGGGGTCGATAATCTATGCACATTCTTCTAGAACCATCCTTTTTGTCAACAAAGAGAATGGGAGATCCCTAAGGTGACGAGCTAGGTCGGATGTAACCTTTACTTAGCAACTCATCAATTTGTTTCTTTAATTCGGCCAAATCCTTAACACTCATTCCATATGGTCTTTTATAAATAGGAGCAGTACCAGGTAAAAGTTCAATGCTGAATTCAATGTCGCGGTCAGGTGGCATACCTGGTAACTCATCTGGAAATACGTCGGGGTACTCATTCACTACTTTGATATCTTTCAGGGCCTTTTCTTCTATCCAATGTTGCCCTACACGCTACATGGTACACGGTCGGTCACCCTTTGTTTAGCGAATAGTCGGACTATACGGTTGATTAAACAGACAAAAAAAGGGATTACACGGGATTAAACGGATTAAACGGCCTACACGACCAACACGGTTGACTGCTGAGTAGCATTTAAACGTCGTGTAAACAGCCTGCACAACCGTTTACGGCAACATTGCTTCTATCGCATTCACTGTCCCTTGTTCTGCTGATGAGGCATTAGCAGTGAACTCAACTCTTTCTCCTTGTGGGTTGGTTAGGAATACTGACTTTGTACGGCACTGGATAACTCCATCACATGCACATAACCAATCCATTCCTAGGATTACATCTATACCCCATGATTTTAGAACCACTAGGTTGGCTAGGAAGTCTATTCCCATGATTTTAAGATTTACTCGTGGGCATAAATGGTTGGCCTTCATTTCACCACCCGGGGAACTAACTAGCAATGGTGTCTTCATAAGATCCATAGGTATGTTATGCTTTGCCACAAATTGATCAGTAATGAATGAATGTGATGCTCCTGAATCAAATAAAACTGTAGCAGGTATAGAATTGACGGGAAACGTACCCAGTACAACGCCGGAGTCATTCTGGGCTTGCTCCACCGACACATGATTTACCCTGCCACGCATATAATTCTGCTGGCCTCTCTTGTTCGGAGCTTGTGGTGTGTGAGGCTGAGATGACAGCTGACCAGGCCTCTGGCCATTACCCTTCTGTGGGGTTTGCATACCACGCTTAGGGCAGTTGTTGGCATAGTGTCCCAGCTCACCACATTTGAAGCATCCACTAGGCTGGACAGGGGTGGTGTTCCTCACAGGTGCCCCTGAATCATTGTTAGAGCAATTCTGCTGCTGATTAGGAGTGCGGGGTGTCTGCTGATGGAATCGCTGAGGCTGCTGAAACAAATGATGTAGCTGCAAATTCTGGGGATAATTTCCTCCTTGACCGCCAGAGCGGAACTGGGAGTTCTGTGACTGACTGTAGCGGGGACGTGTGTTGCTACTGGATTGCCCATGAGACTGGAACTTGCGCTTCTGCTCGCCAAGTTCTTTACGCTTGCTCTCCAGGCTGATGGCCTTGTCTAGCAGGGTCTGGAAGTTAGGGAAAGTATGACTCTGAAGCTGGTAATTGAGTGGCCCTATGAGACCATCCAAGAACCGTTCCTGCCTCTTGGGATCAGTGTCGACCTCATCAGGAGCATAACGAGATAGTTGGGTGAACTTATCCTGATATTCACTGACAGTCATATTTCCTTGCTTTAAAGCAAGAAACTCCTTCTGCTTAAGTTTTATCACACCAGCCGGGATGTGATGTGTACGGAAGCCATCCTGGAATTCCTACCAGGTGATAGTGTTGGCAGCAGCATGTGAGACGATGTATGCATCCCACCAGTCAGCTGCTGCACCCTCCAGACGACCTGATGCGTACAAGACCCTCTCACGGTCAGTACATTGTACTATGTTCAGCTTCTTGTTGATAGTCTTGAGCCAGTCATCGGCATCAACGGGCTCCACTGAATGGGAGTAAGTAGGTGGGTTGTGGCTCATGAACTCTCTATGCTTGTTTACAACTGGTGGAGGTGCCTGATGTAACGGCTGGTTCTGCTGGGCTTGCATGTTTTAAACCGTAGCTGTCAGTGTCTGCAGCAACTGTGTCTGAGCTGCGGGGAATTGCTGCATAGCAAGATCCATGGCTGAGTTATGTGGTGGAGGTGGCGCTCGATTCCGCTGGTTAATGATATGAGCACGAACCACAGGCGGAACGTCTTGTCCTCCTCCTGACCTGGTTTTTACCATCTGATTGTTAGGGAAAGGCATTTCAGATAAGAAGTTGAATAAGATAAAAGAATAAGGGGGCAAAGATTCATATTTAAACTTAATTTATTTTATTTAATGCACTCATGGCCATCACTCCATAAGGCATTCCAATCATAGCAAAGATCCAACTCAAACATGTTTTTCACCGACAAGCATTATTACATCGCGTACGTCCTCGCAGGGACGGATCTATCGATCAAACTCAGAGATGGGCACCCTACTCTTGAAGACCCGTGGTAGCAGCAGAGGAGCCATAGCGGACCCTCTTGCGAGGAGGTGACACTGCGGGGTAAGGAATCTTAGCACGTCGCGCAGGTGGCTCCCTCCCGTCGCGCTCAGCCTCCAGCTGTGCGATCCTGGCGTACGCCTCCTTGAGCTTCTCGTGGGTCTCGTCGAGCTCGGAAGTAGCACCTTCTAGATTAGTGTTCAGTGCGGCTGTGACCTGAGCGAGGATGTTGAGGCGAGGGTCCTGAGAGCCCATCAGCGGGACCACCGTCTACTCGGTGCCACTGGTGCGTCGGGGAATGTGGCGGTAGTCACTGATGTTCAGCTCATGGCAGTGCCTGGAGCGGAGAGACCACAGAGCCCTTCTGGCAGCATTGCTCACTGAAGCTCTATAGGTGGAGTGAGGCGCGGTGGAGTCATGCGCCGTGATCGTCGGGTAGCCTCTGCCAGTCAGCTCGAATGCTCGGATATGAACCCGAATCATGTAGTAGGTACTGAGTGGCGGGTCCGTCCAGCTGTGAGTGACGTACATCAGCCTCACAGTGTTCCCCAGCTCCAGCAGCACATCCCGAAGCAAGTAGGGGAAGTAGCCAGGCTCCAGGTCCGACGAGTGGATGCGGCAGGTCGGGTCCCCTTCACGAGGTCCGTCGTAGTAGTAGTCCTCCGCATTGTCATCGTCCTCATCTTCCTCGTCTTCATCATCATCACCGGAATCATCCGGGTCTCCGCTGGCAGCAGCAAGTACTGGAGCAGGAGCAACTGGTGGCGAAGGTGGATTGGCCACCACTGGGGACGCAGTCGGAGTCCTCAGCTCTCCGTCCGAGCCAACCTCCATGATACGGTCATCCTCCACCTCGACGAAGTAGTAGGGGTCCTCCTCAACTGGCTCAACCAACTAGGGCAGCTCCACACCGTACGGCCGAGTCCTTGCCATCTAACAGAACAAAGTTGAACTTAGAGCAGAATAAAACAAAAAGGGTACAATTTTACCAAAGGTCAAATAAGATAGATTTTTAGGTGGAATTAAGATTCATTTTGAAGAGCTGACACAGCTTTCTAGATATGAGTCCTTATTTCGACCATTTTTTATCTAAGGCTGCGTCCTACAGTCAGCATAGCTCTGATACCACTCTGTCACACCCGATTTCCATAAAGAAACCAAATGCATCTCATATGTGTGCCAGGATCATAATTTCACACATATGATAGACAAAGAGTATACAAATGCTCAAAAGCATACAAAAGAGGTTTATTAACATTTTATTACACTCATCGATAGACACGAAGGTCTTTACACGATCATCGATAACTACAACGGTGCAACTCCGTCTTCGGCTCCACAGGCGTCTGACTGGTGAAAGCAAGCCTCAGAACTCGTCGAAGTCGCTGAAGAACTCCTCACCGTTGTTCTCCTCTGAACAGCGGTAAGCAAGGGTGAGCACACTTATGGTTGGACCTCAGCAAGTGGGGGGAAAGTATGCAAGGCTATCAAGGGTAGGCTAAAGTTTTGCAATGATTAGCATTTTAATGTTGGTCAAATTTTATTAGCAAGCGCCTATTTACTAAGTGTAAGTTTATACCATCCCCAAAAGATTAAGCTTTTGAAACATTATCCCAAAAACCATAAACAACCATAATTTAATTTCCAAGTTCAAGTTCACTTATCATGTGAGGGTCCAAGCCGCTCTTAACCGTGAGCACGGCTGATCGATCAGTTTTCACTCTGCAGAGGTCGTACACTTTACCCACAGCTCGTGTTCCCCATGTTGCCTGGGTTAGCTAGACCCTTAAACACTTCCGAGGTGAGTGGCTAGGGGTCCACTACGTAGCCTTTACAAAGGCAGTGCAAAAGACCAACAACCTACGACAGTTACAGCAGCGGAGCGGACCATAACCCTCCCTAGTGGTCAGCACCTTAGCAAAGGCTGCTACCCCAAAAGAACCGGGCTATACCCCTTCAACTCCGGCCCCCTGTGCCCCTTTCGGGAAAGGTTGTCAGATAGTTCACACGCCTAATTAATTGGCTAAGGGCAGAGCCATATGCCACTGTGGTTGCACTGTTTTCTTGGGTGGTTCTCCATATTCCAATTAAATTATATGATCTTATAAATTACCAAGGTTCACCAAAGTTCCATGATCAACATTTATAAATATTTATTTCAACCATCCCAAGTTAAGCAACTAAGCATTTCTACCCAAATCATTTATTAAAAAGGGTTGTTCAAGGTAATAGGGGTAAAATTCTAGTCATGTCCTTAAAAAGGTGATTTTCCCATCAATTTATGCATAGCAACATTAAAAGTAAATTTTAGTTATTATGCAAGTTGTGTGGGTCAAAAATAGAATATGCAGGGGAGGAAATCCATTTGCCTTCCTCTCCTAAAAAGTCCAACTCTTCTTCTTCAAAAGGTTGATCTTGCTCCTCGATCGGAAGCTCGGTTCCAACGGGCACGATATCTACGATCACATCAAAAATCATTCAATAAGTAAAAACAGTATATCAATCATTCTAAAAAGCTAAAACAAGCTTCTAAAACTGACGGGCACTGAGAGACGGTCGCATGGATACCAAAAACACCTAAAACGGACAAAGGATGCAAAAGATATGGTAAAAACAAGCTCTAGGGGCTAAACTGTGAGAAAACTAACTTCCAGGGGCTTATCTACAAGAAACCAGGGACTTATACCTAATTATGATTAAAAACCGAAGGTTTAACTTGTAAAAGATAAAGGATGGACTGCGGGTGAGAGAAACTTGAAAACTTAGGGGCCTGAACATAAAAACCAGGATTTAACTGTGAAGATTCTTGAAGGTGGAAGGGCATTTCTGTGAAATCTAAAACTAGGAGGTCTCTTAAGCAAAAAGGACGGTGACGGCTCGGTTGACCGTTACGGTCTTCTGTTGACCGGGCGGGATGGGCGCATCTGGGCCGTTGCTCGCTTGATCGACGCCCAGGCGAAATGCAAGCGGCCAGCGGCGGCGCCTGGCCGGGACTCCGCCGGGAGTTCGCCGACAAACGGCCAACCGGAGCTCCCGGGCACAGACTCGAGCGCGGATAGGCTCTACCAGCAGCTGGGGAGCACGTGAACCCATGCAGGGGCTTGTGGAGGAGCGGTGAGCGGCGGCGGAGGTGCTACGGCTGGCGAGGCGGGCGGCGGAGCTCCGGCGAGGTGCGCGGGATGTTAGGCGGCCTGAGAACGAGAAAGAGTGGCTCGGGGAGGTATCTTACCCTGCGGTGAAGCTTCGACGCAAAGCACGCCGAAGAAGAAGAAGCAGAGGCGGAGATCGACCCGGCGGCGGAGCTTTGGCGGACGGCGACTCTGATCTTCAGGAGGCTGCGCTGTGCGCGAGCGGGGAGAGCGAGGAGAGGTGCAGGGAAAAGAGGGAGCTCTGGGGGGCCTTTTATATGGTGGAGGGGCAAGTGGAGAGGCGCCGAGGCGGTGGCTCGGTGGAGCTCCGGCCATTGATAGCCATGAAGCTCGGTGGGAGCCGTTTCCGGAAGGGGAAGGGGAAGAGCCGGGCGAGTGGGTGCCCGTGGTGCGGCACCGCAGTCAAGGAGGAAGAGGAGGGACGAGGGAGCTAGAGAGGCACCGGGGAAGGCAGGGATTTGGCCGGTCGGCCATGGCTGTTGCGGGCAGGGGAGGAGCTGGAGGTGGGAGGAGGATCCGACATGCGGGCCCCACACGGCAGTGAGAGGGAGAGGGGGGAAAGGAAGCTGGGCCGGCGGGGTTGGTTTGGGCCGAAAGAGAAACTGGGTCGCGGCGGAGAGAAAGAGAAAGAGAGGGAAAAGAAGGATGGGCCGGGGAAGGTGGGCTGGAAAAGGGAAAGAGGAGAGGGAGGGAAAGTTGAGGTTTAAACTTTTGTTTGTTTAAACTTTTTTTTTCATGATTTTGAAAACACACAAACTCAAACAAAAGCATGCAACCAAAAATGATGCACAAACACTTGTGTGTTTCTAAATTAATCAAATATTATTTAATATATTTAAAAGGTAATTTAATTAGTCAAAATTAATAAAACCCTTAGAAAATAAAATCTAACTTTGTTGCTAGCATTTTTAGGTGATGGAATTTTGGGTGTTACATGAACAAACACATACAAATTAGTTTTGAATTTTCATCCAAAAACTAAACATCAAAAGTATATACAGCCTTTCTAAAGGATGTAGATCTACTCATAAGTAAACCAGCAAAATTGGTTTTACATTTTTCTGATTTTTCTATTAATTTCTACGATTTTCCAAAGATTTGGGCCAAATATGAAAAAAGGGTAGAATCTATTTACACGCAGGCCCTTGGCTCAGTTTTTATATTCACAGAAATACCCTTGGTATTTACACCGGGGCCCGAGAAAGATTCCAATCGTCACACTACAGCCCTTGGCGGCACAGGGGAGGCTCGTCGGCGGCGAGGACCACCGGACTTGGTCAGGAAAAGGGTGGGGAGTATCCTGTGCTCACCCCTGGTTCGATTGGAGGAGATGGCCAGAACGGAGGCGGCTCCGGTGAGCTCCGACGGCGAGGCAGTGGCGGTGCGGCCGCCGCGGCTCACTTTTTGGTGAGGGGAGGAGCTGTGCAGGGCGAGATGCTGCTCCGGGAGCTACAGCGGGTGTATGTGGAGGCGAAACCAGGCTTGGGCGGCAGTGGTGAGGCCCGGAGCATGGAGCTCGTCGAGGAGCTCTAATGGCGGGCAAGGTGGCGAAGTGCAGGGCAGCTTCGGCGACGTGCGCGTGCATGGGTGGTTGTGGCTTCTTATAGGCGGGCGACGACGACTTGACGACGCACGCGAGTGGACGGGAAGGTCAGTCGCAGCATGGCGTGGTACGACGACGGTACGGCAGCGACAGCGTTGGCTGGACGGCACGGTTGGGCGGCGCGGCACTCCGGTGGTGGCGCGACACGTCTCGGCGGGGAGAGGCGCTCAGATGGTCGGTTGGCCTCGGGGTCCATGCGCGCACGTGGGAAGGCGCGTCCCTCAGCGTGTGGGCCCGGCGGCGGAGTATGTGCGCTGCGCGTGCGCGGGGTCCAGCGCCGATGGCGCGGCGTCGCGCGGCCGGGCGCTCTGGAGCGCGGGGTGCAGAAAAAAACAATGTTCGGGGTAGCAGTGTTTGACCACGAAAAACTCAAGATTTTGCAACTATAGTGCACCATGGTGTAATTACAAAAGCTGGAGATCTAACGATCCTCTACAACTTTCCCAAAGGCACATAGGTGATTTGATCAACAGATCGTGCATAATGTTCGGGGTAGCAGTGTTTGACCACGAAAAACTCAAGATTTTGCAACTATAGTGCACCATGGTGTAATTACAAAAGCTGGAGATCTAACGATCCTCTACAACTTTCCCAAAGGCACATAGGTGATTTGATCAACAGTTTTTCTGGGCTATCCTTAAGAGTGCTAACTCTGGAAGGCCGGAGACTCCGGGTTTTATCCCGAATACTCCGGGTCTTAGAGCTGTAACGGCTCTTTTTGCTTTTAAGTTGTAATTTTTAGGAACGACTATTCACCCCTCCCCCCTCTAGTCGACATCTAGATCCTTTCAAGCCATTACAAAAAGGTCCTCGAAGTAAATAGAAATTACAACAAGGTCCTCTGACCAGCAAAGAACAACTAGATTGTCGATGTGTTCGACGGCGGGGGCAGCAGAGGCTGCATAGGAGCTTGCACCCAGGTGAAGGACCGCGCTCAGCGACGGTTGAAGATGGGGCGACGGGTTGAAGAGATCCACACCGGGCGAGCAAGATGTCGTAGATGCTTCAACGCCGGAGGTAAAAGAGTGACCACCAAATCGCTTCCCTGATGAGGACGAGGTCGCCGGAACAACCAACGAAGAAGTGCTGCAGGAGCACAGTGGAACAGCCGGAGAGCAGCAGGCTCCTTGCAGATGAAACCAGCGGTGGAACCAAAGACTAGATAGCACTGATGCGTTCGACGATGTGAAACTCGCCTGAAACCAGGTGGGGGCAAGAACAATGGAACAATCACCGGAGCACAGGGGTAGTCTTTGACGGCGGTGGATGGGTGGAGGCGGAGCTGAAAACTGCAGATCATCAGCGCGTTCAACAGCAACAATCCCATCTCAACAAAAGGAGAGTGACTTTGGAACAACCACCAGAGAGTAAAGGCAGGACAACAGCAGAGGCGGTATGGGAGGGCGAGAGCGGAGACGGTAGCAGGGAAGAGGCGATGCGTTCAACGTCAGCAAGCATCCCCCATCAGAAGGATGCAGATCCGGCGGAACAACCATAAAAAATTCCCAGGTCGTCGGCAGAAGGCGGATGGAGCGGAGGAAAAAAGAAGGGGGAGAGACCGCCGGTAGACGGATAACGGAAAGGTTATTTAGGCTTACCTTGTCCGTAGAGACGACGGCGACGGAAAGGCCAAGAAGGCCGGCGACGGCGGCGGCGACAAGTACAAGGATGCGGACACCGTAAAAGAGCAAGGCCATAGGGGCAAAACCTAAGAAGCTAATGGATTTACAAGGGGAAGAGGGGGACCCATTCCTCATCTCGCCGCCGGCGAGGTCGCCGGAGGGGAGAGAGGAAGGGGCCCAGATCAACGGCGGAGGAGACGAGGTGGAGGGGATACTTCTATGAGAAAAAAAAGGATGAGAGAGAGGAAACGGCATACGTCCAGTACTACGATTGAGCGAGTATTTACCATTTAGATAATCCCCGACAGCGCACCGGGCCTGTAATGCAACAAGCCACAGAACTGGTCCGATTAAGGGTCACATTTTTGTTTCAGCTTCTTGAGCTCGAGCTAGCTTTCCAGCTTTTAGAAGTCAGAAGCGGAACAACAGTTCAGGCTAGCTGCACTCCACTACGGCATCCCTTGCGGCAAGTTGGTGGCGTAAGAATTTAGAGTAATTTTTGCTGCAGTTCTGCATGTTATAAGCAACGGTACAAGAGCGTAATGCTACTTTTGCGGACAGCAAACGTAAAAACTTCTTTACGGCACAACAGGCGCACAGGCACAGCCCACCAGCGTGATGGCGCAGTAAAGCAGACGCACCGTGGACCGACACCTGTGGCAAAACAGACGCGTGAGAAGATGGTAGTTGGAGTTGGGTGAATAAAATATAGTATGGAGTAAATATGTATAGTAACATGAGTGCGGGAGAAGCTGATGTAGAGTAAAGACTCTTACTGACGTGGCTAGAATATTTCTTTTAGAGTGAACTTTTAGAGCAATAGCAGTGCAGATGATCTTGTCGAATTGGCTTTAGAAAAGTTAGAAAACTAGTTTATAAGAAAATCAACTTGAAAACTGAAGTTGGTTGAGATGACTTTTTTTTTAAAAAAATGATGTGCTTAGAAGATAAAATTTTAAACCAATAGTACAAGGTCATAAGTTAAAAAGACTTTTAGTTGAGCTTGCACATGGTTCTATTGAGACTTTATAGACTTTTAGTTGCTACAATCAGAAAACACAATATGAACTTTCAATTCACGATGATAGGGTGGAAACGGGAGCAGCGTGAAAAAAAACACCTATAAGTGAATTTGTGAGTACTATGTGAATAAAAATCACAATCTGGATAGAATACAAACTTAATTATGAGTGGAAGTTTTCAAGAAATAAAAAAAATTTAATACGTACTAGCTGAGTTAGATCGTTTGAGACTCATTAGATAATGCGAACCAGTACTACTGCTTTTTTTTTGTCAAATTTAGACTTCAATTCATTATTCACCCATCACATCAGTCTCAAAAACACACGTCTAAGAGCCTGTTTAGTTCCTAAATTTTTTCCCTACTACCCGTCACATCAATCTTCGGACACTGATTAGGAGTATTAAATGTGGATTAATGACAAAACCCATTCCATAACCCCTACCTAATTTTTCGATACGAATCTAACGAGCCTAATTATGCCATGATTAGACAATGCCGTGCTACAGTAAATAATCTCTAATGACGGATTAATTAGGCTTAATGGATTCGTCTCGCGATTTCCGGTCCATTCATGTAATTAGTTTTGTAATTAGTCTATATTTAATCCTCCTAATAGACCTCCAAAAGGACCCCAATTTTTTTTATTTGCCACTAAACAGGCTCTAAATATATTTTTTTTCATAACTTTTCACTTCAATACACTATTTATTCACACAAATTTAAAGAACTAAACACCCCGTCCCGATGGCCCAGTAGTTGGCATCCCTACACCGCCATGGCTATCAGTCGCTTCAGCGACAGATTAGCAAACAATCACGCCGGTCGGACCCACTTGTCAGCTACAGTGAGCTTCATCTTCTTCCCCGCCCATCCCGTGCTGGATCCCGTGAAGGACGACGCCGGACAACGGACGACGCCGGACGACGAACGACGCCGGACAGCGGACGACGGCGAGCGGCGGCGGCACCGGCGAACCCTCCTCCTTCCTCCGGCCATAGAAAGGGGCCGGCTGGGGGGAGGCAGGTAGGCCAGGCGGTGGGGAGGGGGCCGGGCGGCCTTTAGGGTTCTGGCAGTGGGGGCGGCGGTCGGGCCAGGTCGGGGCGGGGGTGAAGGTGAAGCTCGTCGACGGCGGAGCTAGGGTTCCGACGGCGGGGGTAGGGACAGGGGAAGGGTAAGAGGGAGGCCGCCGCGAGCGCGGTAGGGTCTCGCCGGAGCTCCGCCGCCGCGTCCGAGACCCTACCGCGCCGCGGCGGTGGGCGGTGGACGGCGAGGCGGCGGCGCGGGGTCAGGGTCGGGGGAGAGGAGCGGCGGCGCGGGTCCAGAAAGAAGAAGATAAGGTGTTAGATGGACTATCGTGGGCCGTCGTGCAGCTTCGGCTCTACTGGGCCGGCGTGATGCAACGTTTTTTCGTCGCCGAAGGGATGAGTAGCCGCACCCTCCCTACACTGTCACAGTGCCACGCAAGCCAACCCAAACATTTGGGCGTTGGTATTTCCTGGTTGAGTTCAACCCCCAGATCCGACCGCCTCGATCGGGACGGAGCCCCCACCAGGCCGCCGCAGGGCGCAGCCACCGCCTCGACGGAGGAGCCCCCACCCGCGCATTCACTCAGATCCCCAGATCCCCCACCCCGGCCATGGCCGCCGCGCCCCGCGCCCGCCCCCGTCCGCGTCGCTACTGCTAGCGCCATGGCCGCCGCCGGCGCCTCCTGCCGGAGCCCGCTCGCCTGCCTCTTCGCGCTCGCCGCCGCGCTCTTCTTCGCCTCCTGGTACCTCCTTCTCGACTCCGCCGCGGGCCCGCCGGCCTTCGGCCGGCCCTACCTCGGCGGCGGCGGGCTGCGCTCTGGCCCCGGGGTGAAATGCGACCCGTCGCGGGCGCTGCTGCGGGTCTTCATGTACGACCTGCCACCCGAGTTCCACTTCGGCCTGCTCGACTGGAAGCCCCCCGGCTTCGGCGGCGGCGTGTGGCCCGACGTCAGGAGCGGCGGCGTGCCGGAGTACCCGGGGGGCCTCAACCTGCAGCACAGCATCGAGTACTGGCTCACCCTCGACCTCCTCGCCTCCGAGCAGGGCGCGCCCACGCCCTGCGCCGCCGTGCGTGTCCCCCGGGCCGCCGACGCCGACGTCGTCTTCGTGCCCTTCTTCGCCTCGCTCAGCTTCAACCGCCACTCCCGGGTGGTGCCGCCCGCGCGGGACAGCGAGGACCGCGCGCTCCAGCGGAGGCTCCTCGAGTTCCTCGCCGCGCGGCCCGAGTGGAGGAGGGCCGGCGGCCGGGACCACGTCGTGCTCGCGCACCACCCCAACGGGATGCTCGACGCCCGCTACAGGCTCTGGCCCTGCGTCTTCGTGCTCTGCGACTTCGGGAGGTACCCGCGCAGCGTCGCCAACCTCGACAAGGACGTCATCGCGCCGTACCGGCACGTCGTCACCAACTTCGCCAACGACACCGCCGGCTACGACGATCGGCCGACGCTGCTCTACTTCCAAGGCGCCATCTACAGGAAGGATGTGAGTACCTTGCTAATCGAATCTTTGTTGGATTACTTGTTTCTAATTTAATAGTCTCATCATGCCTCTTTTGCTTAAACAACATTGTTGCCCATGTGTTCTTCCCCTAAAAAGAATTGATAATGCTTGCCATGTGGCGTGTACACGCCTTTTCATTCTGTACCACCTACGAATGGCTTTATGACCCTTCCCCTCCGTGTGCCACTAAGCTCACGTTGCACTTGTTCTGGCTGTAAGATGCCACTTTCAGAAATCTGACTGTTGCTTTGCAAATTGGAATGTTAGAATATACTATAACAATTCATCAACAAATTCAGTAACACGCCTTACTTGATACTTGAGCCATACGATCTGACAGGAGTTATCAACTTTGTGATTTATGCATCTGCAAACATGTTCATTGAAAGTCAAAGTATGATTCAGCGATCAGAATATAGGGTATATTAGTTGACCTAAGATGAGGTTCTGAGAGTAGATGAACTATGGAAAATGTCGACATTTCACATAAATATTGTGCTCTTCTGCTCACATTTTAACTGAACAATGTTGCAGGGAGGATCCATCAGGCAGGAACTGTATTACCTTCTGAAAGACGAGAAAGATGTGCATTTCTCATTTGGAAGTGTAGCCGGTAACGGGATTGAGCAAGCCACGCAGGGGATGCGGGCTTCCAAATTCTGCCTCAACATTGCAGGCGACACACCGTCCTCCAATCGCCTTTTCGACTCCATAGTCAGTCACTGTGTTCCAGTCATCATCAGCGATGAGATTGAGCTCCCATTCGAGGATGTCCTCGACTACTCCAAGTTCAGTGTCATAGTCCGTGGAGCGGATGCGGTCAAGAAGGGATTTCTAATGAACCTGATCACAGGGATCAGCCGAGAAGAGTGGATGCGCATGTGGAACAGGTTGAAGGAAGTAGAAAAGCACTTTGAGTACCAGTACCCGTCTCAGACCAATGATGCTGTCCAGATGATCTGGAAGACCATCGCTCGAAAGGTGCCCTCAATCCATCTGAAGATCAACAGACTACGGAGGTTTTCTAGGTTTGAAACTAACAAGACAGATGAGAGTCCACCTCGCTCTTCTTGGCTGCAGAATCAGGCTCCTTGATTTTGAACTAGAAAAATCAAGTTTCCGGGGTTTCAATCCTCTTGGGAAAGACTGAACCTGAACCGCTGGATGGAGACAAATGTTACAGCTGCTGAGATTAACTGATTAAAGTTGATAGATGTTAGATTCACAGGATTTACATATCCCATGGCTTATCATTTTTTTCTTCCAATTTATTTTTTTACTTACAATTCAGCTTAAATGTCATCGGCTGCAGGTTAGGGCCAATAAGTTTTGTATGACAAGCTGTATATTCTAGGGAGTAGCAGATGCAGATTTGTTGATATACGAGGCACTTAATCGGAAACTTAACTCCAAACTCCAGACTACTCGTAGTGCTCTACTTAATCGGAAACTTACTTAACTCCAAACTCCAGACTACTTGAACTCGTAGTGCTCTACTTAATCGGAAACTTACTTAACTCCAAACTCCAGACTACTTGAACTCGTAGTGCTCTACTGCCCAACATGACTCCTGATCAGTAACCAGGCCACCAAAACTCAGTTTCGTTTATGTCCATGGCATGGTTTTTCAAGAAATGTAGCATTGGTAGCGGATGAATTTCTTGCAAATTTATTTGAACCTAAATTTGGGATCTTTCAAAATAAAGAGCGAGCTATGAAGGGCGTTACAATTTTTAAAAGCAGGACTCCTAGCATCCACTGTATCAGCAACTTACTGTTTGTAGGTAATTTTTTAAATCGGCGGCACAAACTGTTTGCAGGAAACCGTAACACAACCTGATGGAACATAGCTTTCCTTGCAATTGCATATAAATGGGGAGTAATCCAAAGCTTCCCCACACGAGCAATGCTCAAGGAACATTTCATGGTTCTGAATTCTGGTGAGTGATATTGTCTGGTCCTAGCATTTAAAATGCTAACAAAAAAGGTTAGAATTTGGAGACAGCACTTGTCTGATCAACAAACACACCTCTCACGGTGGACTCACAGTTTATTATATGAATCGATATCAGGGGAAATGTATATGCGGTGCAGTTCAGACACGGACACCATATTCAGATATTTTGTTGATTCTTTCCTGCAAGGCATATCTCTGGTTCTTCAAATCGGAGGCCATGGAAGCCACCTGAAGGGATTAAAAAAAAGCAATGTATTTTGTTCAGCACTTCATGCAACCGAGAAAATATCCCATGTGCTAATAATTATGTACTCACCTCTGCTCGCAGCTCCAGAGATTGCCTGGTTGGAATGGTTCTTAGTCTATCCATCAGACCTACAGCCAGAAAAATAATAGATAGGAAGTTATACGATGTAAAATGAGCAATCAGAAGGTTGCATAGCTGATTCTGTGTAGATGAGGTTTCAAATAAGTTGCAAAATAACAAAATAATTCAAATAACTAGAAACATAATTAATACCTGCAGCTGTGGATTCTGCCTTGTATATGGAACCTATAAGAGATTGGATCTGCTTCCCAGTAGATCTGGAGAGAGGCATGAGCATAAATTTATAATAGTACAAACCATATTATTCAATGAAAGAGCAATAGAGACATGTAAAATACCTCAAATCAGTGCGTCCACGCTGCAGATCACTTTCACCAATGGCTACTTTGTCAAGAGTGTATTTCGATTCTTTCTTCAAGTTCGCAATAGATGTTTTGTACTCCATCATACTTTCCTCAGCATCATTCAGTAAATCCTGGCAACATTTCGGGTGCGAACATCAGATGCACTCATATATCCATGAAAGAATAGAAATTTGTCTTCCTTGGATCTTGTAATTACGATCTGATGGGACCAACAAAAGTCGCATTCATGAGTCATGACTATTGAGTATTGACTATAAAGACAAAAGACATTCAATCACTTAAGGATTTGCAGAATTTTGGAATTGCAAATCGATCTAATGGATATTACATGTGTGAACAAAAGTTTCAAAATTAATATAATACATTTATGGGGATTATACCTTCTCAGTCTTGAAACGGCCAAAGGTATTGCGGTATAAAAATCTCCGAGGACCTGATGCCAAAATCCATCAGTATCATATTTGAGACCCAACAAAAAAAAAATGCAAATCATTGCCAAACTGATGGCACCTTTGTGTAATTATTAGAGGAACTACTCACTGAAAATACTATACGTACAGACAAAGTGTTACAAAGATGTTTTTTTCATAAGTTCAATGCCTGTAAGTAATTGCTGCTCATAAGCATCTTTTGGCTTGTACCTTTATATCATGATTGTGATGGCTTTCAAGTGGTATGTCTGCTTGGTAGTTTCATTTAAGTTTTGTCCACAGGAAGCTAAACTCTTTGATTCTACCATTTGCCAAGGTCGGACAAGTAACTAGCCAACTGAGTCTGAGATGAGCAAATAAGATAGGGCCAGATACACCTGGTTGGTGTTGAGTTGTTCTTGGACCGATCCCACTTTACCTCCAATGGAGTGATAAACGTGTACATAATAACCCGACTACTCAAGTCTATTTACAATTCTCTGGTAACTAAGCTATAATAAATCAGCCATCATTAGGAGCTAACTAGGAGGCCCATACAGTATGAGCATTGTAGACACTTGAATCAACGAAACATGTCAATGGAAAAGGCTCAGACATAGATCTTTGCGGCACAATTTGATTGCTTCAGGGTTAATCATAGTAAGTATGCTGTTATAAAATACCAATTAGAACAAGATTCCTGCAGCTAAAAATTAATTCCACGATCACTTAATCCATGATAAAAAGAATACAAAAGTTCCAATCAAATAGCAAATAACACAAACACTCCATTCTCTGAAGGATGGCACCCTGGACTCAGCTCAAGAGAACAACGCACCAGTTCAATGCTCTAATAATTAGCATCTTTACCAATGCTGCCCACCTGCCCCTTTTTCTCTCTACCTCTCTTTATGTTAGCGTAGACATGGTAGTATTGTAGTAGTGCCCGGACCCGGACACCCATGGTCCATGGGCGACCACTGATCACTGACCAGGGTGCCAAACTAGGATGACAAAACTGCACCTTTTTGTTGTCTGGTTTCAGGATTTGCTAGATCATGTTATTCTCATTCAATATATAACAGTATCAATCCTCATTACCATTCAACTTCCTACTGAAACACGAAATAAAACTGTGGCGTTTTCCACATAAGATGTTTTAACTATAATTCATGAACCATATGCAGGCACACAACAAACAAATAGCAATAAGGTCCCAAATGAAAACCAGATGTATACCTCTGAACAGAATGAATCCTGCAACAGTGGCACATACAATTGCCTCCACCTGATGCTCATTCACAAGGACCAAAGCATCCGCAATAGTTCCTAGAGTGAAAATAAGACCAATTAGCAACTTCAGAACGACACTAAAGGAGTAGTGCATCCTGGGATATATATAGAAATCTCACCTTTAGTGTTCTCCACAACCACATTCTCGTAAACTTTGTATTGTGACCACAGCCCTGGTGTGAAATTCTACATATGCAACAGGTAGAATGTAACACCAAAAGAACAAAAGCGTGGATCTAAGGAGAACTGCAAATTTCTTCTTCGTTAATCCAACAAAACATAAGATAGATACTCGTGAGGCTTTTCAGATAATACAGATAAAGGACGGATCAATGCATAGGTTCTATGATTTCTCACTGTGAATGGAATAGGATTAACTTGGTAAAAAAAGCTCTAGAATGCCCAAAACATAAAAGTAGTTCTAACGCGTATGGAACAGACCCGTAATGTTAAAGACAGATCAGTCGACCAAAATAAACGATACCAAATACCGCATCTGAGACGAGGAAAGGTGACCATGAACACGAATCCATCAAGGACTGATTACCGAGATTGGAACTTTTCCTAAAGGGGTAACCCGGATGGGATCCAGACCTGGAGCTTGCGGAGAGGCCACGGGGAGGCGGAGTCGGCTTCGCCGCCTTGCGCCGGCGTGCGGCCGGGATCCGGCGACGCCATCGACTAGACTGCTGCTCGTTCTATGGCGACCGAGACGCTCGCCGGTCTCTCTCGCTCGCTCGCTCGCTCTCCCTCCCCTCCCTCCGCCGTAGAGGGGGAGATTCTTGCCTCGTGCTTGTTCTGGGCCCGTTTCTAATTTGATCCCATTCTTTTAGAGGATTATTGCCCCGTTTTAGGTGGGCCAAAGAGAAGTTTGTTTAGGTGGCCCATAGACAAATGGTTTCCCCATTAGCGGATTTTTTTTTATATTTTTTTGTCTTTGATTTTCGAAAAATAAATGGACGAACCAAAAATTTCTAGAAATATACATCTGCCGCCAAACCCCACGTGCCGCCGTGTCGCACGGCCGCCGTGCCCCACGGCGTTAAGTCCCTGCCGCCGTGGGGTACGGCGGCAGGAGAGCACCTCTGGCGGCAGAGCCGCGCGGCACGGCGCCAGGACCCTGCCGCCCAGCGCCACGGCGGCAGGCCCCTACCGCCGTGCCACGTAGCGTTAGGACTTTTTTTATTTTTTTTTTAATTTTTCATTTTTAAAACACTTTTAACCTTCTTAAAAACAACAAACTGATAAGTGTAAGCATAATCACAAGGGAATATCATAATCAACGAGTAGAAGCAAATAGTTTATACAAAATCATGGTAAAAGTAGTACTACATCTAAATACGCCGGTGCCTCTCCGGCCTAACAGCTCTAGCGCCAGCCCAGGTGTGGTCCCGGTCGTACGTCCAGAGGTCAGGTGCCCTGACCACCCGCGGTCCTAGCTGGTCGGGAGACGGTGTCGCCATGGCCGCCTGCGACGAGCCTGCAGCATCCGGTGTCCCTCCGCCCGCCGGTGTCCCTCCCGCCGGTGTCCCTCCGCCGGCCGATGTCGCTCCGCCGGCCGCCGGGGTCGCTCCGCCCTGTGGCTGTGTCGGCTGAGTCCCAACCGGTGCCTGTGTCAACTGTGACGGGCCAAACTCCTCGGCCTGCTGCGGGGCATCCAGGGTCGCGAGAACGTCGCCGAACTCCATCTGATCCCAGCCCAGCTGGTCCTCGGTAGTCACGTCGAAAGCAGGCTGGAACATAGGCGGAGTGGACGTGGATGAGGAAGGAATATCTGCCGCCGCAAACTGAAAGGCCGGCGGTCTGAAACCTCCTGGCGGAAAGATCGGCGCTCTAGGTGCCGTCGTCTCCGGCTGTCGAGGCCCGGCTGTCGGAAAGAGCGGCGGTCGCCCTGTACGATTAGAATATAGTATAACCACAAACACACAATAATTGCGTGCATTACTTGAAAATAAGGTCTACTGAAAGTACCTGCGCCGGGGGGAACAAACGGCCGTTGCACGTAGGTGTGCGGGCCCTGCGCCTGTGGCTGCTGCTGTGCCGTCGGAGCCGAGAAGCCGCCGGCAAAGGTGGAAGGCGCCTGCTGCGAAGCCGCTGTCGAGGCGGAGCTCGAGGACGACGCTGGGTGGCGCGGAAGGAGAGGAATCTCTACGGCCCCGGCGTAGTTCACGATGGCGGAGTACCTCATGGCAGCAGCGACGATCCTGTCGTACGTGCTCTGGTGCTGCTAAGGCCCCCAGGTAAAGCACTACTCCCTCGCGGCCGATGCGAGCCGCACGATCTCAGCAAGCACGTCGTGCTGCTCAGAAAATTAGAAACACATGTTATAATGAAAAGTCATATGAATGTAATATGTTTGCAGTATCGTAGCTTACCGCTGTGTCGGCGGTCTGGTCTCGGCGCACCGGGTACGTCGCGTCCGGCAGAATCCTGTCGTGGTCCGGGACAGGTGGCGGTGGCGGGGTAGCAGGCACGTACGTCACCCGCGTCCGCGTCCTCGGGAGGTACCACTGAAGGTACGCTACCCAGGCCGCGCCGTCGTGAAGGCGGTGCTCGGTGACGACGTTCTGCTCGTGCGCCGCGGACGCCCAGTCGGCCACGTACGGCTGCAGCTTGTCGACGAACGACGTCGCCGCAGCCACGCCCTTACGCGTCCACCTAGCATAGATGAAATATAAAATTATTGGCAACTGAATATTTGTAACGGAAAATAATTATAACTGGCAAATGGTAGCTCACATGTGCGCTGTAGGCGGCAGACGTGGCGCAGCGGGTACTGGCGCCTCCTTTTTTTTTTGAAAGTTGCCAGGAGCACTGGCCCGTCATGTAAGGAGTTTGGACGCCCACATTGACCGGACTCAACGCAGACGAGGCTGCCGAGTAGTCTCAGACGCGCCATACTGAGGCTTACACACACCACCACACGCACACACACTAGCACACACGCACGCGCCTCAGCACCCGTGAGCACCAGCGTCGAACCAGTGGTTCGAACGCAGGCGGGCGCGCTCCCACACCTGGGAGCGAACCAACCGAGCTAGGCTCGGTTCTCACTGGCGCCTCCTGGAAGAGGCCGAACTACCTCATCACCCGGTGGACGGCGTACTCCTCGACGTAGACGTCGAAGACCAGTCGTCGCCGCGTCATCCAGTACGCCTGGTCTTGGGAGCACAGGGACGAGAGCCCCTGTGGTGCGCGGGCAGCGACCATGGCAGGAGCGTACGGCGTCCACCGGACCTGGGCATCGACCATCCGGTCGATCTGACCAACGAAGTCCTTGTACGCCTTCTGCTCACCAGCCCAAATGTGCTGCAAAGAACATGAAAAGTTAAGTGAATCGAACTAAAGAACTCATAACGCGAAGAAAACGATAAGGTAGGCCATTACCTTCCGGAGGCACCACAGAGAACCCATGGTGGGGAGGTCCGCTGGGTCGGTGTCTTCGGGCAGCGGCTGGTACTCCGAGAGGTCGGCCTTGGGCCGACCGATGTCGAACTGCTCGTGGATCCACATCTGCAGCAGGAGAGGGCACCCCAGGAGGATCCCCTCCCTACTCGCCGGCCTCGACACTGCCGAACACAGCCCCCTGTAGGTAGCTGTCAGAACAGCGCTGCCCCAGCTGATCTGGGGCATCTGCTCGAGGGGTGCGTCGGCGATCCTCTGAGCCCAGGGGAGCAGGTACCGCGACACCGAGTCTCCCGCTGACTCGCAGAACAGCACCCACCCGAACAGCCAGAGCAGGTAGACCTCCAAAAACCTGTCTGACGTCGGGTCGTCGGCATCGTCCGCCATGTAGTCAGCCTGCACACACACAAAGGTCCATCGTCACATTCATTTAAAATGCATACAAACGTTGAAAATAAGAGTTAGAATCACGTACGCTGAACTGCTGGATCCAAGTCCAGGTGGGCCCGTGGGTGTCGGCGAAGGGCACGTACGGCGCTGGCGCGCGATCGTTCCGAGGAACGTTCGCGAACCGAGCAAGGAAGTCAGCATGCCACGTCGCGGGGATGTCGATCGGCCCCATCGCCTCGCCAGCACACGGTAGTCCTCCCAACATCACGGCGTCCTCCAGACTGAGCGTCATCTCGCCGACGGGGAAGTGGAACGTGTGTCTCTGGTCGCCACCGGTCCATGAACGCGGCGATCAGCGGGGCATCGTAGCTGAACCGCGTCAACCGCTCCGCCCGGGGAACCTCAGCTCGTAGCCTGTCCCCCTCGACCAACCGCGCAACAGGGAGAAGTCCTACAGCGTGTAGCCTGAAAAAAAATATTAATTTAGTTAACGCAATTACTATTGTAAAGAAACAGAAATAAATAATAAATATGAATTACGTACTTCGGAATCCACCGCTGGTGTATCGGCATCAACGTGCGGGTCGTCCGGCAACGTATGTTGCCGGGCGAACGTCCGAGAACAGCCGACACGTACGAGCGGTGGTGCCGGTCCACCGCCTCGTCGAACAACTCCGGCCGTACGTACTCCAGCTGTGCAGCCATAACTGCAAAAAAAATAATATAATTGAATCAATTATTCGAATTATACTAATTAAAATGAATTTTGTGAATATAAACCATTTTCTACGATTTTTATTTCAATTTAATGTAATTATGTGAATTATAACCATTTTCTAGGAATTTTAAATGAATTGAAACGAATTATGTGAATTTTCCCTATTTTCTACAAATTTTATATCAATTTAATCTAATTACGTGAATTATAACCATCTTCTAGGAAATTTAAATGAATTGAAACGAATTATGTGAATTTAAACCATTTTCTACGAATTTTACATCAATTTAATCTAATTATGTGAATTATAATCATTTCCTACAAGTTTAAAACCAATTTAAACGAATTATGTGAATTTAAACTATTTTCTACGAATTTTATATCAATTTAATCTAATTATGTGAATTATAACCATTTCCTAGAAGTTTTAAACCAATTTAAACGAATTATGTGAATTTAAATAATTTTATACGAATTTTATATCAATTTAAACGAATTGTGCGAATTTAAATAATTTTCTACGAATTTTATATCAATTTAACTAACCTAAGTTAACTAAGCTAAATTTCAAAACTAAACTAAACTAACTAACTATACTAACTATACTAGACTAAATTTAGAAATATACCTCAGTCAGAAGTGCTCCGAAGGGTTGAAAGCTGAAGGTTTAGAGGAGGGAGGGAGGGAGGGGGCCGGCGGCGGCAGCGGTCGCCCCCTTTTATAGGGGTGACGCTGCCGCCAAACCCCACGGCGCCAGGACCCTGCCGCCGTGGGGCACGGCGCTAGGGCTCCTGACACCGTGGGCCACGGCGCTAGGATTCCTGCCGCCGTGCCCCACGGCGGCAGGAATCTGGCCCCACCTGGCAGTAGAGCCGACCATTGGGGCCACCCCTAACGCCGTGCCCCATGGCGGCAGGAACTCCTGCCGCCGTGGGGTTTGACGGCAGATGTATATTTGTTGAAATTTTTGGTTCGTCCATTTATTTTTCGAAAATCAGAGCAGAAAAAATATAAAATAAATTCCCATTAGCGCATCCAAGCAAAGTATGTGTGGTTCCATAAGTCACCGGATTTTAAGTGCGAAAAGTAGAAATAAATCACTTGTGAAACTAAATAACTCTGACTTATTTTTACTTTAAGTGTTTGACTTATAAGTCTCATAAGTTACTTCATCCCTATTTAAAGTGATTTTTTTTATTTTTTCCTCTCCTATCTCAAGTAAGGCCCATTAGAACACACCGACTTATAAGTCAGGGTAACCAAACAAAAGTAACTTAAATATAAGTGTCTTATAAGTCACCCAACTTATAAGTCCGGTGATTTATGGGAATCAAACAGAACCTTAGCATAGTTGACGAGGCCATAGAACAGGGCCCACCAAGACCCCTAAAAAACGCAGTACGGACCCACGTACGGCGTGCTCCGGAAGCTAACACAACGAGTGTTACGCTGCCTGAACACGTGAAGGCCCGTACGACCAGTTTCCGCCATGGGCCAGAAGGCATGCGGCCCACGGCCGCCCGCACCCTCTTCCCCGAGTACGTGGCGACCCGTACGACAGGTTTTCACCTCCACTCCCGACTACTCGCTCGCACGAGTAGTTTCCGCCTCACGGCCGTGACTACTCGCTCGCACGAGTAGTTTCCGCCTCAGAGCCACGACTACTCGTTCGCACGAGTAGTTTCCGTCACCAACCCGCGCAGGCTTCGCGGGGAAGGCACGGGGGCGGGTGGGCCCGTCAGATCGGGGTCCCGGGAACTCCGCGCACGCTCCCCCTCGCGCCGCCACGTGTCCGCACTGCCGCAGCGGTCCGCCCGGGCCAGGCCGATTCGGTGTCAGGGGATGGATTCGTCAAACCCTGCCACGAACGGCACAGTAGCCATCGTACCGCCAACGGCGTAATGGGCGCTGGGCAGCGTACGATACAGTACGCGCTACACCCTAAGCATTGGAAGACGTGGCATAGATCACCTACTCGCACGAGTAGTTCTCCGCTTCTGACCAGTTTAAGACTTGACCGTCAAGGCCGCAAGTACACGGGCCCCGTTGGTATTCTGTGATACCAGGGTGCACGACTCGCCACGTGCCAACCGCCCCGCGCTGGTCCACCCTGGCCGGGTCAGTCCTGTGTCAGAGGCCGGATCTTCCTGCTGCTCCTCAAGCAGGGACGGTACGAATCGTACCACGGAGGGCACGGGAAACGCTGTGCCACGAGCGGCACAGTGCAAGTCGTCACCTATCCCTCGATCGCCGCGGTGCAGACTACTACATTTCCACGGTACCCAGAAAAGACAAGTCCCTGATCTACTGACGGGATCAGGGCGCGTACTCTGCCTCCTGTACCCGACTAACTACCCAGAGAAGGGCGCAGGGCCCCCGGGACGGCTGCTTGGGACGCACGGGATCTACATCGTCACCCAAGGTCCCATAAAAGTGCTTCGCCGCTCCTGCTATCTGACAGCCCGACGCAGAGAAGGACGCCTCGCACTGTAGACCAGCTCACATGCACTCGATGTAACCACCCTGAGCCTCCCCCTTGCGACTATAAAAGGGACAGACAGAGGTGCTCACAGGACACGTTCGTTTTCACCCCCACACGCACTTAGCATCGATATCTCATCTCATACAAACACTGCAAGCATCCACACACTCACGTACGCAGACTTCTGCTACTTGAACCACTCGCACATCAGGGACTTGGGCTTTACACCCTCTCCCGACTTGTTTGTACCTCCTACTACAAACTCTCGAGCATAAGGAACACTTCCTCTCAGACTGGACGTAGGGTATTACTCTCCGGAGGCCCAAACCAGTATAACCCCGAGTGTCTCCTGTGCCACCGTGCGGATCAGAACACACGCTCTCATATAAATTTACTTGCCGGCGGTAACAAACCCCGACAATAGTAAGCTACTACTAGCACTTATCTATCACTTGTGCTATAGGAAGCTTTTCACTGGAAAATTCTTTTGTGGCGTTGAGTATCAGCCGATCAGCTGGCTGTGCAGCTGATCGTAGCAGCAAATCCACAAGCTAGATAAAAGCTTTGGTTCGATCCGTCGTAGGTGGAATTCTGCTGATTTATTTCATGTTACAAAATAGTGGTATATTTTTTTAAGACGTGCAAAGCACGTTTTTCATTAAGAGAAGAGAGAGTTTTACAACGCATCACGATGGGAGAATCCCCAAAGAGCGAAGGAACAACAAGGTTACGCCTAAAGCGAACAGAGGGAAAAAAAGAAAGGAGATCCCACACCGCCAACACAAGCTAGACTACCACTAGAAAGCAGAGAAGGGTACAACGGAGAGGCCCCCAAGGACAGCCCTGGTCCTGCACAGACGAACACCGAGGAGACCCGCACATCACCGCCTGCCAAACAGCTTGCAATAGCATGGACCGAAGTGAAGGTTCAGCAAGACGAAGCCTCCAGGAAGGGAGCGACGACGACGCCGCCATCGTCCGCCTACCCGCGAAGGGGTAGGCCAGGTCTTCACCTGGCAAACCAAGGCGTTGGAAGCCGCGACAATGCCCCCAGGAGGGTAAGTCCATTGTCGGCCTAGCAGAAGCTAGACAGGGCTTTCGCCCCAGCCTCGATGCCAATCCACGACCAGCCACCGCAAACAAGGAGAGGCAAGGCGGTGGAGAACGCAGCAGGAAGCCTCAGCGCAGACAAAGGAGAACAGGTGCAGGTGCAGGGAGCCGCCGCAACCAAGGCGACGGCAACGACTCCCCCGGACCAAACGGGGTCGTCCGAACCACCTCGCCGCCTAATCGCTAACTGCCGCCTGAAAAAGAGTCCAAACCGCCAAACTGCGGGCCCCGAGCAGAGGGAGGAGCCGTGACCGCCGACGGGAGGAAGGGCAGCGGCCACCAGCAGAGGGTGGGGCAGAACGGCCGCCGGCACGAGGGGAGGGACCACGGCCGCCAGCCCAGAGATGGACACCGGCAGGGCGGAGCCGACCGCCCGGGAGGGGCCGCAGGCGACAACGAGGAACAATCGGCAGGCGCGGTCAACGAGGTCGGCAGGAAGGAGCGCAGATGGCCGACGAAGGCGAGGAGGAGCCGAGGCCGTCGAGGAGGCCGAAACGGAGGAGTCACATGGGTGGGCCAAACCGGCAGAGGAGACGCCGGAGCAGGCGAGGCCGCAAAGGCAGGTGCTTTGCGAGCCAACGCCCAGCCCGCCGCGCACCGTCGACGTTGAGGAGAGTCGCCGGCGTGCGCGGACGGCGCGGGGGTCGTCACGGGGAGGGCCGGATGCAGCGCGAGGAGGTGGGCGAGGGGGCGTGAAGTCGAGGCGGGGGAGCAGCCGCAGCGGGATACGAGGTAGGGCCCGTCGGTGAGGCGCAGTCGACAGCGGCGAGGGAGGGGGCCGCGGACGACGCCAACGACGAGGAGGGGCCCCGGGTCCACCACAACGCGCGACCGGGGGGAGCCGGCGCCGGCGGAGGCCGGTTCGGAGGAGGACCCGCACCGCCGGGCCCGGGCAGCCCAGATCTAGGGCTCGACAGCCCGGTCCGGCGGCCCGTCCCGGCAGCACACCCCGGAGGAGGAAGGGTGGCGCCAGGGAGGCCATGGAGGCAGCGCGCTCCCGCGGCCCGTCCGGAGGAGCAGCGGCGGGGTCACGGCGCCTAGGCCGGCGGAGATAGGACGGCTCCTCCAGACGGCTCCTCCAGGCAAGGCGTGAACCGGCCCAGACCCCGCAGACATTACCAGCACCAAGCACCCACCGTGCACTGCCCCGGCGCACAGACGCTGCCGCACATGCGCCGCGCCCCGGGCATCAGCACGGCACCCCGACAAACGGCATCACGGAGGCAGATGGATGGATCCCGCACACCCCCGCCGCTGCCGACTCCCAAGGCCCCGCCCGCCATGCTGTGTTCAGGGGAGCCCCGGGCGCCGCCGGGCCCGCCGGCCAGAGGCAGGTCAACGACGAGCAGGGCAGCCGGCCGACGGCGGCAAGTGGCCGGAGCCTCCCGCGGCCCGCCAGCGCGCCCCTTCGCCCGCACGGGCCTGCTCCGCAGCACACCCACGCACAGCCAGGGGAGCGCCGGGCGCCACCGGTCCCGCCGGCCGGAGGCAGACCGACGACGAGTAAGGCCGCCGGTCGACGACGGCGGGTGGCCAGAGCCCCCCGCGGCCCGCCAACACGCCAGGCCGGCACCGTCGGCGCTGCCGCCGCCGCCCTGGATCTAGAGCTGGGGTGGGGGCGGGCCGGCGACGGGGGTGAGCGGAGCGCACCGGGAGCGGCGGAGGGACGCCGGACCGGGCACGACGGGGGGAGAACCGGCTAGGGCACGACGGGGGAAGGACCTCGCGGCGACCCAAGGTGGTGGTGTGGCGAGGAGACAAGGTGGGAGAGGCGGGAGGAGGAGGAAGAGGGAGAGAAGGGGGGAGGAGAGGGGGGAGGGGCGGGGGCCGCCGCCGCCGGAGGAGGTGGCGGCGGCGGCCTGCGCTTCGGCGGTGCGGCCGGGGCCCCGGGTCGCCCTCCGGAAGGAGAACGACGCGAGGGAATTCAAAAATCATGTGTTATTTAAAATAGTGGTATATTGAATGCATTCTAAACTATTCGTCATTTTGGTTTTTCTATAGCTAAAATGAAACAATTTAGAAGGGTGGAAGTACTAGTGTAAATCTTTTGCAAATTAAAAATTTTCAGCAAAATAACTAAACTTAAAATAATTTAAGCTTGTTGACGTTCTTCTAAAAAAGAATAAGGAAGAGTAAAGAATAGGAAGTAACCAAAAGTCCGAATAACCCTTTAAATATTTTTGTTTCAACTTATCATGAATTATACTATTTAGTTCACTTTACCCCTCGATACAATTTATCTTTTTTTCTCCGTATGCATGTTAATTTTTGTAGGGTGTAGGTGGACATTACAATGTATGTCAAAAAACATACAAATTTTTCATTATTATTTTGAATGCATTTTTTTCTAAAATGTATTATGATGCCTATTATCATTTTGCAAAGTTCTAAGTTGAGATTCCACTTGAACATAGTGAAATAATAAAGATAAATTGCATTAAGAGGTAAATGAACCAAATGACATAATTTATGTGGTAAAACAAACCAATAAATAGTTAAAGGGTTATTCGGATTTTTACACGAGGGGAGTAGTTTGAACAGTAATTTAAACTTTTCCCATAAATATGGTACATTCACGCTACTGGTTGCTACAACTGGTCCTAGCAACTCACAGCTGATACTCTGATAGTGGTGTACTAAAATGTACTCCGTATGTATTATTAAAAGAATTCGGTTAGCCAGACAGTTGCAATACGTAGTTTTTTCCTAGCAACATCTCGATTCATGGTGATGGTGGAATGGTCGATGTTGGGCTGAAGGCAAAGAATTACAATGAATTAATATTTTTCAGGCAACGACAACGTGGTGGGACAAACAATGGAGGAACGATCTCGACATGTTAAGCTCTCTCCTCCTCTCAACTGTGATGATTGCGTTACCAACTAGTATTATGTATGCACAAATACTCTGAAATTTGTTATGCGGTAACATCGTTATTCGTCACTGATTTTTAGAGGTGACGTGCGATTCACGTGAATAAATTTTCGTTGATACCCACTAATGCATTATGCAATTAGGAAATGTAGTACCAGACAACTTTGCTATGAGGAAAGTTATTTGTGGGTATGGTGCAAACCATGCCGTTATTACGGAGAGAGAAAAAATTCCAGAATAATACGTAGAATGAACATTTTTTTGACATATAGCTTTACCTTTTTTGTTTATCTCGGCCGATGACAGCCATTTGAGTGTACCACTACCATTGGCCCTTTTGCTGTCATAAGGTTGTTAGCTTAACCCGTTCTACTAAGGGCACTCACAGTGCAGACTCTACATAGAGTTTAAGAGCATTTATTACCTCGAAGCTATCATAGATTTGAAGTCTAAATAAGACTTGGAGTCTTAATTTTTCTCTCTCATCCATAAATATGCTGTCACATAAACGTCACATCAACAAAATGTAATAAATATAAAGACAATAAATAAACTTAGACTTTATGGTAGAGTCTGGGTTGGGATTGCCCTGATCAAACAAAAATGTTTTGATATCCATCATCAGCTGCAGCAACTCTAGTTGATCTGATTCTTCATTCTTGCTCATCCTCATGAGAACACCCTACATAGCTCTTGTGATTTGCCTTAAAAAAACTCTAGTTGATCTGATCAGCCGTGATCATATAGGCTAACATGACAAAGTCCGTCTCGGATACGCCAAAGGAAATTTGTAGAGACCATCTCCATTCTGCTTCCTGTCTCATTCTTCGATTTGGCCGTATTGCATTCCACGACTTGATCCTTGTTGCGGCCCGTCGACAGCAACGGAAATCCATAGAAAAATTTCAGGCTTCAGAGTCTCCGCAGATCGAGCTCTCCGTTTTATTTTTACTTTGGACAAAAAAAAAACTCCCTCTCCGTTGGCAGGCGACGACGCTGCGGCCGGTACAGAAACGGCCAATTATCCCAAGGCGCGCCCACGATTTTGCCTAATTATTAATACCGGGTCGCGTCGCGTGCGTCGTCGTCCTCCTCTCTTGCTCGGTCGTCGCCGCCGCCCCCGGTCCGGATAAACCACCGGTTTCCTTGCGGTTCTAGATCCTTCCCCTCGCTCGTTTTTCCGCTGGTTTCTTGCTCTGGTTCCCTGGTCGAGGAAGCAGAATCACATCAGGCTTGGTGATCGCGTAGGAGAAGCAGAGGCGGAGGCTGGTAACGTCCTTTCCATGACTTCTTCTCTTTTTTCCCCCTCTCCAATGATGATGAATCACCATGTGGCTTCTTCAGTCCGGTAACAAGAATCTTACTCTGATTGAATTCTGAAATTGGGTGCAGTTCTTGATCAAGAAGGCGGAGCATACACGGCGCCGGAAAAGGGGAGACATGGACGAGGAATCCGGCGCGGCTTCCAGGTACTTCTGCCACATGTGCTCGCTGATCATACGGCCCGAGCTGGGCATCGAGGAGGTGAAGTGCCCCCACTGCAACACCGGCTTCGTGGAGGAGATGGCCGGCGACCCGCGAGCCGGCGGCGCGGACACCCGAGGCCGTGCTGCGAGCGTGAACGCCCCGGACGCCGCGTTGGAGCGCGAGGTCTCGCTCTGGGCGCCCGTGCTCATGGACTATCTCGCCGGCGCCGCCTCCTCCGGCCGCCACGGCCTCGACGGCGGCGGCGGAGGGGACCTCGCGGCTTTCGCGCGGAGGCAGTACCGCAACATCGCCCTCCTGCAGCTGCTCAACGCGCTCCAGGAGAGCGACGCCGCCGACGCGGGGCGCGAGCGGGTCGTTCTCGTCAGCCCATCGGACGCGCGCGCCATGCTCATGGGGCAAGAGCGAGGGGCTGGCGCCGCCGCGCTGGGCCCCGGCGGGCTGACGCTCGGGGACATGTTCCTGGGCCCCGGGCTTGACCTGCTGCTGGAGTACCTGGCCGAGACCGACCCGAGCCGGCAGGGCACGCCGCCGGCCAGGAAGGAGGCCGTGGCGGCGCTGCCGACGGTCCGGGCACGCGAGGCCTTCACCTGCCCCGTGTGCCTGGAAGAGGTCGCGGCCGGCGGCGAGGCGCGGGAGATGCCGTGCAAGCACCGGTTCCACGACCCGTGCATCGTGCCGTGGCTGGAGATGCACAGCTCCTGCCCCGTGTGCAGGCACCAGCTGCCCGCAGAGGATGCGGCTGAGCCTGCCGACGGTGGCAGGCGCGCTGCCGACGAGCCCACCGGGAACGCGCGCGGCGGCGATGGGGGAAGCAGCGGCAGGAGGCATTGGTTCTCGTGGCCGTTTAGCGGGCTGTTCTCGCAAAGATCGAACGGGAGCTCCTCCTCCTCGTCGTCGTGATGGTAATGGACAGAATAAATCTTGTAGAAGTTCGTTCTTAGTTTCTACGTGATGATTGGGTCACTGGCCATTGTAAAAAGCTGCATTTGTTCTTAAAATTGATTTGCGCGACTAGTTTTGCTTCTGTTCAGGTGGATGGAGATTATTGGAGAATTATGCATCTTCTGCTGCTTATAATGCATCTATCAACTCTGTCAAAGCACTATGCAGTGCAACCTTTCTGTCAGGAAATCGTATTTCCATGTTCTCTGAACGCGTTCGATCATAATCTAAAATTTGCATTTTTCTTAAATTTCGTTTCAGAGGTGTCATGATCGTTGTTCAGAAAATGATTGTCTGATTCCAAGTTTCATGTGCTGTGCTAACACTTGGTCAACACGGTGTGTGACCTGGCGAAATGTAATGTAACACTCCGGTGATTGGTTATTTGGTTGGATGCGTTTATTCTTTTCTGGTTTGTTCTGGTATGATTTGGAATTTATAGTAGAATGGCATGAAAGTGTCCATGGATTTGTAAAAAAGCCGGTTGAACCTGTTCAATAATGCATAGGAATATAGGATCCATCGATCACGAATGTTAACACCAAAAGCATGTAAAGGAAGATGACTTGCACACAAAGACACAAGTTAACAACTTGAGGAACAGAGGTTGCAGCACAGAACCAGACTCTGCACCACCGGATAAAAGACCAATTCATCAACAGGAAACAGGACAGAACTTGCGTATTATTTAGAGTTTTTCAAACGTATAAAAATGCTCAGCAAACGCGTGGCATAGTTCCCTACAGCAAAAGACTCCACACTTTTATAGTTCCTAAAAGAATCTCCGAAGCTCGCTAAGACATGCGATAGAGCTGACAAAACGATGCTAACGAGGGTCCAATCACAACCTAACAAAATTTGCCCTCACAAGTACCCACCCCACACCATCAACACTAATTGACTGTCAAGATCTTTATGACAGATGATGCACCAATACGATGCAATGCGACAACTGAATCTCCAGACTTGCAGATCTTGAGCTTCTTCGCATGGTCAATGGCAAAGTTGATGGCTTCCTCAGTCGCCTCAGTATCAGATGCCTTCGCGGTAGCAGCACTCAGCATCGGGATCAGGCCCCTAACAATCATGCTATGCCTGGCAGGGCGCTCGTCGCTGCAAGTCCAGTTGAAATTATCATCTGTCTTCATTTCTGGAACCACAGCAGATATCACTGGCATAGCTGGCCTGTACTTCGCTACGAGCCTTGCAGTTGTACCACCCCTTGTGAGGACCAAAATGAGTGATGCATTGGATATATTGGCAGTTCGAACTGCAGATGATGCCAAACTCTCCAGTGGACTCATAGGGATTGGGGCGGCATTACTAATTAACTTGAAAACTGCTCCGTAGTCTGTATGTGACTCTGCTTGCAAGCAAATTCTTGACATCGTCTGCACTGCTAGCTCCGGATATGCCCCAGCTGCAGTCTCGCCACTAAGCATCACACAATCAGTGCCATCCAGGACAGCATTGGCAACATCTGTCGCTTCTGCACGTGTAGGGCGAGGTGACTTGATCATAGACTCCAGCATCTGGGTTGCAGTAACAACAGGCTTTCCTTGCACATTGCATTTGAAGATCATCACCTTCTGTGCATAGAATATCTTCTCAATAGGTATCTCCATTCCCAAATCCCCTCTGGCAACCATGAAAGCATCTGAGTTTGCAAGAATCTCATCAAAATTGGCAACACCTTCTTGATTCTCAACCTGACAGAGCAGAGATATAAATTGCATAAGCAAACAAACCACAACAAGGCAATCAAGGAATGCAATTTTCATGGAGAGATGAGCATACCTTGGACATAAGTAGGATTGATTTGGCATGCTCACCAAGCACACTTCGGACCATCTGAAGATCTGATCCTTTGCGAACAAAGGACAAAGCAATCATGTCTATTTTGTTAGGTACACCCCACTTCAAGATATCCTCTTTGTCCTTTTCTGTTAAAGTTGGAAGATCCACTATTACCCCAGGTAAGTTCACGTTTTTTCTCTCCCCAAGGAGAGCAGAGTTCTCACAGCGACAACGGACCAAGCCTTGTGCAGGATCACAAGAAAGCACCGTGAGTGTAATGGTGCCATCAGCGCATAGTATAGTGCTCCCAGGCTTCAGGTCTACAACAATTTTTTTATAACTCGTCGAAATCATATTTCCATCACCCTTTATGGAATAATCAGTAGTTATCATGATCTCTTTGCCCTGTATCAGCTTAACAGGCTTGCCATCTTTTAAGAAGCCCGTGCGAATCTCTGGTCCCTAGCAAATTATAAGGTGACACACAAACAAGCTTATTCAGTAAGCGTTTTATATTGGTATAATAACATGCACGAATTGCTAGCGCAAATCTAACGAGCAAAAGTTAATCCATTCAAAACTACACCTCTAATAATCATCATAAAAAAGTAATGCATTTTACATCAATCATGAAAATTTATTAAAACAAAGGATATGTACATCAATGACATCTAGTATGATGTGTAAAAACCACATGAAATATGTGCTACAAACCAAGTACACAAAGAATTCCAGGCAAATATTTGTGCGGCAAACTGACACAGCATCTAACAGTTCATGTTGGTCAGAGCCATTACATCAGGATGCCTTAAAAAGCATCAGAATGAGGTCGACAAAGTCACAACAGATAATGCATGTTGTATATTAAAATTCATGATGGCTAACTGACAAGGAAGTCTACTATTTAATTAGTAGAGAACATTATATTACTGAAATCAGGAAAAAGATAATAATGTACGTCAAGACGGTTACAATAATTGGGACCACATCTCAACATGATCAACGTTTAGCACTGCCAATCCACTCCATGAGTAAGGAAATTACATTAACTGAAACATCTAGCCTTTTGTAATCAAACCTCACACTAACCAATGTTGAAGGCAACAGCATAGGGTGTAAGAACTTCAAAATATATAAGAGATTTGGATGGCTATAAAAACTAGAGCTAATTTGCTAAGAAAGAATCAAATATTACAATGCAAATCCACCACGCAAGAGACATGTTCCACAATGATTCAGTAGACCATGCAAATACCAACTCACATGCCAACTGGAGGACCTCTAGGTACCCAAGAGCTATCAACTAGAATAACAGAATTTAGAATCGGATCCTGATTTCACAGTGCTCTTTATACGACTCCCTTGATAAGGCACGCTGGCAATGGATGCACAGGCCACAAATGTAACCACATGCGCATATCTAATTCCCTAACTAAGGTCCACCTTGATTTTACATAAAGAAAGTAAACAACTATAAAAACAAATTCCAGTGTTTTATTCCAAGCCCATTGAAAACATATCCTGGTGTACCGATCTACAAATAATTAAAATCTCGATCCCCAGGCGCCCGAATAAACGTGCTACCAGAGGCCAATGGTCTCATCGTGACAATGCACAACATCAAAGTCTTACTTTTGGCAGGGCGGATTACCAACAGGTGAAAATTCCGCCGTTCATTTTTTTAGAATTTTTAAATCACGTGTGAAGCACGACATATTCTCAAATTAACAGAAGAGAACAGCACACAGATCTGATCAAGCGCCTTACAACGGAAACCTAAAGAAAAACGGTGCAGTAAAAAAAAAGGCGGACGATATAATAAACGACGGCGCGCGAAGGCGCCGAGGGAGCGGGTTAAAAGGCCGGACCTTGGTGTCGAGCATGACGGCGCAGAGGAGGCCGGTGAGTTCCATGGCCTTGCGGAGGTTGTCGAGTGTCTCCTGGTGGTACTCGTGGGAGCCGTGGGAGAAGTTGAAGCGCGCGACGCACATGCCGGCGCGCAGCAGGCGCGCGCACATCTCCACGGAGCGCGAGGCCGGGCCGAGGGTGCAGACGATCTTGGTCTTGGGCCGGCGATGCCATATCTCCTCCGGCCCCGCGGCGGCGACGCAATCCACCACGTCCGCCATTGCAGCACGGCGGGGGAAGGAGAGCCGGTTAGGGTTGCGCGATCGAGCGGGTAGTAGGGAGGCCGCGCGCGGCTGATCAGGCGGCGCGGCGAGGAGAGGAGGAAGGAGTAGAGGCGAGGCGGATGGGTCGGAGGGGCGAGGGAATATATGAAGGGTGGCCCGGGCGAGGGGGCGCGCCGTACTCGTCGTGGCCTCTTCCGTTCGGTTAGGTGTAACTTAACACACGGGTATTTGGCATTAATGTTCGCGTATGGCAAGTACGGAGTATATGGTACTACAATAGTATTTGAATCTTGATGAAAATCGGGGTTTTACTTTTCTTGAAGAAAGGGTTTGGGCTGCTTCTTTTTCTTGTTCACGAAGAGAAAGTTATACGTGCCCATAATTAAATGGTAGTAAATAAAAGATTAATTAATGGTAATAATCTTTTTTTTACCGATTCCACAGTTTGTAGCGAATTTCTACGATATAATTAGATGAAAATTTCAAACTGAGGTTGAATGGCCCGAAAATCCCATTGAATATCATGGTTCTCTGTATCATAAAAATATTCGCATCACGCGCAACATGGCGCAACATTGAAGTTTAGTGGACGTTGTGTATAATCCCTCTTTTTTTGGACAACAGTGTATATCCCTCTTTGCTTGTGCATTAGTACAAGTGAACAAGCACTATTAGAAACTTCTTGCGTTTGGAGACATGCAAATGTTGCGTAGATCAAAGGACGGGAAGGTAAGTGTACCCTACGGGGACGTCCAATATGGGCCCTATGAAGGGCACACGTGACCGAGTACGAAGGAAAGTCTGTTGATATTCTTGAACATTGAAGTTTTTGGAACTACCTGAGAGAGAGAGGTAGCTGCTGGTGGCCATTCGTTCAGCGGACAACGAGCACGGTTTGCCCCTGCATGACTGCATCCGAAGGATTCGGTGGCCACCGGGCAGTTGCAAGCGGAGACTTGGCATTGCCATTTTGCTACACTTTTGAGCGGGGGCGATGCCAGTCTACAGTTGGAGTAGAGTAGGAGGACTAGGACGTGGGGGACTGGACTCTGGAGACGTGGGTTCGTCTGGTAATGGTGGTGCTGGAACGCCGGTGAACGTCTCACGGTCACGGGCTGCTGCTGCTTGGCTCCCGGCCGTGGCAAGCCACGGCGGCCTCTGGCGCCGTTTCCCCTTCGCCGCAGCCGCCGCACAGCTGGTGGCGTGGCGAGCTGTGACCGGGAACGGTGCATGCGTGGCCGCTCGCCCGAGGGGTCGTCGAGTCAACAGAAGCTTGGTGGAAAGGCGCGCGGGCGGGGCGGCGATGCAAAGTGGGGGCACAGCCTTTCCCGTGTCTTGTCTCTCCACCAGCCGTGCAGTACCGGGTGTCCTGTCCTGTCCTGCGGCTGCTCCTTCCAACTTCCATGCAAATGCATGGATCGTAGCGCCGGGGCAGTGCCGTTTCATTAGGGATGGAACTAAAACATCCGAATTGTATCATAGATTGATTTTTTTAGATCATAATAAAATAAATTTGATGCTAATTTTTTATGCATTATAACCAACTAATTACTGGAAAAAATATAAAAATTAGCTACAATTTTTTTTATGGATTATTTGCTTTCGATAGAGGAAAATGTGAAAAAACATCCGTATCCGAATCCGAATTTCTTTTCATCATTTGATCAAAATATAGCACACATTTGGGGTTTATTTTGTATGAATCTTAACAAGCACAATGCCAAGAACAAGAATATAAATTTTTGTATACAAAATATTATGCCTAATTTAGCTAAAATAAAAAAAGAACAGCTAAAAAATGGTATCCGAATTACTATCCGTTTCCATCCCTACGTTTCATCACCCGGCCAGTTCGGTGAAAATTTTGCCTTTTTAACTCCTGTAACTCCTGTAGCACACTGTAGCACGTTTCGTTTGTTTGTGATAAATATTATCCTACCATAGCCTAACTAAGCTCAAAAGATTCGTGTCGCAAAGGACATCCAAACTGTGTAATTAGTTATTTTTTTACCTATATTTAATACTCCGAACATATGTCTTTTAACGTATTTAATGTGATGTGATGGAGAGAAAGTGGAGAAAAGGTTGGAAATTTTAGCCAACTAAACAAGGCCCCGATGCAAGAAACGCTGCGCCAGCCTGCGAGACACCACCGAGACCGACCGAGTGAGAGCAACTCCAGCGATAGTCCCTATTTGGAGCCTCTACTTTATTGAGTAGGGGCTGTCCCAACTTTTTAGGGGTTGAATTTAAGCTCCAACTCCAGCAATAGTCCCAATATTACAACCCCTACTTGTATATGACATACGGGACCCATATGTCAGTTGTACACCGCAACCTTATCCTCTCCACAACTCCACCACGGTCTTCCCCTTCCTCTTCTCTCCCACGTTCTTTCTCCCTCGATGCCGAGCACGATCTGCTCGTACTCGAGCTCCCCTTCTCCAAGCTCATGGTGCCCGCGCTGGAATGGCCCGTGCTCGAGCTTGGGCGGTCGTGACCGAGAAGGGGCGGATCTCTGGGCGTGACTGGCGAATCTCCAAGCTCACGCCAAGTACCGCCATGTCGAGCACCCTGCAGGAGGTAAACAGAGGGCAAAATCGAGCTCGAGGTCGGCAGATCGAGCTCCAGCCGGGCGAATCGAGGTCGAGAGCCAACAAATCTAGCTCCAGGCGGATGAATCGGGCCTCCTCCTGGCGATGGACGCGGCGGAGGTCGATCCCGTCGATGAGGTCCTGGCCTGTCGAGCTGGGGCGGCGGAACTCCTCTGGCGTCGTCGGCCAGGCGCGAGATCCGGTCGAGGCAGCGGAGCACGGGCGTGGAGGGAACTCCGGCCAGGGCGCAGCACGGCGCGAGATCCGGCCAGGTGCGTGGCGCGGTGTGGAGGGGAGCTCCTTGAGGCTGCGGATCTGGTCGGACTCCGGGCGGTGCGGCGACCTTTGGCCGGCGAGCTCGAGCTCTTCGCCGCGGCAGCTCCAGGTGGCGACGGGCGGTCCTCGCGGGTCGCGGCGCAACGGCGCGTCGGGCTCCGGCGGCGGGCGGCGCATCCTCCGGCGGCGGGCGGCGCATCCTCCGGCGGCGGGATCCCGAGCTCCAGTGGCCGCCATGGGGGCCCGACGGGGGAGAAGCGGGGCTCCACTCGGTGGCGCACGTGCCGAAACAGCCAACCACCGAGTAGGGGCTCCCTTCTCCACCCGCAGGAGAAGGGGCCGGAGGGGGGAATTGGGGGGCATGAACAGTGTTAGAGGGCGGAGTAGGGGCTCTACTCGAGTAGGGGGTGGAATAGGGGTCTGCTGGAGTTGCTCTGACCGACCGACGCTGCCGCAGAATCCTCCTCCCTCCCATTTGCCCTGCGCGGCCCATCCGAACACGGGCCGTGCATACAACACGGGCCATTTTAGATGGGCCGCCGCCTGCTGATACCTATCAAGCTTGTTGGGCTCCCTCATCATCATTCATCAGTATATAATCACATCTTCAAGACCTCAAAAGACTCCAGCGACCTCTCTCCAAAGCTACTACTACACAACAATGTCAACCCACCCATGAACATCACACGATCGAAAACTTTCTCTCCTTTTTCCTCGAAGAAAGGGATGATCGGAACTTCTGCCAACGAAAGCGTGGAGCACCAGCATCTTTTCTGACGAGGACAGAAACCAAAACCTCCCAACCAAAGGGTCACCACAGCAAATACGACCATTACCAGGGTCTCGTTACACAAAACGAGCGAGAAACACTTATCATCAGTTGGCAAGCATCGTTTCAAGTCCTCCCACCCCCATATTCTCCTCCCATCAACCGGCCAAAATGATTGGACTGGATGAGTTTATATATAGCAAGTAACGAGCACCGCGCAAACCACTCTTACAGCACCAATAACATATACCCGCGCCACGGTCCACACGTGTTCATATCTGATGCCGTTCCCTTCTGCTCGCACGAGGCCGCGGAGCAGCACAACCAGGTCACGGAACACAAGAGAGTCATCAGGCAGGAGAGGTCGACTCGACACAGGCGATATATTCCTCCTCATCTTTGCCTCCAACAAAAAAGCGCCGGATTCCTCCTCCCCTCCAGCTTTGTCAACATCGCTTTTCGTTATTCCCCTTCGTCGTTCCTGCTGCGGGATCGCGTGCCCGCGCCCGCCTGCCTGCCTGCCAGTGAAAACGATGATTGTCAAGAGAGAGCTTAAGGACGGAGAAAGCCGGAGCATACGATTCCGAGCACTTAGCAAGCAACAGCTGAATGTAATCCCCGCGCAAAAGATAAAGCTCAAAGTTCTCCCCCTCCCCCTTGGCTACCCCTTTCGCCGGATTCAGCACCAAAGATAAAGCTACGGCTAGAAAGAGATTATTCCAATGTTCTAATGCGCCGCGGTCTCGGTTTGTGCTCCTGATGATCGGCCATCATTCAACACAATTCCCCGGCCAATGGCCTGTGGAATCATCCACAGAGCGATTTCGGTTTTTTGGAGCGACAGAAGTGCACCAGCATGTCTCACTTGAACAGGAACGGGGGTACATATATCATATCAGGAGGACGGTTCTCTTGTCCTAATTCCTAATGGATGGAACTAGTGGTGTATAAGTGTAAGTGCATGGATTCCCTGAAACAACTTCAGAGAAGACTGGTTGATCCACGAAATGGCAACAAGCAAACACCGCAAAATAGCAACATACAAAGCACGATGCTACTAGTTTGGACCACTCGTACCAGTTGCTTTTGAAACAAATGCCTGCCAAGCTTTTTTTTTCTTTCCCAAGGGCTGAGAGGATCTGGACGCAATTCGTTGTATTTGATTTGCTAGGGCAATATCTGATTTCTCAGGTATATTTGTGACTTATGATAACCAGAACAAATGGAATCATGGCAAAAATTAACTGGACCATTCCCTTAAATGGAAAAGATGAACTACAGAGAAATCAACTGGAAGGGGTGCTTACAGGCTGAAAAATACAGGACCTCCTAAGTTATATATATATAAAAAAACTCTGTATAAGATAATGGTAATCGCCACCTATTCAGCTATTCCAGATGACTGGACTTCATGGCACTTAGAGGTATCAAACATTGAACCTGAGTTTGTTCAGTTGAAGTATGGAAGACGAATAAACAAGACTTAACTATATCGGTTTGGATAGGGGTGCTTACAAAGCCAAAGCAACAAAGAGCAGTGAAATAAAGGAACAAACCGTCATTTTTAAGCCCCTACTTTCTGCGTCTTATGTAGAACAGGTAGCAACCAAACTCAGAGACTCCTCCATACAGATGCACAGCCCATTAGATTCGCCTATCCACTTTTCCTTTTTCCTGATAGCCGAACAAGTACAAAACTTACATGAGGAGACAAAAGGGAACCATATGCTTATTCCAATATTCCATGCTTTGCTTTTGTGCAGTCCCAAGGAAGGCATCACTAATGGAATGAGTTCCTTTCACTTTATTTATATGCAAAACTTTAGCGAATTCTTCTTCTGGATGCATCTGGTCAAAATGAAATTTAAACTTTGCTCTAGCATGAATGATAAAAATTATTCTCTAATCGACTATATACCATGCTTGTGTACGCTGAATGCGTATATTTGGCACAGCATCTGTGGTTGCAGAACACAGCATCTGTGGTTGCAGAACACACAGAATCCTAATCGATGCCGACTATGCACAGATGTTTCCCTTTTATTTCATAATACAAGTGCAGTGGAGAGCGGAATTAATTCTGAATGTGTAAGATAATAGCCCAAGAATACAGTAGCCCTACGAGCTCAAAGACAGCATTACAAACTACATATCAAAAGTTCTTCGTGAGAACAAGGTTCCCATTTTTATCTGCAAGAAGAATAAACTTAGCAAATATGTGTGCCTGTAACCCCCTCCCTCCCTTTGTGCCAGTTAAAGCAATATCAACCACATTTGTTAGTGTTGGAATCAGAATGCAAATGTGTTTGCGGAATTGGCAAATAAAAAGATAGGTGCGCATAGGGCCCACAGATACCTTAAGGAATAAGGATAATATCTCTATACCTCTTTTCAGCTGCTGCAAAGATTGGGTCAGGCTTGAGTGTTTGTTCCAACGATTCGAAATTCTCTTCTCACTTGCCTTCCTTATAAAACCAGTCTCTGCATAACATCTTGGCATGAGTAGTCCTAGTTTGTTAGAGCAAACTCCCAAAGAATATAACTCCACTGTGCGATAAAACCCCCTCAATTCACCAAAAACTAAGGGCTCATAGACTGCAAGAGTCGGTTCCTATCAGGATTGTGGAGTCTGCAACCATATATCAGTACAAAATAGAATTGACGAGGTATGAGATGTGTGATGTTTGTCTTATTTGGTTCAAACAAAAGAAAAAAAGGAGGAAGTTTCTCCTCGTAGGTCCTAACCTTTAAGGCTGCAATATCTTCATGCCAGATGTATCATCATCAACAGCAGCTCCAGAGTCACAACCATTTCCTGTCTCCTAGGCAGACATTCCCTCCAGAAAGACATTTGCTTCTGCAAGGAGGGAGTATTCCAGCAGAGCCAGGGCTTGTGCTTTCAACTGATGCTAAGCCTAGGTTAAAATGGACACCTGAGCTACATGAGCGCTTTGTGGATGCGGTGAATCAACTTGGTGGACCTGATAGTAAGTATATGCTTAAACCCTCTGTCATACAAGCTAACACAAGGAAGATTACCATCTGATCTGTAATAATAATGCAGAAGCTACACCAAAGACAATCATGAGACTCATGGGTGTCCCTGGACTAACACTATATCACCTTAAGAGTCATCTTCAGGTAGACATGGAATTCCTAGTATAGTGTTTTGCCTTGTACATGCCTTGTGGCAAGAAACTAAGTTGATTTGTCTTTTACTAGAAATACAGGCTAAGCAAAAATGTTCACACCCAAGCTAACGTTGGAAATGCAAAAAATAGTAAGTATAACATTCTCAGATTACCTAGCAGTTATCAGCCTCCTATTAAGCTTTGTAACTGAACGTCCTTTCTGCTCTTCAGTGGTTGGCTGCACCATGGCAATGGAGAAGCCACCTGAAGGAAATGGTTCGCCAGCTAGCCACCTAAACCTTGGAACCCAGACAAACAAGTAAGAGATGAATAAATGTTTGCTTCAGCATGTTTGCAGAAGGTAACATGGTTTTGCAATTTATCAGATCTGTGCCCATAGGTGAAGCCCTTCAGATTCAAATTGAAGTACAGCGCCGACTACACGAGCAACTAGAGGTACGGAAGCATAAGAAAATAAATCATATCACCATCTGAATTACCACTTCTACATTCCTTATAAATACATAAACGTTTATATTTTGTTAGCTGATGCATCAGTAGGAGATATATAGAGTTGAATATTAGAGTAGGTTGTGTGGCAGAAATATAGCAAAATGGATCCAAAACCAGATTTTAAATGTATACTGAACCCTCATCGAATGAAAGTTTGTTTTGCAATGGAAGAATATGATACACAGAGCATCCAAATAAATAAACACACACTCAAGTCATGTATAATGGCCACATGCCAATAAAACTACGTCACAATTACCATTCCGTTAAGAAAATTATTACTTATAATTGCTCTGATCACCTCAATTCTTTTAGCTAAGAACTAATTTCATGTATTTCCTATATTTACTAAGACGTCTAAGGGTAAAAGGGGAATGTGACGTATGCATAAATTTTGCTCCAGAGCATCCACAAAGCTTGTCCTGCCGTGATGAATTAGCTCATTTATCCTGTCATGGTCATCTACGATTCTACGGTCTAAGGAGATGAGTCTTGTTGTGCATTTGAATGAACCCAATTTAAACAAGAACATGTAAGAATTAAGAAAAAAGTTCAGAAAACCTGTCCTGTCAATTCAGAATTTATTCTTTCCCTGTATCAAGCTGCCTTACACATAACGATGCCTTTCAACAGGTACAAAGACATTTGCAACTCCGCATTGAAGCACAAGGGAAGTACCTACAATCTGTGCTAGAAAAGGCACAGGAAACACTTGCAAAGCAGAATGCAGGGTCAGTTGGCCTAGAAACTGCAAAGCTGCAACTGTCAGAATTAGTTTCAAAGGTATCAACAGAATGCCTCCAGCATGCATTTACAGGCTTCGAGGAGATGGAAGGTTCACAAATGGCACAAGGGCACACCATGCAACTTGGTGATGGATCAGTTGACAGCTGCTTAACTGCTTGTGATGGCTCACAAAAAGATCAAGATATCTTATCAATCAGCCTTTCTGCTCACAGAGGAAAGGAGATAGCAGGCATGTCATTTGATTTACAAGCAAAAGAAAGAGGAAGTGAGGATTTGTTTCTTGACAAGCTAAGCAGGACACCTCCAAGCCACCAAGAGAGGCGTGAGAGAGACAGTTTTATTATGGCAGCGAAATTGGACCTGAATATCAATGACACAAATGATGGACCTCAGAACTGCAAGAAATTTGATTTGAATGGGTTCAATTGGACCTAGGAAGAGTTAGCAAAAGACCTTGAGTATTGAATTTGACTTGATTCATCAAGAATGACAAGCCTATAAGCTTTGGCTCGCTTTGCCAAGCTAGTAGCAACGAGACGAGAGGAAGTGAAATTTGAAGAGTTCTTCAATCAGCGGCATTGATGTATCCTGCCTGCATGGCAGGACCTAGGTGATACTCGGCCCAACGGTGCTCTCGGCCATCGCAATTCACTAAAATAAGTGATGAAGTTAACAATAAGTAGGGCATGCAGATTGGTAGTGTATGGGAGAATTCGGTTTTCTTCTCATATTCCTTATTATGACTCTACCAACTTAGAAATACAACGAATTTTGTTGCAAACCGCATCACTGATTAGCGTTTGGAGTGACCATGCCAAGGAACCGATTCATCTTCTGTTCATTTCGAGATTCATTTTCCCCCGCATCAGCACGGCGTCATGCCTAGACGGGGGCCGGCTCTGTTGCCATCTAATGGATCTACGAGATCACCAAGACAATTGAAAATCTTTCTCACCCAAATCGGATCCGTCTTACCTCTCACGCCGGACCCACCCGTCATATATTTTTGGAAGTGGATAGGGTGGAAGGACCGAAAAATCGCAATTTGGAGAGCGTTTCTGCCAAAAACGAATTGTTTTTCTCACCCATAGCTTGTGTACCCGCCCCCTTACACACCGGGCCCACTGTCATCACGCTCGCGGATAGGACCCGGTGTTGAATAGAGTCCGCGCCAATCACGCCGCGCAGCTCCTGCTCAACACGCCTCCTCTCCCCCCATCAACGTCGCCCCGGCGGGTCGGTGGTCGACGGCCTGCCATCTGCGAGCGCCACGATGCGGTCGCGGTAGGCGGGCTATGGTTGTTGTTGCTTCGTTGCTCATGCCGGCGGCGGAGATGGAAGCGTCTACTGCGTCCGTGCACGCGCCGGCGGAAGCGGCTGATCAGTAGCAGGCGGAGGAATCGGCGCCCGCTCCCGCGGTGCAGCCGGCCAGCCGGGGAGTGAGGAGGCATAGCCGTCTGCGGCGCTGTACATGGGCGATCTGCACGAGGACGTGGAGGATCCTCACCTGTTCGACGCCTTCAGCAAGATCGGCACTGTCACGTCCGTGCGTATCTGCCGCGACAACCCCACAAGCAGATCGCTTAGATATGGATACGTGAACTACTTCGCTCGGGCTGACAGTACGTCTGCGCTCCGCATCGTGCTTGATCCCTCATCAGCAATCCCGGTTGATTGGGGATTTGATTTGCCTGTATGGCTGTGTGGGTTAGTTTAATGTATTTTGATTGGGGTAAAATCAGATCTACCAGTATGTTTAGTGATGCATGTAAACTCGAGGTTGGGGAAAACTGGAGCATGGCTGGAAGGCCTCATTCATCCTGCATGCAGTGTCCATGCAAAGTTCGCAGCCCAGTTCTCCAATGCAAGTTACACACTCAGAATATCTGAAAGGATGCAAATATACCTAGCACTATTCTTATGTTTGTTTGATCATTCAAGTAGTGATGTAATGCATACAAGCAATAAGTATGTGAGGATGCTCCTGCTTCGGCTCCAGCTCCTCCCCGCCGCCTCAAGGCCCTCACAATGGCCGACGGCGTATGCACCATGCCGCCGTGCCTACCGCGGCTTGACGTGGAGGCGAACGGCCTCACTCTGCTCCTGCCGCACCTTGGGGAGGCGACTGGCCGCTGCTCCTGCTCCCGCCGCCGCATGTCGCTACCCGGCCACCACTTCATCTCAGTTGGCACACGGCGGCCCGAGCAGATTTCCCCCACCCCTCTCTCTAGCCTCGCCGGTCAGGGATCCGCTGCTCGCCGGGCTTCGCTGGGCTCAGGGGGCACCCATGGAGCCTCCCAAAAAGGTATGTACACAAGTCCTAGAGCTTTTCCTCATCTCTTCACTACAGATTGTCGTAATTGGAGCAGAAAAATCCCTAACCATAGCCTTCGACATCTTGCTGGAGGTAACCATGGTGGGGCAATGGTGCGAAGATACTTGGGGATGGCACAAGAGGGTGCTCCAAGACTGCAGGGCGAGTCTTTGTGCATGACCTGAAGGTATTGGCTGACGTTAGGTGATTGTAGTTCAAGGCATTTTGTCAGCAATGTATGCACAATCTCACAACCTTACCATCTGACATGCTCGTTGTTGAATGAAATGTGTGTCATCACGGTCTGCTTTTTTTCTTCTCATTTTGCGAACAATTCTTTTGGATCTGTATTTCGTGGGAATTAATGTCATCCTCTAACTTTCTTTCAGAGGGGTGATCAAATGTAACATCTGCTGGTGACCTGAGGAACAACATGAAGATTGCAACACCAACTACATTCTCTCTGCCTTTCTAAAAAAAACTACATTTTCTCTGCCCTTTGGTTCAGTGAGGTACATGGGAAACTATGTCTGTGCTACAAATGTTGATTTTATTTGCTCAATATTTTGATGCAGTCCCAATCTACCGTGACTTTGTTTCCTTACTGTTTTGGTTGGGAGAAAATTAACATCTGCATGGTTGTTTTGGTTACTTGTCTTTGGTATACTAATTGGATGTACAAAGATTTTAGCCTCAATTATTTAATTTCTGTTTTCGTTCATCATGCGGGTTCTTGGTGAATCATTATTGCCTTTTGGCCCTGAATATTTGGAGGTATGTCATTTTCTGTATGTGCATATCCAAATTCATATGATAATGTAGGAAAAATGTAATGCATTACTTTTTTCTGGTTTCATCCATATCTAACAAAAATATATATCCCGTTTATTCTCTAGGAAAATAAGCAGTATGGGAACTCTTCTGTGTGAACATTTTAACTTTTCAGTAATAATGTCAAGATACAGATATTAACATGGTTTCTATTTTCTAGACTGCAGTTATATCTGGTTTCTCAGCCTTGCCATGGTTGATCAAGCCCCTCTAAGGCTTTATCAGGTTTCACCAAAATTTGCAATACCGTACCATTATTTATTTCCTTTACATTTATTCCTTCCCTTTCTTTGGACATCAACACTGCACTTAACTTTGTATGTTTGCTTGATGAAGTCATATAAACATTGTGAAAGGATATTTCTTTTTTCCCCAACTGAAATATTTAATGATCTGGTGCATCTTGCAGGTGTGGAGAAGCCAAACGCATGACCTAAACAGATCGCTCGCTTTCTGCAGAGCAAAGGGTATGGAGGTCAGTTCGAACTTGTACACTTCTCCTTTTCCTTTCCTTTTGTGGAACTTGTTTCTGTTGGACCCCTCAGAATGATATTGTGCCGCATTTCCACCATATTATTGTTACCTAGGTCAATGGACATATCACCACTTTGCTAGAGAGGTATGCATAAAGGAATTGGCAAAAATGCATCTGGCTACTCAAGCTTTTTTCCAGACTACTCTTACGCTATCTATTTTTTTCTGCATTAGGTTTGTTAGATCACAAAAGGAAAATTACTCTCATCTTTTTACAGTTCAATGGTAAGAGAGTTATTATTTTGAGCTTTCTGATTTGGCCCGTAGCTAATGAAATTCTTTTCGGAGCTATTCACAATCCCTGTTTCTTTTTTGTGCAATTTATTTTTGGGATTATGGCCAGAACAATGCATTGCTACATATATAATTTTTATGCTTGCAGGGAGGATCTCAGGACTTTTCTTTATTATTTCCAATGTGTGTTTTCTACAATATCCTATAAGACCTATCATTGTTGTAGAACAAAGCAATTGATAATTACATAATGAGTTCTGATATTGCTATTTTCATAATAAACCGTGATATAATTTTTGTGTCAATTATATTTAAAAAGGTGAAATATATAGATATTAGTGTATACTAAAATGCGGATCATCTAGATTTGCAGGAAGACTTTGATTTTTAGAAATTATCATCGTCGCTGCCCTCCTCTGAACTGGGAGCACACTGCAACTGGCAGGTCATGACTAAATTCTAGAAATTTCGGTGTATTTTTTATGTCTCCTCAAATTCAAAGTTACAATTTGTGGGATATAAATGGGATTTTGAGAAATTACATGTCATTCTCTACGTGTTGCTTGCAAGTTCATTACATGAGTAGAGAGCGGCTAGCACGAGTAGGCCAGGGTTTAAAGGGCTCCTGGGAATTGATTTCACCAATTATAGATGAAATTGTTGACATTTCAAATGGTGGAGTGCAAGAGTTATGAATAAGGCTTGAATTCAAGATTATCCAGTATGGTTGCTGTCAAAGACCCTGATTTCTTTTTATGCCCCTGCAACGGGTAGACATGTAAATGTTGCTAAGTCATTATGCAAAGAATGTGTTGGTGCCTTAAAACATTTGGATATAAGTTTTGTTTATTCCAGTATTTCACCACATTTCAATAAGTTCTTTTACGAACACGTGCGTGTCGCACGTGCACCTTACTAGTTTTGAGAAATGTTTGATTTGCTAATTTTGCAACGGAACACTGATATGATGTCATGATGATGACAAAAGGGGGCTCGGTCAAGAATTTTTTTTATTTTTACATTCCCCCCCCTCAATTTTGCAAAAATATATGGTCCGTAAAAAAATTTGCAAAACTATACATCTAGCGCCGTGGGGGACGGCGGCAGGGACCACGGCGGTAGGAACACGCGGTACTGTAGCGCCTCGGCGGTAGGTGTCCAGTTTGTTTTCAAAATTTTGTAATTTTTTTGTTTGAACTCGGATGGAGGTAAACTTTATATGAAAATTGTAGCTTTCGACGAGATCTACAACTTTGTAGTTCAAAGTTTTTCCATTTGAAGTCATCTTCATAGTCAAATAATCGATATACTATCCAGATCTCAGTTTTCATATCGAGATCTCAGTTTTCAGTTTATGTTCAAAAAATTATAACTTTTTTGCATGAACTCAGATGGAGGTAAACTTTATATGAAAATTGTAGCTTTCGACGAGATCTACAATTTTGTAGTTTAAAGTTTTTCCATTTGAAGTCATCTTCATACTCAAATAATCGATACACTATTCAGATCTGAAGACTGCAAACTGAGATCTGGATAGTTTATCTGAGATCTGGATAGTGTATCGATTATTTGACTATGAAGATGACTTCAAATGGAAAAACTTTGAACTACAAAGTTGTAGATCTCGTCGAAAGCTACAATTTTCATATAGAGTTTACCTCTATCCGAGTTCAAACAAAAAAATTACAAATTTTTGAAAACAGACTGGACCCCTACCGCCGTGACCCACGGCGGTAGGAGGCGCTACAGTACCGCGCGCGTTACTACCGCCGTGGGGCACGGCGGTAGGTCTCTGCCGCCGTCCCTCACGGCGTTAGATGTATAGTTTTGCAAATTTTTTTGCGGACCATATATTTTTGCAAAAAAGAGGAAAGAAAAATGTAAAAATAAAAAAAATTCCTCGGTCAACAACACTTTTGCTTGTAAAATCAAAGGCCGTGTACTGCGGCCCATTGTAGCTGAAATTGTAGCACCGCGCGCGGCCCATCTAACCATCAGAACTTCGTCGTTTCATCTGCTTCTTCTTGTCCTTTTTCCTTCACATACATTTCCCTCAGGGCCTCAGGCAGGTGCATCAACTTCCATCTACCATAATCCTCTCTGATCTTCGTAGTTATATACGCTCATGTTATGACGACGAGACGACGATGAACTAAACTTGTGTGTACGGTGCACACCTATGGAGTGTGCGTGATGCAATTGTGCAAGCACGTTTTCGTCAACGAACCAACCTGGCGACCTGGGGTACGGGGACAGTGTTATGCCGACCTGACCAGAGAAAAGCCCATGCGGCGGCCGTGCCAAGGCCGCAAGTGATCCTCGATGCCGCGCCTGTTCTGCTGCAATGCAAGCCCTACTGCTAGCTCTCTGTATAAAGTCAGTTGCTGAAGGATTCGGCTGCCTAATTCTGCACTCTCGTCACAGATCACCTGGCGCTCCCCCATTTTCTTCCGAGTGCTACTCCGCATAGAGTAATCCTACATGCTTGACTAGGGTTCGCGTCGTGATCGAGTCCGTACGCAAGCTGCTCTTATCCCCGCCCTTTTTTCTGCTATCAGCATCTCTTTCTATCCACACTCTGCTTGCTCAAGTCGTAAAGCAGCTCCCTTTATGATTCACTAACCACTAGTGTGCTCGTATGTTATTAGTTTGCGGGGGAGATGAGATGGACGAGCCAATGTTGGTGGCAAACTGGCAACTTGCATTATTGCATAGGAGTATATGTTTCTTTGTCTACGTATGCAGCATCGTCAGATGGATCGCTTATTTTTAGTGTCCTCTGTCCTTAATTCAGATGTATGGAAATTCTGACACTTGGATTAAAGCTGCCGATGGTTTAAGAACCCCAAAACCAAATCAAACTATACATAAGAAAATTAATTTAAAACCACACCAACCAATCCATTTCTCTTATATATCCAAACCAAACTAACTAAGTGGTGTAAAAGATCATAAACCAAACCAAATCATATCTCAAACCGGTTCTATGTCACATAAAACTCATTTTTCATATATATCATATGTTTAGAGCAACTCCAAGAGACTAGCTATCCTGACTTCGTTAGCTAAAAAATGAAAAAAGTTTCTAAAAACTGGATCCAACAGACTCTGCAAACACCTCTTATGTATATCCCGCTAGCTATCTGTGCAGGTTCGCTAGCCACATTTGGCTAGTCCCTTCGCTCGGTATCTCGAGCCGGGCCGTCGATTCCGCGGCATCCACCTCCCGCGCGGCCTCGGCTCCCACCCCCACTCGCTGGAGCGCCGCCCCGCCGCTGCTCCAAGCTCCGCCAGTCGACCCCCACCCGCCGTAGAGCCGCCGTCCGTGGACACCACCACCGCTGCTCTGAGCTGGCGAGCTTCCTCCCGAGTCGCTGAAGCGCCGCCGTCCTTGAGCGCCGCCACCGCCGCTCCGAGCTCCCTCCCGCGACGACAACGACAACGGTGCCGAGCTCCTCAATCAGGCCGCGGGCAGGGGCTGCCGCCGCCAGGGGACGGGGGGCACAGGCGGCTGTCGAGAACAGGGGCGCGTGCCGCCGTGGACGCGTCCTCCTCATCCAGGCCGCGAGCAGCTCCGGGGACAGGGGGCGCTTGCGGCCACCGGGAGCAGGGGCGCGGGCGCCACCGGGAGCAGGGCCAGGCAGGTCCGAGGGCAGAGGCGCGGGCGGCCATCGAGAGAAGCTATGCCATGGCTGGGGAGACTGAGCTCCCGCTTCTGCAGCTCGCCCAAGGCGGAGGTGGAGACGCCGGTGCTAGCCGCGGGCGCGGCGGCTCGGCTTGGCGGAGGTAGCGGGAGGCCTTGTGATGTTGCCGCCGTGGATGGGGAGGAGCAGGAGGAGGTGCTCGTGCAGCCGCGGGGAAAGGAGGTCGGGCGGCGCCGCCACCGCCTCCATGAACGCAGGCCTGGAGCCGCGGCAGCGACTCTGGTGGGCACCACCACCCCGGCAGAGAGAGTCGCTCTCTCGCAGAGAGAGGGATTGGGGATGTCGGATGGATAAGGTTGGGAGTGCATAGAGAATGACATGTGGGGCTACTTGTTATGTAGAGCATATGAAGAGTTGATTTTAGCTAGTCTGTTGGATTTCATTAACTTTTTGCTAGCTATTTCATTTTACATACTAGCCAAATCAGGATTTTAGCTAGTGATTTTTAGAGAGACTCTTGGAGTTGCTCTTAGCTTTTAAGATGAGCCCACGTGTGGATCTAGTTGTATCAATTTGTACAAAGTAGCTGACTGTCATTCTAAGTTATTTCCAACAAATTTTAGTCAAATTTATTGAAATTTTAAGGTGTGAACGCAAGTTTTTAGTTTTAGGGTTCGACTCTCGACGTGGGGCCCACGTGCGGATCTAGGTATGATAATTTGTACAAAGTAGCAGACTGACATTCTAAGACATTTCCAACAGATTTCAATCAAATTCGCTGAAATATTAAGGTGTGAATGCGAGGTTTTAGTTTTAGGGTCCGACTCTTGACGTGAGGCCCATGTGTGGATCTATGTATGATGATTTGCACAAAGTAGCGGACTGTCATTCTAAGACATTGCCAACAAATTTCAGTCAAATTCGCTGAAATTTTAAGGTGTGAACGCGAGATTTTAGTTTTAGGGTCCGGCTCGACGTGGGGCCCACGTGTGGATCTAGGTATGATAATTTACACAAAGTAGCAGACTGTCATTCTAAGACATTTCCAACAAATTTCAGTCAAATTCGCTGAAATTTTAAGGTGTGAACGCGAGGTTTTAGTTTTAGAGTCCGGCTCTCGCCATGGGGCCACGTGTGGATCTAGGTTTGATAATTTGCACAAAGTAGCGGACTGTCACTCTAAGATATTTCTAACAAATTTTAGTAAAATTCGCTGAAATTTTAACATGTGAACACGAGTTTTTAGTTTTAGGGTCCAACTTTTGACCTAGGTGACACATACAACCAATTCAAACCATTTCAAACCCATCTAAACTATTAAATTTGTTAAATCAAACCATTATATAAGTCACCGCATTATTCACCAAACCAACCAACACCAATGAGAAAAACCAAACCATTAAAACCAGTTTCAAACCAAACCATTCCCAGGCTTAACTTGGATGGAGCATCGACGAAGTAAAAAAATCGCAATATTTGCGAGTTACTTAATCCCCCAATATATTATTATGATGTCCCAACAATTTACCATGCTACTGGACCTACGGTGCAACCAAGCAGCCAGCCCAAAAAAACTAAGATCTCCTTTGGAATTAAGAAAAAATGGAGGATTTTTGTAGGATTCAAATCCTATAGGAAATTTGCCTATGGAGTCCTTTGGAACAAAGGATTGAACCCTTACAATTCCTATGTAATGGCTTGCTCCATAGAGATTTTGAAGGATTTCTAATATGAGGTCCAACCTCTTAGAAAGAATCCTTTGTGTCTATCTCTCTCTTCTCATTCCTATGGTTCAACCAAGGGCCCCTTTTGAACATAGGATAGGAAAAACAAAGGAAGTGAGGGGTTGTGTTTATCCAATCCTATGAGAATGGAAAACATAGGAAAAATGATGAACGATAAACTTTACTATGTTTTTCATTCCACAGGGCTAAAAAAATTAAGACGTGCAAATCACGTTTTTCATTAAGAGAAGATAGTTGAGTTACAAAGACGCGACTTTAGGAGAGACCTAAAGTGCAAACAGTAGGACAACATACCGACCTAAAACCGAAGGGAAACGCAAGGAGAAAAAGAAATCCACACCACCACCAAACAACACACGATACAAAGAAGCATGGCCTGTTGCAAACATGAGCGCCAAGAACACCTGCTCGTCACCAAACGCCTAAAAACTAGAGGCCTAAGAGGGATCAGGCGAGGAAGTCATGCAGAACGATGCCGCCAAGGAGGGAATGACGAGGTCGCCGCCATCATCCATCTCTCCACAAAGGGACAGAACATGTTTTCACCTTCCAAACCACGCTGGATTGGGGCTGAAGTAACAAAGCCTCCAACGAGGTAAGCTACGCCAACCGGCGCAGCCGTTGTTAGCCCAACAGAGGTCGGGCGAGGCTTTCGTCAAGATCCAAACCAACTCCAAGAAAACACCCTGGAAGCCATGGTGCAAGACGGCTGGCAGAAAGGCAGCATGCGGCCCGGGGCGCGAGAACAACTGAGGAACAGCAGCAGGCCAGCGATGGACGACCCAAAGCGCCAGCGGAGGGGCCGCAACGGCGGCGAGGACGGTGGTGCGGGGTTAGGAGGAGCAGGCGGACGACAGCGGTGACGGCACCGGGGCGAGGTGATGTCGGCCCTGGTGCAGGGTCCTACGCAGCCGAGGGGCAGAGGGGGCGAACTGAGCCATAGAGGCGGAGCCCGCCATAGCCCGTCGGCGCGTCGGGTGGCGTTGATGGTGCTGAGGTGCGACGGGGCCGGCGCCGGAAGGGACGGCGACGCCGGCGGAGGAGGAGGAGGAGCCGCGGTCGCCAGCGGAGAGGGAGAGCCGGCCCCGCGGCCACCGACAGGAGGAAGAGAGTCGCGGCCGACGGCGAGGCGGAGCTCCGGGGAGGCCGTGAGCAGGACGCCACCGGCGGGGGGAGGAGGCCGCGAACCTTGGGGTGTTGGAGAGGAGGTTCTGCGGCCGCCGACGGGAGGGAGGGGGTCGTGGCCACCTCGCGCAAGGGGACGCGTGGCCGCCGTCGCAAAGGGGGGTGCCGCGGCCGGTGTCAAGGAGGGAGCCACGGCCGACAGAGCGTCGAGGAGGGGCATCGTCACAGCCATTGAGAAGGGCGCTGACGGTCGGGGAGCCGCCGGGCGGGAGGAGGGAGGGAGGGGAGGGGAGAGTCGCCGTCGAGGCGCCTGCCGCGACTGCCATGGAGGAGGATCGTCGTGGGCGACAGCGGGGAGGTGGCGTCGGGGAATCGAGGGGCTCATAGATCTGCGGGCGCCAAGGACGGCGGCGGCCCCAAATCTAGGCGGCCGCTACCCGAACGCATCTTGCCCCACCTTCAGCACCCTACCGGAGGGGGAGAGGGAGGTGGCGGCGGCGGCAACAGTCGTGGGTGGCCCCGACCCAGATCTGGGGTTGGAGGAAGAAGGGGGAAGGAGAGGAAGCCGCGTCAACGATGACGGTGCGGAGAGAGAGGCCGGCGCCGCCGAGCCCGACCAACCTAGATCTAGGGTTTCCAGGGCGCACCAGAGGAGGACGCGTCAGGCCCGCCACGAAGCGCCCACCCCAGCGACAGGAGTAGCGGCGCAAGGGGAGGCAACGTCAAATCCCGACCACAGCCACCGAACCGCAGCGCCAAGTGCGGCGACGACCCCGATGGCCCTAGATCTAGGGTTCCCCGGAGCTCGGTGAGGGAGGGGTGAAGTGAGGTGGAGCGACCGCCGATGACACGGTCCAGAGCCGGGGGAGCGCAGAGCCGACACCGGGAGGGCGCACAGCTGCCGACGACCAAGGGAGATGACCTTGTGGTGGTGGTGTGGAGAGGGAAGGAGAGGAGGGGGAGAAAGTAGGAGGAGAGGAGGATGCGGGATGCCGATTGTGCGACGCCACCGCTGGCCGCCCTCGCCAACGGTGGGGATGGCGGCGACGACCGTCAGGAGCCGTGGCGGGGACCTGGCAGCGCGGGGAACGGGGCCCCTTGAGTCGCCTCCGCGGAGACGACGCGAGGATTGGGGATCAACATGAGATTAAATTAAGCTTCTAAATGCTAGGTAATAGGACTCAAAATAGCATGACACTCTAAATCTTACATTTTTCCTATGTCTTCGTTTTGAAAATCTTTTGTTCCAAAGGAGGCCTAAATATGGATGAACATATATATAGGTGATAAGTGGGGCACATGCTCCTTTCATATAGGAGTATATAATTGTGTGGTACAGTGTTTGATCAATAATTTTTAACTATAACTTTCCTCAAGCTTCTAATCCGATGAAAAATTGATTTCTTAAATGATTATTATTAACTGCAAAATACAACATATTTATAATTTAAACAAATGAATATGTGAGTTTTTTTTAGCACTCTATATTTTGTGATTTATCTATAGGGCATAAAAAATTATGTAAGACACGGCGCTTGTGTAGTACCAGGTAGTATTAGGAAGTACTAGGTGTCAATTTTTATCTCGGACATTGTTTTGACCAAAGACTTGTCAATTTTTGAACAACTGCAGTACCTTTTTAAACAACTGCACGACCAACATGCTAATATGTCTCGCTCACGCAGACAGTTCGGCAGGAATCCTGATCACCATCATACACACTCACACACACACTTGAATTTTGACATCTTCGAATCCTATTTATGTCTCGTCCAAGGATTTCGGACATGCATAGATTGTTGAATGTAGGTTGAAAGAGATTGATCCCAAACTTGAGAGAGAGGGGCAGAATGAATACACAAGGAAGAGGAGGGCAATTTCAAGCTTTACCGGCAATAAGACCAAAGCAAATAGCTAGTGCTACTCTAGATTAGTAAAGCAATGAATTGCAATAATTGAATGTGAGCAGCAGGGCGGACGCATGGCCTGTATTGTCTGTAACAATGCTCATACTAAATCCAGTCTCAATCAAGTTTCATGAGAAAGTTTCATGTATTAAATTTTGCTGATGTGACGATGAGAAAGAATGTGGAGATCATGAAACTTTACTGGCACGGTTACCTAGTTTTTCAGTTTAGATAACTGTGCAATGAAACCTGCACTGAGACTGACCTAACATGAGCCATTTTGGGTAAGTTTAAAACCATAAACTTGGTTGTACTTTCTCAGTTTTAAATTGTAAATCATTTGACTTCTTTTAGTTCCACAGATTTTGCTATACACCTGGATATATATCTAAAATACTCAGCGAATACTATAAACCTAGAAAAGTTAAAACAATCCAAAATTAAATCTAGGATGAAGGGAGTAGTACGTACTGTCTGTATCGCCACCATTGGATGCGAAAATTACGTGTTGGACGGATTGCCATTCTTCTTCGCTGTTCTCCACGTTTTCAATTAGGCACGGCTGAAGAATAACTTTGCTACAGCTAGCGAGATGGTGCGTGCACAATGCTGCCAGGGAACGAAGGATCGGACAAATGCGTTTACTGGTATTCAGTTCAACACAACACCTACAGCGCAGAGTGTGTGATCTGTACAGTCTTAAATAATTTGACTCGCCGCGCCTCGCGGACGCCTTTTGTCTCGAACAACCACGCCAAACTCGGTTTGGCGAGACGCCGAGACCGACGGAAGGGACGAGACGACGCGCCGATCGCTCGAGATCGGGACGTGCCAGCAGAACCGGACACCCGCCGACATCGTCTCCCCCCATCAGCAGGCAGCAGCCTACGTTCACAGATCAGAGACTCTTCCAAAATACTTTAGCCTTGAACGACCCAGGTACGTATGCGTTACGTGCTCGATCGACGGATCGGAGATGCAGCTGCAGGAGGATCGATCTATCGCAGATCGATCGCTAGCTATCTACAGGATCCGATGCTCGCCCCCAAACCGTGTGCTTACGCCCCCCAAAAAACCGTGTAATAATGGGCGCTTTTCGGGGAAGATGACGAGGGGGCGACGCGCTTTTCTGCCGGATAGGCTACATGGGGCGGTGGGGGGCAGGTGCCGCCGACCGCTGGCTCCGATCCAGGCGCGCTATAGCTTGACACGTCCGTGCCCGGTACAGCTAGGTATGTAGCCAAAGCCCCAGCAGGAACCTCTGCACGAGCGATCGGCCGGCCATTATTCTTGCTCTGCAAGAGATCAGCAATGTTCAATGCATCCTTCGGTAGCTGCACATATATATATATATATATATATATATATATATATATATATATATATATATATATATATATATATATATATATATATATATATATATATATATATATATATATATATATATATATATATATATATATATATATATATATATGCATGTTCTGGCGTTACATGTCTGATATGCTGTGAGTGAGAGCTAGAATTTTAGTTTTCTTTTCGTCATGCGACGAATCGGCCGTGTGTGTTGGTGCAGGCGCAGCCAAGGCACACGATGTGTATTTTGTCTCCCCGCATGTGGGCTCACCATGTGCATTAGGCATGTGCTCGGTGCTGCGTCTTGACACCTAGAAGCCGGGGCGCGACTTTAAAAGATCCGGAGATGCTAAAAAGTGGAGCATTATGATGTTCGGGTCGATTTAAGTATAGAGATTGTATTGTAGCTAGGGAGAAGAGCATATATAGGAGCGCTAGCGACGACTATAAGCTTCGTGGAAAGTGGGAATTCATGCACTAGTACAAACACGAAAAAATGTTTAATGAAACAAAGTGTGTACTGTACATGGGTTTATGCATCATCAATCGATGTGGCCGCTTTTATAATTAAGGTGTGCAAACATTCTAGCTAATAATACTTTGTCATGACAATAATGCGGAATGGCAATGGGAATTTTCAAAATGGTTTTAAACAATCGACACAATCAATCTAGGAATTCAAATTTCCCATCTATCTATCATATGGTGAAGGTTTCATTTCAAATATATGCAAATCGAGAAACAAAAAGTATGAAGAGTTCATGATCCGTCTAGAATTTAATTTGTTTCCACGGATCAAGCCCAGCTCACGTATTTCTCGCAAAAAAAAACACAGCTCAGATACTACATTACCCATATAATGCATATATGGAGAACAAAAACCCCACGAAGAAGACAAAAAAGTTGACAGATAAGATCATATATAGTTTAAACCTCCATTTGGCCTTACATTAAGGACGACAGACATTCCAAGCGCGTCCAAGCCGACATATATAGCACTACATCACAACTTATAAACCAGTACCATGCAAGATGCAACTGTCTAGCTAAAAAGAATACATAGCTAGACTGTCAAGGTTCATGCATGCATGCACATGCCTTTTAATTTGTAACTCATAATCCAATTGTGAAAATCGACCGCCCACGCTTTCATATGTTTTAAAGACATACAGCAGGTTCTTTCTTGAGGTGCAATATACACATATATTTCTATCTTCTCTTCTCAATGGACGATGGAATCATTTGCTTGCAAACGTTCCTTAAGAAACTGCATCCCATCACGATCCAATGAATATTGAGTAGAGAGACTGTTCTACAATCTAGCTACGCGCAGTTTCAAGTTGGCCTCGCGACCTGTGTGTGGATCAACAAACAAATAATTGTTGTAAGATAATCATATAATTATATTACATGATGAACGAAACAATGATAATAGCATGTTCATGTACTGTGTTTCAGAAAAGGAAGTGCGCAAATAAATTAAATGATATATATGTGGCTAAGAAAGAAAACAATGATTACCAGCAATATAATGGAAATGCCTATTTCAACTATATATATATCATATACACCATATATGCATGCATGCATGCATATGCATTTATACGAAGTACACTAATCGGCACCAGAATAGCTAATGAGAGGGCTTGGGTGGATAAAATATCACTGTTTATTAGTAGATGCGATGAGATCGATATACAAGATGAGAGGCCATATATATAGATATATGGAAGAGCTTACCAAGAAATAGCTTTCGCCCATTTGCAAGCTCTGCGTTAGAATTCCATAGTCGTTGACTGGGAGGAAGGCCCCGGTGGAGTGAACGAGCATCACGTCCTGGCCAAACATGGCTCGTAAGTCTATTGGACCCCTGGGAACCTCCATTGGGACTCCGTTGATGAACACCGTGATCGTCGCTGGAATTTGCAACCAATCAGCCAATCAATCCACACAGTTATAGCCGGTTAGTTGAGAATCCACTCACAAATTAAAAGTATACCAGCATCTCAAAATGAATAATATCTAGCCGCTCTCATTGACGACAAAATTTTAAAAAATGGGTGTGGAGGCGCCAAACAAAGTTCTTAATTTGAAAAAGATAATTATTTGGTCGTTGCTATATATATAGGAGTACTCCAACACAATCTTCCTCACGTTTACATTACGCTAAGTCATTTGCTCATTTTGGTTACAGGCAGTTTTCTACTGAGAGGAGCAAACTATGGTCAAACAGCATGCATGCTAACCTAGCTAGCTAAAATTAATCCGAACTTATGCTGAACTGCTGATTGATTATACTAACAAATGTACGTAGGGAAGAAGCTACCGAATATTCCATCTAGGGTTAGAAGCATATGGTTCGTGGTGCCAGCTGATTATTTCACCAGCATATATATGTAGTTGAACTTGTTGTTCAACATATAGAGTAGGCATCAGATATGTAGTTGGATCGTACTCAAAAAGCTTAATTCCATGCAAAAGTGTCACATGGAACGAGGGTAATTAGATAGAAAAGTAAATGTAAGTAGAGGTTGATGCTGCATGCATGTATATGTATGTTCAGTACATGAGTGTGTTAATGTTCATGTTCAGTGTGTAGTTTTATTTCTAGTTTCAGTTAGAACCATCAATTTAATAATTTCGAAAATAAAACAGTCACGTATATATGCATATATAAACAATATGGTATACTGTAGAGTATGTATCATGTGGTATGATCTTATGCACTGGTAGACTGAGAGGTAACCGAACGATACGATTATACGAAGAACTGAAGAACAAGAACCGATGCAATAATAATTAACTAGAAACGAAGACCAAAATAAAAGTATGCGTCCAAAAGATCCAAGCTAGATCTCCTCGAATTCTGCATCGATTCATAATTACTTTAATACCAACAAAATTGTAGTGGTGACATCAACATTATTTTTACACCACAATTAATCCCGGCCCCTAATTCGGTAGATTGATTCATATGCACTGCAGCAAAACCGCACATGAACCTAGTTGCGATCAAAATGTTTTTATGACGCTTCAAAATTGAAGATTTTTGGATGCAAACGAGACAATAAACCACGAAACTTCACCATGAGAAAACGCGAGACAATTAATTAACTAAGAAATTCTTCAACTTGAGAAACACACATGCATGAAATAGATGAACCAATAACCGATCCAAGATTCGAAGCCAACAAGAACCCTCACACAGTAATTGAGCTAGATCAGTGTGCGGGTAGTACAGACCTGCAGGTGATTGGCATGAGTAATACTGCTGCTGGTGCACGGTGGTGCTCGGCGCCACGGAGGACGAGGCGGCGACTGGGCTCTCCGCGAACCCCATCTGCCGCGAGATGGCGAAGAGATCGTCGCTGCCGCCGCCGCTGTCCACGTCGCCCATCAGCCCGGACGCCAGCGGCGACGAAGCGCCGCACGACGCCTGGAAGTACCCAGCGCCGGTGCCGGGCATCCCCGGGCCGAGCGCGAACAGCCCCAGCGACGAGCCTCCCGTGCTTCCGGACGATGACGAGGAGCTCGCCTGCTGCTCATACTGGCAGGCGTTCCCACCCAAGGCCAAGGGGTATTGTACGGCGCCAGACGGAAGGCCCATGGTGGTGGGGCTAGCCGCTGGAGAGCTCTGGGCGGCGGAGGAGGCGGCGGCTGCCGCCGCTGCCGCCGCGGCGGCCTGCATCTGGCGCTGACGGCGGCGCGAGCGGGAGCGGCGGTTCTGGAACCAGTAGAAGACGTTGGCGTCGCCGACGGCGCCGAAGCGCTCAAGGAGCTTGCGGATGCGGACGGTCTCGTCCTTGGGCGGGTTGACCATGCCGCTGTTGAAGATGGACTCGAGGATCAGTATCTGCTCCGGCTTCGGCGTCCACCGCGACCGCACCGGTTCCCCGCCGGTGCCCCGGCCCCCACTGCCGCTCCCGCGCTCCTCCGGGCTTCCGCCGGACGACTGCCTGTCCGGGCTGTTGCTGCTCCCCTCCATCGATCGATCCATCTGGTTAGGCGAACGCAGAGCGTTGGTTGATTGGAATCTTTGGCTCTGGAAGGTTGTGGGTGTGCGCGACACACGACTAGCACACACACACACTACGTGTGAAGGGCAGTAGGTTTGTGGTTTCGATCGAGAGAGAAAGAGAGAAGTGAGTACCTCGGGAGAGAGGCACCCAATTTAGGAGACAACCACACTTGCACACTCATGTCCTTGTTGAGTGGCCTGTACTTATAGGAGGGGCATCCGGGCAGGCTAGATAGGGAAGAATGTCCTGGAAAAGTTACTCTATAGCAGAGCCTAATCTACATTCTACAGTGGAGAGTGGCGCAGGATTTATTTTTTTTTTACTGCAAGGCTGCCTTTGTAAAAGAACTCGAAATGTTCGTTACCAGAACAGGAGGAGCGCTTTGCTAGTGTTGGTTAGGTGCCAACACCAGCTTAATGAATTCATTTTTACTTGTCTGATATATGATTCCCAGTAATTAAACACTGTCCAGATGCTTTTTGCTAAAAAAAATCCTGAGGAACATTGTTTGACATTCCCTTATTGTTCTTTACCTCAAGAAACACCACTAGTAGACACTTTTGGGAGGTGAATAATTATGTACTATGAACATTCCTTGTGAAGCTTTCGTGACGTTGCATTGCTATGGAAATTCCTTGCTTTTGCAAGGGTACTGACTGGTGGAGAACCCACTGGCATGTCTGCTGCAGATATATACTTACTACCCAGAATTTGATCGCATAAATCGATCGATGTAGCATGATGGAACTATATATAGAGCTAATTGTGCTCTTAGCTAGGAGTACTTGCGAGGTGATATATAAATGGATTAGACCTTTGTTTAGGAAAGACCAGGAGAGAGTAGGTGGCGTGATGACTAAGATGATGCCCATTGATTACTATTGGCTGGTTTTATGGGATAGCAACATATATTGTCAGGGAAGAATCTGTACCTGGTGCTTTGTATCTGACCCTCAATTGTTCCTGACTAGCTATTTAATTATCCCTCATCTAAGCCTGCAAATATTGTAGATGCATAATTGCTTGCTCAGGTATTACCTTGGTGCATCCTCTATTTACATTTGCCATTCCAATATATAGATGATTTTATCTCTAGCTAGTAACTCTCTCCTCAGCCATTATTACTAGCTGCAAATACCACTCTTTATCAGCTTGAGAAGCGAATTCCATATATACTTGCAAGTTGTAACAACTACTATTATTGGTTATTGATTAGCGTCCTTTTACACTCTCACGATACATGCTAGAAAAAAAAGATATTTTATAAATTTTCACAAAAATAGAAATATCATGTGCACTCTTCTGAAAAAAAAGCATATAGTAACCCCGGCCCTAATATGTATCTCAATTATTCACATCTATTATTATTATTATAAAAAGGATACCTCTACTATGGTAAAAAAGATAACAATTTTAAATATCTATATAATTAAGCATTGCGTTAGAATAAGAGAGCAATTTTGATTAGTTCTAGGACTTCAATATATTTTGATTAGTTATGGTATATCTCAAGATTGAAAAAATCACCATAAGCGCACTAGCCTCGCTATTGATGAGCATGTCACTTTCTACTAAAATAATAATTAGCCATAAGTGTGAGCACACTTGTTGAGTCAAAACTCTAATTTGGGTGAGCATGTTCCATGAGAGAGAATCTAGTAGCCAACTGAGCTAGCTCAAACCAAAGCTTCTAGCACTTCCATATCTTAAATTTACTATCTCTTACTCCATCTGTTCCTAAATGTAAGCATTTGTTGACTTTTACCGATCACGTTTGACCATTCGTCTTATTCAAAGAATTTATGAAAATATTATTTATTTTGTTATGATATGTTTTATCATCGTATATATTTTAAGTATATATTTTTACATTTTCACAAATTTTTTGAATAAGACGAATGACCAAACGTGCATCACAGAAATCGAAGAATGCTTATATTTAGGGACGGAGGGAGTACATGCATATGCACATGATGATGGACTGTATGAGGTCAATCTTAGTGTATAATTTTATTGCACACAGTTACCTAGATTGGAAGCTAGCTAGGTAATTGTGTCACAGTTACCTAGATTGGAAACTATGCAGATGATGATGGTGATGAAACCGGTCTCAATAGGGGTTTCATGAAGAGTTTCATGAGATGTGAGGGGAGTTTAATTACATCCTCATGAAACTTCACTGGCACAATTATCTACTTTTTAGTCTAGTTAGGTAACTTTGTCATGAAATTATGCACTGAGACTGACCTCATATGTGATGAAACTCTCTATTTTCTCTCCTCATAAATACATTACCAAATCAGCAAAATTGGTGATGTAGCATGAAAATTAATGCTCATGAAACCCTTCATGAAACTCCCATTGAGATTGGTCTAATAACCACAACCTTAAATTTCAACTTATTTTTGTAGACATACACGGCATTTATATAGTTATTATGTAGGTACCGCCCATGTTTCATGGCACGACAGATTAGGTTCCTCTCCAATCAAATGGTGAGTTGCATCGATCAACATCAGAAAAAGAGCTCGGTTCGTGGCCATCAATTCACACGGCCAATATGTAAACAAATAGGAGGAGGCATCCGTGATTGCATTCCTCGTTCAACGATGGAAAGAGGAGCACCTCAGTTTCCACTATCATCGCCAAATTGTCTTATCCTAATTTGTGGGCAAACCAATTATTAACAGATAGTACGCTATATAAAAAGAGTGATCCAACCACGCCACTTGTTAACAAGGTGTTAGACGTCGCTGTTATGATCGAGCATCATAGCTTTACCAAAACCTACCTTTACTACTGTACGTTGTAGAAATTAAAGTTGACAAAGGCAAAATAAACTGGGTGTGATCCTCTGTATTATTTTCCATATTCTCCTCACTTCCTCAGTATAAGAATGCAAGCGAGGATTGTCAAACAAAAATGACGTTGTAAACTGGTGCTGAACCGTTTTTTTTTATGTCCTAAGCGCAATGCATTAAAAAAAATGTGTTGTTATTTGTTGAAAGCAACAATAGAAATATTCTTTCAATTTGGATTATTTTACATCAATCACAACATGGCCTGGACCAACTGTACGTTGTGTCATTGTCACCGGCCAGATCGAAGGCAGAAGTTATGCTGCAGGTATACTTGAAGATAAGTATTTGTCTACGAAACGATGCAAAATAAACAAATTTCAAGCAGGAAGTCCCAAGCTTTCAGGTGTTTGTCTACGAAAATCAGTAGTATATATTAGTATGGTTTAAGTGCTTAATTAAGGCTGCTCAAGCTATACTAACTGCTGGATATGAATCCAACATAGCAGAAATCTAGCTTCAGTGTGTCACCATATATAATATATTCTCATCGTGTTAAGGAAAGTGACCTCTCTCTTCCCCCTCACATTCTTTAGGGTAGATGCTCTCCTACCCGTCACCCGGCCCCAAAGAGAGTCCAAATCACATGTGGTGTTAGAAGGCATGAGGGGACAGATGGGTCCCACAATTTGGCTTGCCTTGACCTTATTAGGAATGGTGCTGGGTCCCTGCATGCTTTTTCTTTCTTATAGGCAGTATCTCTCCAGTTCCCTTGGCCTCCTCTGCCCATGGGCAGGTAGTGACCAAGCTTCTTTTTTTGGGTTAAGAATGCCCAGGCTTGATCAGTCAAATTCGAATTCACAAACTTTTTCAATTGCTTGGTTTGTTGCGAATTCTAGTCCATGTCATGTGCATAATTCTTTATAAACCAAACTGTTCTGAATACTATTTTGTAACAAGATTTTGCAAGTATGCTGGATTATTGGGCCTCTCTGGTTATTTTCAGGAGGAATAATAATGGAGACGCCTCGGACGGCACATATATAGGACATGGTCGGCTATGCGATATCATTCTGGACGACGGATTCTTTGTTTAAGCACATCTCAAGCATCAACCGTCGCCGCGACATCTGGTGAAACGATACAATCATTGCTTAATACCGTAATCATGTCCTAGATCGGTTAGAAAATTCGCAGGTGTTGACTATATAGTCTATAAACATTAGGGAGAGCACAAAACATTTTCTTAACAGATCAACTTAACTTGGTGTGAAAATAAAGAATGCATTATGTTTGGTTTTGATCATTGGTGCACGCAAGCATATATATACTCCGCAGTTGGAGTATATTTTTTTGCCCTAGGGTTGATGACGAATACTCCTCCGTCCTTAAATATATGACGTTTATGATAAGAAAACTAATCCTAAACGTCATATATTTAAAAACGGAGAGAGTATTATATTATTGTGCTTATTTAGACGGTATGTACTAGTAAGTTAGTAACCGGTAGTGAAAAATACAGCCGCAGCATGAGCCAAAGCCAACAGAAGCCCAGAGGATCGTCAGAGCCTGTGTGGTCCCACCGTCAGAGTGACTAGGGCTGACGTGGTGTGGACGTGACCGTACCCTGGCTGGCCCTGGCAGTAGCAGGCGGAAGGGCCAGTTGCTGCAGGCGGCAGCAGCGCAACGCGGCGAAGGCATCGATCGACGGAGGAGAATAGGAGATCCTCCTCCCTCGACCCATCCCACCACCGCCGCCGTCCACGTTCTCGCCGCGTAAAAGAGAAGCCGGACAAAAGAAAGAGGAGCCAGAGGCGATGGCGATCGACCGGGGCGCGAGGTAGACGACAAGGGCGCAGCGGCGTGCGCTTGCGGGTTGGCCTCCCGGGTCGGTCGCGGCAGGCCGCGCTCGCATAACAGGGGACGACGACGCCAGGCCAGGGCCAGGGAAAGCGACGACAGTGCGGCAGGCAGAGGCAGGCCCGGCCAGAAATGCTGTGGACGGGAGGCGACGACGATGACGCGGGTCCGCCGGGGGGCACCGCGTCACGCCCCTGTCGCCACCCCGCCGCGCCCCGCCCTTGTTTCCCTGCCGCTTCCGAGAGCGCGCGCGCGCGCCGCGCCGACCGACCCCTCCCTGTGTGTCCGTCCGCACGTAGCTTTCCGCCGACTCCCGCAGCGGCCTCTCGTCCGCTTCGACCTCGGCCGCCTAGCTGATGACGGTTGCCGGGTTGCTGCCTGCGCGAGGCGCCGCCGATCGAGGCCGCCGCGACGTGTCCAGCAAAAGTGAAAAAGTTACTGGCGGCTGGCCGCGCGCGGCGCCGATAATTTGACCTCCGCGTTCGTTTCCGGCTGGGATTCTCATGTAGATCGATCGATGCGGTTGGGATCCCGAGATGCTCGCCGGCATCAATCATGCGCGCGCATGCGCCAGCCAGCCAGAGCCGGCACGTCCCATCCATCCCCGTCCCCGCTGCATCTTAGCTGCTTCCTCTTCCTCTTCATTCCTGCACGGATTTTTACTCCAGCGGGCAGCGGCTGGTGGTAGATGGGGGATCGGAGGTCTCTGGCGTGTGACGGCACACATGACGCTCGAACGTACTGGAGCGCCACATGCCGGCACTACTTTTCCAACCTGAAATGTTTCCGAGAGCCTGGACTGTCGCTTTCCGGTGCGATGGTGATCGAAGGTGATGCAGGATGAATTGAAGTTGCATGCAGGCGGTGCCAACGTGCCTTTTTCACTAGACAACATCCATTCCCCCTCTCGAACCATGCATGCATGTATTTGTTTCCCCTTTTTCCTAGTTTTGACTTGCCTGAGACATGCTCGGTAGCAAGACTCATGTTGCTGAACTTTGTATGTCGAGGTGTGAACGGAATCATTCACTGTGACGCGACCTTGGTAAAACCTCCGCCGAAGAGTTTGTCGTGACCTTCGTCACGAACATTTTTAATGATATGCAGATAAAAGTCTCAAATTGATTGTAGTTTACTTACTTTGTCCTCATCGATTTAATAGTCACTCGGAAACTGAGATCGTCTCACCGGTACAATTTCTCAGGACAAACATAAATGGACAGAGGGAGTAGCTCTGTTTGCAAAAAAAGAAAGATTTAAAAATGAATGGGTGTCCCAAAACCCAAACTGTGCTGCCAAATCAAACAACGCTTGCCGCAGCAGTCAAATCTCTCTACCAAATTAAGGTACGACAAAGCGTGAACATCAACCAACCCACTGTACTTTACCCCCTAAGCTCTTGCTGCTTGTGCGTTATTCTTCGTAAACAAGATTATCCTGTTGCTGAGCATATAGTACGGTGCATAGCGTGGCCGCTGCGCTGCGCGGCTGGTCAATCGGAGTACCAGCTCAGATTTTACAATTCCTTTTCCCTCGCGTTGCGCGTAGTGTATTCATATTCTGATACAACAAGGAGACCTTGTCAATGAACTCACATTTACAGCTCCACATTCTCTGGCGCATGCATGACCGACGGGCCGAAAGTTCGGCCGAGCAGGCAGGGTGGACAAGCCGACCGCGACCTGGACAGGAATTCCATCGCGTGTACTAGTCGTTCCTGCTGCTCACTGTCCCGAGCACGTCCTGACCAAACCAATGATGCCAACATGCCTAACACACTTTGACCTTCCTCGCTGGCCGGGCTCCTAACACTACTAGAGAATCCTTCATTTGTACCGGTTTATAACTCTCATTAGTACCGGTTTTCAAACCGGTATTGTTCTGCCGGTACTAATGTGAAGTCACATTAGTACCGGTACTAATGGGTGTATTACGTCTGCGGCCGTTTGCCCAGTCGTCAAAGCGCGTCCGTCAGTGTCTTCTTTTTTCTTTTCTGTTTTCTTTTCTTTTCCCCACTATTTCTCAATCACATATTAGCAAGTACTTCTCAATCACATATTATCAATCATCTATTCTAGTAAGAATCACTCACGTATTCATAGTCACAGTCACACATTTACAACATCACAGAAACAACAGATCTCACAATTGCAAGAACAAGAATGAAACAACATCACAGAAACAAGATCTCACAATTGCAAGAACAAGAATGAGAAAAAAAAATCAAGAACTTTGATCCGCGCCGGCGAGTCTTGCCTCGCGCGCCCGCACCGTCCGCGCGAGCACGCTGCCGGAGCCGGCCTCCAGGCCCTCCGCACGAGCACGCCGCCGGAGCCGGCCCTCTGCGCCGGCGGCCTCCCTGCCGCGCGCGCAGGCCGCCGTGCCGCGCCTGCCCACCGCCGGAGCCGCGCCCGCCCTGGCCTCCGTGCCCTCCGCCGCCGGTGCCTGCAGATCGAGGAGAGGGAGAGTGTGTGAGTTGAGAGATGAGAACAGGAGATAGAGAATGAAAAAATCAGAGATGAGTGTGTGGACCGGGGCCGGGAGATATAAGGATTGGAAGAGGAGATCGATGTGGGTGGGCGCGGGTCCCGCCGCGCGCGTCGGTGGGCTGACGGCGCCGTCTGGCGCGCAACATTAGTACCGGGGCTGTTTTCGACCTGGTACTAATGTCTAACCCTTTTATACCAGGTGGAATTCAGCCCCGGTACTAATGTGACGGCCTAACATTAGTACCGGTTTGTAATACGCACCGGTACTAATGTGGCACATTAGTACCGGTGCGTATTACAAACCGGTACTAATGTGGGCCACCCGAGGGCTCCGCGGGACTTTTCATTCGCACCGAACATTAGTACCGGTTCTTGCAACATTAGTACCAGGGGGCAAACTGAACCGGTACTAATGTCAATTTTGCCCTGGGACGAAAGCCTCTTTCCCTAGTAGTGTAAAGTTGTCACCGGATCCAGTGACGACGGAATCTTGCTCGGAAAGCTGGATAGGTTAACCTAACGTAATAATGATCTACCATATTCGCCAACACGGCCCTAGAAACGGGGGCACGAGGTAGGCCTGAATGATCGAGATGCATGATGCGCCATTATCCATCTTCCTACCAAGCGGTAAGTCAAGGCAAAATATTTTCTTTATTACGCGCATGTTTATTCTGGGACATCTATTCTCCCTCCGTCCCGCAAAGAGTGTCCATTCGAAGAATTTTAGACATAATAGTAGTAATGAGAAATGTCTATGTTACCTCTAACAATTAGTACTGATTGTGAAATGGAAATCATGATGTTTGCTCAAGTTTTCTAGATTCTAAGTAAATATATGCATATGTATTGGAACTAGACAAATAACATCAATTGATCATTTGATTAGCTCTACACGATTCTCCATACACTTTCTTTTGCTGGTACGAGTGTTGCTTTAACTAGATAAGATTTATTATTATGTAAAATGACACTATTTGTGAAACAAGATTTGGAGGCTAAAGAAACACTCTTTGTGAAACAAGATTTAGAGACTAAACAAACACTCTTTGCGGGATGGAGGGAGTACAATAGTAATGCAAGTGATTATTTCCCTCTTCTAAAAAAAAGTGGGTTTACTAGGATTTATGTGAAGCCATACTATTTAGTGCTACCAACTTTTTTGTGCGCTGCAGGTGTCTATATATCTTCTCTAGAGCCTGGACAAATTAAATCAATAGAAGTATTAAGAACATCGTCGGCACTTATCTAAAGTACGTACTTATATATCCTTAATTATGATGACTGAGTATTGTTCTTTCTTAAAGGACTTCATGTAGACGGCACAGCAAGTGCATTTGACGTGGACTTTCCGCTAGCAATGAGGTGAGAGAATTACGACAGAGGAGAAGAACAATGGAGCATGAGTCATTGTAACTTTTGGCTCCTTGTCGGGGTCAACTTTTTACATTCCTACTGATTGTGCACTGTATAAATAATGTCAATAGTGTTCTTATTTATTAATTAATCAAAATAAAGCTTGCTTTATCTAAAAAGGTATAATTTTGATAGCACCCGTGTGCAGTTAAAAGAAAAGGAGGTCGAATACCATGGAAAATATAAACTTTTGGCTATAGAGGAGAGTGGGGGGTGTTGGATCCTATTAACGCAACCATCACAACCATGTGCTTTTTATCATTATTCCGCATAAGTGTCCTATTCATGTTAGTACTTTTTTTTGAACGAAAGAACACCAGATTATGCCTATTTCATTGATAAAGAGAAGAATTACATGCTGGGACCTGGCAAAGTAAAGAAAGATTTACAAAGGTAACGAAATCGTGTGTATTTACACTCTCACAAGAATGGAGGCGAGGTCCTTTGCCCCCGCTGCAATCCAAGCTGACATTTCACTCTTGATTTTAGCCATTAATATTGCTGTTGGTGACTCATGTAGGATGAGGGAATGCGTCGCTTTACGGGGGATGTTCGGTGCCGCCGTGATGTTTGTCCACCACTGTAGTACCGATTCGCTTTGCGGCCACTCGTTCTGGTGTAGGTTTCTTTGACTGGTCCACTCCGCTACCATTGTCTAGACCCGGTCGTGTATCTACATGACGATATAATGTGGTGCGCTGTTTCCATCGTTGTTCGGCAGATTGTGGAAGTAGAAAAAAATGATTCTACACTCTGTTTTCTACTGGCTTAAATTATCTTTTCTGGGAGTAGAGACAAATGATTCTAACTTTAATGAGTTTGAAGTTGAAGATCTATGCTCTGGTTCCTTAAAAAAAGATAGTGCGAGGAAATGTATTTAGTTTATTTAAAAACTAAATAATGAAAATATATGTCACAACGGATCTACTTATGCTCATTTGATATAACAAATAATTTTGTTCATCTTTATAAACTCAATCAATGCCAACTTAGTATAGTCAATTGCCCCCATCCTAAAACCTTAGCAATTGTTAGTTAAATGGACAATGATTGTTACTAATAAAATCATTCTTTTCCATTTTGTCGTTAAGCTTAACGTGGCTATGGTATGGGATTTGCTTTAGCAAGCACTAACAACAAAGTGTTTTTTTCTTTTATCTAGTACAATACATAAGTGCATGAACACTAGTTTCCTCGTCACCCAACAAGCCCCACACACGGCCAAAAGAAGACCACAAACAAAGAACATACTTGCGTGCATGCATGTATAATTAGGAACTTTCCAACCAAACAGTGACTACTAGCGTCATCGTTTTTGGTTTCCTCCTAGAAACTTGCATGTACTAACTAAAGTAAGTACTGCACTCCCTCCGTCTCAATTACTCGTCATTTTGACTTTTCTACATACATTCATTTTGCTATCTATATGTATATATAGTAAAGGAATGTATCTAGAAAAATAAAAAATGACATGTAATTTGAAACGGTCGTGCGCTCTATTGAAAAGAAGAGGGAAGAAGAAAGGAGAATAGAGAAAAAAAATGAAGGAGGGTGGAGGAAGGAAAAGGGAAATGAGCTCTCAAACTCAGCAATCATAGCTTCGTCACTGTCATCGACGACACATCATTGTGCAGAAGTGCAGCCGTGCACACAGGTGCAGAGTAAAACGAACAAACACGTCAGAAAGTTGGTTAAAAAGCCTACGAACCAGTGAAGATGGAGTACTTGATCTTCTCTTGTTCCTTCCTCCATTATATTATTGGTACCTGCCGCATCATCCAAGTGCTGCTGCATCTCATCATATTTGTAATGCAAGTGAATGAGCACTAGAGAATGAGGTGATGAATCGATGTCTCGTCCATGTCCGACACATAACGATGCGCGGACAAATCATCTGCGCTGCGGGGGGTGGGGGACCATGGAAATGAAAATAGCTCGATACGCCAGGGAGAAAGTCGCCCAAGCAAGCGCCGGCCGGCCGGCCATGGCAGCTTGCGCCGCGCCCTGAAATTCCCTAGCTGCTCACCGATCGATACGATACCCCCACACAGCTAGCTGCGCTGCGTCTGCGTGAGTCCCAAAAGCCAAACCAGCGGCTGCATGTGCGTGATGTCCATGCAGACATGCAGCCGATAGTTTATTCGGAGTCCGTTTCAGCAGCAAATCATCGATCCGGTGATACTCCGGTTCTTCCTTCCGGAGCCTGCCTGACTTCACGAGGAAGCTAAGTGCGCGATCATTTCTTAATGTCTCTGCAGCTGCAATCATGCTGCGTTGGGCGTGTGTATAGATCGTTGCAATCATGCTGCGGCGTTTCTTGTCCTGACTTCATCAGGACATAGTATGCTTAATTAATGTCCTAAATCCTAATGTCTTGTCCTCGAGACGAAAGGGCAAAAGTGGGCTGCATGCTCTGAAGGTCTCTGAAGTTACTGGAACGCAAAAAAAAGGCTCGCACAGATGCACTGAAGGAGTAACAAGAGCAGGCTAGGGCGCCACCCAAAAAGGGAGACACAGACCGACCGAACTGAGAAGACTCGGAAGAGAACGACTTGTAGTACATCTCCGTCCGAGTCGAGACTGGTAAAGCCGAGACCGTGCGAGTTGGGGTGTCGGCCGAGTGTGCCGCGATCACGTCTCGATCGGCAGCCCGGCCAGCACCAGCACCAGCAGCTAGCGAGGCGAGGCGATCGAGATCGATCTGTTCCCTTCCCCCGGAAGCAGGGCATGCGGACAGAGCATGTTGCCCTCGAATCGTGGGTGCGAGCTACTACACACGGCTAGCCGCGAAGCAGCTCGGTTCATTCGCGCTGCACGACGGCATGGCTGCGGCATGGTCAGCAATATCTGCGCTTGACCCCTGTGCCCATGCTCGCCAAATTGTGTGGAACAGCCGGCCTCGCCGCGACTCCGTGTCAGTGGTTCGGCAGCCGGTGTTCGCTTTGCAGCCTGCTGCCGACCGTAGGGGTATGTCGCTAACTTGTAAAAGTGTAGGTTGTTGCAAGCAACATCCAGTCCAGGGGGAGTATGGTATGGGTACGTGGAAATCCCTGCCGCCAGTACAAGATGATGGTGTGAGCGAGGTTCTTATCTTATCCATGTATAGTAGTAGTAGTGCTGGAATAGTCGTCGATACTATTGTACTCTTTTATAGGTATATTATCTTATCATATCTTTTAAGAAACGGAAATCAAAACAGGATGGATATTTGAAAGAGATATGTATATAAGGGGTAAAGTATTAGAGCTACACCTTTGTCCAAGAATACAGTAGTTTTTTTTTTGCTCGTTTATAATTGAAGTATATCACTTACAACAACAAGACCAATATATATAGTATGGTTCAACTATTTAAAAAAAAACTTCGGAAGACTTTTGTTTTATGAATGTAACTACTCTAGTAGTACATAGCAGACTCTCTTTTTGAGAACTTGTGTGTACAAGCATACCCATAAAGCAAGTCGTTTAGGACAACAACACAGTCTTCAAAGCATAAGTTTGACTTCTTATTTTAGGCAAATATTTATTAAAAACTGACATATAAATACTTTTATAAAAGTATTTTGTAAGATAAATCTATTCATGTATTTTTTACATTTTCAAACTCAACAGCTTAAAAGTTATTCATGATTTATATTCTTAATGTTTGACTAAAATCTTTTTCAAAATGATTTGCTTTGTTAGTACGGAGGGAGTACATACATAATAGATATGCTTCTAATTTTATTAAGTGGTCATTGTTGGAGTATAAGTGAATTGCTCACCTTTCCTCATCAGCTTAAGCTTTTGGGTTGAACTGGTTGGTGCATGCAACTCAATATGGTATCAGAGCCAGAGGTCTCGAGTTCGAGTCCTGGCGGGCGCGTTAATTAAAATAATTACAGCCCACTCCAATATCCACGTATGCGGCCTGAGGGAGCCTTCACGTGAGGGGGAGTATTGGAGTATAAGTGAATTGCCCACTTTTCCTCATCAGCTTAAGCTTTTGGGTTGAACTGGTTGGTGCATGCAACTCAATAGTCATCAAAGAATACAAAAGTTTGACTATTCCAAAAATTGGATATGCCTTGTGTATATTCTTAAAACTGAAGGCCAACGGCTACCATTTTCGTTATTTAGTTGGCATGAGGCTGGTGAAAGTGGCCCGTGCAACCTCAGCGTTTCATCCAATCCATTATCCAGTGCGGTGTACCTGTACAGAGACGAACCTGCAACTGCAAGTCCATGGAAACTGCACGGCTGCCTGGTCCCTGTCTTACTGAGCCGTGAACATCGCTCCTGCTGAGTGCTGAGAGCAACCTTTCAAGTACCGTTCGTTCCCACGTGCTCTGTTAGCTGTCGGTGCCCTCGACTGAGAATGTTTAGTACTACTCCCTGTCACGTTTTCCCGGCAGAGTGTTAGTTACATGTTTTGGTAAAAAAAAAAAGCCATATGAGGAGACCCAAAACCAACAAGGTTCAGCAAGCCGTAACCTCAGGCTGTCCGCATCGGCAGCGCCATCCCGCACGGTACGCCACGGTCGCGTACCGCTTTGGCGTCAAAAACGCCGCAGCGCCATCCTATTTGGTGTAAAGTATGAGACAAGACGATGACGAGTACGGGAAAATTAAAACTGTACTGAAGAATCTCAATAACACAACATAATATTCTTTTTTAAGATGAAAATGGAATATAACGAGTGCGGATAGCCTCAGGGTCACGTACTGGCTCTGCTCGCAGATTCCCTGTCTGCTGAAGCCTGTGATCCAACAGCACCTGCACAGTACGAGTTCGACGAGCACGTCAACGTCCATCCCCCGAGAGATCACCGGAGCACACCGCACCTGCGGAACGGAACCCCATCAACGTCTCGGCCCCAGTGGTGCTCGACGCTGATGCTGCCACTTCCTGCCCCGGCGGGCGGCCGACGCATACGTCGTGCACCGGCAACGGCAGATCCGGCCGTGCGACAAGCCACGAAAGGGAACCGGCCGGACGGTTCCGCCGGGCGGCGCGGCACAGACCGGCCTCAGATCACGCAAGTGGCCTGGATCTCCCGCTAGCTAGAGCTAGCGGCGGTTGGCAGGGCGAGAGGCGAGAGAGGCTGTGCCGGCTCCCGCGGCGGGACTTGGGACATGCATGGGACAGCGGCGGGGATCATCGTCGAGCGTTGCCATCGACCGACCGGCGCGCACACGCACGGGTCCCTCCCTCCCTCCCGGGACAGTTGCAGGTAGCAGTGTGGGTTCCGGGCGTGTCACCACGGCGCGGGACACCGCGGCACGACGCGACCGGCTGGCTGCTGGCCTCGTGCCCCGATCCATTTCTTTACGAGCACCTGCTACTACGACTACGAGTCTACAACGCCGGTGGTGTCATGTCGCTCGAGTCTCAATCTGTGTCGCGGCCTTTGCAGCTGGCGGCCGAGCCCTTTTTCTGGCCGTGCTCCACTAACACGTCTCTGTGCGTGTGGTGATGCCATAAACAAATGTGGAAGATACCAGAGTTTGGAAGCTTGGGGGCACACCGGTCGGTCTATATACCTGCAGCTGCCCATGCTTTCGACTTTGACGTGAATGCGAGTTTGTGTAGCTTCAAAGTTCATGTCTGTGGGCAGGCACAGTTTTAGCACGCGAGGATGGAGCGTGCACTTAAAAAATTTGGAACATGAACCTGCAAAATTTGAAATTTTGGTACCACTGATCTTCTACTTGACCTGAATGAATGAATGTGCGTGGGGGACGAAATTTACCACGCACGTTGCTGGAGAAATCAAGAGGGATGAAAATGAGGTGGCATCTGGCCCGATCCAGCAATAATCGAGGGAGGAGTGAAGAAGGCTTGAGGGTGTCCGGCCCGCCGCAGCGCGAGTCGGCCCATATGACCCATGTTTGCGGTGAGACATACCTGATCAGTGGAGTATATAACTTAGCTGACTCATAGAATGCAATCATATGCAGGACTTTCGATTGTGAGGTTTGTTTTACCAAGAAGAAGTGGATTCTTACTTTAACATTTTAGCATCAAGTTTAAAGTGAGAACAACTATTTTCTATGTTTGCAAGATAACACCAGCTGTCGCGCTTGACGGCGTCCCATGTCGGGAGACCGAGGCGGCCGCTGCTTCCACCACGCCCTCCTGCGCCATGAACCCCAAAGTTTAGATTCACCAAAGAAACGGCTTGGCGAGCTTTGCAAATTTCTCCTAAGCCGATGAATGATGCAAATTTCTATGAAATAATCACGCTAGCTGATACAATAGCGAAATTCTCGCAACTTTGTAACAAGCAGTTGTGCAGTTGAAGAACGAAATGGCAGCATCAATTCATCAAAGCAGAATGCCGTGTGCAAATGCAGCCTAACATTGTAGTCTTCAGTTAACAGCAGGGCAATTCAAGGGGAAAATACCACATGACGCCATCGCAGGGTAAAGCAGCCACCACTAAAAGTACATTGTTACAAAAGGCAACGTGTTAATGACAAAAAAAATAACTGTCAAGATTTATGATGTGGGCACAAAAACATCTCATTCCACCTTGTTCTCAAGCGAATTAGGCTTGCCCCCCAAGAGCAAAATCTATGGCATCCTTCTTTCCATTCATCATCACCAAGACAATATAATAATCATAACTCAAAACTGGCTGTTCCTCACACCTTTGGTAGAGTTCCTTGGACACCTAAAAACCTAAACTATGACGATAATACATAATGCTGCCCCCAAACTAGATACAGCATCCAGAAAATTTGGTATAGGTCATAAACTGCTGAGAGCAATTATTCCAAAAAGCTGGTTTAGGTGATTATTACAGCAGGCATGTGAATCCAACTATCCAAGATAGCCTGACTTGACGGGTTTGCTTCCATGGTTTCCATGAAGTCACTGAAAATTGTCTTATGGTAGAAGGTATCCTCCGTTTTCTTTAAAATCTCCTCCACAGCTTCAAATCTCAAACCGCATCACAAAATCAGATGAGCAATAATTTGACCCAAGTCGTAAGCATCATAGCAAGAGTATCCACAAAATTGTTACCTTTACCTAGGGTGAGATTGATAGCTTCCTTAACAACTGCAGGGTAGTAACCAGGAATATGCAGCTCCTCGATATATTGTCGCGCTTCATCCAAAATACCCTTACCAAAATACTCCTTGGGAGCAGTGTCTGGTATATCAGAGGTAGGGACAATGGCTGGAGTTGCACTTAAAATGGTTTTTGAGATGGTGAGGTTTGGATTGGTGTTGGACCAGCAGCAAAGCTTTTAGGACGTGATGGTGGACCACCAGTTTCCAAAAGTGCACTCATGCCAATCAGTGCCGCTGCACTGCCTTGACAAGGGAGCCTAGAGTTAATAGATGATGCCTTGTGAACTGTTGACGGCTTATTAAGCAACAGAGTCTGGTTGCGAAGTGAGTTGCCTCTTGGCATTGATCTAGAACACAGAACTTCCAAGTTATCATTATCTAACCCAGGCACTCCAGTCATCTTTCTTGACCCACTGTGAAGGGGCGAATTTCAGGGTACAAAAAAGTCACTCGCTGGTTCCCTTGGTCGACATGGGTGAACCGACCTGTTGTGGCCGGGTCCTCATGTAAGGGGTTGGTCGTGTGGGTTGGGCCTCAAAGCACGGATCAAAGCTCGAACCACAGGGGGCGACATCCCATGTATGAGGGGGGCGGGCTCTGGTTAAGCTCTTCTTAATGTATACCATGGGCCGTGGGGCGGTCTTTCCCCACTGGTTGAGTTTTTTGACCAAGGCATTCCAGGCACCATACTTCCGGATCCTGGCAGATTCGTTGGAAATGCTCCTGGTGTACTACGACCATTCCTAATGACTGCTGCTGCTCCAGGTCATAAACCAAGATTCTTTTCAGCCTCAGTGAATTCCACTGATTGTCTTGGCCTTAATCTGAAAGTCATAAACAGCACAGATCTCAGAATAATTTTACATGGGAACTGAAAATGGAAATACAATACCGTCACTATGCCTTTTGACCATTCTATAACATATGGTTGGCGACAATATGACAGCCATTATGAGCATTCAAAATCTGGTATCAAGCATTAACTACAGTACAATCAAAGTGGCGTATCAAAATAACAGAACCTAAGCACGGTAGCGATCAGTATCACTGAAAATCTAATGAAAGTAGGGTAGCTAAACCATAGTTGAGTGATTTTATTTACCTCCTCCCGTCGAGGCATCCTGATACGTACCATATACCATAACAATGTGATGAACTATTTTCTCAGTAACCCTTTTTTGCTCGAGTAGCTCACTAACTAACCAGATGTTCTATGTTTGGCTGACAACAGTTCATTGTCCCTTCTCTCCGTCTCTTGGTCAGGACCAGTTTAATTTTGCAATCTCAGCTCTATGGCTGCTGGCACCTTCATAGGCTTCCTGACGATCATTCCATGTTTCAATGTGATCTGTTTACCACCTGGTTCTTCAAGAGGGAATATGATGGGAGCTTGCCATTCAGATCAGAACAAAGTTGAGCATATGTCGGACAGAAGGTAGGCTCAAAATTTTCCTTCTCAAATATTAGAGACATAACATCCTGAATCAAAAGCACAGGTTTTAAAATTTCAGAAAACAGACAGCAATAAAAGGACAAGGGCGAATCCAGAGCTGAAAGTTTTTACACAAGGTAAGGGAATTTTTAGGCAGAATGAAACGAACCTTCAAAATATCAGAAGTAGTGATTCCAGCTCCTATTAGTTGACCCTTGAGTAGATCAAGTTCTTTGGTGAAATTTTGTTCACTATACTGCACAATTAAGAGCAATTAAACAACAAACAATGGACAAAGTAGAACTGGGAAAGTTTTATTTGATAGATAAGACCAACAAACACCACACTTAAATAACCAATAAAAACGCGTAATCATTATATTATTACTCAAACAATGCATTGAAACGGAAACATAAACTTGTTAGTATGTGTGCATTGCTTATGTAGAATTAAAAAGGATGAATATATCACATTGTTATGTCACTAATTGGAAGGCTCAAAAGGTGAGAATAAGAAGCAGAGAAAAAGGATGCACATAAAATCCCAATATATCGCAGATCCATTTGGATCAGGTACTCCAGCATTGTTTGTAGGTTGGTAGTCTGAACTACAGTTGTCCGTAAATGTAATCATACTCAACCCAGTGATTCCCTCTAGTTAGGGAAACGTCAAAAAAGAGTGTTCAACAAAATGATAGTCAAAGGATTACTCAAAGCATCAGACCCTGGTGCAATAATAAAGACACCAATAAAAATTCAGAAAATTGGCAAAAGGACTGGTATTAGAAAGCAGGTGTGACCTTGTTGCTAGTTTTGACACCACCAAGTACAATAAAATAGAGCAATATGGCAATGAGCCAATGACAAATTGACAACACCATATATCTGGAGGTCATACCAGCTAGGTGCTGATATTGTTGTTCCACTAGCTACTGTCGTACCATTTGCTAATGTATTATTGACCGCTCTTGCACTCTGCTGTTTAAAATGCTACAAGTTAATTGAAATAAAAAATGAACAGCAGAACTCAGATAAATGAAAAACATATTTCTACACCACCGCAAAAGTACCTATCACATATTCACTACTTAAATTTCTATTACTAAAAGAATTTATTTGCAGTTCAGACCATGCACGAATAATCTTCCAATTATTTATTTAATATAAAAACTAAGTTGCTATAATTTCACTTGTATCCTGCATTCCAACCCGTGTGTGTGTTATGAACATGGTGAATTGGACCATCATGTGCTGAAATATGTGGCATTTGCAGCCGAGGCACATCCTAAGATTGGCTTTTAGCTATTGGATGCCAAAAGATTGGTGGACTAAGTTTGAAGGCAAACCATGCATAAGCGGGACTATAGAAGCTTTCTGGTTATGTAGCAACAGAACGATATATACGTAATCATACCCTTTGTAATGGCCTAATGGGCAAACATATCCAAATGCCTCTAAGAAGCACATCTCATATTTTAGGGATATTGTTCCAAGAAACACTCGCATCTACAGAAAAAGTCCAAGTAAAGAAAAGAGATCAGAATACCTTGATTTGTTCTGACTGCTTGGTTTACATTTAGCATATGGTGCGATGCGAAGTTGCATTTCAAGCTTACCAATAATTTAGTTAAAAGATGCACACAAGGAAGAATTTATGAACCATCCGGTCCATTGAAACTATGATCCACCACAAGGAAGCAAGATGTGCTTTGATAGAGGGACCACCAGTAAAAAGCATAGCTACAAAGAATAGTGTGACTGATTATTCATTCTCTATTTTTTCCTACGACAATTAATTAATGGCTCGAAATGGCATCATCCAGGTGGACACCATATTGACCATGCTAGCTTCCTGTTGTAAAATGTGAAAACTAAAAGATACTCTACCTGAGCCGGTCAATGGAAAAAGGGGGGGAACAAAATGGAAAATCTCATGACTGTAACCTCCATCATGTAACCACAGAATCTCAGGTATTCAAACGTATGACCATTGACCAATAATATCAGACCAGCCCTTAAGCCTTGTTTCAGCTTCCTTCATCTTCTAAAGCACACACACTTGATCATCTCATTGTCCACGTGCAAGTAGCTGACAAGATGCAACAAAATCCAGCCCGTCCTGATAACACCTCAATTTTCCTCCAAGCTTGCCACCAGAAAATTTCCTCTGATGGAGTAGCCGAGTTGCTGGATGGTTCAGACAACCACACAAGGCTGCATATGCCAACAGGTGCAAACTACCACCCTAAACGCTTCTGTCACAACAAGCATACTCTTCAGCTGGTTATGCACAAATAATACATCTGAAGATGCGCTTCTTTAAACCCTGCCTATCTTGACCCCCTGAAGCTGCCCATTCAAAAAACCATGCAGCTCCAAAACCACCAGGGGTGGGTGTTTGAGCTATTTTGGTCCAAAATCACTTTGCTCATTTTCTTTGCAGTCCAACTTAAGCCTTGTTGCCAAGTCATCCAAGATGGCATATATCTCCTGGTTCTCAGGTTGCTTCTCCCTAGCTCTGAAGTCATTAATAATCTCATTTAAGTTTACCAGACGATATCCAGGGCTGAAACTTCCATGTCTCTCTTTCATGGTAGCCTTCACTCTGTGGGCTTCTTCCCATCTTCCCGCAGCAGCATACACACTGCAAAGCAGTGCATAGTGAGCATTATTGTTTGGTTCTAGCTCAATTAATCTGAGGGCAATCCGTTCCCCCATTCCCCATTCGCCCCGGAACCGGCACAGCCCAAGCAAACCCCCCAATGCCCGTGCCTTAAGATCCTCAGGGACACTCTGCAAGAGGACCTCGGCTTCTTCCAGAAGCCCAACACTCCCATATAGATTGGCCATGCACCAGTAGTGCGCAAATGTTGGCTTGAGCCTGTATGTGGTGCTCATTTGCTCAAAATATGCCTTCCCATCATCCAAGAGACCTAAACGGGCACAGGCACAGAGGACACCAATAAAAGTAACTCCATCTGGCTGCACCTTCCCTGAAAAGGATGTCCAGGTGTTAGATACATGATAAAAGTTGAAAAATGCAAATGTAGCTGTATGTTGCAGTCTAAAGAACTAATCTTGGAAATCTGAACCCACCAGATCCGATCATCTGATGGAACAGTTTGATCCCATCACCAGGTTCACCATACACACAATGTCCAATGATCATTGCGTTCCAGCATACCAGATTCCTGATGCTGAGGCGATCGAACACCTTCCTTGCAGCCCCGACCCTCCGACACTTGCTATACATATCCACCAATGCAGTCCAAACCAACAGGTTATCATCCTCAAAACGGCGCAAAAATGCGCAGTGCACCTCCCTCCCAGCCCCAAGCCTCCCTAGCCTAGCACATGCCGTGGCTGCCCCAACCATGGTTGTCGCTGTCCCCCTCACTCCTACCTTTGCCATCCATCGAACCACCTCCAGCGCCTGTTCAGGCCGCTTCGCCTTTATATATCCATGAATCATGACGTTCCATGACACTACATTTCTCAGGAGCATTTGGTCGAACACCTGGCGCGCGGCATCAATGCCACCCGCTGTGCCAGCAAAGGCCGTCATCAGGGTGTTGCAGGACGCGATGTCCCTGAACGGCATTTCATCGAACAGGTGGCGGGCGGACGGGAGGCGGCCAGCGGCAGCGTAGAAGTGGAGGAGTGCGTTGGCAGCGTGGGGCGGCGGCGAGAAGAGGAGGCCGCGTCGGAGCAGCTGCGCGTGGAGGCTGAGCACAGATGGAATGTGGAGCCACGGGGAGGCCGCGGATGCTGCTGCCGAGAGAAGAGGCGGGAAGGAGAAGCGATCGGGGAAGAGCGGGTGGTGGGAGCGGAGGAGTGCAGCGAAGAGGGAGAGCAGGGCGGAGAAGGGGATGCGCGGGGCGAGGGCGCGGAGTGCGGCGTCGAGGGAGAAGAGAGGGAGAGGAGGGGGAAGGTGGCGAAGGAGGAGTCGGAGGAGGTGGCCGGGCGGCGAGGCAGCGGAGCAGGCGGAAGCGGTGAGGAGGAGGCCGGCGGGGACGGCGTGGCCGAGGAGGAGGCCGCGGCGAAGAAGGAAAGCGTGAGTGCAGAGGACGGCGGAGTGGGTACGGAGAGTGCTTCGGAGGAGGTGGTGGAGGTCGTCGGCGGTGGCGGCGGCGGCGGCGGCGGCGGAATGGGGGGAGGTGGAGGTGGCCGCCATCAGGGGAGACCACGGGCCGGCGGCGCCGCGGGGTTTAGGCGTCTTCAGGCCCCGTGTCCCTGGCCGGTAGGCCCGCGATGGAGGCTGAATTCTCACGCCTAGATCTGGCACCAATGGGATCTAACCATAGAAACTTTCAAAAAGAAACGATCTTTCTTTGGAACTGAGAAGTCAAATCCAAATTTATCATACCAGATTCAAATTATATTGTTTCTTGTTTCAAATATAGTATTAAATACAAGTAGTGCTAAGTATTTTGTTCATGAATGCCAAAGATCATGTTACAACGCATTAGTGTCTAAGCATAAGTTAAACTGATGGTGGAGGAATGAGGTGGAGCAAGTACATTACTGATGAGATGCGGGGAGACCAATGCGGTCGATAAGAAGATGGATCAAATACATGTTGCCACCATTGTCCAAACCATATCTATAAGCCATGGTGATGAATATATTTGGGAAGAAGATGTGAGATGCTCTAAAAAAACTTCATATTGGTGAAGAGCATGTTAAGAAAGGCATGAGTGTAAAACCTTCAAAGGGAACTAAATGCTATATACCATTGAATCAGTTGAGATTAATGAATTTGCTTTAATTGTTAGTGAAATTTGGAATGGTACCATGGTGACAACACATTATATGCTCCCTACAAAGGAACGTGAAGGACACAATTGTCATCGGGAAACTCTTTGCAACATGTTCATGGTAATACGTTCCTACCCCTTATGAGCTGTTGAGAACCATCAAATAATAATATGAAGATGTAAGTGACCATGGAGACTGTCGGTATCTCACGTGCTTGAGGGCGAGTCGAGAAGTCCTTAGAAGATGGGAGAGAAGTCGTAGCTATTAGTTGCACACCTGCGGCTCACATATGTAGAGTGAGGTCAGTCTCATTACACAAATTTATTGTACAGGCAATGACTGAGAACTAGATAACTATGGCACTGTCATGAGAATGGAACTCCTCTCAAGTCTCATGAAACTCTCCTCATAAATGATATTGCCAAGTCAGCAAAATTACCGATTAGGCATAAAATGTAATGCTCATAAAACTCTTCATAGATCTCCGTTGAGACTAAAGATGTTGAAAATAAGCTTGGTGACGACAAGGAGTGACATCGCAAGTTTAACAAGTCAAAGATCCCCGGTGCAGTTTGTAGTGAAGTCGGTCACTTTGACGATAATTCACCTAGAGAACTGTGTCAGTTCATTTCTTCTCTCTGTGCACGCAACCCAATGCAAAAAAGTTATCACTTTTTACCAAAATTTTCATCAACTAAACAGGGCCACACATGCTTTGGTGTAAGTGTAACATGCCGAAGAAGGTAACCAAGATAGTGGCAGAACTTTCTATTACACATGCTTTGGTGCCAAGATAAAGTTTCATTTGATGATATGGTAATAATTTGTTGACCTAAAAGCAAATGCGAGTGATGATTATATACGATACACCATGTTAGCAAATGATCTTGTCTGCTTTGGTGCATTCTCTATTTTTTTTAAAAAAACCTCATGGAAGTATACAAGCTGAACCTACCGTCTCCAAACCCACACATACACATCCTATGCGCAAGCTCTGCATTCTACACTCGTACTCACATGCTTTGTTTGAAGAGATGATCTTCGACGATACCAATTTCGAGCATGTATTGAGGCTGCAGCAGGTTAAAAAATGCTAAATAATAATCTTCCTAAAATCCGCTTTTGAAGGAGATCGAATCCGAAACCTCCATACTGACTGATGCTGGTGCTAGTTGGGCTTCTGCAGACAACCGGTCCCACCCAGGCCCGTTCGCGTGCCTTTCCTGGGCTCGATTGTGTGACAGGCTGACGGCCATACACGAATCGAAAAGAAGGCCCAGCCGCCGAGTCCTGGCTGACGACGCTTTGTGTTTACGTTTTGCCGGTTCGTTCCAAATTCCAGGGTTGAAGACGAATTCTTTTGGGAGCATTCATTCAGTGATCGTCAAGGTCAAAGGACGGTACATTTCCCACGGTGCTTGGGAACATGGATCGTCGCCGAGTCATTTTGCAGAAGACGAAGCGAACGATCCTACTAGTATAAAAGCACTGTAGATTGACAAGGTTCGCTTGTGTTTCCAAACAACGAAGGCCAAAAGTTCTGCTTGGAGCGCCGAAGCACGCGACCTACTCATGGCTTCCACGTTCATGATCCGCTGCCGCGCGTCCGACGAACTCAGCCTCGCAATCGTCGACGGCTAGCCCGTCTTAACCAAGGCCGACGCCGGCGACCAACGTCAGGTGCAAGCCGTCCTTAGCTCCCTTAATTTCTCGCATCCTTTTGTGGTTTCGACTTTCAACTTGCACGCGGCCGCATCTCCGACTGACTGATGTACTGTTTTTTTTTAATTTGCATTGCCTTGTGGAATGCAGCTGTGGCTGAAGGAGACGAGGTACGGTGCCGGACTCAGGGACGAGGCAGGCTCACCGGCGTTCGCCCTCGTCAACAAAGCCACCGGAGAAGCGCTGAAGCACTCTTTCGGCCACTCTCTACCAGTGAGTCATCTTCCTAGATTTCCCTTCTCCATTTCTCTGAACTTGTTGTGGGATGACTGCCGCAATGGAAATGCATGTAGGTCCGAGCCGTCAAGTTCTACCCGGCGGGGTACGTGGACGAGTCGGTCCTGTGGGCCGAGAGCGAGGAGGACCTCGGCGACGGCTTCCGGCGCATCCACATGATCAACAACACGGACTACATCTTCGACTCCGAGGACCCCAACCTCAGCGGCGCGCGCGACGGCACGCGCCTGATCCTCTTCCGCTGGCACGGCGGCCGCAACCAGCAATGGCGGATCGCCCCGCGCCCCGCGGCGCCAGGGCCGGAGGATCTGCCGCCGCCAGAGCACGCGCGGCCGCCGTTCCGGATCCTGTGCCAGAGCGGGCACGGCCTGAGCCTCACTGTTCGTGACGGCGCAGCCGTCCTCGCCCGCGCCGACAGGGAGGACGAGCGACAGGTCGGTCGTGCGCCGCCTGCTCACAGCTCCACGCCTCCACGCTTTGTTCGGTTCCTGCAGCGGTCGTCATCGTCGCGCCGTGGCTCACACGACAATGTTTCCTTCTCGTGCAGATTTGGGTCCAGAGCTTCCGCAACACCGGCCGCGTGACTGACGACGAGGGTCACCGGGCGTTCGCGCTCGTGAACCGGGCCACCGGGAAGGCGCTGGGGCACTGCCGCGGCGACGAGCTGGTACGATCGTGTTCTCCCCGTTCCATCCGCGAAAGGCGACGCCGGGTGCTCACGTTTTTTTGTGCGGCAGGTTTACCTCGTCGGCAACAACCCGGACTCTGTGTCTGTGGCGCTGCTGTGGACGCAGAGCGACGATCTAGGCGAGGAGTACCACAGCATCCGCACCATGAGCGACGTCGGCCACGTCCTCGACGCGGCGAACAGCGTTCCTGAGGCTGGCGGCGCGCATGACGGCACAGCCGTTATAGTCTTCCCCTGGAACGGCGGCTGCAACCAGAAGTGGAAGATGCTTCCGTTCTATTGATTGATGGCTTGCGATCGAGGAGTTTATGCGCGCGCGCTAGCTGATGCGTAGCAAATTTCTCCATTTGGAGATACAGCTTTTGTTGCAACCTGTGGCAGTGATTCTCCATTTGAAAGAAGTTTTTTTAAGAATAAGTTATTAAAAAAATTTGCACTAGCGAATTGGCGATGTATCTGACGTTGCAGCACATATACTGCAACTAATGTTGAAACTGTAATTTTGTTGCTTCGATGATGCACCTAGAGGAAAACTAAGTGGCGGTCAGGAAGAACTTTGGTCAAAAATTAAAATGATGCACCAAAATGAAAATGAAAAATGTTGCAGAAAACTAAGAGCATCTCCAAGAGCTCTTGTTTATATGAGTAGCTAAAATCCTAATTTAACTATTATGTAAAATGAAATAGCTAGCAAAAAGATGATGAAATCTAACAACTTCTCTAAATAGAAAATATGATAGCTAGTGGGAGAGGTCTTCTTTTTTTGACCAGCGAGGGGGAGGAAATAGAAAACATGATAGATAGCTGAGTAAAATACGGAGTCTGTTAGATCTGAGTTTTGATAAAGTTTTTCTTTTTTGGGGTAACTCATCACATACACAAGAGCTCTTGGAGAGTAGCTAAAATCCTAATTTAGCTATTATGTAAAATGAAATAGCTAGCAAAAAGATGATGAAATCCAACAGTTCATCTAAATAGAAAACATGATAGCTAGTGGGAGAGGGTTTTTTTTTTGCTAGCGAGAAGGAGGAAATAGAATACAGAATAGCTAGCTGAATAAAATACAGAGTTTGTTGGATCCGAGTTTTGATAAAAATTTTCTTTTTTTAGCTAACTCATCACATATACAAGAGCTCTTGGAGATGCTCTTAAGTGGCGGTCAGGAAGAACTGTAGTCAAAATGAAAAATAATAAAAATGCGGTAAACTCTGAATACTTGGGTCTTTGATGTTACTTCTAATTTGGTTCACTCTTGTTGAAATAAAAAATCGCATAGGTGGTCTGGACATTGAGATAGTAGTACATAAAGTATATCACACTGTCTTTGAGTAATCAAAATGGATTCTATTTGCCATTGAGGTATCTTCTGGGCTGTGACACAGCTCTAAGAAAATCAAACTGTTGACCATTCAATATAGTTTGAACCATAGGAAGATTTCTTTACTTGAATTCGTTGCCTAGCATTTTTTTCATTTTAAGATGCGTACACAATTGAGAAGCGTGACATGGGCAAGCTCTCACTTTCCTACTAGTTGGCTATACAAAATTTGAGCACACCTAATACTGAAAGCAGCAGAGCAGCAACGTATACCTGATTGGATTATCGTCTCAATCAGCCTCACATTCTAGACAATGATGTTGCATGGGTCAGCTGCATCTTGGGACAGAGACGGGAAGAAACTACCCAGATTCATCATCTTGTGTACCCATTCTGTCCATATCATATTATCCAATCATTTGTTCAAACTTTTAACTGAACCACCGTTATAATGTTTTTATAATTGATACAACCTGAACTAAAATAAAGCGCTGCCTGAAAGTCAGGCACGGTTAAGGCTGCAACAAAGCTTGTACGGTTGCTGAATTTGTACAGTTGACCCTAGTGAATGTGTACTGTATATACCATCAGGCACGCGGACGGGTTTCTATTTTGTACAATTAACTCCTGTATGATTTCCTTTCATGTAAATCAACAAAATTTGGCTGGTGGATACACACAATGGATACAAGGGACCTATCCTTTGGATAGTTGGCAAGGGAGCAAGCATCAAGAAAGCTTGCCCACTGCTGAAAGAATTGCCTATACACAACAAAAAGAACCAGAGCTATCCTATTTGAATGAACAAAAGATCACTGAGTAATCCCCTACTCTAAGCTCTACTTACAGAACTCATCTGAACTTCCGGATGGGTTGCATCATGGGTATCTTGTGACTTCTCCATTTCTCTTGCGATTTGAGTGTCGCTGGGGGTGAAATACTCACTGAAGGCCTTTGCGGCAAAATGAGGAATCATCCCGACTACGGTTACCGCAAGCAGCAATGCCCAGAACAACCCAGTACCCATCACCTTATAGATTGCCCTGTCATACAATTTACAGAATCAGCAACTATGCAGGCATTTATCTCATAAATAGACAAGTATTAAGGATGGGTGCATACCAGAAACCAGGCAAGGTCGGTACGGAGTCTATGATCATGACGCAAATCCATGTCGCAACAATGCTACCCCATATCGCCGCATGTGTGATCCAGTTCCATCTGATGACATCCATTGCCAGGTGAATGTTAACAAGAATGACAACAGATAGTGTCCAGAGGTCTCCAAGGCTGGAACTGTCAATTGCACTCTTCCTATATGCAAGGTAAGGGATGAAGAAACATGCAACGCTCTGCCAGATGGAGTCCATCATGATGAAGATGAACAGCCTCAGATTGTAATTCTCCTCACGCTGTCCAGGGCCATATAGCTGGGGATATTTCAGCAATGTCCGACGGCTGAGATCCTTGTCGAGAATGGCAACAACAATAGTAGGGACAGCAGTGTATATCACAGAGTATAGCACGCTGCTCCACTCAGTTATTGCTGTTGTCAGGGTGAAAGCAGTGTAAAGTACGTACCTGCAATGGTTAATGAATTAGTGTTTGTTCCTTAAGCAGACTGAACCATGTAGTGAATTATGGACATGTGCTTACCAGAATAGTACAAAGACAAAAGTAGCGTTTCTGTAAAAATTATATAAGATCATGTATGCCATCCTCTGGTAGTTCCAATGGCCATGAACCAACAATAGAGGAACTAAAAATCTGAATTGCCCCATGGCAAAATCTGAGGCCATAACAGCTTGCCTTCCCTCTTGTCCGCTGATGCCAATGCCAACATCAGCCATTTGAATCATGGATACATCATTTGCACCTGAAAACATGTTTCTTTTCAGATTTTTGACAAATTAAAAGATAACTGAGGTTCTGAACTAGAATATAAGAAAGAAATTCATACCATCTCCAATAGCTAGAGTCATGTCACTCGTTCTTTTCTTTATGAGATCAACAATACCAGCCTTCTGCAGTGGAGCTACCCGACAGCATAGGACAACATCACAAGCTATTGCGATTTCAAAGAGCTGCAAAAACGAAAATTCATGAGTTGCTGATGATAAAATTTTATAAGTTTACAGACTCTAGTATGATAGTATACCTTCTCATCCCAATCCGCATCAAAAATATAGACAAGGCTGTTTCCATCTATAATCAAAGCAAGGGGCACTCTAAGTTGTGGGTCTGCCGAGAATGATTGGTATTTGCTAACCATGGCCATTGCATCATCCAGACTCTTTCTGCATGAATCTCTTGAGCGACTGTTGATTACAATCTGTACCATGTCCCTTGTCAAAAGCTTGCAGGAATAGCCAATGGAGATGGCAGTTTCTTGCTTGTCACCTGTTAGCACCCAAACCTTAATCCCTGCTTGCCTCAGTTTCTCGATTGCTTCAGGTACTCCATCTTGCAGCTTGTCCTCAATACCAGACGCTCCCAATAAGCGCAAGTTCCTCTCGATGTCAGCAGCCACGCCACGGAGTAGGTTTCCTCTTCCTAGTAGTGCGGTGCTAGCCTTTTCATAAGCCATTTGCCACTCCTGAAACTCTTCTTGGCTAAGTTCCCGCATGCCGATGACTAGAGTTCGCAGGCCTAATGATGAATATGAATGGAGATGTTTCTCAGTTGCTTGGACAATATCTGAATTTACTGCTTTGTCAATGACTCCAAACATTGAACTATCTGCTCCTTTTACAAACAGCTTGACAGACTTATCAGGGCAGCCAATTATAACAGACATCCTCTTGCGGTCACTGTCAAATTCATGAAGACCAAGAACATCATATCTGCAAATCAAGTCCAGTAAAAGAATTAAGCAAATGTTCAAGGAAACAGGGAAGGCGAGAGCAACACAAAACATGCGTGTGACAGATGCTACTTCTATGCATTACATTACAACTCAAGATAAATGGGAGTATTCAATAGCAATCAAGGAACTGCGCAAATTCAGGTAAAGTAGTCGGGACAGTTTTTCAGCTGCTCCAGTACTACGAAACACCACCAAAAAGAGCATGCAAGCAACAGCCACAAACAACCAAAGTTTGAACTACTAAAAGACAGAAACCAACAAAAAGCTACGGCTGCCATGAGAGTAAGAAAAAACTGCATGTCTCGTTGTCCCTATTTATATTGCTGTTAATCTTTTCTATAGTGGCGCTCCACCGAAAGCGTCAATCAGTGCCCACGTTATTACCACAAGAAGAATGTCTCGATTAATAATACCTCTGCTTCTCACCAAGGACATCGATGACAATGTGCCCTGATGTTCGTTCCACTAGCACAAACCCATAAGCCGCCGCGGCAGCGACCAACGCCTGCTCATCCGGTGACTCGCCCTGGTAATCGATCACCTTCTTCTTAGGGTCCGGGCCATCGGTGACCATGGGGACAATGGTGTTGCACGTTGCCAGGGCGAGAAAGAAATCTCGGGTCTGCTTCCCTTGCTCGGTATGACCCCCATCCCTGATCAACTTCACCAGGTCCCGGTCGGTGTTCACCGATATCTTTGGCGCCCAAGCACGATCACCCTCTGCTATGAACCAAAAGCTATCAATTGCCAACAATGGCTCTCCTAATCAAAAAAGAATTGACGGGGATAAGGGAGAAACTATCCTACCAGGAGGTCGCTGCTGTTTGATGTCACTGTAATCGACACCGTCAATGCTCGCGCACCGGAACTCCATCTTGTTCTGCGTGAGCGTGCCGGTCTTATCAGAGAAGATGCACTTAATTTGGCCTAGATCTTCGTTGATGTTGAGAGCCCGACACTGGAACCTCGAGTTGGACGACTCGTCGAACAGCCTGGTGTCCCGGATCATGAAGTAGGCCTGGCCGAGCCTGACAAGCTCCATGGAGATGTAGAGCGAGATGGGTATCATGATCTGGAAGACGATGACGGCCATGAGGAAGATGAACACGATCTGAGCCGCTATGCCGTAGTAATTGTAGTTCTCGTAGTCATTGTTCTTGTCCCGCTTGAGGTAGTCCTTCTTGTGGAAGAACTGCGCGAGCTCGAGCTCCTCCTCGTGGGTGCGCAGCCAGACGCCGGAGAGCGTGGCGACGAGCGTGCAGAGCACGATGAGGACGGCGGAGAGTAAGAGCGTCTCGCGGTTCATCTGCGTCTCGAGGTGGCTGCGCTTCTTGGGCGCGCCGGCGTTGTTGAGCATGGCCTTGGTCTCCCGGCCCGCGTACACCACCACGCCGACGGCCCAGGCCGTGTTCTTGAGCTCGCAGCCGCGCAGCACGATGTTGGACGGGCCGAGCGGTATCCGGCGGGTCTCCCCCTCGAGCTCGAGGTTGGCCTGGAAGCCGTAGATGTTCCGGCTGGGGCGCTCGCAGCGGATGACGGCGCCGGCGAGCCGGTCGGGCGGCGTGGACAGGGTCTCTTGCTTGGCGTAGCGGGTCTTGAGGTTGGACTCGCCGTCAAGGTTGAGCGTCTGCACGTACGCCACGCCGGTGGGTTCGCTGGTGGCGAGGAGGACCATGTCCGCGGGGAGCGACTCGTCGGAGACGACCCGCACGACGTTGCCGACGCGGACGTCCTTCCACTTGGTCGGGAGGAAGTGGGCCGCCCCGGGGGATAGGACGGCGGCGAGGCGGCCGTTCTCGGCGCGGTCGGAGCGGTGTCGCCGCCAGTCCTCGTACGCGTCCTTGACGGCGGTGACGATGAGGACGAAGGCGAGCGGCATGACGGAGGCCCCGCGGCCGAAGACGGCGAGCTGGGGCAGCTGGTTGAGCACGGCGATGACGAGGAAGTAGACGTAGGCGAGGCGGTGGAACTGCTCGAAGAGGTTCCGCGGCAGGAAGGTGAGCGGCGAGTACTTGGCGGTGCGCACGGCGTTGCCGGCGAAGTCGAGGCGCTCGTTGGTCCGCTCGGCGTCGCCCACGCGCACCACCCGCGCGTCCTCGTCGCCCAGCTCCTTCTGCGACGCCGACATGTGGCGCGACGACCCGTGGTCCTCGGCCATGGCTGGCGGGCGGGCGCGCGCGAGGGAGGCGGGCCGACCGGCCGGCGCGGAGTCAGACGTCAGTGCGCCCCTCCCAAACCCCCCGCGTTCCCGGGCATGGCACCCCCGGCGCGCGCGCCAAGGTCGGGTTTTGAAGGGCGGATGAGGGTCGATCGACGCTCCGCCGCGTTCGGGCTGAGAGAACAGGGGAGGGGGGAAACGAGCAGAGCAGAGGAGGCGGGCAGAAGACGAGTTGGGTTTTGGGAGGCAGAGCAAGCGAGGGTGGTTGGCCGAGGTGGACGCCTGGGAGTAAACTAGAGCATTAAACGATTGGATTCACCAGGCCCCCGTCTCGCGCAGGCCTGGGAGGAGGGAGGAAGCGAAGCGCAGACGGGAAGAGAGAGGGAAAGAAATGGAAGGCGAGATGGTTTGGCCATGGCGCTTAAAATCTGGCAGAGGGGGAGTTGGTGAGGACGACGGCACCGTCCGTATGAGGGGAGGAGAGAGACGGGGCCTCGAAGTAGACTTTCGTGTGTGCTCCGCTCGCCCTTGCCAGCGTTGGTTTTTCTCTGAACGACCGAGGAATCCGCTGCGGAAATCATTAATCAGAGCCAAAGAATATAGAATTAGCAGAGGAAGATTTGGTAACGCTCTCCGTCTCTGACAACCCGTCCACCTAGAAGCTTCTCCGCTCCGCTCGCTCACTGCTGCTGATAACACATCCATTGTTTTCCATTTCTTTGACCCAATTTCCTCGCTAAGCAGCTTATTACGTAGTATTTTTCTCTCACAACCAATCTGTTATACAACTTCTTTCACAGTATTTTTCTTTCACAACTAATCTGTCGGCTTATACATTTAAGACCTACCGAACAATCCCTTAACTAATCGCGGAGAAATGGAGCTGCCGGCGGCGCATCAGCAGCAGCGCAACGCGGTCAAGCCGTCAAGCATGGACGGGAGCGGGCGGCGAGGGGTTTCGCTTTCGCGCGGCCACTAAAGAAAAGCCTTTTGCTTCGGCCGGTTTGGTACCACGGGGGTGGCGCGCCGGCGCCGTCGCCGGACGGCGAAGCTCGTGGGTGATCTTGAAGCTTCCGATCCCAAAAAGGCCAGAGGAATGGGTGATGCTTTCCTTTTTTTGGTGCGGGTGGGCCCGAATCAGTTAAACCGAGGTCTATCTGCATGCTGAATTGCTGATGCGCTTGCGCTGCCCTTGGATCTCTTTTTTTCTTTTCCTGGCTGGAGTAAAAGGTTTCGCGTCACATTCAGCAAAAGCTTCGCTTCATGGTTAAGGTTCAGTACCAAGGGCACTCTTCCTGGCTGCTATATGATTGTGCATCTTTTTTATCGGCTTTTGATTTAGGCCATATGGTTATATGCCACGTTATAATTGGTAGAGAAAAGTTTCACAACTTTTTTTGTTTCTTTATCTAATCTAATCTAATGCTACTGCAATTATTAGTTTTTAATATATATTTATTCACCTCTTCCACATACACTTCTGTACCATTTAATACGCATAAATTACTAGTGATATGCTATTAGCTCGGGTTTATTTGAATTTTTTTTAAAGAAAAGAAGATCAACTCGGGTTCTTATCAGATGATGGAAAAATAAGACAGATCGCATTACTTGCACGGCAATCACAAAACGAAGGAAAACAGGATCTCTGACTGGCTGACTTTGCTGTGCCCTCGCGTACTTCTTCCTCCCACAATTTTGAATTCGAAATCACGTCAAGGCTCCCCAACCACGCTAGAAAATCAGCCACAAGCTGGTGTTTAACATCCCGTCAACGCACATATTTTTAGCCGTAGAGAATCTTGTCAGGGAGCCCCCGCTCCTAATCCACACACACAGTATGACGAATTGACAAGGCCCCCACGCATAAACCTTTCCGTTAAGCCGGCGGGCGCCGGGACAGGTCAACGTCCGGACAAGCGGCTCGGGCGGGGAGGGGGAGCAGTTGACATCAAGCCGCCTCTCCCCCCTCAACGACCGAGATGAAATGAAACTTCTCCCTCCCATAAACTATGCCCCATTGGATCACGCGTGACGATCGTGCTTGCGTGGACGCGCGCCGCTGCTGGACTCGAGCACCCTGCCCAGTCCCACGCCATGACTCCGACACAAACGCCTAGCGATTCCTTTGCCCTTCGTGCATGTCTCAGTAGCTTTTTTATATAATTTTTTTTTTGAAAGGAATTGGGCCTGATCATGGGGGTGGCAGGCTGACGGTGGTGCGAAATGTTTTTCAGACGTTCAGGTGTGACCATCACTTCATCAGGAGTAGGTTGACCAAAAAAAAAAGGCATTGGTTTTTTCATCGTGAACTTTGGGTATGGCCACGATGAGTGGAGTGATGTGGGGCGGCCGGCATCGATTCCTCACAGTGGCAGTAGTAAGTACTCGCCAGGCAGCAACGGGCGTGCAGCACTGTGCGGATTTGAATCCGTGAAAAAAGAGCGGAGATGCGTGTCCTTGGTGGCGTGAATTTCAGAGCTTTCGGATGGCTTGGGCGTTGGTGAAAAAATTTGTCTTTTCAACGTTTCGAACTCCTGTAGCACACTGTAACACGTTTCGTTTGTTTGTGGTGAAATATTATCCTACCATGATCTAACTAGGCTCAAAAGATTCGTGTCGCGAAGTACATCAAAACTGTGTAATTAGTTATTTTTTACCTATATTTAATACTTTGAACATATGTTTTTTAGCGTATTTAATGTGATGTGATGGAGAGAGTGGAGAAAACGTTAGAAACTTTAGCAAACTAAACAAGACGTCTTGTTTAGTTTGCTAAAGTTTCTAACGTTTTCTCCACTCTCTCTCCATCACATCACATTAAATACGCCAAAAGACATATGTTCGGAGTATTAAATATAGGTAAAAAAATAACTAATTACACAGTTTTGATGTACTTCGCGACACGAATCTTTTGAGCCTAGTTAGGTCATGGTAGGATAATATTTACCACAAACAAACGAAACGTGCTACAGTGTGCTACAGGAGTTCGAAACGTTGAAAAGACAAATTTTTCCACCAACTAAACAAGGCCCTTGGCTGCATGGACGACACGACCCTGACCGACCCCCCCACCCCACAGGCCGCAGCGTGGAGGCGTGAATTGACCACGCCATATCGCACAGTGGATAAAAAAGAAACATCGCGTGTCAGCAACACGAGCTGCTTTTGTGCTTGGATTTTTGATGTGTCCCGGCGTCCCGCGGATGTGGATGCAACCATGGACGACTCCTCATCAGTGATCCCCAGTGGTTCCTTGTACGATCGATGGCAGCTAGTAGGAGAGGACAAAGGTGCCATTTCGTTCAGGGTCTCGTCGTTTTCCTCTTCTTTTTCCCCCCGGGAGCACCTACCTGATTGGGTTGGTTCTGCACCTCTTTTCCAGGAAAAAAGGGCATGGAATGAAAACTAGTTTATTACTATCATAAAACTGGGTTCTATCTGTTCTATGATAGCAACAGGTTGGGCTTGTAGAAATTTCCTTCTCAAAACGGTTTCTGTTTAAAGCGACGAACAATGTTGATCGCTACTACGGATTACTACTTACGTCGGAGAATTTTCTTTTTTTTTATGTTTTTCAGCGTTAAGTTCGGGTTGGGTTTCTTGGCAAGGAAGCTCGGGGATGTTGACGAGAAGAAAGATCGTCCGTGGAATATATACATATAATCTTCTTCCCCCGCGCGTTAAGTTGTCCAGAATTGACCGGCTGAAAAAAAAAATAGAGCGAAAAGACAAATAACCTCGTGTTGAAGATATGATCAAGGGGGAAGAAAGGATCTCTTGGAATCTTGCGCGGTGGCTGCTGGGCAATTAACAACCCAGGTCAAACCTGCTAATCTACTATACCGGCTGCCTGGACTAGCTAATTGACGAACGAACGAACCAAGGTGCGGCGAAAAGTTTTATGCGCGCGCATGTGCCATGACGAAGATAGGCTTGTGATGACTCGCACGGTTACACTGCACAAACCACATCTTGACCTTGTAGATTATTTCTCCTTGTTTTTTTGAAATTATTATTTCTCCTTGTTAATCCGCGGGGTTGACATGCAGCGGCGCTGGTGCCTGGTGGTGCGGCCGGAGACTAATCGGGCCGGGGTCCGGCGGGTAAAAACCATGGCGGCCGGCTGCGGCTGGAGACGACTACTCGGCGGACAACCTCCGGCCTCCATCCTACACGGCACGGCAACGTAAAGGCAACACGATGCGACCGACCGGTCTCGTTTGTTTGATCCCCAGGCAGCACGCCGGGCGCGACCGTCTCGAGACCCGGCCGGCCACGCCCCGGGCCGCGGCCCGGACCCCTGCACGCGCGGCGGCGAGTGCCATTTGGCGCCCGGCGGCGGCGGCCGGGGAGGGCGCAGGCGGGGGCCGGCCGGGGTGTCCGGGTGGGTCGGGTTGGTTGGCCTACCAGACCGCCAGATGGGTCCTGGACACCTGGGCAGGCAGGAGGAGGACGGACGGGGAATTTTTGGAAGCCTCGTGGGCACCGTCCGGCTGCCGAGCAGGGGCCCCGTGGATGTGGCTTGTGGAGCACGGCCGCACGGGAGCATGCATCCCTGCTGCCGTCTGGTTCCCGTCCAGCGCCAGCAGCCCGCACAGGTCAAATCCTGGCTGCGCCTCCCCCATCCAAGAGGCCAAGAAGCCGGCGTCCCTGGTGGCCCGACGCCGCGCCGGGTTTGACTTTGTTCGTCATCAGAAACTTCAGAGTTGCCGTTTGAGATTGGAGATCAGTCGGGCGGTGACGTACTTGAGAATCGTAATCGTGGGGGCAAATACGTGGAGCACGGGCGCACGCCGCACATGCGCACGCCGCACGAACCCCGTGCTGCGTTGGGTGCGCCGGGGGCCCGCGTGTAAGCCTGCAGAAGTTTCGGGAGCCAAAAGCCCGCGCGCGCGCGGGACGACACGTACCGACACGTCGTCGGTCTCGTTGCGTTTCCAGTCCTTGCACATGTCCATTAAATGACGACTTTCTAGACGGGGGCTGAATAACGATTTCGTGCTCGCTCGTTTCAGCGTCCCAGTTTTTCTTTTCCATCGGAATTTGAAGAATTGAATCGTCGAAAGGCGCGTGGCCGGCCTGCGACGGCGACGCCGCGACCCGGCCGTCGAAATCCGGCGCGCCGTCGCCGCTCGCCTAAAACGTGCCGAGGCGCACGCTGGAAACGCCGCTAGTACGTGCGAGATACCGTACTACATGCGAAGCGGAAAATGTGCATGCCCGCAACGTCTCAGAGGCTGCAGTTTGTACAGGAGCTTGGATAGGATAGCGAGAGATTTCTGAGTTTGTAACCGCTTTCAGACTCGATCAGCATCGGAGACAGACGGGGTGAGAGCTACTGTACGTTCTGTTCTGTCTGCCTTGGATAAGGCAGCGTAACATCTGATTGCTGTTGCCTGATGGGAAGAAGCCGATGGTTTTGGATCATGCGCGCGAGATGAACCGACGCCCACCGTGCCCTAGTAGAGAGAAAAAGGGCCCGGCCGGGGACCAACTGAGTTCTAAGGCTGATGGCGGCCTTGAGCCACCGCATAACCAGTGTGCGGTACCAACTAGCAACTATAGAATAACACTGGTTTTGCGTGCCATCATTCATGCTAAAAAGATGTTCAGCGGAGGAGCACAGTCCTCTGGCCTGCAAAACGTGGTGCCCGGTGGTCTCCGTACACCGACGTCCGAAGACCAGATCATTGGCGACGCAAAAAGGTGCGTATCTGCCGGTGTTGCAACATGGGCTGCTGGTACGCACCATCAAGGAAACCCTAACGATCCATTGATCCAACAAACGAGAGATCAGAGATCAGCATAGCAGCCCCCCCTGCGTGTGTAGTGTAGGTAGCGTCAGGTTGGTCTTTTAGCGAAGTGGAGCAGTTGATGTGGAGCCTGCTTTTTCGCTGATCGCAGATGCCGAGAGAAAACGAACACATCAGGCCGGAGGACGGGCCCCTGAGATTTGGTGCCACTATTGACAAAACATGTTCCTCCCATGTTTGTTTCCTGCTTGTCTCGACCAATCTACTTATCTGCCTAGGCGTAGCTATCAATAATCCCGTCGCGTGGCGCCGCCCAACTATGCACTATACTAATAACAGAGGATTAAAAAAAGTGAGAGGATGCATTCACCAACGGAATGGCAATGCAATCAACTCGGAAACACACAAGGCAACAAAAGCAACGCAAACAAAACAATGCACCACCCAACAGGAAACAAAACAGTGCGGCCAACTGTGAAGCGATAACGGGACGTTACCTCTGCCTGGTGCCGAAGACGTCGACGATGATGTGGCCGGAGGTGCGCTCCACGAGCGTGAACCCGTACGCCGCGGCCGCGTACACCAGCGCCTGCTCGTCGGGGGACTCGCCCTGGTACTCCAGCGTCCCGCCGTCGTCGGCGATGGGCACGATGGTGTTGCAGGTCGCCAGCGTCAGGAAGAACTCGCGGGCGCGGGCGCGGGCGCGGTCGGCGGTGGCGCCGGCGCCGTCCCGCAGCAGCGCCACCAGCTTCGGGTCCGTCTCGACCGCCGTCTTCGGCCGCAGGGTCACGCCGTCGTCCTCGCCTGCACCATGCGCCGGCCGGAGACACACGTAAGAGACTCAGGCTGAAACTGAAGAAATGTTAGTAGATCGGATCGCGTTGCTGTTGGTTTCCCATTTGCCCTCCTCGCCCGGCTCCAATCAAACAGCAGAGCAAATGCGATCCTGACGTGATCATTTGGTCTGGTAATTTCCCTGTTGATCGTGTGAGGCTGGGAGACAAGAGAACAACGGAGTGATGACGGATTCATCGCTATCGAGACACCGGAATCACTAAAGAATGTTAGACAGGTGTTGGATTAGTTGAGCAGGGGTGTGTTTAGAAACCCATATTTTTTTAAAAAACATCCCATCATCTATCACATTCCATCACATCACCTCTCACTATTCATCTGACATTACAGTGTATTTTGCACAAATTTTGGTCAGAATTGTCCAATTTTGCCCAAACATTTGAGCTCTAAACACACCCCAGGTCTGGTGATTCTTATCCCGTTATCCGACAGGAGCTCAGGCCAGTGATCCTAGAATAATCGTGTCGATCGCATGCTGACGTACTTGATTGACGTTGCAAGGGACGATCGGGGTCGTCAAATGGCATCAAATGCTGCGGCAAAGCTCTGTTTCAGGATGAGGCCTTCCAGCGCTCTCTGCACGGATAAAAGACGGCGCGCACAGGAAATGACTGCCTTGTTTTCAAAAGAAAATGACATTACGGTACTAGTCAGTTTCTTGGTCAGCGTCGTCAGAACTCTCAATTGCAGATTTCCAACCTCGTGCGCTCCAAATGGACCATCGCAGCAGACAAGTGTCAGGTTTGATGTGCTAAAACTGCCCGCCGCAAGTGACCGGTCAACCGAAAGGAATGACGAATATTTGTAGGGCAACTGAGCAACTAGGTGTCTGGAACATGCTTACCGATCACGGAATGCTCGTCGCCGACGATGCCGTCGCCGCCGTCGGTGCCGCTGAAGTCGGCGCCGTGCACGCTGGCGCACCGGAACTCCATCCGGTTCTCGGTGAGCGTGCCGGTCTTGTCGGAGAACACGTACTTGATCTGGCCCAGGTCCTCGTTGATGTTGAGCGCGCGGCACTGGAACTTGGCCTGCCGCTTCTCGTCGAGCATGTGGCGGTCCTGCACCATGAAGAAGGCCTGCCCGACCCTGACGAGCTCCATGGAGATGTAGAGCGCGATGGGGATCATCACCTGGAACTGGATCACCGACATCATGAACGTGAACGCCACCTCCGCGCCCAGCCCGTACCACTTGTACTTGGCGTCCGGGTAGTCCCTGGACTTGCGGAAGAAGGGGATCACCGCGAGATCGTCGCTGTGGTCGCCGAGCCAGATGCCCGCCAGGAGCGCCACGAGGAAGCAGAGGAGGAACAGGACGACGGCGAGCATGATGGTCTCGCGGTTCATGTGCGTCTCCAGTTTGCTGCGCTTCGACGGCGCGCCGGAGCTGTTGAGCATGACCTTGGTGTCCCGGCCGGTGTACACGGCGACGCCGACGGCCCAGGCCGTGTTCTTGAGCTCGCAGCCACGGAGCACGATGTTGGAGGGCCCGAGCGAGACGGCGCGGCGGCCGTCCAGGTCGACCGTGGCGAGGAAGCCGTAGATGTTGCGGTTGGGCCGCTCGCACTTGATCACCCCCGCGAGCGCCTCCGGCGGCGTGGGCATGGTCTCCTGCTTGGCGTACCGCGTCTTGAGGTTGGACTCGCCGTCGAGGTTGATGGTCTGCACGTACGCCACCCCCGTGGGGTCGCTCGTCGACAGCAGCACCATGTCGCACGGCAGAGTCTCGTTGGCCGCCACGCGCAACACCTCGCCCGCCCGAATCTCCTTCCACCGCTTCGGTCGGAACACGCCGCCCACCAGCACCGAGGCCTCGCGGTTGTTCTCGTTCTTGTCGGACCGGTGCCGCCGCCAGTCCTCGTACGCGTCCTTCACCGCCGTCACGCCGAGCACGAACGCCAGCGGCAGGACGGACACGGCTGGGGCGAGCACGCCGAGCTGCGGCACCATGTTGAGCGCCACCAGGACGAGGAAGTAGAGGTAGGCCACCCGGTGGAACTGCTCGTAGAGGTTGCGCGGGAGGAAGGTGAGGACGGAGTACTTGGTGGTGTGGATGGAGTTGTCGGGGAGCCCGGCCGGCGGCGCGTTCGTGCGGTCGGCGTCGTTGATGTACACGAACCGGGCGTCCTCGTCGCGGAGGTCGCGCTGCGAGCCGGCGCGCTCGGACGCGGACCGCCTCGTGGACACCCGCCCGAGGCCCACGGGTGTCCCGGACGCGGACCTGGAACCGGAGCGCTGGAACTGGAAGTTCTCGAACGAGGACGCGTTGGACCCCGACCTGAGGTTGGCAGCGAAGGTGACCGACGGCGAGTCGGCCAGGAGCGACCGCAGCGATCGCGTCCGCCTGACCGAGTTCGCGGGTGAGTGCTTCAGTATCGGCGACGGCAACGGGTCCGGCAGCCGGGCGGGCGCGACGCCGTCCATGGCCGCTTCTTCATCGGCGTGTTGCGACGGAGGCAGAGGCGGCAGGGGCGGCGGAGTGGACGGCCGCGGCAATGGCCGTTCCGATCGCATCGCTGGTGTTGCTCGTGGTTCGTACTCGCCGCCAGCTGAGCAAGCGCGGATGAGGTTGGAATCAGCGAGGCGTCGAACAAGAAGGGATCATCGGCCGATTCTGTCCGTGCTGGAGTTTACGAGGGAAGCGGCCAAGTTTTTGGAGTGGTCGCTTGGTCGCTTGCAGGAGGCGGGCGGGGTGTTCGAAGGGGGAGAGCTCAAGGCTCAAGCGCGATGACGCTCTGTTGCTTGCGGGCGCGGGAGAGGAGAGCTCAGGGTGCCGCGAAGTGGATCGACGTGGATGTCTTGCAGTTGCAGAGCAGGGAGAGGGTTTGCAATTCTGGGAGTGGGAGATGCGAAGGAAGTGGGGACCCAAAAAACAAAAGAGTCAGTGGATGGCTGGCGGGCGCACGAATTGGACCGGGAAGGCGTCAGCGTTTGATTTCCCGCCGGCTCTGGCTGCGCGTGGACACGGTTCACAGGCTCACGGCATTTGAAACAGTGAACAAGGGGCGTGGACGTGTCCGTCACCGCGTCACGGCCTAGTAGAAATTGAAAGAGGAGAGCACTGTTGTGATTAACCAAACAACAATGGTGGTACAAGTGTTGCATAGAACAAGAACAGTGTGAATTTGCCATTCTACTGCATATTGTGGCACTGTGCGGCCTATCCCACGCACACCGATCTCGCTTCCCCTTTGGATTGGTGGAAAGAAAAGACAATTGTCATGTGTTGATACTGAAGCGATTCACTGAAAATCTGTGATGAGAACAAAGTGTTAATATATAACTATTTAATTACCAACTGGATAGAGTGTACTTCCAATGGTCTTGTACACTGTCTAAGTGCTGTCATAAAAAACTACTGGAAGAAAACACCATGGACAATGGACAAAACTACGATGGAAACAACGTCCATGCCATTTTAGACAGGAGTTCGTTTGTACAATTACGTAGTCCAACTGTCGTTTAGGTACCACAAACCTCTTTTGCCTAAAAAAGGGATTTCAATTGATATCACAGCTTAAAATTACTCCCTTTTTCAGTAGTATATGAATTTATTGATTTTTGATTAATACATTACAATATTGAACAGTAGGTCAAATTTCTGTTCAGAAGAGACTACCGATGTTGAGAATAAAATGAAGTGATTTACGGAGTACTACTCTTTTATGTTATCTGCCTCAGCTTTAAGCACAGAGAAGATAAGATATGGTCCTGGTAATTCGGACTCGAGACATTTTAGTTAGATGGTCGTCGCATCATCAATTTGATCGGTCCACGGACCATTCCAATGTCAGCATGGCTTCTAGAGGCTCAGAAAATTGCCCTGATATGGAAGTTTCTGTGAATCATGGCTTAGGTCAGCAGAAAAACGCCGGTGGCAGCAGCACCACAGCACCACGACAACATGTGCTAATTCTCACCCCGGGAGAGTCAACCGGCGGCATTAAGGTCAGGCAGGCTAATGATTCAAAGTAATACAGCAGGACTTGATTCATTAGTTTGCCCGGAATTCTCGCTTCTAGAGAAACGGGTCGTTCTAGACGGGCTACTGGTCTTGGAACATCACCGTTTCCTTTCAGGGCAAGCGCGGCGGTTTTGTTTTCTCTCTCCCACGTGCTTCTGGTTATTTTTTAAAAAAAAGTGCTTCTGGATTTCTTTTTAAATTAAAGCAGTAACACTGCTATGTCATATAAGAAGAAACAACATTGGTACATAACGGGCCGAAGCAGACACCACCACACGAACAAACCTCAGAACAGAAACAAACGCACCCGACACAACACACCACCATCCTCAAACCACATAGGAGAGAAGACCGAAACAAGCCGCCCACGCCTGCGCCGTCGTTACCAACGCTGTGCCACGCCGAGGCACAACCCGCTGCAGGCACAAACGGCCCCCTGAGCTCCTCCACCATGGAACTGTTACACAAACTGCACATACACGAACGTGGATCTCTCAGATCCAGAGAGCCTCGGCACATACTCCCATCTCAGTACCATGGCAACCACTGATCCTGGCCACTCTGAATAGAGGCCTCGCCGCATCCACCGCCTCACACTCCTCTGCCAAGGACTCAGATATCTAAAACCGCAATGAGAGCACCTCCTCCGCCTAACCGTCACCGAGATCACCACCGCACCTTGCAAGACAGCTCAAAACTTCCAGCCTCATGGATCCTCTGCACCTTGGCAGCAACACGGACCAAGCGCACCGCAGCACCTCCAGCCAGCCACCACCACCAATAGCACAAACAGCAGGACTCCAACTATGACACCTCCAAGAAGGTCACGACGCCTAGGTGCCGCCGTCGCACGTCCAGATGGACAGGGTTTTCACCCTAAGAGCCCCACGGGACGAGAGCACACTGCCTCACCATGATGCCCCCAGCGGGGAGACCGACGCCCTAAGGGCGTCACCATCATGCCCACCGTCAACTAGTGAAGACTTTCGCCCGAAAGCACCACGCCTATGTAACATCCCTGATGTTTATGTTCTTAATCATGTGTTCATGTTCTAATCATGGTCAACTCCTAGAGATAAACCCTAATCACTTGGGTCAAACCTAGTCAAAAGGGGTCAAAACCCTATGTTCTTATGACCTTGTTTTGGTGTCTCAAATAGATCTCAAAATTTTTCTTAAGTACTGAAAATTCTGCCCAACTAAAAGTTGCTCAGAATTTCATGGGACACATTTCATCTAATTAGTGGCATTCCAAATTCTGAGTGTAAATGCTTCAAAAACTTGTTTGAAGTGCAGTTGGCACTGTTGCCGCCGCCGAGAAAAACCCAGAGTTCAAGCCCTCTTTCTGCCAAATCCTTTGATCCAATCACTGGTCAACCTTTGCAAAAGTTCTTGAGCTATACCTCATCTACAACTTCTACATTGGTCGATTTTGAACTTGTATTCAAATTTAAATTGTTTGAGCCGGTCAAACCTACCTAAACCGAACTGGATTTGAACCCCGAGCGCCAGAGCGCGCGCTCTCGCGTCGCCGTCGTGCCGTGCGCCGCGCCCCGGCATCTGCGCCCTCACGTGCGCGCCCGCCCGTACGCCGGCACCAGTGGGTCCCACCTGAACCCCGTGACGCACTTGTCCGACATGGCGTCCCAGGGACAGCTGGCAAGCCTCCGCGTCGCCTGCGCCGTCGTCTCGCCGCGAATGCCGTCGACACGCGCCGCCTCAAGCGCCGCCGCGCAGCCACGCCTCGCCTGTGCAACCGGCCAGCTAAAACCCGTCGCCGTGCGCTTGTCCGTACCCCCCTGTCGCAGAACCCCGCTTGCCCAGGCACTCGAGCGCCCTACGCCGGCTAGCCGCGCACGCGCCGCTCCGCCGTGCCGCCATGGCGCCGCGCCCGTGAGCCCCTGGCCAGCTGGCCGCAAGGTGGCACCCATGCAGCTCGGCCAGCTCGTGCCACACCTGTGCCCGCGCCCGTGTATAAAAGCAAAGCCCCGGCGCACTCGCGCGGGATTCCCCTGCTCCGCCGCCCGCCATCGTTGCCCCCACGACGAGCTCCACCCTCTGTCCTTTCCTGTCGACCACCCATGGCCCCTGCACATCTCCTGTGACCCAGTGAAGCTCCCTGAGGACGCGCATCAGCCGGAGAAGCAGCAGGTTCGCCGGCATTGCGGCCGCCGCGGCTGCTCTGCCCCGACCTCGGCGCCGGCCATCGCCGGAGACCTCCCCGACCAAGCCGCCGCCGCCAATCAGCCCAGGGTGAGCATGCACGCACGCCCCGCCGCTCACACGGCCAAGTCCGGCAGCCTCTCGTCGCCGACGAGAGCCCCTGCGCCGCCAAGGGCATCTGTGTAAAGATCGAGTTCTTGCTAGGGTCTTCTGTGCAAAAGTCTAGGGGGCTAAGTGTAAAAAGATTGTTCAAGTTTTGTTTAAATATCCAGTGGCTTAGAAAATCCATAACAAATCGAATAAAAATCAGAAAAATACAAACTCAACTGTTCTGGGATCCTTGTGAACATAAGCAACTTTTCTAGAAAGGAAGTTTGTAAATTTCTTTGTAGATTTTGAATAATTTTGAAATGATCAGTTTGGCTAGATTTGAAATAATTTGAAATCTGTAGCTGATCTGCATGTGAATTTTGGATATGTTGCTAGTATGGCCATTCTTGATCCTGTGTAGAAAATGGCACATAGATCTGTTATAGTTTTGTAGATATGAATTTATTTTGATATAAGGCAGCAGTTATGTTTCTGTTTAATATGTAATTTCTGTTTCAGAAAATAGGGTTGATCTTTTTGCAGTAGCATGAGTATGACTAGAAGCAACCATGATAAATAGATGGATAGATTTTGACATGTCTAGATAGTTCAAATTAATTTATGGCTTAAATATGAGCAATTTTGATCAAGCATGTTATGCTATGTTTATGACCATGGTAAATTTTGAGTAGCTCAGTTATGTCATGATATTGCTCTGTGTGAAATATTGATCCTAGATTATATATATATATCTGTATAAAAAGATAAATTTGTGCTAGCTAGTGCTTCCTAGATTTTTCATGTGTAATCTATAGCTTTGTTTAAAGTAATTTTTGGTCAGTAGCCTGATCAGTATGTTTTGTGCTCTTGTGAATTTTATCTCTGTTTATTGATGTGTGAAACATCTAGAAATAATTTCCAAAGTAATTCAAGCTTTATAAAAGAAACAAAAAGATTAACCAATAATACCCTTGGTGTAATTTAACTTCAAATAATAAAGCTTCACCAAAATACACCCTATACATCTGTCAGTGTTTTAGACACCGAGCTTACGACGGGGTACCCGAAGTAGTAGATTGTGCGGTGGGGCTCGCCGAGATCAGGAACACGATGGTGAGACACGGGGCACACAATTAGACAGGTTCGGGCCGTAATGTGCGTAATACCCTACGTCCTGTATGCTGTGTGACTCTGTATTGATTGCGTATATTTTGAGAGGGGTCCCTACCTCGCCTTATATGCCACAGGAGGCAGGGTTACAAGTCGGATTGGTACAAGGATACTATTCGAGTAGGACCCGGAGTAGTCTATACATGGTGTGGAAAGCTATCCTAGTCTTAGTACAAGTCCTTGTCCGTCTTGTCTTGCCTTGTGGTCCACGGTACCAGCACCGTGGCCCAGTAGTCGAGTAATCCAGGTGTTCAGGAACTCATCTTCCAGGTATGGCCCACAATGTGTTGGTGGGCCCAGGGATTCCCAGTCGACAAGCCCCCGAGTACTTTGTAGTCGAGTGCGATGCTCCAAGTAGTCTTGAAAGTCTCCACGTGTAGTTCCCAAGCGTCCCCGAGTTCTACAAGCTTCAATCTTCAATAGTATTTGAATCATCACGAGGCTGGAAGGTACTCCAGCTAACTCCACGAGTAGTCTTGAAGTCTTCTCGAGTTGTTCCCAAGCGTCCCCGAGTACTTCCCTTGAAGGTCTTCAATAATACCCGCTTCGTTCTTGAAATCTTTGCATCAAAGATCCATATGGAAATGCGATTACTGAAATCGCATTCCATATGGAATGTAGCCCCCGAGCCTTAGGTCGAATCCAAGATTCAAGCTGAGGGTCAATCATCTATTCTTTGATCTTGCTCCGAAAAATCCTCAGAGAATCCGAAGAAATAATATAGGAATGCGATTTGCAAAAATCGCATCCTATATGGATGTAGCCCCCGAGCCTTAGTTCGAATTGACAATTCAAGCTGAGGGTCAATCTGTAGTCTTCGTTAAAAAATCCCGAAAAATCCTGAGAAAAACTGAAGGACACGTGGCACGGAGCCCCTGAGCCTTGAATCGAGTACTTTCTCGAATTGAAGGGTCCAATCTGACTGTAACATAGTGGCCTGAATTCAGTGAACTGTAGCTGAGTGAAATCCAATTCCATCAAGTAGTCGAGCCCCCGAGATGGAGCCTAGCAGGTCTTGGTTTTGACTCCTCTGACTTAGCCAAAAATTTGCCTGTGTGAAACCAATCTGTTGAATACGAAGGGTCACCAGGTCGAACCGTTAGGGTTTTGGTTTTATAAATACCCGAAGGGGTATCCCTTAGGGTTTCACTACTTTTATTCACCCTTAGATCCAGAAAGCCTTAGCATCCTTAACCGCCGCAGAGCTCGAGCGCCCAAATCGCCAAGTGCTTCCACCTCCACCCCCTCGCAACCCTTGAGTCCATGCGAAAGAAAACTCTCGTGACTAGAAGGATGAAGCCATCACCGTCCAAGGGTCAGAAGAGGAAGTCCGGCCGCGATAAAAATCAGTTGCCGGAGCCGAAGTACAAAACAGTAGTCATCACGAAGCCTCCGAGCCAGGCCGTCTCTTGGAAGAAATCCAAGATGAGGGAAGAAGATATCAAGGCCCTCAAAGCCAGCGGGTTGCTGCGCGAGAAAGCAATTGCTGGTTGGAGTTCTGCTGTCGGAGATGCGTGGCCAATGGAGAAGAGCCCGGATGAAATCCCAATGTTCGGCCACTTCGTCGAGCGTGGATTAACGCTGCCGTCATCAGATTTCTTCCGTGGCTTCCTCGACTTCTTCAAGTTGGAGCACGTACACCTCAACCCCAACAACATCTTCTAGATTGCTGTGTATGTGCACTTCTGCGAAGCCTTCTTCGGAATCCGCCCGCATTGGGCTTTGTTTAGGAAGATCTTCTGCTTGAAGCCACAACCCAACGCCAACTTCCCAGTTGTAGTCGGTGGGGCCGGAGTGCAGATGCGCCAGAAGGCACAAGAGTTGTACTTTAAGTACGACTTGATTGATTCAAATCAAGACTAGAAGAACAAGTGGTTCTACATCGAGAACGCCCCGCCTCAGCTACCGAAGCCCAGCATGTTCGCACCAGTGTATGATAGGCTCTGGAAGGATGAACCAACGATGCAAGAGTGCATCCAGATCCCAGAGCTGCTGGCGAAGATTGCGCAGAAGAAGGCGCGAGGCTTGACTGCTGAGAGAGTAGCCTTCAGCTTCATGAAGCGACGGGTACAACCCTTGATGCAGCGGGAGCATCTTGGGTTCGAGTACACTGGAGCAGATGATGGCTCCAGGCTATCTGCTGAAGAGATCAGTGATGATCTTGTGATGGAGAGGCTGCAGAAGATCTTCAAGAATCTTCATGGCATTCCTGCAGCTGTCCCGGAGTTCAGTGCTGACAACCCTCCTCGTCTGGTGAGTTTCGAAGAATTAGCCCCCAAGTACTTATTATAAGTAGTCGTGTAGCTAATATTTGTCTTGTTTCACAGGAGGATGTCTTGAAATTTGTATCCGACCCTCCTCCTCGTCCCGAGGATCCACTACAAGCGCCGGAAGAAGAGGCAATAGGAGCGGATGCGCAAGCCCCCGAGAGTAGTCGATCTGTTCAAGGGGAAGAAGAAGAAGTCTTGGTGGAGGACGCCTCCTCAAGCGATGATGACGGCCAAACACTTCAACAGCGTTTTGAAGTGAAAAGCCGCTACGGGTACTCTGGGGTGCCCATCCCTAGTGGCCTCGCCACAAGATCGACAAAGAGACTGGCATCATCTCTCGCAGATGATGTGACTCTGCCGCCGCGGAAGAAGAGGACCACGGTGGGGAAGCGGGCTGTCAAGAAAATAACAGGCCTCCCCTCCATTACAGTAAGTGTTGGAGAAACCTTAAGTAGTCGATATTGTATTGAGTACTTGTTCTCTGCTGTAATGTCTTGATTTTTGACTTACGCAGGTTATCGAGAGTGCAGCCAATGTACCCTCGAGTAGCCCCCAAGAACAACAGAAACTGAGGTGGTTCCAGCGTCAGCCGTGGAGATGGTGGCGCATGAGCAACAAGAAGCCGTGATACCAAGAAGTGTGCCGCCGGTGGAGAGTGTGCCAGAGGTGCCGGCGGCACCTTTCTTCGACATGCTGGGGCCGAAAGTTTCGGTGCCTCGAGCTGCTCTGTAAGTACCCAAGTACTCGAGTACTTATTTATATTATGTAGTATGAATTTACTGACCAACTTGTTGATGCAGAAAATCCACTGATGTGAAGTGGGGCACCTCTGGAAGTGGTGCTGCTGGAGGAGACTAAACTCCTCAAGAGCAACAAGAAGATGTACTTCCAGAGCGCCAAGAAGTACCCACAGAAGCTGAAGCTACAGAGGCACTACGCTTCTTGTGGAGCGACGTGGTCAAGGCGGCAGTGGAAGCAGCTTCCAAACCCAAGGCTCAAGAACTCGAAGATATTGAAGCCGTGGTAAACGAGGGCTTGGAGGTTGATCCAGAGGCCGTGCTACGCCACGAAGAAGTCCCAGTTGCTGTAGCCCCTGAGCGCCAAATAGATGCACAACTGGCGCTTGAAGACAACCTGGAGGGCCGCATAGTGCCGCATGAGCCACTCATTGAAGACCCGACTCCTCTGCGCAGCGCCGCGCAATACTTCGCAGCGAGCACAAGTACTCAATCCATGGCAGAAGATTTAATGCCGTACAACGACTCGTGCCTGAATGAGGATAACTTGCAAGCTCACAGCGAGATGTTCCGCAGCGTTGAGAAGCTCTTCGCGGTAAGTGTGTAGTCTCTTGTAGAGTACTTTTTAGCCAAAGATAACTTGTCTCTGACTCTTGAATTGCTTTGCTTGTTGCAGGAAGTAGTCAAGCAGTCGAAATGCAAGACTCGTCTGCTTGAGCAACACGCGGCGGACATCGAGGAAGTCACGCGGCTCAGAGAAGAACTCAAACAGCAGAAAGCCCTGTCTCTGAAGTTGCAAGAAAACTTGATGGAAACACCGCCGAGTACCACAACGAGATCCAGAAGCTGACGACCCAAAAAGATGACGTTGTTGGTAAGAACAAGTCTCTGCGCCAGAAGAATAAAGGTAATCTCCCTTTATGAATTCATCATTGAGTTCTTTTTTGTTGAGCACTGCATCTGATAAGTAGTCGTGATCTGCCGCAGAGCTGACTGAAGAGGTTGAGAAGTTCAAGAACAAGGCGCTGGACTGGCAGCTAGCCTTTAACCACGAAGAATCAGCTCGCATGGATCTTGAGGCAGATTATAAGGTGCGGTGCTTCGAACTTGAGCGTGAAATGGAGATTCGCCTAGCAGGCTGGAATGACTTGTTGACATGTATGCAGTCGCTCAAGACCAAGATTGAAGAAGCCGAAGGCCTGCGCACAGAGTTGAAGGCCTTGAGTGAAGCAGCCGAGCCAGTAGCCAATCTCTTCGAGCCCATTGTTGCTGGAGTCCAGCCTCGTCCACTTGTGGAGAGACTGAAAGATACGCCGAAGAAGATCCTGGAGTATGCTCAAAGGCTGGCTTGCACAATCCCGAATCAAGTCCTGAGCTTCATCAAGTCCTTCTATGCCGAGGCAGACCTCACAGTCATCATGAACAGTAGATCTGGAGATTGTATCGATGACCGGCTCAACGAGTTGATGCAACAGACTTCTCCAATCGCGGAAGTAGTCTCCAAGTTCATCGATCTCCGTTAGATGTACCTGTAGAGTAGAAACACTAGGGAAAAACAAGTGTAATCCCGAATAAGTGTTTATGTAATATAATTGAAAACTTGAGTAAGTCAATTATCTGGATCCCTTGTATGCTTATGTGTTGGCCATGTACTCGAGTTGGTATTGAGTGTGTGGCTGCAAAAAGAGATACGATACACGAGTAAAAGTACTCAAGTGTACATATTCCGAAGAACGTTAGCTTAATCATGACGAGTTGAACACCTTAGCTGTAGCAGCGTAAAAGAAGGCTTTGTCATGAAATAAGCTAAGAGTAGTAACAAGTCGGTGTAGAGTAGCGACTTGAACTAAACACATTGTACAGAGTTTACAATGTCTTAAGTACCTTTGAGGCTAACTAGCCTAGTGAGAGAGTACTCAAAAAGAACTTATTCATAACGAGTTGAACACCTTAGCTGTAGCAGCGTGAAATAAGGCTTTGTTATGAATAAGTAAAGGACAGTAACAAGTCGGTATAGAGTAGCAACTTTATTACTGAATACATTTTACAGTGTTTACAATGTTTTAAGTACCTCTGAGGCTATGAGCCTAGTGAGAGAGTACTCACAATGATGTTCCGAAGAACGAGTAAGACCGTAGGGGACAGTGTGATGAACTCATCCTTGCTGTAGCAGCAACTTGTATGAGAGTTCCACTGAGACCCTACCAGAAGGGTGTTACTCTAGGCCGAAGCCTCTTATTGAAAAAATAGGAACATGGACAGCATGTGCCACTTATTGCCCTATACGATACAGGATCGTCTGGAGAGAGTTATCATGACTCCCTACAAGGTCGCAGAATGAGACTGCCTGGAGAGGGTTGATGACGCCCCCTGCGGGTGCTCGCAGCTGAAAGCCATGAGAAGATACAGCCGAAACTGTCTGGAGAGGATTATCCTGATCCCCTACGAGTGGTGACAACCATAGCTGTCTGTTGAGTGGTTGCAACCGAAGCTGCCTGGAAAGGGTTGATGAAACCCAATACGAGTTGTTTACAGCTGAATCTGTTTGGAGGGAGTTGTTAAGACCCCCTACGAGTAGAAGCGACAAAGCTGGTCGATGTTCCAAGAGTTGTCGACTTCCTCACCTTCTAGAGTTTGAAGACGATATGAGCCTGCGCTAGTAACCTTTGCAACAGAGAAAGGACCTTCCCATGGCGAGTTGAGTTTGTGTAATCCTGCCGTATTCTGGATGCGATGGAGGACTAAGTCACCAACGTTGAAGGAGCGTTCCTTAACATTGCGGTCATGGTATCGGCGAATCCTCTCAAGGTATCGAGCGGATTGAACAAGTGCGTTGCAGCGAGCTTCCTCGAGACTGTCGACATCTGTCTGTCTTGTTTCTTCAGCTATGCCTTCTTCGTACTGATCAACCATTAGAGAATGCCACAGGACATCAGCAGGCAAAACGGCTTCAGAGCCGTAGACCAGGAAGTAAGGTGACTGCCCTGTGGGGGTAGTAGGCTGAGTGCGCAGCCCCCAGAGTGCATTGGGTAGTTCCTTGATCCACTTGCCGCCCTTGGTATTTGCTGCATCATACAGTCGCTTCTTGAGAGCATCGAGTATCATCCTATTGGCGCGTTCCACTTGGCCGTTGGCACGTGGGTGAGCAACGGAGACGTACCGGACGTCAATTCCACTGTTCTCGCAGTACTCCCAGAACTGGTGATTGTTGAAATTCGAACCCAGGTCTGTAATGATGCGGTTAGGGAAACCATAGCGATGTACGATTTCATCCAAGAAGTCGAGGACACGATCAGCCTTGGGACATGTGACAAGCTTGACCTCAATCCACTTGGTAAACTTGTCGATAGCCACCAGAACTCTATTGAATCCCCCTGGCGCATTTGGGAGAGGACCGATCATATCCAGCTCCCAGCAAGCGAAAGGCCAGGTTGGTGGTATCGTGATGAGCTTGTAGGCAGGAACGTGTTGTTGCTTGGCGAAGAATTGGCATCCTTGGCACTTCTTGACTAGTTCCTCTGCATCAGCAAGAGCTGTAGGCCAGTAGAAAGCACGTCTGAACACTTTTCCCACCAAGGTGCGGGAAGAAGCATGATTGCCACAGATTCCTTTGTGTGTCTCCTCCAAGATTTCCTTGCCTTCTTCGCGAGAAACGCACTTCACGAGTACATCAGAACTTGCGCCTCGCTTGTAGAGTTGGTCTCCGACTAGAGCATAAGCCTTGACGCGGCGTGAGATGCGCTCGGCTTCTGACTTGTCTTCAGGAATCAACTGATGTTTAATGTAATCGATGAAAGGGGTTCTCCAATCCACATCAATCATAAGCACTTCTCGATCAGGTTGAACTGAAGTAGTCGTTGGTGCAGATGATTGCTTCAGAATTGATGGTTTGTGAAGTTCATGAACGAAGATTCCAGCCGGCACTTGAGCTCGTGTAGATCCCAGCTTCGACAAGACATCCGCAGCAACATTGTTGTCGCGGACCACATGATGGAACTCGAGACCATGGAATTTGTTCTCAAGTTTGCGTACTTCCTGACAGTACGCGTCCATATTCTCAGCATTACGATCCCAAGAATCGTTGACTTGATTGATGACCACCAAAGAATCACCATAGACAAGTAGTCGTGTAATGCCAAGAGAAACTGCAAGGCGAAGACCATGCAGTAGAGCTTCATATTCAGCTTCATTGTTTGAGACCTTTCAGAAGATCTACAAAACATATTTGAGTTGTTCACCCTTGGGGGAAATCAAAAGTACTCCGGCACCAGCGCCTTCCAACTTGAGGGAACCATCAAAGTACATGACCCAATGTTCTGGACGCTCAATTAGAGTTGGGACTTGATTTTCCCGCTACTCAGCCATGAAATCAACCAAGGCTTGAGACTTGATAGCAGTGCGAGACTTGAACTCGAGTGATAGAGCACCAAGCTCTACAGCCCATTTAGAAATCCTTCCTGTGGAATCCCGGTTGTGCAATATCTCGCCAAGTGGGTAGCTAGTGACCACAGAAATTTTGTACTCGTCGAAGTAGTGGCGGAGCTTCCATGAAGTAATCAGGACCGCATAGAGTAGCTTCTGTACCGGAGGGTATCGAGCCTTGGATTCTGAGAGTACTTCACTGACGAAATAGACAGACCTCTGGACAGGGTAGCCATGGCCTTCTTCCTGCCGCTCAACGACAATAGCAGTACTGACGACATTAGTAGTCGTAGCAATGTAGAGCAAGAGCTCTTCATTAGGCAGAGGAGCTGTAAGGACTGGAGGCTTGGATAAGAACTCCTTGAGCTGAGAAAGTGCTTGATCAGCTTCAGTTGTCCACATAAACTTCTCTTGCCACTTGAGTAGTTTGAAGAAAGGTAGACCCCGTTCTCCAAGTCGTGAAATGAAGCGATTGAGTGACGCCATACAACCAGTAAGCTTCTGGACATCTTTGATAGTAGTCGGAACTTACATATTGGAGATAGCAGTAATCTTCTCGGGGTTTGCTTCGATGCCACGATGGCTGATGATGAACCCGAGTAGTTTTCCGGACGATACGCCAAAGACACATTTGTTTGGGTTGAGCTTCCATTGGTACTCGCGTAGCGAAGCGAAAGTTTCCTCAAGATCCGTGATAAGCATGTCTGGATCTCTAGTCTTGACAACGACGTCATCCACGTATGCTTCCACGTTCTTGTGAAGTTGCTTCTTGAAGCACGCTTGGATAGCCCTTTGATATGTAGCACCAGCATTTTTCAACCCGAAGGACTTTGTTGTGTAGCAATAAGCACCAAACGGGGTAATAAATACAGTCTTCTCTTGATCAGATTCCTTGATTGCGATTTGATGATAGCCGGAGTAGCAATCCAGGAAACAGAGTAGAGCACAGCCCGCTGTAGAGTCAATGACTTGATCGATCCACGGCAACTCAAAAGGATCCTTGGGGCAATGCTTGTTGAGATCAGTGTAGTCGACACACATCCTCCAATCGTTAGAGTTCTTTTTCCTAACGAGCACAGGGTTAGCAAGCCATTGCGGGTGAAAAACTTCTCTGATGAAGCCAGCCGCGAGTAGTTTGGCAAGCTCTTTCTTGATAGCAGCCCTGCGATCATCAGCAAAGCGATGAAGGTGTTGTCTCTTGGGGGTAGCGTTAGGATCGACGTTGAGTGAATGCTCGATCAACCTCCTGGGCACACCGGGCATGTCAGATTGCTTCCACGCAAAGATATCACGGTTAGCCCGAAGGAAGTTGATGAGCGCGTCTTCCTATTTAGGATCAAGCTATGTACTGATCATGGTTGTCTTGCTGCTATCACCAGTACCAAGGTCAATGGCTTTGAGTAGGACACCACCAGACGGTGCAGGCTTGTTGTTGTGGTCAGTCTTCTCAGGAACCTCCAGCTCGCTCGGAGCAAGCTTCTTAGCGGCAGTGAAGACTTCCATCATTGCATTGGGTACTTGAGTAGTCGAAGCAAGTTCTACGGCTTCTGTGTCGTAGTCGTATGAACGCTTCAGATCCCCTTGCAATGAAAGAACTCCTTTGGGGCTCGGCATCTTGAGAACCAAGTACACATAGTGCGGGATAGCCACGAACTTAGCGAGACCAGGCCTGCCGAGAATAGCATGGTAAGAAGTCTCGAAGTCAGCCACCTCAAACTTGATGTACTCGGTGCGGTAGTGATCCTTGGTCCCAAAGGTTACGGGTAGTACAACTGAACCCAAAGGAACAGCGGTGTTGCCCGGGATGATACCATAGAACGGCGAGTTGGTCTTGGTAAGCATATTGGTGATATCCAGGCCCATCTTCTTCAAGGTCTTGGCAAACAGGACATTGAGACCGCTGCCACCATCAATAAGAACCTTAGTGAGTCTGGAGCCTGCCACCACTGGATCCAGAATGAGAGGATATCGTCCTGGCTCAGAGAAACTAGTCCATTGATCCGCCCTTGAGAAAGTAATGGGGGTTTCAGACCACTTGAGAAAAGTGGGAGCTGCTGGTTGGATGGACATAATCTCCCTAAGTGCTAGCTTCTGCATGCGCTTGGTTGGAATCCCACCAAATATGACATTGCCAGTGTTGGACGGGTGTTGAAACCTAGTGTCTTTGTCGGTATTAGCCTTCTTCCCCTTGTGTTTACGAAACCTTGAGTTTGGATGTGTTGGCTCAGGTGTATTCTTCAGTGCACGACAAAGTTGGTAACACTGCTCTGTAGTATGATCGCCCTCTGGGTGCCATGGGCATTTCTGCTTGGTCAATGTTACCCAGTGAGAATCATCTTCAGTCTTGGCAGTAGTTTCCATGGCTGTAACAGTATTGTCGGGCTTGCGCTTGCGATTAGGATTACTCGAGTAGTTATTACCCTGGCGGTTGCCCTGCTGTTGCTTGCCACTGCTGCTCCCTCCAGCATTGTTGTTGTTGTTGTTGTTGTTCTGGTTGTTGCGAAGATGCTTGAACCGATTCCGAGCCTTGTCTTCCTCATCCACCCAGTGAGTGATCATCTCCTTGAGCTTAGTGATGTTGGCTGGGTGAGCGCGACCGAAGTCTTGAAAAAGCCTATCGTCATAGAAACCATCCTGGAAGGTATCAATGACTTCTTTCTCGGTAACGTCAACAACAGTGGCCCTTTTCTCAAAGAAGCGGCGCATGTACTCGTGAAGAGTCTCACCTTGTTTTTGCTTGATCAGGGCAAGATCCATCCTGGTACCATGAAGGCTCAAAGAACCCGCGAAGTTGCTGGTGAAGCGATGCTTGAGTTGTCCCCAGTTGTCGATGGAGCCACGTTTGAGAGACTCAAACCATGTGAGGGGCTCTTGCTCTAGGACAAAAGGGAAATAGATACACTTGGTATCATCATTGCCTCCGGCATTGGATATGGACAGAGCATAACAGCGCAACCACTGCCTAGGATCTTGCTTGCCATCATACTCAGAGATGCCGTAAGGCTTGAATTTCTCCGGAAGGAACAAAGCTTGAAGTCGAGCAGAGAAAGCAGGAAAAGAATCAGAGTCAACATCCTTTTGCTTCTCACGCTCAGCACGTCTGGCGTTGATAGTTGTACGAGCGTCGTAGCGAGAGTCTCCCGACTTGCTGTTGACACTGCCATCATCGCCTTTGCCCCTGTTGCTAGCTTCCGGACGAGTGCGATTAGGAGTGGGAGTAGTATGATGAGCACCCCCACTGCTGCCATGGTGACTAGGAGCACTAGTATTCTGATGTAGCATAGTGTAGGCTAGTTCAGCCAGCTTTGCGACTTCAGCAGCCGCCCTATCACGAGGCATAGAGCGACCGAGTAGATTGATCGCGTTGATAGCTTCCTCTGGAGTGCGATATTCACGAGTAGTAACCGCCTCCAGAGCCTCTTGAAGATTACGGGTAGGTAGAGCTTCCGCGAGTTCCCGATGAAGGGTTGCACGATCAACATTGCGTTGGCGACGCGTAGTCTTGGCCTCCGCGGTTTCATCAGTAGGAGCAATGGCAGAGAGTTCATCATCAGATACATCATCCGGATAGCGATAATTGGCACGATGCCCTTGCGGAGTAGTTTCATCAACAACAAACACTTCTCGGTGTGATGAATAAGTATCCGTACTCTGAATGAGCTCAGTATTAGTGTCATAATCAACAAGCTTAGCACCTTCCTGGAAGGGCAAGTTGTCGAGACAAGCGATAAAGCGCTCCTGATCATCCAGTGTAAGATCAGCAGGCGCATGCTCAGGCCAGTAGATGAATCTACCCTCAGGTGTCGATGTGATCACCAGTCCTTGAGCAGGGCCAGACAGTTGTTGTACTTCAGCAGAATCCGAACCGTAGTCGAACTCGAACTCAGATGAATCCGAATAGTAGTCGAGGTTGGCGTCTGAATCCGAAGAGTACTCGAGCACGATCTTCGAGCCAGGGCACATGAAGCGCTTCAACGCGGCTTGGTAAGCAGCACTGACATGGCGATGACCGAAGAGAGGTGGTGCTGGAATGTTATCCAGGCTGAGCGCAAGCTGGAAGGCTGAAGAAAGCAACTCAGGCTGGATAGGAGACAAAGTCGAGTTGTACTCGGACTCCGACTCGAGTTCTCTGAGCGGGTCGGAGATCGAAATTTCGCCGAAATTTTTGATGAAATCCTCCACCGAAGCTTGCGTAAGCGTCGAGGACTTGAGCTTTGACTCCGGAGTTGGTGCTAAGAAACGCAGGAATGATCCGGCGCCGTCAGCAATGCAAACCTAAGAGCCGAAAACGAAGGTGTCGCCTTGCTGGAAAGCGGCGGTCGGCTTGATGATGACGAGAGCCATCGAGTTCGCCAGTGGATCAACGACGAGATCCCCTACCTGGCGCGCCAGCTGTCAGTGTTTTAGACACCGAGCCTACGACGGGGTACCCGAAGTAGTAGATTGTGCGGTGGGGCTCGCCGAGATCAGGAACACGATGGTGAGACACGGGGCACACAATTAGACAGGTTCGGGCCTCAATGTGTGTAATACCCTACGTCCTATATGCTGCGTGGCTCTGTATTGATTGCGTATATTTTGAGAGGGGTCCCTGCCTCGCCTTATATGCCACGGGAGGCAGGGTTACAAATCGGATTGGTACAAGGATACTATTCGAGTAGGACCCGGAGTTGCCTATACATGGTATGGAAAGCTATCCTAGTCTTAGTACAAGTCCTTGTCCGTCTTGTCTTGCCTTGTGGTCCACGGTACCAGTACCGTGGCCCACTAGTCGAGTAATCCAGGTGTTCAGGAACTCATCTTCCAGGTATGGCCCACAATGTGTTGGTGAAGTAAAATAAATTAAATAACTTATATGTGCACACAATCACCATCAAATAAGAATAATAACCTTCACCTAATTACCAACTTTTTCTAGTGTAAAGAAAAGATTGAATAAAGTCTTATCCAGGTGAATGTGGCCTACAATACACCCCATGTTTGTCTCTGAAATTTCAGAAGCACTTCACTCCCTAAACTTGAATAATTAAAGTCATGCATATGCATATCGTGTAGAACTTCCGGACGGGAACTACGAGCTGGTGTTGGACGCTGAAGGAGAACCAGCTGAGGGAGAAGTGAACATCGTGGAAGTGCAGCAAGACCCGAACTCAGCTTCAGAGGACTGTCCCACTGACTGTGCTAGTGAAGGCAAGCCCCGGAGCATAACCTATATTTTTAACTTATGCAATTATCTTTGTTATGATTGTGCATTTAAGTTCAAGAGTTGATTTGAAACCCTAGATGCATGATCTTAGGTTCCTATGTTCCAATACTAGCATCATAAGTCGTTAGTTGCCATGCTCTAAGGACCTGATAGAAGTCGAGTGATGTTCGTCACTCGTGAGCTATAGGTGTCTTATGTTGGAATCATAAGATTGTTGAACCTACCCGCTCATGTGGTAAGAGCATGGGACCGACTCCGGCCAGTAGGTCTGTGGTTAAGTGTTTGAACGTACTAAGCATTTGCCGGGAGTGGGACCAGTAAGCCTAGTACCTTTTTGATCTGGTAAGGGAACTCTCTACCACTAATCTCGGGAGTAGTCCCCAGGTTCTAGACAGTGGTGCATGTGTGGATCCGGGCGGCAAAAGATGTAAGTCCGTGACCTGACCAACTGTGCCAGGGACTGTGGATATTGATCCTGAACCGAGGATGATTGGGAACCGCCTGGTTGGTACGTACCCCGCCCTGTAGGGGCTGTGGTCGTATGATGGGGTATGCATTCTCCCGTGTGTTTAGGTCCACCTTGCAAGGTTATTAATCGATCGATCGTCGGCCTCTCACCGTTATCCGAGAGGGCTTAACCATACACTCTATGTCCCTTAATGATGGAATTGAGAAGTAATACTGTTGTATGCTTAATTGTTTGTTGTTGGGTATTTTAGCGTCACACGAATAAATCCGCAAGTGCACGAATACCATTGTAGCTTTCACCTCAGAGTATTCCAAGGGTATCGAATCAAAGAGAACAGTGTGCACTAACTTCGTACTAGTCAGTCCAAGGACACACCCAGATAAAAGGTAAGGATAGAGAGGATTCCTAAAGATAGCACTATAGATGAGATTAAAGGTCGATCTCTAGATAGAACTTGGCTTAGGGTACCGATAGCCCTGACTTAACAGGTGACTCCAGTACGCGGATCTATGTGGAACAGAGCTCTGACTATATCCAGCTGCGGAGGATCAACGAGGGCCAGACGGGCTGTCACCACCACCTGGATTGCCTCTACCTAACCTTGGGATAAGCCAAACGAATGATAACCGGTAGCGTGACACAACGTCTACGCTGTGGTTACTGCCGTAGCCAACGGACTACGGCACTCTGTACTTATAGAACTACGACCACGAAAGAGAACTGATCTCACTCACTATAGGTACTACTAGCTTATACTAAAGGCATACGAGAGAGCACTCGACCCCGTACTGTGCTTCCAACGTATACGAACGACTTGCAGCAGTCGAACGCATAAACCTAGGATCTACACACTAGCAGAGGAAAAAGTCTACTCATGCAACCTAGCATAAACTATTAGAAAGGAATCACGAACACACTTTATTCTAATCAGAGCATGCAAGCATATCCACTTTATTCTAAAAGACTAATCATACAAACGAGATACAAACTTGTGCACCTAATCAACTAGATCGAAGGGGCGTGTTCGTGAAGAACATGTGCCTCTAAATGATGAACATGTGAAGAACACAAGAACATATCACTTGCACTTTGGTCTAAATAGAAAATGCAGAAATACTCAATTTACTCTAATTGAAGAATGAGCATCCATAGAGGTACATCCCTTTCACTCTCTCACTAGCTTTGATCTAATCAACTACTCCACACTTACACTCTAGAAGGAGGAGAGGAGAGCCTCTCCTCTCAAGAGAGAAAATGAGAGAGGAGAGGAGTTGTGTGTCTCTATTCTAACCCCCTCCACTTCTATTTATAGGCCAAGAAGAGTAGGAGGAGCCCCCTTGGCTACCATGAGCGCCACCAATAGGGCGGTGACACATGGTGAAGAGGAGTGGGGGCCAAGTAGCTTGCAAGAGAAGGAGCTTTCCGGCAGGATCCTGAGGGAATATTCAGCCACACACCTAGGACCGCCTTTGCTTCATCACGACAAGCCGACACGTCGAAGGGCGACACGAGGGGCCGCAAAATGGGTTCGGCCGACCTGGGGGGTCGGCCGACCCCCAGGTAGCTCCCCTCATGCCGCCTTTTGTCCAGGTGACTGCCAGGTGGGTCCCAAGGTGGGTATGGGGGTGCACGCGGTATTTTTAGCCATTTATCTCGTGGTTGTGGGCCCTTGGATCCGCGTACTGGCTCCTGATTGGTCGAAGGTGTGTTTCCTTGGATTGGTGATGTGTCATAAACACATGGCATCCAACGTGGCAACACGTCGCCACGTGGTCTGGTGTGGGTCCCACCGGGCCCACATATCAAGATGGTGATCTTGTCGTGTGCATATCTCTTTCATCCGGACTCAGAAGTAGACAAATGATATATCCATTTCGATCGTCTCGACGAGCCCGTCGCAATGCTGCAGTCCAAATTGGCATTTGAGGTTGTTATGGATGACGTCCTATATAAGCCATTGGATCACTTGCTCTCAATTGTATCATTTATCACGTATTCCGGTGCATCCTGCAACAAAAGCTAGAAACACCAACACTTGTGGAACTTGTCAGTATAAAGCCCTATTCTAGTGCTGATGATCACTTTTCATTCATTTTATGCAGGAGTTGACGGCATAAAAGTAGCACTTAACAGCCGTCAACATTTGCACAACTTATGCTTGCAGTAGTGCTTACCTAGTAATGGATAAACAACTAGAATCTTGAGCTAAAATTTGAAAGTAAGGACATACTCTTTGTTGCTTCTCAGCAAAAGAAACCCACTAGCCATAAAGCTTTGCATGTCTAGAGAGTTGGTGATGGTTTCATCGCCCGACGGTTAAGTCTTGCTGAGTATTAGTATACTCAGCCTTGCTTTGTTGATGTTTTCAGGTAATGATGTGTATGATGATGGGTTTCCGTGGCCTGGTTCTCTCCCACCCGGTTGGGAAGTTGAGTGGGAGGATGACAGTGCTTAGTGGCATCACTAATGGCCTCTAGTGATGTTACCTACCTCGTTAGTAGTTTATTTCCGCTGTGTTTCGAACTCTGAACCGTTTACTTTATGTAAAAGACTTGGTTTGTAATAATGAACCTATGTTGGTCATGATGTAATAAATGAAGACTTGTTTATCTCTGGACTCGCCTTCGTGTGAGTTTTGATGTACAATCTTTCGATCCTTTGTCGTAAGTGATTTACCTGGCTTGACCCAGCAGATATCGACAAGTTAACTCCTCTTTAACGCATAATGACCGAGTGAATGGGTTATGTGTGTTAAATGGGATTTAGTTTGGACGGTTCTGTCACAGCCTGCCGCCCGCTCATGGTCATGGTAGTAGCCCGCTCTCCGTCTCCTCCACAACACCACCACCGGAAGAGGCCCGGCGCAACCCGAAGCACCACCTCGGCGCCGCAACAAGCACCAGCCGGCCCCTCTGGCCCCACCACCATGGCGACACCAGACTGGCCACGTTGACGAAGAAGGAGAAGCCGCCGACTAACCACGGCCAGGCCACGGCCGGCCACGGCCAGCCACAGCCAGGCCACGGCCAGCCACAGCCATCCATAGCCAGGCCACGGCCCACCACAGCCAGGCCACAAGCTGCCACGGCCGGCCCAGCCGCCCCCGGCAGCCTGCGCCGCCGGCCGCTGCCAATCCATCCGGAGCCGCCGTCGCCGCTGCTTGGCACCGGCCTCCAACCCGCCACAAAACAAGGAGCTATCTCCGTGCAGACCTCAGATCCGGCCAAGGCGGTGCCAGATCCGGATGCTGCAACGCCCGCCGCCGCCGGGAGACAGCCTGAGTCAGCGAGCCTCGCCGACGGAGCCGAGCGGCTGCGCCCGCCCCGGCCCGCGCGAGAGGAGGGGAGGAATGCCACGACGTTGCCTTCCTCGCAGCGGCGCAGGGTCCCGGCGGCCCGCTCGGGCGGCGGCGCGGCGGAGCTCAACGGACGGAGGCGGCGGCGGCTAGGGTTGGGGGCGCGGTCGCCGTCGCCCGCGCGGGACGAGCGAGCGAGCCGCGGGTTTTTTCTTTTTTGTTTGTTCTGTTGCTTCTGGATCATCTCAGAGAGCATTTGAGTCCCCGGATGAGGCTCACTTGTCTTTGACTCGAGAGCAGCTCCTGCTACTACAGAAGAGACTCATCCCTTAGATTTGGTGCAGTCCTGGTCATAATGGTGACGATATTACAGGTAGACCGTAGACAGGTCTATAATACGCAAAAAGGACAACAGAACTAAAAAGATGTTAGGTATGATCCTGCTAGGGGAAACGCCGCTCCTAGATTACATTAGTTTTGCACACAATTGTGAAGAAGAGATGCATATCTTTTCTGATAGGTTTTGTTTTTGCACAGTAAGTTGTTACAGAAATGTTTCATGTAACTGTACATAATCTTATATCAGTGAAAAGTATGGAAAAAAGTGTTATCTACACAAGAGAACTATGCTTACTGACATCTAAAACCTCTCACCAGAGAGCCCCCTAATTATTAACATTTCATTCTATTTCTACCGAGACAGTACAAAGTGGTGATACTACTTCTACTGCGACACTGTGGTCTGAAGTGGCAGGACACTTTCGGGTCCAGATTCTTCTACTTTTGCAGATTTCTCTGCCACAATCTTTGACATTCCGATCATCTTTTTGAAGCATTCTTTCGGAAGCATGTCCTTGTGAAGCATGTCCTGTGTTCATCTGCAGAGGCATTGATGAACTCGTGGACGTGATCTCTCAAATCTGAGACGAATGAAGTGCCGGGTACATTCTTTCGGCATGAATTCACGGCATGTTTTGAAGCAGGTTGGTGTGATCCTTCAGATTGGGCGCCACTAGACATCGTCCTGAAACTGGAAAACATGCAAAAAGATATAAGCCATAGCACAAGAAAACCCAGTTCATCACCTGAAGACACCTGAAAAGAAACTAACAAGAAAAAAATGACAAACAAGTTCCCATTCTGTGATCCTAAAGGAAACTGCACTTGCTTTGCACAGCCTAACTGGCTATGAAGAAAAAAAATAAGTTTTTCACTGCAGTATGTAAACATTAGAATACAATATATCCTAAACATTAGAATACTTTCAAGATTTGAATAAGCAGAACTGCAAAAGGCAATCATCATGAGTACAACTGTACAAGTATGAAAGCTGCGAAGCAAAGTTATAAATTGAACCAATCAACTCCAGGTTCAGAAAAGTGTTTTTGAGTTCTTTCTGAACAAGATGCTAACTACAGCATCTACAATCTGTAACCACAAATGGCATGAAGGGCAACACTAAGCTATGGATCAACTAGTCAAATATACAGTACGGATCCAGAATGGGACACCATACAAGAAGAGAAAGCAACAGATATGGAAACATAGTGCTAGCATAAAAAAGATGCTATCTTCTGTCTCTCAAGGTACAAAAACTGTGAAAGGGACTGGTTAAAAGAAGAATTGCAAAATATCTTAGTCCCTCAGTATTCATCAAAGAATAATGTGTGATGAGGTGATATTGACAATACTTGGTTATAAAGGACTGAGGATAAGAAATTAACAGGCAAAATTATTACTTGTAATACTGAAAAGAAGGGGTGGTTCAATGGTATCCCTAAGAGTTCAGAGACTCTTCTGTACACAAATTTACAGACAGAGGGTAGAAGTAGAGGTGAAGCATGTGAAAGTAGTGTCCGCGACTACAACCTGAAGAGCCAATTCTAGGTGAACCTACTACCAATTGCACAACTGAATATGCAACCAGCTAACGAGTCAGTGACTACCATGGTTTCTGCACCATTCCCCTTAAATAAATAGAGCACTACGACATTAGAACAGGACATCAAAACGAAAAATAGTCCATTTGTATCAGGTCCAAAAAGAACTGTAGACAAACTAAAATTTCACTAGCTTATACCTAAAACTAAACTCTTAGCTTGTTGATATGTAAGTTGATGCGTCAGAGAAGGAAGCACTGCTGCACTAGGCAGAGTCATCCCTTCAATTGGCACAACAACACGAGTTAATGTAGGTGGGCTTACTGACCATCCACACAGGATTTGCTGCCATGATGGCTGCTGTGTGTGGTTGGCTAATTAGCCACCAATACAACATACAGACTTGGAGGCTGCCTATTATCTGTTGGCCATTTTGTAACCTCGAAACTCAGGATGACAATGGGGGCAGAGCGGGTTCGGGGTAAAAACTATTACCATCCCCGTTTCCTTTGAATACCCTTAACCCCATCGGAGCCCCGTGTTAAGTGTAGATGCTAACGAAAAATGCCTCCACAAGATTACCTCGGAATTCTTTTTTAGCCTATGTGCATCACAATTTCAGATCAACAGATACAAGATTTTTATATCAGACCACAAATCGGAATCCATGGTTCCAGAATTCCAATTAACCTACAAAGCAAAAACCTAAACTTTTGCAAAATTGAATACACGACATAAGTCCAGCACGAGCAAGCACCGAACACTCAGAAGGTCTGGAACTTAAAGAGCAGAGAAGGGAGAAGCAGCGTGGATGCAGGAAGACTGGACGGAGCACGGAGGATGTGGTGTCGCAGGCTCGCTGCTGAATTGCGCTTGCGTGAACTTACCCTTGCCAGACCCAGCACCTTGCGGTCGCTCTCGCTTCCTCCCTTCGTGACGGCGGCGGCTTGAGCGGCTCAGAAGGGATAGGGCAAGTTTAGAACACTAGGGTTCCCAAGAGATGAGAGTTATACATATCTGTCTACAAGTGTGGGCTATTGGGCTGCAAATTTGTTAATGGGCAAGCTCTACGCTTGTTTCGGGGCTCCGTGGCCCATCACGGGAACAGAGGTAAGCGGCTGGCTAATTATTGGCTATTGCCGCCGTGCTAGAGTTTAGAGAGAGCATCTCCAACAGAGGATTTTTTTAATTTTAATCTTTTTTAAAAAATATTTTTAAAAATAACACTACCAAAACTTTATTTACATCCGGTGATTTTTTTCCCGCGCTGTGATTCTTAACACGGCAGATAGACTTTGCCGCGCTACCGCATGCGGCGCGTCAAATTTGCCACGCTGGCGTGTAATGTTGACTGTGTTCGTGGCTGCCGCGCCACATGCACCGGCGTGGCAAGCTGACGCGCCAACCCCGCAGGCGCGGCAGCGGCTGTCCTTGCTTGCTGACCCTGCTAGCTGCTTGTGAAGTCACGTCGGCGGACGGATCAAAGAAGGTACTCCCTCCGTTCCTAAATATAAGCATTCGTTAACTTTTTCTGTTCACGTTTGACCGTTCGTCTTATTCAAAAAAAATTATGAAAATATTATTTATTTTGTTATGACATGTTTTATCATCGTATATATTTTAAGTATATTATAATGGTTTTATATTTTTATATAAAATTTTTGAATAAGACGAAGGGTCAAACGTGATATGCAAAAATCGAGAAATGCTTATATTTAGGAACGGATGGAGTACTAGGCAAGGTAAAGTTGGTCTGCTAACGCTGGACAGAAAGGACAGTCATGTCCTGTGCTACTTCCTAGGCGCCACAACTGATGGATATAGGACTACAGGAGTAGTCTTTATGTTACTCCCTCTGTCCCTTTATATAAGCATTTGGAGGGTTCAAAATTTTTCCCACAATATAAGCATTTGTAGGGTCCTGTGGGTCCCACACACTGAATTCCTTTCAATAAAAAAAATCTCCAATTCTTATCTCCTTCCCAGCCGCACAAGCAGGCGCCCCGCAGGTCGGTCCTCGTCGCCGTCGGTCTTCCGCCCGTCGACCGCCGGTCCCCAGCCACAAAGCCACCGAGGCACCGACCGCCGCCGGTCTCCCACCACAGCGCCGCGTCTCCAGGCCGCCGGGGAGGCAGTCCGCCGCGCCTCCAGGCCGCCGGCGAGGCCTCCGGATCTCGAGCGCGGTGGAGGTCAGAGCCAGGGTGAGGAGACGCAGCGCGGCGGCGCGAAGGAGTTCGGAGCCGCGGCGAGGAGGTGGAGGAGGCCGGAACCGCGTCAAGGAAGCTGGGGCGGCGACTGATTTTTGGAGATGGGGCGACGCCGAGGAGGCCGGGGTGGCGGGCGACGAGCTTGGGGAGGCCGCGCGCCGCACCGTGTGCGGAGGAGGAGGCCGCGCCGCCGCTCGCCATCCTCGTCTCGCCGCCGTCGTGGTGGAGGAGGGAGGTAGGAGAGGAAACTGCGAGGGCTACCGGGTCTCCTCTGCCGCGGGGTCCGGCGACGGCGGCGGCCTCGGGCGGAGGAGGCGGGCTGCCGCTGCCCCAGCGAGAGGAAGAGGGGCGTGGAGGTGCACGCCGGCCGTCGGCATCGGAGGGGCCGAGGAGAAGGACAAGGCGCCAGATGACGACGAGCTCGAGGGGTCTCTCCTCATAAATGAAGCAGGGGCACTATCGTCATTTCTACACAGAGCTATTTCTGAGTTCAAACGCTTGGAATGCTAACATATTGGGACGGAGGGAGTAGTTTTTTGGGTTCCGGCCTTATTTAATGCTCCGTTTATGAAAAAGTTTCTGACGCATCGAATTTCAATTATTATTTAAGAGCATTAGACGTAGATCAATGACAAAATTCATTTCGTAACCCGAGACTTAAATCATAAGATGAATCTAACGAGTCTAATTATGTTATAATTAGACAACATGGTGCTATAGTAAACAATCTCTAATGATGGATTAATTAGACTTAATGATTCATTTTGGGATTTCTTATCTATCAGTGTAATTAGTTTTGTAATTAGTCTACGTTTAATACTCCTAATAAGTTTTGAAAGGGAACCCAAAAATTTTTCCCAAAAGTTTGTGCAAACTAAACACGCCTATGAGAAATTCTGAATCTATAGACACTAATTAGGAGTATTATTATGGATTAATGAAAAAAATAATTCCATAATCCCGAGAAATTGCAAGAAGAATCTATTGAAAGACATGTCATGCTATAGTAAACAATCTCTAATGATGAATTAATTAGGTTTAATAGATTCATCTCACTATTTCATATTCATCTATGTAATTAGTTTTATAATTAGATTATGTTTAATGCTCCTAATTTTCTATTTAAAATTGCTACAGAAAGTTTCGCGAGTTTGAAAAAAATTAGAAGATTAGTATCTAAAGATGGATGTGATGAGTAGTTGAGGAAAATTTTAAAAACTAAACACACCAGACTAAAGCAAGTAAACACACATGTGTTGATGTGCAGCAGTTGTGTGTTCTAATCTCCCTTGCGCATGTGGCCATGTGCGGCGGCAGGGGCAAAGTGGAATTTTTTCAAAATGACCCTTTCCGAAAACTATTTCTGCGGATAGACCCCTGGAAAAACTATTTCAAAAAATGGATCCTAACTTCGACGTGAGGGGGACGAGCGCCGAGGTCAGTGGCTCGGCGCTAAGGGCTTTGGCGCCGAGCCCCTACCACGTCAGAGCCGAGCTGGCGCCTCGTGCCTGCGTGGCAGTGACCTCGGCGCTACGACCATTAGCGCCGAGCCACTGACCTCGGCACGGCCGCCTCTAGCACCGAGGTCTGGGGACTTAACCCGCGTCGAGGCCCTTCTTCCTCCTCCCTCTCATTCTTTTCAACCCGATAGCTCTCTGTTCTCTCCCTCTCCGGCGGCGGGTCAACCCTTAGACCTTGGAGACGAGTGCAGAGGTGGTTCCCTTTGGATTCAAGTCGGCCCCAAGGTAATGTGGCTGCCCTCTTTCAATTTGTCCAAATAGTTTTGTTTGAATCGTTGGTTAGGTTAGGGTTTGAGGGTTTGTTAGGGTTTGCATTTAGGGTTAGGAATGGTTAGTGTCTAGGGTTTTAATTCTTGTTTTCTTGCTATTTTTTAAGGAATCACCATGGTATCTGTGACAGAACCGTCCAAAATAAATCCGTATTATCACCTAAGTCGATCCACTTGGCTAATAAGCGATAACAAAGAGTTATTTTGTCGATATCTGCCGGGTCAAGCCCGGTAAATCACTTATAACTAAGGATCGAAGATTGTACAATAAGACTTACGCGACGGCGAGTCCAGAGATAATCAATACATCCTTAATACATTATATTCATCAACTATTCATTATTACAAACCAAGTTTCATACAGGAAAGTAAACAGTTCAGAGTTTGAAAACACAGCGGAAATAAAAAAAATACTAAACGTCATAAGCAACATCACAGGAGGTCATCCATGATATCACTAAGCACTGTCATCCTCCCACTACCTTCCCAAAGGGTGGGAGAGAACCAGTCCACGAATACCATTCAACACCTACAAAAAAAGTATCAACAAAGCAAGGTTGAGTATACTAATACTCAGCAAGACTTAACCGTCGGGTGATGAGACATCACCAACTCTCTAGACATGCAAAGCTTTATGGCAAGTGGGTTTCTTTTGCTGAAAAACAACAAAGAGTATGACCTTACTTTCCAGTTTTAACTCAAAATTCTAATCGATTATCCATTACTAGGTAAGCAACTAATGCAAGCATAAGTTGTGCAAACAATTAAGCATACAACAATATTACTTCTCAATTCCATCATTAAGGGACATAGAGTATATGGGTAAGCAATCTCGGATAACGGTGAGAGGCCGACGATCGATCAATTAATAACCTTGCAAGGTGGACCTAAACACACGGGAGAATGCATACCCCAAAAATCACAACTAAAACCAAATGGGCGGGGTACGCACCAACCAGGCGGTTCCCAATCATCCTCAGTTCGGAATCAAAGCCCACAGTCTTAGGTACAAGGTGACCCGGTAATGGACTATTTCACCGACCGGCCTCCCCCTTGCACCACACATTTGGCTGCAGCCGTGGGGAGACACACTCCCAAGATTAGTGGTAGAGAGTTCCCTTACTGAGTCAAAAAGGTACTAGGCTTACTGGTCCCATTCCCAGCAAATGCTTAGTACGTTCAAACGCTTAACCACAGACCTACTGGCCGGAGCCGGTCTCATGCTCTTGCCACATGAGCGGGTAGGTTCAACAATCTTATGATTCCAACATAAGAAACCTATAGCTCGCGAGTGACGAACATCACTCGACTTCTACCGGGTCCTTAGAGCATGGCAACTAGCGACTTATCATACTAGTAATTGAACATAGGAACCTAGGATCATGCATCTAGGGTTTCAATTCAACTCCTGAAACTTAAATGCACAAACATAACAAAGAGAGTTGCATAAGTTGAAAACATAGGTTATGCTCCGGGGCTTGCCTTCTCTTAGCAAAGTTAGTTGGAGATCCTCCGAACTTGGTTCGGGTCTTGTTGCAAAACCAACACGTTCACCTTCTCCTTCAACTAGCTCTCCTTCAGCTTTCAGCACCAACGCGTAGCTCTCGTCCGGATGTTCTACACGACATGCATATACATAACTTTTAAGCATTTATTTTTAAAAAGGGAGAACTCATTTCATATTTAAAGGAGAAACATGGGGTGTATGGTTGGGCACATTCACCTGGATAAGATTATATCCAGCATACTCTTCCTTTACCAAGGAATTATATGTGTATTATTTATCTTTCTAATTTGATGGTGATTGTGTGCATATCTACACTAATTAACTTATTTTACTTCACCAAAAGAAAAGGTGCTGTTCAGAATGTACTTTGGTGAAGCTTTGTGATTGAAATTCAAGTCACATTAAAGGTGATTTCGGTTTTTCCTTTATTGCACTTACTAAGCTTGATTTACTTCGAAAATTAATTCTGGAGGTTCCACACACAAACAAACAGAGATAAAATTTATACAAGGACATATCATGGCAATAAGGCTACTTCCCAAAATTGGCATTCAACTAAGCTATATGCTGCACATGAAAAATCTAGAAAGAACTAGCTAACTTAAACATGTTTAAATACTACAGAAAGATATATACATGATTTAGCCTCAAGAAAATACACAGATCATAACCATGGCATGACTAAGCTACTCACAAAAATTCAGATTAAACTAAGCTATAAATCTAGTATGAAAAATACAACACTAAAACACTGCTGAAAAGATAAATAAATCATACTGCAATATATAGGTATGCATTGGAGCTACAACTTTTACTATGGCCATAACAATCTAAAACAAGATTACTCAAAAATTACCATGGCCAGAAACTAACTACAACATACTTTTTTAAAAAGGCTCACATTTAAGTCCTAAATTAATTAGAGCTAATTAAACATGTCAAAAGCTACTCATAAATTAACCATAGCTTCAAATAGGCATATACAGGCTACTGCAAAAATATCAACTTTATTTGCTTAACCAATAAATTAAAACTAAACAGGAACTTACATGCTGCCACATATCAAAATTAAATCATAACTAAAGATACATAACAGATCTATGTGCAAATTTTCTACACAAGAACAAGCATGTCCATACTAACAACATATTAAAATTTCACATGCAGATCAGCTCTGGATTTCAAATTATTTCAAATCTATTCAAACTGATCAATTCAAAATTATTTAAATTCTAGAAAGAAATTTACAAAATTCCTTTCTAGAAAAGTTGCATCTGTTCATGTAGATCACAGATCAATTGAGTTTGCATTTTTCTGATTTTTCTTTGATTTACAACGAATTTTAGAAGATCTCAGCATTTTAAATCTAGGATTTAAGAATCTACTTTCATCCGGACCCTCGGTCAAGAATCTTATTCACAACGATACCCTCAGCTTTACACATAGGTCCCTACTTTTACGAAAACGACCCTGGCAAGATCTAAACCTTCACAGACGTACCCTTGCCATGGCCGCCGGCGAAGTTGGCCGGATTCCGGCGAAGGGACAGCGAGCTAGTGTGGGGAAAGGGGCGGAGGAGTTCCAGGGAATCACCTTGGGTCGGATCCTGTGCTTGGACGGGGCGGAGAGACGGCCGGCGGTCGAGCTCGGCGGAGGGGTGGATCTCCGGCCGCTGGGGTGACTGCTCCGGCGAGCTAGGCGGCGGGGCTGGGCAATGCGCGGCCCTGGGAGCTTCGGTTGGGGCGTGTGGTCCTGCTAGCGAGCTTAGACGGGGACGGGACGACTCGGAAGCAGGGGCTCTGCGGTGGCGCTCCGGCGGCTAGCTGCGGCAGCCTGGCAGCGTTGTGCGGAGCTGCGTCGAGGCTCGGGAACTTCCTGCCCGTTACAGAGGAGGCCAGGGGGAGCAGCGCACGGCAATGTGGCCAGCGCGACGTGAAAAAGGGGCGGCGTGGCGCATCTTGGCGCGACGCATTGCGGCAGAGCGGCGGCGGCGCGTGGCCTGGACATGAGGAACGGTGGGACAAGTGGCGTCCACGCGGCACGGGCATCATCGGGCAGCGCGCACGTGTGACGGTGGGACCCCCCCTCGACGTTCGGGCCAGGTGGCACAAGACGGGACGGCGCGTGCGGAGCACGGGCGTCGGGGCGCGGTCGCAGTGCGACGTCGCGGCCAGAGCGCGCAGGGGCAGCAGGCAGCAAACAATTTCAGACTAGGGTACTTCGACTGGCCAGAAAAATTCAAATCCAAAAGTAACTCAACTTTTGGCCAAAAACAAAGTTGTAGATGAGACTACCCTCTACAACTTTCACAAAGGTCGACCAGTAAAATTCTCAACAGATTGAGCACAAATTCGTCTTGAAAATGCAGATTTTCTCAGCGCGGTCAATTCAGAGCTCAGGGCGTTGACCACGTTTTTGAGGCTCTTCCACTCAAAATTTGAAAAACTGCCAATTAGACCAAATGTGTCCCATGAAATTCTGCACAACTTTTGTATTGGCCGAATTTTCAGTGTTTTGGGAAAATTTGGAGATTTTGAGCAAAGTTCTAGAGAATGGTATGGAATCATAGGGGTTTGACCAAGTTAAAGAGGTTTGACTCCAAGATTTGAGGGATTTTCATTCAAGAACTCAACTTCCATCTAAAAGATGATATGTTAAGCTTGAGAAAACCAACAACTTCTAGATTGGTCGATTTTGGAGTTGCCATATGAAAATTTGAGATTAAGGCCAAGCCATCCAAAAGAACTCAGAATGGCCTATAGGGAGTTGATCAAGTTGGATGGGATTTAACTCCTTTTTCTATCCTTAATTTCCAAAAGTGACAAACTTCCAGGTTATGTTCCTGGATCTTGGTGAAAATTTTCACCTTGGCAAAAGTTTAATCTCTGAGTGAAAATTGAAATCAAGTTCAAACCAACTTTACTCCTAATGGTGTTTTCACAAAACTTGCTTTACTTTTCCTTTAACACCATGAGCTTAGGTTAACTCCTTGATTAAAAAGAGATAAACACCTAGGGTGTTACAGTATCTCACCCTACTAGGATAACATTGGCGGGTAAGAGGAGCTCAACGACCATTCCTAAAGTGGTGAGGTGCCCATGTGCTTTTGTGGTGATCGGTGCAAGCTTGTGAAGTCGGAGTTGTTAGGTAGCTGCTACGGCATGAGGTGGTTCATGTGCGCCAACTACGAATATGACCCACTGAAAGCTGTCGGATATGAGATACACGCGGTTGTGCATGAATCCATGGCGAGCTTGTTTTTGTTGTGTTTGTTAACATTATTTCTGACTCCGAGGGTTGCAGACTCCTCCTCCTTTATGTGGTTTTGCGCAGTGGCTTGACACAGAGCAGTCCGAGACGGACAAGTGGTGGGTCGAGAAACAATTTTAATGGAGGGAGCAAAGTAGGAGGCAGTTACAGTATGAGAAAGCACAGGAGGAGAAGCGCAAGAAGTTTCAAGAGGAGTTTTGCGCAAGGTGCGAGCGCATTGACCGTGAGGCGAAGGAGGAAAAGGAGGCCGAAAGGGAGCGCAAGAGAGCACGTGCATGCCGTGCGAAGGAAGCAGTGGAGCAGAATCCAGATGCATTGAGGAAGGGGAAGTGGACTCGCTGCACTCAGTAGTTTGGTCTTGGTAGTGGCACTAGTGTTTTAGTGAAGAGGATTTTAGTATGTTGTGTGATGTTGCATGTTATGGACTTGTATCGGTTGTTATGGCAGAACTAATGTCGACTTTGTTTTTATCGTGAAATTTGAAACAAACACTGATTTCTGTGTGATTTGCCTATTATTTTTCTGTTATGAACATGTTGTGTGAAGGGGAAGTGGCACTTAGAGAAAGTTTCTGTTTTTGGACAGGCTACAGTACTCAGCGCTAAAGCATTTAGCGCTGAGGATCCATAGCTCGACGCTAAGGGCTTTAGCGCCGAGATGCGGGGCTTCCAATTGAGTTCGGGTGCCTCGGCGCTAAAGGCTTTAGCACTGAGCCCTGTTGCCTATACAGAAACAGAAATTCATCCAAGTCATTTCATCCATAATAGAGACAAAGAGATATTTCATACAGAAACAGATAATCATCCATAACATACAAGGCTTAACACATGCATACGAGGTCTATAACAACACATCCATACCAAGTCCAAACAAAAATACAAGTCCATAACATACAGATAGTTCACAAATGTCCACACAGCCGAGTACGAAGTTGACACACATAACATGAGGTCCATACATAGAGATAGTGCACAAGTCAATGCTTCTTCGCCTTGGCCTTTCCCTTGCCCAACACATCCGTACCTGGTGTGAGGGGGTCCCGACCTCTCTTGGGGTGGTTGCTGCGACGAGGCTGAGTGGGCTGCGTGACTGGCGGTGGATCGGCCATCTGAGACATGCCAATCTCCTCCTGCTCGTGCTCCTCCTCCTGCTCCTCCTGGTCCTCCTCGTCCTCCTCCTGCTGCTCCTGCTCTTCCTCCTCGTCCTCGGACCCGGTCTGGCTGCTCTATGTGGGAGCTCGGGAAGAAGAAACCCCAGGCACGGACGCAGAAGCTGTGGCGGCTCCACGGGACACCTGTGAAGTCCTGGACGCAGACCCGGAGGCGGGGGCCACATCAACCGCCCGTCGTGCGCGACAACCGAAGCAAGCAGCTAGCTTCTGCAGCTGAGTATTGCAACACTGCGTGCAAAGAGGAGGAATGTTAGCTGCTAGGTGCAAGATATAAGATCGTTAGCACAAGAAGGGGTAGTACCTCAATGCAACACCTCAGGATGCTGCTCTCATCCGCGTGGCCAACCGGTGTCATCAGAGCAAGGAGGTCAAGCTCGTTCGTGTACTAAATGTACGCGCTACGCGTGAGAGCGTAGGCGCCCGCCGCACTCTCGTACAAATGCCCAACTGTTGGGGCAACGACCTCGTCATTAAGTGGAAACCAGGGTGCCGACTCACATACAACGTAGGGCCTCCCCACCGGAAGCCTCTCCCACATCCACACCTGGAGGAGGTACGTGCAACCCGACTATGTGGCTACGTCCCTCTCGTACGACGGCAAGCCTCGCAGAGCTGCCGGTACAGGAAGGCGAGCACAGCCGAGCCCCAACTGTACTCACCGGTGTCATCCCAGTCCTGAAGGCACGGTAAGTACATCCACGACGCCGTGTCCCCTGTGCCGTCAGGGAATAGGACCAAACCGAACATGTGGAACACCCATGCCCTGAAAATGACAATATGCAAAAAAGGAAGTTAGAACATTATTACTGAGAAGTAAGAGAAATGCAGAACAATTAAAATGACCGAAACTGTTTACTTACCTGCAGTAAAAGTTTACAGTAGCCTCATCGGCGTCGTCTGGGCACTACGCAAACTGCCCTCGTAGCCACCTCAATGGGACACCACTGGAACGTCGCCTAGAACCTGGTGCTACCTCCGGCAAAGGCCTACCAAGAAACTCCTGCACTCGAGCCTCCCAGCCTGCAGACACCACGTCTCTAGTCACCGGCTGTCCTCTGATCCGAAGGCCCATGATCATGCTGACGTCCTGAAGGGTGATCGTCACCTCACCACAGGGCAGGTGGAAGTTGTGGGTCTCCGGTCGACAGCGGTCGATCAACACGGTGAGAGCAGCAGGGTTGAACGGTGGTATGCCACGGCTGACAAGCCTCGCAACCGTGGCAAGTCCCGCGCGGCACAACAAGGGGGTGTAGTGCTCGTCGTACCGCAAAACGGTACTGCCATCGTGAGTCATCGATGTGAGCGTGTGCAGAACCTGAAACAAGAACAATTTGTGTGAACAGAAGATATCAAAAGTGAGAAATGAACCCTGGCAAAACAAACAATCAGTACCTCGCCCTGCTCGGTCAGCCTAGCCCGGTGCTTGGCATCGTACCGCTCGTCAAGAAGCCTGTACCTGCCCGCCATCCTGCAACACAAAGATAACTAGGGTTAGTACATCAAATTTAAATTAATATAAAGTAGGACGGTAACAAACAAATTAGTAAGAAATTTCAATTACACTAGTGAACAAATTACTATCTACCTGCGCTTCCTCTCGTAAGGGGCAACGTCGTATATTATGCCCTGATTGGTGACATTTTGAGCATAGTGATTGTTGTGTGTCCTCCACAAAGTGTGTACCAACCGACTTTTTCGTGTACCTTCCCTTCACTGCTTGGTCCATGTCCATCTTGTACCTCTTCCTTTTTCTAGTTCCATGCACTGTAACTCTCAAGCTCTTGTCGGCGATATACTTTGGTCCCTCATAAACCGGCCACTCGTCCTCAGCACGGAATGGGTGAAATAGCGGTGCCCAGGTGTTAATCAATGCTTGCAATGAGAACTCTACTCCAACTCTGGAAGGGGCTTCCACGTCCAGCCTTCGCACTCTACAAGCAGTCACCATGTGGGAACAAGGCAAGTGGAAGCTAGAAAGCCTACCACACGTGCACGTGTTCTCGCTAAGCACCATTATGTGTTTCCTTGCCTCACGATCCTCACCTCCAATGTTGATTCCACCAGCCTCAGTCACTTCATATGTGTGTGTGGCGCGGTCAAAACAAACTACCTTTTGCCCCTTAGAAATTAGTTTTGCCTTTCTAATTCTGCGTGCAACCTTTGCAGGATATGTATGGTGGTTGTCTCGAAGTGCCATAGCAAGGCTGCGTCGCTTCACAAACCAAGCATTGCACTTGTAGAAGGTGAACGAAAGAATAGCAGTCACAGGAAGGCAACAACATCCTTTAAGCAAACTGTTAAATATTTATGCCATGTTGCTTGTCATAAAACTGTACGTAGCACCACCTTCGTCAAATGCTCGAGTCCACTTCTCCTTTGATATCACCAACTCATCAAGAAATTGTCTTCCACGATCGTCAGTCTTTTCTCTAAGCGTAGCTAACTTTTTCTCAAACTTTCGTGGCTCTGTCTGGCTACAAACCACCTCAAATAACTCAAAATTATCCTTAATACCATCATGCTTGATAAGGTTTTGTGCTAGGTGCCTTGTTCACCAACGATGATGCAAACGCTGTAACACCCCGTGTTTTCAAATAGTGTCAGTTAGTGCTAAGTATCATCTTAATCAAGTCAACAAGCAGTAATGGTCAAACCTTGGTCAAAGCATAGTCAAAACCCTGGTCAACACCCTTTGACACCTTTGCCCTGCCTATAACTTTTGCCACGTTCTCCAAATTTCACCTAAACACTTCAAAATCTGCCAAAATAAAAGTTGTGCATCTTGTTATGGGACACAATTTTCATTTTGGGCAGCACTTCAAATTTTGAATGGAAGTTGGTTAAATTCGTGGTCAACCGCAGGATCAGGGTTTTTCAAGCGCCGAGAAAAATGTCATCTTGGCATGCTTCTTGTGCACGAATGGTTGATCAAAACACCCATGCACCTTTGTGAATGTTGTAGAGGGTCTTGAGATCTCCAACATTACTTTTACCTCAAGGTGCACTTTAGTTGAGAATTTGTGAGAAAACCCCGGTCAAACCATGCTAGGTCGAAACAGTCTGCACTCCCGGCGCTCTGGAGCGCGCACCGGCGCCGCGCGCGCGACGTCGCCCGCACGCCCGTACATTGCCACCGTGGGTCCCCTGGGCCCGGACGCCGAGAAGCACCCCGACCACATGGCAAGCCTTGAGCAGCTGGACGGCATCGACCATGATCCACCTCCTCGCTCTGCCCAATCGCACGCCACGCGCACCGACCCACCGCGTCGGCCTGCCACTCGCGTCGTCGTCGTACTCCGCGGTACGTCGCCACCACCTTCGTGCCCATGCCGCGACCTCGTCGATGACTTGACGTGCGCGAACCGCCTCTCCACTCGCCCACCTATAAAAAGGCCGTTGTGTTCCTCCTCGCACAAGCTCGAGCGCCGCCGCGTCCGCCATTGGCGCCTCCACGGCGAACTCCTTCCTCCAGACTTCACCGCCACCACACGAGCCTTCCAACCACTCTGCATGATCTCCCTAAACCTCCTAGTGCCACTTGTTGCCCCGCATTGGCACGAGCTTCGCCAGAGTCTAGCTCGCAGTGGACGCCGCCGCCTGGCGCCTCCCTCGCCGGACACCCCTCCGACCAGTTCAACCACCGGGATCGGCCCGTAGGTGAGCAAGGACCACTCCCCCGCCCTTTCCCGGCCAAGTCCGGCGGTCCTCGTCGCCAGCGAGCCGCTCCTACTCCGCCAAGGGTAGGAATGCGAGGATTGATTTCTTAGCAGGGTTTTTTGTGCGAACCAAGGGCTTTTCTGTGAAGACAAAAGTGTAACCAAGGGTCTCTGTGTAAAAAGATTCTTAGTTTCTTTTTGAATAGATCTAGTGCCTTGGAAAAATGTATAAAATAACAAAAAAAACAAGAAAAATGCAAAACCAATTTTGTTGGTTTCCTTATGAGCAGATCTACATCTTTTAGAAAGGTTGTCTATACTTTTGATGAGTAGTTTTTTAACTGAAATTCAAACTCAGTTTGAATGTGTTTGTTCATAACTTGAATTATACTTCTGTGCTAAGCTTGATCTTTGGATATGTTGTTAGTCATGACTAGAGTAGGCTATATCTAAGTTTTTGCACAAAGTTACTTAGTGAATCTCTAGTTATGATTTATTTTGTATTTATGCTAGATCTGTATATGTATATTGTACAACTTCATGTGAATGCTTTCTGTGGTTTACCTTGTGGCTATCATTTTGTTAGGCTTAGATGTGCCTCTGGTGATTTTATCATGTTTTTATGAACTATCCATATATATGTTTCTGAGTTATGCTTGTGCATAGGTTTAATTTCATAGTTCATATTCTGATGATCCAGTGATGCTCACCTTTGGGCAAGATGATGTTTGTGCCATGTTTGTGCTGTAGAAGAAAGTTAGGCTACAGTTTAGTCTTATACGTCTCTGTATAATTTCTTTGTGCATAGTTAGGTTGAAAATGGTTATTTTTGTGTAGCTTGATAGAAATAGTTTCTGGAGCTAATTTTTGGTGTGTAGTCTAGTTATTATCCAGAGATCCTTTGTGTAAAATTTGAGCTCCAGTGCATGAGTAGTTTTCTCTGTAATAATAGTTCTTGCTTTTGCTAGTAATAACTTGTCGTATTTTTCATGCTTAGGATATGGCTCAGTTTGATATGAATTTTTGGCAGTAGCTCTGTTGTTGCAATGTGTACTTGTACAAAAAAAATGGTCACTATGATATCCTGCATGGTTTAAACAGAATGATTTTTGGAAGGAATCAAGTGTTATAAAGAGAGAAATGAAGAAATCACTCTTTTAAGGACTCGTGTGTTTCACCTTAAGGTGCACCCCTGAAAGTTCACTTTGAACCAACTTGGTTGTTTTGTGAAGAAAAATAAATGTGCACACAATCACCAACAAACTAAATATTAATAAATGGTTGCTTACTTTTCTTTATGGAAGAGTATGCTGAATATATGTGTATCTAGTTGAATGTGACCAACCATGCACTCCATGGTTGTCATGTAATGTTTTATAATTAATTAACTTAATTTCACCAATTAATTCTTGCATATGCATCCTCCGTGTAGAACCTTCTGACAGTAATGACGAACCCGTTCCGGGAACAAGTTGACGGACCGTTCGAGGGAGCAGTGAACGTCGTGGATCACAACGAGACCCAAACCAAAGTTTGGAAGGGCCAAAGGCCTAGTTAGACTAACCTCCGCTTGAAAGGCAAGCCCCGGTTTATCATTCACCTATATATTTTCTTTTTAACTTCTGAATTTATCTCTGAATATCTTTGTGCATTTACGTTCAGGAGTTGAATTGAAACCCTAGTTGCATGATCCCTAAGTACCTATGATCTTTTACTAGTATGCTAGGTCGCTAGTTGCTATGCACTAAGGACCCGGTACAACTGTACAAGTCGAGTGATGTACTTCGCTCGCAAGAATAGGTCTCATGTTGGAATCATAAGATTTGTTAAATTGGATTGCTCACGTGGTAAGAGCATGGGATTCTGGACTCCGGTCCAATGGTTAAGAGATTAAGCATTTGAATGTACTAAACATTTGTCGGAAATGGGTACGGTAAGCCTAGTACCTAAATGATGCAGTGCAGAAACTTTAGGCTACTAATCTTGGGTTGCGGCCCCAGGCTAGCTACCTGTAGTGCATGTGTGATTCTGGATGCTAGTGTGAGGCGGGTCAGATAACCTTGTACCTAGGACTGTGGCATCCGATCCCAATCCGAGGAATGACGGGAACCACCTGGTTGAATGCACTCAATGTGAGTACTTTCTCCTGTGTGTTTAGGTCCACCTTGCAAGGTTATTAATCGATCGCTCGTCGGCCTCTCACCGTTATCTGAGTGTGCTTAATTATCTAGCCATGATTATCTCTTTATGATGGAATATTGATAAACTTGATGTTTGATTAATTGTTTGCACAACTCATGCTTGCAGTAGTTGCTTATCTAGTAATGGATTAATCTTCTAGAACTTGAGCTAAAATACTGAAAGTAAGGATTAATCCCTTAGTAGCTTTTTGGCAAAACAAACCGACTAGCCAAAAGCCTGGCATGATTAGAGGTTATGTCTTTATTTTAGACGGGTAAGCCTTGCTGAGTATTAGTATACTCAGACTTGCTATATATGTTGTTTTCAGGTGATAATGTTTGGCCTGGTGAAATCCCACCCGACTGGGAGCTGGAATGGGTGGATGACGAGGAGAAATGGTGTTATGGGTGGCCTCCCACAATGCCAAGTTATCGTTTAGTTAAATTCCGCTCTCTTTGAAACTCTGAACTATTTACTTTTCATGTGAAGAACAATGGTTGTAATAATTTGATCCTACGAGGAAAATTGGATTAACTTGTAAGGTACTCTGGACTCTCCTTTGTGGGAGTTTTCATGTATGCGTGTTCGATCCTCTGTGTGTTGTACAAGTGATTTACCGGGCTTTGACCCGGCAACACTCAACGGGATGATTCTTTATTATCGCTTAATGACCAAATGGATGGTTTAGGCGACAGTACGGAATTATCTCGGGTGGGGTTGTCACAAATGCCCATGTCCCGGAATGATGTTTTGCACTGCATTATGTATCCCAACATGCCGGTCTGAAATCACACAAATATCGTGGCTGGGCCCAACAATAACTCGTCGAACACGATCCAAGAACCAAGACCAAGTAGAAGTTTCCTCCTTGTTCACCAAGGCAAAGGCCAAAGGGAAGAGCTTGTTCTCTGAATCATTTGCAATAGCAATCAACAATGTACCCTTGTATTTACCTGTGAGGAAGGTACCATCAATGGAGAATACAGGCCTACAATGCTTGAAGCCTTCAATGTACTGTGGAAATATCCAGAAAGCCTGAGAGAACACCGCTCGCCCCTTAACCCGAACCTTGTCCTTTGGCACATACTCATAATACATGCCAGGATTTGCAGCTTTCATTGCATTCAACATTACCGGAAGCCTCTCATAAGCTTCTTCCCAATCTCCAAATACTTGCTTTAGAGCCCGCTGCTTTGCCCTCCAGGCTTTGCCACACTTGATCTTATAATTGTACATCTTTAAAACCATCTGCTGAAGTGCAGCAACTGAGATGTTTGGGCTATGCTTCACCACACCGCACAACTGCTTCACAATGTATTTTGAATTCCATTGGAGGTGCTTCTCTTCTGCCTCTGCTGTGCCACAAGTATGAGGCTCAATGACAGTCGTTATCTTCCATTGAGCTGTCTTGGTCAGCCTGCAACAAACCCTCCAAGCGCAACCCTCTTGTTCGCACTTAACTATGTATCGTCTCTTGCAGTACGAATGCACCACCTTGAAAGGATGGTGGTGCATCACTGAGTATCTATTGACGTTTGATTATCATTGCAAAGTTCATTTGGACTTGCAAGCGGACAAATCCCTCGTCGTAGTTAAGGAACCCTTCTTCCCTTGAGTGGTGAACCTAAGGTATCGAATCCGTGGAACAATATGTAATGTAAAATCAATCTAATAACCGAAAAACACTTGCTTCTTTGAAAGGCTTCGAATTGCATCTAATCTACTAAGATCAAAAGAGGTAGCAAGAGAAAGCATCGAGGTACCGATCTAGAGAGGGGTCTAGATCGAGTTTATGTCGTCGTTCCGAGCAAGATAAAGAGAGAGTAAAACGAATCTCATTGAAAGCTTCTTTAAATCATAACCTTCGGTCAAACCCCCTAAGTCGCCCCGCCGTACTCGGTGTCAACATCCTGTCATGATGTTCCCCTTTCTTTGCGGTCGAATCTTAGAGCACACCCGCTAGGAGTGCGTTGAACTACTTGGTAGATCGGGTATGCACCTCTAGCCACCGCGGCTACAAGAACATCCCATGCAATCTATCTCGAGAATAGATTGAGGAGGAAAACACCCAAGCAAGAACAAGAATTGCAAACGAAAGTACTTGATCGCTAAGAATCGGATCCATTAAAACTCCATCAAAAGTATGAATACATGAATAAGATCCAACCGGGATCCTACCTTGACCTTGATTCACGCCTCTGGAACTCTGACGTGGTCTTCCTTGCAAGGCTCCCACGCCGGCTAGGCAAACCCTAGACGACTAACTCGACCCTCCTCTTCGGGGTGGTGTCCCTCAAGCTCCTCTGCTCCTCGGCGGCGAATGACGAATTGCTTGATACGTGGCTTGGGGTACCGGGGCTATAAATAGCCCGAGGATCAGCTAGGTCAAAGGGGGCAGCGAACAGGGACCAGAATGGGCTGGGTCGGTCGGCCTGGGCCGGCTGACCTGGGCCCATTCTGGCTCAGTTCGGCGCCGCCTTTCTTCCGGATGCTTCTCGCGACTTCTTGAGTTTTTGCCGAGTTGCATGTGGGCCCTTGACGTCATTTTCCTCACGGTTTAGATGAGGGGGCTTTGCGAATGAACTCCCGCATCTTCTGTCTAGGTCCTCCGCACTTCTCAGCTTCACGCTTTAATCCTTGGCTTGTTTGGAGTCATGTTCATCTTGTATCTTGACTTGTCCCGGGGTCCATGATCACCTTGTAAATCCTTTGATGAACTTTACCCGGAAGTCCTCATTTAAGCTCTTGATTCCTGTGTAAACAATAAACTCCAAAAACCGTGCACGAGTGCGAACATAGCATATAATGGGGGTTAGGATCGTTAGTGTGAATATCAAATTAATACCAACATAGAAGGTAAACAAGTGGCTAGGTTGACGGAAATTGACCACCAACATCCTCCCATGCTTAAACCTTGCTCGTCCTCGAGTAAGCCTTCAATGAATATCAGCGTTGCCCTTCGATGTTCAAACCCTACACTTGATCATACATGAGAAAACATAATGCTCTCTAGTTTTATATTCATTAAAGTCCCATAATGTACTAACTTTTATCTTAATGGAGGGTAGATATCATTCAGGTTCTTTCCACAAGTACTTGATCAAGCTCTCAAACTTTTAAACAAATCTCAGAAATTTTGAAAAATAAAGAATTGGATAAAGAGAAAAATTGCTTTGCCAAGATCAAAAGAAACCATCTTGCACTTTGCTCATGTACTCTCATCTTACTTGTCTCTCAAGCCTACTTGTTCTACTCCTTTCCTCTCTTAAAGTATATGGTGGAAAGCTTTATGTGGAGCTATAGGAAAGTTTAGTCCTACCAAGATATTATAGTTGAGATATTATTAAAACAAGACTAGCTTCTCATGGTCTTACCGAGACTCGTCAAAAAGGTCATTGGAAAAATAATGTTATCACGGAGGGGGGAGAGATGAACACACACTTTTAGATAGGTGGACATGTACAAATGGCAAAGAGTGATCCCAAGGCACAAATGAAGTTCTCGTTATCGGATTGCACATGGTTGGAAAGATGAGTATGGGTCTTGATCTTGAATCCTCTTGAAAACTCAAAAGCACTAAAACATAGCTAGAGAACCAGGGAGCTTTATTTTATATATATATATATATATATTCTTTCTTTTTCTCATCATTCTTTTTTTTCTTCATCATACTTTTTTTCTCTTTTTTTTATTTGCTCCCCTTGAACTCTAGACTATACTAGCACTTCCTTGGCAACCCCCCCATGCTTAGACATTTGCTCGTCCTTGGGCAAAGAGGTGATAAAAATGCCAAGGTGGGAATTGAAGCCCTCATTTTTTTCTAAGAGAGAGACACTCGAAAAATCTTCTAGGGATCCTTTTGGAAGTTTCTCTTTCTCACTCAAAGTACTTTCCTTGTAACCTTCTCCATAATATTCATCCATACTCATATATTGGGTTGTGGTCAAGGAGGTGAACACAAAAAAGATATATTTGGGTTTTGGTTGGATATCCGGCAAGGTTTGCGAAATTTCCAATGTGGAAAGTCACAATGCACGGATAAAAAGGCTAGCATAAAGAACGATACACAAAAATGGAATGACCAGCTTCTTAGTCTCGGGCCAGAGAAATTAGGCCTTGAATCAATGTACCCAAAAATAAATCTTGTATATACTAAGGTTTTGCACTCAAGTAAACTTAGGCTTTGGATGGGAAGAGCAAAATGCAAGAGGTACTTGTGACAAGGTTAGCATACTTTCTTTTAGAATAAAAAGGTTCTTTGATTCATCCAAAGTTGAGAGCAACGAAAAGAACTATGGGACTTGAGTTATCATAACCTCCACACAAGATTAGGCTAGCATTTAATTAAATTTCAGATTCATGTTAAAAGAGAGCACTAGTTTAAACATGCATAAATCAAACATAAGATTGAGCAAAGCGGCAATCATCATCACATATCAACATGGTACAAATTTTCCATCCATATTAAGATCATAAAGCAACGGTGAAACTTATTCATGATGATGGATAACAAACTACTACTACCACACATGCTGAAATTAAATAAAAACAAGAAAATACTACGCAAACATAAACGCACACGAGATGAAAAATAAAGAAAAGGAAAAGGAAAAATCAAACCACACTTAAAAACTCCGTCCCTTTCTTCCTTCTTCATTCTTCATCCGATTGTCCTTGCTCCATTGGTTGGCTTTCATTGAATCCTTGCTCGTAGTATTGTTGCATGGCCCCTCCATGAAATTGATGAGGCGGCACAAGTTGAAGACGTCCCAATTGATGGGCGATTCCCACCGTTCTTTCATGCCAATGGTTGACATGGCTTCGAATCCTCTCGACGTCTTGTTCATTCGTTTGCATATATGCCCCAATAATGGCTGCACTTTGTTGGGGCTGGGTCATGCTCGTATAAGGTGCCACAAATGCTTCATTGGGCACAACAAAAGTTGGAGGAAAATATGTTGGAGGAGGTGGTGGCATGGCTGCACCACTCCCCCATGCTTGCATTGGTACACTCCCGTAGTAAGGTGGTGGCACAGGAATTCCGCCATAGGGTTGATGGTAGTCCGCTCCTCCTTGCTCTTGGGCTGCGGAGGATGAACCCTCTTCTATGATTCTTCCCCTCTTGTTCTTCTTGGCCGGTACTAGAATTCCTTCTTCTAACCAATTCTCTCTCCATTCAATAAATAATTTCAGCTTCATGTTAGGGAGAGGAACATTGACTTTCGCCACTTTGTATCCTCTATTCTCATCTCCACTAATATATTTTCCTTGCTTCATATAATCAATTCCAAGTGAATTCCCCGCAAGGATGAATTTTGGATTTCTTGTAATGCCCGGCTTCACAGAAATTGCTATCATAGAGAGATAGCATCCCGAACCAATTTGTCCACTCCCCGATATTGCCTCACAACACCACCGATTGATCATGATATATGACGGATCAATGGCTTGTCTTGCAATCAATGCTGAATAAAGCCAATTAACTTCCATATCGGCGACTTTGGACTCCTTCATCCTTCCCAAAATCCTTTTGCTCATCCAAGAATGAAATATCTGGATGATGGGATTCCGAATGCTATTTTTTTGCCGGTTGTCTTCTCCCGAAATCATGCTCCAAAATCCTTCCAACACACTTTCACTAGCATTAGCCTGCTCCGGGGCTCCGAGCAACTCTCTAATTTGCTCATTAGAAACCATTTGCTCTTCATCCTTCAACCGAAATGAGAGGGATGAAACCCCTTCATTAATAACCGATGCCATGGTCATGAGAATTTCCATGGCAAGATCCATATGAAAACTCACACCTATTCCATCAGAAAATTGCCCCCATCCAAGGTGGTTCATCATTTGATAGATTTCTGGGGCAAATCCCAATACTTGGAGAGCATCATCATCAAAGTCAACATTGGGCACAACCCTCTTCTCTAGGCGCCCAAGCCTCTCCTCCTCCTCCACCGACATCATAAGAAATCCAAACTTGCAATGCCGTGGAGTGTATGGTGGTGGAGTGGATGAACGAGTCGATCAACAAGGTGGAACGGGCGGCTCCTCCGTTCGCCCTTGCGGTTCGGTGTACCGCATAGACGAGCTTCGGGTGTTCCTTCCACCAAGGAGCATGATGTCGCTCCTTGATGGCGCCACGTCCTCTTCCATGCTTCGCGGCGACTCGGAGACCGAGTGCCTTCGTGAAGAACTTGTTGATGCCGGCTTAGATGATGATGATTGCGTCTTCCTCCCAAGAACCTTGCCAAAGACCTTCTTCATCTTGTAATTGCTGCACAAATCACAAACAAACTCTCTCGGAGGTTTCTTACTGGTAGAAATACACACAAAAGAAGTATATGGAAGAGCAAGGTTTGTGATGCAATTCTCTGAATTTTCGGACTCAAGAGAGGAGAACGAATTTTTCTAGAGAGTTTCTGGAGGTTCTGGACAGAGAGCTCAAGAACACGAACTAGTAAGCAAGCAAGAGACTCACCTGTGAAAGATGGAGGCAGGGGGTGCAAATATAGGGCAGGTTGGCCGGCCTGGGGTCCCTGCCCCCTGCCTCGGCTCCGGTTTTCTCCCACTTGATGCTTGTTGCATTATGGCCTTGTGTCCTCGTGCTCCACGCTGATTCATCGCCCAAACTCTCTCAGCCATTCCTTTTTCTTTCATGGTCAAGTCCTCATCTTTGATCATTTCCTTTGTGTCACTTTCATGCCTCCTTGCCTACCATGTTATCATTTATAACCTGCAAAGATCAAAGCAATGCTGCCCCCCATGCTTGTCCCATGCATGCCAAAAGATTCTTGAATGATGGTGTGTTCCCGTGATGCATCATGGGTCATTAGAGGTTCAATTAAACTCAAAACATTCCCTTGATCATGTTTAGATGCTAATCATTCCTCTAATTTCAAAAATTTAAAAATTAATTCAGAGATATCAATGAGTTCAAATGTATTTTTAGAGGAGTTTTTAGGCATCAAAAACATTTGTAAGTCGAAACTTTTCGACTAAATTGATTTTGGTTACACCGGGATCACTTGCTTTCATTAATTGATAGCAAGCTCCTCCGGCTTGACCGCGGGGGTATGGGTTTAGGTTCTAATTTTGGCTAAATATGAGAGAGATGTTTTGAATGAACAAAACTAAATGAGGCTTGGAAAAATTCTAATTCTAGAGAAACCTAGGTTCACGCGAGTCCTAGCATGCGTCAAAAATTAAAAATCATTAAGAAACAACGCGGGGCTCTACTCGTGTGTTTTTATGATGTAAAACAAACCAACCTTATCATCATGGGGAGGATGAAAGGTGTGGGTAGGTTCTGAAATTTTGGAGTTGGTTTCTCAAAAAGAGGCAAATAATTCGTAGGATGGCTCATGTCAAAATTTTATGTCAAATAAAATTCAAATGAAACATCTGAGCAACTTAAAATGTCTCAAAAATAAGTTCAACCACTTAAGAGTTTATACCAAGTCTTGCGTAGCAAATTTTAAGACCAACTTACTTGAAAATCGGAAATAATCCAGGTTGCCCTCCCCGGCAGCTTTATTCTTCAACGGGTTGTCCTCCCGGTAGCTTATTCTTGACTCGACGAACAGGTTGCCTCCCGCCTAGCGCTTCGTTTATAGTCCATGGCTAGACTTCTTGTCTTCTTCACTTCGGATCAACACTCTTTGCGAGCATTGCAATCTTGGGTACCCACTTCCGCACCATCTTGGGCACGGGCTTATTCTCCGGCCTAGTCATCTTTTTGGTCTTCACAGGCAGCTTTTGTTCTTTGGTCTTGACGGATGCAACGACTTCTTTGATCACTTTCGCTTCCTTCATCTTGGGCTCCTCTTTCTTCTTTGGCTCTTCCTTTCTAAAACGACGATGAGGTGGAACATATTTAACATTGATCGTGTTGCATACCTCGAAACGTGGACGAGACATGAATATACTTCGTGTGCCATTGACGTCGAACTTGATCTCCCCCTTGCCAACATCAATCGTTGCCTCAACGGTCTTGAGGAAGGGCCTCCCTAAGATGAGGGGCGGCTTCTGATGGGAACGGGGGTGCCCGATCTTCCGTCAGGAGAAGGATAACTCATTTTGGTGGAGTGCGCCATACCGATCCGGCTTCAGATCCAAAGACCCGAACTCCTGCAACCTTAGCACCACAACTCCTCTGGTTATCAATCGTGTCACAATCCGGTTGACCTCGCCGCGAAGGCTAATCCCTGCCTGCGAAACGAAGAACACAAGCAAGAACTCGAAAGAATGCAGCACTCAAGAATTTAGTGACGACTGCAGATGAATGATTAAGCACTCGAAGTTGGGGTTTCACAAACCGAAAACGGCGACTGTTCGACGACAGATAACTCTAAAGCAAAACCCGAGTCTAAACGGTGGCAGCTACTGAGTTTATACCCTAAACGGGGCGAGCTAGGATTGGGGGCGCGCCGGAGGGGGGCGCCCACAATTTGGGCTGAAGGCCCGACTCGATACAAGACCGTGTTGGCCAAAATAGGTGACACAGCACCTTTTCGTGGTCACACAGTATGATCCACGAATGTTCTGGACTAGGACCAGCACCAAATCGACGGCGTCATCGTCCCCTTTCCAACGAGTCCTTATACACCTCGTTCCGACGTCGTATGATGAAGATATCGCTGAAACTGTGCAGAGGTGTAGGCTGATTCCGAACCGGACGTGGCAGCTGAGTCGGAGACGAAGTACAGCTTGGAGAAGGTCGTGACGTGTGCGTGTCTAGCAGCTTGGCGATGTCCTCATCATCCCCCCTTCTTGAATTGGAGTCATCCTCGACTCCCTCCCAACATGAATAATGTCCTGCAAAAGGTTAGGGGCAAGAGGATGCAAAGTACGAGACATAGGATCATTGCAAAAAGACACGTCACGACAGAGCATAGTATAACAAGGTGCATAAGGATTATCACAAAGTTCAGCAACAACGGATGTTTTAGCAATAAAAGTACCTCCCTTTAGCTTAATTGCATCATGTTTAACATCAGGAGATTCACTAGGTTCAGCTTTGGTTTTATCATTAGCAGCAAGATCACGAAAATGTTTCCTAACATCAGCAGGTGATAAAGGAAGCAAAGTAATGGTTTTATTATTATGCATGAATGTATATGTATTAGTTCTACCATGGTGTGCAGCATATCTATCATGTTCCCATGGTCGGCCTAATAAAAGTGAGCATGCTTCCATAGGTACAACATCAAAATCAGCATGGTCTTGATAAGAACCAACGGAAAAGTGTATGCACGCGGTTTCAGTTACCTTTGCCTTACCACTGCTATTGAACCACTCAATGTGGTACGGATGTCGTAGTGGACGTGTGGGCAAAACAAGTTTGGCAACCAAATCTGAACTCACCAAGTTGTTGCAGCTCCCTGTGTCGATGATGGTGAGAACACGTCGCTCCTGCACAACGAGAAACATGTGGAACAAATTGTTGCGCTGAGCTTTCATGGTGTCCTCATGTTCCTCATGTACGGCCAAGGCACGCTGCACAAGAAGACTCGGAAAACCCGTGGAGGCAGTGATGGAGTCAATGGCGTCCTCCTCCGAACCTGCAGCATAGTTAGCAGCAACAACCAAATCATCTTCTACATCGCTAGCACTTACATATCCGTCTCCATCAGGTGCAGCGATGAAAGCACGAAGACTCGGACAATCCTTCATGACATGGCACATGCCCTTGCAGCGGTGGCACACGATTTTGGCAGAAGGGCTCTTTGCAGCAAAAGATGGTGTCTTGTTCTGTTGATCCTACACATTAGGCACATTACGTACCTCAGGAGCTACTGCAGAGGAACGTGTACTCGCTGGTGGTGCTGAAGGAGAGGCACCCGGCGAGGTAGAAGCTGGTGGCCGGGAGGTCTTGTGCATGTAGGAGCTCCCTCGTCGTCCCTGCAATTCTTTTTTTGCAAGCATAGCAAGCTGGAACAACTGGTTGGTGGAAGTAAATTGTTTATAGTCAACAATGTTCTGAATTTCACGTCTCAGGCCCCCATAAAAATGACACACCTTATCCTCAAGATCCTCTACTACCCCAGCCCGAACCATACCCTTTTGAAGCTCAACATAATACTCCTGAATAGACATATCACCCTACTCTAAACGTTGTAATTTCTTACGTAAATCACGCTTATAAGATGCATGAACAAATCTATCACGCATAGCAATTTTAAGCGCATCCCAAGTAACAGGTTGTGTGTTTAAAGAAGCACATTCATGCCACCAGATTATAGCAAAATCTTTAAATTCACTAGTGGTCTGTCTAACCTTATGTTGATCAGGAACAAGATGTGAAGCAAATTTTTGTTCTACTGTCATCTCCCAATCTAGATATTCATCAGCATCATATCTCCCATAAAAAGATGGTATAGTAAATTTAACTTTAGCATAAGGATCATCCGTAACATAATGGTGTTTATGTTTATTACCTCCCATACCTTTCCTGTTGTGTGCAAGAAGGCGGCGTGCACGATTTTCGCTTGTCAGCTTGTGGTCGACCGTACCATCAGGAAGCAACACAATATCCTCAGGATGGCTAGTAACATCAAATGAGTCCTCCTCATTATCCTCGGTCTTGGGAAGGTTGACTTCAAGCTGTTGAATTCTTCCCGTCAGATCTGAAACTCGCTTGTCCACACCCTCAGCTGTATGATTGGTTTTTCGAACTTCATTCGTAAGGGTGCTCAGCTCCTTAAAGAAGAAAGCCTTCATCTCATTCTACATCTCCTGCAACTGACTAGAAAAAATAGGTACGTCGTTCGGCATGGTTAGTGATTAACAAAGACCCTATGAACGATCAGGGTTGGTATGTGGAATTACACCCTCACACACGTCTTACCAAGTTCTTACCAAAGCGAGCAAGGGATGGTACAACCGGCGACTGGTTCGTGATACCTGTGAGGCAGTGCTACCAAGAGTTGCAAGAGTCCTTCGCTGTACTGATCTGAAGAAAATTATGTGGAGCTTGGGAGGCCAAAATATGTAGCAAGGATTAGCAAATAACGACTGCAGATTAGCGAAGTTCAATAAGTGTCCAAAGCACAAGTCACAATTGCTGGCTAAGACATATCCTAGTCGTAGCACAACATGGTGAAGGCTGCAAGAAACGATGGACAAAAACTCAAGGAACTAGCAGAATGGCAGTTCTATAAATAATGCTGAAAACATTGCCAAAAAGGCACTAGTAAAGAGCAAAGGCGCGTTTCCAAAGAAGTACCAGCAAATGAACTCAACTTTTTCTGAATTTTTTACCACTGATCCAAAATCACAAAGGATGGAAGCACATAAAATTTGACCTGAAACAGAGGCGTATTGTGACCTAGGGAAAATCAGAACAATCTCTGAAAACCCCTTAAAACACTTAAACAGTTTTTTTATTTATCTTCCTGATTTTTTTTATTTTTTTTGAGAACGGCCTGACCGACGAAGTGGGTAGATGTCTGTCCAACTTTTTGTTGCCAAGCTCCTGTAAAAATTTGAGCAAAAATGGAGCACCGAGTGAAAAGTTATGCATGTTTTATGAAAGGTACCTCAACCTATGTTTGCCAAAGGCAAAACTCCGCAGGAAACGTAGCAGCAGCTAGGGTTGAGCAAAGCGTCTCAGCAAGCAAAACAGGGACACAAACCTCCCTGGTATAATCAATAGGTAATTGTCAGATGATGAATCAAGAGGGGCTGCGATGCAAAGCGAAGCACAAGTGGCTTGCAACCTAATCTAGGGCTGGCGTGGTGAGAGTTCACACAAGACGGCTAGCGGGGCAAGTCGAGTAATGTGGTGGCTCGACTTGTAATCTGGGTAAAGGTGGATGGGATAGCGGCGGAAATAAACAAACAGTGATGGGCACGTTGAACTACGACGATGAACACAACCTAAACTAGCAACAAGACTCGACCACGGACACAAACTCAACAAAGCAATCTGAAATCGAAATTACAAGGCTAAAACAGGTTGTAGGACAGCGGAATTTTTTTGTAGGTTTTCTGTGGACTATGGGACGAAACAAATAGATCTCTAAAAACTAGGGTAAGCCTGACGGTAATACCTGAGTCTCTAATTACAACTTGATGGGAACGGGGGTGCCCGATCTTCCGTCAGGAGAAGGATAACTCGTTTTGGTGGAGTGCGCCACACCGATCTGGCTTCAGATCTAAAGACCCAAACTCCTGCAACCTTAGCACCACAACTCCTCTGGTTATCAACCGTGTCACAATCCGGTTGACCTCGCCGCGAAGGCTAATTTCTACCTGCGAAACGAAGAACACAAGCAAGAACTCGAAAGAACGCAGCACTCAAGAATATAGTGACGACTGCAGATGAATGATTAAGCACTCGAAGTTGGGGTTTCACAAACCGAAAACGGTGACTGTTCGACGACAGATAACTCTAAAGCAAAATCCAAGTCTAAACGGCGGTGGCTATTGAGTTTATACCCTAAACGAGGTGAGCTAGGGTTGGGGGCGCGCCGGAGGGGGGCGCCCACAACTTGGGCTGAAGGCCCGACTCGATACAAGGCCGTGTTGGCCAAAATAGGTGACGCAACACCTTTTCGTGGTCACACAGTATGATCCACGAATGTTCTGGAGCTAGGACCAGAACCAAATCGACGGCGTCGTCGTTCCCTTTTCAACGAGTCCTTATACACCTCGTTCCGACGTCGTATGATGGAGATATCACCGAAACTGTGCAGAGGTATAGGCTGATTCCGAACCGGACGTGGCAGCTGAGTCGGAGACGAAGTACAGCTTGGAGAAGGTCGTGGCGTGTGCGTGTCCTGCAGCTTGGCGATGTCCTCATCATCTTCTCCCTTTCTCCCATCTCAAGTACCACGAAGTCGACGGGAATGAAGTGATCTCCAACTTTCACGGGCACATCTTCGTCAATTCCCACGGGATAGCGGATGGAGTTGTTGCCCAACTCTAAACACATACCTGTAGGCTCAAGTGGTAAGCGTAGCTTCTCGAACACATCTCTTGGCATGACACTCACGCTTGCTCCAAGGTCGCATAATGCCTTCTCGAACGTGAATGAGCCAATAGAACATGGGATAGTTGGACATCCAGGGTCTCTTTGCTTCTCGGGCCCTTGATTTGCGATGGCGGCACTACATTGTTCAGACATCTTGACATGGTCTGCTCTAAGTGTTGCCATCTCATACTTGTTTGCAAGTATGTCTTTGAAGTAGCGAGAATATGTAGGAACTTGGAGAGCGTCCAATAACGGCATGTTGATGCTTAACCTGCGCACCACTTCCACAAACTTTTCAAAATGATTATCAATTTTACCTCGAAAGTAGCGTGTCTTTAGTGTTGTCATCTTTGTGTCATCACTTGGCATTTCGAATGCCGGCTCTTCGGTAGCAATCTCTGGAATAGTAGTCACTTTCTCCTTAGTGTGATCATCCGCTTCAACAGTTGGTTTAGGCTTCCTTGCACCGGTTGGAAGTTCGGGATCTTCAGTCTCCTTTCCTGACCGAGTTTGAATAGCCTTTGCCGTCTCAGGACCTTGGGACTGCCCCGGCAATCTTCCTTCACTAGCGGTTAAGCGCCCGACAAGTTGTCCCACTTGCGTCTCCAATATCTTCATTATGTTGAGCACTTGTTGGTTGGAGCTCCCGACCTCCGTTACCTTGCCATCAATATTCTCCAAGATTTTATCCATAGCCTTGAACTTAGTGACGGTGTCCTTGTTGATCTTTGCTTGCTCGTCCATGAAATCCTTCAATTGTATATGAAGAGGCACCGAATTTTGAATAGACGAACTTGCATTAAATTGAGGTCTACCTTGCCCGTCGCGAAAATTAGGCAAATCTCCTTTTCTCATGTAGTCAAGCACATTTGCTTCCTCCAGACAATCTTTTTTGATATGGTCGTACTCCCCACATTCTTCACACGTGGATCTTGCTTCGGTGGCCTTCAAGTCTTGGGCGGCCTTCTTTTCTAGCTCCATCTTTTCCAACCTTCTCATGAGTGAGTCAATCTTCCCTTCTAGAAGATCTTCCTTTTCAACCTGCAAAACACCTTTAACATTGTCCGTCGGTTGAACTGGAAGTAGACGTCCCGATGACGCCCATGTATCATTATCCGCAACCTTCTTGAAAAGAGTGAATGCCTCCGTCGGAGTTAGCTCAATAATAGATCCTCCCGCCGATGCATCAATTACGGTCCTCGATGCTAATTGAGACCTTCATAGAACTTCTGAACAAGGTCTTCCTTTGGAAACTTGTGATGTGGCACGGCTCGGGTGTACTCATTGAAATACTCAAAAGCTTCCGCGATAGTCTCCGTAGGATATTGAGCAAAAGTAGCAATCTTATTACGCAAGCTTTGAGTCTTACCCAGCGAATAGTACTCCTTCATGAAAGCTCTCATCAATGCTTCCCAATTTTGCACCGTCTCCACCGGTAGAGTATAGAACCATTGCAAAGCTTTTCCGAGAAGTGAGAATGGAAAAAGTCTTGCCCTCAATTGATTTTGATCCGGCCCTTCCATCATGAATGTCTGACAAAGTTGAATGAACGCTTGGATGTGAAGGTTAGGATCTTCTTTACCGGTGAAAGGTGAATGTTGCAACATGCGGATGGTTGAAGTCTTGATCTCAAACAGCCTTCCGATGTCAGCTAGATTGAGGATGGGTAGATCACCAAGCTCCGGGATGCAAAGCTCCACGATCTTCCTCTCCTCTCCCATTGGTGGCGGTTGAGGTTGATCTCTCGGACTTGTAGGTGGTGATTCTTTCTTTGGACTTGTGGGTGGAGATTCCTTTGGAGTTTCCGATGTTCCTTCGTCTCTGGTGTTTGGATCTACAATCCCCAGCTTCCTAGATCGTGCTTCGCGTCTCCCTTGCCTGTAAAGTTTTTCTGGATCATTCACAAAATTTTTTGGTTTGTTGGAGAGGTGGCCGTCCATCTCCTGTTAGGGTTAGCGATAAACAAAATATACAAAAGATCTAAAAGAAAAGAAAACTATAAAAAGGGTTAGTCAAAAACTAGATTAGATTGGTTTTTGAGGATGATCAAAGTTTAGTAGATGCAAAAGAAAAATCAAAAAGAAACTGAAAATACTTACAAACGAGATATTAGATTGGATCTTAATTACTTGTTCCCCGGCAACGGCGCCAGAAAAAGGGGCTTGTTGACGTTTGATTATCGTTGCAAAGTTCGTTTGGACTTGCAAGCGGACAAATCCCTCGTCGTAGTTAAGGAACCCATCTTTCCTTGAGTGGTGAACCCAAGGTATCGAATCCGTGGAACAATATGTAATGTAAAATCAACCTAATAACCGAAAAACACTTGCTTCTTTGAGAGGCTTCGAATTGCATCTAATCTACTAAGATCAAAAGAGGTAGCAAGAGAAAGCATCGAGGTACCGATCTAGAGAGGGGTCTAGATCGAGTTTATGCCATTGTTCCGAGCAAGATAAAGAGAGAGTAAAACGAATCTCATTGAAAGCTTCTTTAAATCGTAACCTTCGGTCAAACCCCCTAAGTCGCCCCGTCGTACTCGGTGTCAACATCCTGTCACGATGTTCCCCTTTCATTGCGGTCAAATCTTAGAGCACACCCGCTAGGAGTGCGTTGAACTACTTGGTAGATCGGGTATGCACCTCTAGCCACCGCGGCTACAAGAACATCCCATGCAATCTATCTCGAGAATAGATTGAGGAGGAAAACACCCAAGCAAGAACAAGAATTGCAAACGAAAGTACTTGATTGCTAAGAGTCAGATCCATTAAAACTCCATCAAAAGTATGAATACATGAATAAGATCCAACCGGGATCCTACCTTGACCTTGATTCACGCCTCCGGAACTCCGACGTGGTTTTCCTTGGAAGGTTCCCATGCCGGCTAGGCAAACCCTAGACGACTAACTCGACCCTCCTCTCCGGGGTGGTGTCCCTCAAGCTCCTCTGCTCCTCGGCGGCGAATGACAAATTGCTTGATACGTGGCTCGGGGTACCGGGGCTATAAATAGCCCGAGGATCAGCTAGGTCAAAGGGGGCAGCGAACAGGGCCCAAAATGGGCTGGGCCGGCCGGCCTGGGCCCATTCTGGCCCAGTTCGGCGCCGTCTTTCTTCCGGATCCTTCTCGCGACTTCTTGAGTTTTTGCCGAGTTGCATGTGGGCCCTTGACGTCATTTTCCTCGCGGTTTAGATGAGGAGGCTTTGCGAATGAACTCCCGCATCTTCCGTCTAGGTCCTCCGCACTTCTCGGCTTCACGCTTTAGTCCTTGGCTTGTTTGGAGTCATGTTCATCTTGTATCTTGACTTATCCCGGGGTCCATGATCACCTTGTAAATCCTTTGATGAACTTTACCTGGAAGTCCTCATTTAAGCTCTTGATTCCTGTGTAAACAATAAACTCCAAAAACCGTGCACGAGTGCGAACATAGCATATAATGGGGGTTATGATCGTTAGTGTGAATATCAAATTAATACCAACATAGAAGGTAAACAAGTGGCTAGGTTGACGGAAATCGACCGCCAACAGTATCCCTACAACCAAGTCTTCAACTCATCCATATTCGGAAATATCATGCCCTTCCGAATGATACTATCTCGATGCAACTCAGGATCTTCATCATCACTGCAACCCCCATCAGCAACTGCCCTGTGGCTCTACCCAAGGTCTACACACTCTGGAACCAATGGGTCACAGTCCGGAAAGATAGACTGCAAGATTTTTTTCTCATGTTCAGACAACCGAGGAATGGGCCGATCATCCTCCGAGTCACAAGCTTTGTCATCTTCATAATTGTCATCGTCCCCGCTTACCTCCACATCCACACGGTTAGATGCTTTGGCATCACCATCAAATGAAGGAAATGTGTCTACATAATCACCCAAATCAGCATGATATGTATCAACTCCATCATCATCCAAGTACTTAGGCTCAGCCTTTATGTCATTTGCCGGTGATCGGGACACACTCTCAGGCTCACCAAACTTTGCTTCCTCAACAGGTGGCTTGTTCAGGTCGAACCCGACATTGCAGTCGAGCAAAGGAACCTTAGACACCACTATAAAGAGAGAATGCACTTCTGAGTCCATAACAATATCCCTGTAAATCTCCCATTCTGTCTGTAGATCCAAAGGTACAAGCGTCTTTGTACGAGGACCTTTCGATGAGCCAACATCAACTACACCATCCATATGCATACGCAGACCACTATCAGACCAATCCAATATTTCCTTCACTCTATCAACCAATTCAGCCAACGAGGGGAAACTGGGAAACACCAAGACCATCTCTACCATATTCTGAAAGTCCATGGTGTCATCTTTATTCTTCTTAACAATCCCACCATGAACAATCCTCACTAAACGATCCATCTACATCAAAAGTTACATTGAGCCAAATACATGAGAAAAATGCATTACCACTGATGCCTTAGACTTAAAAAAATGCTAAATTAGGTTCCTTTTTTCTTTACGCCTAATCAAAAATTCCAATGTTCTTCCTACAATTATCCAAACACCCTAACCATCTATAATTGTTCATGTTCTCTAACAATCATGAGGAGAAATGTTCGATTCTACGGTTAAGGTGAATGAACTAAAGTAGAAAACAAAGCAAGTTTTCATGGTCTCTAACAAACATAAATTCCAATACTTTCTAAATCTCAATCATCATCAGTCTCATACAAAGGGGACCAATCATTCATGTCAATTTGCAGGTCTAATGGATGAACAAGAAAAAAAAGAGTGGACATATACCTTCTTCTCCGGTGCCTGCCTGGGCTTGAGCGTCCCCCGCCGGCCGCCGGCCAGGGGCACGGACGCCCACTGCTGGTCCGCCGCTCCCCCACCATGTCACCGCCGCAGCAAGCCGCTGCCGCACTCCGCCACTCCCCCACCAGGCCGCCGCCACACCAAGCCGCCGCCGCTAGGGTTTCGCCACCAACAACCGCAGCAACCAAGTGGAAGAAATGGGAGCAAGGAGGAAGAAGAAGGGCTCGGCGGGCCTTATGTGTTGAGACCTCGGCGCTAGAGGCGGCCGCGCCGAGGTCTTTGGCTCGGCGTTAAAGGGCCTCGCCGAGGTCGCTGCCACGCAGGCACGAGGCGCCAGCTCGTCTCTGACGTGGCAGGGGCTCGATGCTAGATCCCCTCACGCCGAGTAACTGACCTCGGCGCTCTTCCCCCTCACGCCGAGGTTAGGGTCCATTTTTGGAAATAGTTTCCCCAGGGGTCTATTTGCAGAAATAGTTTTCGAGAAGGGCCGTTTTGAAAAAAAATTTACCAGGGGGGCCTGGGGTCTGGCTGGTTGCCTGCGGCACGGGAGCGGCTTGCCCCTACCATGCACGCGCCACAGTGCCAAACAACATCAATACTGGAGTGAGATCGACCGCCCGCTGCCGCGCCCGCAGGGTTTGCGCGTCAGCCTGTCGCGGCGGTGCATGCGGCGCGGCAACCACAAACACAGTCAGCACTACACGCCAGCGGGGCAAATTTGACGCGCCACATGCAGTGGCGCGACGAATCCTATCTGCGGTTTCCGATTTCGCGGCAAACCGGTCGGCAAAGCACGGTTTTGGTTCTTACCGGGCCGACCCGGTAGCTAAACCGACCGGTTTTAACTCCCCAAACCGAACCTAAAAAATCTCAACCTTGAGAACACAGCACGGCAAAAGGGTCACCGGATGTAAATAAAGTTTTGGTAGTATTATTTTTAAAAATATTTTTAAAATAGTTTAAAATTAAAAAAATCCTCCAACAGAGGAGCTAAATTCGACTTGCTATTCGACTCGTCACAAATATAACTTGTATTGAGTTAACTACTCCAACAGACTATCCATTTTTCGACCTTCAAATTCCAATAGCTCTTTCCTTACTCCCCCCTGATGTGCGGGACCCATCTGTCATTTATTTCCCTTCTTCCCCACCCCTCCTCCTCTGCCTCGCTCAGTCAATCTCCTGGCCCTCCTCCTCTTCTCCCTCTCTTGGCCAGCCGTCGGTGCCGCCGCCCGTCCTCTTCTCCTCATCGCCGCGTGCGGCCAGCGGCGCCTCTCCTCCTCTCTCCCGGCCGTGGCCGCCGGCCCTTCTCCTCTTCTCCTGGCCCGCCGCCGCCCTTCCCTCCCACGACAGGGCCCACCGTCGTTCCTCCCCGTCGGCCGGCCTGCGGAGGCGGACGACGGTCGAGGTCCTCCCGCCGCCCCTCATGCCCTCGTCGTCGATCTTGAAGGCGCGGGCGGCCCCTCCTTCTCCTCTCTCCGCGGCGGCGGCTACCCCTCTACCCCTTCTCTCTCACGCGGCGGCGGAGGCTTGCGGCACCTCTCCTGCTCTCCATCGTGTCGAGCTGGCACGGATCTCGTCGGGCGCCCCTCCCTTCCTCCTCTTTCCCAGCAGCGGGGCGGCGGCCCCCCTCCTCCTCTCTCCCGGCCGTGGGGGCGGGAGCTCTCATTCTCTCCTCCGGATGTGGGGGCGGCGACCCTCCTCCTCTCCTCCGACTGCGAGCGCAACAGATCCTCCACACCGACGTTCACGTGGGGCCCACGTTTGGCGAGGGGCTACGGCTCACCAGCGAGGCGCCATCTGGCGAGCGGCAGGAGCAGGATGGCTAGTCGAATGGCATATCGAGTGGATTGGTGAGTCTGTTATGGCAAAATTCACTGTAGCTGACCAAATTTTAGCATAGCCAGTCATCTGGCGAGGCTTTTGGACATGCTCGGAGAAGTCGAGAAGAACACCGGCCGGCCGGCTGTTCCAGTCAACTAAAATACGACCAGCCATTTTGTATAGTCATTACTCAAAACAAAACAAAATAACACATTCAATCTGCTAATTTGAAATATAGAATCAAGCCATGTAGCATTTTGCCGGTTAACAAAAATTGAAGAGAGACACAAAGGAACAGTCATTTTACTAATCAATACCACTAGAAAATTTGAGCGGAAAAGTAGAATAGTATTAATAAAGAAAATGAAGACAATAGACAATGAAAACAAAAAAAGAATACACCCTGAACTTTATGGTCCCGCCACTCTATTTCACATGAACAATTAAATATAACGACACGCTAAGTTGATCTAACCTAAAGACATTACACCATGCTAAATGAAAAAACAAATAATATTTTTCTATCAAAAGCACCAGTGTCGCAATGAAATTCCGGTGAACAAAAAAGAAATGGGGGAAATGATAAGTGAAAATACTCACACGCCTACAGATCAGTAACAAGTACACCAATATTTTTTTTTAGAATTACACAGTACAACGCTCACAACACGGACGTACACTCACCTCTATGAACATATGTACGCAAATCCTACCTCTATGAGCACCTCTGAAGGACTGTACCAGCAGATCTGGAGATTTCCGAAGTCACCACTGGAGCCTCGTCGACGATGTCCGAAGTCACCACTAGCGTCTCGTCGTCGCCGGGAACGTCACCACTAGTGTCTCGTCATCGCCGGGAACGTCGCTTACCATTAATGCATAACGCCGGAAAATCTCGGAATAAATCCGGGAAAAAGTGCGAGCACCAGGATTTGAACTCTGGTGGGTAGCGTCCCACTGACTGTCCCACCATTGGACTACAAGCCCATTCGCAAGTACACAAATATTTAAGCTTCATAGTTTCATAAAAAAAATAGGCGCACATGCGAATGGGCTTGTAGTCCAATGGTAGGACGGTCCAGTGGGACGCTACCCACCAGGGTTCAAATCCTGGTGCTCGCACCTTTTCCTGGATTTATTCCGGGAATTTCCGGCGTTATGCATTAAGTGGTAAGCGACGTTCCCGTCGACGACGATGCGCCAGTGGTGACTTCGAGAATCTCCAGATCTGTCGGTGCTCAGTCCTTCGGATGTGCTCATAGGGGTAGGGTTTGCGTACGTGTGTTCATAGGAGTGAGTGTGCGTACGTGTTGTGAGCGTCTGCGTTGTACTGTGTAATCTAAAAAAATAGGCGCACATAACATTTTTAGCTCCTTTTATAGGATCCATATAAAACTAATCCGTTGATCTTGTACATCTCTACATGCTAACGGGCGGTATTCGACGCAACAGCCTTATGCACGCTAGGTTGAAAAATTCAATGGGCCTGGGACCATGCTTATTCTCGTGGTGGTGGTGGTGTGTAGGGTTGAAAATGGACGGAAAACCTCTCTCCCGTTTCCGCTCCCGCACTTCTATATCGGGAGCGGGAGCGGGAGCGGAACGACCGAGAGCGGAAACGGACGGGAAATATACGGGTGTACGGAAACGAACCAACACAGGCGGAAATTAGACGGAAACGGGCGGAAATCGGGAACTTTAGTCGGGAGATAGACCACAACAACCAAGGTTATACAACATTACAGCAAGAGGCCGCAACATCAAGGGCTGAAGGCAGCAACAACAGACCATAACTTCATATAAATCAACCAACAGGAAGTGAGCAATAGGAAATATAATTATACAAAACCAGCCATATGATCACAAATCACAGGTCCATAACCATAATACCATAACTTCATAAATAAGTTCACTGTCCACATACAAAACCAGCCATATGATCACAAATTACAGGTCCATAACCATAATACCATAACTTCATAAATAAGTTCACTGTCCACATGACCAAACACCACAAATGTGTCCACGTGACCAAACACCACAAATGTCTCAATTCAACATGTCCACAGACCACAGCTCATACACAATAAGAATATAAGATAGACATATAGTTCACATAATGACACAAATTCTAAAAACTGAAGGTCGTGAGGATAAGATTAGGGTTAATTGTTGGGCTGGGCTGTTCTTTGCTGTTGGGACTTGGGCTTGAATGCTTGATGGGCTGAATATCCGGGTAAAATCCGGGTTTCATCCCGACCAAATACGGGATCCCGAGAATCCGAACGGGATGACCCCCATCCCGTTTCCGTCCCGCTCCCGCGGCTAGCCGACCCGTGACCCGTCCCGAACCCGGAAATTTTCCGGAAAAGCGAAAACTAACGGGTAAAATGTGGAAAACGGTGCGGGTCGGGACAGGATTTTACCCGTCCGTTTTCAACCCTAGTGGTGTGTGGTGGTGGTGGGGCACAAAAGGGCAGCTTGCGTGTTGGGCCAGCACGGCAAGAGGCTTCTTGCAGGATTTTTGTTTTTATTTTATTTTTTACAATTTTAAAATAATTGTGCTTAACAAAATTTCGCAAAAACAGTTCTCAACCGTTGGATGAAACAGCGGTAGGTGACTACCGCCATTTCATACGACGGTTGCTCCAAAAAAACCGTGGGATGAAATGACGGTTTATTGTGATGACTAGTTTTAGCAAAATTTAAATCTGAACATTATGTCGATTATTTGAGTACAAAAATAATTTTGAATGAAAAATGTTTGAATTACAAAGTTGTAGGTCCGTCGAGATCTACAATTTGTTGTACAAGTGTTATCTTCATTTGAGTTCATATGAAGAAGTTATAATTTTATAAAAATATGTTGTCAACAGAAGCTAATTTCTCCAATTCGTTAGATCTGAACATATATCAATTATCTGAGTATGAAGATGGTTCAAATTAAAATATTTGAACTACAAAGTAGGAGGTCTCGTCGAGATCTACGATTTTCATATAAAGCTTATTTCCATCTAAGTTCATATGAAAAAGTTATATTTTTAAAAAATATTTTGGGGAGTTACCGTTGGTTCAAACGGCAGCTTATTGCTAAAACTAGCTACTACAATAAATGGTTGTTTCATCCGGCGGTTGGGGATTAATTTGTAAAGTTTTTTTATGCACGATTATTTTACAAACTCGTAAGAAAATAAAATTAAATATTAAACAAATCCTTGTTGTGGCCATACGGATTGAAAAAAACGATTGATGCAGCAAAACGAAAATTAGAAATCCGTATTTTATTTGCTCCAGTTTGGTTCTCAAAGGAATAGGTAAATGCCTTTATATGAAATAAAGTTAGCAGTAGCACCCGTGAAAATGAATGCTCCGAACAAAATAGTAATGTACTCTATGGTTCATCTTTTTTTTTGTTTGTTTGCTTTAGAGGTATTAGTGAATCATTTGAAGGGCAACATTTTACTTACAACATAAACTTCCATTATGGACATGTAAAAGTTACCTTAGTACAGCAAGTTAGCAAAGAGCCAAAGACGCAACACAAAAAACTATTATGCGGCCGATCTGGTTTTATTTATTATTATTTTTTGAAAATGACGACCTGGATTTTGGACTCTGGAGAATCGATGAACAGCCAACCACAAAGCTCCTTCCGTCGTCCTCTTTAGCCTTGGTCCTCTCCTTTTTACCAGATGTCCAGATGGATATATAAAGCAAAAAAATCTGAGAGCGATGTGCCCACATGTGTGTCCTCGCAGCGGAGAGCCGCAGAGCACATCGACGGGTCTTCTGCAAACTTGGGACTCACGAGACCACTTCATCAGCAGCAGCCAGTACACGCACGCAGCGAGGCGTGTGAGGCGCGCAGCTGTACCACCCCCCATCCACGACCACAAAAACCCGCTCGCGCGCCTCTCGAACGTTCGGGAGGGTCGCACGCCGGCAGGTGTGTGAGGACTGAGGAGCTCCGCCGCCGTACGCGCGCGAGCGAGCTCGGTCCCCTGCCCTGCCCATCATCTGTCCCGCCGTGCCCATGGCCCGTTGGCCAGGCGGCGGGCGGACCGATCGACCGAACGCGGCGGGGACCGTTGCGAGCCGACGAGGGCCGGGGGTGTACGTGGCGGCTGGCAAGGCGGTGGTTTGGCGGCGCCGCCGCCGCCGTCGCGCGCGTTCCCCTCGGGGTCCTGCCCCTACGGACGTGGGGGCCATGCGCGCGCGTTGCGTCGTCGATTTTGGTTTGGGTTTTTGACGTGGCGGCCATGCGAGCGCCTCGCCTCGTAGATCAGGACCTTGATACTACTGTAGGGTGTGGTTACTGGGAGTTTAGGACTCTCCCCCGTTCCACGCAGTCGCTCTCGCTCCTCCGTCCGTGCATCAAAACTCTGGATATTTCTTTCCTTTTTCGTGTGAAGAGGAGCGAGCCTCAAATTGGTAGCTTTCCTTAATGTTTCTGATTCCTCGGAAGGCGTAAATACGGATAAAACCAATACGAGTGGATTCAGATTAAAGCGACGCCGAAAGTGGCGTTCCGCGGTGCGCCACGTCGTGGCTTGGCCGAGATATTCCGGCGACGAGACAAAGCCGAAACCTCCAGAAGTGCACCTGTCGTGACGGGAGCGTTGGGGAAGAGGGGAAAGCGAAGTCCTAGTTCCAACTCTTCCAAAGCCTCCAGCCATACCCTGGTGTTTTGATGCAAGATCTCCTCTTTTTCAGCTCTCACATGATTGATCAGATGCCCGGACAAGCTCTGTTGAGTGCTTGAACGCTGCATGATTGGAGCTGGAATAACCATGCTCATTTTTTAAAAAAAAGAAAGAAAGAAAAGAACATATGACATGTTCCTCTCAGTTTCTTGCACCACTCTGAAGAAAGTGGATTGTAGTGGTTGATGGATCAACACCCTATCTAGTTCAACACGAGACTGGACCACCACCTTTATCCAGCTTCAAGCAAGAGAAACCACAAAAGTCCAGACCATACCTTGGTCACGAAGTTTTTTTTCAAATTGCCAAGGATTAGCTTTAGACTTACAGACCGTACCTTGGTCACGAAGTTTTTTTCAAATTGCGAAGGACCGTACCTTGTTCACAAAGTTTTTGTCAAATTCCAAAGGATTAGTATCGACTTACAGAAGCCATAAACCCAAAGATAACGGCTACTGCAAGGTCAAGGTAGAAACAAAGGTCAAAGCAGAAACAAGCCACAAGCTACCATACACTTCCCTAATGAAATAATATCACATTAATAATGTTCAGGCACCATCTCAGGGACTGCCACAACATACATTGGTATTGTAAAAAACATGCATGATTGATTATGGCGCAAAATATACCCATACAACATCCTGAGGTTGAGGGAGATATGAAAAAGAGAAGGAACTCATCCACATGATTTATAAATATGGATGCAGACGAATTCATTCATACAACTACCAACTACCATACAATTCCCAGATTCATATAGATAGCTCCACAGCAACACCCTGCTTACTGCTAACACAACCGAGCTAAACTCTAGGACAGGCGGGCAGGCTTCACAAGTAAAAATCTTAGCCTGCCTCTACACAAGTAAAAAATCTTAGCCTGCGCTCTACTACCATGAGAAGCTACAACCTGTACACATCACAGAAACCCCCACCAAACTAGCTCATTCGTATCATCTTCCTGATGAGACCAAGGACCTCTCCTCAGACTCCGACCCTATCTTGACCGACGGCTTTGTTGCCGCAGGAAGCTTTGTAGGCTCGGGAGCAATGACCTCAGCAGCAGCATCTCCACTGGGGATCAGTTCTGGCTTCTTGGTGTAGGTGAACTGCAAGTCCTTGTTTGCAGCCAATGCTAATAACTCTGATTCCTCCAGCCCTTTAGTTGGGCCAATGCTACATCTATCCGGTTTGTGCTTTGCAAGTGCATCCTTGAACTTCTTGATCTGCATAATAAGGTGATCACTCCCATCAGTATTGGTGAGATGGTAACAACCACTACCGGGAAGCTAAATATAGTTAAAATCTCATAACAGCCAGGAAATGGATCACATGATTATCATCAATTCAGTTGTGTTCAGGAGCCAACCAATATCAGAAATCTTCTAGGCCTTCCTTTGCTTGTTAAATTTTGGAACACCATAACAAATGAAACATAGTCCAAAATGGTAGCCAGTTGTAATTTGTAAACGAGTTCCTAAACATTACTAATACTCATACTAAACTGATCGGATCAGGATCTTACAGTTGCGTTGGTACAACTGAAGCTGCAGAGCCGTCCCTGAGCTCCCCTGTAGAACCTGAAGAATGGGAGGACATGGACATGGAGGCTGTAGCACATGGACTTGTGCTCCTCGTGGTTCACTTGCAAGAACAGCACATCCGGGTTCTGCTCCGCAAACTGGCAAATCTGCACAAGGGGATAGATTCCTCAGAAGTCAGAACAGCACAATCTTATCAACAGTTACCGGATCAGAAGAAGAGTACGCTCAACCGTGAATCAGATATCTTTTTTGTTCACACCTTGGGGTGAAGAGCACGGCAACCGCCACAGCCGGGGGAGAAGAAGTCCACGATGACAAGCCTGTCGCCGGCGTTGATCAAGGAATCGACGAGATCCTGAGCGGACTCGACCTCCCGCATGTTGGGATGCAGCCCCTTCTCCCACCACCTCATGGATTTCCCAATCGCAAGGTTCATGCTCATCTGTGTGAAAAAAAGGCAGATCATAAAAGTTATCGTTCCAGTTTATTGTTCTTTCTAACTCAAATATCAGAAAATCGAGGGGAAATGGTCAAACGCACTAGAAATGACCTCGAAACTTCTAAAAGTAGACCTAAGAAAAAGTTCAAAAACTATAAACTATTTGAGGGAGCGAAAACTAAATTACCCGCAAAATTTTAGAAAAAAACTACGGAAAAAACAGAGATAAAATAGACTAAAAGAGAACGTATAATAACTACGGAAAAACAGAGAATAGAAGAGATTAAATTTATATTCACCTGCACCGGCGACGCGACGAGGGTCCGTGACGCGGACCTGGATCTCCTGGGCCCGACCGCCAGCCTCCCGCCGAGGAACGCGGTCTTCTTCCAGGAGCCCGCGATCCGCATCGCCGCCGGCGCCATCCGCGCCGCCACGGCGCCCCTCCGCCGGCTCAGGAGCCCCGGCGCGGCCCTGCTGCCGCCCGGCGACACAACGCTGCCCTTCGCGACCGCATGCGCCGCCGCCATGCCCAAACCGCGCTCGAGGAAAGGGAGGAAGAGCTCGCGAGGAGGAGGAGAGGAGATCACAGCGCGAGACGAAGAGAGGGAGGGCAATACGAAAGAAGAGAAGAGAGGGGAATCGAAGAAGGTTGGGGAAGCGGCGAAGGAAAGTAGCGCCTTTTAAAAGGGAGGCCCACGGATAAAAGCAAGCCGAAGCGGGGAAAACGCCGCGTCTCCTTTTTCTTTCTTGCCGATAATTCTTCCGGGTAATAATAAAGTATCTCGCCACCGCTCACTGGAATCACTCGCGACCGTCGGATGGACCTGCCGGTCTCCCAGGGGTCGCCACGTGGGCAGTAAGCTCTGGAATTTTCTCCCCCGCCGCTGTGAAACTAGAAATGGATATATTCTGGATAAGAAAAGGAAACGGTTCTGGGCCCACATGTCACGGGGACCGCGGGGATCGGAAGGCGTGGGTGAGCCGAGAGCAAGCGTGGTGTGTAGATCCGGCGACTCGTGGCGGATGAATTCTGGTCAAGGATAAGGGAGGTGGGACCCACCATGCAGCGAGGTGGAGGTGGGTGGCCCACGGCCGCCATTGTCCGCAGCTACGCATATTTTCCTTTTTCCCATTCCCATTTTTTTCTCGTTTTCGAGGGCGTGGCACCATATCTCCACGTCAAAAAAGAATTTGAAGATCTCTGTTCAGGCAGGCAGTGTTTAGTTCCTCAAAAGTTTTTAAAATTTTCACATTACAGACTGTATCACCTCTCACAAAATACGTTTTCTAATGCAAAAATTTCACTACTTTCAATAAAAATTTCACCAACTAAACGAGATCTCAAATTAGAAAGTAGTGAAACTGTTGAACGTTAAAACTGCTGTTTGCTTAATTTAACTTTCTGATGGTAACTTTTGCGTTTCTGATGGTAAAGATAGATAGCATTAGGTGGGTTATATTTACATTCGAATTTTGAGTGAACAGAACGAATGTACCATTTCGTTCTGGAATAAATGGAGGATTTTATCACGCTGTGTCTTCCATGTTTAGTGTTGTGGACACAGATAATCTATCTAGCTGCCATCTTTAGCAAATCAACTGGATATGGATAATGAGGATACCCCTGTGGGGTTTGAGTGCCATGCTTCCGAGTATCTCCTATTCATAGCAACCAGCTGTTTCGGATAAACGGATGATGCGTGCGCTCGAGCGATGGCTTCTGTTGGACTAACACTATTGATAGCAATTAGCAAACGAGTTAGCTTGGAGCAGCGACGATGCGAGTCGGCTATATTAAGACCTTTGACTAGCAATGGATGAGGACCTATCATGTTCGCTGTTTTTCTTTTTACAGAAAGGGATTAAGGTTGCCACCTTAATTACCGTACAATACCCAGTGGCGGAGCCAGGAGGTATGCCAGGTATGCACCGACACACCTTGCAATTCCGACCAACGCAAGTATATATACGTATTTCTTAAACAAAACATACGAATGTGTTGCTGCTGCACGACTGATTATCTGAAACTGAGTTGTGTTCCTTAGTGGTTGCTGCATATATACCAAATTATATTGTCATTTTTACTATTATTGTCGAATTGGTAAAATGGATTTACCGAATTGTATATGAATTTTTTTGGTGGCATACTCTAAACTAAAATCCTTCGTCATTGACAATACCATACTTCAACCTCCGTAAGAAAATTTTGCACCACACAGATCGAGAAATCCGGCACAATATGTTTTATTTTGCATCGCCAATGCACAAACCAGTAGTCCGGTCCACACACACCACCCACCTAAGCTTCCTGGATTTTTATTTACGTTTTGGTTGCCAAATCATGTGGTTTATTAACCAAAATCATCTGAATGCTTTCTCATGTTCAAGAATTATTTCCTATCACCTAGTAAGCAACATCTGAAGCATTTCGAAAAGAGAAAAGAAATGCATCATTCCTGATCAGTTGTATCATTTCTGTTCAGTTGTATCTTTCCTATGAGAAAAGAAAATCAAATCAGCAGCCAATGTCCCGGCAACCGGCATTGCGCTGCACGAGGAAACTTCCCTGACCCTGACGGGCACGAAAGACAGCAACGCTGCAGAAAGAGCAGTCTCGTCAAAATATCGCCAAAATAACAGGGAATAAAAGTCGTTTCGCCAAAAAAAAAATGCAAATAAAAGTCAGCTCCGGTGCCGCAAACAGCAGAGCAAGGGGCGCCAACTCTTTTGTAATCATCCCGTATTCCCGTCCGTGCGGTCAAAACAGTCGAGCGGATGGTTTGAGTACGGGGCTTCCGGCGGGCGCGGTCGGAGGGTTTAGCTAATCATGCACCAGCTTTTAAACTTCGTAGCCAATCTTTGCCCTACAATCACAAATACTGTAACCAGTGCCACCAATATAGTCGCTGAATCTGTAATTAAAAACCTCCAGTGTTCTTTTTCACCAATATAGTAAATTTCAGTGACCAGAAAATTAAATATCCAATAGAGCAATAATTTTTCAATGGCGGAAAACTGAATCTCCGGTGTTAACCAAATATCTAGCATGCATAGTAAAAACACAATAATCCATTACAGATTACACTATGGGATGAGACAATCAAACCAATCCAACCAACATCAGATACCCACACCGTCTCATTGTCACTCTACAGTTCGTACCAACTTCTGAAACCTGTTAAAATCAGAAGACAAACTGCCCTAAGAAGCTTTGTTAGAAGCAGGATTTCTACCAAACTGTATAATCATCGGTTTCCCTTTGAAAACATATCCATGAGCTAGATTCTGCAAAGCCATAAACGAGACACTTGTAAGAACCCATGGTTTTCATGGACCCAATAATAACAAAGAATCATGATAATAGCAAAGACCAAACAGAATGATCAACAGAAAAAAGGACACACATTGTTTCCAGATAGACAATGGCATTTATGATTTTGTAACTTTCTGCACAACTTGATTTTGGAGTATTCAGGTTACACTCAAAAAATTAAATCAATTAGCTATGCATCTTACTTGCAACATTAAAAACAAGTGTATTATGTCAATAATCAAATCACTAACCAGGGCTCGCTGAGCGAGTTCGACCGTAGGAAATGTCACAAAGGCTTGACCACGCATCCGCCCCTCCTGGAAAATGATTACAACATGTCAACATGACATACTATCATAATGAGGCACATGGTAGCGTAAAAACAGAACATTTACAGTCTCAAATGACAAGCCGTTTTTCACATAATTTTCAGCACAAATAGTTTATAATTTTTTACAATCTAATTCTTTTCTGAATAATGATAAGGGCACGAGTGAAAGGTATGTAGATCTTACCTGCATTAGCTTGATACTTAGACCCGATCTCACACTATCCATACTTTCAAAAAGAGACCCTGGAGAGAGAGGGTAGAAACAAAAATAAAAATTACAAACCACTAGAAGAAAATGTGTGGGCAACCTGCTACGATCTAGAATCTTAAGCAGAGCATTATTATTTCCTAGGTAACACATATTTAATCTGTCCTTGTTACCTCATAACACATCTTTATTCCCCTGAGCTTAATAGATGCAAGTATATATCTGTACTAATGATGCTAAGATATCCATCATTAAAATTTAAGGTATGACTATTGTTGGATAAGATTGCTTTGGTTTCTACTGGGCCTGAGATGCAACATAGTTGGATCACATCTCATCCTAGCAGTTAGCAAAATGCAGGACAGAGTTACCATTTTAATGGTAACTCCATGATTCCTGAACCTTTTTTTAGGACAAATACTGAAGCAAGGCCCTGAAAAGAGTTAATCTAATAGCCTTACCAAAGACATAGAAGAAGTCATCATGAGTGACATCCTTTGCCAAGTTCTTAATGTACAAAACAGTGGCAGGATTTCCTGGAGTGTAATTCTGTGAAAGCAAAACATAATATTTGGAGTCGGTTCAGTGATGAGTAAGGAGCCGAAGAAATATAAATGCTGCTTTTGCGATTCAAAGTTGTTCAAAATGTTAGGTTACCATCATCAAGATAGAGATGAAGAAAACAACTCGCTAAGTGATGATAAAACTACATATAACATCAGTAGTTCAAGAAATTATATTGTCAGGACTGTCAGTTAAATATCTGTGCAAATGACACGGTAGTACATTAGCAATTTGTACCTTGAACATAGGAAGGGACAAAATCTCCTCTGGTGGTAATTTGTCTTTCTCTATTTCCTGGGTTGTGACAAAATGTTTCTCTTCAAGCTGTTCATTTGTTGAATCCAATTCTTTGTCAGTTGTACTTGGTATAGGTGGTTCCTTCTGTGTAGCCTTAGGGGCGATTTTTATCTGCCGAGAACCATCGTATTAGGAAAGAAAAAAAAAAGACAAGGCACTCAATATTCAATCAATGAGTGAACAAACAAAGAGTAGTTAACCTGAAGTACTGGGTTTTTCTTTTTGATCACTTGAAGCTCAGTAGAAACCAATGCAGCAGGTTTCACCCCAACTGCTTCATGAGCAACACTTTTATCAACTGCTGGACCAACAATAGCTTCATGTTTCGCACGCTTGCTTTTCCGTTTATCAACATCGTCCTGGAAAAAATAAAGTGTTCATGAATGATTTGATAAAGATGTTACAAGGTGAAACTAGAAACACAGAAGTAGCAAGTACATCAGATGATTCCAACTCAGACTCATCACTAGACAGATCAGCTGAACAAGGTTCCTCCGTTGTAGTAGGGTGCGGTGGTGGCGGAGGATGAGGAGGAGCAGACACTTGTGATGGTAGCGGCGGAGTAGGCAATGCCATCCGAAATGGAGCTGGAAGATTCATCTTGTTCATTAAGTGTAACACCTGTCGCAAGAAAAATGCATTAATGCATCTACTCATGCTGAATGAAAGATAGGCACAGAAGCATGCCTTGCAAGTTATAAAAGTGAGTTCATGGCGTGGAAATCTTAATAAACCTGGGTGTAGAATCGGGGGACGGCAATGAGAGCATTGACGATATTGTTCAATATGTTTCCATCTGGCGGTGGATATGCATACCTAAAAAGATGCAGAGCACTCAGATCAACTCAAGCAAGTAAGGTGGTTTACGATTGCCAACATTGTATCAGAAAAGGCTTGTATAGAATAAGAGGTGTTCAATTGTAAAACTATGCAGCATTGTGGATCTAAAGTCAGAGGAGTGTATCACCTAAGTCAGCATTGTGGATCTAAATATATAATAGCTTGGAATTTATGCTAGTTTGATTCTGATTACATTCCAGAAAGATAATAACAGAAAATGGACCATACATACTTTGCCCTGACAGCTCAAAGGCCTTCAGCTGAAGAATTTTAAAAAAGCATTCAACGATTTCACAATATGACAGATAATTAAATTCGTAATCCCAAGATTTCAACTATCCAAGCATCATGTTGTGAAAAAGGATAGACAAATTCATAGTGAAAATGGTTCTTAAGAAATCATGAGTATGCAGGTAAACTGTCCTGAGATTATAGGCATCTAAATTCTAAATACCAGATAGCCGGTCAATCTAAAATAGAAATTAGTGGTTGCAGAGAATAGTCATATAAAAACTTATATTCATGATATCCAAGAAATGGCTAGGCGTATTCACGTCAACATAAAAAATAATGTAACATAATTAAGCAGTGCACTGATATCATACTCAAGATGTGGTGGAAATGGATAGTCCACACCAAGCTTGGGAGCAATTGGTTCAGCAGTCGATGTAGGATTCTTCTGATTTTCAGAACTAATACTTGATGCAGGGGACACACCATGCACAAGCTGGTCCTGAGGCTTCACATGTGCATTATTTGCATTTGGCCGATTCGCTCTCTCAACTATTAACACTTTTCCGAGGAACCTCAACCTGCAAAGCCATACCTTAGTGAACAGGCAATGCATGACGTATCAGTTCAGATGAACACGATGGGGCATTAATTCACAATATTGACAGGACAAGACTGTCGGTGAATGCAACCAATTTGGGGGTAAAGAGAGTATATGCGACCTAAATCATCATTTGTAGACAAAACTAACCTGTTCAATAGCGAATGTGCATGATTGGCTGCTGCCTCGTCCCTAAAATCTACAAATGCACAGTTCCTCAGCCTGCAACAGACCAACAAAATGGCTTAGCAACCAAATAAACATAGGAGACAGCTTGGTGTCCAAATTTGAGCCTACAATGAATCTACGACATGATAGTCCATTGCACCATCACTTAAACAATTATACTAGACAGAACCAAATGCTACTGAAACTAATTTAGCATGCAGGACACCCAAGCAGAGCACAATTAGGCAAGTGACAGGGAGGAGGATAAGTACTTTCCACCGACACAGGGGCGGACGGACGTGGCCCCGTAGTGGGAGAAGAGGCGGGAGAGCATCTCCTGCGTGATCGCCTCCGGGAGGTGCCGCACCAGCAGCGTCGCCGCCCCCGCTGGCGCGGGGCCCGGCTGCTGCTGCTGCAGAGGCGGCGGAGTTGCGGGATAGGGTGCTGTAGGAGCTGCAGGTAGCGTCGTGTGCGGCGGCGGGAAGGACGCCATCGGAGTCAACGTCGGCGGCTCCGGACAGGTCTGGAAGGAGTAGGGTTTTACCGGGCCGGCGCCGCTCCCGTCGGGGCTCAAGCGCAAGGGTCCGGCGGAGGGAACCTGGTGACTACTCCTTGGTGGGGTTGGGACAGAATCGTGGCGAGCCCACCAATACAGCAGAGTGGGGGCGGCCGCCGCAGGTAGCCGGCGGCGCGAGGCGGCGTCCGCGGCGGGTGAGTGGCACGGCCGCTAGGACGACATCGACGACGATGGCAACAGGAGGTCGTCAGGCCGAGGTGAAGACGCTTGGGCGGCGTTGGGCAGTTGGGTGGGCTTGGGAAGTTTAGAGCTGCTGCTGTGCTGAGGGCCCGATAGACATCAAGTGGGCCGAAATAAGCAATATATTCAAAAGGACTAAGTCCTTTGAACCCCCCCCCCCACCCCCCAGTCAAGATGGCAACGGGTACCTGAAACCCGCTAACCCGACGGGTTTTACCCGATAAGAAGGCGGGTGTGGAATTAATTTTGTACCCGTGGGTATGTTAATGGGCTAAATCCTTTACCCAGCGGGTATGGCGAGTACGGGTGTGGAACTGTAGTACCCATACCCGCATACCCGCGGGTAAGACAAACCCGCATCAATTTTAGTCCATGGTGATTTTAGCCCAACATGGCCCATCAATTTGGCCCAGATTCTAATTAATATCCTGGTATATATATTCCCTCAAACCCTAACCCTCTCTCACTTCACTCCCTTTCCTTCCCTGGGGTGGCCGCCGCCGCAACCCGCAAGGCCCGCACGGGCGCAGGCCGCAGGCGCAGCACAGGACCGCCGAGGGCCCGAGGCGCCGACCGCACGGGCGCACGGCCGCACCGCAGGACCGCGACGCGCGAGGGCGTGTGCGACCGTCTGCCGTCTGCGAGTCCGCGCCGTGCGGCGTGCCGCTGCCGCGTGCGTGACTGGCGTCCCCGAGCCCAGATCTCCAGTGCCCACGCCACCCGCAGCCTCGTCGCCTCGTCGCCGGTAGCCATGGTGCAGAACTCGGGATTGGGACAAGATGAAAGCCGGTGATGCTCTTCCTCAACCCTAACCTTCCATTGTTGCAGTTGCAGCTCTTCTTCTTGCCCGTTTGCCCTGTTCTGACACCACGCTGTGTCGCCGTCCCCGAAGGGACGCCGTCCTGCGAGCACCGGAGCCTGAAGAGACGAGGAAGAACGCCGCACCGCCTGCCCCGACGCCTGCCCTGCTTCTCCTGCCAGCTCCTGTGGGAGCCAGTGCACCGGTCGCTGCTGCTAAGCCAAAGGGCTTCACTGTTGGTGCGGTAGCCAAGAAAGCAGCGGCAAGGAAGGTAGCAGCTAAAGGTGGCCAGCCTCCTGTGTCTCCGACGAGTACTGCTGCTGCTCAAAAAGTGAGAAATCAGCACCTGAAACGCTCACTTGGGTAAGCAAAGACGATGCCTTTTACTTACGTTCCTTTCATTTATGTTGCTTTCTCTCGATCACTGGATGCTTGCTTTCATTTATGTTGCATTTGAGGCTCAATTCGGGTATATTGTCGGGTACGGGTTACCCGCCGGGTAAGAAATACCCACGCGGGTGCGGGTATGGAACGAAATCCTTACCCGTCTGCGGGTGCGGGTGCGGGTGTGTCTTGGCGGGTGCGGGTGTGGGTGCCTAGTACCCAACGGGTATTTACCCGTTGCCATCCCTACCCCCAGGCTTCGTTTGGAAACAGGGGTATCGACAGGTACTGGGGGCTCAAAACCCGCCTCGCGGGGGTCCGATTCTGCGCCGGGGTGACCTCCCCTACCAGCACAAATGTGCATTTGGCTGTACCGGGATTGGCTCGGATACGACCCCAATACCCGCCGACCCACGTGTGTATCCAGCGACTCCTTCGCGCACCGGGACAGAAAGACGTGTCCGCTCGCGTCTCCGCTCGACTCGCTGGGTCTCCAAAGGCGACGCCGCCGCCAGCCCGCCACCTCTCCCTCGCGGCGCCGGCGGCGAGCTCGACCACAGCTTGCAGGTGCACCTCCTCCTCCTCCTCCTGCGCCCCTCTCCCCATCTCCTCTTCCATCTCATCCTCTCTCCGTTCCTTTTTTTTTCTATCTCTAGGGTTCGTCAGGCAGTGGTGGCGGCGGCGACGACGACGACGACTACTGCTCCAACTCCGGTCTCGATTCGGATCCTCCAGGTGGATATCCCATCCTCCCCTCCTTCTTCCCTTTTTGCACGGTTAAACATATGCTCATGTCCATGTCCTGTTCTAGATCCGCCGGGTGCCCTTCTTGGAAGCGTATGTTTAATTTTCCCTTTGATCTAGAACTGAGCAGTGATGTGATGCTTTAATAGAGATAACGTAGCAGGAAGACATCCACTTGACTGAAAATACTAGGTAGTAGGGTCTTCAGTCTTCGTCTATTTGTTTGTCAGCATTTTGCTGCATTGACAGGGGATAGAGCAATAGGTTCATCTTGTTTGTAGTGGCGTAACAAGTAAAACAAAAAGATTTGCGTGCTGCTGATAGGATGCAAAAGGGAAAAAAATGGTGCAGACTCTGCTGCCTATGTGTGGTTGGCTATTAATGGTGTCGCTAAATTGAAACGTGTTTGACAAGCCGTCAGCCCAGCAGTGCGCACGAATGTGCTGTATCTGGACCTGGTTGTTCACCATTGTGATCTTGTGACTTCTTGTTGACCCACCGTGTACTAAGAAAATCAAATCGAGGACATGGTCATGTACTATAAATAATGTGGAAAACAAAAAAAAATCATACTTTTATTTTATCAATTGTCTGTGACCAGGATATTTGTAAAGAACACTGTGATAACTTTCTTAGGATTAGTTCTGTATTCGGAGATTTGGTTTTTATTCAATATTTGGTTGTGCATGCAGTCCACTTTGCCAAGTTACTGGTATCCAATTAATTAAGTTTAGACTAATGTATCAATGTGTATCTTAGCTTGTCAATTTGCCCACTAGTATATATTTGTAGATTCTATCCCTCTCAACATTGGAGCACGAGCATGATCTCTCTTTGAACCAGCATTGTTTGCTTAATTGAGATTTCAATTTGGATGCTGAAACATACCAGTGTCAAAGTCAGCAGCCTCTAGATGCAATTTATATTTCACACTAACATTTGATTGTAAAGGTGGTGCCGACTACTAGAGTTCGGCTTTACTTGACAGAGTACACATCAGCTGCACGGTAATGCTAATTGGTTTTGATTTACTATGCAATGGAGACATTTATCCAACACTTAACTGTTTCAGTCGGTCTGGGCCTCTGGGGTTTAACTGAGAAGTTGAAACTTGCATTTAAATGAGTTTTTTAGTACTATGGATTGGTTTGGGAGATTATGATCGCATTATCTCTTTGCTGACCAGGATTAGGTTGGATGTTGATTGTTTAATCCCTATCCTTACTGTTCAGTTTCAGGGAATATAGTTGATGGTGCTGGGAAGGTTGGGTCCGTTGTGAAGATGTCGCTTATTTCCTCTCGCTCGTCCTCGCGTGCGCGGACGCCACCCTCGTCCCTCCCGTGCGGAACACCGCCGCTTCGCCACCGCCTCGCCCCTCGTGCCGCCGTGCCTCGCCTCCGCTATTGCGTTACTTCCGGCAGCCCTCGTCATCCTCGACTGATAAATTTAGTTTGCTCCTAATGTTGGTTCTAACTGATAAATTTGTTGCTTATAGTTTAGATTGTTGCTTGTGCATTCGTTGTCTTCATTGAAGTATAAAATATCTCTCTACCTACTGTGTCAAAGTGCATAAAGCTTAGCTTCAGGGAGCAGTTATCTTATAAAATTTGACGAATTTTTCAAATGTGTCGCACAGAATTATTTCTCTAGTAATGTAGTTATGCCTTTCATAGTTTAAGTTGGCAGATAATCATTGTACCTTACTGTATCTGCTCTGACTTCTGTTGCGAGTGAACTCTAAAAATGGTATAGTGATTTCCCTTAATACTTAAGGCAGTATAGGTATTTGTAGATTTTTATCCAAGGCTGTTGTTTAATCATGGAGTTTTTGAAGATGATAACTTAGTTGATCCTAGAACTGGTATTCTTCAGTTCTAGCTTATCAGTCACTTAAAAATTTTGAACTCCTGTTAGGCTTATGTTCTTGACAATTCTATATGCTTGCATTGGAAAACATCAGTTATGCCTAATGCAATGGATTTGCACACCTATTTGAGTCTTCCTTTTTCACTACATATCTTCCATATATGTCTCTTCACTATATGATTAGAGAGTTACCTTTGTCTTTTGCTTGAAGTTGGCTGTTAAAGTTAGTTCACATATAGTTCGAATTAGTTCTCAGTTCAAAAGTTAATTGGAAACTGATAACCTGTCAAGTTTACGTTCTTTGCTTGCCTATTTTCTTCCTCACAAATTTTTGTATCAACAAAATTTGTTTGCTCCATTGGAAAATAAATTTTCAGTGCCACTCTTATAATGATTGCAGTGACTATGGTTCCTCCATCCAGTATGTCCTTTCATTGTGTAGTACTGTAGTGTGTTTAAGTGTCTGGTAGAGTTAAGTTCATAGGTTTTTGATTAACTGATGGTCAGAATAATTGGCTTATGTTCATAAGTGTTTGTGCACATTGCATTTCTTCTGATCAGTTTTCAGATTCACATTTCATTGTACCTCCTTTAATCTATTGTGATTTCAGACTTTTTTGCAGAGGATGATCGTCAAGTTGTCTGACATTAGTTTCAGTTTCGACAGCAAGAGAAAGGTCTACTGCATGATTTCAGTGATTTATGTTCCTTCATACTTGTCAGTTGCCAATAGGATGATGTTATCTTAGTTAGTGCGATAAATTAGAAAATTCAACACTAATTATCATAGTATTTCTTGTAAAAAAATGTCATGGGAAATGGTGATTACTCATGATATATTAATATCTTTTTAATATTTTATTTCATTTTATTTTTGGGCCTTTTTTGTTGCAAGTTTTCCAATCATGTGATATATGTAACTTGTGCTGATCTGATGAATGCATCATGATTAAGTTGAAATTCTCTAGTTTTTTTAAAAAAAATTTAGTGATGCCTCTGAATTATAGCAGTATAGTCATACTGGAACGGAACCTGAATCCTTGACAACTACTCCGCGCGCGCGTCGGACCCACGAGTAAACCTCAGCCAAATATAATTATTAGCACCTGACCCACGTGTGGACGGGATTGGGTGGGTGGAGGGGATCAACCAAATCCCTCCTTGGATTTGTTCTCACGTGGAATGAACACACGAATTGCCAAACGAGGGTGCATGAGTTTTGGCTTGGAATGGGTCAAAACCCTCGCGACTTGTGGAACCAAAACGCGAGTGTGAGCACCCCCTCGAGGCCCAAAAGCGGATTTGGCTAGAGCGGGATTGGATTTCAACCCAACCCAATCCCCTCTGATCCACGTGAGTCACCGTCCACACCACCGCACGTCGGGGTTGAAACACTTGGTCGGCGCCACGCATCGCGCACTTCCGCAAAGGGACGCCGCCTCCACCTCTCCCTCGCGGCGCCGGCGGCGAGCCCGACCATCGCTTGCAGATGCGCCGCCTCCTCCTCCTCTCCTACCCTCCCTCCATCTGCTCCTTCATCTCGTCCCCACTTCGTTCCACGACTCGTCAGGCAGATCTGGCGATTGCTTCTCAAACTCCGGCCTCAATTCGGCTCCTCCAGGTGCATATCTCCTCGTCCCCTCTCCTCCTTCTCCTTCCCTTTTTGCACGGTTAAACATATGCTTATGTCCATGTTCTATCCTAAATCCGTTAGGTGTTCTTCTTGGAAGCGTATGTTTAATTTTTCCCTTTGATCTAGGACTGAGTAGTGGTGTGGTGCTTCAATAGAGAGAACGTACTGCAGGAAGACATCATGCACTAAACTGAAAATACTAAGAAGTAGGGTAGGAATTGAAGTTTAGTTTTTCTCTGTTTTGTTGTCAGCATCTTGCTGCATTGACAGGGGATATAGCAAAGTCGTTCATCTGGTTTGTACTGGCGTAACAAGTCAAACAAAAAAGATTGAAACAAGGTCCTACCGGAGTATTATCGCAAATTAGTCATCAAAAGGTTGTTGGTTCAGAGTATACAAAATTTAAGATCGATTTTGTTGTGCATGTGTATTGGTAGAGTTTAATTTATTCGTTCCATTTTTCTTCAACTTTTAAGAATATGTGTTCAGCTTTACTTGATAGAGTACACATCTGCTGCATGCTAATTCTAATTGGTTTTGATTTAATATGCAATTGAGACATTTTCCAACACTTACATGCTTTAAAGTTTTAACTGGGAAGTTAGAACTTGCATTTAGTTGGGTTTTTTGGTATTATGGATTGGTTTGGGAAATTAAGATTGCATTGTCTCTTTACTGATCAGGATTAGCTAGGTTGGATGTAATTGCTTAATCCATGTCCTTGATGTTCAGTTTCAGAGTCTAGAGAGTCATTTGTTTTCAGTTTTTCACAATCTTGCTTATCAGTGCAAGCAATCATTTCCCTCATGTTTTCTTACCCATTGTTCATGGTGCAACCAATACTTTATTTGCCGTTGCAGGTAATACGATTCATTGCTAATACAATTATAAAAAGTCCCTACTTGAGTATAAAATATGGCAAGTACAGGTATACGATTGTTGGTGGAATTCGAAAGAAAAACAATGGTGAAAGTCTGTCACAACAGAAGATATAGACTAGACAACATAGGTTTTGCCTGCGCAATTGTTAATGTTATCTGAAATAATTCCAAGTGCATAACTCTGTTGATCCTAGAACTAGTTTGGTTCAATTTTACTTACCTATGACTTAAAATGGCAATGCAAAGAATTTACTACCTAGATCGTGCTATTCGATTACTAAATATGTACCTTTAGTTGTCATAGTCATTATCCCCAAAAGTAGAATTACATATTGATGATACTTGTGATGACTCTTGTTTGTCTTTTTAATTACTTTTTCATCACCTGGTTGTCTCCCTCTATAGCAGGCAACATGTACATTTCCTTGTGATGGTTGATGTTTATGAACCTTTTGGGGTTAAAAGGTAAAATACCAATGAATGTATCATGTATTGTGGGATTGTTCACTATTTATTCCTTAACTACTAATCTGATCTTAGTGATCTGTTTCCACCAAATGCTCTTGGACTACATTTTCTTAGCAACACGTTACATGTGCCCTGACTAAATGCCCTTGGACTACATTTTCTTAGCATGTACTGCATTCTTGCATAACTGGAGCTTGGAATGGTGCAAATTCTTGTTCTGATGGCTTCGGGTTCATCACTTTTGATGTCTTGGTGGTTAGAGTTACAGTGTTACTATTTGACTTTATTTTTGAAGTGATAGGAGGTAGCAGATGTTTTCTCTGTATATAACCACTGAGTATTCGAGGCACAACTATATTGGCAGGATGTGTATTTAATATTATTCAAAACATGCTTATAATGGGTAGATCCTTGTGTGTGTTATGCAAAGCACATCAGTTCCCACTGTTCTTTGTGGATACATGCGAACTACTCTACTGACATGCTAAAACTTGTTATATAAGCTATTGTTTTGCTACGGCTGTATGCTGACAGAATCGATGTACAACTAGCACTGAACCAATTGATCCATAATGATCAAAGCGGCAACAAAACATATTAAAACTGCTGTGGGAGTCAAAGCCCGGCCTCAACGTGGATCGGGTGTCGGAGCGGGAACCACCCAATCCCCCACGTGTATCCGATCTCCCATGGTTTGCACACCACGATTGCCAAATGAAGCCTCAAGTGTTGGGCGAGTTCGATTTCCACCCCTGCTATCCCAAACCGGGTATTCGAGGCCCCTCATCTCTCGAACCTGTGTGTTTTCCCTATACCTGAGCATTTTTAGCCCGGCACGGCCCGAACCAGGCCCGCCCACGGACCTTACTGGACGGGCGTGGGCAGAGATCTTGAAGCCCGCGAAAAAAATCTTGGCCCGAGCCCGACCCGAAATTCTGTTTTTAGCTATTTTACACTATAAAATGTGCGGGCGGCCCGCCCAAGCCCGAGTCCGGCCCGAAAACTGAGACCTGACGCGTCCCATGGGACGGTCATGGGCAGGATTTTCTCGGTCCGAAAAAACCGAGTTTTTTTTCGGGCCGGGCCGGGCCCGTGGAATGCTCAGGTCTAGTTTTCCCTCCCTTAGCTGTTTTGCAGAGCAGTTTTGATGACGTGGACGCCATGTGGCGGTGGGTCCACTTGTCAGCGTTACCCCGTCTCTCTTCTCTTTGGTTCCCTCTTTCTCTCTCCTCTTTCATCTCTCTCCTCCGTTCAGATGGCTGTCGGGTGAAGCAGGGACCGACGGGCGAGCGGCCGGTACGCGTAGGAGCCAGGGACGGGCCACCCTGCTCCTCTGTTGCTCGCCCTGGAGGCCCACCCCGCCCCGCGGCACCAAAGGACAAGGGGCAGGGAAGCCATGGATTCACCGCCCTGTTGCCCGACTGTCGCGCGGTAGTGGTGGGGGTGGGTGTGTGGCCTCGCCCGTCGGCGGCTTGAGCCTCCATGGGGAGCTCCATGGTGACCTTTGCTCCCTTTTCCCTCTCCCTCTTGGAGGTGCCGACGGCAACATTCTTCTTCCGCTACTGCCCCTCCCCGACGCCGGTAGTTGCGCGCCACACTCCCTGAGTCGGCGCCAGTGGCCCTCCGGCAGTGCCGCGGGGTGGGGCCTCCGGCGGTGAGCAACAGAGGAGCAGGGTGGCCCGCTCCTAGCTCCTACGCCCACGGACCACTCGCCCGCTAGTCCCTGCTCCACCCGACGGCCATCTGAACGGAGAAGAGAGATAATAGAGGAGAGAGAGAGAGGGAAACATAGTGAAGAGAGATGGGGTAACATGACAAGTGGGCCTCACCACCACGTGTCGTCCACGTCATCAAAATCGCTATGCAAAATAGCCGAGGGAGAGAAAACGCACAATTCGGGAGATGAGAGGCCTCGAATACCCGGTTTCGGACAACAGGGGGAAACCAAACTCGCCCAATACCTAAAGGGGTCAAAAGGACTTAATCCTATTCAAAATCAAGAAGGATTACTCCAAATATGTAGCACACCCAACCGCCAGACACTATGTTTTCAAAAAAATCATAAATTTTTTTATTTAAACTCGAGTGAAGATAAACTTTATGTGAAAGTCCTCAATGAGATATACAACTTTGTAGTTCAAATTTTGTTCATTTTAAATCATCTTCAGGCTTAAGTAATCGATATACTATCCATATCTAAATTTTGAATTTTAAATCTAAACATTATGTTAATCATTTGACCACTAAAATGAATTCAAATAGACATAGCTTGAACTATAAAGTTGGAGATGTCGTCAAGATATACAATTTCGGTATAGATTTTACATCCATCCAAGTTTATATGAAAACGTTATGATTTTTTTTAAGATATGTTGTCGAGAGAGAAAAATTGTCAAATTTTAGATCTAAATCTAATGTTGATTATTTGAGCATCAAAATGATTTCAAATGACAAAAGTATGAACTACAAAGTTGTAAGTCTAGACGAAAGTTAAAATTTTCATATAATTTTTATCTCCATCTAAGTTCATCTGAAAGAAATATGTTTTTCTAAAAAATATGTAGTCAATAGAAGAAACATTTATGCCAAATATTTAAGCCTGAAGATGATTTCAAATGAAAAAAAATTGAACTAAGTTCTCATCGAAAACTACAATTTTCATATAAAATTTATCTCCATCGAAGTTTAAGCAAAAAAAAAGTTATAATTTTTTTTATAAAAAAAACAGTCTCCACCGCCGAGTGACGGTTGGAGTCAGTACCGCGCGTGGAGAACAACCCCGACCGTTGTTTGAAACTGCGGTATTAGTATAGTTTTGTAAAACATTGGAATTGACGTATATTTTTTGTAAATTTGTAAAAAAAATAATACAAGGATAAAAAAATCACCACACAGCTAAACATGGTACATCATGGGCCGGGTTAGTTGGACTGGGCTCTTCGAAATTTAGCCCAACATCTATTTTTTTCTTTGAACTCCCCTCTCGATTTCTTCCATTTTCTTCTGGACTTCTGCGGTTCTGCCCAGCTCCATCTCCGAGTCCGACGTGCGCAAGAGGTTCCTCCAGCGCCTGTTCCTCAATCCGACTGAGCGCGTGCGCTTTGATTTCGTAACGGAATCGGATGACCGACTCGAAGAAGGAGAGTGCCATGGCATCCCATCACGCCCCGCTTCAAATATCCAGGCGCCCACCTCTCGTCCAAAGCACTCGAGTGAAGAACCTTCGATACGAGGGCGCACCTGAGACCAAGCCATCCATGGCCGCTGCGGCGCGCGTTGCCGGCGTTCCCTCCGTTCGCCTCGCCAGCCGCCTCCGGATCGCCATTTCTTTCTTCCCGTCTTCCACCCGCCGCGCCGGACGTCGAAAACGCTCAGCCGGGGAGGCGCCCCCGGCACTGACGGCGGACGTCCGGGTCGTCATCCGGAGGCACTTCCCCGCCGCCAGCCCACTCGGAACACGGATCGTCCAGAAGGTCTCGGAGGACATCGCCCTCCGTAGGCGGCCGTCCCGCAAGCTGCGCGAGCCCGACCGCGTGGAGCGAGCGCTCGCTGAAGACGTGCTCCCGCTCGTCAGCCACCCGTTCGACCGCGGCGCCGTGGTCGCTGCCAGCATGGAGATCTCCGCGCGCGTGGCCGCGGCCTGCGCCGACCCGCGCGCCGGCGGCGCCGGCGTGCGCGTCCTGGTTATGGTAGACACGTTCGCGTGCCCCGTGGTGTTCCGCCCCCGGCCGCCGCCTTGCAAGCCGGCGATGTGGAGTGCCGGGGCCGTCAAGAAGGTGATCGCGAGGGCCGAAGATCCGTGCACGGGCTTGGAGCCGGAGAGCACGGGGTTGCCTGAAGCTGCAGAGACGGAGCAACCACGTCCTGTCGGCGTCATCGGAGATACGCGGCCGAAGCCGGTGGAGGAGAGGTTTCAAGGCTGGTTGCCGTGGTAGATAAGGCCAAAATCGATTTGTACTGACACACCGTCAGTACAAATGTCGACGAGGCTGCCGGGCGAGTACCCGTCAGCACAAATACCACTGTGCTGGCAAGCTACGTAAGGTCATTTGTGCTGACGGGTGCTTATGTGGCCAGCCAACACAAATACTTTTACATTTTTACGAAGTGTGTAACCAGCTGCTTCGGTCTTTATCTCTTCCATCCTCGTTCCTCATCCTCACATCTCGTATCTGTTTAACCTTACTTATCATTTTCTTCTGCAGGGCTGCTGCATCTGGGGCTTCAGCGGGCAGTGCGGGCGCCAGGCAGGAGGCGGCCGGTGCCAAGCTACAGTCGCGCGCGGAAGAGGAAGCGTGCGGCCTGAGTCCACGGAAGCGGCGGCGCGCGGAGGTGGAGCAGCGGTCCGCGGGGTGCTGGTAGAGCGGCGGCAAAGGGCGGCTAGTGGAGGTGCGCCGGCCTGCGGAGCTCGTCGCGTCCTCTCCGGCAACGAAGTGCAGGTGCGTGCGCTCGCAGGGAAGGTTTTGTAGCCGGTTTGAGGTGTTGTCCAGTAGATCTCCGAGACGGCCGACGGCGTGGCCAGCAGAGTTCCGCGGCGTCCATGGGCAAGCGGAGGGGTCGGGAAGCTTGCTGAGATCGACTTGCTCTCTGGTTTCGTTACGATGCAGAATCTGTTATTTGCTTGTAGCCTCTGGATCCAAATGTATCTTCTTGGAGTATATGTAATTTGCAAGATCTGTTTGATTTGTTTGGAAAATCGTGAATCTAGTATCGATTTGTTGCCATTGCGTCCCGTTGCCACTCTGAGACACGATAGGCAATACGGGATAAATCTTTTTTTTGTTTTCCTAAATTATCAGTACTGGCGGACGTTATAAGGTACCGTCAGTGGAAATACGTTCTACAGCAGCGGCTGGCTTAGCTCGTCCGTCAGTGCACACGGCTCAACACTGGCGGTCAGGCACCCGCCAGCAGAAAGGTTGATTTCTGCTGGCTCAAGGTCCAAATGTGTTTTGGCCGTCAGTACAAATAGTTTATGGCGTAGTGTAAGTAGGATTGTTAGATGAATGTGGATCGGAGCGTTGAGGCTGCCGGCCGGCCGGAACTCGATCGTACTCGGAGGTCAGTAATGCCATAGCTGAGTCAAGCGTTTGCTGTTGCTGTATATAGTGTCATCTGCACGTGCCTGAAACTTGTAATCTGTAGCTTTAGGTTTCTTGACAGCGATTTCTAACTTTCAGTACATGTACCTATTGCATTATTGTGACCTGAAATAGCTAGTATCGTATGTATACAAATCTGTAGAGGTATATTTTTTAACTTCGCCAAGAAATAGTTTCGGTTGTTCATGTATCTGAAGCTTACCGTGGACGATTGAACAACGATAACACAAACGATAAAATAAAATTAGTCACTTACTTGGATGTGGTGGCCATGGGTCGGTAGACTATTTTTAGACGGAGACTCAGCCCAAAAGCACAAATAACCGGGCCGAAATTAGCAATACTGTATGTTAGTAAAACATAAAATCACTCACTAGTCACTAAGGATTGTTCCCCAAGAATTTCCAAAACAAGAAGGACTGTTCTCGAGCTGAAAATAGAGAAAAGTTCATTGTACTACCCTCATCTATCCACTTTGTCTGCTTAACCTCTAACTAAAATTTAGATTTAATTTACTCCTCTCTACTATTTTAGTTGGTCCAATCTACCCCTCAAGAAATTTATCCTTTTTTTTTTGTAAAAGTTGAGTTTCAAATTGTTTCGGGTGACTTGTAACACAATCTCCTGTATTAGAAAAAATATTATGATTTTTTCATCATTACTTTTATACATTTTTTGTATCACCATGATCAATTTCACATTAAATATTCTAGATCCATGAAATTAACAAAAAAATGTTAGTATATATATTTTTTACTATGCGCCGCCATGTTCCCTATCTACTGACAAAATTTGGATTTAAAATTCAAGTTGTAGAGAAATAAAAAAGACAAATCTCACTAGGGGTAGATTAGACCAATTAAAATAGTTTAGGATAGTAAATTGAGCCTAAATTTTGTTGAGGGAGTTATATGGACAAAGCGGATAGGTGAGAGTAGTAAACTGGACTTTTTCCGTTGAAAATATGTAACAGCAACCCCAACAGTTTGCTATCTTAGTTTATTCCCTCCGTCCCAAAATAAATGCAATTCTATGACCGGTCACGCAAATCAATGCTAGGTGTAAAATTACAAAATTGCTCCTTGTCTTTTGTAAGAAAGATCTAGATATTAGCTTGTCTTTTGTAAGAAAGATCTAGACTTTGCCTTGTCTTTTGTACAAGAAGTTTTCGGAGGCTTTTGTCTTTTGTGGTTAGTAGGTCAAAGTTGCATTTTTTGTGGGACAAATTTTGAATCATAGAATGACATTTATTTTGGGACGGAGGGAGTAGTGTCCATCTAATTTTGGTAAAACATGGAAAATTAGTTTCCAACAGTTTGGCAAAATAACTTTGCCATCAATAGCAACCTGGCATCCCTCCCCTCACCGCGTGCGCACAGCTATCCGCCGCGCATCCTTCCGTAAGAGAAGAGGTAGAAGAGTACAAAAATAATTTTGTTTTTTTTTCTCAAGGTTCCTGATTTAAGTTTTAAGAGGTGGAAGGGTAGAAACATATTTTTGTTTCTCTTTCAGGATTCCTGATGTAAGTTAAATCTAGATTTGGTAAGTGAATTATGCCAAACTGTTAGAGATGAACTCTTTTTTTACTTGGCATATCTTTTTAGAAATTGGCAAAATACCAGATTTACCAAGTAAAATTTGGCAAATTCTTGAAGATGGTCTAAAGCACTAAAATGTTCCGAAACAGAGAAAAAAAAACGCCGAACCATGTTTCGAAAAAAAATGTTCCGGAACCTAGGGCATGCTCGTCGGGCCTTGTCGAAGTCTTGTTCCAAAAAAAAAAAAGGAAAAATCGACGTCTCGGCTGTTGTCGACAGATGGGCTGCAATGGGCTATAGGACGGGCCCCTGGCTGGAATACGGTGGGCCTTTCTATACCAGTCTAATGCACCAAGATTTTGATTCTGAACATGGCGGTACCTTATATTCCCGCCCGTCACGAGCTAGCATGACAGTACCTCATGCTCGGAAATCTTCCCGGTCTGTCATTGTTGCGTGCTTGCGTAGTTGCGTGACAGCGATAAGCAGGGTATCGGACAATGGAAACCCTAGGAAAACATCGCCATTGTCGGTATCGTATTCGTAATCAAGAACACTTGCATTCAATACGTGACGCGCAGGCGCTGTCGCAGGTCACAACGCGTAGCGTAGGCATCGTCAACCCACCGTACAGGTACAGCACACCGCGTGTGCTCCAGTCCCGTCCCCGCGTCCTCCTGTCGATTCGACTGAAAGGGAATCAGTGGAATCGAGTCCCCAGAGTTCAAACCAAAGGGAAGCTTCGGATCAAAGAAAACGCTCATTTTATCCGGACGGACAAGTGCTCGATAATAAATAGACGTGTGGAATCCACGAGCGAGCAGCTGTGCCTTCAGTTTGACAAACCGCATGGCGGCCTGGCCCGGGCGGGCTCGGGGGCTCAGCTCAGGTGACTTCAGAGTCGAGCCCAAGCTACAGAGAGAGGCAGGCACTCGTCTCCGTCCCTGTTCTCCGTCCTCCGGTGTTGCGCGGCAGGTGTCACCGTCCCCGCTCCAGAACGAGTCCCCCTCAAAGCTGGCCACCATGGCTGGCAAATCATGCCCTCCGCGTCGCGACCACTAGCAAGCCCCCACGGCGCCCGGACGCGCAAACGCGAGGGTCGTCGGGTCGGGTTCGTACGGTGGTGGCGTGTGGAATCCAGAGCGGCGCGCGCTGCCGGCCGGCCGGCCACAGACCGTCGATCGGGTCGGTGCAGTGCGCTGGTCGCGCTTCGCTGGAGGCCGCGACGTTTCCGGCCTCGTACTGCACGGATGGGTGTGTCAGCGCCCCTAGAACCGCCCGTTTCGTCTACGTTCTCCACTGCGGATCGCTTGCATTGTCCACTCCATGTTCTGCATAAAATTCGCAGTAGACCCGGCGCATTCTGCTTTCAAGGCTTTGAACCGTATCAGGACTCAGTAGGAGTATACATGCTTAATTAGTGTGTTCTTAGCTTAGGTGCTCATCGTCTGAGAATTGTCTTCTCCACCAATTGTTAGCCCAAAAGATCTATTCCATTCACCACAGTCTTTCAAAGAGGCCTTAGGTTACATATATATATATATATATAGGTGCCACCAAGGGTTAACGTGGTTGGCTAAGCATAGCATAAGGGGTAAAATAAAAAATACTAAGCTACTAGACTTATTACTAACATTCTTCTCCTAAGTCTAGCAGCTGTTACATAGAGCAATAGAGCTTAAGTGCACTTAGGCACGCCCATAGAACAACAAAAACATTTATTCTGGATCCCGACACCGGAGCGGTGTTCCTAGAACAGAGCCGTCTCCTTGTCATCCTTCACGACTTGTGTGATCTGGGCCCGACCGCGTCGCGGCTAGTGGCACTCCCTGGCCCAGTGGCCAATCCCGTCACAATTGTAGCACTTGTCGTCCCGGGTGGCCTTGCGCTCGCCGGTGGCACCACCCCGGGTACCTCCGCACGCACCACCACCCTTGGCACCTTCACATGCGCAGCCGACGCCTCCGTGCGTCATGCCGCGCTTGCGACCGCCTGTCGAGGAAGAAGGCTCCCCCTTCTTCCGCTCCTCCTGGCGAGCAAATCACTGCTCCTTGGTGAAGTAAGGCTTCCCACCAATGGAGGTAGGCTCGCCAGGTGAAGACTTGTCGGAGTCCGAGGTCGAAGTCGAGGACGGAGCTCCCCCGGCTCCGGAGAGGCTCACCGTCCCGGTGCTGGCCCACCGGCGCCTCCTGCGTCGCGGCCTGCTCCTCCGTGTCGTCCTTCGTACCTTGGAGTCGAAGTCGCCGGTGCTGGCCCGCTGACACCTCCTGCGTCGCGGTCTGCTCCTCCGCGTCCTTCTCCGCACCTTAGAGTCGAGGCCGGAGTCGGGGACAAAGCTCCTCTGGCTCCGGGGACGCTCCTTGTCCCGATGCTGGCCCGCCTGCACCTCCTGTGCCGCGGCCTGCTTCTCCCGTGTCGTCCGCACCTCATCCTCGTCTTGTGCATCCTTGGGCACCTCCCGTCGATCGCCCTGCGACCCAGAACGGTCGCCCTGCACCTCGTCACTGGTGGTCAGCGCCTCGCGCCGGCTGCCACGTCGCTCCTCCGCTGGTGCCTCAGGCTCGTCGGCCTGGGCCTGCAGCGCCGCAAGCTGCCTCGCAAGCTCCACCGCCTCCAGCTCCAGCTGGGTAAAGATGTCCCAGGCAATGCGCGCTGCCTCGGTTGCGCGCGCCACCGCGGTCTCCAAGACCGCCGCACGCGCTGCTCGAGCCGCAGCCGCCTCTTGCGCCTCGACGTCGCGCAGCCTCGTTGCCGCCGCCATCGCAGCATCCTCCTCTGCCGCACGGGCCTTCGCAGCCCGTCGCGCCCGACGCGCCCTGCGCGTCTCCTCCTCGAGCTCGAGCGCAGCAGCTGCACGTCGCAGCTCCGCTGCCCTCTCCTTGAGCAGCACCGCTCGCTGCTCCTCCTCCGCCTCGCGTGCAGCAGCAGCACGTCTCGCCCGACGCCGCTGCACTGCTGCCTCCTCCTCGACCATCATGCGCCGCTCATCTTCCTCGAGTGCCGCGCGCCGCTGCACAGCTATCGCCGCCTCCCGTCGCGCCGCTGCCCTCCTCCTCGTGCTGGACGCCACCGAGCCACGAGAGGAAACACGGGAGGAGACATGTGTGTGCACGGAGACCGCCGGAGTCACACCTGCGCTGTCCACGGCTGCCGGGACTCCGCGTGAGCCGGCTATGGAAGGAGTCGAAGGAGTCGCCTTGGAGAAGGAACCGTCGGGTCCCTGACCCGCCGCCTTTGTGCAGCCCTGCTGCACGCGTCTGGAGCTCCCCTGCCCCTGGACGCGCTGCCTCTGCCTCCCGCACGCTCGCCGGCGCACTGCTCCCTGAGCCGCCGCGCCTGGAGGAGCTCCTGCCGCCAGCAGCCCCGCACGCCTCCCGCGCACGAGCCGCTGGTCCTCTGCCTCTCGATCCGCGCTGCTCCCTGAGCAGGCGCTGTCACCTCTCCTCCTCCGCACGGAGCCGAGCCTCCCGCACGTGTGCCCTGCACACGCCTGGTGCGCCCGCACCTCGTCTCCTCGAGCCGGGAGCCGAATCGGGCCGCCGCGGTGCTCCTGGAGCCCGCGCGTCACTGCTCGTACACACCCGCGCCCGTGCGTCCCGCACGTCCGCGAAAGGAGCCGTCGGAGCTCCGCCCGAACTCGTCCGGCTCCGCCTCGCCTGCTCGCAGGTCCCGCGCCGCGCCTCCGCCTTGGAGTCGCCGCTGCGCCGGTCTGCTCCTGGGTGCGCCGCAGAGGACTCCGCCCTACCCGATCTCACGGAGAGCGCCGCCTGGGTCACCGCCCGGCTGCGCGCTCAATCCGCTGCCTGGGAGCCGCACGCGCACCCACACACGGCCCGCCCTGGAGCCGCACGCGCACACGATTCCGCCGCCGCCGGAGCCCCTGGTCAACGCCGACCTCTTCCTCTCGATCCGTCCGTGCGTGCGCCTGGGAGCCGCGCGCGGGAGCCCTGGTCCCGGCCGCGCTACACCTGCGCCTCCGCACCCACGCGCCCGAGCCGCCGCCGCGCGCACAAGCAGGCTGCCCACGCCGCACCGATTCGCCGCCGCCGTGTCCGATTCGTTGCGCCTCCGCACCGATCCACGCGAGCCGCCGCCGGATCCGGGCTGTGGGAGGTTCAATCGAGTCACCGGCCGACCGGATCTTGGCCGGGAGAGCTTGCGCCGCCGGGCTAGGGTTGGACGGGGTTGGAGCACGGGAGAGGATAGAGGGGTGGGAAGGATTAGGCTCTTGATACCACTTGTTAGCCCAAAAGATCTATTCCATTCACCACAGCCTTCCAAAAAGGTCTTGGGTTACATATATATAGGTGCCACCAAAGGTTAACATGGTTGGCTAAGCATAGCATAGGGGGTAAAATAAAAAATACTAAGCTACTAGACTTATTACTAACACCAATCACAGCTAAAACCCAGCGAGGATAAACTAGAATGATCGCTTGGCCGGCCTATTTCAGATAGTCGTAGCGAGAGAAAGACTGATCAAGTCGTCATCAACGGCGCAGCAAATGAGGAACTCTTGAGTGCCATCCATGAACGCCTCTCTAGTTTTTAAATTCCGAGCGCAGTCATGGCCACGCGCGTGCGCGATCTCACCGGAATTCTACCCCCTTCATCGCGCCGGGCATGTAATCTTGAACTAATCGAATGAACGTTAATCTCCCACTCTTCTGCCCTCATGCATCTAACACACCCAGCAAATATACTTTACGATGCAACCAACTTTCCGGAGCTGGAAGAACATGTCATGCCAAAAAAAATCATAAACAACAGGTGTTCTCGCGCCCAAACCCGCACGCTTTAGTTCAGAGCTCGTCGATCGCGCGCTGTTTGAAAACATCTCGCCCTTGCTTCCAAAACTCTTCAAAATCCCTCCGGCAGGAGCAGCAACGCGCAATTACACACGTGTTCGAATGGCCGCCGCCATCCCGCCCGGCGGCGCAACCGGTCGCCACGAGCGCCAGCAAGGATGTCGCCGTCGGGGTTCCCAACCCAAGCGGCGCACTCAACGGAGCTACACCTGGCAATGGCAAGTTCCGCGACGCAACTCTCGCCACACGCCCCCCGCCAGGCTTCTTGGACGAGACCAAGAAAAAGGGGCGAGCCACCAGACAAAATCAAACCCGCCGGATGAGAGACAAATCAGACAGCCAGTAGTCCGGTTGCGTCATGACGGCTGACAGCTCGCTCCGATCTGCCGGGAGACGATCGACGCTCGAATTCTCGATCGATCGGAGTGGTTTGGGACGAGACGGAGAAACCGCTCCGGATCTGTCACATTAATTAATCAATCAATCTAAGCCGTTGACAACATCTCCGGCTGCGGCGCTGCTGTTGGTTGCCGATCGGGATGGCACAGTACTTGTTGGGGAGTGGCAGTGGCCAAGCGGCAAACATCCTTTGGGATGTTGCCAAATGCGTCGCCCCTCGATCGTTTTCGCTCACATTTATGGCGTTTCGCGCCACCAAAACTCTTCTCGCCCGCACATGGCTGTGAATTTGGATCGAGGATCTGCGTGCGCGAGAGAGCCTGCGGTGGCGGAACTTGCCGGACAGACGATCATATACGCTGGACACGTCACGAGCTGAGAACCTAAAGCTACCGCAGCCTACCACGTACTAGTAGAAGCATCACTTGACTGAAGATTTGTTCACTTGCAACTGACAGGGACAAGGGCGTACCAACCACGGGGGAAAAAGAGGGCAGCAGGCAGGCGATCTAGAGGGCCGGCCGAGCGCGAGCTGAGGAAGAGGACGGTAGGTTTGGAACTTTGGAAGCCTTCCGGTCACCAAACCTTATCTAGATATCAAGCTCAGATCAGCTCCGGCCCGGCCCCGCCGGCGTGCCACGCTACAGTTTGGGTTCGTTTTGTCCACCCTTTTTTTTCTCCAATCCGGCGCAAGTACGTGTGCTTTAACGCCACGGCTGGCTGTAAAGGTCAGAAAATTGAAGGCACGGCGAGGCGGATCGGATCGAACGGAGCCAAATTCGCCATGTGAACAATGCGCGGCGTCGCGGCGTGGGCGTCGGCGTGCGTGCGACGTCGAAGCGAGCGAGCCTACATGTGGTTGGGAGCTCGCTGGTTGCCGGCGGCTCGGGATGTTTGGCCGTGATTCCAAGTCACGGAGCTGGCAGCTCATCAGTGTGGCAACCATGGAGACAAGCAGCATTTCTGGTCTTGTGGAAGGCTGGCGACTCGGCGAGCGCCTGCCTTTTCAACAACGAACCGATGTGTTAATTCTGTGGGCTGTGGCCTTTTACTGACGGCCACAGAAACGTGAGAGAGATGGGGGTGGCCGGCCGGGGTCTAGGCGATGTGGCCTTGGGGATCTTTTTTTTCTTCCTTGGACACCAAGACTACTGGACTGGAGGAACCAATCGGAGGCGACCGGTGGGCCAAGGCGGCGCAGCAACAAGCCAAGAACATCATCAACCGTGGCACAAGCCGAAGCGCGTCAGACACTCGACGACGTCGCGGGCAAGAGCGCGACGTGGGTGGTGGCAGGCGGAGGCGGCAGCGGATTGAACTGCCCCCTCATCACGTGCGGTGACGCATGCCACGGCCGGGAGGAGGCAACCAGAAAAGCTGAGCTTGGAAGTGGCAGCTGTTCCTCTGATCAATAATTTCGCATGTATGTACCATTCCAGGTTTATGAGATATCTTGTGATTTATGGAACATATACCACTAAGTATTGATTACCCATATTCCACAACATCACTAAGTTTTGATAATCCGTGCATTTGATACGGATATGAATTTAAGAAATATTATGCCTTCCTTCTAACTTTCTGAGATGACACTAGAGTTGAGTCGATATTATCTGACCCGTTATCACCCAAGAACCTCTATAATAGTTAAGCTGTGCTAGCATCATTTTTCTGTAAAAGCAATGGAAAAGAAAGCGATATAGAGAAATGCAAAGTGACAAAAAAAGATTATTGCGTTGTTCCCATGTTTATTATAGAACAAGATCCCTGTGTCTTAGACCCTGTTTAGTTCCCTAAAAAGCATTGTAGACCGTGTCACCTCTCGCAGAACACGCTTCCTAATGCAAAAATTTCACTATTTTCATCAAAATTTCACGGAACTAAACAAGTCCTTAGATGTGTGTTCATCCGTGTGGGTCGTGGTATAGGTCGACCTCTATGGACACATATCAGCCAAACTATAGTTCTTTTTAGAAAAATGAACCGCAAGTAGAGATGAGAGAAGACAAATGGTTTAGCCGAGAGACCTCTACCGGAAAAAACAAGGGGACATAGCATACGTCCCTTTTAGTACAACCCAACTACCACATCTCACTCAACCTAGCTTGTTACACCGAGCACAACATGGTCAACTAAACCTGTGGAATGCCTCACGTCACATTCGTATTGCCGCATTAACCGCTTGATTAGTACTCAAGCCTATTTATCTTTCGGTTGTAACGCGGTTCTATAAATGTGCTATTAACCCATGAAGCGTATGAACTTAATAGCCATGAACGCGTATGAAAATGATATTAAATTCACATTTATGTATCGTGCATATGAGATCTTAACATTTATGGAACATATCACTAAAATTCGACAACTCATATTCGATATATGCACGTACAGTAGGGTATATTCGATGTGGGTATTCTTTTTTTACGAAACAATTTGTGTTTTCCCTAACTTTCCAAGACGAAACCACATCTGAGCAGATATTATCCGACCCATTTGCATCCAGTCGCCTTTACAAATGGCTACGCCGCTAGCATCACTCTCTGCAAAAGCAACATACCACCTTGCGGCAGCCCAAATCAAGTGGACAATGACAGAGCGCGTGCGCTAACAATGTTGTCGAAGAGGGAGGGATTTCCAAACGTTTTATGAGAAAAAAGGGCGCCGTCCAATCCCTTTTCCGAAATGTGTTCGGGGTCACCGGCCTATAACATCTGCCATTATCGCTCAAGCAGGGGGCGCTCGTTTGGTAAAATCTCTCCCTTGCTGAAAGAGCAAACAAACAAAATGGTCGCACGCAGCTGTCGGAAAATGCAGCAGTGTCCAAGTGTAACGGCCACTTGTAACCGGTGGTGGCTCGGGACTCTGCTTCTCTAGAAGGGGCGCGGCGCGCGTGTCGCCCAAAGAAGAGAGAGGCCACACCAGCCGACGGAGAGACGGCGGTGAGCAGACAGCTCGCCGGTGCCGCACACCTCGCGCTCGCGAATTGTGATGCACGCGTGAGAGTCTCGCCGGTGCCGGACACCTCGCTCTCTTGGCCTTGGGTCGTTTACTGATGGGGCACGAGCCAAACCTTCGCGCGAGGCATGCGTCCGTGCTCGGACCAGCGAGAACACGCCACGAACGAGTTCCAAGCTAGGGTTCTTTGCTCGCTCGCATCGCAGTTGGTCACCGGTCGCCACTCACCAGGTGGACCTTGGGCGCGAGGACTGCGATCCACGACCTAATACAAGAACCACGAGCTCCCTACCGTCCTGATGCCCTACGATCTACGAATATACGATCAGCCAGTCACCACCGCCCAATTCTCTGTCTCAGGCAGCCGGCGGCCTCCCCGATCCGTGACCGGACGGCATGGAGCGAACGAAAGCGATGTCGTCGGGGGCTCTCGCACGGGAGAATTTTTTTTTTCCCGTTGTGATGCGATGCAAAAGCTCCGGAGACTCATGCCGCAGCGGCCCTATGCCGGGTACGGTGGTTAGTGGTCACGTTCCCCTGGCATCTAATCCGGTGATGATGCGGGGAAGGAAAAGGTGGAGGAGGAAGCGTTTAAACAAGATTATCTGAGGAGGAAAGAGCCCGGTGGGGCCGCAGACGACGTCAATCGCCGGATAAGACGCTGCGAAATCCGCGCCCTAATCACCAGGCTGAAAGCAACACGCATCTGGACATCTGCATCGGATTATAATTAACCTAATCACACACCCCGGGTGGAGAATTGATTAGCCTCGGGGGCACACGCAGGGTTACCTAGCTACTGCGATAGGCAACATGCGCCCCTGATCCCCCTCCGGCCGCCGAGCTGAGACCTGAGAGAGGGAGAGAGAGCAATGGCAATGGAATAATTGATCGATCCATCTTTGTTTAGAGCCAGCCTTCTCGGTCCAAGATGGCGTTTCTTTATGCAGTGCGCGCGGACGCCAATGGACGGGGACCCTAAAGTTGTGACGTCACGCGGAGCAACGACTTGGACAGTTGAGCCAATCGGAACACCCCGACCCAACGGCAGCGGAGAGGTGAGGGTGAGGGTGACCAGCGGCTGCTGCTGCCGGAGTTGTTTTTCTTCCGAGTCACTCCCGGACGGCACCCTCCCCCATCCCCTACGGCCTAAAACTTCTACTACTACTCGTAGGCTCGCTCCTAGCCTCGGTGTGAGGGGGAGGGGAGAATATTCGCCCAACCCCAACTCCCCCCACCACAATCATTTATTATTTTCCGCTCCTTCTTTATCAGAGCGAATCTCGCCGATCCTTCCATTCCATCCGTCGTTGCCGGCCGCCCCTGGCTCAAGCCAGCGCGCAAATGGCCCGGCCAGGCCACACACACCGCCCGGAAACCCGGCCACCTCTCCACCCCCACCGCCGCGCCGACCGCGCACCAGCCAGCCTCTTGCGTCGAACGGAAACCAAGCGAGCGAGCGAGCGACCGCCTCGTGCAAATTGCAATGCGCGCACAGGCAAAAACGCAAGACGCAACGAACTCAACAGCTTGCGGCGGCGAAGTCGTTCCCTGGCCGGTGGCCCGCGCGCGCGCGCGCGGGGTTTCGGCCGTCCCCGTCGTCGTCGGTGCGCGTGAGCGGCAAGTTTTTCCCCCGTGGGGCAGCGCAACTTGGGGGTCGGTGTTGGTTAGGATAGGATGGTTGCGCACGTTGGGGGCGGGCTTCCGTTTCTCTTCGCGTCCGTTCCGCTGGCTTTTACCGGCGCGTGGGGACGGCGGCGGCGGTTGCACGCCGCTGGGGTTTCCGAAACGAGATAAGGCCGGCCGGCCGGCGGTAGGCCACTTCGCGCGAGGCGAGCCATGCCGCCGATCCGTCCGACTGGGCGGGCGGGCGGGCGACGATGAGGACGACGTCGCCTCCAAATAATTGGCCGATCCCCACAGGGGGCGAGCGCGGGCCGCACCCCATCATCCCCATGGCGGCGTCGCGTTGGATCGAAAGACGGCGAGGGCCCCATGGATCGAACGAACCATGATCCGTCCACGGGCCGACCCATCGCGTCCATGGGAGCCGGGCAGTTGCTGCTAGATTTTGGAAAGAAAAGACGTAGGGGTCGTGCGATGCCATGCCAGGAACGAACAAGTGGTAGCAGTACAGCGGCAACAGGGTTGAGAGATCAACTGAAGCATCAATTTCACATAATGGCATGTCGAGCTCAAGCAGCAATTAATGGTGGTACATGTACATATAAAGCTAGCGCTAGCTGGCTCATCGATCGCCCAAATTAAACTAATCAATTCGTAAATCCCCCCTGCACTGCAGATGCAGAATTGCAGACACCCCCAAACTAATCTACACCCATTACATTAATCCTATCAATAATCACCCTGCTACCACTACGGACACAATCAGAGAAGTAGTAGTACTATGTACATAGATCAAGACAAGGAACCTAGGATGGGGGGAATTAATTAACAAGGAGGCCCTAATCCCCTGGCGGTCTGGACGGATAATAATCTAGTCAGACCCGAGGTCAGGGAGCGGCCGGACTTGGGGGCGGTGACGATCGGCGGACGCATCAGCGAACTGTCACCAACCCAAGCGAGAAGAGACCAAGATAATCAATCAAATCAAAGCAATTAATCAACCAAACCATGTGATCGGTGCGGGCAGACCCGGCCGCCGTCGATCGTCCCGTCCGTTCAGGCTTCAGTGCTTCCAGAAGTCGGCGACGTACAGGAGCGGGTCGTCGAGGTCGTGCAGAAACTGGTGGGACGCCGACGGCGTCACCGCCGACGAGATCTCCGCGCAGCCGCCGCCGCCGTTGCGGTCGGTGCTGAGCCCGGTCTCGCGGGACGGGCTGAGCACCGACGTCGTCTGCCCCGAGGCAACCTGCTCCGCCTTGCAGTACCTCCGGATCGCCGGCGGGGTGAGGTCGCCGGAGTTCACCGCCGGCAGCGAGAAGTACTGGCCGGGGTAGAACATCGTCTGCGGCGGCTGCTGGTGGTACTGCAGCGGCGGCGCGTGCTCCTCCATCTTGACCGGCATGTAGCTCGCGCCGGGCGCCGCGGCGGCGTGCCCGGAGGTGGACGCGACGCCCTTGAAGTCGACCACCTCGTCGATCTCGCCGCCGAAGGAAGGGTCCATGAGGGGAGGCAGCTCGGCGCTGTCGAGGAGCTCGCTGATGAAGCCCAGCGAGCCGATGCGCTCCAGCTCCGCGCCGGCCGCCGCCATTGCGGGCTCCGCCCTCGCCGCCAGCTCCTTGTTGTGGACCTTGCACACGGCCCACTCGTCCTGCACGCACACCAACCAAACAAACCGCGTCTCAGGGAAAACGAAGGGGAATTTGGTTGGGCACCGGCCGAAAAGGGAAAGAAATTTCCAAGCTCGAACAAGTAATTAAACGAGGGAGAGGACCTTGGCGGAGCGCGGGAGCGCGTGGGGCAGCTTGCCCTCGAGGCGGAACTCGTGCATGACCCAGCCGGTCTTCTCCCCGCGCGGCGCGCGGCCGCGGTAGAAGACGAGGGTCTTCTTCATGCCGACGAGGATGCCGCGTCCCCTGAAGATCTCCTTGTCCTTGCCGGTGGCCTTCCAGTAGCCGGTCTCCGTGGCGCGGTTGGTCCGCGTCCCCGTCGGGTACTTGCGATCCTTGTGGCAGAAGAAGAACCACTCCTTCTCCCCCATCTTCGCCCGGCCTGCAGAAATCAAACGCAACTTTTGCAAATTAGGCCGTGGTTTCCAAGAGGTACTACTAGTACAAGAGGAAGGACGAAAAGGCCGGCGGTGCAGCAGCAGCTACGGCTGTGTGGATGCTAGTACTGACTTGGGAGATCCCATGGCTCGCACTTGTTGAGATCGACCTCGCCGATGACGCCGGAGACGAAGCGGTGGTCGAGGGCCTTGTGGGTGAGGTAGTGCGTGATGATCTCCTCGTCGGTGGGGTGGAAGCGGAAGCCAGGCGGCAGGTCGAGCTGCCCGGCATCCTCCACCTCCGCCTGGTTTATCACCGACACCTCAGACATCTCCACCAGCAGCGGGCTCCCTTTCTCCCCCTTCCGCTCCAAGCCTCCGCGAGAGGAAGCGGAGATGGCTGCCTCACAGGCACAGCGAAAGAGAGAGGAGAGGTAGAGGCGTGTGTGAAAGAGAGAGGTGGGTTGGGGAAGAAGGCAAGGGGCTTGGACTGGAAGAGCGGAGGGCCTGGGGTGCCTTTTATAGCCCCGGCGCGGTGACGGGCCGGGCGAGGAGAGCCGTGCGGCGGCGGCTTGCAGGCGACGGACCCCGTCCGGCCGGGACCGGGCGAGAGGGGTTGGGCCGGCTCACCTTTCACGTCTCTCACTTCTTACCGAAGGACAGGAGCTGGAGCTGCGTCCCCAAAGCAACTTCCAAATTACCTGTCCTAATCCTAATGGCCTCTGTCCTAATCCTGTGGCCGCTCCTCTCCACTGGTCCGTGGAATATTCACTCGCCCCCGCCCGTTCGCAGAATAGAAAATTCAGAGCTCTGCTCCGCTTTAAATATCACGGAGCATTTATATACAGTTTCTGTAGGAGTTTTTCTTTGTTCTCTGACCTTTGAAAACGAGTGGAGGAGAGCCTAGCTTATTTGTCCCGTCCCCACATGGCAGCGAGAAGAATTCCACGCGCCGCTGCGTGCTCGGGGCCAGCAGATATTCATATCCAGAAAACGGCGAGAGATCCCGATAACCACGGCGGCTTATTCGTGACGGATCGCGCGGCACCCCCGTGGCTGTCGTGCTCGCTTCCGTTCGTCGCCTCTTTTGGGAAACTTTCAAGCCAGCAGTTGCTCCTTGTCCACAGGGCGGGGCGTAACGTCACACGACGAGGCCGGCGACGGCGACAATTTTGTGCAAAGATTTTTTTTAATTAAGATACCAACGGCCTTTACGACGCCTGTGTACGTACGTATGGGCGCAGCCGGACGAAAAGCACGGGAAATATTCCATGGGATGAGCAGTTTTTTCCCTTTCGGAATGGAGCACGCAGCCCGCGTCAGGGCGGGGTGGTCCCGTGGTTTTGAGCATTTCCTCCGTCATTTTTCTCCGCTTTTAAACGGAGTGCGAAATGCTAAGCGATGACGTGCTTCACTTCTGACCGGAAAGAGCTAGCGGTGATTTTTTTTTTTTTTTGCTCGTTTGATTCTTCCAGGCTTTGCAGCAGTATATCCAAGTGCAGGGCATGCCCGGAATGAAGCAAAATTATCAATATGAACTAGCATGTTCGGTTACGGTGAGTCGTTCCATAGAAATAAAATTAGGATAGCTAGATTATTGTTGGCCCCGTGAAATGGACCTTAGTTGGAGAAGCAATCCTAAGTACTTGGCCGGGAACGCTATTGTAGCAGCTCGGAATGGAGCGAGGATTGCGTCTAGGTCCATTCCAACGCAGCGTATCGATGATAAATCAACCTGTTGCACGTCCAAAGTTTTTGTCAAGCAGCTCTTTGATAAATGAATTACTCTTTAACAACCTTCAAAATACTTATCTCGCCACTGATTTCTATCATCACTATTCTTATCTCTATTCTTATCCACTACTTTTGGCCGGCACCGAAATTAGTGAATCTCAGTAGAGGTCCTAACCGAAGCCCCTAGTCGCATTGCATTCGCAATTGTCGATTAAAAAAAGTGGAGGGGAAAGCTATGTATTTCATACCAAAGAGTGTATATATATATATGGCTTCAGTACTCATAATCCTTGTGTGAAGGTAGCTACTTTGCACCTGTCACGGAGTGTGAATGTATCCTCCAAGGAGATGCTGTGCCATTGACCCAACAGAATATTTCCAACTCAGCGAACACGTAAATTTTAAATTCCGAATGATCATTATTACCTCCACTACATTTCACATCTAAGAAATAGGGGAGATAAAAACCGGGGCTCCTCTCTCGTGGTCGTTGGGATCAGAGTGGATAGTGAAGAGAATTAGAACTCAAAGAGGATCAAAACTGCACACCCTTGTATTGATCTCTGTAATACATATTTATACATGTGTGGTGCCCTGGCTAAGCGGCACGCGAGAGCGAGTCGTTGGCGAGCGAACGGTGTGCGCGCGGCGTGCGCGGAGTGCGCGGCGTGGGCGAGAATGACGCGCCGGGTTGTTGCAGAGGGCGCGGCGCTGGCGTGCGGAGCGCGGCCGCAGAGTGCGCGAGACCCGGTCTTGGGAGCAGACCGTTGCGCAGGGAGGCATGTCGACTGACACCCCCCGCAGTCACGACGCCGGTGTGCCGACGGCGAGACTGTCTCTGAAGTCGAGGAACAAAACCCGTGGCAGTCCCTTAGTGAAGACGTCGGCAAGTTGGCGAGAGCTCGGGACGTGCAGGACTCGCAGCTCGCCCAGAGCAACTTTCTCGCGAACGAAGTGCACGTCGAGCTCAATGTGCTTGGTGCGGCGGTGATGAACCGGGTTCTTTGACATGTAGACGGACGAGACGTTGTCGCAGTATGCGACCGTGGCCTTGGGAACGTCGATGAAGAGCTCGCCGAGAAGGTGCCGGAGCCAAGTACACTCTGCGACGGCGTTGGCGATGCCCCGGTACTCAGCTTCGGCGCTTGATCGAGACACCGTTGGCTGCCGCTTGGAGGACCACGACACGAGGGCGTTCCCGAAGAAGACGCAGTAGCCGGACGTCGATCGCCGGGTATCTGGACAGCCGGCCCAGTCCGCATCCGTATACGCCGTGATCATTGGTGTTGAGGCGGCCGGCAGATGCATCCCGAACGAGCAAGTGCCTTTGACGTAGCGTAGAATTCGCTTGATCAGCGCGGAGTGACAGTCACGCGGCGTGTGCATATGCAGGCAAACCTGCTGCACAGCGTACGCAATGTCAGGGCGCGTGATGGTCAGGTACTGTAGGGCGCCCGCCATGCTTCGATACTCAGAGCCGTCGTCGAGCAGCTTGCCGTCGCTGCTTGAAGTCTTTGGCTTCGTGTCCGCCGGTGTGTCAACGGGCTTGCAATTGCTCATCCCGACGTGCTGGAGGAGCTCGGCGGCGTACTTCGACTGGGACAAGAAGAAGCCGTCTGCGGAGTGCTTGACATCGATGCCAAGGAAGTAGTGTACTGGACCCATGTCCTTGATGGCGAACGCGGAGCAGAGGCGCCGGACGAAGTGCTGCAGTAGCGTGGTGGAGGAGGCCGTGAGCACCATGTCGTCCACGTACAGGAGCAAATAGGCCAGTTGGGCCCCGGAATGGTACACGAAGAGGGAGGAGTCCGAGCGGGATTGCTTGAAGCCGACGGAGATGACGAAGGAGACGAAGCTCTAGAACCACGCTCGTGGTGCTTGGCGTAGCCCGTAGAGTGAGCGTGAGAGGAGGCAGACTGCGTCTGGCTGGGTGGGGTCGACGAACCCTGTTGGTTGCTGACAGAAGACCTGCTCATGAAGCCGGCCATGGAGAAAAGCATTAGAGACATCCAACTGATGTGCTGGCCACTGCTTGGAAGCGATGATCGACAGAATGGTGCGAATGGTGGCGGGTTTGACGACGGGAGAGAAGGTTTCCCCGAAGTCAACGCCCGGCCGCTGTGTGTCACCACGGACGACCCATCGAGCCTTGTATTTGTCCAGTGTGCCGTCGGAGTTGGTTTTGACCTTAAACACCCACTTGCCGGTGATTACGCGGGCGTCCGGTGGTCGAGGAACAAGGTTCCAGGTCCTGTTTGCCTGCAAAGCATCAAACTCGAGCTGCATGGCCGCACGCCAATTGGGATCTTGAAGCGCAGCTCGCACAGACTTGGGCACCGGCGAGATTGGCGTGGTACTGGCGAGGGCGTACTTCGGATTGGGCTTGAACACGCCGGCCTTACCACGGGTGATCATCGGGTGCCTGGGCGCGGTTGAGGGCGCGGGCATCGGGGTGGACGGCGGCGGCGGCGAGCGTGCAGGCGACGACGTCGGTGATGGCACGGTCGAGCGAACAGATGGCGAGGTACTCGGCGACGCAGGCGTGGCAGCGGCGGTGGACTGGTCGGGCGACGGCGCAGCGACTAGAGGGGACGGCACCGGCGGGGTCGGCAGAGATGTGCCAGCTGACGGGGACGGCGCCGGTGCTTGTGTAGGTGGCGTGGCAGCACCAGGAGATGAGGACGACGCCGATGCATGGGGCGGTGCCGCAGGCGTGCCATCCGACGAAGGGGGCGACGACACCATAGGCGACGGGGGCGGTGCGCTCGGGGACAGCGAGAGAAGCACTGGCGGATGAGTTGGCGGAGGGGATCCCGCGCATGCCGGTGGTACGACCGGCTCATCCTCGTCGTCCAAGGCGTGCGATTCCGGCGGTGTAGAGGTCGCGGATGCGTGCCGGAATGGGAAGGTCGTCTCGTCGAACACGACGTGTCGCGAGGTGAACACGCGTCGCGTCGCAGGGTCGTAGCAGCGGTACCCGCGGTGATCCGCAGGATAGCCGAGGAAGATACAGGGGACGGAGCGCTGACTGAGTTTGTGCGGCGTGGTGGCGCTCAAGTTGGGGAAGCACAAGGACCCGAAGACGCGAAGCACGGTGTAGTCTGGTGGGACGCCGAGCAGCAGTTCATGAGGCGTGCGGTCGCCGCTGGCACGACATGGGCGCCGGTTGATGAGGAACGTCGCCGTAGAGAGTGCCTCGGCCCAAAATTGTGGAGGAGCTGCACTATGTATTAGCAAAGTACGCAGACAATCGTTAATCGTTCGAATGACACGCTCGGCCTTCCCGTTCTGTTGGGAAGTGTAGGGACATGAGAGGCGCAGGTGAATGCCGTGCTGAAGAAAGAAGGAACGCAGGGCATGATTATCGAATTCTCGACCATTATCGGTTTGCAATGCCAACCAAGGGAGACCGAACTGAGGCTGAATGTAAGCATGGAAGGACTGCAAGAGGGGGAGGACGTCAGACTTATTGCGAATCGGGAATGTCCATATGTAGTGAGTAAAATCATCCAACAAAACAAGATAATACTTGTAACCCGAGTTGCTATGAATCGGTGATGTCCATACATCAGAATGCACAAGTTGAAAAGGGAAATAAGTCACTGTTTGTGATGAAGAAAATGGCTGTCTAACATGTTTTCCTAGCTGACAGGAAGAGCAGAGGTGGACAGCAGACTTATTACAGTGGAAATCGAAAGATTGCAAGACCTGATGCAAAGTCTTATTCCCTGGATGACCCAATCGAGCATGCCACAGGTCAGCGGGGACAGTAGACGCGCTGAGGGCCGTAGGCTGCGTCGGGCGTAGGGGATAGAGCTCGCCGGAGCTCTCACAGCGGAGCATCACCGTTCCCGTCGGAAGATCCTTAATGGAGAAGCCATAGGGGTCAAATTCAAAAGAAATATTATTATCACGAGTTAGCTTGCAAACGGAAACAAGATTCTTCACAATAGAGGGAGAGACAAGGACGTTATGCAGATGAATATGTGAGGAATTGGTGGGGATGGTGGCTGCGGCGGAATGGGAGACCGGCAGCTGAGCACCATTGCCAACCACTATAGAGGTTGGAAAAGAGAGGGGATGGAGAGAGTGAAGATTACCGGGACTAGAAGCAATGTGGGAAGAAGCTCCAGTATCGAAGAACCAGTCGGAGGAGCCCTGTGGCGGCGGCGGCTGAGTGGGGACGCCGGCGACCGAGAGCGCGGCGTAGAGGGCACTCTGGTCCCAAGCGTTGGCGCCGGTGGGCTGCTGGGCCATCATGGCGGAGGTGGCCTGAAACGGCGGCCGGGGGCCCAAGACGCCAGCACCTGGAGCGCGAAAGGGCATGGACCAGGCCTGCACGAGGCCGGTCCAAGGGTTATACCCAGCCGGCCAGGAAGATGGAGGACGCGGCGGCGGCGCGGCGCCGCCGGATCCGGCGTTGTTGCCGCCTTTGTAGCGCGGCTTGCTGGACTTCTTGTTGCGGTTGAAGCCCCCGGATTTAGATCCGGAGTCGCCGGAGCCGACGGCCGGGCTGGAGGAGGAGTTGGGGGCGGAGCCGGTGGAGGAGCCGCCGCGGCCGGCGTAGAGAGCGGTGCCAGCCTGCGCTTTCGCGTCGTGGTCGTCGCTGGCTTCTTCCAGGAGCAGGTACGATCTTGCGCTCTGGAATGTATGCGGCGGGGATTTTCCCTTGATGACGGGCTTGACGTGGCGGTAGCGCGGGTTCAAGCCGCGGAGCAGGTTGAGCACCTGACTGGGCTCGGAGACAGGGTGCCCGACGTCGCGTAAGTTGTCGGCGAGGCGCTTGAGCTTGGTGCAGTACTCGTTGATGCTCAGGTCGCCTTGCTGAATGCTGCGGAACTCGGCTTCATGGAGGACAACGCGCTGAAGTTCGTTGTCGCGGAACAGGGCTTCAATGTCCCCCCAAAGGGTGAATGCCGAGGTGTTGGGCTTGTGGACGATGTCGAAGACGGGCTTCTTGATCGTGGTGTAGAGCCAATTGACGATGCAGTGGTCGATTTGGCGCCACTCCGCCGAGCGTTGTGCTAGAGGAGGAGGATGGCGGACGTGGTCAGTGAGACCAAATTTGCCGAGCACAGAATCGAAAAAGCATCTCCATTGGTTGTAGTTCGAGTCGTCGAACTCGAGGAGGACAGAGACGTGGGAGCGGATGTTGATTGTTTGGACAGTGGCGGCGGAAGCAGGCTGAGGGAGATCAAGATCGTCATCAGAGTCAGACGAAGCAGAGGAGAAAACAGAGGACACCATGGCGGCGGAAGCAGAGGAAACAGAAGGAGAGGCGGAGGAAGCGCTGGCGAATGGATTGACCAAGGAGGATCGGTCAGTCACTGATACCATGAAGAGAATTAGAACTCAAAGAGGATCAAAACTGCACACCCTTGTATTGATCTCTGTAATACATATTTATACATGTGTGGTGCCCTGGCTAAGCGGCACGCGAGAGCGAGTCGTTGGCGAGCGAACGGCGTGCGCGAAGTGCGCGGCGTGGGCGAGAATGACGCGCCGGGTTGTTACAGAGGGCGCGGCGCTGGCGTGCGGAGCGCGGCCGCAGAGCGCGCGAGACCCGGTCTTGGGAGCAGACCGTTGCGCAGGGAGGCATGTCGACTGACAGATAGGTGGCGAAGCCAGAACTGTGGCGCCCGCCAAATGCACGCGAGAGCATCTATCTGGACGGTGGCGGCGAGATTCCTCCGCGCGCGCGTGTTCCAGCCGGACGCGAAGTTTTGGAAGAGGTGTTCCCGGGCGGAGGTTACGTGATTGTGTTTTATTGGACTGCACCAAGTTCAAGAATAGTTGATTCATTGTATTCAAATGCTAATAAAAGCTCAACAAAATTAAAATGTGATTGCATATTAATATTTCTTACAATTAAATCTACAAAATAAGATGTGACTTGACCATGTTTCGTCACAAAATAAAAATAGTATATAAATTTTATCGGTCAAACTCGACATCCAAATAACAAGATATCACTTGATCAAATATGGTTAAGTGATATGTTATTTCGTAGATTTAATTGCAAAAAATATTAATATGCAATCGGATTTTAATTTAGTTGAACCACTAAAAAAATATTAGTATTTCAACTAGTCTTGAACTTTGTGCAAATCAATACCCTCTAGCCAGATCACCTCCGCACGGGCACACGGTTACCAAATTGAATTTCCGGCTCCAGCTCGCAGCGGCGTGCCGTGCAGCTTCTCTTTTGCCTCACCAACAACTCTTGCTGCAGGCTGCAGCAGCCTCCAGCTCGGTGCTCTGCTGCCGCCAACATTGTGGTACCGTTGTCTGGCAGATTGGATAATTGTTAGCCTCGCAGCAATTTACACATGGAACTGTTCCCCTTCCTCTTCCTGGTTTCCTCGCCATGGCCTCATGAGTCACGTGTCGCGACGAGGCGGGCACAGCTGCTGATGCCGATGTGTGTGTGATATGATTCAGGATCCGGTACCGGTGCTACAGGAGGACTCCTCGCTGGATAAGAAGATTCCCCCTTTTTTTTCTCTCTCTCTTTGGGGATAAGCATGGAACGAGGGTAGAAAAGTCGCAGCGGCTAGTAGGACGTACGTACATCCGGAGTAGTTGGTGTGCCTATCGCAGATGAACCCAGCATTTTGCAAATGCTGCTCGCTCTGAACCATATCATTTCCGTCGCGACGATCCTGGTCTTCTCGGTTGATCGTGCTGCTGCATATCCATCCAAATCCAATTATCCATGCCAAGATGATCCCACATTTTTACGCTGATCTCTCACCGATGCCCTGTAGCAGTCGGATTTGGACGCACCCGGCGCAGATGCTCCGGTGGGGCCCGTCCCGTCCGCCCGCGGTGGTAGCCAATCAAACGGGGAGGGCCGTTTCCTCCGTGCATAAATAAATCTGGCCGTGGCGCGGGGCCGGCCGGTGCAACTACCGACCCCACCCCGCAGGCCCACGATGGAGCCCCTCGCGGAATAGCTGGGGCCCGCCCATAGCCTCCGTGCTCCGGACCAGACCGATGCAGGCGTCAGCGCGGCCGAGCCGGCGGCAGCACCCGGCCGAGCCCGACGAGGTCCCGATCCGCTTTTGCAGTGCGGCGCGTCCCACCCGCCGGTCCGTCGCGCAGGTGCACCCAACCGCCTCACCCCACGCGACCTGCCCGGCTGCCCCAGCCGCCGCCCATCCCTGGCCCTCGACCTTGAGGAACGGATCGGACGAAGCATTTTGCAGCGCGGCCGCTGCGACGTCAACTCGCCCGCGCCGTCCCACCCCCGCGCGCGCAAGCGCCGGGGTCATGCCGGCGACGGGGGACGGGCCGTGCCGTCCCGTTGCGAGCAGCCTAGGTGTTGGTGCGCGCCGAGATGTCGAGCTGCCGTTTGCGGCCGATTTTACTGTCAGTGACGCGATAACGTGGCGCGTGAGGAACGCGAAGGGATTGACGCGATGGAATAATAAGTGCTGATTGCAACGTGACAAACCTTTTTTTTCTTTAGATCCAAAAAATTTGCAAAAAAACATCCCATTATCTATCACATCACCTCTCACTATTTATCTGAATTTACACCAATTCTTCCCTAATTCATCTAATTCATCTGGATCTAAACACACCGTTACAGTGGACGAGCTAGCTCCAGTGAAATCAATCGGGTCGCAGTGTTGCACACTCTTTTGAGTCGTAGTACGTCCTTGACGGTGCAGAGATCGAGCGAGGCCAAGCGTAAAGCCGTAAAATTTGTGCACCCTACCATCGTCCGGTGCACACTGCTCCTGCATCATCATCCGTCCACAAGATCATTGATGGACCACCTCCTGAGGCGACACGTGGATTCGATCTCGCGGTAAGCCGGCCGTAAACACTGACTGGTACTCCCTCCGGTCTATTATATATGACGTTTCCGACAGGACTTTTGAACTAGAAACAAGTTAATTGCTTAGTCTGAAACGTCATGTATAGGAAAACAGAGGTAGTACTAGTATCATGGCGGCCTGCAGCCGAAAAAGGCGACGAGACGGGCTCTTGGGTAATTTTGCTGTAGGACACTGAACAAATGCGATTTTTGCCCATGGACATTGCTCAAATCGACCTTTGCTATTGGACACTCTCCGTTCGTGTGTATTTGCCGTTGGACACTTAGAGAAATAAAATATTCATGACTCTTGTTCCAGGAGAGAGAGAGTTTGTGCAAAGTCTATTTTACCCTTGTTAAAGTGGGGCCCACATGTCGGTTTTCTCCTCGGCTGTGTGTCCTACTCCTTCCCCGTCGCCGGCGTCACGCTCGAACAGGCGGCCTCCCTTTTCTTTTCTTTTCTTTCTTTTTTTTTTGCGTGCGTTATCTTCTTCTCCGTGATTCCATCCTTCAGTCCCTGCCGCCGCCTGCATCCGCATCCAGAGCTCAGCCCTGCCGCGCCTCGCCTCCCTCCCTGCTGCCCCCGAGCGTCGCCCAGGGAGCACGGTGGAGCTCAGTCGCAACTCGCGAGGACGCCACGGAGGGAGGGGAGCAGCGGCTGTCGCAACACCAGGAGATCTTCGTCCCCGTTCAACACCTGTTTGCTTCCACCTGCTGCGACGGGCGACTGGACGACGCGAGCATGACGACGATGGCGGTGGCAGGACGGTACAGTCGTACAGACCGGCGGTGGCGGTAGATGTGCGGTGTGGTGGAGCAGGCCCCTTTAGCTGCAGTGCCTCCAGGATTTGCTTGAGCAGTGGAGCGTCTCGAGATCCCGGACGGGCTCCGCGATGCCGTTCTTGCGTCCGGCGCCGCTCAATCTTGCTTTTTTTTTTAGAAGGCCGCTCGATCTTGCTTGAGCAGTGCAGGCTGGAGCGTGACACATGGACCCCACCAAACTGATGGGCATTTTAGTCTACTCCCTCATCACATTCTTCTCTTCCCTATAGAAATTAATATTTTATTGGGTTCGATGTGTATCAGCAAATAGCCAAGATTGAGTGTTGTCCGTTGGCAAAAACGAATTTGAGTGATGTCCAGTCGCTAAAATCAACATTGAACGATGTCCCAAAGCAAATTTGCCCATGCTTGTTGATGAATCGGAGCAGTAGCAGCACGCGAAGTGGAACCATTTTAACCGCGCACACGCTAGGCCCAATAATAGGCTCGCCGCAGTAGTACACAACCCATGCATTGTTTACCCGCACGCTCTCGGCGGCGGTAACTCTCGGGATCCCTGCTGCCCACCCCGCCGCGGCGGCGTCGGCGCCGGCGCAGGCCGGGCTGTCGCGATGGCCGGCAACCCGCCGCATGCAGCCGTACGCTGCGGTGACTCGGCCGGCCGCGCGCCACGAAAACAATAGTGGTGCTGGTACCGTCGGCGCTCGTCGTCGCCGCCCACATGATGCGGCTGCACACACATGCACGCGCGCGCGGACTTTTTTTTTTAATCTCCTACTGTACGCGAAGATTAACGCGAGACCTTTTTTTGCCCCCGCATGCAACATGATTCAACCAGGCCGGGTTAGAAAAAAAAGGAAAGGTCGTGAGTTTGGTACGGGTCGTACGTACTACACGTCCACGCATGTGTTTTTCTCGGGAAACATGGAGCGTCCGTTCTAACCATGGGCGGAGATCAGAAAGAGCGCGCGGCGTGCGTGGATCGTCCGTGTCCTAACTAAGACCCCCGTAATACTAATATTCTTATTTAATGGAGGTGATGAGTCATAACATGGCGCTAGCTAAGATGCTCCTCAAGATATGGTTAGGTCTTTGGTGGCGCGATAAGGCTAGTCAGCATGCATGTATCATGCATGGCATGCATCATTGCAACAAAGCTTGGAACCCGTCCGGCAACCAGCGAACTCCAGCAACCAGGCCGCCCGGTCCATCATACATTTTCTGAAGTAGTGAAGTTGCTACTGGTCAGAGTTTGTAGTCTTCAACACTGACGTCTAGAACTCAGAGCTACTCTGTCTCATAATATAAGAATTATGAAAATGTAAAAAAATATGATATACTTAAAATATACATGATGATAAGACATGTCATAACAAAATAAATAATATTTACACATTTTTTAATAAGACGAGCGGTCAAATGTGAACATTAAAAGTCAACAAGTATATTTTGAGACGGAAAGAGTAGTGGCTACCCAATGTTTTTTTAAACTTTTAGCTAGCCAATGTGCACACGCAGGAACACAGGATGCCATGCCAGAGCAACACTCGCCGCGCCGGCTCTCATGTGCGCACAGGATTGGGATCCTCTGCAGTCGACTGCAGCCACTGCCGCGTGGGGCCGATGGGCGCGAGGGCCCACTCGCAGTGGCAGCAGCACTATGCAGTCGACTGCAGAGGATGCGCTCCCGTGCGCACAGGCACAGCTTGGACAGCGGGACACCCGGAACAGAAGTCACGGCATACCATTGGCTCTCCTCTCATTTTTATTTTTATTTTATCTAGGTGCTTGTGACAGCTCGTTTCCTTCACAGTGTTCATCAGGTTCGTCACTCCACGCACAGTGCTGTCAATGCACGCGACTAATAATTAAAGTAATTGCCGGATTAAAGTAATTAAATAAGAATAATTCGCTGGGTCATGGTTGTTTTAGATATGTAAATTTACTCAGATGAACAGTGCATTTGTAGTGTAAAAGTAGTGTGAAAGTACGTTTTGAAACACATGGTATGAGAGAAGATGTAACTCGATGTTATGAGTTAATAGTGTATTTGCAGTGCAAATTTGCACATTTAAACAGCCAAAAAAAACATTGTACCACTCCAGAATTTCTAAACCATTCTCACGCGGACAAGCAAGAATGCTCGAGGCGGAGGACACAGCCACGGCGATCGAGTAGCGTGCGCACCAACCCAAAAGGCCTTGCGGCTAGCACGAGATACATGAAGGGAGTCGTCGCTGCCAACATGGCTTGCTAATTCGCTAATCGTACGTCGGTCACGCGCGGGGTTTGGAGATTAGCGAGCGATTCGTGCGGCTTCACCAACACACCCAAGCAACTCGTTCCCGGCGAGGCAAGCGACTGCATGCTCTATAGCTAGCTACAAAATGGCACAGCGCAGATCTATCCGTAGGAGTCGAAACGATGCGGAGTTCCGGAGAACTCCGCGGCGAAGCGCACACGTTGGTTGTGTGGACGTGCGGTGTTGGTGTTCGCTTATGTTAGCATTGGATTATCTCGAATTCGTGTGTGTCCCTGTTTCGAAGTGGGAGTTCGGAAACGAGAATGGCCGCCGGCGGGCCACCACCCACGGCATGTGGATTGTTGAGTTAGGTGTAAATGAATAGTGAATGATAGTGAATGAGTAGTGAAAATTTGTGAGGTATTTAGTTGGGTGAAAAAATGGTGGAAGTGACGGAAGAATAGTGGAAATAGTGGATGTGATGTGATACATTTTGGTAGCAGGAAGATTTAGGCCTTGTTTAGTTAGTGGAAAAATTTGACTTTTCAAAGTTTCGAACTCCTGTAGCACACTGTAGCACGTTTCATTTGTTTGTGATAAATATTATCCTACCATGGCCTAACTAGGCTCAAAAGATTCGTGTCGCGAAGTACATCAAAACTGTGTAATTAGTTATTTTTTTTATCTATATTTAATACTCCGAACATATGTCTTTTGACGTATTTAATGTGATGTGATGGAGAGAGAGTGGAGAAAACGTTAGAATTTTTAACAAACTAAACAAGGCCTTATTTTTAGGTAGTTATATACAGTTTGGTTGTTGACTTTTATCTTCGAATACTAATTAAGAAAAAATAAATATGGGTTAATGACAAAACTCATTTCATAACATTTCTATTTTTAAGACGAATCTAACGAGTCTAATTATGTCATGATTAGACAACGTCAGGATACATTAAACAATCTCTAATGACAGATTAATTAGTTTTAATGGATTCATGTCGCAATTTCCCATCCGTCCATTTAATTAGTTTGTAATTAGTTTCTAACGAACTAAACATGCCTTATATGGTTGGTTACCATAGTTCTTATCGTGGGTTACAGTATCGTGGTTATTATAAGGGTATTTATACATCCTAATCTCAGCTTCAACATTACCAAATTGCGTATAGAACAAACAGTCTTGGTTCTCAAGCGCTGCATTTTCTGACCTTGTCATTGTCAACGGGCATATACATAGTTCAATACTACCTTAAACAAAGAATGCCCATGATTTGCGCTACATATTGTAGTCAGGCCGCGAGTTATCATCCCGCTCAACTTACCTGATTTCAACTGCGGAAAGTTTAAAAAGAAGAGAGAGGATAAGGGAGAACGCATAAACAAACAGGTAGGTGCAGTGCAGGACGTGTGTTGGTGCCCGCGTGGTGCATTTCTATCCTCTGAATTGATTGTCTCGTTTTTATTTTGCTGTTTGAAGGACGACGGACAAACTTTTGAAATTCTTTTGAAAAGTGTATTCCTTTTTCTATCTATGGCGTCCGAATTCCAAAACCATTTCCCCTGTTTGACTTGCTGGTCGGTTCTGTGCACCTGTACTACCTGTGGAGCAGTAGTTTTTTTAGATAATAGATTAAAATCCGGCCTCTACGAAACGTATACGGCCACCTTATTACAAGTTTAACAAGTTTTCAGCTTGTATTGCTGAACACAAAAGGGGACAAGAGATATCGAAGAGATCAAAAAGACGACAATCTATTATTATGTTTCCATTCATGATTGGTCTGTTCCAAGACAATAACCTTTAGCATTGAGCTCGCCTTCCGGAACATCTCCTTTGTGGAGCAGTAGTTAAAAGCTAAAAACAGCGTTGGTTGGTGACCGACCTGACAATAAGATCAATCAAATCCCTCACCGGGATTATATTCGCTAATTTACTACTACGCGAGAATAAATAGGAGTCTATGGGCTACCTGTCCTCTTACGGGTAGCATGACTTTTCTATCTATCCTCATAAAAAATACAATCTTCTCCCGTGATGTGAAATTGGTGCCGAGAATATTGCGACGGCGCATGGTTTTTAGTGACTAACCACAGTATCTTATCGGCTGTATCCCGTTGATGCAGACCGCAGGCGGCAATCAATCAAGTTTTGTTAACTAAACGATGCTAAATTCCAGCGGTTCTTCACCGGTTGCTGCATTTGTTCGAGTTCTCTCATTTCTTCGCTACCGGCAAGGAATGCGCTGCCTCAACAGATGGGTACGCAGGAGCACCGGCCTCAAAATTTTCGGTGACATCGCAGCGTCATTCAGATATCCCGGAGGAGGAACCGGAAGCAAAACGCGGCGGAGACCGGGGTCTATCTCTGCGCGATCGCGGACGCTCTTTTCCGGTGGACAACAGAAAGAGCACCGGCCGGTCAGAGGTGTGGAGGAGCCGGGACGGGAGCGTGTACATTTCCCATCACCCGCACGAGGACGACGGGGTCTCGGGATCGGATTCGGCCCTAGGCGAATGTAGCGTCTGACTCTCGGACGAGCGGATGTCGTCGAAAGCAGCAGCATGCAGCATGGACGTCAGATATCCCGGATCTAGCTCTTGACCACGTAACTCGTGCGGTTGTATCTTTGCGTTCCAGACAGAACGGCCCTGTTCTGACTGCGGTCCGTGGACCGGGAGTCCGGGGGGTTCTGGCGGCATTGCCGGCAGGACGCTAGATTCGGGGACGACGAGCACAGCTGCTGCCTGCCGCACAGGGCATTGCTTCAGCTTCACGGCCAAGCGGCACACCGCACAGCTACACTGCTACAAGGCACTGCCATGTAATCAGTAATCTTGTGTTTGGGTTTCAAAAGGCCTAAAAACCCGTGGGCTGCTTAGGCAGGCTTTTAATTCCAAGAAAAAAAAGTTTAGGCAGGCTCTGTTTGACTACTACTAAGAAATGACTCCGGGCCCATACAATTATACAAAGTACCTAAACTAACTAGGAGGAGGAGGAGGAGGATTTTCTGTTTGTGTGGGCTGTCACGGGGACCGTCCCATTTGCAGCACCACGGACCCAGTCCATATGAAACAAGGATCGTTTAGGGAGGCCGTCACAATACCTCACGGGCCAGGAGCGCAGAACACATACAGCCCACAACTCTCAGGGGACTGTGGCAAACCCGGTGATCATCATCGGAAGAGCAGGAGGACCTGAGGCATGCCGTGATAATCATGTTCTGTAGTCCTACGGAGTGCGACACTTACAGCTGGTGGTACATCATCACATGCGCCAAGTTGACGTCTTCGCGGACCCAGCACGTGCCATTTGCCGACACGGGCCCCCCTTGGTAAAGTCTCAAGTCAGGACTCATGAGCAGCCTACGTTATCCAGTAATCGGGCAATCCCGGAACGCTGATTCGCACCAGTGGTGGTAAAGAACCTTCCTATTTGAACGGACAAATTTGAGGATCTGAGCCAAATCATAATTCTATACATATTTGAACTAACAATCAAATAAGACTTTTTTTTAAATGAAGAATGAAATAGGGTCATGGCTTGCAGCGGTGAGCATATTCCATCGGAATCGCATCCCCCACACCACATCATCATTTTTACCGAGGGCCCGGCCAGCACGTGAGAGGACATGGACTGGAGAGAGGAAATCAGCTTTGCTCAGAGCTGCCTGCCACTATCAATGGTGGATGCAGCAGCTCCACTCCGGGTGGGATGCGGCCACGCTTGGGGTAGAGAGATTCCATGGCAAGAAGCACGGTGACCGCGCGCGGTGATCCGTCGCCTGATACGTGTCGCTGATCCCTGCGCCGCGTGCAGCGGCGGTGTTTGTCTTCCGAGATCGGACGCGACACCATAGCGCATGCTTCTGGATTTTATTTTTTTTTGGTTGTTGTTGTTTTTGGATTTTGGATTTGCTTGTGCAGTTGGTGGTTGCATCAGTACTCGTTGGTCGTGGGGACAATGCGATAATCAAGCTTATAGTCAAATTGACATTGGTCTGATCACCGCAAAGTCCGCAACTAAATAGCACTCGCAACAATCGTCAGGACTCGGGAGCAACAACACATCTTTAAGCAGAGCAAGGTCGCAAACAAGATACGGATGATAAAACCCAAATGGATAGAAGAAAATGATGATCCGAGCGCAGTACAGAATTTTAACACTCGAGAACTCCGGCCTGTTCAGCTGGTGGCTGACGCACTCCGACCTGTTCAGCTGGCTGACGCTGATTTGTTCTGAGAGAAAAGTAGATTTATTCTGAGAGAACATTATCGCTAGCTGGTGACTGATAAGCCCAGCCAAACGAACAGGGCGCTCAAACTCTGTACAGCAAAGCACAGACGGCGGATGCTCAATCGGACAAAGCTCACCGAAGAAGAAGCCCCTCTCACTCACTCACGGAAGCAGGACGGACGGACGGACCGACGCACGACGAAGGGAAACGACTGGAAACTAAACACGGACTCGAGACACACCATGCATCACACCACAGATCGATCCGATCACGCACGACTTTGCTTCTGCAGTTGGTGCGTGGGGACAATGCGATAAGCCGACAATCAAGCTCAGTCAAATTTGACATTGATCTGATCACCGCAAGTCCGCAACTTAATAGCACTCGCAACAATCGTCAGGAGCAACAACACATCTTTAGCAGAGCAAGGTCGCAAACAAGATACGGATGATAAAACCCAAATGGATAGAAGAAAATGATGATGATCCGAGCGCAGTACAGAATTTTAACACTCGAGAACTCAAACTCTGTACAGCAGAAGCACAGACTGCGGATGCTCAATCGGACAAAGCTCACCGAGGAAGAAGCCCTTCTCACTCACTCACGGAAGCAGGACGGACGGACCGATGCATGACAAAGGGAAACGACTTTGGAAACTAAACACGGAGACACACCATCACCATCGATCACACACGACTTTATTCTAGCAACATGGCAGCTGGAGACCGCAACTGGCTGGCTGATCTCTCAGACTCCGGGTCGTGGCGATGACCAATGCAGCGCCGGGGGACCGCACATTTCTGCACACGCAAGCAACAATCAGGCGTCAATTAACATCGTGTTAACGAAATGTTAGGAAAATTAATTGAAAAGGAAACGAGGAGATAAGCTATCAGCGTCTACCGACACTCGCTTTATGGTGGTGAAACTTCTAGTGCGGGTTGGTAAGATGTTCAGATATTTTCTACTCTCTGAAATCAAGATCTAGGAAAAAAAAAAGCAGCGGCAGCTAAGACTACTTACACCAGGGGACGATCTTCCAGCGCTGGTTGTCGCCCTCGCACCACTTCCAGAGCACGATGTTGGTGCCGTCGCGCACGCCGCCGTGGTCCTTGTCGCCGTGGTAGGCGTCGAAGTTGAGGTAGATGTTGTTCACCATGCGGATGCAGCGGAAGCCGTGCCCGACGTCGCGGCTCTCCGTCCACAGCACCGACTCGTCCTGGTAGTTGGGGTTGTACGGCACCAGCTTCACCTGCAACACCCAAAGCGGCCGGCCGGCGGCGGCCAAAAAATCATTCCTCGATCCCTCCGATAACCCAAAAAAAAAAAATACAGCACGACGAAGAGATCAAGGAAGGGCGGCAGGCAGGACAAGGGTTGATTTACCTGGTGACCCTCGCCCTGGGAGTGCTTGATGGCCTCGCCGGTGACCTTGTTGACGAGCGCGAAGGCCGGGTAGCCTTCCTCGTCCTTGATGCTGTTGCTGTGGCGCATGTCCTTGATCCAGTGCTGGTACTCGTCGCGCGGGTTGGTGGGCGCGAGGCAGACGGCGCCGTGGCGGACGGTGACGCTGAACCCGTCGTCGGCCTTGCAGTAGATGCGGACGGTGGGCTCGCCGTGGCCGTGGGGCGCGTTGGCGGCGCTGCCGCCGGCGTGGGCCTCGTCGCCCCACGGGAGGATCTTCCACCTCTGGTTGTCGCCCTTGGCCCACTCCCAGAGGACGACGGTGGTGCCGTCGTGCACGCCGCCGTGGTCCTTGTCGCCGTGGAAGGCGTCGAAGTTGAGGCGGATGTTGTTCACCATGCGGATGCAGCGGAAGCCCTTGCCCACGTCGCCGCTCTCCGTCCACAGCACCGACTCGTCCGGGTACTCCGGGTTGAACGGCACCAGCTTCACCTGAAACAACGAAGAAAAGGCATGAATAAAATCGAACAGAACGCAAGAACAGAGAGGGGATTCAGGGAAGAAAAGAAAAGAAGGTACCGGGTGGGACTGGCCGAGGGAGTGCTTGATGGCGAGTCCGGTGGCCTGGTTGACGAGGGCGAAGGCCGGGTTGCCCTCCTCGTCCTTGATCTGGGTGCTGAAGCGCATGTCCTTGTACCAGTGCTGGTGCGGGTCGCGCGGGTTGGAGGGGGCCAGCATCACGTTGCCGTCGCGGACGGTGAGGCAGTAGCCCTCGTCGGCCTTGCAGAAGATCTTGAAGGTGGGCTGCTGGGCGCCGCCGCCGTGGTGGCCGCCGGGAGCCGGGGGGTTCTGGCCGTGGTGGCCGTGGTGGTGCCCGAAGCCGAACATCTAGCGGTGTAGGTGGGTTTTGGAAGGGTTGATCGCTTGATCAGGGACAGGAGAATGGATGATGATTTGGGACGGGGCGAGGAGAAGCTGTGCGCCTTGGGGGTCCCATTTATAGATGGAAATGGAGACCTTTGTGCAGATTTTTACTGCAGACGGTGAAAAGAATCCGAGGTGACTCTGGTCCCAAATGCAACGAGAGAGAGAGAGTCTGGACGTTTGGTGAGCTACTACTGTGGACCTGTGAACTGCCCTGTCTGTATGACGTGTGGGGCCGGATGCAGGGCGTGACAGCTACTACCATCAATGACCTGTGGGCCGGATCAGGAACGTTCTGGACGCACGACGTGTGATTGTGTTAGAATCTGGCCATCTGGGTGGGTGATTAGCATCGGTATTTACTGAGCGCTATGATTTGAGCCCTTTTCTGGTGTAAATATTCGACGTTCACATTTGACTCGCCTTGAGTGAAGTAAAGTACTCCACCGGCCAAACAGAATTTGACTCGTCTTTTGCACAACCGCTGCTCGCTAGCCAATTTGTAGCCGGAACCAACAGCATATTTTGTCAGTTGCTTCGGCCTGGCCAAAGAAAAAACTTACGGAACGTGATTTCATAAAAACTTAGCGGAAGCAACTAAGGATTACGAGGAACAGTTGTTATCCATGAAGAAAGTATCAACTATCGGAACGGTCATGCTGAACCGGGGCCCTATTTGGGGACGGTGACGCGCCGTCCATGCGCTCGTGGTCACTTGTTCACTGTCCGGTGGCCCCAGTCCCCGACGCGTCTACTATGATACTCCCTCCGTCCCAAAATATAAGATCTTGTTGGCTTTTGCTTATCACATTTGACTGCACGTCTTATTCAAAAAATTTATAAAAATATTATTTATTTTGTTATGACATGTTTTATCACTATGTATATTTTAAGTATATCATAATTATTTTTACATTATCATAAATTTTTTTGTATAAGACGAGTGGTCAAATGTGATCGGCAAAAGTCAACCAGACATTTTATTCCGAGACAGAGCGAGTACATGGAAAAGGACCCGAGCCCGCCGGGGTGTCCTCGAGGCCTGCATGTCAACAGTGGGCACCTCCTACGTGGCCTTGTAAGCTCTGCGCCACATGCCCCCACACACATGTGTTAGCCGGAAGCATAAACAACGCGGCGGAAGGTGGATTTGCTTTGTTCTCTCCTCCTTTTAAACAAACAAAGGCCCCAGGACGAAAATGATTTGCGTGCATGTTGGTCACTGATCTCTGTCTGATGCGTGCTCCCGACGCCCCATGATTTTGATTAGGAAAAGCGGAAAACGCTCGGGTCCTCTTCTGATACGCACACGAACACGATCGCCCGCGATCTCAAGTGGGCTCGTCCCCCGTCCCGAACGACAAGTCACAAGCGCTTGCTCTTCTCCTCCTCCTCGGAGCCACCGGAGCCCGAGCTACGCGCATTATTGCACGGCCGCGAGCCGTCGTTGGCTCTCGCGGCCGGAGTCGATCCCCTTCTCGATTTTCACTGCTGCAGTTCCACCACGGATGGATGCTGTTGCTGTGCATCTGGGGAAAATATTTTCCCCGTGCATCTGTGCTCCAACTGACCATAACATCCGGCTTTTTTCTCGAAAAAAAAAGTTTTGATTCCGGCAGCCGTCCCACCGACCACCGGATCAGGCGTCGATGGAAAGTGACGGACGGTGGTGTCATCAAATTTGCACAGACGAATAGTACTTAATTAATATATTGTATTGGAAAGTTGTGAAGAAAATACTAATGAAGAACGTGTTTTGAGAGAAAATGTGACTCAATATGTGATGGATTTATAATGAATATTATTCCCTCTATCTCAAAATAACTGTCATTTTCGCTTTTCAGAAACAATTTTAATTGAATATATATAAAAATATATTAATATTTATGGTAAAAATTAATATCATCAGATAGATATTTGAATCTACTCCCTCAGTCTCAAAATAAATGCAATTATAAGATTCTAATTTTGTCTCACAAAAATGCAACTTTGGCTAACTAATTAGAAAAGACAAGTGACTCCAGAAGCTTCTCACACAAAAGACAAGTAAATGTCTAGATCTTTCTCATAAAAGATAAGGAACAATTTGATCATTTTACATCTGAATTGCATTTATTTTGGGACGGAAGAAGTAATTTTTTACAATATTTTCTAATAATTCAGATACTACACATATTTTCTAAAAATTCAGTCAAACTTGTGACACGAAAATCAACCATGATAATCATTTTAGGACGGATAGAGTATGTACAATCAGACCCCCACGGCCCACCCAACGCACGCGGTTGTACTGACATCACGCGGCGTGTCCGTCGAGTCCAGAACGTTCGTACGACGCCGACGCGCTCACGAACGCGGTCTCTCTTTTCCTCGCTTCCGGCTGCTCTGCTGCCATCTTCTGATCGGAGCGTGATGAACGATCGCTCCACGTACTACTCGCCCCCAAAGTCCACCTGCTGCCGTTCGCGACGAGCCGATGACAGGCGAGCAAACACAATTATGATTATCCCTCCCCGAGCTCTTAAGAACGACTACAATACGTATCCGAAGCAATTAAAGAATGTTTTTTCTTTTCTGTTCAAAAATTAAAGAATTGCTTGTTTTCTGGAGTATATCGGTAGGCTTCAAAGCTGTGGTACGTGTTCGGCCGTCGTTCCAGACGCGACGCGCCAGTTTATCGCGGTGTCAGGCCGTCGGTGCCCACAGACCATGCAGCGGCCGGACGTCGGGATCGTGCATTCCGGGGACGGGGAGAACTGAGAAGTAGTGATTAGTGGAGGTCGTTACTGTTCGGTTAGCTAGTGGCTCGTGTTGATTTGTTTTGAAAACAATGTACTATTATATTAGTTGATTAGTGGTGATAGGTACTGATTTTTGAGAGAGAAAAATAATACTGACTGATAGCTCAGACAAAGAGGATGCTAATCTGACCCCGGATTCTAAGAACGTTCCACCTACTTCTTGCCCACGGGCCAAATGTCCAAGTCCAATGGATCCACAAGAAAAAGAAATTCATCTAATGATGCTTCTCTGGCCTCCAAATACTCGAAATCCTCTCCGAGTACACATTGGAAGTACTCCTTATGTCTTGAGTATTCATTTTACTTTTTTAATACATAGTCTTTGCTATGCACTCGATATGTTTTGTATGTCTAAATACATAACAAATTTTATGCACCTAGAAAAATTAAAAGTAAATTATATTTTGTTTGAATTTTTTATTTCAAATCTTCATTATTCAAAAAGTTTGTACAAATATAATTAAATTTAGTTCATTTGTGAAGACTTTTTATTAATAAAGCAATCTTCAACAAAAGATGACATGTTTTACATAATTTTTTTAAAAAGGATAAGCGGCAAAAATTAAAGTTAAATGATTAAGTAAGTTATGATTTACTAGAACGGAAGGAGTAGTAATTTAGAACGACGGAGTACCCTCATTTTTATTTTGTGACGAACGCGGTAATATCGCTGCTGTTGCTATTACTGAACTCATTGCTCCGTACGTCATTGCTACGAGTGGAGCTGGTGGTCGGTCCCGTAACATGTAAATAGGCATGAATGGCCTGGCCTCTTTGCAGGGTGTGTTTAGAAGCTAAATTTTCTCTAAAATTCACTATGTAAAAAGAAGATTTCCCATCACATCAAACATCACATCAAAAATGTCGGCACATGCATGGAGTACTAAATGTAGATGAAATCAAAAACTAATTACACAGTTTGGATGTACTTTGCGAGACGAATCTTTTGAGCCTAGTTAGGTCATGGTGGGACAATATTTACCACAAACAAACGAAAAGTGCTACAATGCTTTTCAGTTCGAAACCGTGCTTTTCAGCCCAAAATCCGTGCAAAATCCCAGAATTTTGCATCTCAATTTTGAGATCTAAACACACCCGCAGTTGCATGCACAACATGACAACAGTGTGAATCGTGGTGTTGCGCTCATGGTTTTCGGCCTTCTGGCTGCATCCTCCGTTTCCTCCCCTGCCTGTGAATCCGGACGATGGGGGAAACGGGAAAAGGACTTGCCGCAGTTGTGCACTTGTGCTCGTACAGTCGTACTATCACGATTCTTTACTCCACTCGTAGCCAGTAGCCTAACCTTTCAGCTTTCGGCTGCATTGCTAGTAGTCCGTGATTTACTGAAAAGTTAAGTTGACACCCACACAATGAGCGTTCTTGTCCGTACCTTAATAATGGTAAGCGTATGTTCAGTTTCTCAAGCAAAAATTTTTCACCCGTCGCATGGAATCGTATGAAATTTGAATGTAAATGAAGAAAACTAATTGCACATATCGTGATAACTTTGCGAGATAACTTTTTAAACTTAATTAATAAATTTGTCTCACGATTTTCAAACGAGTATTGTAATTAGTTTTTTTTATCATTATCCGAACATCCATTCCAACATCATATTAAACATATGATGTGACACCACACAAGTTTGCAACATTTTTTTCGTCACGGAGGAGCATCCCCACCTAAATTTCATTTCAAGGGCCGCAACAGCAGGCCAAATGTTTAACATTACGGCCCTGTTTGGCAGGGCTCCGGCTCCGGCTTCACGAGCGGCTCCAGCTGGAGCCCTGCCAAACGATTATTTTTGCACCGGCTTCGGTGTGAAGCCGGCAAAGGAGCCGTCCGCGGCTCTCAAAGGATAGGAGGAGCCAGGAAAAGGAGGCTCCCAGCGGCTCCACGGTTCAGCGTCCGCGATTGCCCTTAAAGTTCACCGAAATTACAACGATTTTGCCACCCGAGTAAACACCCGTGACCACCCACCCCGGCCAAAAAAAAATGAAACAGATCCCCCCCCGAAACAGAGGCCCCCTCCCTCCCTCTCCCACGCGCAACAGGGCGACGCGCCGGCGGCACCATGAATCCCCCCCGGCGGCCGGCGGCAGCGGCGCGCAAGGAGGGCACCTCGGACACCGGAATCGACGGATCCACTCCTTCCGATGTCGATCCAGGCTTCAGCGGCGGCGGAGGGTCCCTGTACGGGGCAGGCGGAGGAGCTGCGGCGGCCGGCCATGGTGGAGGAGCTGCGGCGGCTGGCCAAGGCGCAGCGCACGTGCTGCAGGCCCTTCTGGGGAGGGGCGTGGAAGCTGCGTGGCCCAACTCCCCGGCGGCCGCCGCAACTGCCTCCCCAAGTGCAGGGGCCGGCCTGGTTGGTGGAGGGGCGGCCATGGCGGGTGGCTTGCAGGACTGGTGGAACAGCCAAGGGGCCACGACACTCGGGCTAGAGTGGCTTGCTAGCGTACTTACTGCTGCGACGGCGCCGGCTTCGGCATCCGTTGGGAACCATGCAACGGCCGAAGATGCAAGGGTGGAAGAACCTGTAGTAGAAGGAGGCCTTGCTCGCCGACGAGGGGGACGCGGTGGCCGCGCACCTAGGCCGCGGGCGCCGGTTCGTGCTGCCAGTGCAAGCGTCCACGTCGACCTGACCGATCCAGTGTAAGAATAATTCCCTTCCTACCAATTTTCTAGATAATATTGCAATTATGTATGATGCATTAGAATCTGAATGTGGAATCCATAGTATACTTAAGTTCAAAATCAAATGGGAAGTATAATATTGCAATGTTAGATGCTGTAGAATATTGCAATGTATGCTGCTGTAGCCGGCTGTATGCTATTGCAATACTTTCCTAGTGCACTTCACGGGTTTCACATCTCGTACCACTGTTTTATGTAATGACAGTAGGTTGATGCAATGACAGTAGTGCAAAACCTGTTGGACTCATCAGATGCAGAGTCTTTTCTTGGAGAAAAATGTACCTGCTGTTGCAAGCTATACTTGCTCTTGTGTTTTTCTCACCTGAATTTGAATAGGTTGATCATGGTTGCTGTTCCCTCTGTTTTAAAATATGTGAGATGTTTGAACTGTGTAGCTTGTCATACATGTTTCGCATCAGTATATGGTTTGTGTACTCGCAGATCCTTCATGTAGTCTGGATACATGTTCCCTCTGTTTTAAATTTGAATGATTGATGTTTTGAACTTATGGGATTGATGTTGCTGGTAACAGAGAAGCTGATTGGTGTGATGAGAACACTAGAATAGTGTGTGAGCTTTTTGCAGACGAAGTGCAAAAAGGAAATCGTGACTCCACTCATTTGAATAAGACCGGGTACTCAAATATGATAACAAGGTTCAAGGATAGGACTGGGCTTCTATATACTAGAAAACAGTTCAAGAATAAATGGGATAAGATGAAAAATGATTATGGTATTTGGAAGCGTCTCACTAAGGAGACAGGTTTAGGATGGAGTGAATCAGGGAAAGATATTGTCATGACAGATGCTTGGTGGAAGGAAACAGCTAAGGTATGTGACTGAAAATTAGTTGTTTTTCAATTTTCTTGCATTGTTATGGGACTGAAAAATTATTTGTTGCATTGTAGAAAATAAAGGGTTGTACCAGATTCAAGAACAGAGGCATCCAAAATGAGGAACAATTGGAAATTATGTTTGAAGACATTCGTAACACCGGTGATGACCATTGGCGTGCCTCAAGTGGTTTACCACCTTCCCAAGCAAGCCCGCCACAATCTCCCATTCTTGTTCGTGATGAAGATGAAGCCTTGCATGAAGATAGTGAGCCGGAGGAGGTGACACCTACAAGTGGGAGGGGGAAGAGAGGCAAAGGGGCTGATAGCAACAAAGGAAAGAAACCGAAGACAAATGCAGGTCATTGGTTTCATGAACAGATGGGCAAGATTGTGGAGATGAACGAGAGAACAACGGCTTCTTGTGAGTCAATTGCAATGAGGGAGGACAAATCTGGTTGCTCCATAAAGGATGTAATGGCTTTGGTGAAGGAATGTGGTGCTGTTCCATCGACAAATGAGCATTTCATAGCATCAATTATTTTTACCAAAAGATCCGAAAGAGAGATGTTTATGACTTTGGACACTCATGAGGAGAGATTTGATTGGTTGACAAAGAAACATGAGTGGATGACAAGAAATGATGTGCCTAAGTAGACAATCATGAGTGAAATGATTGGCTTCTAGCATCACCAATGTATCCTTCCAATTAGTACTTTTTATTTTTTTGTTCCTAAGTAGACTATTTTCATGGCTTGTAATAATTTCACTCTGTGTGGTTTCATAAACAGTTTACTGTAGGGTTGTTGTAATGGTACCCTTTTATTTAATGAGTGTTGTTTATCTCTTGTACAGATCTGACTCTTCTTCTCAAAACACTGATAGTGGTTCTGATGATGATTGGGCTATGAAAAGTATGGCATTGATGAGGGCTGCTCAGACTAATTTATTTGCTACTGCTCTTGTTGCTTCTAAATATTTCATGACATATCATGACAAAAAGGATGCCAGAACTCCACAACAGAGTGGTTTTAGTTGGACATTGGAAAGACTTGATGATGGGCGAAGCTATAAAATGTTCAGGATGGAAGCACAACTATTTTATCAGCTGCATGATTTGCTTGTGAGTAAATATGGTCTGCGGTCATCTTTGCATATCAATTCCATAGAATCACTTGCTATGTTTCTTGCTTCATGTGGGCATGCTATGTCCTTTGGTGCACTACATGGTGTTTTTAGCCATTCCGGGGAAACCATTAGTAGAAAATTTGAGGAGGTCTGGTTTTGTGTGGTGGCTATGTGTGAGGACTATATAAGGCCAATTGATCCTAATTTCCGTACTACACATCGAAGGATTACTAATGATCGTAGGATGATGCCTCATTTTAAAGATTGCATTGGAGCACTTGATGGTAGTCACATTTTGGCAACACCACCTTCACAAGACCTTGTTAGATACATTGGCCGAAGTGGGAAAGCAACACAAAATGTTCTTGCTATTGTTGATTTTGACTTGCGATTCACATATGCATCAATTGGACAACCCGGATCTATGCATGACACTAATGTGTTGTTTCATGCACTAAGGCATGATCATGATACGTTCCCGCACCCCCCTGCAGGTACCTTTCTATATTCTTGGTTTGGCTCACAAGTATTTACATGAAAATATTGTGCATATACCTCATATAGTTTTGCATGTGATTTTAGGAAAATATTATACTGTTGATGCTGGATATCCAAATAGGTCGGGATACTTGGCACCATTCAAGGGTACAAGGTATCATATTCCAGATTGGAGGAGGGGTTCTGCTCCAAGTGGTGAGCTTGAGCACTTTAACTATTTGCATTCAAGTATACGCAATGCCGTAGAGCGTGCTTTTGGTGTGTGGAAAATGAAGTGGAGAATACTTCTCAAAATGCCGAGTTTCCCATTGGATAAGCAAAAGATGATTGTTGCTGCAACTATGTGCCTTCATAACTTCGTTCGTGAGAACAGCACACAAGATATAGATTTTGCTAAATGTGACCGGGATCCTGATTATGTGCCCACTATACCAGCAAGATATAGAAGATATATTCATGCAGGAGATACATCAACTCCAGAATCAGATGATCGGAGCATGGATATATTTCGTGACAACCTAGCACGGGCAATCTTTCTTTCTAGATCATCTTAGCATGTATCCATGGTTGTATGGTTTATGTGAGGATTGACTCCTTTAAAATTACTCTATCTAGTAATATAAGAAGACAATTATTATTACCTAACAAATATTTCTATTTATTTATTTATTTTCACGTATTGCTATTTATTTATTTATTTATTTATTGTCACGTATTGCTGCACATCTCATCAGTTTCATCAACTTAAGTACCTAAGGGCATATTGGTCATTGACCATTCCAATCCATTCATTAAAATCAGGGTGGAGCCGTTTTGCCAAACGTTTTCCAAAATGGCTCCAGCTCCATTAGAGAAGCCGCTCCATCAGAGGAGCCGGAGCCGTTTTTGGAGGAGCCGGAGCCCTGCCAAACAGGCCCTACATCTTCAGCAGAAGTGGAAATAAAGAGAGAGCCAAACACATTTGCTAAGTTTTTACATTGAAGAAAACATCGAGCGCCAAGCTTCTTCTATAGCGAGCCGGTCACTCCGGGGGAGGCAAAGGCTCCATTGCCGCGCCTCATCCCTGCTGCTTCTACAGAAACGCGTGAGTGAGGGATGGGCGTTGGAGAAGACGACATCATTACAGTGTTTCCAGAGCATCCAGTAGGCAATAGGTCAGCAAAGTAAGTGTCAGGGGTTGAGACCTGGACGGATCCGCAAGGGGGCTACCCAAGCGGTTTGCAGGTTAATGGAAGGATCGGGAGGTGGTAGTTCACGTGATGAACTCGGAACACGGCAAGTAGGCGAAGAACACGGGGACACGAGGGTTTTAGACTGGTCAGGCCTCCGAATAGTAAAACCCTACGTCTAGTTGTGGTGTATTGCGTGGAGCGTGAAGGAGATGAAGGTGTCCCCTCGAATGGAGTCCTAGACCGCCTTATATGGGGAACGGGCTAGAGTTTCCATTCGAGGTTGGTTACAAAATGGAAGGTTATCCTCCCGGATTACAAGGAGTATCCCGAGATACTCGGACTAACAAGCGGCACCCAGCCGCGTTCTATTGCTTGCCTTGCACTCCAAGCACCGCGGATTCTCCGGGATTTGGATAAGGTCGCCCGGGGTCGTCGGGTCACTGGATAAGGTCCTTGGGCCCACTTGCAGGTCGGCGGGGCTTCTGGCAGGTCGGACCTACCTGTCGGGGACGGCTGAGACCCTGGTCGGTGGGGACCCATGGGTACCCATGTCTCTTAAGCCCCCGATCGACGTGTAGGCGTAGCGGCCGAGACGAGGTCATGTCGAAACTTGGCGAAGACATGGCACTGTCAAGGTCATGTAGGGTGCATGGGGATCCAAAAAAGAAAAAACCCCTCTAATGTGCGCATGAAGTCGAACATCGAGCACCTGGAATATGAATCTAGAAGGTCGAAGTGAAGGCTAGACGTCGATCTTGAAGAACCGCCAACCTGACCTGGATCAGGTGACACAAAGTAGCTCTCGCGACCTTCAGAAAGGCCGCAATGCCAACCGTAGGTAGGTCGAGCAGAGAAGTAATGGAAGCAGGCTTCCAGTAGGTCGATGTGACTTAGAAGTAAGAGGGCGTCGTAAAATGCACTCGTGGAGTAGCCCCCGAGCAGTAAAGCAACCAAAATGGCCGGTTTGATGCTCCAAAAAAGAGGAAGAAAAGGAGCATCTACTGCCTTCTATTTTATCAGCATGATGCTCTGACAAACTGAGCCAGTAGGTCAAAACACCTGGAATCTTGAGGAAGATGCCAAACGCCGAAAGTTGTCGTTGCCTGAGTCACGAGCGCACTGTACGGTCACGGGTCTGCTCCCATGCAAGGCACAAGTCATTGTCCACTCGCAAGGGACAAAAGCACCAGGATGTAGTCAGGTAGTGGAAAGGCACGCCAACGCCCCCACAGGTGAACAGTGACCTCGTGCTTCACGCGGGAACAGTGACCTTGAGGATAAGAATGCCAAGCAAGCTGGGTTGCGGATAAGATCGGAGGCCGAGTTGCTGCGGGTATAAATAGGTGCCCACGCGATTGAGCAAGGAACCCAAGCTGCTTGTTGAAGCCATGGTGACGCTGTGTAGTAATTTCTCCATTCTATGGACTTGCGTCCGTCTACCAGAGCATAGAGCTAGTGTCATTCATGCTTGGAGCAAGAAGAATGCTTGCGAAGCCCGAAGAACTTGATCACCCGCTGCTCCCGTGCCCACCGAGGAATCCAAGTGAAGCAGGGGGCAATGCTAGCGTCGGCAGGCCTCACACGCAGAGGCCTGATGTGATGCTGGAGGCCACCTTGCTCCACCAGGTGAGGCCAGAGGTGATGCTGGTCCCCACAGGAAACCTGTTGGAGCGCGAGTAGAGGAGGTTGTGTGGCAGCTGCCTCTATAGCGGCGGTAGAGGTCTTCAACCAGGTCCTGAGGCTAGAAGAAAACTTGCGATACACCTTATTAGTGTAGACTGTATCGCAAACATTATATAAGGTAGCTCAGGGCCATTAATGTCTTTGTATCTTGTAATTGGCCAAGGGCCAAAGTCCTTATAGCTTATGAGGCTTTATATATGCATTTGTATGACAAATGGTATTTTCCAAGTAGATGTAGGGGCGTCCAGGCAGTAATGGTATGGCTACCAAGGTCTCAGCAGGGCTATATTAGCACGTCGACCTTCGGAAGGCCTTAAGAAGTGACAAAAAGCCGTGTCAACCTGAATCAACACGACTGTTGTGTGGTGGCACAACACAGGGTGTCAACCTGAGAATTTTTAGGTCTAGGCGACCTAGAAGGCAGCAGGGCCTTAGCGACCTCAGGGAGGAGCTGTAGGTATGACCAGGAGGTCGCCAACAGGCAGTGGATCCTTTAAGCACGGAGCCATTGGTGTAAACCCGCCATTGTAGGCCGAGGCGACCTAGAAGGCAACAGGGCCTTTAAGCACGGAGCCATCGGTGTAAACCCGCCGTTGTAGGCCAAGGCGACCTAGAAGGCAACAAGGCCTTTAAGCACGGAGCCGTCGGTGTAAACCCGCCGTTGTAGGCCAAGGCGACCTAGAAGGCAACAAGGCCTTTAAGCATGGAGCCGTCGGTGTAAACCCGCCGTTGTAGGCCAAGGCGACCTAGGAAGCAGCAGGGCCTTTAAGCACGGAGCCGTCGGTGTAAACCCGCCATTGTAGGCCAAGGCGACCTGAAGGTCGTCAAACGGGCAGGAAACCTTGAAGTAGATATCAGTTGTAGCATAGTAGGGGGCTTGAATGCAGGGCATAACGGGTCCGTGGATGCTAAGCCGTTGACCAAGGAGCCAACGGGCGTAAATCCCGCACGACGCGAGCCGTTACTGCCTGTGACCGTTAGGCCGAAAGAACCAATGGAAAAGATCCGTTGGGTCATCGAGAAACCCGCAGGAATTAGATCCCGCAAAAACGAAGAGACGTTGAGCGCAGTGGCCCACAGCACCGCTGGGGCCCATCTATAAAAGGCCAAGTGAAGGGCCGAGGACCTCACTTACTTCCATTTCCACCCAGATTTAGGGTTCCGCTGCCTCCGTAAAAGTGTTCTGCGCGAATCCACCGATGCCGCCGCACTCAGATCCGCGTCGTCGTGCACCGTCGCATGCACCCAAAGTCCTTTATAGTGTTTAGAGCTAGATCCACCGGTATACAAGAAGAAGAGATGGCTCCCGATCTTGCGCCGCTGCCGGAGAGAATCTGGGAGCCCTCGACAGTGGTGGAGGAGCAGCTCCAAGGTCTGGTGGCTCGCGGGCTGCTGAAGCCTAAGGAGGAGGTGGGCTGGAGGTCGGCGACCGGCGAGGCCTTCCCCACTGAGGGGACCGGCGAGACTGTCGCCTTCGTCGTGTACATCGAGCGCGGATTCGAGGTCCCCACAGGTGACTTCTTCTGCGGGCTCCTCCACTACTACTAGATTGACCTGGTACACGTCGTCCCCAACGTCATTACCACCATTTCATCCTTCATCCACCTCTGCGAGGCGTACTTGGGGATACCGCCACATTTCCACCTGTGGCGGTACTTCTTCGAGCTGAAGAAGACGGGGAACTCTGAGGTCATGGGAAGTGTCGGCTTCATGCCCTGCCGCTACATGAAGCCGGTCTACATCGACATGGTGCTGCCGGACAACACCACGGGGTGGAGACAAGGTTGGTTCTACATCGACAACCCGAAGCCAGCGCTACCAACAAGGTCGGGGTACGCGCCGATCCCGGTGCTGGAGTGGGTCAACCAGCTGATGTCGCGGGAGAACGACGCCTTCAAGCCGCTGCTGGAGAACCTAGCGAGGCTGAAGGCGGAGGGGCTGATAGGGGGTGCGGTGGCAATCAGCTTCAGCCAGCGGCTCCTACAGCCGATCCAAGATCGGGTGCACCCGGCGTACGAGTACTGGGGCCAGGTCGACCCCACCTGGGTGGCACAGCGCAAGGTCTCCAAAGAGGAGATGGTAGCCCGGGTGAAGGACCTATTCGTCGGGCGGATTCGCAACCAGACGTGCCCCAAGGCACATAGCCTGAAGCGCTCCACCGAAGCCGTAAGTCGCTTTCCTGCCGATCGACCTTAGTCGTTGTTCATATTCTTGGATATTCGATGATTGTGACGAAGGTCTTCCGACGCAGGGTCATGAGGGTGTGTACTGGTGCCCGGCTCCGCTGCCTAATGAGGACGAGCGGAGCTTTAATGTCAGGGCTGCAGAGGACGTCGAGGTGCCTCCCCAGGATCCCATCGAGAACTACCTCTTCGACTCGACGGTGGAGAGCAGTGACGACGAAGATCCCACCGCGGGGAAGGCGACAGAGACTATCGCGCCGTCGACGCGGCGCACGCGGTAGGTCGCTGGCAAGATGCCGGCATCCAAGGCCGCCGTAGTGATCTCCACCACACAGACGATAGAAAAGAAGAAGAGGAAGAGGAAGGATGCCACCACGTCGACAGAGACGACGACGGCCAGCGCCGAGGCTGGGACGGACGCCGGTGACAAAGACGACGCAAGGTCGCCCAGCACGCCATCCGAGCAGGGGAAGGAGAAGCTTCCCAAGGTCGTGGAGGAGGTACTCCCAAAGCCAGGCGTCGGGGGGCCGAGCGACGCAGGGTCACAGACGAGGGCGAGGAAGGCTCTACCCAAGCCGATAAAGCTCGGTTTGAAGCTTGGTAGCAAGTAAGTCGACAAACTTTACCCATTCATGTTTGGCGTTGTACGTCTTGTATGCATTGTTGCTGACGGACTTTGCTTTGTGGTAGGTCGACCTCTGCTACTTCGCGAAGCGGCAAGAATGCCACAGCCCAGGAGGTGTTTGGGCATAAGGGGACGAAGGCACCGGTGGAGCAGTCACCAGCGACGTAGGCGGGCGACGTCTCGAGCCAGACCCCTGGAGCTGTGAAGACAACAACATCGGCAGCGACGAAGGTCGCATCCGGCGATATTCAGCAGGTCGAAGGGCTACAGCAGGATCTGCCTGCATCTTCTCCGCCGTTGATGCGGGAGGTGCAGGTTGGAGAAGAGAGCGGACATGGTGGAGGGAACGAGGACGACAGGTGCCTCTATGCCGGGACCCCATGGGAGGACGACATCGTCGCTGACCGCCGCGATCTGGAGGAGTTCAAGGCGGCGCAGCAGATGATTACACGGACACTCTCGGTAGGTCTTTTCTTCCAAGGAAGCTGCTACTTTGGTTGTTCCGGTATTATGTGGAGCTGACCTTGTTTGTTGCAGTCTCTCACCGAGCGAGCACAGGCACGGGCCGACCTTGTGAAAGAAGGTGCCAAGGCGCACATGGAGGCTACTACAGCTCGGGAGGCTGCGCTGCAAATAGGGCTGGACGAAAAGCTCGAAGCTCGTTAGCTCGCTCGAACTCGCTCGTTAGTGGCTCGGCTTGGCTCGACTCGTTAGGAAATTTGAACCGAGCCGAGCTTAGGTTTCAGCTCGCTACGATAACGAGCCGAGCTCGAGCTGGCTCGTGAGCCGCTCGCGAGCCCTAACGAGCCAGTGCAGCAACCAACAAACGAGTTGATTCTTGTTAGCAGAGTAGATAGAGTAGTAATTTTCTTAAGTACTAGATTGTTTGTTGGCTACTTGGTTTCATGGTTTGTTGGTTTGCAAAAATATCGTATTTGTTGATTCCATATTTACATGTTGGTTGTGAATTTTTGAATTTATAACTACTAACGAGTTGGCTCGCGAGCTTAACGAGCCAGCTCGAGCTTCTTAACGAGCCGAGCTGAGCCGAGTTTCTAGCTCGCTAAGATAACGGGCCGAGCCAGCTCGTTATCTAAACGAGCTAGACCGAGCCGAGCCTTAACGAGCCGAGCCAGGCTCGATAGCCAGCCCTAGCTGCAAACCAAGATCAAGGTCGCGGAGGAGATCCAATGTGTCAAGGACGCCCTGGCCAAGCAGGCGGAAAGGGAGGTGGCTGCCCTTAAGAAGGAGCTGGAAGCTGTCGAGAAGAAGGCGGAAGACACCGAGGAGGACCTCAAGATCATCGTAGATGGTATGCCTGAACTTTACTTCCGACCTTGATTTCTTGAGATTGTGGCCCTTGCTGACCTGCACTTTGATGTTTCCAGATGCCAAGAAGAAGGAGGACGCCCTAAAGAAGCAACTCATGGAGTCCAACGACCAAGTGAAGAGCCTCAAGGAGAAGACTAAGGAGGTCCAGGACAGTGAATATTATTTTACTCGAAAAGCTGCATATGAGCAGGGTGTACGTCGGGACCGGGAGATCGATCTCTCCCGGGCCATACAGGGCCTCATTGACCAGCAAGCGATGATTGCAGATCTTGAGAAGCAGCTGGGCGACCTCAAGGAGGCCGCTGAGTACCTGATGGACATTTATGTCCCTCAGGAGGAGGGGGCACAGCCCAAGGAGCTGGTTGCCCATCTGGACGAGGCAGAGGGCGAGATGAAGACGCTGTTGCGGGATACCAGCAAGCTCGTCGTGGCTGCAGCCTTGGCTACGGTGAAGTTCCACGAGCCGACGTTTGACCCGCGGAAGGTTGCAGAAGATGTCGACCTGTTGGAGCTGGTGAAGGCTGAAGACATCCAGGCCGCCGCGGAGGAGATCCTCAAGAAGATCGACCTCTGAAAATGTAATCCAGAGATGCATCAAACTGTCGATGTAAAATGAGGGCGTGGACCCTTTTGACTATGCACATAAACTGTTATGAATGACATGTGCATGTTTATTAAATAGCGCAACCCCTTATTTGGCAAAGACACCTGTTATGAGAACTCGTGAGTAATAAAGTTGTGAAACGTATCCCCTCCGCTAACACAACTCAGTGGAGGAACGACTTACCAACTGCACGGCTCAGTGCGGAGGCTTAAGTGCAGTCGGCGCGTGGAGGGGGGCCTTGGACCCAAGGTCTCACAACCGCACGACTTAAGAATACACATAAGAAGCATAAGAGCTGTGGTAAGAGAAAATGCTTTAAGAAAGAAAAGGTAAAACCCCTCAGGTCGCAAGACCCTTAGATTGGCAAAGCCAAGCCCCCGAGCGTGTCGGGCCCGGCTTTAGACCAAGCCCCCGAGCGTGTCGAAGGGGGAGGGATGAACAAAAAGTAAAACGAGACCCAAATGTAGGTCGGCAGGAAGCCTGCCGAAAGGGAATCTTATCTTTATTGATTATAAATTACAAGAGGCTAGAGTACATAGCTTTTTATTTTGGTACAAAGCTCCTAAGGGTAGAAGCGACGTAAGTGCTCAATGTTCCAGGGGTTCGGGACGCCCTGGCCATCAGCCCATTGGAGGCGATAGGTCGCCGGTCCAATGACCTCCTTGACTATGAAGGGGCCTTCCCAAGGCGTCGCGAGCTTGTACATGTCCTTAGTGTTCTGAATCCGCCGCAGGACTAGGTCGCCGACGTTGAAGGAACGTTGCCACACATTGCGGTCGTGGTAGCAACGTAACTGATGGTCGTGGCGGGTGTGGCACATGAGCGCAGCCACACGATGTCCTTCAAGGCTGTCGAGGTTGACCTTGCACATTTTCTCCGCTTCGCCCTCGTCGTAATGCTGGATACGAGGCGCCCCGAAGGCGACATCGGTGGGGAAGATAGCCTCTGACCCATAGACCAAGAAGAATGGAGAGTATCCTATGGCCGAGTTGACCTGAGTCCGGAGACCCCAGATGGCATGAGATAGTTCCGCTAGCCACCTGGTGGCGTAGGGTGACGTGTCGTCGAAGATGCGATCTTTGATGGCCTGTAGCACCATGCCGTTGGCGCGTTCGACCTGGTCGTTGCACCGTGGGTGTGCCACCGAAGAGTAGTAGACGTCGATGAGGCTGTCTTGGCAGAAGTCCGAGAAGTCGGCCCCTGTGAAGGCTGTGCCAAGGTCGGTGACGATCTTGTTGGGGACCCCGAAACGATTGGTGATCTCCTCAATGAACTTGGCCGCCTCCTTTGAGGTATCACTAGATACAGGGTGGACCTCTATCCATTTGGTGAACTTGTCCACGGCAACGATGATGTGCTTGTAGGACTCATACAAGGAAGGATAAAGACGGACTCCTACTAGAATTCCCCTGTAATCCTACTAGGACTCGTTCCGTGTAATCCTACTAGGACTCCTACCTTGTAACCGACTAGAAACCCGCCCCCTGGACTATATAAAGGAGGGCCGGGTACCTAGCCAGGAATCTCACCAAACCAACACCAAGCACAGGGCGCCACATATGATCCCCAAACAGGACGTAGGGTTCGCCACCTTGGCAGCCCGAACCTGTATAAATCTTGTGTCCCGTGTCCTTGCGCATACCTTTGAGTTCCAGGTCTAGCGATCCCCACCACAATCATCTACCTCGGGTACCCCCTTGGTAGGTTTGCCGGTCTAAAACACCGACAGCTGGCGCGCCAGGTAGGGGTGATCGTCATGATCATCGGGCGAATTCGAAGGACCTTCTATCAAAATCAACATCTCGAAGCGGTCCGCCAGTTCAGATTCATCCAGAGCTGTTTGTCAGCAACTTGGCATGTTTGCAATAGTCAAGTCCTAGTTGTCTTCAATTCCAAGTTGAAGTCGGTTTCTGCACAAGTCCAGACATGGTGGCCGTGAAGATTCCATCTGAGCACATGCACCGGGACAAAATTCCAGAGCAAGTTGACATCCCTGCTACTGCACCAGAAAGTTTCACCGCCGCTGCGTGCGAGAAAAATTTCCATGCTAATCAATACCTGACAGAGGCATGCAAGCATCAACATCAAGGTCACAACATCGAGTTTGAGTTCTAACAGGATTGGCTTCGGTTTTTGCTCCGGAACAGAATAGTTCTGGGTCTCGTTGACCTATTTGCAGCACTGTGCCGAAGCCGAGTCGAGCTGCTCTGTTTTCCTATCCGTATTACTGTGTCGCAGTTCGAGTCCAACACAGATTAAAAGCCGATTCTGGCTGGCAGCAACTCGGATTCCCTCCATCTCCAGAAAAGTAGTGTGCGTTGCTGCATGCCTACAAGCACACGTGAAGTCCATGAAGTACATTAGCTCCTCACTACAGCCACACGGTGAGATGTGCGGGCTAGTTTCACAAGCAACCAATTTCAAGGATTTTTGCTACACGCACACAAGAACTGCACCACAAAGTCTTCAAGATCAACGCTTGTTGTACACGAGGAGATGTACGCAAGCGCGACTACTCGTCTCACAGCTGCACCAGCTCTACATCAACCACGCCGTGCACCGCGACTACTCGTCTCCCGGCCGTAGTGGCTCTACATCAACTGCGTCGTGCGCCGCGGCTACTCGTCTCTCAGTCGCACCGGCTCTACATCAACCTTGTTGTGCGCCACGACTACTCGTCACTTGGCCGCACGAGCTCTACCTCAACCTTGTCGTGCACCGCGACTACTCGTCTCTAGGTCGCACCGGCTCTACATCGACTACGTCGCGCGCCGCGAGTACTCGTCTCCTGGCTGCAGCAGCTCTACTTCAACTATGCCGCGTGTCCAGGTGCCTCGGCTCCTCGCGCAGCTCGTCGTCGACTACTTCAACTACGCCGCGCGTTCGGGTGCCTCGGCTCCTCGCGTAGCTCGTCGTCGACTACTTCGCCTATGCCATGTGTCTCGCATTGGCTTGATCTCGACTACTCGTCGCCCGGTTGCACCGGCTCTACTCGGCCTATGCCGTGCATCCGGACGCGCCGTCTCGCCGCTCGACTACTCACCGGTTCTACATCAACCACGTCGTGCGCCGCGACTACTCGTCTCCCGACCGCAGCGGCTCTACATCAACCATGCCGTGCGCTGCGACTACTCGTCTCACGGCAACACCGGCTCTACCTCGACGACTCCGTGCATCGCGACTACTCGTCTGCTTGGCATCAACTACTCATCTCGACTAGTTTTCCAAACTAGTCAAGAACGGCTGTCACGCCCCCAACAACTAGTCGGAATCAACTCTGACTAGTCAACTTCAGCAACAACCCGTCGTGGCTCCATTGCCGACCGCCACGGCTTCATCTACAAGTCTGCACTGGCGGCAACAGCTAAGTCATTTATTTAAATGATTACCTTTTTCTTTTCTTGGCTTGTTTTCCTCATCATGCAGGACAACATGCCGACTACTCATTCATGTACGCTTCTCGGCGGGTTTTCACGAGAGCTACACTCTGCTGACTACTCTTGGGGTATATCAATCAAGTCACCACGAGCCTACTTCATCAACTCGGGGGCTATCCCAAGGAGGCAGCTTCTAAAGTCCGCTCCGCGCGGCAATCTAAAGTCGACTTCTAAAGTCGCATTCTAAAGTCCGCTTCGCGCGGCAATCTAAAGTCGACTTCTAAAGTCGCATTCTAAAGTCCGCTCCGCTCGGCAACTTAAAGTCGACTCCGGTCGCACCTTCGCCCGCTCCGGCGGCATACTGCGTGTGTAAGCTTCGATGGAACCTAGCTGTAAGTGGCCCTCGCGTCCTAGTAACGATGGAACCTAGCTGCACGCGGTCTTCACACTCCGTACCATGGGTCTGAAATGCATGGCCCTAAGTACTCGCGCACCGTACTATGGGTCCAAGTACCCTAAGTACTCCAGGGTCCAGCTTTTACGGCTACCTAATGGATCCTTAGCTGTAAGTGGCCGACGGGTCCTAGCGACTATTTAGCTGTAAGCGGCCGATGGGTCCTAGCGACTACTCAGCTGTAAGCGGCCTACGGGTCCTAGCGACTACTCATCTGTGTATGCTTCTCGGCGGGTTTTCACGAGAGCTACACCATTGCCGACTACTCTTGGGATATATCGACCAAACCGCCATGAGCTTACTATACTGAATCTCGGGGGCTGCGGCCACGAGTTTGGTACACTAAGTTTTGGAGGCTCCACCACGAGTTCAGTACATTACATCCCGGGGGCTCTGGCCACGGCTTTGGGTGTATCGAGTTTTCGAAGGTCACAATGGTTGTATCCCAAGAAGGCAATCTCAAGCCCGCTCTAGCGGCAACCGTACCATAGGTCCAAGTACCCTAAGTACTCGTGCTCTGTACCATGGGTTTCGTACCCTAAGTACTCGCGCTCCGTACCATGAGTCCTAGTACCCTAAGTACAAAAGTCGACGCCAACGGTCGCCCCTCAAGTCCACTCTGTGGCAAAAGTCGACGCTAACGGTCGCAACCTCAAGTCCACTCCGGTGGCAAAAGTCGACGCTAACAGTTGCAACCTCAAGCCCGTTCCGGCGGCACAAGTCGACTTTTATAGTCGCAATCTCAAGTCGACTTCAACGGTCGCAATCTTAAGCCCGCTCCGGCGGCAAAACTACTCGTTTTCTCTGATTTTTCATTTGTTTTGGCTTTTCGGAAAGTGCTTTTCATTTTTTGCATCTTAAGTCCACCCCGTGTGGCACAAAGTCGACTACTGTAGTCACATCTGAAGTCCGCTTCGCGCGGCAATCTAAAGTCGACTTCTAAAGTCGCATATCAAAGTCCGCTCCGTGCGGCATCTAAAGTCGACTTCGGTTTTAAAGTCGCATATCAAAGTCCGCTTCGCGTGGCAACTAAAGTCGACTTCGGTTTTTAAGTCGCATCTCAAAGTCCGCACTGCGCGACACAAAGTCGACTTCGATTTTCAAGTCGCATTCTAAAGTCTGCTCTGCCGGCATCTAAAGTCGACTTCGGTCGCATCTAAAGTCCGCTCTGACGGCACAACTACTTCTCAAGCTCCACGGCTCGATGCCAAATTACTACTCGGAAACTCTCCAGCTCGGGGGCTGCACTCAAATTACTACTCGAGTATAACTTCAGCAGGCTTTGTTCGCTCTCAAGCTCGGGGGCTCCGCACCAACAACTACTCGACGTGGCTCATACTACTCTCTTATCTCAGGGGCTGACGCTGCAAGAGTACTCGAATGATGGCTTTCGCGAACACTGAAGACCCTTGGATTGATTACCTAATCATTTCAAGGCTCGGGGGCTGCTATACTACACCCATCATTCAATTTTCTCAAGACGGAAGATTTGGAATCAAGACTGACCCTCAGCTAGAGTCTGCGACTCAACCCAAGGCTCAGGGGCTACTCCATATGGAGTGTGATTTTGCAATCGCACTTCCATATAATATCGACTTCAAGACTGATGAGCTGGACCACCTTCCAGCCTCACGGCAGTTCAAGTACTATTGAAGACTTCTCCAAGCAGTACTCGAGGACGCTCAAGAACTACTCGAAGAGGCTTCAAGACTACTCGAACTACTACTCTCGACTCCAACGTGCTCGGGGGCTTGTCAGGCATACACCCCGGGTACTCATACAAGGAAGGATAAAGACGGACTCGTACTAGAATTCCCCTGTAATCCTACTAGGACTCGTTCCGTGTAATCCTACTAGGACTCCTACCTTGTAACCGACTAGGAACCCGCCCTCTGGACTATATAAAGGAGGGCCGGGTACCTAGCCGGGAATCTAACCAAACCAACACCAAGCACAGGGCGCCACATATGATCCCCAATCAGGACGTAGGGTTCGCCACCTTGGCGGCCCGAACCTGTATAAATCTTGTGTCCCGTGTCCTTGCGCATACCTTCGAGTTCCAGGTCTAGCGATCCCCACCACAATCATCTACCTCGGGTACCCCCTTGGTAGGTTCGCCGGTCTAAAATACCGACAGAGAGGACGTCAGCTGCTACATTGTTGTCGCGACAGATGTGATGGAACTCGATCCCCTCGAAGTGACCTTCGAGCTTGCGCACCTCGGCGCAGTAGGCGTCCATCGTATCCTTCTTGATCTCGCATGCCTTGTTGACTTGGTCAATGATGACCTTGGAGTCGTCGTGCGCTATGAGGCGTTTGATCCCTAGGGAGACGGCGATGCATAGCCTGTGGATGAGGGCTTCGTACTCAGCGTCGTTGTTAGACGCTTTGTAGTGGATCTGCAGGACATACTTCAGGTGGTCGCCCAGGGGGGAGATGAAGAGCACGCCTGCTCCCGCTCCTTCGAGGTTCAGGGAACCGTCGAAGTACATCTTCTAATGTTTTGGCTTTTCTAATGATGGAGGCTGCTGGATCTCTGTCCACTCAGGGACGAAGTCAGCGATGACCTGGGACTTGATGGCCTGCCTTGGGCAAAACTCGAGGTCGAACTCGCCTAGCTCTATGGACCACTTGATCATACGTTCAGTGGTGTCGCGGCTATGCAGGATCTCGCCGAGAGGGAAGGCCGACATGACCTTAATCATGTGCGCCTGGAAGTAGTGCCGGAGCTTGCGCGAGGTGATGAGGAGGGCGTAGAGCATCTTCTGCGGCTTCGAGTATCTTGTCTTACTATCTGGCAAGACCTCACTGACGTAGTAGATAGGTCGCTGGACCAGGTAAGGTTTGCCTTCTTCAGGCCGCTCTGCCACCAGAACGGAACTGACCACCTGGGTGGTCGCGAAGATGTAGAGCAGTAACGTTTCCTTTGGTGCCGGGGGCACCATCACCGGAGGCGATGTAAGGAAGGCCTTGAGCTTTTCCATGGCTTGGTCAGCCTCTTCTGTCCAGACGAACTTATCTACCTTCTTCAGCAGCTTGAAGAAGGGCAGGCCTTTCTCCCCAAGCTTACTGATAAATCGACCTAGGGCTGCCATCATGCCGATGAGCTTCATGACGTCTTTCTTCCCAGTAGGTCACTTCATCCTGCGGATGGCATCCACCTTGGTAGTGAAACGAACAGGATTTCCAAAATTGGAAACCCGATCCTCTGCACCTCTGTGATAGTCCCAGGATGTGGCTATCACGTGCAATCCCTGTCTCAAGTGGTACAAATCCATACAACACAAGTTTAAAGGGAACATTAAGTAATTTTTATTATAACATCAGAGTACATCTCTTCGGCACATGCCGGGTACAAGTCCAACTGGACTAAACAAGAAAGGTAAAACATCTACGCAGCGGATCTATGGAAGCAAAGCGTCTCCAGCTCCACAGGCAAACTTGAGTGTAGGACCAGCTCTAGTCTTCCCATCCTTTGCCGTCGAGGTCGTAGTCGGTCTCCGAGTCTGAAAGTCCACCATCTACCCGATAAGAGTGTAGGTCATGTCAGCTTCCCAACAAAGAGCAAAAGCGGTGGATGAATTCTAGTATGCATGGATAAGCCTATATATGGCTGTAGAAGGTTTACGCAAGCAGCGGTAGCAACATCAAGGTAAGCAGAAATGCAGAGAGGTCACCATCTCCGAGGAGATCCACAACTCTGAGGCCAATGCCTCCGGGGTCAACAACCCAACCAAGGAAAGAACACCAACACACTGGATCTCAACCGAGACACAGCATCCCACTCTCATCTGCGATGTGAGGTCACCAAATCCTACCCCACATCTCAACGGTACCAAGCCGGGTTCACACACTCGGGGGAGAGAAGCAGCACAAGAAAAGTCTAGCCAGAGTAATAGACCCAAGGGTTGTCCATACCAGTGGACACAAACTATAGCTATAGGTTTAACACTCTGCAGAGGTTGTACAACTGGACCCGCCGAGTAGAGCAGAATCGGATGCCTCCGATCCACATCTCTACCTAACGGCCGAAGACCTAGCAGTGGACGGCACTCTCCTGCCTCTCCGAGCTTGACTCGTCCTGACTGGGGCGCGAAACTTGCCAGCAGGGCCTCGAAGCTGTGAAACCATCCCCAGAGGAGCCAGGGGTATAACACGTCCCCCTCACACGATCACACCGATCCGCCTACAGGCTGGATGCCATCCACATACTAGTTCTCGGACCGAACCCCGCCCATAACAAGGCAAACGGTTTGCACAAAAATAGCCCAAAGATCACGGTTAAACTGTCGATCGGTCCTTAATTGCAAGAGCGAGCACTCACCAACTCCATCCATCCGACACGCCGCTAGGGCGGGAGGCTAGGTTGCATCTCCCCTAGACAGGCGTTCACAAGTAACCAAAGCGGCTCGCTCCCGTGGTAACACGTCAAGGATACACACTCACCCAAAACACACGCCAGAATACTGAGATATCACAATCTCAGTCCAAACCAGAAATCCATCCATATCAAAGGGTAAAAAAATATATGGATAGTAAGTATCGGGAACTAGCTAGGGGTCTGTAGCTAGTTCCAAAGGTGGGTAGTTCAATGTACAGGATATAACAAATCAAGGCATGGCTAAAAGATTGTCTATGCATTCAAAATCATCCAAAGTATAATAAATAAAGCACTAGCAACTAATAGAATGCTTGGGATCTACATGGTCGAGAGTGACATCACACCTGCGCGGTAGTCGTCGTAGAGTAGTAGAGGTTGAGGCCTTCCTTCAGGTTCGATGTGTTCTCGGTCGTCGCAGCTCAGGTCGTTGTCGCAGCTCAGGTCTTCGAACGGGATCACAAGCCTACATGAGATGCGACGCGGAAATAAATACTGGCAACCAACTAGGCAAATAAATCCAAAGAACATCAATTTAGAAGAACCAAATAAATCCAAGCTAGCTGCAAGCAGCACTATTTTAAATTAAAGAAATTAAAGTAATTAGTTTTTATAATAAAATAGTTTTAAGCATTTTAGCTTTATATACTAGAAAACAAGTTTGGGAGAAGGATTAGTTCAAGGTTGGGTCGCCGATCAAGAGCTAAGAACTTTGGTGATTGCGCTTGCAAGGTATTAGCGCGACCGATAGGTGCGACAAAATGGTAGCTCAGAGGATGATGAGAGAGAAGCAGGGCGAAGCGAGCTAGGCAAGGCTTCATCAGGACAAGGTGCGTGGTAGCAGCACAAAGAGAAGGAAAGGATCGGATTGAGGTCGATAAAAGGATGGTGATGCGGTAGGGTGTGATCAGCAGTATGGCAGAGCAAGTGCTAGCAATGCGACGTTAACCACGGCGTAGTAGCTAGGTTGCAACACGGGGTTGCCGTGCTTGTAGCAGAGGCCTCTGCCCATGGCACGGCCGTCCATCACGCGCGGCATCCTAGTTGCAAGCACCTGGTACGGTGCACACTTCGCAGCACGAAACAAGGTAAAGCAAGAGCGGGTATGTGGGTTGCGGCACAAAGCTATGGAAGCGGTGCAAGCAAGGAAAGCGGATGTGAAAAAGTCCTGGGGGAGTTATTCCTGTCCGCGGCAGGCCAGTGGCTAATTGCGAGGCTCTGGCGTCCCAGACCCACAATCGCGCAGTGGCGGACAGCGGCCACGAATTCTACACCAAGAACACAGGGAAAAAGGGGCTCGGTTCAAGGGCAAGAGCGGAAAAGGATAGGGTAGCGGCGAGCACCTCGGAACTATGAAACCAATGCAACTGGTTTCATAATTTTCGGAGCTCCGGGTAATTAATTATGAATTTTTAAAGGAAAAAGGTTTTATAAAACATTTATTAAATCCTCTTATTTAAACAGAAAATAATTTTATTAAAAATAATACTGACGTCAGCATGACGTCAGGGGTCAGCAGGTTAGTGGGTCGTACTGGGTCAAAAGTGTTAGTGGCCCATTGGGCCGGCCCAGATCGGCCCAAGATTTAGCAAGTTTAGGAAAACACCTTCTACTCATACTTACTTCGGCCTGGTTAACTAACAGGCTCAGATGGGCTTTGGTGGGCCGGAACTCAGCTAAGGTTGTTTGGGATTTTTACTCGCACAAGTCTGGTTTGGCCCCCTGAGGTATGCTGGGGTTCGGCGGCTTCCCCGGATGCGAGAGCGCAGCGCCGGCGTGGCGCGGCGATCCGGCGAGCGGCGGCACATGGTGAGCGGCGGCTAAGATCCCTGGTGACAAGGCGAAGTTAGGGATGCGTCAGTTGGGTCGAGTCCGGCATCCAGGCGCAGCCAAGGTCCAACCCGGGAGCTCTACAACCGGCGCACAGCACGACGGTTTCGCAAAGCAGAGCAAGGCGACGCGCGGCGAGGTGCGGCGGGGTGATGGCACGCGCGCGGCGGAATGCGGCAGCACGATGGCACGCGCGGCGCAATGCGGCAGCACGATGGCGTGCGCAGCGGAATGCGGCAGCGCGATGGCGTGCGCAGCGAGATGCGGTAGCGCGATGGCGCGCGCGGGGGGTAAGATCTCCCGTGTGTGACTTCGCTGGAAGGCTGCGCGGAGCGGCGCGGTGATGAGCACGGCGGCTAATCAGAGCATCGGAGCAGCAAGGCGAGGAGCGCGGAGGCGGTGGCCACAGCAGGCCGGTCAGGGCTCGAAGGCCAACACATGGGGCGAGGATGCGCGACACGGCAACATCGAGGGTGCGGCACGGTGCTCCAAAGCGGTGCGGCGCAGCGCGGCGAGGCGCTCCAGCAAGGGGGTGTGGAGAGGAGCAAGGGTGCGTGCGGCGAAGCGGAGGCGCACCTGCAGAAGGCCTTGACACCTGCGGAGGCGCACATGGCGGGCGAACTCAGGATCATCGACAGAGCGGGCGACCTGGTTCACCAACGATCGGCACCAGGAGCATTTGCTCGGCACGAAGGCCGGCTCAACACAAGCAAGCGAGCACGGAAGGGAAGGAGGGGGATTCGGTCGGGTGCCTCACCGGGGGCTTGAGGAAGGTCTCGGCGGTGCAGGTTGAGGTCGTGGAGGGTTGGCGCGGTGCAGGCAGCTCGGCGGTGTGGTTAAGCTGGTGGATCGCGTCATGGTGCACGGAAGCGTCGGCTTCATCTTAGGCTTCCTCGTGCTCGCGGTAGACGGCGTCGTCGTCGTTCACGGCGTCATGGTTCTCTCGGAGCTCGGTTCCTCGTCCTCGCTCTCGGTGCTCCCGGCACTGACTCTGGTTCAACGTCGTTGTCCATGGCATCGCTTGGCGTGGCGTCGGCGTCAGTGAGGGCGTCCTCGACTCCCGTCTTCCTTCTGCGGCTTCCTTCTCCCCCTTCACTTTCTCTGTTGGCTGGGCATGGCGCACGACGGGATGGGATTTCCCTTTCCCGACGGCCTGAGCGGTGTGTGGCGGCGCAAGAGGGAGAAGCCAGAAAGAAATGCGGTTTCGCGGCTCATATAGCACGTCGCTAGGGCGGATGCACGCGGGGCGGACGGCTGGATGAGTGCCCGCGCACGAACGCCGGGTAGCTTCGGCACGCGGGTGGCTGCGATGCGATGTCCCATCACTATCGCAAGCGGGGTCCAGCACGGCGCCAGGTTGAGGTGGCTCCCAGGCGGGCTAGGGCTGTCGCGGCGGTGGCGTGCGTGCCACGCGAGCTGCTGTTGCTGTTCGCTGAGACGGAATGGGGATCGGCGCTGCGCTACAGGTAACGGGGAACGGCGTCGGTCTGCCAGTGCAAGGAAGAAGAGAAATTGGGGAGAGGGGTGGGTGACGTGCGGGCCCGGTTTGTCGGTGAAACAAAACGAGATGGGCACCGATGGGCTGCAGCTGGGCCGATTGGTAGGCTCGCGCGCTGGAGATTAAGGGGCGGCCCGGTTCGGTGCAAAGAGATAAAGGGTGTTGAGCGGACTTTGGCTGTAGGGTTTGAGCCCAAGTTAGTTGTTAGCTAATAAAATAGGTTTTGAGTTATAATTGAATATAAGTTTGAATTTGAATCACTTTCAAATTCAAACACCACACAATTTGAACTCCAAATAAAATCCAAGAAAAATCCAAATCATATTTATAACATAATTTGAAAATAATTTTTATATGGTTTTATTTTATTTGGAATTTATGATGTGAGCTAGCAAATTGGGATAAATTTGGTAGCACACATGTTCAAGCAAAAAAAAAGTTTTAAATTTTAGCGAAAATTTACACTTGGGAAAACATTCAAAATTCTGAGATGTTACAGGTAGGATTCGCGTCGATGCCCCGGTGGCTGACCATGAAGCCCAGGAGCTTGCCGGACGGGACATCGAAGACACACTTCTCTGGATTGAGTTTCCAGTGATAGTGGCAGAGGTTGGCGAAGGTCTGGGCGAGGTCAGCTATGAGCTTATCCTCCACGGTGGTCTTGACAACCACATCGTCGACGTAGGCTTCTACGTTGTCGCCGATCTGGGACTCCAGACACTTCTGGATGGCCTTCTGGTAGGTCGCGCCGGTGTTTTAGAGACCGAAGGTCATGGTCGTGTAGCAGTAGATGTCGTGCGGCGTTATGAACACCGTCTTGTTCTGGTCAGAGATCTTCAGGGCTATCTGGTGATACCCTGAGTAGTAGTCGAGGAAGCATAACAGGACGCTTCTGGCCGTGGAATCCACAACTTGGTCGATGCGAGGAAGAGGAAAAGGGTCTTTAGGGCAGTACATGTTGAGATCGGTGTAGTCGATACACATTCTCCATTGACCGGTTTTCTTGGGAACAAGTACCGGGTTGGCGAGCCAAACCGGGTTTTTACATTCACAGATGAATCCGACAGCTAGGAGCTTTATTATCTCTACCCTAATGACCTCCTTGCGATCTTTCACAAAGCGACACAGCTTCTGCTTGACAGGCTTGTCCATCTTGCTTACATCCAAGGAGTGCTCAGCCAGCTCCCTAGGGACACCCGGCATATCCGATGGACTCCATGCGAATATGTCCGTGTTATCCCGGAGGAAACTGGTGAGCACGAGTTCCTATTTCTCCCCGAGGCCGTCGCCGATGACCACCATCTTCTCTGCGTCGGGCAGGCCGAGGCGGATTCTCTTCGTTGATGGCGTGGCGTTCAGAGTAGTGTCGGTGCGCTGCTGCTCCGGGATGGTCAAGTCTCTCGGAGCGACCTTCTTGGCCTCGGCGACCAAGACTGCAGAGGCGTCGACGCAAGCAGAGGTCACAGCGATGTCGAGGGTCTCAGAGTCGCACTTGAAGGAGACCACGAGGTCGCCATAGACGGAGAGGATCCCGTTCGGTGCAGGCATCTTCAACACCAAGTAGGTGTAATGCAGGATGGTCATGAATCTTGCTAGCATCGGGCGACCTAGGATCGCATGGTAGGAGGACTTGACGTCGGCGACCTCGAAGTTGAGATACTCCGTGCGGAAGTTGTCCTCTGTGCCAAAGGTGACGGGGAGGGAGACCCGACCCAGGGTGTAGGCTGCTTTCCCAGGGACGATGCTGTAGAATGGCTCGTCGCACGCTGTGAGCTTGTTGAAGTCGAACTTCATCTTCTTCAGCGTCTCGACGAAGATGATGTTGATCCCGCTCCCTCCATCGACGAGGGTATGGGAGAGTAGGGCCCCGTCCATCGTAGGCTCGACGACGAGTGGGTAGGACCCAGGATCTGGGATGTGGACCTAGTGATCTGCCCTGGAGAATGTGATCGGTTGCTCGGACCAACACAGAGACTGCGTCGACTAGGTGTGGATGAGGCGGACCTCACGCTTATCCATGCAGTAGCGCCTTTTGCTGACGTGGGCTTTGAGACCTCTGACGATCATGTTGATCATTCGGGTAGGCGGCTGGAAGAGCCCGTTGGGGTTGCCTGTCGGAGGTGGAGGCGGCAGGTCGCGCTCGTCGTGACGACCTTTGGGGCGTGGGTCGTCGCGGCGGTTGTCGCGGCGGTCATCGCGGCGATCGTCACGGCGGTAGTTGTTGTAGCGGCATGAAGAAGATTGGTCGCCGTCTTTCCTTGGTCGCTTGGGGTCCTCAGGGGTGCTGAAGACCTTCTTGAACTGCGAGCACTCACGGAGGGTATGATTGGACCCCTCATGGAACCCACAGATGTTGTCGAGCACTGCGTCGAACTCGGCCTGGTTGAACGTCGAAGGCTCCTCAGCCGTGAGCACCTCGGAAGGTCGCTTGCACAATTTGGAACCGGAGTCCCCTGCTGTGCCGGATGTGCCAACGTCGCGCCCAGCATCGGTGTCGAACTGGTTCACCATCGCCTCTTCGGTGTTGATGAGCTTGTTTACGACCTCCATGAGGGCCTTGACGGTGGTGGCGCCAGACTCGTGGACCTTCTCAAAGATCTTGCGATCCCTGATGCCCTTCTTGTAGCTCTCGACGATCTGGTCGTCTCTGACGTCAACGCAGGTGTTGCGGTTCTCGAAGAACCGGTTGTTGTAGTCACGGAGCCGTTCCTTGGGCTTCATGACGATCCTCCCGAGGTTGAAGGCGTTTCCAGGGCGATTGTAGGTCGCCTGGAAGTTGGAGGTGAAGTGTAACACCCTAAAATTCCATCACATGAAAGCAATATAGGCAACAAAAATTTGTAGATTTAATTAACTAAAAAGTTTGATTTAAGTTTATCAAATAAAATGAACCTAAGAATAATTAAATATTCTTTTAATAAAATTTATGAGAAAAGTACATGTGCATCATCTTTTGGCCTTGCATGGTGTTTATGTTGATTGTGTGAAGTTTTAAAATTTGTTTGAAAGTTTGAAAGGTTTGAAAGTGTTTGAATTTTGAAAGAAATTTGAAAGAAAGGTTTTGAAAAAAAAAGAAAACCCCCCAAACCTCCCCCTCTCCCCTTTCGGCCCAAACCCCTCTCCTGTCTCCTTTTTCCGGCCCGCCGAGCCAATCAGGCCGCCGGCCTGCCTTTCCCCACGCGGCCCATCCCCCTCCACGGCCCATCTTCCTTCTCCCCCTCCTTCCTCCGCTGACACCAGGCCCGCCGGTCAGCCCTTCTTCTTCCTCCGTCCCGCTCCTCTGCTTCGCTCGACCGCACGCCGCCGCATTCACCGTCGGCCGTTACCGGCGCTTTCCCCGCGCCCCCTCCACGTGAAGGCCATCAATCAATGCAATAAGGCCCCGGGAGCATTTCCCCTCCATCATTTTCTTCAGTTTCCCCTAATCAAGTCGTCGGCCCCTTGATTGCCCTAAAGCCGCCACCATGGCCATTAACGGCCATTGCTCTTCATGCCGGCCGTCGCTCCCTCTCCCTTCCCGTGCCCTATAAGAGCCACACTAGAGCCCTGCACCGCCCCTTCGCTTCAATCGAGCTCCTGCACACACACATCGCTCCTGCACGCGCCGCCGCTCGAAGTTCCCCTGCCGCCGTGCCATTGACGCCGCCGGAGCTTCTTGTCGCCGGACCTCGCCCTCGTCCCCAATCGGAGCCGCGTCCCCGTCTTCTTCCTCGGAGTGCCGCTCCGCTGCTGTAACTGTCGTAGGTTGTTGGTCTTTTGCATTACCTTTGTAACTTGACCCCAGTGTATGTCGTCTTTACCGGTATAAAATGTGCAACTTTGGTTAACCTATCCACAATAACCCATATAGAGTCATACCCATCACGAGTACGAGGCAAACCAACAATGAAGTCTATACTAATCTCTTCCCATTTCCACTCGGGTATTTTCAAAGGTTGAAGCAACCCTGCTGGTCTTTGATACTCTGCTTTTACTCTCTGACATGTGTCACAAAAAGCTACGTGAGCTGCTACATCCTTTTTCATCCCGTACCACCAATACCTTTGTTTTAAATCTTGGTACATCTTAGTACTTTCAGGATGAATAGAATAAGCTGAGTCATGTGCTTCCTTCAATATGGTCTCACGCAATTGTTTAATCTCGGGCACACAAATTCTATTCTTGAACCACACCGTTCCTTGTTCATCCTCCCTAAATTCTAGAACCTTACCCAACTTTATCAATCTCTTATACTCCTTAATCTTCTCATCTGTCAATTGCCCTTCTCTAATCTCCTGCTCAAGCGTCGACTCAATCTCTAATGTTAAGGTCTCACTCTGAGCAACAATTCCCAAATTAAGTTGTGCCATTTCCCAACATAACTCTTGAGGCATCAAACGACCTATTAGCATATTGGCCTGATTTTTCCGACTCAACGCGTCTGCTACAACGTTTGCTTTCCTGGGGTGATATTGAATATCTAGATCATAATCCTTGATTAATTCTAACCATCTTCGTTGTCTTAGATTAAGATCTTTCTGTGTAAAGATATACTTCAGACTCTTATGGTCGGTGAAAATCTGACACTTATTTCCAATCATATAATGCCTCCAGATTTTGAGGGCATGCACAACTGCGGCTAGCTCGAGATCATGAGTAGGATAATTCTCCTCATGTTTCCTTAATTGTCTTGAAGCATAAGATACGACCTTTCCTTCCTGCATCAACACACAACCTAGACCTTGCCGAGAAGCATCACAATACACATCAAATCCTTTGTGAATATCCGGCATTATCAACACAGGAGTCGTGGTCAATCTCTTCTTTAATTCTGCAAAATTGGCTTGACACTTGTCATCCTACTTAAATTCTTTACCCTTCTCTAGTAAAGTTGTAAGAGGTTTCACAATCTTCGAGAATCCCCCGATAAATATGCGATAGTATCCTGCAAGTCCAAGGAAACTTCTGATCTCCGGTACATTCTTAGGCGGACTCCAGTTCAGCACATCCCGGACTTTACTTGGATCCACTGCTATCCCACCATCAGTGATAATGTGTTCGAGAAAAGAGACCTCCTTTAACCAGAAATCACACTTGCTAAACTTGGCACAAAGTTGATGTTCCCGAAGCTTTTGCAACACGAGTCTTAAATGTTCCTCATGTTCTTCCTCGGAGCGCCGCCCGAGCGACACCCGGGAGCATTTCCCCTCCATCATTTTCTTCAGTTCCCCCTAATCAAGACGTCAACCCCTTGATTGCCATGAAGCCGCCACCATGGCCATTAACGGCCATTGCTCTTCATGCCGGTCGTCGCTCCCTCTCCCTTCCCGCGTCCTATAAGAGCCACAATAGAGCTCGTGCACCCCCCCTTCGCTTCAGTCGAGCTCCCGCACACACACATAACTCCTACACATGTCGCCGCTCAAAGTTCCCCTGTCGCCGTGCCATTGATGCCGCCGGAGCTTCTTGTCGCCGGACCTCGCCCTCGTCGCCAATCGGAGCCGCGTCCCCGTCTTCTTCCTCGGAGCGCCGCCCGAGCTCGAGCCACCGTCGACCAGCTCCCTCGCCGGCGTTTCCTCTCCACTCGTGTCCTCACCCGGCTCATCTTTGTGTGGTGAGCGTCGTTTCCCCTACCGTTTTCCCCCTGAGCGTGTGCTGCAGCACCGGCGCCCGCACGCCGGTGATGGCCGCGCCGACCCCTTTCGACGTGCGCTGCCAAGGTCGTCGGAGCTGCCCCCCTAAGTCTCTGGCTAGGTGTGCGTGCTCCCCCGCTCCGCATAGAGCCCATCCGCGCACGAAACCATGGCCGGGAGCTCGAGATCGAGCTCCTCCGGCGAGGCCGCCGCCGCACGCTGCCGCGCGTCGCCGCTCCCGCTGCTTGTAGTTCACGTGAGCCGTCGGTTTCGCGATGGATGGCCCGGATCTTATCCAACCACTGGTCAAAATTGACCGTAACGGTCAGTGCTGCAGTTTTTGCTAAAGGGCCCTTCTGTTTTAACAGATTCGCAAGTCGGTCCTTCCACCTATATAAATCCTTACATCCAGGTCCTTTCTTTTACGTTCTAGCCCCTGTCTTTTCTGTATAATAGCACCCGATATCCATCTTAACTCTTTTTCAGTTTAGACCTTCTGTTTTTATATATAATTATGTTTTGGGTCCCTGGTTTCTTACAAATAAGCCCCTGAGAGCCTAGTTTTCTTACAGAAAAGCCCCTGCATCTTGTTTTAATCATATATTTCACGTTTTAACTCTGTTTTTCGCGTATAAGATATCAAAATGATCGTCTCAGTGTGTAGAACCTTTTTATAAGTGTGTTATTAGTTTATAGCAATGATTGGTGTACTGTTTTATTTATTTATTGTATGCTTGTGTTTGTGCGTAGATCTCGTGCCTGTTTCAACTGAGCAACCTCTCGGAGAAGATAAGGAGGAACCTTTCTTTGAGGAAGAAGACTCTCAGTTTGTAGAGGAAGGCAAGTGGACTTCCCCCTCTGCATTTCCTTTTTGACCTAAATAACTGCGTATTAATTGATATTTACTTTTAATAGTTGCTATGCATAAATTGATGGGAAAATCACCTTTTTAAGGACATGACTAGAATTTTACCCCTTTACCTTGAACAACCTTTTTAATAAATGTTTTGGGTAGTAATGCTTAGTTGCTCAACTTGGGATGGTTGAAATAAATATTTATAAAATATCGATCATGGAAACTTTGGTGAACCTTGATAATTTACAAGATCATATAAATTAATTGGAACATGGAGAACCACCCAAGAAAATAGTGCAACCACAGTGGCATATGGCTCTGCCCTTAGCTAATTAATTAGGTATGTGAATTATCTGACAACCTTTCCCGAAAGGGGCATAGGGGGCCGGAGTTGAAGGGGTATAGCCCGGTTCTTTTGGGGTAGCAGCCTTTTGCTAAAGTGCTAACCACTAGGGAGGGTTATGGTCCGCTCCGCTGTTGTAACTGTCGTAGGTTGTTGGTCTTTTGCATTGCCTTTGTAAAGGCTTCGTAGTGGACCCCTAACCACTCACCTCGGAAGTGTTTAAGGGTCTAGCTAAGCCGGGCAACATGGGGAACATGAGCTGTGGGTAAAGTGTACGACCTCTGCAGAGTGAAAACTGATCGATCAGTCGTGCTCACGGTCAAGAGCGGCTTGGACCCTCACATGATAACGAAACTTAAAGATGGATCTAAATCGTGTTTTGGTGGGTTGTTTTGGAAGTTATGTTATTTACTTATCTTTAAGGGGATGGGATACACTTACACCTAGTAATTAGGTGCTTGCTTAATAAAACTTGACCAACATTAAAATGCTAATCGCTGTAAACCCTTAGCCTATCCTTGATAGCCTTGCATATTTTTTTCTCCCCCACTTGCTGAGCTCCAACCATAAGTGTGCTCACCCTTGCTTACCGCTGTTCAGAGGAGAACAACGGTGAAGAGTACTTCAGTGACTTTGAGGAGTTCTGAGGCATACGATCCCCCAGTCATGTGCCTGTGGAAGCTGAAGACGAAGTTGATCGTCTAGTTACCGTTTGTTTGCTTTAAGGACCTTCGAGTCCACCGTCTGAGTGTAATAAAAAGATAATGTAATGGTTTAACTCTTGTACGATTTAATTATTGATTATGGTTATATCACTCATGACGTCTATCATATGTGTGTAAATTGATCCTGGCACACATATGAGATGCATTTGGTTTCTCTTCGGAAATCAGGTGTGACATGAAGGCCTGGGACAGGTCAGCCCAGGAGTTGATGCTGCCGCAGGGAGATTATTGAGCCAGAGCGATGGGCTTCGCCCATCACCAGCGGGAAGCAGGCCGCCATGTGGTCGAAGTTACCGTCAGCCGCCTTGATGGCGACGTAGTAGGTCGACAGCCAGATGTTAGGGTCGGAACACCTGTCGTACTTCTGGATGTTTGGCTTGAAGTTGTCGGGGTAGGATACCGATCTGAGTCGAGGAGCCAGCGCGGGGAAGGCAGTGATGGCTATGTTGTCGCCGTCGCCGCCAGCTTGAGCGGCGACCCTAGGGATGGACTGAACGTTGCCCTCTGGGACGATGACCTCGAAACGTGGTTGGTGGTCCCGATTGGCGAGGGCGACCTCAGGGTTGCCGTACTGCTCTTCATACACAGCACGTCGCCGGTTCTCGATGTCATGGCGCCAGGACGGCGCCAGGGGGACCGTACTCGTGGTCGTACTCCACGCGATGACGCAATTCCCGCTCCTCGCGCTCACGGTGGCATTGGTCGATGTGGCCGCGGGCGCGCCTGTTGTTGTCGAGGTTGACGCGGAGGTCGCCACCGTTGGCGCCGTTAGCTTAGCGGTTAGGCTGCTCGAGGTTGTGCTGATCGACCTCCTCCTGGATGGGTGGAAGATTAGTGCGCCGAGGTCGCTGAGACTGGCTGCGCAAGTGGTGGGTCGACGAAGATGTGGTAGCCTTGGAGGCCGCACTTTTTCTTCCACCAGGGCTGTGACGACCCGAAGGTAGGCGATGGCCGCCTCGGCCTCAGGTGTCAGCTCAGCTTGCTGGAGACGTGCCATGGTAGCACCCAGGTTGGCCCGGGGGCTGTTGAATGTTGGGAGCCCCACCTCCTCGAACTCGAGCCGAAGGTCTCGAGTGCAAAGGGGGACTGCGCGACGTTGTTCTTCTGCACGTCGCTGAGCACACAAAGCGTTTCCTTGGATTCGCGCCGCCTCCTCGGAGTCCGTCGCGCCGTGACGTGGTGGCTCATTTTCTGAGACCACGAGCACCTGACGGAAGACGATGTCCGAATCGTTGGGGGAGACATGGATCCGGACCTTCTGAAACTCACCGCAATCCGGGGACTGGGGAGTTCTTGTAGCACGGCGAAGCTGCCCTTGGTCGATCCTTTTCCGCAGGCGGCATCCGCAGAGAGTGTGCCTCGCACCCTTGTGGAAGGTGCAAGGTACGTCAAGAGGGTCGCGCCGGGCACCAGTGACCGGCCTTTGGTCGCCAGAGATACTCGGACTAACAAGCGGCACCCAGCCGCGTTCTATTGCTTGCCTTGCACTCCAAGCATCGTGGAGTCTCCGGGATATGGATAAGGTCGCCCGGGGTCGTCGGGTCGCTGGATAAGGTCCTTGGGCCCACTTGCAGGTCGGCGGGGCTTCTGGCAGGTCAGACCCACCTGTCGGGGACGGCTGAGACCCTGGTCGGTGGGGACCCATGGGTACCCATGTCTCTCGGTAAGGCAAGCGAAGTGCTTCTCCGGCACCATTGCCGAACGGACAACAACCCAGAGCTGGTGCACAGTCGAGGTTGCAGTGTCAACGCCCAGAGCAGGCCAAACTTGAGCGGCAAAATGATATGTGAAGATAATGTAATTACTGTCTTCAACTTCACCACTAAGCTCACGGGTGACGTCGTCGAGGATGCGCTTCTTCTCAAGGTTACTGAACGCGTGGCAGGGCGCGGTTCTCCCAGACAAACTTGGCAAAGTCACATGGAGGTGCACCGGCGACACTCATCAGATGACTGTAGGCTACTCCAGAACGGAGAACATCCCCTTTGTCAGCAAGGGCACAGTGGTAGCGGTCTACGACAGGTCGGAGAGTTACCTGGGTAAGCAGTACTTCCAGTTTGTTCAATTCATTCGCCGCGCCTCGAGTACGGCGAAGGACGAGGTGTTGACCGACGCCATCGTTAACGATGCAGAATCATTCCAAAGTACGTCGTATACAATTTTGCATCCTATATCTAAACACGGTCTAACATCAAGTGTTATACTAGAGTGAAACATAATGGACAGAGAAACCTCAGTCTCATTCCATCATGATGGATGTAGAGGATCTCAAATAGCATTTCTAAAATCTACTACCTAAATCATAATTGGAGAGTCATTTGAGTAAAAGTTGGTTTTAACTTTATATTCTCTAACAACTTTTTTATATCTTGTGTGAAGTTTAGAGAGTCATCCTTATTCTCCATCTTTGGCTGGCGAGAAATACCGAATAGAGGATATCTTTGTTAAGTTAGGAAAAATATATAAAGTTTTTTAGACCAGAATTTCTAACATCTTTCAGGAGATAACTTGTGTTGTTTTTACTCGATTTGTTTTATGGCCGAGATTCCTTTACAATTAGTGCACCAAGGTTCCGTTCGTTTGCTTCTAGCGGCCGGTCCCGTCAACCCACTTCTTATCCTCTGGCAGTTATGCGGTTTTCCTTCAGGAGAGGCCCACTGAGCTCCCAACTACAAGCGGTAGAGGTAGACTAGAGAGGAAGATAGCATGATCAGTGCCGGTGAAGGTTAGTTTACATCAGTGCCGGTGAAGGAAGGTTAGAGGCCCACTGAGCTCCCAAAAACAAGCGGTAGAGGTAGACTAGAGAGGAAGATAGCATGATCAGTGCCGGTGAAGGTTAGTTCACATCATGCTTTGTCTACTCTCTAATAGGACTTTGGGAGCAGCTCGATCGCTCTTGCGATCACTCTTTTTCATTTTTTTCATTTTGTTTGCGGCTTGATTTCATTTTCATTTCTGTAGTAATTTGCACTGCTGATTCTGATTCATGTGGTAGTTGGGCCGCTATCAATCTTGACTATAGCGTTACCTGTTTTTATAGCAGATGCGAATACCTTGCCACTGTCAGGGAAGAGATTTCTTAAAGGCGTGGTGACGTGGTGTGACGAGGGTTGGAGGGATTTAAATTGCTCTCACTTGTTGTGCTATAATTGTGTTTGTTTTCCTTGTTAGAGGAGCACCATCTTTTCTGCTACTCCAAATATGCCTCCACCTACTTTTTGCTATTTGTTTTTGTTGAGTTAATTAATTATGTTTCTTTTAGTGTGTCTTCTAAACATCCAGTTCATCATTTGTAATGTTCAGTTACTAATGCTCAATTTTAAGTTTCTTTGTTAATTGTAACAATTCATTATTCACTTCATTTTGCAAGAATAATTTTATTACAGTGTTGGCTTATGAATCATTTTCACTTTGAGTTCCGAAACACTCTCTTTTGTTTGTTTTTCACAGTACTGTTGAATTCAGTTTTCCAGATTAGCATGTCTTCTAAATATTTAGTTCGCATATGCGACATTCAGTTCCAAATATTAATTTTTTCGTTGTCTATATTCAGTATAATTTTATTGTTCAATTTAGTTCACTTTTTAGTGTTTTCTTGTCAACTCATTATTTGTATTCATTGTTTCTTCTTTTATGATTAGCTTTTCATTCTTTGTATTCATTATTCATTATTTCAAACTCAATTTGTACTGCTTATGAAAAATCAGATATCTTTTATCTTATTCTATCGTGTACCCATGAACAAGTTGAAAATCAAAAGAAGTATCCTCTCTTGTAGTGGAAACAGAGCACAAGAGATCAAGATATTTTTCAAGACATGTGATTGGGGTTGTGGTCTGAAAGAGATTCTATGTGTAATTTGTGAGAAGTTGTGGTCTGAAATTTGATTTGATGCGCATTTTGTCTTCAGTATAGATCCAATCCTTCCTTCATATGAAAAACAATGTAACTTCATACTTCAATCCCCTATCATGTATGCAGGATCATGTGTAGTTACTTGAAGCGCTAAAACACTTTTTTGGCCATCTCTGCCTTTTTCGAAGTAGATTTGTCACAAGAGATCAAGTTTATTCAGATGTGACTCACATTCTTTCTCTCACGTTGGCCGCCTGTTTGTTCGATCTTGCGTGCGTTATTGCCTTTCGTCCTCATCGCCGCTCCCGCTGTTTGCAGATCATTTGCTTGTGGTTTCGTTCTTCAGCGCCAACTAACGTACTCACTCATAGAAAGTGGGAGTGTTTGAATAATCCCCTTCCTTCTCTCGTAAGGAAGCGATACCTTCCTTGACTTCTCCGCCGCCCGCCGCCCCCTCCGGCTCCCTCCCGTCTGCGTCCGGCGCCCTCGCCGGAGTGCGTCAGGAGGGAAGCCCGCCGTCGCCTTTAGCTGCTAGTAGTTGTAGATCTTAGTTTTTTTACCTTCTTTGTGCCTACATGGCTTGTCCCCTTAGTGGTCTTCGCCGCCTGGTGCTCGTCGCCGTTGTCCTAGTCGTCGGGCCCTGTTCGGGGCTTCTCGTCGTCGGCGTAGCTGCTCACCTGGTGAGTCGTAATAAAACTTTTATCTCCTCTCCCACAACCTCCTGCAGCTTCCGTCCCATCTCCACCCTCATGCTGCCGGAGCTTCCGCCCAGCCGTCTCAGATCCGGTTGGTCCCGGGGTCGATCTGCGACCGTCGCACACGGATCAGGTCCCCTCTTGGGCGGATCTGCTTCCTGCGACTGTCTCTGGATGTGACTCGTCCGCGGCCGAGTCTTCCGTCGTCTCCGCTGCCGCCTCCCCGTCACAGCAATCCTCGGCCATGGAGCTCGATTCTACAACACAGTGGCCCTGTCCCTGGTACCTGCTCGACAGAGCTGCCTCCCCCTGGGATCCAGGTGCAAGCTACCTCATCAATCTCCGGCGACGTCCAACCACATCTTCAGATCGTCGGTGTGCTCTTCCGACCGTGGCTTCACCGGCCCGACTTTCATCGACGCTCTGCGCGGTCTCCACCTGGGTGCACGTGTCCTTGACGCCTCTGCATTTCCCCCCACCGGCGGCTTCGTCGACTTCGTCACCATGGATGCCATCGTCTGTAGCTTTCTGTTTCTAGGCTGTTTGTGTAATTTGGTCTTCTTTTGAGAACCTATCTGTAATATAGATGTTGTGATAGTTTAATATATATATATGTTTGTTGTAAAAAAATGTACTTACTCATGGGGTGCGATTTGTGCTGGCAGAGAGGAGATTGGTCAGATATTTCACACGCAAGAGGCAAGATTACGTGTGTGGAGAGAAATCTGAGTGACTTCTGTTTTTCCCATTGTTAATTTTCTTCTATTTTCGAGTGTTTCTAGTGGTCGTGTCAATCACTTTTTAAGCTGCTGTGATGATGACGTGTCAAGATTCCATTGGATAAAAAAGTGATTGATAACTGAATGAGAAATCACCCAGTTGTTATGTTTTTTTTTCGAATTACACAGTACATCGGAGACACTCACAACGCACGCACACTCATCCCTAAGAACACACGCGCGCAAACCCTACCCCTAGGAGCATCTTCGAAGACTGGACCGGCAAATCCTCAAGATTGACGAAGTCACCACAGACGCCTCGCTGTCAACGGGAACGTCGCCTACCACTAAAAGCACAAACATCGTTAAATCCTGAGAAATTCGCTCCCACAGGGAGTCAAACCCAGGACCTGAGGTGCTACCGGGGTTCCTGTAATCACTAGGCTACAGGCCCTTTCGCCACCCAGTTGTTATGTAGCAACTCCCTTTTTGGACATGTTAAATATAATATACTTTTTTAAAAGGTGTTAAATATATACCTAGGTTTTGTATCTATCTTCGGGCCTGAAGGTCTTTGGGTTTTGAACGGCCCATAAAGTCAACTTTAGAAAAAAGCGGGCCCATGTAATAAAGGAGGGAAGTAAACGCGCCCCCCAACACCCATGAAGGAATAGGTCCAATATGTTGTTAGTCGGAAATGACTGAACGGGCCTCCTGGGCTCTAATATTTGTGCGTGTAGAGAGTCATCAAGTAAAGCCCATTTTGTCCACATCGATCTGTCCCTCTTTTTTCCCCGAGAAGTAGCACACTAGTGCCGGCGTCGTCCACTGAGAGATCAACAGATGTTTGCTCTTGCCACCAAAAGAAACTCACCAATTCGTAAGACCCCATTAGTTTACAAACCACATTCTCCAAATCACATGACATCAGGACCATATCCACTCCCCCGGGCTCGTTGCAGTCACGTGCTTTCACCCTATTTTATCCCCTGCCTACCGTATCCCCGCCGCTTTCTTTTCCAGCTAGAAGCCAAGTTCCGAACACCCTAGGCGCTCTAAACAACCCAAAAATTCACCATCACAAAAAGGCATGCCCACTAGGCCACTACTACTACTCTCCAGAGTCCAGACTCAGCAGTGGCCAGTAGGTTGGAGATGCGTGAGAGACGGGCAGTGGTGCGGTGTCGGCCGTGCGAGCTGCCGAAACTGGAAAGCAGCGAGGTGGTGGAGCAAAGAATATACTCCGGACCATCGGCGCGGGAATGGTTAAACTTAAACTACTCTTTATTATATTATTATCCTTGTTATTTTCGGGAGGTTCCAGGGGGTTCAGGATTCTTTTACCACCACTTCACTTTTCAAAGCTTATCTGCATGGAGGATTGAAAGCACGAGGTGGAATGGCCATTGTTTACTCCGGTTAAACTACGCAGGACACAGCGAATCAGACGTTAATTTGACGCTCTACTACTACCTCTCGCTTGCGTGGCGTGCGCAGCAGGGAAAGATTTTACTTGTGGATAAGCATCTTCCTTCATTCGTTCGTGTGGCCATTAAACTAACGGGTTAAAAAGTACTACCACCAGTAATCTATCTGCAGAACCCGAATGGTTGAGGGAGGATGCTTCTGGGTTCGTTGCGTACGTGTCGACTCTGTTTCTACAGCGACTCTGTCAGCATGCAGCCGGTAAACATTTTTTACCTTCCTGGTCATAAGTTTCAGTATAAAACACACTAGTTTTACCGTTCAAAGCTTGTGGTGGCAGTAATAGGAAGTTAGGAACTTACACAGAGCCGTAAAAAACTTCAACACACCTGCCTCGATCAGATCCAACAACTAATCCACCTTTTTTCCATCAAGTCCACAGATTTGACGCTTCACATGGATATCCACCTATCATTTCATTATCTTGATCCCCCCAGCTGACAGAGAATCTCCTCCAGTAATTTTCGTCAGCTCTGCTCCTAGCTCCGGGGGGCCCGGCAGGGACGATACACCCACCCCACCCAGAGCCGCCAAAACGGAGTCCTGGTTTTGTTCTGTTCGGTGACGCCGACGCCGCGGGACTTGTTGATGTGCAAGAAATATTCCGTTGCTTCAGTGACCCGGCGAGATTCTGCATGCACACTTGCACTACAGGGCACTCAGGCAAGGCCTCTTTCACCCAAAGAAGGCTTTTGAGCCGGGAAAAGAGGCTCAGCTCTCATCCGCCACCTGAACCGAAAACTACATGCCATCAGCAACTTGCCTGCTTTGGCCAATTATTAAATATCAGCCCTCCATCATTTCTCTCTTTTACATCCCTTCGTTTTCTTTTACCCTTATGCTGAATGGACAATTATCTTCTCTCAACACAAGTGTTATATATACTGGCTGGCTGTGGTAATTCATTTTCACTTTCTATTCGAGTGACACTTGTGTGCTTACTTTAGTGATCCATAATTCTGAAAACGCCGTTATGTATAAGCACGATATACAATATATGGCGTAATTAAATGATAGGTGGTATTGAAAAAATTGCATTTGACCAATGTTTTACATATAGGTATATGAGCAAATAAAGCCGGTTGGATATCAACATCTTTCTCCTGTTCTGGACTTTCCAGTACGTCGATCTCAAAGCCTTATCAAGCCCTATATATCTAGCTAGCTTTGTAGTACCACTAATTAACAAGCTTGAGTACATAGTCTAGTGTACTATGTACAGGAGAACAAAATGCTTACACACCACAAACCCAATCAACTATGGTCTCCCTAGTTGACACTACTACTTGAATCTACAAGTACAATATCCCTTTACCTATATATATTAACCATTGTTTTTTGATATTTCTCCGCCCTATATTTAGAGCTTCTCAATAATGTTCAAATCCCAATTTAATGCTCAAGTATAGCAGTAGCTTTCAGTGGAGACCAATAATCTGTCAGTTCATCCTCGTGTTAGAATGGAGCAGCATGTGGTGGCCCAGGGACCCCTGCAGTCCGTTGCCTATTTGGAACGACGTCGCACCAAAGCAGGAACCGTTCGGTTTCTTCGCCGCAGATGCCACGCCGGGGCTAGTACTCGTCTCCGACGACATCTTGGGTTTGCCACCGGCGGCGACACCGCCCGCGGCAGACGAATCCATCTGCGGGATCGTCTGCCTGGGGATGCTGTTGACCAGCAGCTGGCTCGTGACGGGGTGGCCGAGGAGAGTGCTGGTGGCGCCGCCGTGCTGGTGGTGATGGTGGTGCTGCTGATCGAGCCGCGCCATGTCCGGGACGACGCTGCCGCCGGCGTCCTCGAAGAGGTGCGCCAGCGAGGGATCGTTGAAGAGCTCGGAGAGGGACGGGATCCTGTGCATCCTCTGCGGCGCGGTGGCCGCGGCCTGCAGCGCCGGGTAGTACGCGCCGTGCTGCACGAGCATGGCGGCGGCGCTCGACGACGCGGCGTAGGGGTTCTCGTCGAAGCCGCCGCCGCCGCCGCACGGCTCGTCCTGCTCGTGGTCGGAGAGCGGCGGCACCGCCATCGGCGACGCGTGGCTGGTCTTCTTGTAGATCCGGCACAGCACCCAGTCATCCAGCTGCACCACGCGCGCAGACGATCGAGCGAGATCGCACAAGAAGTAATTAGAAATAGGATTCGGGATCATTAAAAAAAGCTAATGCCACACAGATCGGGCGCAGGGTTAATCAATCACCAACACGTACGCGCGCATGTCGATCGCGCCTATCATTGTCGGATCAATTGACTTGGCGCCAAGTATGCCTAAAGAACATTTCTTTATGAACGCCACCACAAAATTATTAAAGCGCGGCTCTCTTGCGTCCATTTGCAAGCCACACACCGATGCGATAAAACAATATCGACGTGCCACGAACCCGCATCAGAAACATCGCCAGGAAAAAAAAAAGATATGGGTGCAAGTAGCAGCTCATCCATCCGTGCATGCGCAAGCAGGGCAAAGTATGCAACTAGCCGCCATGATACTGACCACTACAAACTACATGTCGATGAACATGGCAGATTAAAGCCAGGGGTCTAATCATCACTTGATCTTTGAATTTCACCTAGTCTCTCTTCATGCATACTCCTATGCAAAAGCTACTACTAGATAGCAAAGGATCAGTTGGTGATTAGACTAGGTACGTACCCTCATGGAGGCGTTGCGGAACTTCATGGGGCGGTAGGTGTGGCCGGCGGCGTTGGCGTCGGCGGCGAGGCGGTACTCGTGCATGATCCAGTTGGTCTTGGTGCCCTTGGGCGGGCGGCCCTTGTAGAAGACGAGCGCCTTCTTGACGCCGACGCTCCCGCCGGTGGCGCTGCTGTGGATGGGCTTGTCGGTGCCGGTGGCCTTCCAGTAGCCGGAGCCGGCGGCGCGGTTCGGCCGGATCCCGTTCGGGTACTTGCGGTCGCGCGGGGTGAAGAAGTACCACTCCTTGTCCCCGTACGCCGCCATGGCTGCAACAACACAAGAACACGATCGAAAAGCTAGTGAAATTATTAATCCTCGATTAAATTACTGATGGTCTCGTACAGATCAGTTAGCGAGAGTGGTGGGCAGCAAGAGTGGGGAGATCTATCTCAGGTGCATGCACATGAATGATCGACCGGAGGGGATAGGATCGGAGCTGAGGGGGTACGAACATGGCAGGTCCCATGGATCGAACTTGTAGATGTCGACGTCGGCGATGATGTCGACGGGGCACCCCGCGTTGGCGGCGCGGTTGCGGAGGTAGTGGAGGATCAGCTCCTCGTCCGTCGGGTGGAACCTGAAGCCCGGCGGCAGCATCGTCGCCGGGTTCGCCATGATCATTGGCAATCCAAGCAACCTAGCCAGCTAGCACTACAACACCCGCTCGATCGACCGAGGCGATCGATCGCCACCCCTACAAAACCCTAGCTGCTGCCAGCCTCCAGAACCGCTGGTTCACTCCCGATAAAGCTCTCGAGGAGCAAGAGGGAGAGAAGCTTAGCTAGAGAGCTAATGGGAAATGGAGGACTCGAATTTTTGGGAACGGGAGGGGAGGGCCTGCTTATAAGCACGCGGATTCTTGTCCGCTTGCGCGCGTGACGCCCGCCTGCTGGCGCAGGGCCCGGCCACGGTGGTGGAACGGATCCGTGAGCCGCCAGCCGCCGAGACGGGCAGGCACAGAGACGAACGCAACGGAACGGGTGGAGAAAATGGCCGGGCTGCGCTGCCGCTGCCGCCGCCGCCGCTGCGTCGTGTGTGTGTGGCTATCGTTGGATCCCTATTCCTCCCTCCCCAAGCAACCACGTCCGCCGTGAGGGATGGATGGCACCGGGGATTGGGGGGGGGGGGGGGGGCCCTGTGACAGGAGCTCATGGAACTCGCCTTGCGCCGGCACGTGGTGGCTGGCGTTTGGCGGCCGACGACGACGACGCTTGGCAGATACCATCCGGGGGCGGAATCCCCCAACCCCACCCATGCCATCCTTGGGGCCAGCCGCAGCGGGAAAAGACGCAGCGAAATAAAATTATTATTCAACCGCAATAGGATTTACTGAAACATGTGATGGAGTGGCAACTTGGTGGTTTCAAAATCCATTTCGAGTATCAAGTAGTACATCGATAAATACATATTGATTGACAAATGGACCAAAGGACAATGTTAATATCAGAAAAAGGACCAAATACGAACACGCATGGAGCGTGCGTATGTTGACAGATACTGTATGAAGGTAGGTAGGTCTAGTCGTGACGCCCAGGTCATAGATTTGCTTGGCTAGGGGTGGAGGGGGGGATACAACAACGGACAAACAAAGGATGCTACTGCAGGATTTCCCATGCTGGAGCTTTTTGGGTAAGAATTGAAGGGGCACTAATAATAGGGACAATTGAAGGTGCAGATTGATCGGGCAGAACAGAGATGCAGCGGTGCTACATGCTGTCTTGCCGTGTCTTGACTCTTGAACTTTATCATGTACCGAGAGGTCACGCTTCGTCCTTTTACCTTGCAACTTGTATGGCTGCATATGGTAAATGGTCCAGCTTTTTTTTTAGGGTTATTTGGATTGGTATCATTACAATTTTTCAAAGTTGAAGATATATCATTACTATTCGTCTATTCGGAATCATACCATTACAATTCACACTTTACCTGAAATATACCACTACTTAACCTTTCACCATGTTTCTAAAATATTTTGGACCAAATTGCCCCCGTCCCCTTCTTCCTCCTCTGGCAGGCGAGTGCGGCCCCGGCCGCGCACTGCCCAGGTCGCGAGCAACACGCCGGCCACGTGCGCCCAGGCCGAGAGCTCCGCGCGCCACGCCGAGCGCGTGCGCCCAGGCCGCGAGCTTTGCGCCGGCCGCGTGCGGGCAGGCCGTGAGGTCCGCGTGCCGTCCCGGCCGCGAGCTTCGGGTGTCGTCCCGGCCGCGAGCTCCGCGCCGGTCGCGTGCGGGCAGGCCGCGAGGCGCGCCGCTCGGCCGCGTGCGCCCAACCCGCAAGCTCTGCGGTGGCACCAGCGGCGTACGTCGTCGAAGAGATCAGAACTCTAACGAGAAGTCCGACGAGGCATCCGACGTGGCCTTGTTGGGAGGTGGTGGTGGCTGGTGGAGGTTCCTGAAGTGATCCCGCACGTCGAACCCCTCTCCGGTCGCGAGATCCTCGTCGACCGGTGGCGGGATATAGGGCGGCCGGGACCTCGTCGGCGAAGAACGGGTGCTCGCGGACCTCGTCGGCGCCGCCGGCGTACCCGAGCCTCCTCCTCGGGTCTCGATCTAGCAGGCGCGAGCTGAGGTCCGTAAGCTCCGGCACCCACCGCCGGCTGTCCCCCGGGACCTCGAGCTCCTTGTGGCATCACGTTCCGGAACGTCTCCTTTGGGTTCTGGCCCTTGAACGAGAGCAGGGAAGAAGATGAGGGCAATTTGGTCCAAAATATTTGAGAAACATGTTGAAAAGGTAAATAGTGGTATATTTCAGACAAAATGAAAATTGTAATGGTATGATTCCAAGTAGACGAATAGTAATGATGTATCTCCAACTTTAAAAAATTATAATGGTACCAATCCAAATAACTTTTTTTTTATACTCCTGTGTGGTGAGGATTAAACCAACGGTCTTGATGCTTGTTTTCATGTCTAATATATCTAGTCAATTTTTTGAGTTTTGATGATGATTTCGATATAATAAAAGATGCTCTTAAATTTCGCGACATAAAAATATGTTATCGTCATCGAATTAAACTGATACAGAACATCAAAAAAGCTACGTGTGAACTCGATTGCTTGCCATCTCTCTTGTTCGTCGAATAACTACTCGACATATACAATTTCGTTTTTGTTGACTCTTGATTCTTGACCAAACTGATTAGTTTCAATGACTCGACGTGTACGGTCTTTGTCTATCGAAAGGCCAAAATCCCAGGTGCAGCTCCCGCTTATCTGATCCCCGGAGAGGCGAAGAGTAATTGCTCGTGTGGCGGCCTCATGTGGACAATTCGCTCCATCACGTGTTAAGAAATCCGAGGGATATCACATACTTTCGCCACTAAATTTCAAATGAGGTGTGTACTGTCAACAGTCACAGTCATGTAGAGTTAATTAGGTTTTTCATTACTAAATTTCAAATAAGGCTACACTATACTTCTACTAGTTATGTACGTTTTGTTCTGAAAGTAAAAATGTGTGTTTCTCAAATTACAAAAATGATCCTAGCAATTTTATGGGTAAATTTTAATTTTGATGATTAAATCTGAAATAAGTTATCTAGTTTGGCAGGAAATTTTGATGATGTCATATAATTGATGATGACGACCAATACAGTTCACGATATATACATTTTAATTGATGCTACGATGATTTTAATTTGAAATAATTATTCTAATAAATATCCACAATCACAGTATATCATATTTGGGAACCATACCATATATCCTAGTCAATTTGTATTCTACACAACGGTGGTTGGTATTTTTCTCTTATACTATGTATAATACTGGTTTTCTTGCACCAAAAGCATTGCCAAATGATCGTAACGGAGTTGAACGTCTCCATAGAGTTTTTTTTTTTAAAAAATCAAGCAGACACGTGTAGTAGCTTGCTCACCAACACCACACCACACCACAATACCAAACACCCGCACAAAACTAACCCCGGAATTTACAAGTCTACAGACTGTTCGTTTGACTGGTAGCTGGTGGCTGGTGCTGATTTGTTATGAGAGAAAAGTACTGCTGACTGGTGGCTGATGGCTGGTTTGTTCTGAGAGAAAAGTACTGCTGGCTGATAAGCCAAACGAACAGGATGCTAATTAACGCCAATAAGCAAAGTGATTAAAAAGGCGATCTTTATCCCAAACACGCGCGATGGAGACCCGGCGGCCCTGTACCGGCCGGGGTCGATCTGCTGCCTTGCCTGGCTGGCCTCGCGGTGGAGAAACACCGGGGCCCCACCACCCTCACGTTGTTGCAGGCAAACGCAAACCCGTGGGCTGATGGCGTGATGATCTTGCCGGCGACGAGCAAGGACCGGTAGCTTTCCGTCGATCGGCAGACGGAATTAGCCGTTGGATATTCATGTGGCTTGGCTGAGTTTAAGAAGAGAGGGGCATGGTTATCCTGATCGTAATCTGATCGAACGTAGCTGTAGGCCGGAGTCGCATCGATTATCTATCTGTACGTCAAGGCTGTCAACCCGTGTCGCTACCATTGCCAGTTGCTCTGCTGCTGCTATTCTTCGCAGCTACTCCTAGTCATCAGTCCGATGCAATGATGTCTCAGGACGCTCAAGCTCAACAATCACGCCCTCGCCATCACTGAGCCAGTGAGAGAGAGGCGAGGCGAGGGACGAATATATGGGCCTAAAAATGGGAGGACACCGGCCGACCCGCGCGCCGCGGGGTCAGTCATAAGTTTTTCAGTCATGAATGCATCGCTGTGCCGCTAGCTCGATGATGGTGCTAATCAACAATCAACAGTGATCAATCAAATGTGTCATGTTTTGATCTTGTTTTGTTTGTGAGTTGTGTGATGTATGTTGGTGTTGTAGTCTCCTCTCTCTTTTATGTTTTCTTGCTCAAACTATCATTGTAAGGTTGTTTGGCTTTCCACAAGCTCTTTAATCAAATTCAGATGGGATGCTCCCTGGTGACCGTCCAAAAAAAAGCTGTCAACCCGTGTCGCTGCCATTGCCAGTTGCTCTGCTGCTGCTATTCTTAGCAGCTAGTCAGTCCGATGCAATGATGTCTCACGGCGCTCAAGCTCAATAATCATGCCCTCGCCATCACTGAGCCAGTGACAGAGAGGCGAGGCGAGAGGCTTAAAAATGGAAGGGCACCGACCGCCCCGCGCGCCGGGGTGTCGATCAGTCGGTCATGAATGCATCGCTGCCGCTAGCTCGCGCGCGGCGTGAACAGCGACGTCGCGGCCGGGGACGGGGGCTCCGCCGCTCGCGCGATCGAGATCGTCCATCGGCGGAGCGGGGCGGGGCGGGGCGGGCGGACGTCGCCATCGGCGGAACAGAAAGGAATTCCATATCGAGTAACTTTGCGGTCGTCGTCGCGCGGTTCGCCTCGTCGCTGTCGCGGCACGTGTCGACCGCCGGCCGCGCGCGCGAGCGCCCATCACGCTGGCGACGGGGATGGTCATGACGTCATCCATGGCGTTGCCCGGCCGGGCCGGCGAGCGCGCGCACGCAACACGGAGCAGGAGATCGGATCGGCCGCATCATCGCATCGCCTCCGCTATATGTGGTTGTTCGGCTGTCTGATCCCCGACTTATTTCGGTTTGTTTCGACTTATTTTCTCTCACATAATACTATTCAATCTACCAGCCGAACAGCCTCGTATCTTCGTCGTCCGACGCGTCGAGGACGACGGCGCGAGCACTCTGACCACCACCAGCTGGCTGGCGACGTGCACGTGCCGCGGCCGCAGCGGCCAGCCGCGCGAGCGATTACAGCACGCACGTACGGGAGAGGTCTGGGAGAGGGGAGAATGTTAATCTGCTTGCATTGGGCACTAGCTCGATCGATCAGAGCTACAGTTAGTTCTTCCTGCAAGTAAATGAACACGGTACTACGGCGTAAAAACGTGAAGGAGAGCATGTACACGTAGAAAGACGCGTGAGGGCGACGCGTATCTACCGACAGTTCTCCCTTCCCGCCACCTCCCCCCAGGCCCCACCTTATTGTCATCGTTTTTTCTCTCGGCAGGGAGAGGCCGGGCGGGCAACGAGCCACTATGCTGTGCTAAAACGGCCGTTTACCACCATAAACGCAGCGATTAAACAACTCATTTGATGATTTTTGCCGGTTCGACAAGACTTTGGTTAGACTGATCAATGTTATCTTGACTGTCAGCCCGGATATTTAGCTTAAATAATGTCAGCGAGAATCTTGCTTGAGGACATCACTTTCGGAATGTGATCACTGTTTCTTTGGATCGCTGGTGGGCCTATGATATTTGGGCTAGGTAAGCGAATATCGTTAGTATGTACTGTGTGTTCAAAGCCCCTTCATTAATTATCCATTATTTCTTCTTCTTTTTTAATGGAGAACAATGCAATATGCACTGTTCTTGGTATTTCTACTTCTAAAAATATTGTCTACTCCTAGAAAAGCTCTCGATCTTCATCTAAAAATGAGTGTACGACGACTGCGGCACGAACCAGATTATACTTTTACGACACGTGTAGTTTACTACAGTTACTAGACAAAAGCTGTGGCCTGTGTAGCCTCAGAGAGAGTTTGCTGGAGGTGCGCAAACTGTAAAGCTAGCGCGCTGCCCAGAAGTCCGCCCGTGATTATCCGAAGCTCTCCATCAGTTGGGTATTCCCACACGTGCGCGCAAAACCTCGAGAGGACCGGCCGACCGGCATATCCGACGGGACAATCCCTGCGGCGTACGGCCACACGCCTCTCTCTCCCTTGCATTGGGATCGAGTCAGAAAGAGAGCTAGCGCAGGTGAGGTGTTCGCGGTGGGGGTGACGATGTGGTGGAGAGCGACGTCGTCAGATGCGAGAAGATTTCAAAGAACCGAGTGCAAACACACGACCAGCAGGACGTGAGACTAGTTTCAGTTGGAAATGGGTCGGAACATGCGCCGAGAATGAACGCGATCTGCTGGTGAGCTAGGGCTCTGGTAGTATGTGAGCACGCAGTGTCAAAGATTTTTCAAATACAGTTTGATATGAACTACCTCGAAAATACCTTCCCACTACCGGAAGGTGTACCTTTCGTTATCCGGAGCCGTCCAAAAGTGCTGTGAGATTCGTGCCGGGCTCCAATCGTGTTGACCGACAGGTAGGGATGAAAGTGGTGTGGATAATTTCCGCATCCGATCCGATCCGAATCCGAATTATGCGAATATGGAGAAGAGTTTTTGATATCCATGCGGATGTGGATAATCTGAATCCGATTGTGTGCGGATGCGGATTAGGATATGGTGTTAGTGATATCCGACGGATATGGATTATCCGATAATTGAATGCGGATAATCCGAGGCCTATAATAGGATATCCGACTACTATGACAACTAAATACGGCCCATACACTATGATTTTTTACCTATACACAATTTTTTAGCCCACAAAATTTTAGCTATATATATAGTGTGTGCATGTGCATCAAAAAACCTAGCCGCAGTCCTGCGTAGAGCATCATTTGTCACCATTTGAAACTGAATATAAGCATGTATTATTCGACTATATTAATCCGCATCCGCTCCGACTCCGCACCATATCCGACATCCGAAAAAATCCGCATCCGTAACCGCATCCGTGAAATATCCGCTCCGCTCCACATCCGACAAAAAAATATGGATGAGGATGTGATAAAGGTATTATCCGATCCGCTTTCACCCCTACCGACAGGGCAGAGGTGGCCGCGGCCCGGCTGGCGGAGGTCCGAGGCGGGCGGCCGGAGGTGGCCGCGGCAGTGGTGGCGGAGGTCCGCAGCGGGAGTGGTGGAGTAGGCCATCTCGGCCGTGGGCGGTCGGTGATAGAGGTGGTGGTGGAGGCAGGCGCGGGGTAGGTTGGCGTGGGGGTAGAGTTGATCGCACGAATCGCGAAGCAATGACAACCGTGTGATAAATGAAGGTGCACCTTCCGGTAGTGAAAAAACCACTCTCCGAACTACCCACGCATGCATGCGTGTGCAGTGTGAGAGGCGAATGATTCTTGTGTGTGTTTTGGTTGGAAACCACAGAGGCCGTGCCGGCCGGGCACGAACTTGTTTTTTTTTCCAAAGGAGTACACCTGGCTGCAGCTTTTCTCCGCGTGAAAATGCGAGCACTTGCGCGTGGAAAATGCGGAGAAAATGCGCACTTGTGCCGCCACCCAACCCAATGACCCAAAGTGTGGGCCGTTGATCCTGTTCGATGCTGCTCGCTTTTGACTAGTGTTGCTTCATGGGCTGGAAGTGTTGTTGCACTCGCCGAAAAGATGGTGATAGCGTCATCAGCACCCTGCGCTAGCTCCTAGAGTCTTCAGGTCGTGATCTGGATAACTAGCTGGAACATCTGGGTGGCCTACATACAGTTGCTTTCTTGGCTTCAGATAAAAATTGACTGATGGGTTTGGACTTTACTCTTGTCCAATCATAGGATTTTCTCCCGTTATATATCCTGTATTTTCGTTTTTTATTTAATCTGACAATAATGAGCATACACATAGGAGTACACTTGAACTGAGAACGCTGCATAACAATCAAAGATTCAGGAAGCTAGCGCACCTACATCACTCCACAAAATCTCTAACATAGCAGAATAAGCAGATGTGTTGAACTTAGCAAACAGAGGTAGCTTTGACAAAACCCGACCTTAATTTGATCAAATGATCACCGACAGGTGCGAGAGGGTATGCTAATTGGAGTGCCTTTGCATGCATGCAACAATATATGAGAGATGTATCCGTCCCAATTCGCGTGTAAATACTCTCTCCTTTTCTTTTTATAAGGCGCGACGCGACATGACACGGTCTCCAAAATTAGACTTTGACCATCTATTTCTCTTATATTATATTTTTTATGGTTATAAACATATAATCATTAGAAAGTATATTTGATGACAAATCCAAATTTATACTACAAAAATAAAAAATTGATGCGTAAATTATTAGTCAAAGATCGTAAAATTTGAATCTTAATTTGTGTGCGCGCCTTATAAAAAGAAAAGGAGGGAGTAACCAATAAGCTCCGGCAAATATAATTCACATAGTAGACGTATTAGGAACCATGCGCTGTCTAAAAACAGGAAGAAAATAAAGAAGAGAAAACGCCATTTCAACACGCCCCCCAGCCTAAAAGGAAAACAGCTAGCATCTCTAAACACTGACGAAAGTAAAGAGATGGAAAAGGAACGGAGTGCCAGCAGATAGATCAGGATCGAATAGCAGGGCTGGAACATCTCTACACGCACGACAGCAACGTGGTGCTTATCCTCGAGGCCGCGAGACTACTAGCTAGCTACATTCATGCAATCCGTCGAACCCAACATGCACCGCGGCGTTAAACGACGATACATCGACAACGACGTGCCAGCTGCGTGATCATGCACGCACGGCGGGGCCCGGGGCCCCCCCCGCGCCTGCGCGTGCCAGGTAAACCCACCGGCCGGATAAAAGGAAAAGGGCTCATCGATGATCGATCCCTACCAATTCGTTGCGTTGAAGCATCGGCTGCGTACGTGCAGGGCTGCAGGCACAGGAGAGGAAGGGCGGCGGCCGCCGCGGTCCGCGCGGCGAAGACGACGGCGGTGGCCGGTGACCTGTGCCGCCGGGCTGACCGCACCGCGTACGTCCTGGTCGGGACCCGGCCGTGTCACACCGCCGCCGAACGCCGATCTTCCATCTCCCGACCCTTTGCCGTCGCGCGCGCGTGCGCTGCGCGGCGGCCGCCGAAAGCGACGTGGGCGGGATGGCGGCTGGGGCGAGCGTGGCTGCGTGCGCGGGCGCCGGGGCGGGCACGCGCCCTGAGTGAAAGGGTCAGTGTGCGATCGAGGCCTCGTCAAACGCGAGGCGAATCCGATTGGTTAGGAAATATCTCTCGCGTGCCGTGCGGTTCTTCGTTCCTGGGAGTCCGCGCTGGCGTCGCGTCGACTGGCACGTAAGCATATGTATACGTACGCGGAGGATGTGGGCGGGGCGCCGTATGGTATTCGTATACGTACGTGGAGTGAGGAGCGCACGTGATCAGATGCCCGCGGTTCGTTCGCTGATTGGGAGCGCATGCAGCACAGCCACGTACGTGGTTGATGGGAGCTGCTGAACCTTCAGAACAATACCATCGAACGATCAGAGCTGGCTACTGTGGTCCGGATAAGCACGCTCTCAGATTGAACTCGAAACTGCAAAGTGAGAAACCATCATCACCCTCTGGGGGTCTTGAAGGTTGAAGCACGCGCGGATTGAAAGCTGTCGCCGTCATCTTCCGTCGTTCGCAGCAGCAGCGCCATACCTGCGTTGATCGATCCGTCAGTCGGGTGTGCTTGTTTCCTCCACGAGACAGGCAGACAGCGAACCGGACGTTGTGGAAACATTTTTGCTCAGCAGCACAGGAGGGCACCACTATGCACGGCCCAGTTAACCTCGCTGCATACTTGTTGTTCGTCTTCGCTCGCACTTTCGGCCTACTTGGGCCGAAAAAGCCTCAGCTCTTTTTCAGCCCATGGAGCAGGAGCCCACCACGCGAGCGCCTGCGCCCGATCCTATCCTCGCTGCTTCTTCTCTGCTGTCCCTCCCTCACGGTCTCCTCGGATGCTCCCCCTGGCAGGCACACGGCACACCTTGCAACAAGCAGAAGCTTTGCTGTCCGCCTGGCCTAACAGGCTGGAAGAATGATGAGCATTAGTCGTAGGACCTACTGCTGCTCTCCATCATGCTCGTGTAGCTACTTAACCCTCCCGGTTGCCAGACCGGATCTTGTCAACCGTACCACAAAACCCACTCCCCAACTGAAAGCTTAGCCTAGCTCCTCTAATCATGCGTGTCGTCCCACCATCTAATAAGCTGTCCGGAGCTCTAGTCCTAATCATGCCTCAATGCCTTACAGGAGTTTTTGTTGGCGCGGCAGGTCCATCAGAGATATCGCCGCTGCTAGTACATAATACAGATCATGCTGTGATTGCACGCTGACAAGTTGACCGAAAAGGTCGCAGAGCTTTTCATCGGATGAAGCTTTTCTGGGATTTGCAGACATGCAATGGTGGCGCCCAACAGCCCAAGAAGACTGCGCTCGAGAGAGGAGGTTGGGTTGGATAGCAAAGGCGGCAAAAAGCCCTGCGCGAGTGTGGGCAAATTAAACCCTCCAAGCATCAGGCAACAATCACTTTGTTGGCATGTCCGTCCAAGGACAGAGCCCCAAATCCGAATTGGCGCCACGCTGCGTGGCTGCGGGTAGAGTGTGACATCCGCACCGGACAAAGGTATCGGATGACCATCTAGCGCCCGGTGTATCTCGTTCCACTCCGCATCTACCCCCTCTCCGGTCAAGGAAAAATGTCTGGTTACTGTGAGGACGAGAAGATGCAGCCAGATACTACCGAGACGGCAAGTGACAGCGGTTGGTGCCATTTGGCTGCGAAACAAAATTAACTGTCCGAAGCGTTTGTGAAATTATAGTTCCTGCAACTGTAACAAACTGATAATCATGTGAAAGGGGAGCTTACCTAGTTTGTCATCAGAGCATGACGAACAACTAGGAGTGCTTTGCACCCTGGGCTTGAATACTTTGTTGTTGCTTCGGAATTCAGCCCGTCCGAAGGTTGGTGGCCGGATTATAATTTGGCGACCAACCAAATCTGGGCCACCGCAACTAATGGACGCCAGACAAAACAAATTTAGAGCCCGGAGTGCCTGACTTGGTGCAACTCTGCCATCTCAATACCAACCAGGTGTCAGCATCCGTCTCGATTCTACGGGTGGTGGCGGGTGGCAAACATGACATGCGCGCATCGAAAACGCGACGACTCCGGCCGGTCTCCGCCGGAGTCCGGGCGAGGCTGGGCGTGGCACGCCGCGAGAAAACCGGCCGGATGATCAGCCCACCACGCGCTCTGCTTCTGAAAAAAGTCTACCTCTGATAGGATTTCCTTCCAAAGACGGTGAAGAAGCAGGGGACAGAAGATAGAAAGGGATGGGGGGTGCTGAAGGGAGGCTACAACACTACCACTACTACACGCGACCGGAGATCTCGACAGGCAGACGGACAGCGAGACGGCACGGTGGTTTTTGCGGGGTTTCGAAGGGATCACGGGGAGTGGAGTGCAGCGGCGGCGTGGGGGCAGCACATGAGCCGAGTACAGAGGCGACGGCGACGCCCACGCGCGCATCATCGAATAGCCAGCAGCAGCAGAAGAAGAAAAAAAATGGGGGGCTCTCGTTCTCTCCCTGTCTCCGAGTTCCTTTGGTTTCACGTATGCGTTATATTTTTTCCTGTAGTGATGATGCTAGCTAGTGCCTAGTGGTGAACTAACTACCGGGCGGACACACCGGTGGTAGCCCGGTCCTGGCAAGTGCGCACCGAGACCGAGCACGGCGCTGGCGCTGCGGAGTGGGAGTGTGATGCTATTTCATGGACTTCGTAATATATAGGTCCATGCGTTTGGCCATGACTACGCTATCATTGCTGCCTTGCTGATGACTCGATGAGAGATGCGTGTGGCCACATGCAACAGAACAGATGCATCATAGGTGCTCTCTCGAAAAAGGAAAAAAAAACAGATGCATCGTAGGCACAACGCAGCCGCTTAAACTCTTGGTCGTTTAAATTTGTTTTTTATATTTCATCGTGAGACTTCATTTTAAGAGGAATATGAGTCCGCATCCGCAACGACGGAAGTAAAGAATCCAAAACGGAAAATGCATCAAAGTAAGCTGAGAAAGAGACCCCTACCAGGCTACCACCCACCCGTTGGAAATGTGGGATGTTTCATTGTCAGTTTTTTTTTTTTTGGAATCACAACTTTCATTCATATATGTGCCACATTACAATCACTTGACAATGACGATAAGAGAAAGCTAGGTGGCTCATCAAGTCATCATGCCACGAATAATGGTTTGAGGCGAGTTATAATCGCACTGGTCTGACCCGTATTTGGGGATGGGAGCTTGGGTGTCTTTTCTTTCCCTCTTCATTTTACACTTTTTTTTTGAAAAGTGTTTCCATCCATACCCTCCGACCAAATATGACAAATAAATAGAGCCAATCAAGATCATTTTACCTTCTAATAAAAATTCTAGAATTACATGCTTTTTTGAGACGAAGAAAGTATGTTCTATGTCACTGCTCCACACTAGCGAAGGCTCGTAGCTATTTTCCGGTTGGAAAATCCCGACCCTGTCGCCTTCCATGGGCATTTTTCTTCTGTTTCCGAAATATAAGATATTCAAACATTTAAATTTTTATTTTTAAACATAAGTCATTTTAGATGTATTTAGATAATTACTCGTATAATTTTCCTTGAAGTTGATATGACTAATTTGAATGATTGGTGGATTAGTTGAAGTGGACTTATTATCTCTCGAATGCAATCGACACAACTCCGCATTATAATTAACTTGACGGTACAAGCATCTTTTACGAGCGAAGTATCTCTATTATATTTTAGGACGAAGGAAAATATTTCTCTTTGGAGTCAACCAAAGGTAAAAGACATGTTTTTAGTGTGTATATGTGTATATGAGTGTTGCGTCCTGTACTATGGATTCAATTTTTTAAAGAAATTTTATAGCACTTCAAATTTTTTGGATTAAATAATGCTCAAAATTAATGAGCTGATGAAATTTAAATTAACAGCGGAAGTACCTGAAAGGAGGACCAAAAATAGTAACAAATTACTATGATACCTTTATAATTATTCTTGATTTTTTTAAGAAAAATGATAAGAAAGAAAAGTAGCCACAAATACCATATGTACTTCCAAGTACCTTCTGGTACTTTACAAGTACCATAACAAAGTTTTTTTTTAATAAACCAAGGCAACAATGAACTAAACGTGAAGTGAATTTTTTTCCTTCATCAATTGGTTCTCCTTATCGAAATCGTTTGGGGAGAAGCCATCCTAAATATGTATAGCATTATGTATTCTTTTTTGGAAGCAGTATACGCGCGCTAACCACTTAATATACATTGCAAATTTTCTAAAAAAATAAATTTGTTCAATGATTGCTCTGCCAAAACTACTCGCTGCCTCGGTGTACGACGAGTTCGCGGGAGATTCATATTTCGAGCACATTTCCATTAACACTTTTCCGTAGCACAACATTATCCTGGTTGTCTTTCACCCTGCTGACAGCGAAGCACTCAAGCGTGCGACAGCGAGAGCAGCGGTTGCACAGTACTAGTACGCAGCACTGCAGCAGAGGCAGAAGGGCATTTCAAAAGATTTTAAACACCCACGGCACAAATTAAAAAACGAGCCGGTAGAAGCCAAACCAAATCTTTGTTTTTTTACACTTCGCTTTTCCCCCACTAAAAAAACACTAGCTCCCCCAACTCCACCTGCTTCCTTCGCTTCCCCTTCATCCCCACTCCACCAAACAAACCCTCGGCGTCGGGGGGAGCAGAGCCAGAGCACAGCGGAGCAGGAGGTGGCGAGCGGAAGCAATGGCCAATGAGTGGCGGTGGTGGCGGTAGTGCCCTCCTCGCCTTTTCTCCCCGCCCCCTCTCGCCCTCTGGTTGGTGCAGCGGGTGGGAGTGGGGGGAACTCGCGCTGCCCCCGTCGCTTCACGGGCACGCCTCCCTCGCCCGGATCTGGGCCGCGCGCGCGAGATCCTGAGCTTCGGGTTCGAGACTTCCCTTGCTCCCGTTGGGGATTTTTTTTCGGTCGGTTGTTGCATGCTGGTGGCGCTGAGGTCGTGCTGATTTTGTGCTTTGATTGGTTTGGTGGTGGGAATGGCGGCTCAGGTGACGGCAATGGAGCCCGCGGCGGCTGCGGCGGGAGAAGGACAGCGGTTCAAGCGGATTCCGCGGCAGGCGTGTTCGGGGAACCTGGAGCTGGATCCACTGGTACGTCTCGCTGGCTCCCTGCTCATAGCCCGGGCTGCCTGATTTGGTTGTGCGAGTGCTGGTGGCTGTGGGATTTTGTTTGCGTTTTTTTTTTCGGATTGCTACGGTGGTGTGCAGTCAATGTGGCGCGATGGAAGCCCGAGGTGTTTGAAATGTGGTGAAATGACGCTCAGGATCTCAATGTCATGCCTCTTGGTGGCTAGGGTTTAGGGGTTTCTGAATGTGCTTGTGCATCCGTGAGAGCTGAGGAGTGTATACTGATGGCTGTGCCACCAAGTGGTGCGCTGCCGTGAGCATTGTGTTGTTGAGGCGAAACCTGCATTGGGGTTCTCAGTTATTGAATCTTACTATCTTAGTATTGGTTGGATGCTTCGGTTGGGTTATCCATGTTGGATAAGCAAAAGCTTTACATGGTTGGTATTGAAATGCCACACTATTATTATTTTTGCCTTGGTGCTATTAGGGTAATTATTTTTGTGAACCGGCCATTTTGGCAGCTAAACAGTAGACTAGGTCATGCCTTATTTTTTCTTTGTCATGTGTGTTAGAGTATATGTGAGTGTGGCCCATATGGCCTGTGTATAGCCCATATAGAGGCCCATGTATAGCTGACTATATACCCACCCTTCTAGGGTTGGAGGAATACACACAAGGGAACATTTCCTCCTACATGGTATCAGATAGGTTCTCTCCTTTCCTGCCCTAGCGGCGGCTGCCGCCGTCCATGGCCGGCCAGCTGCTGGCGCCGCTGCCTTCCCTCTCTCCCTCCTTTTCCTCTCCGTGGGGATCTCCCCTACTCCCCTGCTCAGGACCGATGTCCAGGCCTGCCCAGGAGCAGGCGCCGCCGGCCCCTGCTCTGCCGCACACGGCCGTAGGCGCGGGAACCGCGCGCGCGGGCCCCGATTTTCGTCGACTACGCGCCGCCGTCGCCGGTCCTCCCTCCCGTCCTCGCGTCGCCGCCCGTCCTCGTCGCTGTGCCGCCCACGAGCGCGGGCGCGGCCGCCGCGGGGCCCTCCTCTGCTCGCGTCGGCCCTTCCCTCACCACCGACACCGCCTGGGCGGCCCTTGCGGCCGCGCCCCTGCCTGGGGCTGCGCCCCCGCCGCCCGGTGCCGTGCCGCTGCTGCAATTTCCCGCGGGCGCGGGCGCGCCGCTCGCAGGCGCGGGCTCCGCCGCGGGTGCGCCCCTCAATCTCACGACCGGTGCTCCCTCCTCCGCGCGTGCCCCACCTCTCCCTGTGCACGCCCAGGCCACCTCCTCTGCCGCAGGTGCTCCTGGTGCAGGTGCTGCTGCGGAGCCCTCCTCCGCGCCGCCCGCCCTGGCCCTGCTGGAACCCACGCTGGTGGCCCCTGCTCTGCCCCCTCCGGCGGCAGGCGCGCCCCCTTCTCTTCTGCACCGGGTGCACCTCCCTCCTTGATCGTGCACGACGACCTGCTGCTCCTCCACCAGCTCATTCTACAACAGCAGCACCAACAGAGCGTGCCGCTGCTTTCGCTCCCCATCGCGGCCACCAGGGCCGCCGACACTGCCGCCGCTGAAGCTGCCCTCGCCGCCGCCCTGGCCAAGGCCCAAGCTGAGCGCGCGCGCGCCTTGCTCGTGAGCGCGCCGGCTCTTGCCGGGCCTTCTCTCCCGGCGGCCCTTGTTGTGTCGACCGCCGTCGGCACCGTTGGGCACACCGCGGGCGTGGAAGCACCCTCTGCTCCGCCCGCGGGAGCTGCTGCCCTACCTCCTCCGTGGCCGGCAGGCGCAGCTACCACCGCCAGCGCGGCTCTCGTCGCCGCCACGTCTGAGGCTTCGGCAGTCCATGAGCAGATCCCCGCGGCCGCCCTCACTTGGGCGTGCATGCACACCGTGGCTGCTGGGTTTGCCCGCCAGGTCGACGAGGCGGAGTGCTCCATTCTCGCTACCTCTGACCAGCAGGACCCTACCTCCGGTGCCCCTCCTCCCACCGGCGCTGCTACCTTCGCCGCTGCCTCTTCTATCCTCACGGCCACGACTCCTTCCCCTGGGCCGTGCGGGGGTGGCGGAGGTCGCGGTGGGCGTCGTCGGTGGAGGCGGCGTCGTCAGCGCGCGTCTGCGCCTCCTCCTGCTCCTGCCGGTGTGCCCTGGCCAGTCTTCAGCGACCCATGGTCAGGGCGCACCTCGATGTGGCCGATTCAGGCCCCAGGGGGGATCCTCGTCCTCAGGCCCTGCCGATGGTCATGTTCGCTGCCGCCACTGCTCCCTTCGCACCGTCCTCGACTCCACCCACTCAGCCCAGCCAGCCTCCACTGTGGCCTGGGGGGAGGGATCAGGGCACTCTGGCGCAGGCCTTTAGCACCATGGGGGCGACACCGCCTGCCCACACCGAGTGGCTTGCTGACTCGGGGGCTTCCTTCTACACCACACCTGATGTTGGCGTTCTCTCTTCCGTCCATCCCCCGCACCCCTCCTATCCTTCTTCTGTCATGGTTGGTGATGGATCGTGTCTTCCTGTCACCTATGTGGGCTCTGTTTCTGGTCCTTTTCGTCTCTCCAACATCCTTGTTGCTCCTAAGATAGTTCATCCTCTTCTTTCCATTCGCCAATTCACCACAGACAACTCCTGTTCTGTCGCCTTTGACCCCTCTGGGCTTACTGTGACGGATTTGGCTTCCCGGCGTCCTCTTCTCCGATGTGACAGTACGGGGCCCCTTTACACCCTCCGCCTCCCTACTTCAGCTGCTCCACACTGTGTCCACTGCTTTCACCACGACTCCTTCCTCCACTACCTGGCACCGCCGGCTTGGTCACCCCGGTCGCGACGCTTTGGCTCGGCTCAGCCACAGTGCCCATCTTCCTTGCACTCGGCCGTCTGATGAGCCTCTCTGCCATGCGTGCCAGTTGGGTCGCCATGTTCGACTTCCTTTTTCTGCCTCCTCTTCTCGTGCGATGCATGCTTTTGATGTTGTTCACTGTGACCTGTGGACTTCTCCTGTTCCTAGCATGTTTGGTTACAAATACTATCTCGTGGTGGTTGATGATTTCTCTCACTACTTTTGGACTTTTCCACTGCGTGCCAAGTCTGAGACTTTCCCCACCCTCCTCAACTTCTTTGCCTGGGTGTCCACTCAGTTCGGCCTCACCGCCAAGGCCGTTCAATGTGACAACGGGCGCGAGTTCGATAACAACACCTCTCGCTCCTTCTTTCTCTCTCGGGGTGTTCAGCTCCGCATGTCTTGTCCGTACACTTCTCCTCAGAATGGCAAGGCTGAGCGGATGATTCGCACCACGAACGACATCATGCGCACCCTTCTGATCCAGGCCTTCCTGCCCCCGCGCTTCTGGGCAGAGAGTCTTCACACCGCCACCTACCTGCTTAACCGTCTTCCTTCCACCGCTTCCCCTGCTCCGACTCCACACCATGCTCTCTTTGGTACCCCTCCTAGCTACGATCACCTTCGTGTCTTCGGGTGCGCGTGCTACCTGAACCTTGCTGCCACTGCACCTCACAAGCTCGCACCTCGCTTGACACGTTGTGTGTTCCTTGGTTACTCCCCTGACCATAAGGGGTACCGTTGCTTTGATCTCACCTCTCGTCGGGTTCTTATCTCCCGACATGTTGTGTTTGACGAGTCCGACTTCCCCTTCTCCTCCACCTCCACACCGTCTCCTGATCCTGACCTTGAGTCTATGTTTTCTGACCCGGTGGTTCACCCACCTGTTTCTGTTTTTCCTTTTCCAGCAGGTCCTTCTGGTACACCACCAGCTCCGGCGCCTTCAGCTGCGCCACGCGCGGCGCCTGAGCCTCCTCTTGCACCACCCGCGGTTCCGGTGCCCTTTGTCGCCGCGGCCCCGGCGCCTTCTGTCGCGCCCCTGGAGCCTCTCGCCGTGCCACATGCGGCTCCGGCGCCTTTTGCTACGCCCACCATCGTCCCGGTGCCTCCTGCCGCGCCACGCGCGGCCCCGCCACCACCTGCACGCTACGTCGAGCCAGTGCAGGTGTACCGACGCCGTCCGGTGCCTCCACAGCCGTCGGCTCCTGTCCCGGAGGTGCCCGTGGACTATGCGCCTCCTGTGCGCTATGTCTAAGAGCGCTGCTCGACGGCTCCGCCTCCTCCACCACCATCACCGGAGCCGTCTCCACCTCCACCACCTCCACCGGAGCTGACGCCGCCACCGCCACCTCCACCACGCCGTTCTCGGGTGGAGCCGGCTGTGTACCACCCGCCGATCATCCATCGAGATCCTCGTCACACCCATCCCATGGTGACTCGGCAGGCGGCTGTGGTTCTTCGGCCCGCGGCTCTCTCCACCACCGAGGGAGAGCCGCGGCTCTCTCCAATCCCGACGTCGGTTCGTGAGGCTCTGGCAGATCCCAACTGGCGTCGTGCGATGGAAGAGGAGTATGGAGCACTTCTTGCCAACCAGACTTGGGACCTTGTGCCGCGTCCGTCTGGTTGCAATGTGGTGACCGGCAAGTGGATTTGGACGATCAAACGTAGAGCTGATGGTACTCTGGAGCGCTATAAGGCGCGTTGGGTTCTTCGGGGCTTCACTCAGCGGCCTGGTGTGGATTATGATGAGACCTTCAGTCCAGTGGTGAAGCCTGCTACAGTGCGCACTGTCCTCTCTCTGGCTCTCTCTCGCTCATGGCCTGTGCACCAGCTTGATGCCAAGAATGCTTTTCTTCATGGCACTCTGACCGAGACAGTCTACTGTAGCCAGCCAGCAGGTTTTGTGGATTCCAGTCGTCCGGATCAGGTCTGCCGGCTGAACAAGTCTATATGGTCTGAAGCAGGCTCCTCGGGCATGGTACTCTCGGTTTGCCACTTTCTTGCTGACACTGGGGTTTGTTGAGGCCAAGTCAGATACTTCGTTGTTCATATATCACCATGCTGATGGGGTTGCCTACCTCCTCCTCTACGTTGATGACATTGTTCTGACTGCCTCTAGTCCACCAGCGGATTATCTCCTCTCTTCAGCAGGAGTTTGCGATGAAGGATCTGGGCAAGCTTCACCACTTCTTGGGCGTGACAGTTGAGCCCCGTCAGGCTGGTCTTCTCCTTCACCAGCGTCAGTATGCCCTTGATATCCTGGAGCGTGCTGGGATGACTGATTGCAAGCCTTGCTCCACTCCTGTTGACACTCAGGCGAAGCTGTCTGCTACTTTGGGTGATCCTGTGGCTGATCCTACTGCCTATCGAAGTCTTGCTGGAGCCTTACAGTACCTCACTTTCACCAGACCGGACCTTACCTACGCTGTCCAGCAGATCTGCCTCCATATGCATGATCCTCGGGAGTCACATCTTGCTGCGCTGAAGCGCCTTCTTCGCTACGTCCGAGGCACGGTTGACTTCGGCTTGGTCCTCCACCGGTCTCCTTCTGCTGAGCTGGTCGTCTACACTGACGCTGACTGGGCGGGGTGTCCGGACACCCGCCGCTCTACCTTAGGATATGCCGTCTTCCTCGGCGGCAACCTGATCTCCTGGTCGTCCAAGCGACAGCCGGTTGTCTCCCGCTCGAGTGCTGAGGCGGAGTACCGGGCTGTTGCTAACGGCGTGGCTGAGGCGTCTTGGCTCCGGCAGCTCTTGGCTGAGCTTCACAGCCCGCTCGCCAAGAGCACGCTCGTCTACTGCGACAACGTTAGCGCCGTGTACCTCTCCACCAACCCGGTTCAGCATCAGCGGACGAAGCATGTGGAGATTGACTTGCATTTCGTTCGTGACCGGGTGGCTATCGGCGATGTTCGAGTTCTCCATGTACCGACCACCTCCCAGTTTGCTGACATCTTCACCAAGGGTCTTCCCTCCTCGACCTTCTCGGAGTTTCGGTCCAGCCTCAACGTAGCCAGTGGCTAGCTGTGGTTGCGGGGGGCCTTGTGTGAGTTTCTTTCTTTGTTGGCCAGTCTTATACACCGCTGCGCCGGTAGTCCAGACTGCGGGGGGGTGTTAGAGTATATGTGTGTATATGTGAGTGTGGCCCATATGGCCTGTGTATAGCCCATATAGAGACCCATGTATAGCTGACTATATACCCACCCTTCTAGGGTTTGAGGAATACACACAAGGGAACATTTCCTCCTACAATGTGCGTTCTGCGACAGAATTATCCAGCCGTTTCAAAACTTACTTAGTAGGCATGGTGCATTATGCTCGTGTGCATGTATTGGCTGGTGGGGTGAGTGGGGTGCTAGGCGGCAGGAAGGAGGACCAGTACTTGTCGTGATGCGAGGTGACACCTAGGCAGCTTGAGTGCTGATTTTTGAATAAAAGTGTTTTAGTATGTCCATCATCTGTTGCTATTAATTTGTTTTCCTTCTTTTTGTTATAGTTCCAATGAAATGGTGCTTGAATTTAAGAGTTTCTGGTGATATCAAGAACTAAGTGTGTTTTCATCTGGAAAAATCTGAACAGTTTTTCTATGAAATTTTCAGCTCAATGAAAACTTAGATCAGTGGCCACATCTAAATGAGCTGGTACAGTGCTACAAGGCTGATTTTGTGAAGGATGATGGCAAATATGGACGATATGAGAGTGTTGCACCACCTCCTTTCCAGAATCAAATTTTCGAGGGACCTGATACTGACATAGAAACAGGTAATCCATCACTGAATGTCTGAACTAGTTTCACATGCATCTTGGAAAAGTTTTATATTCTTGTTCCATGTCACAGAGTTGCAGCTTTGCAACGCTAGGCATTCCAAACCTGAGGATGCTACTGAAGATGATACACCAAGCACCTCAGGGAGGCAAATGTATGAAACCGAACCATCTGCTTCATCTTCAAAAGTGGTAAGGGCGTGCTATCTGAATTTCTATTCTGGGTATATATTCTCATGTGCTTTGCCAGGTGCCCAGGTTTCTGTTTTGCTGGCCTTTCCACTGCAGTTTATCTTAGTGCCTTTATAGTGGGCTCTTTACATTGGATAAGAATTATTTCATGCTTGAGTTCACCTTTTCGACCGCTTTCCAATTTTTTTTGCTCCCCTTCCTACAATTTTCATTGATGGAGCTATAACATTGTTGGAAGAAATTATGGGTAAAAGAAGTCCAAGCTTCTTAATACTAAAAAAGCATGTTCTTTTTTTTTAATTAGTCTTGTGTAATAATGTTCTCTCCAAGTTATTGCAACCAGTAGCAATTCTCATCTTGATGTTGGACATTAACAGTATGTTATCATATTTGTTTTCTCAGCACTGTAGTCTGTCACCGCTGCCAGCATACGAGCCTGCGTATGATTGGGAGAATGAGAGGTCTTTGATATTTGGCCAAAGGGTGCCAGAAAGTCTCCCTGCAATTAACAACAGGTTGCTTCAGTATGCAGACTAAAGCATTGCATTCATCTTCTTTTACTTTCCCCATTTTCTTTGGTACTCCGAGAAATGTTTATTATTAATCCTGTTTTAAATTATTCTCTGCTGATTACAGTGGCTTGAAGATAACTGTCAAGGTACTATCTTTGTCGTTCCAAGCTGGATTAGTTGGTGAGCAAAACTAGAATATTTTTGCATTGCTTCTTAACTGCTGAACTGTAATGTATCTTGTTTACACTTCACAGCACAATCCTAACTTTCTGTTTCACCATCTATCATGTGCAGAGCCTTTCAGTGGAACGATTTGCTTGTACAATAGAGATAGAAGAGAAAAACTGTCAGAAGACTTCTATTTTCACATACTTCCAACAGATATGCAGGATGTAAGCGAATTGCATTTCTTCCCTTTGTCTCTTCTTTCCATTTCCAGGATATTCTTCTAATGATATATGCATATAGAGAATTGTAACTTGATAAAAATGTTGAAATTCCACTTTGATGTAATTTTCATTCTTACCGATCATTTAATTTCTATTGAACTTAATAGGCTCAGATTTCCTTGGATCGTCGAGGCATTTTCTCATTGGATGCCCCTTCACCGTCAGTCTGCCTCTTGATCCAATTAGAAAAAGCTGCTACTGAAGAAGGGGGAGTAACACCTTCTGTTTATTCTCGTAAAGAGCCTGTAAGTAAAAAAATCATTGTTCACTGTAATACTGGTGTTGTGCTCCCTTTGTCGACTGTGTGTTCTCAGTATTCCTGCACTCATTTCTATGGCAGGTGCACTTAACTGACAAAGAGAAGCAAAAACTGCAAGTCTGGTCTCGAATCATGCCTTATAAAGAGTCATTTGCATGGGCCATGATTCCTCTGTTTGAAGGTAACCATGCTGGTGGTCTTGGTGATGCTGCTTCTCCTAGCAGTCCTTTAGCACCGAGTATGTCAGGATCCAGTTCTCAGGATAGTATTGTGGACCCTATTTCAAAGCTTACTTTAGACGGAAAACTCAACCATTACTCAAGTGGAAGCTCAGTTATTGTAGAGATATCAAACTTAAACAAAGTGAAGGAAAGCTATATAGAGGACTCCCTCCAGGTAAGGAGCAGTTCTGCACATTCAGTTCACATTTGTAATTTGTCTGTTCAAGAAAAAACATTTGTAATTTGTCATGTTAATAGTTGATTGTTTTGTCACCTGAAGGATCCAAAACGCAAAGTACATAAACCAGTGAAAGGTGTGTTGAGATTAGAAGTGGAAAAACTTCATGATGGCCACTATGATGTGGATAACGTTTCTGAAGGTGGAAGCATGGCCAATGATTCGCATGATGCTGGTGACCTCAGTAATGGCAGATGCAACAGGAGTAGCTTTGATGGGATCCGCAGTTCCTTGAATTCTAGTGGCGTTGCCCCGAAAGATGCTCATCGCAATGGTAAAATTTCTAGTGCTGAGAATAGTGACAATGTAAGTGGCTGAGTTCCTTGTCTGCCTACTTTTGTTTCACAAACATGATATTCGATGATACTTATTTTTGTGTTAATATGTGATGCATTCTTATGTCATTCATGTTATTCTGCTTATAGGATATGCACTCTTTTTTATTGCAGTTTCAAGCTTTTGACTTTCGGATGATGACCCGAAGCGAACCATTTGCACAACTTTTTCATTGCCTCTATGTGTATCCGTTGACTGTTAGCTTGAGCCGCAAAAGAAACCTATTTGTAAGAGTGGAACTGAGAAAGGATGATTCTGACATCCGTAAGCCTCCATTAGAGGTTTGTTCTCAATCATTTCATTCCTCTTGTTGACTGTTGCTGTCTAGTCAACATTCTTATGGATTAGAGATGTGGTATTCCAGGCTGTTCATCCTAGGGAGCGGAACACAATGCTACAGAAGTGGGGCCATACACAGATTGCAGTTGGAACAAGAATGGCTTCGTACCATGATGAACTTAAAATCAGTCTGCCAGCTCTTTTGACACCCCAACATCATCTTGTGTTCACACTTTTCCATGTAGATCTCCAAATGAAACTTGAAGCTCCGAAACCAGTATGCCTCTTGTTCCATATGGATTGTGCATAGTTGTCTGTTTTGCTGCTGTCTGACATGCTGTTATTCCTTCAGGTGATCGTTGGATATTCTGTACTTCCACTTTCGACACATATTCAGTATGCATCATCTTCTCATTTTTATGTAAATCAATAACATTATTATAGTCTTAATAGTCAATTGCCCCGTATATGAGGTCACATCCAATTCCGAGCCATTGTTGTTTTAGCCTTCTAACTTGGTTAATTTGTGTGATCCATATCTAATACCATGCAATATCATGCACATCACTAAAACTTATGGACAGTACTCCCTCCGTCCCAAAATATAAGCATTCTTCGATTTTCGTGACTCACGTTTGGCCATTCGTCTTATTCAAAAAATTTGTGAAAATATTATTTATTTTTTTATGATATGTTTTATCATCGTATATATTTCAAGTATATCATAATTATTTTTATATTTTCACAAAATTTTTGAATAAGACGAGTGGTCAAATGTGATCACCAGAAGTCAATAAATGCTTATATTCTGGGACGGAGGGAGTAGTTTGTATGATGTACTCCTTCCTTTTTTTCAAAAAAATCTAAGCATGTCTTGTTAAAATTATTTGAACGGGATTGGAAAATGCTTTTTTAAATTTGTTAATAACATTTTTATGCAACAGATCTCTATGTAAGATCGGAGGGAATATCATCGATCATGTAATGGTTCATGATGTAACTAAAGTACATAAATATATCATGGTGAATTTCGGACAATCAATTCAGTACTTAAAATTGTTTTGTAACTAATAAAGCACTGCAGCGGTGGCATGATTTGCTAATATGGCTCTACTGTATACTTCAATATTTTAAAAGAAGTTTGGAATGGAATTCATATGCAACAACTTTTCTGCATCTAATAGGTTACTTTCGGATGTATCCTTGCCAATTTTGCGAGAGCTTGTCCCACATTATCTGCAAGAAAGTGGAAAGGTTTGCTTCTAGACTTGTTCTTTTCCTGTTTCTTTCACCTTAATCAGAGACATTTTCCTCTATGGAAGTGCATTTGTGGTACTAAATCCTTCTTGCAATTTCATTTTTTATACAGGAGAGAATGGACTACCTGGAGGATGGGAAAACTGTTTTCAGGCTGCGTTTAAGGCTCTGCTCGTCACTGTTTCCAGTTAATGAAAGGATAAGAGACTTTTTTGTCGAGTATGACCGCCATACCCTACATACAAGTCCCCCTTGGGGTTCTGAGCTTCTTGAGGTAACTATTCTGCTTCTGTCTGACTTGGTGGACCAATTGATGTTTTTGCTTTTATGATTAACACAGGAGCTAGAGGTTCTGCTTTTGTGGTCAGCACATGAATTTATTTTTTCTCCTTATATTATTCTAAGAAAACTAAGGTTTAAGATGGTTATCAAAATTTCTTTATAATTTATTTTCCACAGAGAAGTTACTTTGTAGTATTACTTTTGCATGACTTTTCATCTTAAAGGTACTTTGCAGTAATACCAGTGTTGTGTATCAACTGATCTTGGGATGTGATTTTTGTAGGCCATAAATAGTTTGAAGAATGTCGAATCTACTGCCTTGTTACAATTTCTGCAACCTATACTCAACATGCTGCTTCATCTTATTGGTGATGGCGGTGAGACCCTACAGGTTGTTTGTTCGTTGTGCGCTTCTCTTGTGCATTATTATTTTTCTCCTTCTCTTGGCACCACAATTTTCTGGACATATACTGTAGCAGACTATACTTCATCATATATATTTGCATTTAATATTTGATGCTAAGGATGTGTATGGCTACGGCATTACTGTTTTGCAGGTTGCTGCATTTCGAGCCATGGTCAACATTTTAACCCGGTAATTTTCTGTTACCTTGATTTATCAAGCTTACTCCCACTTTTTGTTATGCTAGTTTCATTATTGAGTGCTAGCATTCCATGTGGATTGAACTTCTCGAATTCCTAATCTCTGACCTTTGGAAGGACACCTATCCGCCGAAGAAAAACAAAACCAAGCCTTTGGATCAAGGGTGTCATTTTATTGGAAACCCCACCTTATGCATGTATTCCATATAATTTATAATCTTCTCATGGATCGGCTACCAAGAGGTGAAGCAATCACATTCTGAGTAAACTGTAAAAATGGCCCATCCATGTTACATATCGGAATGTTTTTTAGAATGTTTATAAGAATCATGGTTTTTTGAGGCGTCGCGTAGGCGTCCAGGCGCTCCCTGCACGCCACAAAAATCTGGACGCCTAAGGCACCTAGGCATCACCTAGGTGGTAAGGCGCCCAGAGATTTTCCAGGACGCCTCAACGCCTCAAAAACCTTGATAGGAATGTTGCATGTGTGCTTCAGGCATCAGGACCTCTCACTTTTTTTTTGGTAGTACAAAAAAAATTGTGAATGAATCATAATTTTGGCTCAAATTTACTAATTCTACGTGAGTGACTTTACTGATATTCACTCAAGCTCTTTTTTTATTCCACCTGCAAGTTACAGCTCAAAAATGTGAGAAGTTGTTAAGATTTAAACAGTACGGTATATGCTTGTCTTTAGATGCATATTGCACAACAATATGGTCTTAAATATATGGGATTCAATTATTTGGAACTTATGATTGTTTTTTCTATAGCATCCATCTTGCATTATCTATGGTGCAATATGAGGTAGGGAAACTGCTTTGCAACAGCTCAGAGCTAATGAGTCAGGATCACACATTCACACTTGTACCTTAAATTGAACTATAGTTGATGATCTTTCTTGCAGGGTGCAGCAGGAGTCATCAGATGGGGCTGAGAGAAATAGATTTCTTATCAACTATGTTGATTATGCTTTCGATGACTTTGGTGATCGGCAAGCACCTGTGTATCCTGGTCTGTCTACTGTGTGGGGAAGTCTTGCTCGGAGTAAGGTTAGCCTGGATTCTTCAGTGTGAGCAATCTTTTATTATGAACCTGGTCTATCACCAATATGTCATCTCCTAGCCAAACCCAACTTGCTTGGGACTAAAAGGCTTTGATGTTGTTTGACTTGATCTGCTGATTATTTTCATGTTTGAATTGTATCTGCTGCATAGAAGACCCTGGCTAGTGGGAAAATACTGTTAAAATATCTCAGCTCTTGAATGATGCCATATTGCCATGCTAGCACTACCATTGTTTGATCGCCCAGTACAATGTTGAATTCTGTGATTGCAACTATGAAGTCTTGATAAGTTGACATTGTTCTGATTTTTCATAAGGGCTGGAAGTCATATTCTCTTGTGCTGCTGTTAAGCTGATGAATAAACAGTGCTACGGGTTTCTTTATACTGCTCACTTATTTTAAAAAACTTTTTTTCTTCTGTTGTTCTTGCAACTTTGCCCTCTGTTGATATAATATGTGTCTCTGCTGTTCAGCGGGGTTTTTTTAGATGGTATACATGTTTCTACAACTCTGTCTCACTGTTTACTCTTGGTTTTAGGCTAAAGGTTATAGAGTTGGTCCTGTATATGATGATGTATTGGCAATGGCTTGGTTTTTTCTGGAACTTATTGTAAAATCAATGGGATTGGAACAAAGTCGTCTCTTCTACCACAACCTTCCACTAGGTAGGATATATTTTAATTTTTAATAGCTTATTTTTTATTACATATATATTTGATTCTACAACAAATTGATTGTTTTCTGCCATGATCTAGGTGAAGATGTCCCACCACTACAATTGAAAGAAGGTGTCTTCAGGTGCATCATGCAACTCTTTGATTGCCTTCTAACTGAGGTTCATGAGCGCTGTAAAAAAGGTTTAAGCTTGGCAAAGCGTTTGAACAGCACGCTTGCTTTCTTTTGCTATGATCTTTTATCAATTATTGAACCTCGCCAAGTTTTTGAGCTGGTAAGTTGGAAGGCATTAAAAGTTTAGGCCCTCCTCCTGGTTCCTTATTATTCTCACTGTTTATCCCAAACTTGCAAAAGCAGTCACGCTTTGCCTCAACCTTCAGCAGAAATCTCTGTACACAGAGATGATTATATTGTGCTAAAGACAAATATATTCTTCAGGTTTCGTTGTACATGGACAAGTTTGCCGGAGTTTGTCAATCAGTCCTTCATGACTGCAAATTGACATTCCTGCAGATAATATGCGACCATGATCTATTCGTTGAGATGCCTGGGCGGGATCCCTCTGATAGGTAATTTGTTTCTTATGTAGTGCATTGTTACCATATTGTATTTGCAACAGCTATTGACTGTTGACAATGCTTATACGTTTTCCATGTTTTCTTGTACATGTAAATTTTTAACTTTCTAGCTAGTGAAGTTTTGAAAGGATTTACCAAATTTGTTTCAATAGACCAATTTTTTTTGGTGCAGTAATTGTATTCATATTCACTAGTAAGTGTAGTGGCAGTGGGATTTCAATTTTCAAGCTTACTAATTGACCCTTACAATTATTTTGTTTAGTATTGCAGATGGATCATCAATCTTGTCTGCTGTTTGCCTAATATTTTAAAAGAACCGTATAGATACATTGATTTTGTTCCCGGAAAAAAATATCATCCTAAATGGCATGCACCCAATCTTTAAAACCTCTGACCGCAGTCATACACTCAAGTTTTTATACCCTTAACATGAGAACGATACTGGTAGATTCATTGTAAAAAAGTATCATTAAGATCTTTCATATATTATGGTGAATTAGCTATGGATAGGAGTGCTTGGAGACTAGCAATCAACGTGCCTGAACCATGACCTCTATTTCTTCTTTCTCTGTTTACCCTTAACTCTACCTGTTATCTTGTGCCTTTTTTGTGTTTCTCCCACCCTTGTTTCTTTTGGGTTTCATCTCTAGCCTACCCCAACTTGCTTGGGACAAAAGGCTATGGTGTTGTAGTATATTATGGTGAATGGTTGCATAATGGATCATGTCTATGTTCTAATAACAAATAAAGATCAGAGGTAGTATCTTGAAATTCCAATAAATTATGCAGTGAACCTTATTGATGGCTAACATCCTCCTGTATTTTTTCATGCTCCATTTTCTGGTGAAGCTTTTTAACTAAATATTTGTGTTTACAGAAACTATCTCTCGTCAGTTCTTATTCAAGAGATATTTCTCACCTTGGACCATGATGATTTGTCTCAACGAGCGAAGGTAAGAACCTCAATTCTGAGAAAATGAATGGATTGTTGTTGTCACACTTAAGTCAACCTTCCATGCTCACTGAAATCCATTTCAAAATGTCTGAATTTGTGATAGGAAATAACTGTTACTTTGTTATGTTTTGCAACCCTTGCAGGCTGCTCGAATTTTAGTTGTCCTTATATGCAAGCATGAATTTGATGCACGTTATCAAAAAAGCGAAGACAAGCTGTACATTGCTCAGCTGTATTTCCCTCTTATAGGGCAGGTACATGTCTTGCACATGTCCACGCTTGCTATCTTGTAGTGATATCAATAATCAATATGTTACTCCTTTTGTTCAAGAAAATACATTATTCATTTTGATTGTAAATTTCTTTGCTTATGAGAAAACACTCTTTGTCTCAGATCCTTGATGAGATGCCTGTTTTCTATAATCTGAATGCTGTTGAAAAGCGTGAGGTGCTAGTTGTCATTTTGCAAATCGTAAGGAACTTGGATGATGCAACTCTTATCAAAGCATGGCAACAAAGCATTGCAAGAACCAGATTGTTCTTCAAACTTCTTGAAGAATGTATAACCCATTTTGAGGTCAGTAAAGTATTCTTTTGAGTTTTTAGAATGCTGTAAGTATCTTCAGTATTGCCTTGCGCTTCTACTGCTCCTCAACAGAAACAACAATGGCAAAGCTTTTTAGTCCCAAGCAAGTTGGGTAGGCACTTTTTATTTAATACTATGTTAATGGTGAGCTTTGGCTTAAGGCTATGTTGTTGTTGTGGTGAGCTTTGGCTTATTGTAAGCGCAGATTATCAATGTCAGTCATATTCAGTATCTTTTCAGTTGATTGATTGGTATATCTGAATGCGACTTCAATATCGAGTTATACATGTTGTACTTTTCATGCATGGACGTGCATGAAACTTAAGAATGTAGTAGATGCAGTTTTAAGCTATCAAGTTTGTGTGATAGTTCAAATTACGTTAACTCATCCTGTTTAAATTGGTAGATTAGCAAATGACAATATTTAACATGAATAATATTGGATATGGTTAAATAGGATCTACATGTTTCTTTTGCTTGGTCACGAATCTGCTTTGTTTCCATTGAACCATGAAAATTCTTGATAATTTATTTGAAGCAAGTTATCTTGAAATGCTGTGTGCAGCACAACAAAACTGGAGACAGCATGCTACTTGGTGCTAGTTCTCGGAGCCCTGATGTTGAGCGTCCAGGATCGCCAAAGTACTCAGAACGATTATCACCATCAGTTAATGCATATTTGTCAGAGGCTTCAAGGCATGAAATAAGGGTAATTTTTATCAGACTACCAGGCTTTCCAGTCCTAGTTTTCTTTAACTATAGTATATTCTCAGGGTATAACATTTTTCATAACATTCTCAGGTTATGCTGCTTTGTTAAATTATTAACGGAACATTTAGAGGGACTTGAATGTGTTTGCCTTGAGACTCCCAAAATAGGGAATGACATTATTAAAACGATGTCTATTGAGATTGGAGCTTACAGATATGATGAAAATGTTTCATCCCTGCGCTCGCAACAGTGGAACTGAGCTTGTGTCAAGCTAGGCAATTGTTTTAGCCACTTTTCATGAGCTTATACGTCCTGAAATGCTGTGAAGAAAGTGCTCCTTAATTATAACCAATTTGTTATTAGTTGTTCTTTTGTTTGTTTGCATAATGATCACTGTTATTTAATGCAGCCTCAAGGAACACCAGAAAATGGATACATGTGGAACAGGGTTAGCCCTCAGCTAAGTTCCCCTAATCAACCCTATTCATTGAGGGAAGCACTTGCTCAAGCGCAATCTTCAAGAATTGGGTCAACCGCCAGGGCATTGAGAGAGTCTCTACATCCAGTACTAAGACAAAAATTGGTATGTTTTATGCATGCAATCATCTGTGTTCTTCGGGTTGTCTTTCTCTCTAACGTGAGCAAAATCCTACAGGAACTTTGGGAAGAAAATCTCAGTACTGCTGTGAGCCTGGAAGTGTTAGGAATTACCGAGAAGTTTTCAGTTGCTGCAGGCACTCGAAGCATCACTACTGATTATGCTAAGTTAGATTGTGTAACCTCAATCTTGATGGGTCTTCTATCTAGAAACCAGCCCTTGGCCTTTTGGAAAGCTTTCCTTCCTGTGGTTTATAATATATTTAATCTTCATGGCGCAACACTTATGGCAAGGGAGAATGATCGCTTCTTGAAGCAAATTGCATTTCATCTTTTGCGGCTTGCTGTTTTCCGAAATGATTCGATTAGAAAAAGGGCTGTTGTTGGGTTGCAGATTCTTGTTAGGGTAAGCTGCTTAGCTAAATTGTAGCTTTATATGGTCTTCAACTGAATGATCCTGATATAGATATTCTTGTGGTTCTAGAACTCGTTCAACTATTTCAAGAACACTACAAGGCTGAGGGTCATGTTGACAATTACTTTGTCAGAATTGCTGTCCGATGTGCAAGTGACTCAGATGAAATCTGATGGTTCTCTTGAAGAAAGTGGTGAAGCACGTCGCCTTAGGAAATCTCTGGAGGAAATGGCTGATGTTAGAAGCAAGGATCTGTTAAAAGATTGTGGCCTCCCTGTTACTGCATTGGAGGCGGCTCCTGAAGGTTCCTCTGATAATAGGTGGTCTTGGGTAGAGGTGAAGCATCTGTCTAAATGTCTTGTCCAGGCCCTTGATGCTGGTCTGGAACACGCCCTCTTGGTAAGCAAATTTCACCAATGAATGCTACTGTAAAAGGAACTTCAATTTTCGTTCAGGACATCAGCACACAAATAATGCACTAATGCAAACATGCCGTGTTGCTGCTTTTCTATATTTGAGTACTCTGACAACTTACAACCTATACATCTAAATGTTTCTTGTAGGGTTCTGTAGTGAATGTGGACAGGTATGCGGCTGCCGAGGGTTTCTATAAGCTAGCTATGGCTTATGCGCCTGTTCCAGATCTTCACATTATGTGGTTGCTACACCTGTGTGATGCACACCAGGAGATGCAATCATGGGCTGAAGCAGCACAATGTGCAGTTGCTGTAGCTGGTGTGATCATGCAGGTTGTGATCTCTGCTCCAGCACTTTCTTTTATTTCAGTAAGCTTGAAATGCCATGTATGGAGTTTTGTAACTTTTGAAACTTTCTTACAGGCACTTGTTGGAAGGAATGATGCTGTGTGGAGCAAGGAGCATGTTGCTTCACTGTGTAAGATTTGCCCTATCGTGAGCACTGATGTGGGTGCAGAAACATCTGCAGCTGAAGTCGAGGGATATGGTGCATCCAAACTAACAGTAGATTCCGCTGTCAAGTATCTTCAACTTGCCAACAAACTTTTTGCACAAGCTGAGCTCTACCATTTTTGTGCAAGCATCCAGGAACTCATCATTCCTGTGTATAAGAGTAGAAGGTCTTATGGACAGCTAGCTAAATGCCATACATCACTCACAAACATCTATGAGTCAATTCTTGAACAGGAGGCCAGTCCTATACCATTTATTGATGCCACGTATTACCGAGTTGGTTTTTACGGTGAGCGTTTTGGTAAGCTCAATAAAAAGGAGTATGTGTTTAGAGAGCCACGGGATGTACGTCTTGGTGACATTATGGAGAAACTTAGTCATACCTATGAGGCTAAAATGGATGGCAATCACACCTTACACATCATTCCAGACTCAAGACAAGTCAATGCTGATGAGTTGCAACCTGGTGTGTGCTATTTACAGATCACTGCTGTTGATCCTGTGATGGAGGATGAAGACTTGGGTAGCAGGAGGGAAAGAATTTTTTCTTTATCTACTGGTACTGTACGAGCACGTGTGTTTGATCGTTTTCTTTTTGACACACCATTCACAAAGAATGGAAAAACACAAGGTGGCTTAGAAGACCAGTGGAAGAGACGCACAGTACTTCAGACAGAGGGTTCATTTCCTGCTTTAGTGAACCGTCTGCTAGTTACCAAATCTGAATCTCTGGAGTTCTCTCCTGTTGAGAATGCTATCGGAATGATTGAAACAAGAACAGCTGCATTGAGAAATGAACTAGAAGAACCACGGAGTTCTGAAGGTGATCAACTACCAAGGCTTCAAAGCTTGCAAAGGATACTCCAAGGAAGTGTGGCTGTTCAGGTAAGGCTTTTCCTTTACCGAGTAGTGGAAAAAATATCAATTTCTACTGTTTCCTCAATTTCTTTTTTATTTTTAGCTAATTTTTTTGATTTTGTAATGCAGGTCAACAGTGGAGTATTAAGTGTGTGCACAGCATTCTTATCTGGTGAGCCTGCGACCAGGCTCCGATCACAAGAACTGCAGCAGCTCATTGCTGCATTGCTTGAATTCATGGCTGTCTGCAAGCGCGCAATCCGTGTGCATTTCAGATTGATAGGAGAAGAAGACCAGGAATTCCACACCCAACTCGTCAATGGGTTCCAGTCACTTACCGCTGAGCTGTCTCACTATATCCCCGCCATACTCTCAGAGCTATGATAGTATTGTAGCAAGCTGGAAATTAGGTAGGATGTGAATGGTTGTTGATTCTTTCAGTCACGGGTTCCCACAAATGTCCATATTGCTGTTAGCTTTGGTTGTATAGTTCTGGGAGCAGGAAATTAACTAGTCTTGCAGTTCTGTACCGTTTTGCTGTACGGAATCCCGATTTTGGTGTAAAGTATGTGTAATCCTTAGTGTTGTGTATGTTACCGTGGCCTTTGTTGCAGTTTGCTCACTGTACTAGCAACAAGATGACAATTATGCTAGTATTCTGGAGTGAGATGTGGCGACTGGTGGTTCTTTTTGTCTTTGTTTCTTGTAGAAAATTAGTGTGCTTCCTAACAATTTAATTGTGCAATATGTATTTGAGTTTGCCTGTTTGTATAATTACATTGTGCATATTGTGCACTAGTGGTGATTATACAAGCTTTTCAAGGCACTGCGTGTTGCATTTTGCATGTTGTTCACTAGTGGGGATTGCCCAATTAAACGGGCTGGTAACCGGTAAGAGGTTTTTAATCTCAACTCTCTCTCTTGCGAGGAATAATCTCATTTTGTAATCTTAGTGCTAATGATTATAAAACTCTCTAGTAATAGCCAGCATGTTACCGACTGTGTTAGTAACCTAATATTTAGATTTTTTTTTTGAAAAAGTTCAAAATACTTCAAGTATGTATAGAGAAAGTTTAGATAACCTCTTTCACTATCTTTTGGTTCAATTTACCTCCTAAATTATGATTTTGGTTCAACTTACCTCATAATGCAATTTCTAATTTTTATTTCTTCATACACAAGTTTTATTTAAGACTTTGCAAAATGGTAGTTGACATCATCATATTAAAAAAATATTTGATGAATTTTTCATTATTATTATTTATATAATTTTGTATCTTAAGGACAAATTTTAGTATTAAATATCTTACCCTATTGAAATAGTGATGAAAAATTTATGATACATTTTTTAAGATATACCTTATGTTATCTGCTATAAACACGCAAAATCTGAACCTAAAACTCCACTTGTGCATGAAAAAAAAAAACAAATTGTCTGTCAAGGGGCAAATTGAACCAAATGACATAGTTTATGGGTAAACTGAACCAAGACATACTTTAGGAGGTTATTCAGACTTTGGTTATACTTGAGGGGAGTAATTTAGACTTTTTTTTTGAAAGAAGTAATATTTAGATCCCTCTGATGCAACATTAGAGCTAAGTATATTAACCAGTGGTCCTTCCGATGCAACATTATTCATGTATGTACATGAATGAAGTCATGAAGAGGAAATTGTGGCATCTGTGCCGTATACAGAAAGCAAATCAGATACTCAAACTTGTTGAATTTGATCTAAATTCCATGGCACGCCACAAGTTGGTGCAATGCTATATTCTGTTGGAAAAAGTGTATTTTTCATCCTTAAAATGTTGCAAAAGTTATATATTCATCTCTAATGTTTCATTTAGTGCAAATCAATCTCTTAACTAACTAAAAAAATTGATGCATTTATACTCATCTTAGTTTAACAATGGTTTAATGCCCTTTAGTGGTGGTTTGTGCCCACGTAATCATCTGACCAATCACTACTTAACGGAATATGCTTAGTCGAAGATATAAAGTACACAAAAAAATTCAGTAAATCTTCTAAATTGGCTACCTGTAAGAAAATATCAAAAAAATTGACAAAGCTGATTCACACCAAACTTTTGATTCAACTTTAGATGTGACTAAGCAATGATTAGAAAGATGATTACCTGACCTAAATTGATGTTACATGACACTAAACTATCATAAAATAAATTAGGGATGATAAATGTACCGATTTAGTTGGAAGAGGTTGATTTGCACCAAATGAAATATGAATGTCACACTTTTACAATACTTGAGAGATAGAAAATATATTTTTCCCTATTCTTTATTGCATTACAGTTCCACATGTTGCAAAACAGTTGTTACACATCAGCAACAAGTTCAACCTAACCCCTGCAATCGATTACAACAACAAACAATAGTTCCCAGTTCAGTTCTTACTATACCATCAATAAACCTCATCAGGAGGGGAAAGTTACTACAGAATCAGTAACAAATTCAATCTAGCCCCTGCAATCGATTACAACAACAAACAACAATTCCCAGTTCAGTCTTACTACACCATCAATAAACCTCATCAGGAGGGGGGAAATGACTACAGAATCAGCAAAATCTGAATCCAAGAACTAATAATAGTCATCAAGTTTCTCGATGGCAAAGGCTTCTCTTGAGCTATATCGATCAATGACAAGAAGAACATTCTTCAATTCGAGGCAAGGCGATGAGCTTCACCAGGCAGAGCAGGATTGCAATTTATTTACATTGCACTCCATGAGGGTGAGGCTCGACAAAAATCACGAGCAGAGGTCAGCTACATAAGGAAGCTGAGGGTTGTTTCGCCATTGCTGCAACCAGCTATACTCTGGTTATTTGAAATGGCGCCTAAACATCACAACATCACCACTTTTCACTTTGTCATTCTATCTGTACCAACCTACCAGGGTGCTAAACGTGTAGCATTCAAATCTCAATATGCTTTAACCTTTCCCTTCGTTTTCTTGCAGGTCCAAGGCATTCATGAGGATTAGCATAGAAGTAGTCCTCTTCCTTTGGTTGTCCGGGGATAACTCTCCTTCGGGTGGGCTGGCTCATTCGGCCCATGTGGAGCTCCTTGACAGCAGCAGAGAATTCTTCCCAGGACAGCTCATGATCTTCAAAAAGATCTATAAGCTCAACTAGCTTCTTCCTGTCCAACTGTATTGTTTTGTGGAATCCTGTAAACCTGCATTCCCAGCATAAGCAATTGTCAGCTAATCGTATTTTCTGGAGGTATCACTGTCATGATTCTTCAGTGGTTTCTGAAGGGAAAAAACACATATAACTAAATTCACATGAGAACAAATAGTACAACATATCTATGCAAAAAGTAGACATTATACACTTTCTACTAAAATAACCAAGTTGCAATATAGATGTTGATGGGAAGTCAAGGAGAAATAGGCAGTCAAATGCTAGGAAGGTCAAACAAAGTATGCAGACCTGCGGTGTCCTTCTACAACTTTAGCCATGTTTCCATCATTACTGGGGATAAAAACATCACTTGCGACAGAAACAAGATAGTCCAGTGCTGCCATCTGAGTCGAGTGCTTCTGAAAGGGTCGTAACTCATCATCAGATAAAAGTGTCTCCTTCCGCACCTACATTTTACAATAGCAAGTAAGCATCATTCTAGCATTCCAATGATTAATGCATGCAGAGTTAAGATGAGCTTACGATGTTAGGAAATTCTGTCCTCAATACAGCTAATCTTTTTTCACCACCATATATTTCACCTGAGGCAATATATATTCGAGTGTCTCTGGGGAAACCAAGAGCTTTAAGAACTAATGTTGTTTCTCCAGGAGTAAGGGGACACAATCCCTCGAGCCTTTTCTTCTCAGAGTCTATTTCCTTTTCTTTCCACCAGGGATATGCGTATCTGAGGTCCAAAAGGCAGGCATCAACAAGAATTGAAGATAAAGGTCGAAAGGAGAAAATAAAGTTAGTTATGAAGCAGCAACATCAATAGTACCTCATTCTTGTTAACTCTTCTGTTTCTTCATCAGAACATCCATGTGTACAGCCAGAGAAAGCAAGCATATCCATCTCGTATCTCAGATGAAGCACAATAAAAGACCCAGTACTCCTAAGAACTGAGATCATTTTGTTGCCTAGAGCATCAATGGATGGTGTAAATCTCAATGCGTTGTAGTTAACATAGCAGCGAAGTTTTTGGAGCTTCAGAGGAAGGCCATTGTTTGCAAGGCGTGAATCTGTCTTGCTAAAACGTACCACCTTGTGCTTTCGTACTAGAGGCAATATCTGCAAACAAGCCCACTCTGAATGCTAGAACCAAGAAGTGACAAAAGATTTAAAAAAAGAAAGAAAGGAATTCCACATTTTTGAGAAAGATTACTATCTAACCTGCCTCAAATAGTATTTCTCACTAGACCAACTGATTGGCTGCATTGACAGAGGAACTTTTTCACTGAACTTTTGCGGGAGTCCTTTGATAATCTTCACTTCACCTCTCAATGAATCGATGAAATGATTTACATCAAATATATCCCCAAAATCACTGAAACAAGTATAACTTTGCATCAGTATTCTCGCCTAATTCAGTATTCAACCAAGAAAGCATATGACAAAACTGGACACCTAGGATCAGCCCAGAAGGATTGCTTATCAAGTTCAGGTATCACCATAGTCAGATTCAAGTAGCGTGCTACAGTTACCATGTCGCATATCTGCACAAAACATGATTTTGTGAAGCATAAGAAAAGCACAGTTTGAGGCCATTTGTCCTTGAAGCTGCTGATGAGTAGATACAGGGATGTTAAGATACTCAAATGCAGTATACTAACCGCTGCTCGCATTTGATTCAGACCACCATTGGACGAAACAAGAAGATAGCCATTACTCTTGTAAAGTCCTGCATGCAAAAGGGAATGTTATACTTGGAGTGAACTATCATCTATCATATTCGATGGAATAAGATGGCAGACTACTGTCAAGAACATGCTATGCAATACACTGTGGCAACATGAGCCTACTGTATTCTTGAGCACTCAAATTTACTGTAACTACACCATGATCTACTGGTATAAATAATTAGAACCTGATTATTTTCAAGTCATCATCACCTAACACCTAGATGGTGATTAGAATCTTCAGAGTGGGAACCAACTCCTAGTTTAAGTAGTCTGTTCATGTTAAAATGGTAAAAACTTTATAAAAATCCTTGTAAAAGATCAAATGGTCTCATGGCCTACTATTACTGATTATTTAATGAAACCTGATGTTTCTCATTCTACTTCCAACGTAAGGAAAATTGTCCATGGCAACAAAACCAAATAAAAAAAAATCAAACGAAGAGATGACACCAGCCATTTGGTTGATCTGAACCAACTCGGCCACAAACATGATTTCACTGAAAATACCAAGATACAGCATCCAACCTCACCCCAGTAAGTATATTTTTTATAACTCTGCGGTCCACATCACAAACTACGAGACAAAAATGTTGTTCTAAAAAAATACTACGAGGAGATATAGAATCCCAATAATCGAGAACTAAGAGGAATAATCACCAATTCAGTAATTCGGAAACTCCTGGATGCACGGCACTCCAAATGCGAGGGATTATTCAAGGAACGAGTCAAATTTGAGTGGGCTCTTTGAATTGCTCCCGGGGAACAATTCGATCCAGCTGATAAAATGCTCTAGAACTACCACATTCTGATTCTCGCCACGGGGGGCAGCAGAAGCGCCTCACCAAGTCACCAGATGAGAGCAGAGCAAGTAGGTCGGCCCAGATTCCAGGAAACCCAACCCCCATTTACCCAAATCCCCGGATGAAGAAGGCGGGAACCACTCACTCCTGGGAGGCAGAGCCGGGGGCGCCAGGTGCGCGGCCTCGCCGGCCGCAGCCGCGGCGTCGGCGGCGGCCGTGTAGTTGCTGCGGCCGCCCAGGCAGGACGGGCGCGCGATGGGCAGCGTCGGGCGGGGGATGCCGAGGAAGGTGAAGAGGTGGAGGAGCAGCGTCCAGGCCACGATGCTGGTCGCGACGCGCAGCGCCCACCCGACGGCCGACGCGCCAGCGCCAGAGCCGCCGAGGCGGCGGCGGACCGCGGCCGGCGGCGAGGCCTTCTGCTTGGCCATGGCGGGGAGGCTCGGGCGCTTGGCTTGGCTGCCTGCTGGTACGAGGCCTTTGTTTTCTGCCCGGGCTCGCCGCTAGGAACAAGTCGTGGAGGTGGTGGGGGAGAGCGCGCAGCCGCGCAGGCAGGAGGAGCGGTCGTTACCGTGTGATGGAATCAGGAGGGGTTGGTTTGTTGGGATTCCGGTCGGTGTTAGGGTGGGTAACCGCAACGTTCGTGGCGTGGGTCCTTTTATCTCTACTCCTAAAAAGTATGAAGTGGAGAAAAAAATTTGGTACGTCGTTTTGCTTTGCGTCCGCGCGTCCGCCTTCCGCTCTCCCCGTGCGTCCGCCTCCGCTCCACTGCGCGTCCGCCTTCCACATCGCGACCCCCTCCTTCCTCCGTTCGATTCCGCCGCGCCTCCTCCGCATCGCGAAACCCTACCCCTCTGCATCCGCCTCCGCGACGCAGCCTCCACCTCCTCCCCCAGCAGCAGAAATTGTTCTCCGTGCCGCCGCGACGACGACGGCATCCTACGTTCGTCGCTCCTTCCACCGCCGCCATCCAATCGGATCGCCATCGACATCGACGCCGTCTCCGCCACACCAGATCGCCATCGACGCCTCCTCCCCCTCCGCACGCCGCCTCCCATACCACGCCGCCCCCCCCCGCCGCGTCCTGCGCCACCGCCGTGCAGTCCTCAGATCCACCCAGCCTCTGCGCCGCCCACTTCTCTCCCTATTTTTTCGTCTGACCTCGTGGCCCCTCGCCTTTCAAACCCTAACCCCGGACCCTCCTCCATGATGCGGCGGCGGCGGCCACACATTTCCCTTCGTGGACTACGCTGCCGCCGCTCCCCGTAGATGCCGCTTGGCCTCCAGCCACATCCCGCCGGCGTCCGCGGACTCCGCCGTCGCTGGCGTCACCCAGGTAATTGGCCGGATCAACAGCTGGAGAATCCTTGGGCCTCATCCTGTTAAGTCTGTCACTCGAACTTATTTTTTCCTTTCTGATTCAGATTTATTTATAGGTTGCACTCATGGATGCATTTGAAGGATGGTTACATAGATAGCTTGCTTTATCATCAGGTGCAGAGGCATGTAAATACAAATGACGCATGGCTCTGCATATATCTATCCAGATGATTGAGAGTGCTTTGATAAACAGTTTCAACATTGATGCACCTACAATTTGAGTAATTTCTTATTGAGAGTACATGTAAACATGTATTTCAGTTAATTTCCATTTTTTTATCAGAACTGCCTAATATGATATTGTGCAGATTACTAGATAGTAAATGAAGAACCATCGAGAATCTATAAACACAAGTAGTTGCTGCATAAAGCCAGATTTTGGATGGGAAGGGCCAAATGTGAAACCCGTGATCTTGTTTACAACGAGCAAGCCTTATCTAATTAACTGTGCATGTGTGCTTGTATAAGTGCTTGCTGTTACAATGATCTATCATTTTGGTAATGCTTTTTTTTGCAGGGATATAGGGATCATCTCATCTCAAAATAGCAGGAATTTCATGATGGATACATCTTATCAATGCCAACCTTGGTTAGTGTTTTTCAACACTACTATCTACTCTCTGGCCCTTATAGTTTTTTTTGTTAAAATGGTCTGGGTTTATAGTGCGAGGGGCTCCAAACTAATTTTCATGGATGAGCCTTCCTATTTGTAAATGCATATAATCTTTTCTTCGGTAAACAATCATGCATGGTGGAATCTTATTGATCCATCCAATATAAGGTTTCTTTATGGTATGTTCTTTGTATTGGTACAACAAACTAAATTCCGTCTGATAAGATTTCTTTATTTAAAATTGTGATAGCCCACGCACTATGTACTTCAGTTTGACAATTTTGGAATTATATCTGCTCCATTCCAGTAGAAAACTACAGGGCAAATTTGACTTATTGAGCACTGAACTGACAGTGCGTCTGTTGCCGGAACTAACAGTGGTGGAGGGTCCACTGCTTTCCTAATGGTGGATCAACTGAAGGTAGGAGCTTCCTGCATTTTTGCCAGGCAATCTTCCAACATGAAGTCATGTAAAAACGTACATATATATCCTTGCTGGTAGTCAAGTACTCAGTTCTTATGTTGATCGGTGTGTTACATTACTTCATTGACTGAATTAGTGATGAGTTGACCTTACAAAGGTTGTGTCCTGAGGACATAATGGTATCTACTTGAGTCCTGGTTTTTGGATTACCAATGTAGCATCCTCTGTCATTTTGCTTTAACTTTTTGAATTATGGTAAATGTAGACCTGATGCTGCTCCTTTCCTATCAATGCTAATTTAGTGCAATAGTATGTTTTCATGATGCATCATGGCTGATTAAACTTTGTTTTATTATGTCTGCTAAGTTTGTACAGGAAGTTGAAGGATTGGCCTCCTGTGCCGAATCTCAGTTTATACTGAAAGTTGGTACATTGGCTCCAGCTGTGCCAAATTTCATATAGATAAGGTGTTTTCTTGGATTTCTTTTGTTGTTCCTTTGATCGTGTCTACAATAGTATAGCTTCACTGTGATGATACTAACCAGTACCTCTGTGACTATGGCATGGTGATGGTTGGTTCCCCTAGATGCTGCATGCAGGTAAGTCAGCTACTACCTGCTCTCAAATTCCACACACATGTTGTTCGAGTTAATGCCTCACATAGGGATGAGTGGTCTCATGATTCAGGTGCTTAAGATAATAGGATTTGTGCCTGTCATTTTTCTTTTAGTGCATGTCTCAAGTATCTACTTGTAGATATGTACTATTTTTCTATTCTTTTTTTCAGATATAAGAAGTACTAATTGTCTTTTAGATATGGGCAAAAAGATTAGAGCCTAGGCTTTGTGATTATATTCTGCTGTTGCATCTTACCAACACAAATGGATAATATTTGATTAATGAGTGCTCAGATGCCATTTGAACCATAAAATTAAAAATTGACCATTTTGGAATATATACTAAACTAATGACATTTTTTTTATTAAGGTGACATTTCTTTTCGGGAACTTTCCTCGTCAAATGTTTATTGTGAGCTTGATTTTATATTTCCTACTAAGGGGCTTGTGATTGTGTTTTATCCATGCAAATATATGTAGAGCCAATTTTGGTACTGGTATAGGATTATAGGAGAAACGAATAATTTTCTATTGCAAATGTTATGGAAAATTTCAATTAGTTGTACAGTTTCTTGCTTAAAGTTATATTGTACAGCCATGTACATAAGGAGTAAGTGGTAACATTAGGTCATTCGATGCATTGAAGTGAGATACATTTGTTGAACTATTTCTTGCTTAAAGTTATCTTATCAAACATGGTATTTGATGCAGCTAGAAACTAGAATTGTATGTTAACTTGGGAGAGCATTGTTTTGCTTTTGAAAAAAAGTGCTGACTCAAGTTGCAGTATTTTATTGCATAACTAATTCTTTGGGTTAGAGATCTCATCCCACGGTGATGTAGGACTAAACACATTTGACCAATATATGACTGTAGGTGACTGACGGCCAGCAGACAAATCCATATGTTTTGCCGCTTGAGATGATCAAATATAAAGTGTGATGGGTTTTTGTCTCGTGAATTTTGCAGAATAGGAACAAATAGGGAGGATGAGGTAAGGCATTCTGCAGGTTTGGTTTCACAAGTGAATTATAATCAGAGAGCATTTACAAAAAATGGTTGCTTAATATGTTTCCTGATTGATATACTTCATTGTGTGTTGGTCTTAGATTGGAGACTTATGTCCCTATAGACTTGTTCTTACCAATTTATCATCTCCTCTTGCCATTTGAATTTTAAATCAAAATTTATAAATTGTAATGAGCTTTTAGGACAAATGAGACCGACACAAATTTAGGCGTTGAACTATGACTTGCTGCCAGTAATTACTTAGGAAGATTTGTTTATTTCAACAACTATATTTTTGAATTAAATAATACTTATTCTATTTGTATGCTTAATTTTCAAATTATTATATCCTGTTGAATCCTATGTATTGCACTATATATTTTTTGTTGCCCGTAGCAGCACATGGACCATTGTCAAAGATATATGTAAAGATTGTGTATATTCAAGATGATTCTTAAGATGGTGTCAGACCCACCTTTATAGAAGTACAAGGTGGTTATTCTTGATGAGTCTCATGAGAGAATATTGAGGAGAGATCTGTTATTTGGGCATCTCAAGATCTTGAGAACAATCTCATAGGTGAGATGAAAGTTCCAGTTCCAGAGAAAGTCAGATGGAGTATGATTTAATTTTCAGATTTATTTGGTGTCTTTGTTTCATGGCTGCAGAATGATGGTCATGGCATCTGGGCATACGAAATGCTAATTGTCCTAAAAAATAGTGCATATGTATTTGCGGAGGTGGCTGATAGGAGACATGAATAGTGTTGGCCAAGCTTGATGATAGTGCCCTTAAGTGTTGGTCCCCTACCTTATTTTCATTTGATGCATGTAACCTGTCAACATTTTTACCTCAGATACAACTATTGTTGTGAAATGAACTATCACTATTTATGTTGAGCTCCTGGATAAACTCATTGTTTCATGTTGCATTTTGGCTATATTTAAAGATATACTCTATCTGGTCATCAAAACACAAATTAGTTTTTGGTTGCTTGATTTGCATTGGTTCAAAGCTTCAATTAGCCTACACGCGTGGTAGAAACATCTATTCATGATTTAAGCCTCATGGCAATGCATCCTAAGTGTTTACAATTGAGTATCACTTGATGCCTTGTGTTGATAGAAGTAAATATTGTACACAATGATGTTTGATGCGTATAAGTGAAATCATGTTGCCCGTAGCAACGCACGGGCACGATCCTAGTAATCATATAATCATCATTCTGTGCACAATGTTATACCATTTCGTTTCAGAAAAAAACGAAGACGATTAACCACACTGCATTTCAACTGTTGGAAACATTGCTAGTCTATAGAATTCAACATCTCAGGGGAATTTTTATTCCACATTAAAGGATAAAGAGACTCATGGATGTTCTGTAACAAAACTGGTGCTTCTCACTTAATAAATAAAGTGATTCATAGATGTTTTGTAATAAAATCGGCGAAATGTAGTGATTGATTCATCGTAGGGGTGTTTGGTTTGAGAAATACGGTCATGCATCATATTTTCGCTTCTCATTTTTTTTGTTTGGTTTGGTTTGATTGGTTTTCCTTCACAAGCTAATAATTAGTATAAATATGAGGAATGAGGTCATCCCACTGAATTTTATATAATGAACTTATAATGAATCATCTCATCTAAGATGAGATGTTTTTTTCAAACCAACACACCATAGTGAACGATAATTCCTATCAAAAAGTTGAAGACTGATGAAATATTACATATGTTTCTTGATATTCTCTTTCTTCCTAATTTTTATCACTTGTGATCATTGTTATGCAGTGAGAACTCCGATACTAAAGAGATAGTATTCGGTCATCCATTATTAGTCGGGTTCATCTTCTATTACTATTTTCTTTACATGTTTTTATGTCTTCACCTTCTATGCACCTTCAAGTCCACATGCCAAGATCCTGCTGTCCTTTGGTACTTGGCTCAGCCACCATGCTTCCCTACTGTATAACAATACGGTATTTTCACTCACTATTTAAGCAGTTGTCACAACCATTTTCACACCATGTTTGTAGAACGAACTTCCCCTCACAATCCTTTTTAAGTTGTAACCAGAGGGACAGGAGAGGGGGGGGGGGGCTAAAGCCACCGGCCTCTCTCCGAGTATAGAGGGATGGGAGGGGTTAGAGCATCTCCAACAGAAGAGTCAAATTCGAGTCGCTATTCGACTCTCGACTCACTACAAATATAGTACTTCATGTTGAGTTGATCATCCCAACAGACTCTTCATTTTCCACCCTCCAAATTCCAACAGCTCTTTTTAACTCTCCTTTCCACTCATACCGACGTGTGGGCTCCACAAGTCAGTTCCTACCCCACCCCCTCCTCTTCCTCCCACCGCATCCTCCTCTGTCTTCACCCTTTCCACTCTCCCTCTTCCTCCGCTGATCCTGCCGGCACCTCCTCCTGGCCGCCGCCGCCGCCCTCCTTGGTCTCCTCTCCCAGATCCGGCGGCTGTCCATCTCTCCTCCTCTCCCTCGCCGGCCAGCCCCTCACGGCCACCACCTTTGCGGGCCAGCGGCGACGCCCCTCCTCCACTCCAGGCCGGCTCCTCCTCTCCACGGCACCGTGCGCCGCGGACGGCGATGGCCGGGGCAGTCGGATCCACAGGCTGCATTGCGCCCTCCTCCTCCTCCTTCCCTCGCCGCCGGCCGTCTCCCGGAGCTCCTTCCCGCTGGCCTCCCGGAGCTCCTCCCCGCCGGCCGTCTCCTCGTCTTCCCCCACGCCCGCGTCGGCCCTCCCTCGAGCTCCTCCCTGCCGACCGACTGTCTCCACTTTGGCGGGCCCACGTTTGGCGAGCGCTTGGCGAGCGGCGTTGCCTCGCCAGGTTTGGCAGGTGGGAGGAGATGGACGGCTAGTGGGGTAGCATGGTGAGTCCGATAGCGAGGCTGTTGGACCTCCATTTTCACTGTAGCACGCCAAATTTTGGCATGGCGAGTCCCATACCGAGTCTCTTGGACATGCTCTTAGCCCTCGTGACCTCTCTGCGAGAGTGTAGAGGGAGGATTGAAACAATGAAATGATGGAGTTTTTGTGACATCGTGTAGTAGAATCGTGTGATTTTAGCTCCACAAATTATTCCAATGATATTTTGAGACTTGACAATTGATGTGGACCAATCCAAATATTTGTGAATCCATGTGTTAGTATTCCCGTTACAATTTAACTGTTTTCTATGAAATTTGGCACTAGTTCCACAAAAACACTCAAATGTGGGTTTGAAGTGTCTCATTCAAGATAGGTGTCTCTAATGCAGAAGCATTAGCTCTTCAATTATCAGCAGAGTTGCTGCATGTAGGATCGATGGCCTATAGAAGGGGGAGGTTGAATATGGGTCTTCTTCAAATTTCTAGAGCAAGAAGTAAACCTTAACCTATATCTCTAGTGTTGCCCATCTAAAAAGGTTTCTTCCTACCAACTAAGCACACTAACAACAAAGTTCCTTAGCAAGATTCACACTAACATGAGAAAAGCACCCTAGTCAAGATATGCAACAAGCAAAGCAAACTAGAGGGAAACAAGAGCAATGGAACCTAAGAGCTGAAAGTAAATGCGGAATTAAGTGCAAGAAGGTAGAAAGAGTGGACACGAGACAACCGAATTTTTTCCCGTGGTATCGAGAAGTTGACGCTTCTCCCTAATCCACGTTGGAGCACTCACAAAGAGTTTTGCTCCCCCTCAAGCCACTTAGACTTGAGTGCTCACTAAGAATACCCGTTCTCCATCTCCGGAATGGTGGGTCTCAATCCATTTACACCAAGAACTTCTCGGGGCTCCCACAATCTCCAAGAGCTCACCAAGAACCCCCAATCACCGAGACCGTCTAGGAGCTGTCAAACTCCAAGAGTAACAAGCTCACACACTTTCACTTGACCAATGCACTCAACTATGCCATTGAAAGCACCTTGAAACCCTTGATCACCAAGAAAGAATCCCTCTTGGCTAGGAAGATGAAATCCAATTGATCAAAGCACTAACTCTCCTTCTCCTTGGCTGCTGTAGGTCTTTAGAGTGGCAAAGGCAGCTCAAGAGACGCAGGGGGTCTAATTTATAGGCCTAGCAAGGGAGGCTAGCCGTTGGAAAAGTCCTCTGAAAAGTAGTATCGTCGGATGAACTGACGGTTCCCCCTGCGACAACGTCGGATCATCCGGTCACTCTGTGTCTCGAATTATAGCCATTGAACTCAAACGCTGTACCAATTCATCTGACACATACACCGTCGATGCGTCGGTTTATCCGGTGCTGAAGCGACTTCACTCAAAACGTCTCTGCGTAGAATAACCATAGGCACCAGATGAACGGTTGGTAGTCTTCATGAGCGTCGGTTCATCCGGTGCTGAAGCAAGTTCACTCGGTGCGTCTCTGTATGATTTATATGCGTGCGCCGGATGAACCGTTGCTTAGACCGTCGCTTCATCCGGTGCTGAAGGCTCTTGACTTGATTCATCACTGTTACCAAACCCTAGGTCACCGGATGAACCGATGCTACTGCTGATACACCGTCGGTTCATCCGGCGGTGCTGATTTCTGCTGAAACTTCCACATCAATCATCCGGTGCAACTAGAAATGATAGCGTCGGATCATCCGACGCGCCCTTTTTCACTTCAACTCATCCAATTCAAACACCTTTGAGTTTTTCTTCAAGTCTTTTGCTTCCAATGTGTTTCCATGAGTATCTTGAGCTGTTTAGTGACCAAGGAGCTTGATAGTCCATGAATATGGCATAGCATTTGGCATGGTCAAGCTACTCAAGTGTGAACCCCTCTTAATAGTACGGTCAAACACTACAAACTAGCAAATCCAAGTGTCCTTCATCTCCTTGTGACACTTGGAACTAAGAATGTCCTTAGCCTTGTAGTCTTTGTCCATTGATCATCCATAATTTCAAATTGAGGGGTCTCTTTTCACTTATCGCTTATGACAATAACCCAAGAATAAATCCGCTACAAAACAAAGGTTAGTCACAAGTATATGGTTGTCATTTATCACCGAAACACACCATTACCAAAGGTGCGGCGGGGCCTTGATGCTTACGATCTCCCCCTTTTTGGTGATAGATGACAACACAAGTAGAGATATACGAGAATTTTAAATTAAAGCATAAACTCTACAACTAATACATGGAAAGGATAAACACAAGCACACATGCATTAATTAAACAAACACACAAGCATGAGTAGACATGTAAACCATCAACATACACAAGATCCAAATACATGTCTCATCATGAACTCCACAAAACAAACAAGGGGAAACAAAAGCTCTCAAATCACACTCCCAAGCTCCCCTATCGCTACTCCCCCTATCTATCTCCCCCTTTGGCAACAAGCACCAAAAAGGGACCTAATCCTGCTGAGGTGGAGGAGAAGTCGGCGGCGTCGAGGTAACCACCACTGAAGGTACGACGTGGTACTCGGAGGTGTCACCGTCGTCGGACTCGAACCCCGACAGCTCTGAAGATCGGACCGATGAAGATCGGACTGGCGAAGAGATACGAGCTGTGTCGGTGCCGGTAGAGGTAGGAAGTGCCTGAGTCCTCGCTGCTGCCATCTCGGACTCGATCTGCTGAGTGATAGAACGAAGTGTGGGATCCTCCTGATCGAGTCACTCTGCCTGAGGAATAGCATAGAAGGCATGGGCGAGGTGAACCCAGAGAAGGTCGAGCTGGTGTCTCAAAGAGCAGTGGACCTGTCGGGAAGGGAGACATCAGCTGAGTCAACGGGGTCTGTGAGAACTGTCCTGCCCTGAGCTGCTCAAGTAAAGTCATCGTCTGTGGAGTTGAGAGCGGCTGAGTAGCAAAAGTCCCGTACTGAAGTAGTGGGGAGATCGAGACAGTCGGGATCGGGAGGCTCACAACATTGGCAGGAGGTAGAGGAGCTGCCGGCTTAGGCTGAAGGAGCTGCTGGGTCGGGAGTGTCGGAAGCTGAAGCCCCGTGTGCTGAAAGAGCTGACCCAAACAGGTGGACATAAATGAGAACATCTAAGTGGTCATCATCTGGTGCTGCTGTAGCTGCTGCCTCTGAGCCTCCTCCTGCTGCTGGAACTGCTGCCTCTGTGCCTCCTGTTGCTGGCGTATACTGTCTAGTATGACCTGCTGTGACTCCTACTGCCTCTGGAACTGCGCCTGCATCTCGCGCTGAATCTCCATCGTGACCTTGGACAGGTCTGCCAAGGACTGGATCACTGAAGCTAAAGAGTCAGGCTGAGTGACCTGAGAAGTGGAGATCTGTGGAATCGGTGACTCGGCCTCTCTCTGTCCTGGTAAGCTGGAGCCGCCAGCCTCGTCGTCATGAGTACGACAAACACGGAAGATGGGCTGGGGCTCGGGCTCAAAGTCCTCATCCTCGCTCAAATCCTTGGTGTCGGTGGTGAGGTACTGAGGTAGAGGCCCCTCAGCTAGAGCAAGTAGCTCATCCTGTCGTGCGGCCTCGTCCATAGCTGCCTCAGCTGCAGCACGAGCCTGGAGGTCCTCAATTGCTCGTCTCTGTCCCCTGGGTCCCTGCCTCCTGTCCCCTGGCATCGGCGGCTGGTAGGTCTTGAACACGTACTTGGATCGCTCCAAGACTGAGATATACCTCTGAGACTCCAGCCGTGAGAGCATCCAACTGATCCAGTGGGCAAAGGGGAACTGCCGGGTCATCCCCATCCCATCCATAATCGCATCCTCGATCTCACTGAGGAGTATGACCACGATATCAAACGACCGGTGAGTCATGATGTAGAGAAGTAACCACTGCTGGACTCCGGTGATCGACTCGGCATTCCCCATCCTGAAGAGAAGGGACCTCCTGAGAGCGAAGTGGACCACGTAGGCCTCGCGTGTCAATCTGTCAGGTGTCCCGAGGGGTGCCAGGGAGGAACGACTGCTGGAAGAGAAAGTTGATCTCCTCGTCGGAAGGAACTATAGGAGTGTGATCACGACGAGGAGCCTCAACGTCGGGGTAGGCCAGGTAGTGAATCGAGGTGTCGTCGACCTGAACCCCAAGGAACTCTGCTATCCCCTCTCGAGTGAGCCTGAACTGCTGCCCCATAAACATAAATATGATAGAGAGCCGGGCATCCTCAACGTAGATTGTGGCGTAGAACACTCTGACCCACTCAGGCACGTATCTCGGCCTCTCACTGACAAGAGCTGCGAGTCCCGGTAAGTAGTCGAAGTGAGGAAGTATCAGAACTCTAGCTGTTGCTGCCCTGAGTGCAGTCCACTGTAGCATCCTGTGCTGGCTCAGGTGCGACCCCTTCCTGACATAGGAGGCATAGAAGCTCTCCTGAAGAATAGTCCAGAACCGGGGGTCACAATCCTCTCTGTGAGGAGGGAACCACTCGTCCTCCTCAACTAACCTCAGCTTCCGGATCTTCGGACCAGAAAGGCTCCTCAGATCACGGAGATAGACCCCGAAGGCCTCTGCTCGCTGAGCACCAATACAAACCTCAGGCCCCTCTCTCGACTAATCCTCCTGCTCCTGCTCAACCTGCTGCTCTGCAGCTATCCTCCTCTGCCTCGGAGTCGGCTGAGGCTGAGTGTGTCCACCACGTGTCCTCGGACTGGTACGTGGTGCAGAAGGAGGTGTCTCTGTCTTTGTCTGTCGAGTACCAGTACGGCCTGAACGCCGTAACGGCAGCTGCTCATGGGGCTGCTCCCCCTGACCCTGTGCACTGCTCCCAATCCGTATGCCTCTCTGTGGCTGACCCTGAGTGTCTGGTACGCTCAACACATGCTCCCACTCCTTGTCGTGATTGCTCTTCTTCTTCTTCGGCTCAAGAACGGCCTTGCCCTTCCTCTTGTCGCCTGCCATCTGTCAAAGAGAAGGTGGAAGATTATAGAATGGCGAGCGGAGAGTGTAAACAAGATAAATATCTAAGGGGGGAGGTCCTTAAGCAAAGCATATGAAAGATTTGAGCCTAAGCATGAATTCTAGGAGATAAGCATGTCTCAAGATTAAGAATGATGAATCTAGGTGAGTCCTTAGGTGAGCATGATGTGTGTGAGAGTGCTTGGACAGGAACAAAGGCTACTGTGATGGATATATGGATGAACAGAGACATACAGTAGCAGAAACTACTCAGAGATATGAGATTTAGCAGGTTTTGTAGAAAACTGAGAAAAATTATGATCAAATGAGCAATATATATGGCATTGATGAAGTAGAGCTCATAATCATAGCCTAATTGCACAGAATCACCAACAAATTACTCCCAACAGGCATAAACAGAAGAGCTGGTCAGGGAGGAACTGGCGGTGCTCACCACTGCGGATGGAGAATCGACGAGATGTGGTAGTGGAGAGCGGAGGAGGCTGGCGCGTGCCCCTAGACGGCGGCCGACGGACAGCGGTGGCGCCAGCGAGCCGGAAACGGCGGTGGTGGCGCAAACCCTAGCACAGGTCACAGGTAGGCGCGCGCGTGAATTCACACGGAGGAGGCGGCGGAGGTGGCCGGCGGTGAGGTCCAGGAGCCGGTGGAGGTCGCAGGTGGCGCAGCCCGGGCGGATGTGGCCGGCGGCGACGAATTTTGTGGTGTACGGGAGAGGACCGCGGCGGCGCGTGATTTGGAAATGGGGAATGAAATGGTCAAGACGGATATGACATGTGGGGCCAACTTGCAGTGAAGCATCGGATGAACCAACGGTAGAAAAACACGTAGTGTCGGTCGAATCGCCAGATGATGTGGGCAGATCAGAGATAGGCTGCACCGGATGAACCGATGGCCACGATTTTAGATTCGTCGGATGAATCATGCGCGGGTCTGATTTTGCCTCAAAACTCAGTAGCACCGGATGAACCGCTGCTTCCACAGAGGTGAGCATCGGTTCATCCGACGATAGGTAACAGAGGCATGCAGAGCAAAATTCAAACTGACCCAGCCATCGGATGAACCGACGCTGGAACCTACATAGCAGCGGTTCATCCGACGGTGACAAAAACAAAATGCTGAACTAAAGCTCATTTTTGATCCGACGAATGTCACACACAAGCCAACACAAGCACATTTTTGGATCAATCCTGAGTGACAACCTCACCCCTCAAGCACTCCTTTGCAAAATAGAAGTATATAACCATAGATTCCCTACAAGGGATAGACCTTATAAATTTTTAGAAAAAAGGCGAATAAGATCCAAAAAGGGAATGTATGAGTTATTGCCTTTGAACTTAGAGATAGAAACTTTAAGCTCGTTAGGACATAACTCAATAGGCATTAAGCACAATCATTTGTCTTATCACACTTTTGGAGTTGTTGATTTGCATTGAAAGCTAAGCAACTTTCTCATAGTGTGATTTTCCTTTGTGACACCTCTCACGCGATGCAATGCAAGAACAAATGCATGAAATTAAACATGAATGCATTCTATATGACAAGCAAAGATGCAAAGCGGAAAGATAAACTATCTTGCCAAGTTTGAGCCCTTGTTAAGCTTACTCATGGTGAGCCTTTCAACATGTCTTGAGCGAAACTTTGGAACCACCGGCTCAAGCAAGACCCATACTCACCACTATCTTAACAAGGTTAGATAAGCCCGTACATCATGTACATATGCAAATGCAAACTATATGACAAGCATCACATGATGTTAGACGCATCAAGCACATTTAATTCACTCCTTAGCCTACAAAAGGTGTTTTCATCAAGAGGCTTAGTGAATATATCCGCCAATTGCTCCTCGGAGCGAACACCACAAAGGAGAATATCACCTTTAGACACATGGTCTTGCAAGAAGTGATGGCGGATATCAATGTGCTTGGTGTGCGAGTGTTGAACCGGGTTGTTAGCAATTTTTACGGCACTTTCGTTGTCACAAAGGAGAGGAACCCTATCTAGAACCACACCATAATCCAAGAGGCTTTGCTTCATATAGAGGATTTGAGCACAACAAGCCCCGGCGGAAATGTATTCCGTCTCCGCGGTGGATAAGGCCACGGAGTTTTGCTTCTTAGAGGACCAAGTAACCAAAGATCGACCTAGCAAATGGCACCCACCCGAAGTGCTCTTGCGGTCTACTCGACATCCGGCAAAATCCGAATCCGAATAACCCAAGAGCTCAAAACAAGCACCATGGGGGTACCACAAGCCAATGCTAGGTGCTTTTCAAAGCACTTAGGTGAGATTCTTTAGGGTTGGCTTGAAACCGAGCACACATGCAAACACTAAATATGATATTGGGTCTAGATGCGGTAAGGTAAAGAAGAGAGCCGATCATAGAACAGTAAAGCTTTTGGTCAACCGGTTTACCTCCCTCATCTAAGTCGAGATGTCCATTGGTAGACATTAGTGTCTTGATTGGCTTGCAATCATCCATCTTGAACTTCTTGAGAATATCATTGGTGTACTTTTCTTGATGGATGAAAGTCCCTTCCTTCAATTGCTTGATTTGAAGCCCAAGGAAGAAGTTGAGCTCCCCAATCATAGACATCTCGAATTCCCTAGTCATGAGATCACTAAAGTCCTTGCACACTTTGAGATTGGTAGAGCCAAAGATGATATCATCAACATAGATTTGACATATGAAGAGCTCTCCGTTGATGATCTTGGTAAATAGAGTATTGTCCACTCTCCCAATCTTGAAGCCTTCCTTGATGAGAAAGTCCCGGAGCCTCTCATACCATGCCCTAGGAGCTTGCTTGAGTCCATACAAAGCCTTGATCAACCTATAGACATGGTTAGTATGTGTGGTATCTTCAAAATCGGGAGGTTGCTCAACATAGACTTCTTCATTGATGAAGCCATTTAAGAAGGCACTCTTGACATCCATTTGGAACAATTTCATTTTGTGACAAGAAGCATAAGCAAGAAGGATACGGATTGCTTCAAGATGTGCAACCTGAGCAAAGGTCTCTCCATAGTCCAAGCCTTCTACTTGCGAGTAGCCCTTGACGACAAGCCTTGCCTTGTTCTTCACCACGACTCCATGTTCATCTTGCTTGTTCCGGTAGACCCACTTGGTGCCAATCACGTTCTTGTTCTTGGGGCGCTCTACTAGGACCCAAACTTCATTTCTTGTGAAGTTGTTGAGGTCTTCTTGCATAGCCAAGATCCAATCCGGGTCCTCGAGAGCTTCCTCTGTAGTAGTGGGTTCTACAAAAGAAACAAATGCATGATGTTTGCAAAACGAAGCATATTATTTACGGCGAGTACATGTACCACCCTTGGGATCACCCAAGACAAGATTGATGAGGTGGTTTGATGAAGTCCTTGTACGCCTTTCAAGTGTGGTAGAAATTGGATCATCTTGAGGTTGCACTACTTCCGGTTCTTCTTCCTCTTGATCTTGGGTGTCTTGTGATGTAGGAGGTGGTCCATTTGAGGAAGATGGGCTTCCTTGTCTTGTCCGCCTTTGATGGTCATCATTATCATCATCGGAAGAGGATGAATCTTCATGGTTTTGGAAAGTAGAAGGTGCATCATCATCCTCTTTAGGCTTGATGTCCCCAATAGCCATCTTCTTCATTGCTTCTCGGAGAGGTTCTTTTCCTACATCATCACAATAATAGCCATATCCTTGGGAGCCATTAGATTCATCAAACTCCACGTCACATGTTTCTTCAACGGCACGTGTAGTATTGTTGAATACTCTATATGCCTTGGAGTTTGATGCATAACCAAGAAACATGCCCTCATCTACCCTACTCTCAAACTTCCCTAGGTGCTTCTTCTTCTTGTAAATGAAACACTTACACCCAAAAACTCGGAAGTAGGAGATGTTAGGCTTCCTCCCAATGAGAAGCTCATAGGGTGTCTTCATTAATAGTCGGTGGAGATACACCCTATTTGAAGCATGACACGCCGTGTTGATAGCTTCCGCCCAAAATCTTTGAAAGATACCATAATCATCCAACATAGCTCTAGCCAATGTGATGAGGGTCTTGTTCTTCCTTTCTACCACACCATTTTGTTGTGGTGTGTAGGTTGAAGAGAATTCATGCTTGACGCCTAGCTCATCACAATACTCTTCCACTTTAGTGTTCCGGAATTCCGATCCATTGTCACTCCGGATCTTCACAATAGATGACTCAAATTCATTTTGAGCCCTTGTAGCAAAGTTCTTGAAGATCCCGAACGTCTTGCTCTTGTCCTCCAAAAAGAAAGTCCAAGTGTAGCGTGAGTAATCATCAATAATGACAAGACAATAGAGATTACTACCAAGACTCTTGTATGTAGTAGGGCCGAAGAGGTCCATGTGCAAGATTTCCAAAGGTCTTGAGATAGATACATAAGCCTTCATTGGATGGTGACTTGCTACTTGCTTGCCGGCTTGACACGCTACACATAACTTGTCCTTCTCAAATGTGACATCCTTCACATCAAGAACTAAACCCCTTTTGAAAGCCTTCTTGAGTTGACTCATGCCTATATGTGCAATACGGTGATGCCATAGCCAACCCTTGGATGTCTTGGTGAAAAGACAAGTAGTCAAGTTCGCTTCATGAGAGGAGAAGTCTACAAGATAGATGTTCCCATGGCGAAAACCTTTGAACACAACTTCATTAGATTTCTTGTTAGTAATGATAACTCCCTCATCATCAAACAAGCAAGATAAGCCAAGATCACAAAATTGAGCAAAGGAAAGCAAGTTATAACTACAAGAGTCTACAAGCAAAACATTGGAAAGAGAGAGATCTTTTGCAATGGTTATGTCCCCCAAACCGGAAACTCTTCCTTTAGAATTATCACCAAATGTGACTTGCTCATGATTCCCCGCATCATCCACTAGAGAGGTGAACATTTTACTTTGGCCGGTCATGTGTTGAGTACATCCACTATCAAGAACCCAATGACTTCCCCCGGCCTTGTAGTTCACCTACACACAAAGAGATCAAGTTAAGGATTTAGGACCCAAGCAAGTTTGGGCCCAATCACATGAGTTACTAAAGCTTTGGGAACCCAAATTTGCCTAGGATGATTCACTTTAGCCTTGGTCCCTATGAACCTTGCCGCCACCTTGCCCTTGCTATTCTTCAACAACAAGAAATGATTATTGTTGAACATGGAACGATAGTTGTAAGGTAATTTAGGCAATGGACATGAGGGTATAAGACACTCCCTTGTGTGATGACCGGTGTTGTTGCAATGTTGGCAATAAGACCCAACTTCCTTCACAAAGCACCCATAAAGTTCCTTTGACTTGCGAGTCTCTTTGATGGGTTGAGGGAATGAGCCAAGTCCCCTAGAGCCATTGATGGGAACGGGGGTGCCCGATCTTCCGTCAGGAGAAGGATAACTCATTTTGGTGGAGTGCGACACACCGATCCGGCTTCAGATCAAAGACCCGAACTCCTGCAACCTTAGCACCACAACTCCTCTGGTTATCAACCGTGTCACAATCCAGTTGACCTCGCCGCGAAGGCTAATCCCTGCCTGTGAATGAAGAACACAAGCAAGAACTCTAAAGAACGCAGCACTCAAGAATTTAGTAACGACTACAGATGAATGATTAAGCACTCGAAGTTGGGGTTTCACAAACCGAAAACGGCGACTGTTCGATGACAGATAACTCTAAAGCAAAACCCGAGTCTAAACAGCGGCGTCTACTGAGTTTATACCCTAAATGGGGTGAGCTAGGGTTGGGGGCACGCAGGAGGGGGGCGCCCACAACTTGGGCTGAAGGCCCGACTCGATACAAGGCTGTGTTGGCCCAAAATAGGTGACGCAGCACCTTTTTGTGGTCACACAGTATGATCCATGAATGTTTTGGAGCAAGGACCAGAACCAAATCGACGGCGGCGGCGTCCCCTTTCCAACGAGTCCTTATACACCTCGTTCCGACGTCGTATGATGGAGATATCGCCGAAACTGTGCAGAGACGTAGGCTGATTCCGAACCGGACGTGGCAGCTGAGTCGGAGACGAAGTACAGCTTGGAGAAGGTCGTGGCGTGTGCGTGTCCAGCAGCTTGACAATGTCCTCATCATCCCCCCTTCTTGAATTGGAGTCGTCCTCGACTCCCTCCCAACATGAATAATGTCCTGCAAAAGGTTAGGGGCAAGAGGATGCAAAGTAAGAGACATAGGATCATTGCAAAAAGACACGTCACGACAGAGCATAGTATAACAAGGCGCATCAGGATTATCACAAAGTTCTGCAACAGTGGATGTTTTATCAATAAAAGTACCTCCCTTTAGCTTAATTGCATCATGTTTAACATCAGGAGATTCACTAGGTGCAGCTTTGGTTTTATCATTGGCAACAAGATCACGAAAATGTTTCCTAACATCAGCAGGTGATAAAGGAAGCAAAGTAATGGTTTTATTCTTATGCATGAATGTATATATATTAGTTCTACCATGGTGTGCAGCATCTCTATCATATTCCCATGGTCGGCCTAACAAAAGTGAGCATGCTTCCATAGGTACAACATCAAAATCAGCATGGTCTTGATAAGAACCAACGGAAAAGTGTATGCGCGCAGTTTTAGTTACCTGTGCCTTACCACTGCTATTGAACCACTCAATGTGGTACGGATGTCGTAGTGGATGTGTGGGCAAACCAAGTTTGGCAACCAAATCTAAACTCACCAAGTTGTTGCAGCTCCCTGTGTCGATGATGGTGAGAACACGTCGCTCCTGCACAACGAGAAACATGTGGAACAAATTGTTGCGCTGAGCTTTCATGGTGTCCTCATGTTCCTCATGTACGGCCAAGGCACGCTGCACAAGAAGACTCAGAAAACCCGCGGAGGCAGTGATGGAGTCAATGGCGTCCTCCGCCGAACCTGCAGCATAGTTAGCAGCAACAACCAAATCATCTTCTACATCGCTAGCACTTACATATCCGTCTCCATCAGGTGCAGCGATGAAAGCACGATTTTCGCTTGTCAGCTTGTGGTCGACCGTACCATCAGGAAGCAACACAATATCCTCAGGATGGCCAGTAACATCAAAAGAGTCCTCCTCATTATCCTCGGTCTTGGGAAGGTTGACTTCAAGCTGTTGAATTCTTCCCATCAGATCTGAAACTCGCTTGTCCACACCCTCAACTGTGTGATTGGTTTTTCGAACTTCATTCGTAAGGGTGCTCAGCTCCTTAAGGAAGAAAGCCTTCATATCATCCTGCATCTCCTGCAACTGACTAGACAAAATAGGTACATCGTCCAGCATGGTTAGTGATTAACAAAGACCCTATGAACGATCAGGGTTGGTATGTGGAATCACACCCTCACACACGTCTTACCAAGTTCTTACCAAAGCGAGCAAGGGATGGTACAACTGACGGCTGGTTCGTGATACCTGTGAGGCAGTGCTACCAAGAGTTGCAAGAGTCCTTCGCTGTACTGATCTGAAGAAAATTATGTGGAGCTTGGGAGGCCAAAATATGTAGCAAGGATTAGCAAATAACAACTGCAGATTAGCGAAGTTCAATAAGTGTCCAAAGCACAAGTCACAATTGCTGGCTAAGACGTATCCTAGTCGTAGCACAACACGGTGAAGGCAGTAAGAAACGAAGGACAAAAACTCAAGGAACTAGCAGAATGGCAGTTCTGTAAATAATGTTGAAAACCTTGCCAAAAAGGCACTAGTAGATAGCAAAGGCGCGTTTCCAAAGAAGTACCAGCAAAAGAACTCAACTTTTTCTGAATTTTTTATCACTAATCCAAAATCACAAAGGATGGAAGCACACAAAATTTTACCTGAAACAGAGGTGTATTGTGGCCTAGGGAAAATCAGGAACGATCTCTGAAAACCCCTCAAAACACTTAAACAATTTTTTTATTTATCTTCCTGATTTTTTTTGAATTTTTTGAGAATGGCCTGACCAACAAAGTGGGTAGATGTCTGTCCAACTTTTTGCTGCCAAGCGCCTGTAAAAATTTGAGTAAAAACGGAGCACCGAGCGAAAAGTTATGCCTGTTTTATGAAGGGTACCTCAACGTATGTTGTCCAAAGGCAAAACTCCGCAGGAAACGCAGCAGCAGCTTGGGCTGAGCAAAGCGTCTCAGCAAGCAAAACAGGGGCACAAACCTCCCTGGTATAAGCAATAGGTAATCGCCAGATGATGAATCAAGAGGGGCTGCGACGCAAGGCGAAGCACAAGCGGCTTGCAACCTAATCTAGGGCTGGCGTGGCGAGAGTTCACACAAGGCGGCTAGCGGGGCAAGTTGAGTAATGTGGTGGCTCGACTTGTAATCTGGGTAAAGGTGGATGGGATAGCGGCGGAAACAAACAAACAATGACGGGCACGTTGAACTACGACGATGAACACAACCTAAACCACCAACAAGACTTGACCACAGACACAAACTCAACAAAGCAATCTGAAATCGAAATTGCAAGGCTAAAACAGGTTGTAGGACAGCGGAATTTTTTGTAGGTTTTCTGTGGACTATGGGACGAAACAAATAGATCTTTAAAAACTAGGGTAAGCCTGACGGTAATACCTGAGTCTCTGATTACGACTTGATGGGAACGGGGGTGCCCAATCTTCCGTCAGGAGAAGGATAACTCATTTTGGTGGAGTGCGACACACCGATCCTGCTTCAGATCAAAGACCCGAACTCCTGCAACCTTAGCACCACAACTCCTCTGGTTATCAACTGTGTCACAATCCGGTTGACCTCGCCGCGAAGGCTAATCCCTGCCTGCAAAACGAAGAACACAAGCAAGAACTCAAAAGAACGCAGCACTCAAGAATTTAGTGATGACTGCAGATGAATGATTAAGCACTCGAAGTTGGGGTTTCACAAACCGAAAACGACGACTGTTCGATGACAAATAACTCTAAAGCAAAACCCGAGTCTAAACGGCGGTGGCTACTGAGTTTATACCCTAAACGGGGCAAGCTAGGGTTGGGGGCGCGCCGGAGGGGGGTGCCCACAACTTGGGCTGAAGGCCCGACTCGATACAAGGCCGTGTTGGCCCAAAATAGGTGACGCAGCACCTTTTCGTGGTCACACAATATGATCTACGAACGTTCTGGAGCTAGGACCAGAACCAAATCGACGGCGTCGTCATTCCCTTTCCAACGAGTCCTTATACACCTCGTTCCGACGTCGTATGATGGAGATATCGCCGAAACTGTGCATAGGTGTAAGCTGATTCTGAACCGGACGTGGCAGCTGAGTCGGAGACGAAGTACAGCTTGGAGAAGGTCATGGCGTGTGCGTGTCCAGCAGCTTGGTGATGTCCTCATCAGCCATAATCTCTTGCATTGTGATAGATGATCTCCTTATGCAATGCTTCACCCTTGGCCATATTCTTCACACAAGATCTTAAGCTTCTTACTTCCTCTTCAAGTGCTTTCACCCTATCATGGTTAGTCTTGGAAGAGGAGGCAATATTCTCATCATTTGGCAAGATCTTAGGTTCCTCAATCAAATCATCACAAGAAGTAGAAGCATTTATCTTAGTGATGTCTCTATCAATTTCTTGCCCACTAGCACAAATAGCCTCTTAAGCAAGCTCAATCTCTTGATACTTCATCTCTAAGACCACATGATCTTTCTTAAGCATCTTTTGACTTGACTCAAGAGACTTGTTAAGCATAGTTATATCATCATGTTTGACGATTAGCTCATTGTGCTTATCAAGTAACTTGTTGTGGTTATTTCTAAGTGACTTGTTAGACACTACCAAAGCTTCATGTTTTTTTGCTAAGGTCATTGTGTTTCACAAGTAACTCATCATTGGATAGCTTAAGTTTCTCATGTGTCTCTTCAAGAGCCTTGAGCTTACTCTTTTGTTTCTTGATCATGTCGGTGTATTGATTTAGAAGTCCCTTAAGAGCATGAGGTGAAAGTTCATTATCACTACCCGAGGAGTCACTATCTTCACTATCGCTCACCTTGGAGTGTTTAGTCATGAAGCACATAGGTGGTGGAGGAAGAGGAGGTTCTTCATCATCCATGATCACAAGACCGGCAAACTTCTTGTTCTTCTCATCTTCACCATTGCTTGATTCACTTGAAGTTTCACCGTCCGTGATACACTCATTTGCCAATAGAGAACAATGACCACCGTTCTTCTTGTTGTAGGGCTTGCTAGAAGACTTCTTCTTGTATGAGTCCTTCTTGGAGTGCTTGTCATCTTTCTCATTATCATCATCCTTGTCGTTCTTCTTCCTTGAGCTTTTCACTCGCTTGTCGGGCTTGGGGCAATCATATGATAGATGATCATAGCTTTGGCAATTGTAGCACTTCCTCTTGCCACCTTCACCACTTCTTCTTGATGAGCGAAACTTGTTCTTCTTGGGATCATAGTTGTAGCCCTTCTTACCAATCTTGAAGAGCAATTTGGTAGTCCTCCTCATGAGGAAAGCAAGCTCACCATCATCTTCATCACTTGAGTCACTCTTGTCTTCACTTTCACTTGAAGAGGGAGGAGGCTTTGCTTTTGACTTTGGCTTGGACTTGGTCTTGCCACTAGCCTTGAGTGCAAGATCTTTCTTGGAGCTTGATGTGGAAGTGGATGATTCAATTTGCCCCATCAAGAACATCTTATGAGATCGAATCTTGTTCACAACTTCGGTGATGGTGAGAGTTTTGAAGTTCTTCTCAAAGATGAGTGCCTTGACAATGTTGTACTTGGGCTTGGGAAGTGTTTGAAGAATTTTCTGAATAATTTCCTGCTCGGACACGTTAGCAACATCGAGAGCATTGATATTTTGAATAATAACACCCATCCTAGAGTACATTTCCTCTACACCCTCATCATTCTTCATCTTAAACTCATTGAGCTCAACCTTAAGCAACTCATACTTCTCCTCACGGATTTTCTTGTTGCCTACATGGATTCTTTTGAGCTCCATCCAAACCTCATGAGTGGTCTCCAAAGCAAACACCCTATCAAAGAAATCCTCCTCAAGAGTCTCAAAGATAAAGTTTCTAGCACGATAGTTCCACTTGGTTTCACTTTCGGTGGGTTCAACCAGCATGGGATACATGGTAGTGATCCATGCTTCATGGTGTTGTGCTTGAAGAAAGCTAGACATTCTATGTGCCCAAAAAGTGAACCGTTTCCCCGCCAACTTGGGAGGGCCATTTCCACTCCCCTTGCCCACCTCTCTAGGCGGTTAAGCCACCAAAAAGAGAACCTGGCTTTGATACCACTTGTAGGATCGATGGCCTATAGAAGGGGGGTTGAATATGGGCCTTCTTCAAATTTCTAGAGCAAGAAGTAAACCTTAACCTATATCTCTAGTGTTGCCCATCTAAAAAGGTTTCTTCCTACCAACTAAGCACACTAGCAACAAAGTTCCTTAGCAAGATTCACACTAACATGAGAAAAGCACCCTAGTCAAGATATGCAACAAGCAAAGCAAACTAGAGGGAAACAAGAGCAAAGGAACTTAAGAGCTGAAAGTAAATGCGGAATTAAGTGCAAGAAGGTAGAAAGAGTGGACACGAGACAACCGAATTTTTTCCCGTGGTATCAAGAAGTTGACGCTTCTCCCTAATCCACGTTGGAGCACTCACAAAGAGTTTTGCTCCCCCTCAAGCCACTTAGACTTGAGTGCTCACTAAGAGTACCCGTTCTCCATCTCCGGAATGGTGGGTCTCAATCCATTTACACCAAGAACTTCCCGGGGCTCCCACAATCTCCAAGAGCTCACCAAGAACCCCCAATCACCGAGACCGTCTAGGAGTCATCAAACTCCAAGACTAACAAGCTCACACACTTTCACTTGACCAATGCACTCAACTATGCCATTGAAAGCACCTTGAAACCCTTGATCACCAAGAAAGAATCCCTCTTGGCTAGAAAGATGAAATCCAATTGATCAAAGCACTAACTCTCCTTCTCCTTAGCTGTTGTAGGTCTTTAGAGTGGCAAAGGTAGCTCAAGAGACGTAGGGGGTCCAATTTATAGGCCTAGCAAGGGAGGCTAGCCGTTGGAAAAGTCCTCTGAAAAGTAGTACCGTCGGATGAACCGGCGGTTCCCCCTGCGACAGCGTCGGATCATCCAGTCACTCTGTGTCTCGAATTATAGCCGTTGAACTCAAACGTTGTACCAATTCATCCGACGTATACACCGTCGATGCGTCGGTTTATCCGGTGCTGAAGCGACTTCACTCAAAACGTCTCTGCGTAGAATAACCATAGGCACCGGATGAACCGTTGGTAGTCTTCATGAGCGTCGGTTCATCCGGTGCTGAAGCAAGTTCACTCGGTGCGTCTCTGTATGATTTATATGCGTGCGTCGGATGAACCGTTGCTTAGACCATCGCTTCATCCGGTGCTGAAGGCTCTTGACTTGATTCATCACTGTTACCAAACCCTAGGTCACCAGATGAACCGATGCTACTGCTGATACACTGTCAGTTCATCCAACGGTGCTGATTTCTGCTGAAACTTCCACATCAATCATTCGGTGCAACTAGAAATGATAGCGTCGGATCATCTGACGCGCCCTTTTTCACTTTAACTCATCCAATTCAAACACCTTTGAGTTTTTCTTCAAGTCTTTTGCTTCCAATGTGTTTCCATGAGTATCTTGAGCTGTTTAGTGACCAATGAGCTTGATAGTCCATGAATATGGTATAGCATTTGTCATGGTCAAGCTACTCAAGTGTGAACCCCTCTTAATAGTACGGTCAAACACTACAAACTAGCAAATCCAAGTGTCCTTCATCTCCTTGTGACACTTGGAACTAAGAATGTCCTTAGCCTTGTAGTCTTTGTCCATTGATCATCCATAATTTCAAATTGAGGGGTCTCTTTTCACTTATCGCTTATGACAATAACCCAAGAATAAATCCGCTACAAAACAAAGGTTAGTCACAAGTATATGGTTGCCATTTATCACCGAAACACACCCTTACCAAAGGTGCGGTGGGGCCTTGATGCTTATACTGCACAAACTCAATATTTCTGGAGTCTACTACCACACTGACTGTCAATTGCTAGCCATCAGTATCAATGCTGATGACCCCATTTTGATGGCTGCTGATTGGCGTATACGCCCAGCAATTGCAAAATTTCTCCAGAGCAACATCAACAACACCCACAAATGCTTCAAGGTTGCACGGGCCAACAACAAGACCGCACACAACTTGGCGAGATTTGCATGGACAGCAACCAGCTCCACTTGTAATTTCACATGTATGAATCACCTTCATAACGGCTCTTGCCCAATTCAGCTAGCTTTGGCAAACCATCATTGGGAATTTTCCATTCCCATCCGTGTAAACTGCTTATGATTTCAATATAATTTTCAAGTATCAAAAAAAAAAGATAGGTGCCCACTGCGCACATGCACATCCGATGTTCCGATATGACGGCCTACGCTGGTTCAGCTAGTTCGGCGGTGTCGGTCGAAGCCAGTACTCAAATCTTAGATCACCGAGTCAACCCCGTATTTACCCACTCATCAAGTACCTAGTCTGGCGTCGTGCGCATTTTATGCAGATGCAGGTGCCTCCTCCAATCGACCAATTCAGAGCAACTCCAGCAAACTCCCTACTTGAGCCCCAACTCAAAACGTAGGGGCTGAGAGTAAAAAAAACTCACTCCAGCAAGGCCCCTACTTGGGCACGAGGGGCACCCAAATCCTCGCCTCCGACACCCATTCCCACGGGAGAGAGGAGCCCCTACTCGTCTGTTTCTTCTGTTTCTCCTCCCGCGCAACCTCGTCGTCTTCTCGCACCGGTGCACCTGTGCCGCTCTAGCCCCTTCGGTGGCAATTTTGCTCCTCGGCCGCAACTCCCCCACACAACAGCATCACCCCTCCGTCGGACCATGCCCACACAGCAGCAAATCGAGCCTGAGATCCCTTTATTCCAACAGAATCGAGTGGCAAATCCAACTGGTGTGAATCAAATTGAGGAGCTAGGAGGAGACGGACCGGGCACATAGTGAAGGACTCGCGCGGCTGCCGGCAAGGTCACTAGCTTGCTCTTCGATTCGACGCCGTCCAAGCTTCAATTGTGCATATCGATGGAACTCTTCCTGGGACTAGACCGAGACCGCCTGGGGCTGTAGCTCGAACTCGCTGCCACCGGAGCCGAGCTCGCGCTCCCCGCGCCGCCCTGAGCTGCAGCCGCGTCGGAGCCCGAGCTGTCGCCGCTGCGCCGGCCCCAGGTGCGGGTGCGTCAAGCCGGAGCCGAGCGGTCGCCGCCGCACCGGCCCGAGCTCACGCTCCCCCGCGTTGTCGCCGTCGTGCCGGCCCCAACTCGTGCTCCCCCACGCTGTCGCCGCCGCGACGGCCCGAGCTCGCGTTCCTCCACCACGTGTAGCCTACGAGAGCTTGAGCTTGAGGCTTGACCGCTTGAGCACGAAGAGGATGCAGACGGACGGGGAGGAAAAACAAGGCCGCACAGGAAGGCAGCCAGAGGATAAGGTGTAGAAAATAAAAAGAGAAAATAAAAAATAAGTATAGCCACTGACAAATAGGTCCCACGTGTCATATAGAAAGTAGAGGCTGTAAAGTTGGGACTGTTGCTGGAGTTGAGAGCAAAATCTACAGCCCCAGAAAAATAGGAAGGCACCTACTCAATAAAGTAGGGGCTTCAAGTAGGAGCTATTGCTGGAGTTGCTCTCACATGAACACAGCAAACATGTACTCGCGTGTGCACACGAGCTACCAGTTCGCTGCACCTCCATCCGGGCGCCGGCGTCGCGGTCGATCTCGACAGCGTCACGACATCACCGCTTCATTGGCATTAACTGTGATCATCCATGCCGCCAATGCTGCTCATCGCCTTCAACTGTGATCGGAGAGGACACAACGTGGCATGTTCGGCATACTGTTGATTTGTTCTGAAAGAAAAATAATGTACGTTGTTTTTCACGATTGATTTGTTCTGAGAAAAATATTACGTAAGAAGTCGGAAAAAAACCGAACAGTGTGGTACGAGCAGATTTCTCGTAAGTTGTACATTTAGGTCTTGTTTAGTTCTGTAAATTACCATTATTCACCCGTCACATCAAAACTAGTCACACTAATTACTTAATTAGAAGGGCGGAATAGACAATTCAGTCCCCGAACTATCACTCAAAGCTCAATTTCGTTCCCGAACTACGAAAACGATCGTTCTGATCCTCAAACTTTCGCATCCGGCTCAGTTTGGTCCCTGAACTACGAAAACGGTCGTTTTGATCCGCAAACTTTCGCATCCGGCTCAAATTCGTCCCTGGCAGATAGCCAAATACCCCTTTTACCCTTCTCCTACCCCTACGTGTTGCTCGCTGCTCGCTGCTGGCGAACCCACTGCTGCTTCTGCTCCTACTGCCGTCGGCCACCACAAGCAGGAGAGGGCGAGCCGGGAAAAGAGGACGAAGGCGACCGGGACATGGAGGCCTGCTGCCCCACCAAATCCACCACGCCGGCACCTCCTCCTGCGCCGGCGGGCGCGGCCGCGGCCGCGGCGGAGGCAAGCCATGGATGGGGCGTGGGCGCGCTCGACGAAGGAGGCGCGAGGCCCCTGCTCCATCTCAGGGGAGGACGACCAACAGCTCCGATTCCTCAGTAGCGAGCAGTGCGTAGGGATAGGAAAAGGGTAAAAGGGGTATTTGGCTATCGGCCAGGGATGAATTTGAGCCGAATGCAAAAGTTTGAGGATCAAAATGACCATTTTCATAGTTCAAAAACGAAATTGAGCCGGATGCGAAAGTTTGAGGACTAAAACAACTGTTTTCGTAGTTCAGGGACGAAATTGAGCTTTGAGTGATAGTTCGAGGACTGAATTGACTATTCTGCCAATTAGAAGTATTAAACATAAATTAATGACAAAATCCATTCCACAACCTCCGGTTAATTCGCGAGTCGAATCTAATGAGACTAATTAGATCATGATTAGACACTGTCGTGTTATGATAAACAATCTCTAATGACAAATGAATTATGCATGATAGGTCCGTCTCACGATTTTCCGTCAGATGTAATTAGTTTCATAATTCGATCATATTAAGTCTTTCGAATTAGCAAATTTATACTTGATGTGACATTTTGAGACCGTGAATTCCAACATGCCGTTAGACCGTCAGCCCACTAGCGTTACGGACTTACGGGGGTGAAACTCGACGAGGAATTCCCCAAGGAAAAAAAAAATTCAAATCTTAAATTGAATTAGGATATGTGGATGCGAATGCAAATCGGGCTTTGCTGTTTCTCTTCATTCCGTCCTGTTTAATTCTCCTAAAAGTTCTTAAAATTTTCGCATTGCAGACGATATCACTTCTCATATAATACGTTTTCTAATGTAAAATTTTACCACTTTCATCAAAAGTTTTGAACGGTGAAATTCCAACAACAACAACTGGCGGTTACGCACTTTGCTGTCGGCGTGAGCGTGAAGCTCCCGTCCGTACCGGACTACCGGGGCCACAACCCGTACACCGCCTCTCCCTCGTGGCCTCCCAAGTCCCAATCCGGCAATCCCATCCCACGAGCAGCAGCGAGATGCCAAGATCTCGCGCGGGATGAACACTCGGCTGCCCCTCCTCGCTGTCGTCCTCCACGCCTGCGCCGCCGCCGCCCCCGTCGAGGCGCTGGTCTTCGACGTGCCGTCGGGCGGCTCCAAGTGCCTGACCGAGGACCTCCGCCGCGGCGCGCTCTCCCACGCCTCGTACCGCGTGGCGCCGGGGCCCACGTCGGCGGCCGACCCGAGGATCTCGGCGCGCGTCACGGGGCCGCGCGGCGAGGAGCTCCACCTGGCGGAGGACGCGGAGCGCGGGGAGTTCAGGTTCCGGGCGGCGGAGGACGGCGGGCACACCGCCTGCTTCTGGACGCCCCGCTACGAGCGCGGCGCCGTTGTCTCCGTCGACGTGCAGTGGGACACCGCCGGGGGCTCCGGGTCCCGGCCCGCCGTAGCGGTCGCCAACAAAAGGCACCATCGCTGTATGCTCCCCCATCAATCATCCCTTAACCACCTGCTCCCTATGAAAATAGAATACTTGCTAATTTACTGCATGCTGATACTAAGCATTACAGGAATGTTGACAGAAGTAACATAAATGCCAAATGGCTGCTGTAAATTAGAAACCGTAACATGATAACATAGTATCCTATTGTCATCCTAAACAGAAGTATTTTGGCCTACAGCCTACTAACAGTTAGTAGTTCAACTATGAAGATTCCAAATTCGATAGGATGCTAACAGCGCCGGCCGCGCTGTCAACTATGAAGACTCAGCCACTCCACTTTAGCTCATGAGCTAGGTGTTTTAGAAATGATAGTATAAGAATTTAGAACTTTATAAGCCAGTTAGGCGTGGTATTCCCACAGAAGAAATACCACCATGGTATATCTAAGGTTTTATTTCAAAAAAAAAAACATCTCAAGGTGAATTAAGATTTCCTTGATCACTCGTGAGATAATGGGGGCACCGAATGCATGGTCCTGCAGATCAGTGGCCATAGTTCTTCAGTGATCAGAAACTCTTTGTTCACTTCCAGGAAAAAGGAGTTCAGTCAATCCAGTACAATTTCACAATGAAAATTAATTATGCTACATTGTAGAAGTTCTTGCTTCTTTTGTGTTAAAGTTGGCTTAGGCTAAAGGAGGAACAAGCATCTGGTTTCCAAGTTCTTTCTGTGAATTCTCCCTATGAAACTATCAATTTATCTGAATTTGGTAGGATTTTTGTAATGTCTCACTTTCCAGTCCATTGCTGAAGAGTTGAAGAAATTGAAGGATTCTGCTCAACTCATACACGAAGAGATGATTTCTCTGCGTCAGAGGTGATCTTTTTTTATGCCTACCAGGCCAAGTTTCTTTCTCACCAACTTGAGTTCTCACTGCTGATTTCTGGTGCTACCTGATCTTGCATCCATTTCTGCTAGTGAGCACGAGACGCAGAGACTCAACGAAGACACTGCCACAAGAATACACTCGTTTACCTTGCTGTCTTTGGCCATGTGCGTCGCGGTCGCAGGATTGCAGCTGTGGCATCTTAAGAGTTTCTTTCAGAAACACCATATACTATAGAAGTTAGAACAGGTCCTGTACACAATCTTTTCCCCATATTCATAAGGTTGAATGACAGTCCTTCACTAACATTTCTTTCAGAAAATGACATTCAATCTATCGATTTACTTATTCAGATGAGAATTGCGCTCGGGGATGCTGAAAACTTTTTTGTTTGTTGTACACCTAACAGGACAGCTATAGTGATCTATCAAACTTATCATCAACTTTTCCGTGCAATTCCTGCAGTGAAGGCTGTTTCCAAACTTTTCAGTGCACAGATCAATATAATAGGGTTTAACTTGGAAAATGCAGCAGCATACAAAATACCAAAACCTGGCCACAGCTAAAAGCAATCGCACCCAATATATACAAGATTCTAATATTTCAACATCTGCAAGTAAAAGCCTTCCAAGATCTAAATACACCATTATACATCCACTAGTCGCAAGACAACCAAAGCAGCAATGAGTACTGAATGTTCTTCAGTGGTCAGATTGCCTTGAGCTTAATCTGTGCTCCATGCATCGGCTGCAGGGTGATCACGGTACGCGGCGCGTGGGTGTAGGATGGCGCGAGCTCGAACTCGAACCGCTGGAGGATCATGCTCAGCGCCATCTTGGCCTCGAGCAGCGCGAAGTTCTGGCCGATGCAGGTGCGCGGCCCCCAGCCGAAGGGGAAGAAGGCGGCCGGCGCCCCGGAGACCCCCTCGGCGAACCTGTCCGGTCTGAACTCGTGCACGTCGCTGCCCCAGATGTCCGGGTCGTGGTGGATGAGCAGCACGGGCAGGTCGACCATCACGCCGGCCGGGTACGTGACGCCGCCGATCTCCACCTCCTTGTACGTCTTCCGGCTGATCAAGGTAAACGGAGGGTACAGCCGGAGAACCTCGTGAAGGATCATCGTCACCTGCAAGTACCGACGCAGTAATAAGGACGATGTCGTCGAGATTTTGTAAGAAAAATGGAGCTGATAGCAAGTGACATGTTTCATCGAGGGCTCACAGTTTTGAGCTTGCTCAGGCCGTCGTATTCAGGCTTGTTTCTCCCGAACAGGCCAAGGACTTCCTCTCTCGCACGGTCCTGTCACTCCGGGTGCATGCTGAGCAGGACCATCGCCCAGGTGAGCAGCACGGAAGTCGTCTCCATCCCTGCGAAGTAGAAGAGCTTGCACTCCTCGACGACGTCTTCCGTTGTCATTCCCAGGCTGGACTGGCCATGCTCGTCCGTGTGCCTCATATTTGACTCGAGAAGCAGGCCCAGCAGATCATCCTTGCCGCCGCTCTCACCTTCGTCCTTCATAGCTTGCATTCTTCTCTCGATCAATCCTCGTAAGAGCGAGATGACCTCGTTGTTGATCTCGCGCATCCTCCTGTTGTTTTTGGTCGGCAAATACCTGCGCGTGCCCCATAGAGTATTGACGTCGGTTTGGTCATCAGTTGAGCGCAGTGCAGTAGCAGCAGAGTATGTTCGTTGACAAGGAATCTACGACGACTCACAAGTAGTATGGGATGATCTTCTGAATGGTGGCCATGAGGCGTTCACCTTGCTCTGCCTGGAGCTGGAAGATCCGCCTCCCCTCCAGGTAGCTGCTGCCGAACGCGGTGCGGGAAATGACGTCTCCGGTGAGGTTCTGGAGCTCCGGCCAGACATCCAGCTCGCGCCAACCGCCGTCGGAGCCAGCTGCATTCGGCCTGTTCGCTTGGCTGATTGCTGGTGGCTGGTGCTGGTTTGTTCTGAGAGAAAAGTACTGCTGGCTGGTTGCTGGTGGCTAGTTTTTTCTGAGAGAAAATTACTGCTGGCTGGTGACTGATAAGCCAGACGAACAGGGCGGGCCCATCTGCCGACCAGCTCCTCGCAGCACGCAGAAAACGCCGGCAGCATACTCTGCAATGCCATTGTACGTTACATGAACAGAGGATCGATCAGGCCAAGAATGAGTGAAAGAGAAGCGGCTGTTCAAGTTCAATACCATATGCATACCTTGAGCTTGTCGAGATGGAACGCGGGGTTGAGGATCCTCCGGTGCCTGACCCACTTCTCGCCCTCCAGCCCCGCGACGCCTTCGGCGAGCAGCCTGGTCAGCGCCGGGACGGTGGGCTTCTCCAGGTGCCCGAACTTGTTGGACAGCACGTCCCTGGCGACGCCGGGGTCGGCCACGATCACCCTCGGCACGGGCCCGAACCAGCAGAGGCACGCACGCCTCCCGTGCTCCCGCACCACCGCGCGCAGGAACGGCACGACGCGGGGCGCGATGTCGTGGCACCCCAGCGGGAGCGGCCTCGACCACGCCTCCCGGGTCACCCGAGCGTTCTCCCGGACGTCGCCCGCGAGGAGGCTGTGCGGCCTCCCGCGCAGGCCCTGCGCCCGCAGCGCGCGCTCCAGGCGCCGGGGGCGCCACCACATCACGTGCAGCAGCCGGCCGGCCCGCCGGAGGAGCGCAAGGCCCAGGAGGACGTAGGCCAGGAAGCTCCATGGCACACTGGCGGCTGCGAACGACGAGGCTCCTGCTGGAAGAACCATTGGCTCTCGCCCTCACGATCGAGCGAGCGTACTGGTTGAGCTGAGATGGTGGTGAGATTGAGTGGACTTTGACTGGAGAATTGGAGATGGATTGATGTGGCCATGGCATTTGTCGCCGTCTTATATAGCCGTGGTTGGATTAGTCTCTCTTATGACTGCTCAGTTTACTCAGCGGGGTGTGAGGTTACTTGACGCTCTATACGCGACAGGCGGGCATACCTTGCTCTCAAGCAACTTGGTGCTGAAGTACCATGCGATGATTTTGATTCGTAGCAGCTTGGTGTTGCCTAGAGGTCCAGCCTCAGCCAATCAGGCACGCACGGTCAGTGCACTAGCGTAAGAAACTTCACCCGGTCCGCATTCCGCAATGCGCGTATGATGCTTCGTTTGCAGTGTTCTTTAGTCAGCTCTCGTGATGTTACTACACGGTAAATAACCGTCAGGCGGTGCTGACTGAAATTGACGTGCAGCTAATAACAGCGAGTTTTTTTTTTAAGAGGGAAATCATATTGCGCCTGCTCACGAGACCAATCCATCGGCACTACCACGTACGGGGTACGGCGTACTCCGTACTGATAGATCAACTAGGTGATATTCCCGCGGTAGCTCTCTGGAAATTTCTTAAATAAAATTTTAAGGTGAAATGTTTAAGGTGAAATGTGAAAGTTATGATTACATGGTAACATTCTTTTGTAAACAACATTGTACATGAAAGCATGTTCATTTTGTTGAGAAAGAACCGTTCTCAAATGATTGATCATGTATGTATTTCTACTGTGAGAATTTTGTTGCGTGGTGCTCACAAACACATGCTATTAGTCATAGAAAATCGGTTCAAGTTATAAAGAGTGGTGGATGATGACATGACGTATAGTGGCTTGTGACATGGATAGCTAGCTTGCATGTTGAGAGAAATACATCTATAACCTTTAGTGGAGTGCATCTATATAGGTTATATAGATGACAACGAAAACCAAACTGATTCAACCTAACAACGGGCAATGCAAATGAATGCAGACTGCAGGAAACGAATGGTGCACAAGGTTGCAAAAAGCACGTATAGAGAAAAGCAAAAATAAAAGAGTGCATTGCCAATTTCTAAGTTCATTCTCCGTAACCGTTTCCTTGTACAGAGTAAGGGGAAAATCAGCGAGCAACTCCACTTGGGCAAAAAGGAACATAAAGAGTAGCATCACAATAAGCAACCCTACAAACCATATCTGATGATGGATAATATATTTATGTATCAGAATCGAAGAAATAATGAATGACAAAGGCTTTAATGTTGAGGAAAAGTTTAAAAAAAAAAGGCTAGCAGAGAACAACTCCAACCTATACTCATGTATGTGTTAATGTGTAGGAAGCTAAACAAATAGAATGAAAAATGGATAACAAATGGTTGAGGCAAAATCCTAGCATCAAACTCAGGTTCTAAACTCACTAGTATTGATCAGTAAACGAAGCCAAAGCTATATCATGGAATACCTTTATAGAGAAACAAAGTCGAATAAGTTCCTGCCAAGCTGTTTCTGCCTACGATGAAGATGCAACCTCAATGGCACTACCAAGGGGCCATGCTGCTTCAACATAGGAATCACCGTAAGACACTTTCTTTACCAAGGTAATGTCTTGATAAGGATCCACGCCTGAAAGAACAAAAAAGGACAAAAGAAAAAGAAAAATTGAGTGAAGGTTCTAAGTTCTAGGATTATCATGATATTTGCATTTGAAATAAGCCATACCAAATCCATCAACAAGTAATGTGTACTGGTAGACAAGGTCTATGCAAAGATAGGGAATGTTCTCCTTTGAGACATCAGGGTATGTTGCATGTGCATCCTTCACATTCAATTTACAAACACGTCGTGCAGCTTCTTCAAAGTCTGAGGGTTTAACCTTAGCAGTCGGTGCTTTTGGGTCAACAAAACCAGCCTGATGACGACAAACAATTAGGTGCAAATCATGACTAGAACTATTAAGACAACAACAATTCACTTCAGGTAGATCAGAGAGCTCAATTGTGAAATAGACTTGCCTCAGCAGCCCTATCGAAGAAAAAAGATGCTACAAAGAGATTCTTTTGTCCATCTCCACCACCACCATTCCACACACCACCAAATGTGCATTTCATGTGAGTGCATGCTGGTTCATCAACTTTAAGAGCTCTCACTGCAAGAGCCCTGCACTTGGAATAACTAGCACCAGACGGTGAGCCTGATGCTTCAAATGTATTGTCACCATAACTGTATTTCCCTGAAATTAACAGCACATTTAAGATTTGATAATGTTGTGAGCAATAAACAAAAAGCAGTTATTGAAAATTTAGCTACAGTGATTTGGATGGATAATTTCATCTTTGTTGGAAACTGGAACATGTATACATCGTAAGACACTAATCTGCTGAAGTGCTGATAAAGTAGCATGCTTTTATCAAGGGCCTCTATTGTACAGAATGGTGCAATGCTTTGACTAGTATTTGATGGCACCCAAAATTCTTAAGGCAAGTCAACATTAATTATGCTTATTCCAGAGCAGGGCATGGACCCTGTATAGAATAGAATGGAGTCCAGGAAAATAGTTTTTCCGTATGTTTGGTTTATTTCAAATTGACCTTTCGCCCTTTCAGTGCTGATAGTAAAATGTAGGAAATTCATTTCAAATTCCAAAAAGACAATTAGCTAATGGTATATAAAATTTAGATATGGGCCTCGCAGATATAAAAAATAGCAACTGTACCATGATGCCCCTCCAACATACAGTCGCTGTGATCATTGCCTTCGCCAGCTTTGAAGATCTCCGCTCTAGCCGCCAGCAAACCATAATGCAAATAACTGTGGATAACAATATTTGCAGTTATATATTATCTATTGCTCTTTTACACATATTATTTAGATGGCGGAATATTATGATGCTAGTTCCTACAGTAAACCATCGCATTGTGGTAAATGATGCTACTCTATATGTCATTATAAATGTTAAAAGGGGGAAGAGGTGGCAGGATTAACCAAAAGACATACAGTGGTTTCACTGGTGAGTGTGCTAGATGCCAAATATTATTATTGCCCCGCTTGGTGACTAGCAAACCAGTTTAATTCTTTAACACTACAACCACCCAAGCTGCTAGCATCTGGTAGCAAACCTGGAAGACTGTATATTGACTGGTTCTATCAATATTGAATAAGCCACACTAAGCACAGGTTTTAGACATCATTGGTATATTAAATTGGAAGAAAATAGCAGTAAAGTCAATGATAATATTAGAATGTGAGGACATATTTGATGCGGACCTGTGAACATAAAGATAGTATGTGGTTCCTTTAAGTAGGAGCTTTTTCACATAGGAATCTTCACCATCTGCCACTTCAGGTGCCTTTACTGCATCTTTCTCCGAGATAGCATAAGCCATTTGGACTGAACCACCTCCTAAATCAACAACTCCAACTGTGTCTGAGTATGGCTTTCCCAATTTTCCCAAAAGATAATTGATGGTAACCTGCAAAAGAAAATAAAAGGCATCCATGTTGTTTCTTTTGTTGTGAAGGTTGCAGGAGAACAAACTGACAACCATTTTACTTTCAAATTTAAAATGCCAAAAATATGATTACGGGCACTGCTAAGTCAAAGTTAGACAGGAACAGGTTAACAACAATGACTAATGTTAGGAATTATAAAGGAATAACAAGAAATGAAGAAAATAAAGCTCTGAAGCAAATTGAATTGGGAATAAATTAGAACACTGTACCCACTGGAATGCGCCTTCCTGAGATCCATCAAGAACAGTCACCCAATCTGGCTGGGATTTGAAAGAACTCTTATCACGAAGAAGTTCCCTAACCTGAAGAATTCATATTCCGTGTTGACAAAAATAAAAGAGAATACAAAGCATATCAAATATAAATGTAAAAAATAAGGCTACAAAAAAAGGTGGAATGATCACATTTGAGGGATAAGACATACTACTGCCAGACTACCACAAGGAGAATATTTACCGCTTGCAAAATTTCTTCAGACCTTTCAGTCCCTAAAGCTCTGAGGCCTGCAGTGGCCTGTACAACAGTCCAAAATCACATTTTTGCTAGAGAAAAAAACACTATTGCTAAAACTGATGCTGTTTAAGCTTCCACTACAATAAAATGCAATACAGGAACCATCACTCACCCCAACCCTCACAGGCGTTTGCTTACGCAACTCTACTGGAACTACCTTCTCAGCTTCCTCTAAAAGAGAAATAAGTGATTCAGCAGCCTCCTGCGGATCCTTCGCATGAGCACTCAGGCCTGGTTTTTTCTACAGCAAAAGGAAGATGAAGGATCAGAGATGTTAGCTTTGTCTCTCTTTTCTGGATGGTCAATTGCTCTTTTTAATTCAAATATGAAATAGGATGAAAATATATAGCAAGGTAATTGCAGATAAGTCAATGAGTGCTTTAGAGAACTGAACATCTTTGCACAGCAAGTTCTAAACTCCCCCAAAGGCCAAGAATTATATGGTATATTATTTGAGAAGTGAGGACAGGCTCAACCACTTGACCAGGATGAAAAGCTGCTCAAGCCTCTAATTGCTTCATAGAGATAAAACTATGGAACATTACGTGCAACTTTACAGTACATTTTGATGCGATTCCTAATGTTTTAAGCTACAAATTTTCTTGTTCTAGCATCCATAACATGATAAATTTCTATGAGGGGCGAAATATCAATTTTTGGATAGCCAAACAGATAAGACAGAGTCCCCAATCCAGTCTTTTACTAATGAAGGGCCAATTCTTCAAGCAGTTTCAAGTTAGTTTTCAACATGACTGTTCAGCAAAGAATTTCCAAAATTAAAATAGATTTATAAAGACTGTTGAAAAAACATTCGGTCAAAAGCCTGGCAGAAAATAGTTTTCGTAATCTTCTATTTCAAGGTTATTCCCTAAATATTAGCTGTCTGCTGTTACATTTTGTCATGTATTTAAATAATATAAATTACTATACAGTGTTCCTGATTTCAGGAGCAAGAAACTCAACGAGAGCTGTGAAATCCCTAAAGTTGACATATCTGAGCAGCAATCAACTGATTTCACATTTGAATTAATAGCATTAATTTTCATGACATGGTCCTGGCTTAATGCCTTAGCATGGCAAGAGCTCACGTCCAGAAATATGTAACAAGAATGTGTCAGTTGCTACGGTCCTACTCCTAAGGGCATGTACATTGCAGGTGTTTGGACATGGTGATCAGCTAAGTAACCGGTTCATTTTGCCATGTCATATGCACTAGGATAAGATGCTTAAGTTTGTACCGGTGCTTAATGTGTGCCAACAAGTGGTTGAGCCTATTTGAGCACCAGAGATTAACTTTTAGTGCTTAATGATGTAACAGCATTGTCTCTCTTTAAGCACTTATGTTGAAGCACCTTGTGTTGAACATGCCCTAACAAGCTAGAGCCAGTCATACACTATGGCCTAAGACTCTAAGAGAGAGAGTAGAACTTATTAATTGGAGGAAAAGTTGCTATTTATCACAGCCAAATATAAAAGATAAAACCACATAGTGGCATCACTTCATCATTCAATATTCCTCTGACTGAAAATCTAGAAATGATAGGTTATTGTTCCAACAATTTATTGGAAACAAATAAAAGGATCAACATTAATTGTCCACATTTCAGCATTCTTAAACGGGTACTGAGTAATTATGTATGCTTGAATGCCGGCCACAGATTGCCATCCACAGATGTGGCGGCAATTTTCAGCGCCAGAACTATGACCAAAATCATGAAGGAAAAGCTGCCACAGCCTAACTTCTGTCAGCAACCAAACAGCAGCACAGATTTTGCGGTGGTGCCACACCACACCTATGGTGTGGCTGGGCGTGGCCAGCAACCAAGCACACGTCTACCAATTTGCCAAATTTTGCACAAAATATTTGCAGGATATTATAAAATTATATAAAAAAAGTGCAGGGTTGTTTGGTTGCAAACTCTCAAGAGCCAAATAGCCAAATGCCTGGATCGTCGGAGTGAATTGGGCAATCAATTTTTTTAATAGCCAAAAACAAATCAACTCTAACATTTTGTCATCAAAAGAAAATAATCTTGTTTGGATTAGCCATACATTATATATCTTATTGTAAAATTCCAAAGGTGTTACTCAATTTTCATTTCTGTTAAGAGTTGCCAGTTGCCATTGTCGCTACCAATGTTTAGTCATATCAATAATATCGTGTCAAAGGTCATTCAGAACACCCCTGCATCAGACCACATAGAACAAACCCACCCAGCAACACCACACAGTAGGCAAGTTAAACTAAATGAAACGCCACACAGTAGGCAAGTTAAACTAAATGAATAGACAAGAAGGAAGCCCAACCAATTCACCTGCTTGAACAGCTCGATCTCCTTCCCAATGGGCACCAAATCCAGGTTTTCGTCGAAGCAATACACGTGCACGCGGCTCCCGGAGCTGCCGGCGTCAAATATCACAGCGTACTTGTTCGGTCCGTCTTCAACGGCCCGGGGACCCCACCTCCGACCGCCGGCGGCGAGGAGACCGCCCCCTGATGCGGAGGCCGGCGCGCGCGGCATGAGAAGCAGCACGAACGAGATGAGGAGTACCGGCGCGAGCAGCACCAGCAACACCCCGCGGTAACGGTGCACGCGGTCGGCCACGGCCTCCGTCTGCTGCTGCCGTGCTCCGGCACCCGAGTAACGCCGCATCCTCGCTGCCGCCGCGGCCTCCGCGGCGGAGGGGCCGGCGGCGAGATCGTCCGCGGGCAGCAGATCGGCCGCCGAGGGCGTGCGGTAGCGGATGCGGCCGTTGGTCGGCGACGGTTTCACCGCCTCCTGCAGCGGCGGCTCCAGGGTGTCGGGTGCGGGGCGGCCGCGCGCCGCGGCCTTATCGAGCGCGTAGTTCGGTGGGCGAGTGGGCAGGCCTGGGGCAGCGAAGCTGCGCGGCGCCACGGGCTGGGCGCGCGAGATCTCTCCGGCGCCGGTCACGGCGACCGTTGGGGTTGACTCCGGGGTGGCATTGCGGTCGGGGCGAAGGAGCTGGTGGCGCGGGCGGCAAATTGGCTCGATTCGCGGAGGCGGCTTTCGCCTCCTTGCTCAGTCACGGCGGAGGGGGGAGGGGCAGCGGGGAAACAGGCCCTTTGGTGTGGGACGAGGTGCCGGTGTTCCGGTGTGACGGAGATGCCTGCCTGGCGGTGGGTGATGGGTGGTGGCGGGCGCCAGCAGGGCCGCGGGCTGCAGCAGGCCCTTGCTCCGGGCCGCTTGTTGCTGCGAAATGCGGGTCGAATCGGGCTCTGGCCGGCGGATCGGCAACCTCGGATTCGGTCAAAAAAATTGAGGAGAAGGTGGATAGAGTTTGTATGGCTTGATAGAGTTGTTTTAAGAGAAAAATATTGTGTGTTAATTCGTATGACAAATTTATTCTGAGAGAAAAGTAATACGCAAGAAGTGAAAATAAGAAAAGCCGAGCACAGAGAATAATTTAGAATTTTTTGAGTCTACACTCCAAATTCTAGCCTTAGAGCATCTTCAAGAGTACCTCCCATTTTCTTCCTAAAAATATGAAGTTTTACAACTTACAAAAGAATATTGGAAAGAATAAATTGTGCTATCTCCAAGAGTTCCTGATAATCTACTTCTAAAATATAGAAGATAATTTTACATCTGGAATCCTATAATATTTCTAAATTATTCTGATCACTTATATATATTCTTTCTCTCTTATACATTTGCATCAGAAATTTTTTCTTACTCTTTTAATGTTTTGCACCCTTCCACCTTCCATTAGGCACGAGTTAGAAGCCGCTTAAAGTTATGCGAAACGAGTTGATTTTTCTAGAGTCCTAAAAGATTGGGAGGATGGATTAAAAGTTGTTGGAGGGGTGTTTTTTCCTATCTTGTTAAAAAATAAGTATTAAGAGATTTAGAGAACTCTCGGAGATACTCTTACTCTCTTCCTCGCATACCCCCCCCCCCTCTGGTTGCACCGCTGCCTTACGCGGGTGTCACACCTTGAAATTTCCAATTTCAGGATGTGAATAGAAAGAATAATTAAGCAACGATTTTCACTCAATTTTAAAATTTTCCAACATTTATTTTCTTTACACGAAATATAGTGTAGGAAAAAAAGGCATTGTTTGTTTTTTTAAATAAAATGATTATGTGTGTTGCATTCATGCCGATGCATCTTGGTGTTCATGAGTGCAAAATGTTTCAAAAACACGCTTACGTGCTGACCAAACCCTTTCGAGAATTTTCCGGATTTTCCTGGAATTTATTCTCATTTTCTCTGAGCATTTTCTATTTATTAGAAGGCTTAAAATCTTTTTAATGAGCTCCAAATATTTTATTTTGATTGTTCGTGTCTCAATCTATCTCTGGGAATTTTCCTGGAATTTTTTAGATTTTCCGAGTATTTTTCGTACCTCTAAACAATTTCTAGGTTTTTCTGAAATTATTTTCGCATCGGAAATTAAATTCGGAAAATCAAAATCTTTTCTCTTCTTTTGGGCCGAGCGATCCGCGAAAGTCTGCTGCCACCCCCTTTTCTTTTTTTTCAGTTCGCGTGACGCCCTCCGCTAACGGCCCAGCCCATGGCCAACGGCCCGCCATGACGAAGTCCACTAGTGCACCCTGAACTCTTTTCCGTTCCGCACGTTATCCTTCCGCCAGCCCAGCTCGACCCGTATCCGGCCCGTCAGCCCGCTCCGGCCCCGCGCAAGGCCCATCCGGCCGCCGCCGTGTCCCGGTCGGACACGCCAACGCCGCCGCGCGGGACTCTCGGCGTCTGTGCGCGCCACGGCCTGCGCCCCATAAAACCCGCCGCCAGGCCCCCGCGTGCCCTGCTGTGCTCTAGCCGCCTCCCAGCACCGCCTCGCCCCTGCGCAGCATCGCCGCCGGGCCGCCGTTCGACAGCGCCGCCGCCGGCGTTGGCCGCCGATTCGTCACCGACGCCCCTCCCTGGAGCAGGCCGTCGTCGCCTGGAGCTCCGCCTCGCCGATCTGAACACGTTGCGCCGGTCCCCGTCATCAGCCAAGCACTGGAGCGCCGCCGCCTGTGCAAAGTCCGGCCGCCGCACGAGCTCGCCACCGCCGGCCATCTTCCCGTTCGTCTCCGTCCAAGGTGAGGACCTCCACGTGTTCCTCTCGTCCTCCTCTTCGTTTTCCCCTATCCAGCCGAAGCCCTTGCTGTCCCGATCGCCGGCGCTGCCGTCGGCCAGACCCGCCGGAGCTCTCCTGTTCGCCGTCCACCTCTGGCGAGGGGAAGGAGATGAGGTGCAGCTTTGCACTTAGGTCCCTGCGAGATTCGAATTGATTGGATCTAATCTTGTGTCTTGACTCTTTTGCTGAAAACCCCCTAGACCTTTTAAATTCTCCAGATCTAGTCCACCCTGAGGTTCTTGCAAGTAAGCCCTCGGGTTTATATACATAATTATGTATATGCCCTTGGTTTCTCGCAGTAAAGCCCCTGAAGTTCTGAAATCTTTGCCAACAAGTCCCTAGATCTTTAAATAGCCATATCTTCTATGTTTTAGCTCCGTTTTTGCCCGTTCAAGTTACGTTAGGTTCATAATGAAGTAAAGTACGCGTTAGTGGTGTATTTTCTTAATACATGTTTTCTGAAAAATTAATTTGTTATTAATTTTGCTTAAAGCTTAGTTATGCACACCTTTTATAAATAAAAGCAATATATAGCTATACACCGATTTTCATGACTAATATTAATTTGATTAATGGTTATTTCATGTGATTTTATAAATAAAATCTAATGAGATCTTTTAATCGGTTTCTCATAAACCAAATGTTAATTTATTTAATATTTAATTAAACTTTTCTAATTAAAAGTTGATAGGCTTTTACACCGGCTTTTATAAATAAATGTTAATTTATTTAAATACCAACATGAATGAGTTTTTAATTATAACTTTATTAGTTTACCCAAACCATAAAGTTACATTTAGAAGATTCATATAGTTTATCTTTTCTAAATTAAATGTTTAATTGGTATAATTTATATATGAATCTTTATAAATAAAATTTGATTAGTTATTTACTTCGGTCTTTCGCAAATAAAATATAATGTTGCATTAATTCCAACTTAGGGTATTTTCTTTTTGAAATATCCTTTATATATGTTTTGCTAAATTAAAATAAACCTAGTTTATAGTTTGTTCTCTCATACATGCAAATCGATCGGTAGTCGTTTCTTTTCAAAGCTCTGTCTCAGTGCGTCTCTGTTGAAGACCTAATCTTCTTTCAAGCTCTAGATTTTTTGATCCTAGTTCTTGCTCAGATCTAGTGCCCTTCATAAAGCTAACCAAGCCTTTCCTTTTCTCAGCACGGTCTGTGTGCTTCAGTGATCCATAGCATCGAGCCTATCCTTTAGTGTGTTCTTTTAAAGCTTTCCTTTTGATTGATGCATTGTTCTTAGTTGTACTCTTGTTTGTTTCCTTTGTATGTTATGCTTTGGGTGATTGGTGCGAGTAGAGTAAACGTTGTTCGAAAGCTTTGGAGAGCAAGAAGTTGAAGAATTCTGAGCAACAACATTGCACTAGGCAAGTGTGTTCTTGTTCTTTTGTCCCAATAATTGTGTTTAATCACATTGCATATGCTTGCATTTAATTTGATGGGTCCTATTAAGGTTATTCCTAGTCTTTATGATCATTCCTTGTCAACCTGGGTTTACCTTTTTGTTGGGTAGCCATGCTTAGTTGCTCTACTTGGGATGTGGTGGTTCTAATGAACAATAATGATAAAAATATTTTACTTTTATGTTGTATCTCTGGTTAATACAAGACCACAATGATTAAATGGAACATGGAGAACCACCCGGGACAACAGTGCAACCATAAGGACTAAATGGCTCTGGTCTTGACTGAGTAATTAGGGAAGTCTTGTGTGGTCATTACTCGCATAGTAGCTTGGGTACGGAGGAATGCTTTTAAGGCTCTTCTATTCCGGATAGGTATTGGAACGGAAGTACTCTATGGCTGACCGTCCGTGAATAGAAGTGAGGTACGAAAGATAGCCTCTATGGCATATGCTACTATGGACTAATACACATGGGAGGACTCTTTGTAAAGGCCTCGTAGCGTCCCTATGCAATCACACCTAGGAAGTGTGGTATTGTGCCTACTTTTGCACAACATTGTTGGGTTCAAAGTTCCTAGAACTTTTACGCGACTTGTGGGTAAAGATGTGCAACCTCTGCAGAGTGTTAAAACTAATCGATTAGCCGTGCTCATGGTCAAGAGCGTTATGGACCCTCACATGATAATTGAACTTGAAGATGGACTTAAATCGTGGTTTCTGGTTATGTTAGCCATATGTTTATGGCGTATCTCTTTATGTTAATGTGGGTTGGTATATACTTATATCGTAGTAATCAGGTGCTAATAAAATTTGACCAACTAAGGGCAACTCCAACCCACCTCTTAAATTTGGATCTCTACTCTTCCATATGAGGACCTCTCATCTACATTTGAGAGTTCTATTTTGCTTTCAACTCCAGCCCATCTCTTATATACATCCCTACTTCTAATAAATTCTTTTTTTATTCATTTCTTACATGTGTACCCCACCTGTCAGCAACCCCCTCCCTCCTTATCCACCCATCCCTGCCTCTTCACCACCCGATCCCCACCCTCCCCCGACTCCGCCATCCATATCGCCGTCGGCCGCACCACCCTCGCGCCTACACGCCGGCTGCCCCCACCCTCACGCCTACACGCGCGGCTGCCTCCACCCTCACGCCTCCACGCGCGGCCGCCCTGCGCCGGCCTCCCTCGCCGAGGAGCCGCACGGGCACGGCCTCGAGGTGGGAAGCCACCGGCCTCCCTCGCCGGGGAGCCGCAAGGGCGCGTCCTCGAGGTGGGAAGCCGCCGGCCCCTGCGCCGATTCGCCCAGCTACCAGCGGCACGCGGACGGGGAGGCCGCCGCCCGGCCCCTGCGCCGATTCGCCGTCAATCCTCCGCCGATCCGCCACCGCGAGCAGCGCCTGGTGCCGGCGCATGGCCCGGAGATGTCCGTGGACGCGCGGGAGCGGCGGTCGTTGGCGCGCAGGGCGGATGAGGGCTCCCGTCGGGAGCCCCTACAGGTGAGGGTCGAGGGGGGCGGGATGAGAGTCTCTCATCCGTCGGGGGGCGGATGAGGGGTGGGTTGGAGCCGTTTTTTGCCTTTGAGCTCTCAAAGATGAGGTGAGGGTGAAGAAGAGGAGTGGATTGGAGTTGCCCTAAAAGTGCCTAATGCAGTCAACCTGTCAGCCTTTCCTTGTCTAGCCTCTGCATTCATACTTTCCTCACACTTGCTGAGTACGACATGTGCTCACCCTTGCTATAAACAATGTTGCTCAGAAAGAGAAAACTGCCATGAAGTCGTTGTGAAGATGTTGCTGGTGCTAGGCGTACGCAACCCCCAGTCGACTGCCTGTGATGTTTGGTGTCTTCGTTTCTAGAATTTAAGCGTAATACTCTGATAATCTCCCTTTTTCTTACGTGATATTGTTTATGTTATTCACTTATGTCAACTATATGCACGAAACTTGATCCTGGCATGCATATAGACCCGCACTTGGTTTTCTTTGGAAAAACAGGTGTAACAGCGGGCCTGCGTCATTCGAATGTTGTCGAGGTCGGCTCGGCTCCCCGTCGCTCCGTTGATGTTGCATACTGTGTCCACTGCCCCTCCGCCTCACCTGATGCCCGACATACCTCCGGGGCCGACCGGTTGCCGCACCACCACACTCCACGTGGGGATCGCCGGTCGTTGCTCCGTCGCCAGCAACCGGGAAGAAGAAAAAATGTTGATTTTTCTAAAAAATGTCGAACTATTTTTAAAATGTTGACGCAACTGTTTTCAAAGATGTTGAATCGAACTTTTACTCTAAACAAATGTTGACGCAACTCCTTTCGAAAAATGTTGGTGTAACTTTTTTTTATAAATGTTCAACTTTTTTTTGAAGATGTTGATAATTTTTTAATGTTGTGACATTTTTAAATCTACCATCATCAGATGAGACGGTTAGAGTATACCAACAAGTAATTTAGATGGAAGATGGGCTTTTGTGAGTTGACTATTATCCATCTTCTAGTAGACATATAGGAGCATAGTGCTGCTCCTTTTTGTTCAAAAAGTAATTTTAAAAATATTTTGTTCAGGTTAACCCATCCAGATTTTTTTTAAAAATGCACCACGCCCGGACCTATACTGGCCACGAGGCGGGTCAAGATTTGCTCATACTCCCTCTGTTCCAAATTACATTTTGACTTTTCTAAATACAATTATTTTTGTTATGCATCTAGACATAAATATATAACTAAGTATATAATAAAAAAATGTATTTAAAAAAGCTAAAATGACATATAATTTGAGACGGAGGGAGTATCTCCCTGCAACCACCACTTGGCTAGAGTGATATTCAACAATTTCTCATAGTTGGTAACATATGGAACTACTAGGTTCAACATTTTGTAAAGCATAGATCAACATCATGTAAAAAAATATGCTACACTCAACATTCTTAATCTATACTATAAAGAGCGAATGATTTGAAAAAGTTTTCTCACCTAAATCGGGGTCGCTGTCCCCTCACGCCGGACCCGCGTGTAATATATTTGGAGAGTGGCTAGGGTGGAAGACCCATAGAAGACCCATAAAATTAAAATTTGGAGAGAATTTCTATCAAAAACGAAAAGATTTCAGTACCTAAAGTCACTTTACCCACCCACGTACCCACGTCGGGCCTACCCCACCCCGTGTCGCTAAAATTTGTTTAGATTCATAATTTCGAGATTGGAAGGTAATTGCTCCCATCTAGAAATACATGAGTCCAAGTCCGAGCTGCCCAAGACGTGTCATGCTTTATGTATAGTATAGATTCAATAATATAATAAGGAAGTGTATCACGTGGAAACCAACCCACTTGTGTAAATTATACAAACTCACGGAGAGAGGTGGGACATACTTATATATTTGTAGATACCCGCCCGCCAGCCTCTCTTGGTTTTTTCAAAGGACCCCTTCCCCTAGCACACGAACCATTCGTGTTTTGCATCCGCGAGTCGCTTTGCATCTGTCGATTCGCGAGTCGTCGCCACCGCTGAGCCGTCGGACCACCGCCCCCTCGCCGGCCGGCCGCCCCTTCGCAGCGCCGCCTCTCCACTAAGCCCATGGTCCGCCGCCCCCTCGCCGGGCTGCCGCTGTCTCGACTGGTGAGCGCTGGTAAGGAAAGCATGTCGAACGCGCCAAGGGTACCACTGAGGACAGCGCAATGGAGGTTGATCTCAGTGATATGGCCAGCAGAATCGTATGTAAGACCAAACGAGCATCATATCGGCTTGGTAGGCGAGCATAAGAGAAGAGTAGATGGTGCCTGGTTACCGACGTTGGCTAGAACCATGGTGGATTTCCGCCGGAGTAGTGATCCTTTTCATCGATCACACTAATGTGCAGACTAACAGAAGAAAGGAGGTCTGCAAGAGACTTGCCTGGAAATTTCTCCGAGTCATGGCTTGTTTCTGGGAGTGTTCAGTGATGGCTGGATCTTCTCTGACAGTGGACGAACCAAAATGCCACTTTAAATCAGCATGTGGTGCAGTGTAAATTGACAAATTTCATGGAAACTCCTACAAGCGGTCTAGGCTTAGGCGATCTTGACATTTATTTTCTTGTGAATGCGCTATCCAGCCTCTATGGTAATGTTGTGGCTATCATAATTCAGAATAATTGCATTGGCCACCACAGTAACGTAGTTTAGTGCTCTCCAACCACAGATCCAGCATCCCATTCTAGAAAAACACCAAATCTGCTCCAATATTAGCCCAGAAAGTTCCGCGATGCCAGCGCGCACAAAGTCACTGCCACAGCAAGCACACGCGCAGACAGAGGCAGACAAACTGGGTGAGAGGAGTTAGGAGGCACGCAGAGAGGCCCAGCGAGAGGGCCTGCCACCCTGTTTGTCTGTCTGGCGCTGGCGGCTGATGCTGATTTGTTCTGAGAGAAACATATCGCTGGCTGGTAGTTGGTGGCTGATTTGTTCTGAGAGAAAAGTATTGTTGACTGGTGGCTGATAACCCAGAAGAACAGGGTGGATCCAACGTCCTTTGTCAGAGTTTGAATTGTTTGCACAGGTGGACTGATTTTCACCTGATACGCTCTCATATAACAAACATTCACTTGCTAGCGCGTATCGCGTATTACATGTTATCCTCCGGTGATTTATCTTTGCGTGCCGATTGACGGACACCATGGTGGCAACCGCCGCTTTGCTTCTGATGTCTACTGCCGCCCACCGGTGCTCACGCTCTACCTCTACCATCGGCCGGCAAGAGGTGACCGACTGCCACAACCCTCACCATGTTGAGGAAGATCCAGAACGCTACCTGGTTCTCGAGGTTGCCGCCTTTCGAGGCCGTCGGCCACCGCTGGCGAATCAAGTACTACATTCGTTTCATAATACTTGTCATTTTGATTTTTTTATATACATTCTTTTTATTATGTAGCTAGACATATATATCTAGGTACGTAGCAAAAAGAATGTAGGTAACGACAAGTATTATGAAACAGAGGGAGTACTACACTGAAAGGATCAATGCAAGTGGCATAGAGGAGGTGAATAGGCCTGCAAAACAAATTCAAACATTTCTTGCAAAACTCCTGTCAGAGTTCGGAACTTTCATGAAAAAATCCGGAACCTCCGGGAAAATACACATAACAGTGAATTTTTCTGGAGCTTCTGATTTTCAATCCTGCACAAGTTAGATAGCTGAAAGCAGGGTGCACAGGCAAAAGACAGAGGTTTGAAGCTATGAATTTGAACTAAAAGCAGTTGAACAACCTTAGAGCACAAAGAACTTATAGATCTAGAGTACCTAATAAATCTAGAAGATAGCAACTAAGCACAAACAAGCATGATATGTAAAAGATGTAAAGCACAAGAGGCACCAATTTATCCCGTGGTTCAGCTCACCACAAAGGTTGGCCTACATCCACGTTGTTGAGGTAAGTCACAAAGGCTTTGGGATCTCTCTAGATCCACTCCTCTCTCACACCTATCACCAAGGCAATAGGTGAAGTATTCCACTAGTCACAAAGGGTAATACAAACAACTTGGGGCTGCCACACAAAATTAGGAAGCTCCCAAGTAACCTCTAGCTGTCTAGGAGTAAAACTCCAAGAGTAATAGATGCACCAAGTAAGCTAGGGTTTCACCAAGTGCACTAGAACTTTAAGAAAGAGAAATGATTTGCTTCTTCTCACAAGGAATCACCCAAGACTTGAATGCTAAGGATGGATTTTGGATTCAAGTAAGTGGAAGTGAATGCTATGAGTGAGAGAGGAGCAAAGCTACTGTTTCGGCGTAGGGAAGAAGAAGAGGACCGTTGGGGGTCAAATGGGTATAAATACCATCAGATCTGGAACAACAACGGCTCTTTTTAAAATCTCGGAACCTCCGGAAAATTCCCGGAACTTCCGAGAACTGGAAGTCTTCAGCTGACAGACGGGAAGCAGTCCGGAACTTCCAGGAAAAACTCGGAAGTTCCGGGAACAGAAAAAAGCAGAGCTGCAGCTGATAGGACTTTTGTGGGTGGGATGATTTGTTGGTTTGTGAAGAACTTTATGCACTTGATTCCACCCATAGCTACTATTAGTATCCCTCTTGATAGTACGGCTTGTCCTATACTCAAATTCCAAATAAAAATAAATTAAACTAGCATCCATGAACAAGGGCAAGCCTTCCTTTTTGAATTAGGGGTCTCCTTTTGTTCCTTTGCACCTTATATACATCATGAACCTGAGACATACACTTAGAAGCTCATTAGACCATTAATTGGATGGTAAACATCACCAAAACCCACTTAGAGCTTAATTGCATTTACACACACTACCACCCCAACGTCGCCGAGCGCTGGTGAAGGGACGGCCACATCTCCCTCTACCTCAAGGTCGACAACTTCTATGACTTCTACTGGATCATGGACCCTGTCAGACTTCAAGTTCACCCCTACTCGATCGGGCGGGGAACGCCGTGTACAACAGCAAAATCTAGGCGCACGACTTTAGCGACGCGAACATTTAGGCGACGCGTAGAGGCTAAGGCTGGCCGCACCGCACCACCTCCATCGCCATCTGTATACCCCACATGGCCCACACGGTAGGGGTTTGTTTACCGATTGGTAAACAAAAACACTACAGCCGCTCCACCTCTACAATTATCTCCAAATCCAACGACCTCTCTCTCCCTCCCCCGCCGCCTCCTCTCACCGGCGGCCTCCTCCCTCCTCCTGTCGGTAGACACGAGCGCGCGGCGTCTCTCGACTCTCCCCCCTCCCTCTCCGACGAGATCCTCCTCCGTGGTGTCCTCCACCACGGGCGGGTGGTGGCCGGCGGTCAACTCCCTGACCTCCTCAAGCTCGGTGTCGGAAGCCTCCTCCTCCTCCTGAAGCGTGGCGGGCTCCTCCTCCTCCTCAGCCGCCATCCTCGAGCTCGCGGCTTCCCGGCTCCGTCCTTGCCTCCTCCGTCTCCAGATGGCTCTGTCGGCGGCGGCCTGGACCTTGTTGCCCCCACTGCCTCCTCTCTCGTGGCCCTGCTCGAGCCCACGGGCGCCGCGGCTTCCTCCTCTCGGCGTTGGGCGAGGGCGCAGCAGCCCTCCCTCCCTCCTCCAGTGGGCGAGATCCGGCGGCTCTCCCTCCCTCCCTCCTCCTATGGGCGAGTATGCGGCGAGGTGTGGCTTCATGGGGCCAGGCCTCCCGGCGCGGTGGCCTCACGGCATGGGGCCCTCGGAGCGGCGGCCTCCCGGCGCGGTGGCCAGGCCTCCTCGACGCGCTGTCCTCCGTGCCACCGCCGCCTCCTCCCCGCGGCCTCCTCCTTCCTGCCGGCGCGAGAGGAGCACCAAGGGGTCGGAAGACTTCGCAGGCGGGGCGCGAGAGCAACCTCGGAACGATATCGTTCGTCCGCGGAACGCTGGATTTGGAGATTCACTGTTGTGAACGGAACGATAGAGTTGGTGTTACAGGTGCGCGGTGCAGAGGGGTGACCTGTGTAGTTGCAGTTCAGTTCGCTTTATAGATGTCTGGTGCGACCAGCCTAAACGGCTTCAAGGAGTTCATAAAGTGGAAGCATCTTACCAGTTCGGGCTGTCTCAAGGACGACACCTTCACCGTCACCGTCAAGTGCGACGTCACCGTCTTCGAAGATTAGACCGAAGCAGGCGGCGGCAGTGATGACGTCACCAGCGGTGATGGCGACACCGCCACTACAGCTCCGACAGCGGCGTGTGTCGTTGTGCCGCCGTCGACCTGCACAAGCACGTGAACGATATGTTGTGGCAAGGCACGGATTTCATGATCAATGTCGCCGGACGCCGGGAAACCTTTGAGGCTTGGGTGGCTTCTCATGGCCCGGTCACCGGTCTTCGAAATGGAGCTCCTCACTGCAACCGCAACCAAGAAGAAGCTACCGGGCGGCGCCCGTAGTCGCATGGGGATCAAAGGCATGGATCCCAAGGTGTTCAAGGTGATGCTCTACTTCATGTACACCGACGTGCTGTTGCGATGGCCCAAGGGCTTGCTTGCCGCGGCGTATAGGTACAAGCTCGAGACGAAAATAGTTGCCATATATGCTCTAAGGCTGACCCCAACAAGGAAATGCAAAATCGGAAGGTAAATGAGACGTTGCCTCGCATGAATAGTAGAAGTTGGAGAGGCAAAATCTTCGATTCTCCAACAGCAAAGGCATACGGCACGACGCAAAAGCCGCGGGAAGAAGAGGAGGGGCAGCGCCGCGCGCCGTGCACCGGGCGGGAGAGGAGGAAAGCGAGCGAGAGGGGCGTCGGCCAGCCGCGCCGCGCCCTTCAGGGAGGAGGGAGGCGGAGCAAGAGGGGCGACCCAGTCCATCCGTTCCCGCCGGGGAGGAGCTCGACGACAGCACGAGCCTCGCCGGCGGAGCTCGACGACAGCAGCAGGGGGAGGGGCTCGATCCGGGGCCCGTGGCCGCGCCGCTCACCTACCGCCGCGCCGAGCTTGCCGACGCCGCGCCAGAGCTGGAGCAGCTCGATCCGTGGCCAGCTCCGCAGGGGAGAAAGCAGGGGCGCTCCGGCCTCCACGCGCCGGAGCAGCTGGGGGAGGGGCTCCATCCGGGGCCCCGTGGCCGCGCCGCTCGCCTATCGCCGCGTCGAGCTCACCGACGCCGTACCGGAGCTGGAGCAGCTCGATCCGGGGCCACCTCCGCGCCTCCCGCTCCAGCGACGAGGTGGAGGCCGGGTATGCCGCGCAGCTCCGGCCGCTCCTCGCCCTGACGGCCCCGACCTCATCTTCCTCCGTGCCTCCCGCTCCGTCGACGAGTTAGCTCGATCCGCCGCCTCCTCCTCCTCCCGCGTGCGGCCATCCCTCTCCCTCCCCTCGGCCGCAGCGGATGCCTTCGAGGAGAGAGGAGATGCAATTTTGCATCTCCTCTCTCCTCCGGTGGCATTTTGCCTCGCGCAATGCCTCTCCTGTTGGAGGCCTGCAAGGAGAGGCACAGTAGCCCGAGCGAAGGCAAAAATGCAAATGCATCCTCTGTTGGAGTTAGCCTAAGGCTGCGTGCTTGGAGTTCATCGCTCGTCCTGAGAATATGAAGGCCGTCGTGGAGATTGAAGGGTTTTAGAAGGTTTCAAATAACCTGCCAAGCAAGACCCTTAGCGTCAGGCCCGTCCCTAGGGGTGGGCAACAGGTGCGATGCTTATGGGCCCATGAGATTGAGGGCCATGAAGGTATCAAGTGTATAAACATATTCACATGAAGTAGATAGTTCACATGCACGATAGTAGATAGCTTCTCCAAATTGAAGTTATTAAAAAACTTTTTGAGATCAACTATACTACATGAAAGATTAAATGATTTGGCTATGTGCAACATTGAGTAGGATATTTTAGATACAATTGATCTTGAAAGTGTTTTTGAAGATTTTACATCAAGAAATGCCCACATTTTAAAAAAAAAAACACGAAAGCACTGTACTTTTATTAGAGGTAGCCATCATAGTTATTTTGCCATTTTTTTATCTTCTTTGATGTACGGTTACATTTCTAAGAAGAATTAAATATATATTACAAGTTATCTCGTATCAATACTATATATACTGTAATTGTTATATTAAAATATTGGATTGTCAGACCCTTAGAGCCTTAATGGCCCAAGGGCCCATAAAATTTGTGGGACGGGGCTACTTCGGGGCTATCTTTTTCTGTTGAGTTATGATCCAAAATTCCAAATTAGTTTCTGTCTTTCAAGAGAGGGCCGACTTCTGACGGAACGAAGCGGAGGCACAAGTGGCCCATCGGGCCACGCCCCTGACCCAGGTCGCGACTGGGGGTGCAGGGGGCCAACGCTCCCCTCCTGCCCGCGGTACGGTACAGGTCATATATCCCTGTTAGGGTTTCCCACAGAGGGTTGTTCCATCATATTCTTATAAGCCGCCGCCGTTGACGTTGTAACCTGACTCCCGTCATAGTGAAGTTCTTGCTGGCTGACTCCCGTGGTTTTTTCTCTCTTGTGTTAGGAGGATTTTTCATGTTAAATCTCGTGTCTCCTTTGCGGTTTGATTCTCTTGCTTTTCGTCGTTGATTCGCTATCGTTTATAACATTTTCAAATGCTAAGAAAAGGATATATCCAGCTATAGCCTCAGCCAAACTATTTAGCTGTTTTCTAATACAAGTTCACAATTTCAAAATATTTAGTACCATTACATCAGTACATCATCAATTCATGATTAGGCAGTGTGGCCAGCTCTTTATGCATGGTTCTATTTTGGGCTAAACGGTGAATTGTTTAGCAGGCCGGCCAGCTGCCCATTCGTTACAGAGGTAAAATTTTGCGGGCTAAATGAGGGTTATTTAGATAATTTAGCGGGTTATATCCGGTTATTAGTGGTTTTTCCAGCTTAGTGCCAAATGTGCTATATCCTAGCGTTTTACCTCGCCAAAGGCTACATCCGGTTACGGCAGCTATAACCCGTTATTTAAAACCTTGTTCAGAAGGCAAAAGGCAGCTGCCATGCTCTTATGTTTGATATTGTGATGAAGCAATAGGCCTGAGTGACCAATGACCATACATCAATCATTGCGGGTATAGATGGCCATATGGCACGAGGCTCATGTGCCAGCCCAAAGCACGATTTTTTGGCCCGACACGAACACAGGTCCAACACGATGTTATCGGGCTCGGGCCGGCCCGAGCATGACGTCGGGCTAGTCTGGGCTGCGATCTCAGCCCATAGCGCCAGCCCAGCCCGACACGACGCGGCCCATGTGCTGGCACGACGACCTAGCGGCCCAGTTGGCCTAAGCCACTGCCATATAAAAGTCGGCAGCTCTTCATTCTCCTCCCAAAACCCTAGCCGGATGCCCTCTTCCCGCCGTCCCCACCTCTCTTCCTCCGCCGCCCCCAACCCCGCTGCCGCTCGGCTCCCTCTCCTCCGTCGCCGCCCTTACCCTCCTCCAACCGGCGGTGGGCATAGCATCGTCCCCTCCATAGCCGCCGGCCACCTCCCCGCGTCAGCAACCTCTCCCGCCGCCGGATGCCTCCTCCGCTGCCAGACGCCTCCTCCGCCGCCGGGCGCCGCCTCTGCCGAACACTTCTTCGCCGAACGCCGCCTCCGCCATCGGCCTTCGCCTCCGCCCGCCTCCTCTGACCGTCCTCCTCTGCCGTGTTGCGGGCTGGCACGGGCACGACGGCACGCTGGGCCGCCGTCGTGCCATCGTGCTGGTACGATACGAAAATCCTCCGTCGGGCTAGTGCTGGCCCAGTGCTCAGCCCATAGTGCCGGCACGGCACGAGCACGACGGCCGTCGTGCCGCGTCGTGCTCGTGCTGTGTTGGGCTGGGCGGGCCAAATGGCCATCTATAATTGCGGGTTTGGTTTATGTATGATAACTTGATGAGAGTTATGTTGGATGACGTGTAATCAAGTAGTTCTGAGACCCTGAGCGACCATATATACATCAGTCGCAGTCGGTTTACAAACTTAATGGACTGGAAATAAATGGAGTTACTAGAGTAAGTACTACGTACTTTCCTGAAAAAAAGTACGAAGTACTTAGTAATTTTCCTTTTTCAATAAACTTCATTTTTAATATCACCGCTTCTTTCATTTATGTCATTGCTACTAACAGTGCACTCATTACAGTACAAATTTGAGTCATCTTTTTAATTAATTCAAATTTTGTTATATTCATTTTATGCTTGTTAAGTATATAACATAGGATTTATGATCAAGGGCAAGTTTCATCTAGAAACGGAAAAGCTTTGCGTTCGTAATCAGGGTCCAATGATGATGTGGTTATGCAACCCTGTTTAAAACAGTTTAAATTCAGCTTATGGTCAACATAAGTTGAAACTACAAGTCAAAAGGTCTGCTTTCATCAACTGCGCTTCTTCCCACTCCTTTGTACTAAAATAAAACGCACAAACTGGTTCAAACCTGCTTCTTAGACCATCCGCACCGGGGCCTTTATCCGTCTCCTCCAGGAGACGGATAAAGTTTCCCGCCCCGCAGCGGCGTCCTGGAGCGCCTCCATTTTTCCGTCAGCGCCAGTCGACGCCAAATCCAGCGCAATCCGGGGGGATGGCGGAGCGACGCCATCAGCGTGGGGCCCACGCGTCCAAGTCCTCGCGCCCTCCCTCAGAGTGGTCGGTGATGCCGTCCGCCGGGAGAAGATGAGCTGCCGGCAGGAGAAGAAAGAGGAGCCACCGCCTGTGCGGCGTCGGCAGCAGGAAGAGGGAGGGAGAGAGAGGAGGCGCAGGCGGTGGCGCGTCGTCGTCCTTCGATGGGGCCTGCCGGCGGATCTCCGGCCGCCGCCGGATCCCCGAGCTCCGCTGCAGCCGCCCGTGGAGGAGCACGGGAGCCGCGGCAGGGCCTGCTCACCACCGTCGCTGCCGGCGCGAGCTCGAGGGCGGGGGCGAGCTCCACGCCCGCGTGCCGGAGAGGGAGGGGTCTCCGCGGACCGCGCGCCGGAGAGGGAGCACCTCCGCCGCCACCGAATGCACCGCCGCCACGCCCCATGGATGCCGCCGGCGTGGAGCTCGGGAGGGAGGCCGTCGGGGAAGGATGCCACCGCGCCTCGTCCACCACCGCCGCCGGCCGGAGCAGAGGAGCATGCCGCCGCGCCTCACCGGCATCCTCGTCGGAGCAGGCGCGGACGGCGCCGGAGCAGGGCGCGGACGGGGCGGAGATGCCGGCTGCGGAGATTGCGGAGGAGGCCGCCCCGCCGCTCCTCGTCGCAGCAGATCCTCGTCGCCGCCGCCGGAGGGAGAGCTGCCGCCAGCGCTGGCGCCATCGCTGGTGGCCCGGTGGGGCAGGAGCGGAGGGGACGAGGAGGTAGGGAGGGAGTACGGGCGGCGGTCCCGGGGGGATAGGGGTGGGTGGGTGGGGGAGAGAGAAGTGGGGACAGGTGGGTCCCACGACTGATGAAGGAGAGATATGAAGGAATATGGATGCGGGAGAAGTAAATATGAAGGAGAGAATATTGATGACCAGGATGGAATATTCTGTTTTGAAGAAGGAAATAAAGGATGACGAGTGTGAATGGTCTTAGGGTCCCTTTGGCACAGCTTAAGGAGCAGCTTAAGAAGCTGTTTTTGACACATCTGTGCCAAAGGGGTAGCAAAAACAGCTTCCAACCGGAAGCAGCCGCGAAATCCGCTCTCTAGAGCAAAACCGGGGCGACGCAGCGGGAAAAGGCAGCTTCGCCCGCTTCGTTCGCGCGTCCCTCCCACTGCTTACCAAAATACCCCTGCACTTCACAGTATTAACAACAAAATTGCCACTGCCCACCGGAGGAGAAGGCCGTGGCCAGCCCGACGGCGGAGGACCGCCAGGACGTCGGAGTTGGACGGGGCATGGAGGTAGCCGGCGATGCGAACAAGTTGGGGGGCGGGGCTCAACGGCGGTGCCCGCGCGGAGCTCAACGGTGCGGAAGACAGCGGCACGGCGGGGAGAGGTGGAGGCAACCAGCGGGCGGAGCGGAGGGGCTGGGCGCCGGACTGCGGCGGCGCGATGAAGCCGGAGGTGGCTGGCTTGCGCGGAGGAGTCGGAGGTGGCCGACGAACGCGGAGGAGTCGGGTCGCCTAACCGCAGCGGCGCGCGTGCGACCGGAGGTGGCCGGGCAGCAGCGGCGCGCGGGACCGGAGGTGGCCGGGCAGCAGCGGCGCCAGGTGGATCTGGAGGTGGTCGGCGCTGGAGCTGCAGCCCGCCGGCGGCGCTGGAGGTAGGCGGTGGTCTCCCTGCCGATGGGTTGGATGCGAATGGATAAGCTTTGGTGCAGATAAGGGAAGGGAGAGGGATAAATGAAAAAAAGAAAAGAAAATATATGAAGAAAAAAAAAGAAAAGAAAAAATAGGAAGGAAAAATGAAAAGAAAAAAAAGAAAAGGACATTATGGACATTTCATTCTCATATCCATGTTATAAAACCGGGAGAAGCTGTTTTGCCAAACGTTTTCTAAAAACAGTTTCAGATTCACCGGAGAATCTACTTCACCAGCACAGCCACAGCCGGAGCTGCCACAGTCACAACCACAGCTGTGCCAAACACACCCTTAATTGAGAATCGCTTTTCCTGAATGCAATAACAAACAGGTCAGATAGGCTCTACGATCAAGCTCAACTCCTAACCAGGGGCGGGCCCAGGATTTTTGGAATGGGTATTCAAAATTTTCAAAGGGTGGAATTTTTTTTGACAGACTACAGTAATTTCAAATTTCAGGTACACATGCAAGTGTTACATGCTCTGTCCAATTCTCACAGCCATACAAATTTAGTGAACTGCAATTACTAGTGTGTTGAAAATGGATGCCAATTTATCAAAATATCTTACAATTTCAATTTGGTCGCTCCTTTCTGCTCCTGTTGGCTGCAGTCGCGCTGCCCCTGCCCTTGCGTAATCTCTTTGCTGAGACGCTGCGCTGGCCTCCTGGCCGCCTGGCTGCGCCATCCGCCCGGCCGCCGGCTGCTGCCGCCATGGAGCCGATGTTGCACGCTGCGTGGCTGCGCCCATCGCCTGGCTGGCTGGGGCTGGATGCCCGCCCCCTCCCGCGGTCCCACCTCCTGCCCGCCCCTCAGGCTCCGCCGTCGGCCGCCGCCGCAATCTCTAGGGTTGGGGTTGGGGCTCGGTCGGGCAGGAAAGACGCAGGAGTCGAGTAGTTGGTCCAGACTTTCAGCAGCCGAACAGGCAATGGAATTGGTGGGGTGGGGACGGTTGAATTGGGCCGGAAATGTGCTATTTGACCCATTTTGATGAAGGGACGTTGGCTGAATTATAAAATACATGAAATTTTATCATTTTATCATTTCTGAATACACATACATAATTTTTTTGTCAAGAATAATGGGTATTCAGCTGAATACCCTTGCTACCACGTAGGCCCGCCACTGCTCCTAACATTATTTCTATTCCGCCTTGTATGTGTCGCACGTGCACCATTACCAGTTGAAAAAACCCGGAAAATATATACTAGTTTGTCCAAATGTACAGTATATCAATTCTTGTTTTTTAAAATCGTACTCCCTCCGTCTCAAAATAAATGCAATTCTAAAGTTCAAAATTTGTCTCACAAAGAATACAACTTTGACTTACTAACCACAAAAGAGACAAGACTCTCTAGAAACTTCTCATAGTACAAAAGACAAGCTAGTGAATAAATCTTTCTTACAAAAGACAAGAGACAATTTGGTATTTTTACACTTAATATTGGTTTGCGTGCTTGATCTTAAAATTGTATTTATTTCGGGACGGATGGAGTATATCAATTCTTGTAAAAGCGCCTGCTTTGGACCGGGCCAACCTGTATTCCGGCCCACGAGTTGAAACCGTGGGCTCGGCAGTGAACTCCAAAAAGTCCAAATCATCCATGAACTTCCCCCGTCCAGCGACGGCGAGCCCCCACCCGCGTCGTCCCCATCCGGCCACCCGGCGCCATCGCCATGCGCAAGCTCCCAACCGCATCGCCTTCACCGGAAAGCAACATGCTACCCTCCTCATACCCTGGTGCTCCTTCACCTCCTCTGCTACATTCCACTCCCACTTCGCCTCCTCGCGCACCACAACCCGAACTCCAACCGGCCAGCCATGGCCCCCGCAGACGCCGGAGACTTCATCCTAGACGAGGATGACGACGATTTCTTCGTCGAGTACAATCCTCACCCCTACCGCGGCGGCTACGACATTGCCGCCACCTTCGGCACCCCTCTTCCGCCTTCCGCCAACATTTGCTACCCGGTTTCCTCCTCTGCCACCGCCACCGTCCCCACTGTACCCTCGCCGCCTTCGCCCACACCGGAGCCGGAGGAAGAGGAACCTTGTGGCGATGAGGAAGTCCCGCGGGAGCCGGTGCAAGAATCCCCGGATGTTATTCCAAACGGGGCGGCGACGAAAGGGAAGGTGCGGAGGGGCGGGTGGTGCGGACGCGGCTTCTGGAGGAAATGTTTACGGGGGTTGGATTACTTGTCCAGATACAAGGACCCCTACGCGGAGCAGCGGGTTGGGGTGGATAGCTACGTCGTTCCAGTTTATGCGAACAGGAAACAAAGCGGGGAGGATTCCTTGGCCGTGGAGGTTGAGGTGGCGCCACCGGCGGTGGGAAGGGTGGAGCCGCACGATGGCACCAAGGAGCTGGTTCAGAGCAATGTGGGTACCTTCTTTCCATATGCCTTAATATCTGCATTTTATCTCCATGATACATCATGCGTCTGGAAGTGCATTTTAGTGCTTTGTGCCTTTGTTGGAGTAAATTGTTCATTAATCATTATGGTACATATGTAAATGGTACAGATGGTTCCTAATATGTGAGGAAAGTAGCTCGAATTTTACGTTATCTAAATTGTCCATAGAAATGCACTCCATAGCTGATCATGATACTGCCATTTATTTGTCAAAATATCTCATAAACTTGACGGGGGCAATAATTTGACTGGACTGAATTAGCAAATGCGATTTGTTTTATCTTATGTGTCTGTACATTACTCATTTTTTTTTATTTTTGTAGTACCTGCAAATGTTCTTCTGTGAATCTGTGATTCTAATTGCTGGTGTTTGTTTGGAAACAGGAATTATCTTGGCATAGTAACTACAGAGATGAGGCCAATTCTTATAGCCAGTCCATGTCCAATTCCCACAATACACTTTCTTTTGCACAATCTTATGGCCTTCCTGGTGTTTTGGGCAAGCCAGATTGGTTTCCAAGTTTCAGCTACTCAGAGTCTCATCAAGTAGAGGAATCTCAACATGAGGTACGGGTACTGTGTCCGAGTGGACAATGTAAACTTCATCAGATATATATTTTTTATTAGAACTAGCATTCATGGTATAATAAAACATCATCCTAAGCAGATTGGAACAATAATTAGAAAGGATAAAAGAAACTATTCTGCAAATATTTCTTTTTAATGCAGAGTGAAATTTTGCTATTATTATGCTTACAAGATGCCATGCTGTTCACATCCAATTTGGTAGTATGTCTTGAGATTTGGTTTTGGTTCAATTGCATCTTACTATTTTCTGATCTCATGCCTTTTTTATGCAGGCATGGTCATCCTACATCTCTGGTCACCCTATTTATTGTTATCACCATCATTGCTATAAACAAGCACCAAATGTCCAGGTTAAACCCCCGGAACCAGTTTCTTCTCAGAGTTGGGAGTATTATGAGGTTTGTTAAAGCATTTGATTTCCAAGTTAGTTATTAGGAAGCATGGCAGTCAGGGTAAATGTGCTTTAGGATTTTGGAATTTTGCCCCATAGAGTTTACTTGTTTGGATTACTCTTATAGTATTATTCTGAAATTAATATACTTAATATGTTCATCCGTGTTGCTTTTTAGTTATCCCTAAGATAATTTTTGTTTTGTGTAGCATTTTTTAAAATATTGTGACCAAAGTGATGTCCACATCTTGGAAACTCCAGCACACGCATGCAACATTCAGTCCTATACACCGACCTCTGATGTGCCACTTGAGCCTTTTAAGCCATCGTGGTCTCAGATTTGGGGCCTTTATGATCCCTATATGCAAGGGGATGCTCTTGAAAATGATACAGTGAGTACAAATTTGATATATATCTTTCTTATTTTTTTTCTTATGTTTTCCCCCTTCAGCACAAGTCTTCTTTTCATGAAGAGTTATAATATTTTGTTGTATCCTCTAATCTTTGCAAGTATTTAGAGTAATCTTCAATATTTGTTTCTTGATAAACGTTCTCATTGAAAACCTGTAATTTAGGTTGAACCTTGGGCACATTCTTACCTTGCTTGCGAGCAAAAGCCTTAACTTATGGTGGGGAGTGGCTCTCTCTCAAAAGCAAGGAAGTTCTTGTGCACCTTGTGCATAAGCAAGCTAGGAGAGAGAGCGAAACAAAGCATCCTCCCTTATAACACTTATAGGGAATGGCAATGTTAGCAAATATCTAAACATGCCCTTAACTTAGCAAGTCAATTTGCATTTGTCCTGGAAGGGATTACATACATGACTACTATTGTGAAAATCTGACCTTAAGAATGGTTCGTTATCAGTGAGACCAGATTTAGGGTAACCCCATGCTTGGACTGGTCACAGCTTTGCTCAGGGCATGTTTAGATTATGGCCTCAATCTCGATGTCATTTTACATCTTCAAAAGTGCCAGCCTGCCAGGGGCAGGACAAATCAAATCTATATCATGGTTGCTGGATTGCAAATGTAAATACTAAATAGGAACTTTGACTTATCTGGTAGTGAGATATTTATGGAAGTTTCTGGTATGACCTGATGGGTCAGTTTGACATCACATGGCAAGGTGTCAAAATCTTGTGTTTAATGGTATGGAACCTTGTGTACAACATCACATAATGAAGTTATAAATTAACTTTATCCATGGATGTGTTAAGGTTGTGCCTGAAAAGAAAAAAAAAATGTAATTACCATCTCTGTATGTTATGAGGATTTACAATTTGTTTTGCCGTTAACTCAAGTAGTTGAGTTAATAACTGTTCTCATTCATTGTTTATTTTTCTTGCAGTATTCTGTACTATCTGATGAATATGGAGGCTTTGGAAGCTTGTTCATTTCCCCCTTCTATCCTAGAGAGACAGAAATGTTTGAACAGGCCCCTGGTGATGAGCTTGCATCCTTTCAGCATAACAGGCATAATTTAAGCTACCGGAATGTTTACATAGATGATGTCCCTCGAATTACTCAACAGGTAAGAAGAAAGCGTGCTAGTTAACATTAATGGCTCATATCAACAAAGTGGATCTACAACTAATTTGAAGATAATCAACATACTGATTTGAAGATAATCAACATGCTAGTCAACATTAATTGTTGGTGTGCTGTTTGTTTCCATGATTCTTATTTTGAGTGTAGTGTATCTGGGTGTGTGGCTTACTGTATGATGGGTCTGTTGGGGAATTTGCTGTTTCTTCAGCATTAGTCCTCAAAAGATATTATGAATTAGCATCCAATTTTTTCTGGCCCAGAAGTACGGATGTATGCAGTTCTATTTCAAATTGCTGATTTACTTGTTTGTCATAGTACAGCTGTTATGATGTAAGCTAGCATGGTCATGCTGCTTTAAAAAGGTTGTTTAAAGTTTGTCGAATTCTGCCTAATAGGTAATAGAAATTTTAGACTAAGGTTAGCTTTGCTTTGCTTAACGTAATAGGTTCCTTGACCTTTATCTAGCAGTTGGGGTTCTACTCCTTTTGCTCTGAAATGGAGCATTACTTGGCATTTGTTAAAGAGAATAATATTTCATATGATTTGCTGATAGATAGTTTATAGTGTCCAATATGTTCCACTGCATGCTTACCTGGTGTTGCGCTTACATGTTACCATGGTGTAATGTAGTACCAGTAACTGAACTTTATTTCTTGAGCTGTTGGTTTGTGCATCTGCCTTCTCCGATTTGTTGTGCACGGAATGCCTTGCCTTTTGGTATTTCCAGTGAGGTGTGAATATGAGCGAAACATATATACTGTTCCCAACATTTATCTTATTTGACTTTAGGCACTAAAACTGTTGCTGCACAAATCTTGCAGGCTGAAGATTCCTACAGTATGAATGGGTCCTTCTGGCCTTTTGGGGAACACTCGGCATACAATGTCTAGTCCATGTTATAATGTTATCTCTGGGCAATATTCATGTATACTCATGCATCTGTGTATGATTAAGAGATTATTTACCTAACTTCATGCATTTCAAAGCAAATGGTTGACTTCATTCATTAATAAACTTAAATTTGTGTGCTTTGTCCGTTTATAATATATTTTCCCCTAAGACTTATCGTTTGATTGCTGTTCTGGTTGAGGTTACCAGGTCTGTGTTCGGAAGTAGATGAACTCAATCTCTCTATTTCAGTGATATGCATGTATCTCTAGGTTAATCTTATTGCACTTATTCCACCATTTGCTTGGCCTAATACGTTATCAGTTGTTCAAGAGTGTAATAGTTCTTCCATTTCTATATGGCACAATAGGATTAGATCACTTATTAGGATTTTTCTGTTTGTTACTCATTTGTTCTCTTTATGCATGTTGCAATATAATAACTTTAAGTTGCAGCCTACCTTATCCAACATACTGTATTATGTAAAACTACTTTGTTACTGCATTGGTCCGATATCACCCTATTTCCTGTTACTGAACTTATCTCGGAAAGCCCGTTCAAGAGGGATGGAAGGGTTCAAACTTCATAAGTTTATGCATAATCGACACAGAGAACACATTCTAATGCCCGGTAAGAATTGAACTTTGTTAATTGATTCCTCTCTTAGGCCTACTGGTTACTGTTCCCGTTAATTTGCAAGTGTGCTTAACAGAATAGTTTGCAGTTGATAGCTGGGGCGAAATACTGCATCCTTACTGGGCCTCTTATCCTGACCTGGCCCAAGGGAATTTTCTGCTAGGCCTTCTATTGGAAATAGAAGTGGCAACATATCCACAAGACACTTCCAACCTGAGTAAGCATATTCCCTCCTTCCCCCAATTCCCACAATTAATGTCTTATTTTCTTAAGCAACGCAACCTGAAAAGATCTTCCTGTGGTTCATGACACCAAAAATGGTCGTTGTGTAATCCACGAAGGCTAGTTCTGCACTCACTTTATTTTTCCCTTTCCTGGTGGATGATGATCAAACGACCTGCAAAGCAGACCACGGTGTTTGCTACAAGAACATACTTTTATACCTTTCTGCACTGTTTTTAATAGTTCTTGCTTTCTTGTGCCCCCATTCCCAGCTGTAGTAAAGTGGTATTGCCTTGAAAGGGTCTCCCACGGAATGGAGAGAATTGTATGCTCAGATGGTAGTATCGTAAAGCTGTGCACACCCAGATAGGCAGATACTGTCTTTTTCTGCAATGGTCTGGGTTAAGGGAGTACTCCAGTACTAGATTACTGGGATGGACGACCCACTCATTTGGAGTGGATTTTTGTTTGACGCACCCTTCCACTATCGGAATCATGGTCTACTCTATTATATGTTGGTCAGTGTAGACCTGTGGCCAGACCCAAGGCATGGCACCATCGGCCTGTTCATGTGTCCTGGAACTGTAGGGATCAATCAAAGCCATTACCGTCATGTGCATGTGCATCATATCTAGAGCTGTCGAACAAGACAGGGCCTGATGCTGTAGGTTCTATCTGCTGCTCTGTATTCGTGCATGTGCATCATAATTTGTGAAAATACATTACCGTCTACTCCTACAGGTGAAAAATTAATATCTGAAAAATTACTCTTGAGGGAAGCAATTGAAAACAGCTGGGTGGTCTTATCAGCTCTTCCGCATGCAGGTGAGATCATGGGCGCTTTCTCTCTTTGCAATACTTGTGCATATCCACTTGTAATGACATCTCAAAAACACCCCTGCCTCCCTGGTCCTTGGCAGTTAGCAAAGGGCCACAGGAACATATGCCAACATGCAACTAAACTAATGCCGATTGAATGCAGTGCCTATTGAACCATGGCATCCATCCTTTTTTTCTTAGATCAATGCGGGCATCTTAATGGTGTGAATATGTTCTTGTCATTTATATCATGTTAGTGGCCTCCGTTGCATTTTAGGTCCGCCGTACCGAGACAAAGGTACCAGACATTATTGTGAAACATGTAGGTCCATATGATCTGATGGCTCTCATCGGATACACTTGTTAATTAGTTCAATTATTAAAGAAAGAAGCATAGAGGTGGTTGCAGATTATAGACAACAGACAGAGCCGTCAGGATATTTGAATTTTGAATGGAGGGGATAAACTAACGGGAGACAAATGCAACTAGGCATGGTCACATCTACCTGAAAGTCTTCAAGGCCGTGATGCAAGGAGTTGTCTGCCTCATAGAAGGGCTTTTCTTGAAAAAAAAAATTCTTGAAAATTAAAGTGGAAAAGAGAGAGAGAGAGAGTAAAAGTGCCACACATGACAGCCTTCTCATGAGCTGTGAAAGGCACTCCATGGCTGATTGCATGCTTATGAAAAATAGAAAGTTACTGCAGCATCAGGCAGTAAATAAGCAAGGATGTTCCCTGTTCCATAAGCGAAATTAACTGATGCTTCTTTTGCTAGGGGAAGCTAGAGATGTTGTTGTCATTGCGTCTATTATCTTTGACTGGTCGCCTCTAGTATAATTAAATCATATTCTGAAATAGATATTTTTACTGTGCAGGAGAAATGGTGGTGAGGACAGGGCCGATCCTGGTCCTGCCCGAAAATTCCGGCTGTGACGAGGAAGAATCCAACTGGAGGCCACATGGGAACGCCAAGGGAGGGAGGCTTTGCCGTTTGCTTCGCTCCATTTCCGCGGTTCTGCCTGCCAGTGCCAAGTTCCCAGTGACCCACGCGCGCGCAAAAGAAAAGATTGCCCGTTTGGAAGCATATGGCCTGTACCGTGTCGCCTCTGCTGCTCCGTGAACCAGCCACACCGGCGCACATGAAGCCATGAAGGTGGTGTTCCGCCTTCCCTCCCATCCCACGCATGGGGCAATCGTCCCCTGTTCTGCCTTTCGGCCTTTCCCCTGCGCTCTTGGCTCTCGCGCTGGATGCCTGCCCGCTGCCTGAAATGTAGCTTTGACTAGCACACTACTACCAGGGTGGTCACAGAACACGCAGGGCGGGCCTGACGGGCGCGGGTGGTCGCCTGTGCGGTGCTCAGGGGCGGGTTGGGTAGTCGCTCTCACTCGCCCGCCATGGGGTCCTGCTCCTTTCTGGCTTGGAGGTGCCTAATTGGTGAGCAAGTTTTGGCTGGGCTTGCCGTTGTTGTTGGGACTATGGGAGGTAGGAGTCAGCACAAATTGGTGAAGATGGCCACTCTATGAAATAGCTCCAGATTGACAAAAGTCCGCAATTAAGGCAAGGATGGCTTAGGCGCTTAGCCTAGCCCGGCGGTGACCATATTCCGACACCCCAAATGCAGGATCAGTTGCGAGTTTTTTTAGTGCTTCTACTCTGATTTGCTAGTTCGTTTTTTTCGGATCATTGCAGTCAGTCACTAGTGGCCTGAAATGAAATCCTAGTTTGCTATGAATTGGTCAAGGCACGGAGAACTTTTTTTTGTTTGGTATGCACTGGCTCAAAGAATACTTGAAATCTAACATAAACAAACTAGTGTAGTGTGGACTGTGGAGCCTTCTCAAAAAGGTAAGTCGCCTTGAGTCACTACACTTGTACAGCATCATCTATTATCGACTGTGCCTTAGCACGTTTTCATTAAGATAAGAGGAGAAGGAGAATCTAGATACGAAACTCTTCAAATGCAAATATAGTTTCCTGACTTGCTACGTGCCACTTTCGGTCTAATCATCCTAATCAGCACAAACTTGCTGATGTGGCACGACACATGATAACGACAATGACCATCAGCGCTTAATAGATCCAGGGGTCCTCTTGGACTCCACACTGAGTGACACATGTGCAATTACTTATTAATTACTCTTTCCGTCTCATAAAAAGTACAATCCTAACTTTTGAAAAAAAATTTCACAAAGAGTGCAATCTTAGAAAATATATCTAATTAGTTGTCTAATTAAGTAATTAGATCTGATCTGCATGTCAAAACTTACTACATTTGGCTATTTCATGCCACCACTATTCTGTCTAAAAAAACTAGAATTACACTCTTTATAAGACAGAAGGAGTTTGATGATTTAGACCTCAAGTGGCATTCAGCCAGTTTTAAAGACCAAAGGACCAGTTTAAACACCGCTGGTACATTTTTTTTTACTATCTTTCACTTTAGAAAAGTGGAAAAGTGAGGGCAAATAGTAAACTGATCCTCCCTAGTCCTTGATGTCGTAGTTCACTTATCTCCGTTCTCCAGAGCACTTGTTTAATTTTGTTCGGGTAGTGCTAGCGCCCAAGCATATGATGAGAATTTTTCAGTCAGACGCTCAGCTGTAACAATAATATGAACACTATAGTTTATGCAATATTCACTTTGAAAGTTGCAATATTGTTGTTTAACTATCACAACGTACATCGGAGCCTTCGATTTTTCGTTACCCTCCGGACGCCTAGCATTTTCCTATAGTATTCCAATATCTAGCACGACCTCTACTGAGCATGCCTGGTTTGGTAGACATGGCAGGGAAGTTTAGCACCTACGGATGCCCGATTTCGGCAGACAAGCCGGTATCAGACAGCCATTAAACAAGTGACCAACACGAGTTGGGAAAGGAAGCAAAGCATTTTAACCCCTCTACGCTGACGCATGGTTGGGGTTGGGTGGGTACAGCGAAGCAGACAGACCCCGTCTTGTCTAGCTCATGCCCATTTGGCCACTTCAACTAGAGCAGGTGAGCTCAGCTAGGGTACGGTACGGTCTGAGCCGGAACGGAACGCTTCCCCTTGTTGGCGTCCCCCCTCATCGGTCATCGGATCCTGATTCCTGAACACCCCCTTTCGTGCACGCACATGACGTGCTTTCCCCTGCCCCAAAGCGAGCGCCCCAAAAGTCGGAGTGGACTGGACGGGCGGGGCGGGCATGTAAAAAATCGCGACGCTCCCCGCCCAATGTTCCCCCCTGCCCCCCCCCCCCGCCCTTGCCCCGTGAGACTGTCTCCAGCGGTGCGCGCAAACGGCGCTGCATCTGCATTTTGCAGCGCCGGCGGGCACTGTAGTGGCTCTAGTCGTCGCCGCAACGGGCACTGCAAAATGCAGCGACCCTCCAGGCTCGCGCATTCCTAGGGGTGCCGGAGGCCTTCCCCAGCTCAACTGCCTGCGGGCCCCACCCACCTCGCCCTTCCCTTGCTGCGCCCCTGCTGGCCATCTCCACCACCCGCCCCACCCGTCCACGCCGCCGGAGCAGATCCGCGCGGGAGGAGGCCGCACCGGCGCAGATCCGGCGTGAGGCAGAGCAGGAGCGGACGAATCGAGGAAAGGGCGGACGAATCGAGGAAGTCGGAGATGGAGGGGGCGGCCGGGAAGACGACGGGGACGAGGATGAGGACGACGGCGCTCCTTTTCCGTCGAGATCAGGGAGCGGCGGGCCTCGAGGCCGCTTCCCCCTCCCTCGGCCTCCTCCTCTTCCCCGGCGGGCGCCTCCTCCTCCTCTTCCCCAGCAGGCGCGTGCGGTCGGCGCCGCCCTCTCCGGTCACCAGCGCCCAACCCCGGTCACCAGCGCCGCCGGCCGGCTCCTCCTCCAACCTCGGCCGGCGTCCTCCACCATCTCGGCCAGCAGCACCGCCTGCTGCCGCCCCGGGCTCCGCCTCCGCCGGCGAGGACCCGCACGCGCGACGGCTCCAGGGTGCGCGGGAGCCAACCGTCCGAGAGGGATGCGCGAGAGGGATGCGCCTGCCGCTGGAGACGGTTCCCCCCTTTCCTTCTCTCTCTTGCTGCATCTTGCTCTTTTTGAAGATGCAGATCGGCGTCTTGCTAGAGACAGTCTGAGTCCTCCTCAGCTCCAGAAGTAGTAGTGTGAGGTCCTGTTTGGTTCTCGGAACTAGGGGTGTGTTTAGTTCTCTGAATTAGGATGCAAAATTCTGGATTTTGCACGGATTTTGGGCTGAAATGTATTGTTCCGAACTGAAAAGCATTGTAGCACTTTTCGTTTGTTTGTGGTAAATATTGTCCTACCATGGCCTAACTAGGCTCAAAAGATTCGTCTCGCAAAGTACATCCAAACTGTGTAATTAGTTTTTGATTTCATCTACATTTAGTACTTCATGCATGTGCCGATATTTTTGATGTGATGTTTGATGTGATGGTGAATCTTCTTTTTGCATAGTGAATTTTGGAAGAAGTTGAGCTTCTAAACACACCCTAGAGTGACTTAAAATGTAAAAAGTATAAAATAAGTTAGGGCCCGTTCTTTTGGTTGAAAAGGAATAGTGAAGTTGCAAATGAATAGTGTTGGAATAGTATTTCTTGTGAGAGAAGATGTGATAGGTGAATAGTGATTTTCACTGTTTATTTGTGACCAAAAGAACAGGCCCTTACTAGTGAAACCAAACAGCTTTGACTTAAATGGTTTGACTTATAAGTTACATAAGTAGCTTCACCTCTACTTAAAGTGACTTATTCCCATTTTTTTCTCTTCTACTCTGTGTGGAGCCCACTAACTTATAAGTTACTACTCCCTCCGTCCCAAAATATAGAGAAAATTCCCTCTATGCCATAGAAAATTGTAGCTGTTGAGCTCTATGCCATAGAAAATTAAAACTTGAGCTCATTGCCATTGGTTGTAATTTTTGCTGAGCTCTATGCCATTGCCGTTACCTTCTGTGTTATTCTGCCGTTAGCTAGCATGGGCCCCGCACGTCAGTGGGTGGGAGAAGGAGATGGGCGCGGCCGCCTCCTCCGTGTCGGCTCGCGCGCCGGAGGGACGGGCGCCGAGCGCGGCGCGGCCGCCTCCATTCAGCTCCCTCGTTTCCCATCCTCGCGCGCCGGAGGGACGGGCGCCGAGCGGCGGCACTAGCGCGAAGAAGGGAGCACGGCGAGCGGCGGGGGTGCCAGTGCCATGGAGCTGGGCGGGGTGGTGATGGACGCGGGCGGCGGCGGGGCGGAGCTCGGCCTGCTCGGCGGCGGATCTAGCAGGCTGCTCAAGCACGGGCGGGGCAATGCGGTGGGCGCGGGGGGCGAGGAGCACGGGTGAGGCACCGGAGGGACGGGTGCCGGCTCCTCCATGCCGGCCTCGCGCGGCGCGGGTGCCGGCTGCCATCACCGCCGCCTCCTCCATGCCGGCCTTGCACGCGCGCCACAGGATGGCCTCGACCTCCGCCAGCTCGCGTGCCGGCGACCTTCATGGCCGGATGCAACGCATGGATCTGGGGCCGTGCCTGGCCCCGGCCTCCCAGACAACGTGCGGCCTCCCTGGCCGGAGGCGGCAAGAGAGACCACCGGCGCGACGGCCGGCCGGAGGCGGTGCACGGGCCTGGGCCGTGCGGTGCGCCGGCCTCGTCGACGACGTGCGGCTCCCCGGCGAGGTCAACCTCCATGGCTGGAGGCGGGCGATTGGCGCGCCGTTCTCGGGCCACGTAGTCGTTCGGCGACGACCCAGCAGGCGGTGCAGGGGCGGCCGCATCGACGACTGCGGCGGCGATGTGCGGCGTGCTCCGTACGCGAGCCGAGCAGGCTCTTCGCGGGGATGAAGAGGAAAGTTTTTTCCCCTAACTCACTGACACCGTAGGGCCTACAATTACATATAATGGTGATGGATGGAATTAGTGACGACAATGGCATAGAGCTCAACAAAAATTACAACTAATGGTAATGAGCTCAAGTTTTAATTTTCTATGGCATAGAGCTCAACAGCTACAATTTTCTATGGCATGGAGGGAATTTTCTCCAAAATAAAAGGTCCTAAAGCATTCAAACTCAATAAACAACCGTAGGAGGAAATGACCTTTATACCCTTCATTTTACACTACCACCAACTCTCTACCTACTCACCAACCTCATTTAATTTTGTCCTATCCCTCTAGAACTTTATATTTTGGTACAAAATTTGAACCCTCCAGAACCTTATATACTGAAACAGAGGGAGTACAACCAAATATGACTGCTTAAATCCAACCGACTTCTTACGAGTACCAAACAGGTCAGATCCTCCGGTATATCCATCCCCCCATGCACCCTCTCCACTTTTATGATTGCCATCCGGATGGATGCGCGCGAGGACAGGCAGCGACTGGGCACGGGCACATGGCGCTGAATCACTGACGAACTGCCTTGCGGCAGAGAGGACCGGGAGCCAGGGGATGGCAGCGCGGCCGTGCTGCTGGCCTGCTGCTGAGACGACGGCATCGGCAGAGGAGCAGCTGAGCCGGGGCCCCTCCCTACCTCCCTCCGGCCTGGCGCACGGTGCTCCTCCTCTCGGCCTGATGAATTCCCTGGCGCCCCCGACTCCGGCCAAGCCCCCCAACCCTCCCGATAAAAGGCGCGGCACGTACCGGGTACGCGCACGCGCCCCCACGCCGTGTGCCGCGCCCCCCTCGCGTGCTGCCTCTGCCTTTTGTTGCAGTGTTGACGTGATGTAAAGGCGGGAACAGCGGCGAGGTGTTGCTGCCGACCACTCTCCTCTCCCTCCACCGTCGGCGCGAGCTCGGCAGCAGGACGGACGGGAGGCCAAGGATTCCGACGAGCTGAGCTTTGGATTGGGTTGGGGGCCTTCCTTGGGAGGGTATGCACGTACGTACTGATAGCCAGCCGGGTCGCGATTTTATTTGGCAAGTTTAAGGATGGGTTCTCCTCTCCCCCTTGGGGATCTTGGCGTGCGTTGCGTTTGGAGCTTTGGAGGCAGACAGATTTGAAATAGGTCACCTCGACACTGATATTGCCTGTCAATTTAGGGCAGCTCAATCCAGGCCAGGGCGCGTCGTCCGTCCTCAAGGTCAATCATAGCTTTGGAGTAGATCGAAATTGCGCAGCCACGAAGCTAGCTGTGGTGGGCCTACTACCACACCATGCTCTGCCTACTCGCTATACCCCCTGTCCTGACTGTCTACGCCAAGTGCCAAATCTGACCCTGTTGTTTCGTCACGAAGAGGAGCTCCCCCCGAACAATTATTGGCAGTGCAAATTTTCTAGTACAGCACGTAGGATGGTAACAGATCGAAAAAGAAAAAGATAATCAACGCTGCTAATGAGAGCATAGGCAATGTCCCAATGATGGTGGACCGGCTGCAAAGGCAGGGCTTTCAGCAAATCAGCGCCAGAGGTAGTAGGCGCGTGCTGCTTTTTCCCTGATTCTAAGCTTAATCGGCATCATGATCTGCGCATCAATCAGAGGATAAAAGCTTATGCGTGCGTGCATGGCCATTAAGTGCAACATGTACGGCGACGTACACGTGAGCCCCCCAAAAACATGGCAACACTAGCAACTTCAAGAGTTTTTTTTTTGCAGATGTAGGCAACTTTAGGTTGAGTTTTTGCATGTGTTGGGCCCTGTCGACATGAAAAGGCTTTGTTTAGCGTAATGGTTTCACGATTCACGTGTGGTGTACTGGTGTGCGTAGACTCCCGGTAGAGAACAAATGTGCACAGCACAGCTCCAAGCCTCGGGCAATCTATTATCTTAATACTTCAGTGTTAAAAGAAGTCACCACATTCACCGAGAGGGTCTAGAAATTCTCACATTAATCCAAAAAAGAGAAGAATATGAGCCGCTAGATTTTATGAAGATCTGACGGTCTAGATCAATCCAAAGAATTCATATCTAATATAACTAATAAATATATTTTATGAAGATCCGACGGTTTATATCTATAGTAAAGGGAATCTATATTAAATTGAATTGAACATATATTTGGTATTGTAAACAAACTTGGACTCCATCGCTTAAAAAAGGCTTACAGCTATTTTCTACCTGAACTTAACCGTACCCCATATGGTCATCTTTCCATAATCATGACTCCCGTACAGTGTCTGTTTCTAAAAAACATATACAACTTATATCTTAATACTTCAGTGTTAAAAGAAACCACCACATTCACCGAGAGGGTCTAGAAATTCTCACATTAATCCAAAAAAGAGAAGAATATGAGCCGCTAGATTTTATGAAGATCTGACGGTCTATGAAGATCCGACGGTTTATATCTATAGTAAAGGGAATCTATATTAAATTGAATTGAACATATATTTGGTATTGTAAACAAACTTGGACTCCATCGTTTAAAAAAGGCTTACAGCTATTTTCTACCGGAACTTAACCGTACCCCATATGGTCATCTTTCCATAATCATGACTCCCGTACAGTGTCTGTTTCTAAAAAACATATACAACAAGAGGTTCACGTCAATAGGTTAGGCCGGTCAGGTCAGTAGAATATGCTCACGCTTAATGTATAAAATAAAACATTAGTGCAATTTATACAATTTGTTTCAGTTGCACTAGCAGAAAACTATTTTTCTATATTCTGTCGGCTACATCCCAAACAACATGAACATGGATTCTTCATTACCTTAATACAATAGTAATTAAAAGAAGCCATTATATTTAGAGGAGTCTAAAAAATCACACGTTAATTAAATAGAAAGCATATAGAACCGTTGGATGGGCCTCTTCGTCTCGCTTATCAGCCACCAGCCAACAGTACTTTATCTCAGAATAAATCAGCAGCCACCAACCAGCCAGCGATTCTCTCAGAACAAATCAGCACCAGCCACCAGCCAAGCGAACAGGGCTAGTGATGATCTAACAGACTATGGTAATCTTAGAATGAATTAATTACTTTTTAATACATGAGAATAGAAAATAAGTCCAATTTTTTTATTCAAGAAAGGTTACCCTCACATGAATGGAAAACATGACTCAGATACCAAATCGAAGAGGTAGAGTTTGCCCGACAAAAGTAGGGGAGAGAGACGTTGTCGGGATGGAGAGAGAGAGAGGAGGAAGAGACCCGTGCCACTACTACACAAGCGAGTCCCTAGATCGAGAGGAATCTTCAGGGTCGCCTACGTCGGCAACTAGCATCACTGCCAGGTACAACGACCTCACCGGCTCATCGGGAGGAGTAGGATCCACACGCTGGGAGGTGGAGCACCGAGACACTATGCAATGTCAATGTCTGAATCGGACTTAGAGGCCGCAGAATCAGAGAGACAGAGTTCAGTAGATAAAGTAGTAGGGCAGAAAAAGAGGCATTGTTAGGGTGGAGAGAGACACGCTAGAGAGAGAGAGAGACATGTGCCACTGCTGCATGAGCCGATTCCTAGATCGAGAGGAACCTTCGAGGTCGCCTACACCAACAACTGACACCGCCGCCAAGTACGATAAGCTCACCGGGAGGAGTTGGATCCACGCGCCTGGGAGGTGGAGCACCGAGACTCTACCAAAGGTCAACACCTGAGTCAGACTCAGAAGTTGCGGAATCAGAGAGGCAGAGTTCAGCCGACAAAATTTGGGGAGAAAGTGGTGTTGTCGGGGTGGAGAGAGAGATATTAGCAGAGGGATCGAGAGATGCGAGAGAGGGTGCTCTACGATTTCAATCCAATGCAGAGTTGCGGAGCTTGCAATGTATGCGATGGTGTGTCGAATGGCACTCGCTCTTGGGTTTCCATCCACCGATTCAAAATCACCCAAACAACAAAATTCTGATGTATCAATAGCATTTCTAATTTAGGGCACCAATATCTACATCTAATGGGTACTATTCTAACATAGAATTTAAAAATTAAAGTTTATAAGATCTAGCCTCGCAATTAACGCATGCCAACTTGCCAAAAAAATAGAAAAAACAAGAAATTTAAAAATACCTTATATCAAGAGAAACCTTTAAGGTTCCCTACGCCAACAGCTAGCATTACTGCCAGGTATGATGACCTCACATAGAGGAGTTGGATCCACACGTTGGGAGGTTGAGCACTGAGACTCTACACAAGGTCAACACCTGAGTCCGACTTAGAAGCCACGGAATCGGAGAGGCAGAGTTCGCTGACAAAAGTAGAGGAAAGAGATGTTGTTGGGGTGGAGAGAGAGAGGGAAGGGACCCATTCCACTACCGCACGAGTAAGTCCCTAAATCGAGAGGAATCTTCTGGGTCGCTTACCACTACTAGAAAACCCCCCTTTTAGCTACGTTATAGTAGCAACGCACTGTGAAAGCGTTTCTATGTCAGTGCATAAAGATGCTTTTTGACACGATTTTGATAACATATCAAAGTGTCACGATATTAGACACGCTTACATTGTTAGTAGTCTTATAGAGATACTTTTTGAACACGCTACTGAAATCATCTCAAAAAGACACGAAGTTAGACACGATTTAATGCGTCATTATTGTCAAGACACGCTACAATACGTGTCAAACAATGTCTATAGCCACGTAAAGATACTTTTTGACATGATTGTAAAAAATATTTCAAAATGATGCATGGTTAGACATGATTTGAATCATGAGTAGCATGTAGGAACGTCATAAAGCGTATCAAATAAGTGTCGTAATGGTTCTTCATAGCATAACTCAAAAGTAAAACATACTTATGTAAGTCAAATTTGTTGTGTAGGTGAGATGGTAAGGAAGGTATGTTTGAGGTGAGAGATCTTGAGTTCGATTCCTACGCATCGCACATATTACACAAACATAATCATGGATAGGTGTCCTCCAATATGAAATATTTTTTTTATTTTTTCATAAATAAGTAGACGTTTTACAAACGTATCTAGGAGTTTGTCTCTATATTTTTCAACACACAATGAAGCGTTACTATACTACGTAACTACACCACTAAGCATGATATAAATGCGTCTCTAAAATTGTATCAATGCAAGTAGACATGCTTAACGAATTCGTCTCTACGAAGCCTGACACGGTCCCTGCGAAGACGCTTCTAACACGCTTTTTGAAAATGTATCTACAAAGCCATAGAGACGAAATAAAGTGTGTCTAACTCTAAATATAGCGTAGCTAAAGGGAGGGTTTTCTAGTAGTGTACGTTGGCAACAAGTATCACTGCCAAGTACAACGACCTCACCGGCTCATTAGGAGGAGTTGGATTCACATGCTGGGAGGTGGAGCACCGAGACACCATGCAATCTCAATGTCTGAGTCGGACTCAGAGACCGTACAATCAGTGAGGTAGAGTTCGGCAGACAAAGTAGTAGGGGAGAAAGAGGCATCATCATGGTGGAGAGAGACCCTAGAGAGAGAGTGAGTGAGTGAGTGAGTGAGTGAGTGAGTGAGAGAGGAGGGATGTGTGCTACTACTGCATGAGCTGATCCCTAGATCAAGAGGAACCTTTGAGGTCACCTACGCCAACAACTGGCACCGCCGCCAAGTACGATATGCTCACCGGGAGGAGTTGGATCCACGCGCCTAGGAGGTGGAGCACCGATACTCTACCCCATGGTCAACGCCTGAGTCAGACTCAGAAGTTGCGGAATCAGAGAGACAGAGTTCGCCCGAAAAAAGTTGGGGAGAAAGTGACGTTGTCAGGGTGGAGAGAGAGAGAGAGAGAGAGATTAGCAGAGGGATCGAGAGATGCGAGAGAGGGTGCTCTACGATTTAAATCCAATACAGAGTTGCGGAACTTGAAATGTATGTGATGGTGCTTCGAATGCCACTTGCTCTTGGGTTTTCATCCGCCAATTCAAGATCACCCAAACAACAAAATTTCGGTGTATCAATAGCGGGGCACCAATATCTACATCTAAATGGGGTGTGAATGATTTCAAAAGGATGAGTAACGAATCATAAGAGATAATTGTAACATAGCATTTAAAAGTTATAGTTTATTAGATCTAGCCGCACTATTAGTGCGGGCCAACTTGCTAGTTGTCTTGAAATCTCATGCTGTTTGTCTGTGTGGGATGGAGAGTTGAAATGCAAAGATTCGGAGACCCGTTTTGAGCGCCTGAGATAATCAGGTCATTAAAGCTCCATGGCCCTGTCGGATAAGAGCGTGTCATTATTATAAGCACCGTTAGAAAAAAAAATCACTCCCGGCCCCAAGTCGGTTCGGTGCGCGTACGGATGGCGGGGCCCCCATGGCCATGGCCCATGGGTGCGCACAGGGGATCTGGCGTGCATGGACCAGAGGAGAGAGGGGGAGGGAGGGAGCGGCTCACATGGCAGACGGGCATTTTAACTGGCCCACGTCGACTGTCTTCCGTCCGTCCGGTCGCCTCGTTAGTAGTATAGCTACTACAGTACTAACCATGTTGGGTTCTTCTGTGACACAACAAGAGAGGAGTAGGAAAACAAGAGGAGAAAGAACATATTACACGGATTGTTTTTGTAAAGGCTTATTAGGTGGCGGAAGGCTTTGCAAATGATTTTAACAATTGAAGGCCCATCAGATCATCATCAAGAGAGTTGTCATATGGCTCTCCAAAGTTAAATTTGGCAACTCAAATTCAAAATGGAGCTCCAACAGAGGATCATCGAGACTCGAGAGCATCATCAAGAGAGTTGTCGAAATGGCCTACCAGAGCATCATCAAGAGAGTTGTCACATGGCTCTCCAAAGCTAATTTTTGTAATTCAAATTCAAAAAGGAGCTCCAACATCTAAATTGCTATCCTATTCGGGTTGCCAAATTTCTCCCAAACTCTCCAAACTTGGCAAGGCTCCCCTCCTCTCCATCCGACTCTCCAACTGTGGACCCACCCTTCCTTCCCCCTAAACCACCCGCTCCAAACTTCATCCGGCTCTTCATCCGGCGAGGAAGAGCTGGCTGGCAGGGAGGAGCGGACCGGTAAGTCACCCTCGCGCCGCCCGCATTCTCACATCGCTGCCCCCCCTCAGTCAGCGCTGCGGTCAGGGGCAAGGGACGCACGGCCCGCCCCGAGAGCACACGGTGGCAGCGGTGGCGGGGAGGAGCCAACCCAAAGGGAAGGAGCCGTGGCGTCCTTCCACCTCCCCTGATCCACTGCTCCTAGGGCCGGCCGGGGAAGAGAGAGAAGAGGAGGTTGGGAAGGGAGGGGCGTCGATCCTCACACTGTCAAGGGATGGGAGGGGCAGGCCCCGTTGTCGGGAAAGGGAGGGGCGAGCCGCTGTCACCAGTGGGAGCCGAGAGGAGAGGAGAGAACGAGGACGTGGGAAAGGAAGGGAAAACGATAGTGAGAGGGAAGGGGATGACATGTGGGTCCCACGTGTCACTGTGTGTGGAGAAGGAGTTGAATGTAGCCGTTGTGATTTGAAGTGTGAAATGGAGAGTCTGTTGGAGCCAACAACTTAGTTTGGAGAGAATTTTTTTAGAGAGTCGAATGAAGAGGTAAATAGAGAGTTTGTTGGAGATATGTAAGGATCGGTAGCAAACATTTTACAGTGAAGTACTCCTCTGTCCCAAATTATTATTTATTTTGATTTTTTTAGATAAATAACTTTTGATATATATATCTATGTGCATAGTAAATTCTACACAAGAAGACTTAAAATGAATAGTAATTTAGAACAGAGGAAGTATAACTTTTTTGACTTCTTCGTCAACAAAAAAACACCCGTAACCATCAATATTGCTTCTTGCATATATCTAAGTAGGTAAAAATCATGATTTCAACCCAGTAGGTGAAGTGTCCCAACGACCGCTCTGATGATGCAATAATTGAGTTTCTTATTTAGTATACTAAAACTATTCTTACATAATTGTCCCCTAGAGAACCGTATTTTCCTCACAAATACAGTTCCGGAGTGACAGTTATTAAGAGATGGAGGAAGATGTGTACTAGAGCACTAGAGTGTAGACCGTGGCAGACCACGGTGATAGACAGAAACGTGACACCGAAAGAAGAATATGGCCGTCATTCGTCTTGCTTTGGAGGACCGTGTTTATTGCGTCATATCGCGGATTCGAGGGGCACATGCAACAATTTTGTCAGCTATCGTCAAGAGGTTGGGAAAATGATGGCATGGAATGGAACACTGCATGTCGGAGCATGTTCAGGATGATGCCATTGATGAAGTAAATTCTTGAGGCTTTGAAGAACTCAGTATTTTAAGACCCTGTCTCGTGTGGTGCAGATTTTGTTTACCAAAGAAGTTGATGAAAAACTTAACGTTCTTTTGCTAGAAGGGTTTTAAAAGGATTTTCGACCGATTTTTGGTGAAATTCTACTAAAGAGGTAACTTTAAAACGACCTCACGGTAAGAAAAAAATCACAAAAAACAACACTAAAGAGGAGCTAAAAAAGTGACTTCAGGGTCTTTACCTACCTCTTCAAGTATTATTTAATCACAAAATTATACATATTATCATTGAGAAGTTGTTTTGCCAAACACTTTTCTTAATGAATTCGGCTCCTAAGAAGTTGCTCCAGTAGAGCAGCTACAACCGTAGCTGTTTCAGCCACAACCACATACATGTCAAACGAGCTCTTATTATGCTCATCTACTTTATAGTCGATTATGCCTATTAAGGCTCAGTTTGCATCCCCTCCATCCAAAGTTTAGTTTGCTAAAGTTTAGAATTTTGTTTTGACAAACTATAGCATATGTTGCAAAACTTTAGCAAGAATTGTTTAGATTCCCTTGCTAAACCCTTCTAAATGATTAAGCTACGCTTCATTTATTATGCCAAATTATTTGTAGAGAGGATGACAAGTTAATGTTGTGACAGTAGGTAGTTTAGGAGAACCTATAAAGGTATTTTGGACTTTGCTTAATTTTAGCAAACTTTAGCAATTCTTAGATGACTAATGACTAATGCACTTTTGGACTCCAACTAAAGTTTAGCAACATTTTAGTTAGACTCATTTGGATCTAAAGTTACTAAACTTTAACAAGAGGATTCAAACAAGACCTAATAAGTTGCTGAAGAATCATGTCATTTGGCATAACGAGAAGCTAAAAAAAAACTGACAAAAATAGGCCTAGGAGAAGTTGCTATTTTTTATAAAGAAATTAGTTCCATTTCGGTCTTAGTCTACTGGAAAATAACCAATCACCCGGTCCTAAATAATCAGTGACCACAGCTAAGCAGACGTACGACTTCACGGCGTGGCATACAGGCCATCTGCATCCCTTCTCGTACTCAGTTCTTGTCTCCCTTGCCCTGAAGCCACGCATGTCACCGGGTAAATCAAACTGCGATAGGGGCTTTTCAGGAATAGGAGGGCTTTGTAGCCCTGTACACGTGAGATGGCAAGGTAATCAGACTCCAGTAGAGGGCAAAGCCAAAGCTTATGATTGAGGCGTTGATTGCGATCAGCAGTCGCTCTCTTCTCTTGCACTGGAACAGCGACACTTGGGTTTATTTTTGCACTAGCTATATGTCGACCGTCTGTAAACTATTGGCTGTCGGCCGGATCTCCTGTGTTTCAGGCAGAGGGAGTCGCCTATCAGGGCGATTTGTTTGATAAACTCCTCGTGTCTGAATAGTCAGGGTCATGGTGGAGAGTGACGTTAGTTTTGGATGGATGATGAAGACCTTGGATGTTGTTAGGCATTTGATCTGCGCCGTCGGGAATATTGTAACAAAAGTTTGCCACCTCTGGATCTTATAATGATCTTGTACTCATATCGCGCCCTCGATCCATTTCTTGTCACTAGCCATTTTTAGCCAGTCTTAATAGTGGATTGTTCTTCTAAGTTTTAACTGAGTTGAAGTCAAATCCAAAACAATGTATAATAGTGTCACATCGTCATATTAATATTTGACTTTAATTTTTGAAGTTGATTAACAATTTCGGAAAGTACTAGTGGACAAATCAAACCTTAATTGAAACACACAGTAGTACACACCTTTTTTTTGAGTTTTGCACCTTCCTTTTGTAGCACATACAGTATATGTGTGGCGCCACGCAAGGAAGAAAGCAGAAGAATCAGAGAACCATCCGCCTCGCGTCACTCTCCTCTCGGGGGGCGGCTCCAGCGCCCCCCCCCCCCCACGCCGCCGTCACTGCTGGGGCCGCCTGCGGCGGCGGTCAGCGCGCTTTCTCCTTCTTTCTCTCCTTTTTCTTCTCCTTCCCTTTCTCTCTTCCTCACATCACACCACCAGCTCGAACTTTGGACGTCGGTTTTTGTCTGGTCATTTGCCCCGTTTCCTCCCCACCCCGCCCCTCGTCGGCGCATGCTGGTGCCGGCGACTCCTCCGTCTCGTCTCGCGTCATCCTCTGCCACGTCGCTTCTTCTTGAAAGAACCTTGATGTCACCTAGTGGGAGGTGAATAGGCGAGACGGCCAAATAAAACTCCCGAAAACTTGAACTGCCAGGCACCACCGGTCAGACCGGTGGGACAGAACGGTCCTGGCTCTCATGTGCAGAGGGCACCGGTCAGACCGGTGTCACGCAGAGAATTTGCAAAAATAGCTCGAGCTCCTCTTGACTTATAGCACCAACAATACTTGTGGAGTGGCCTTGGTAGATGATCACAAGTAGGGTGATGGTCCCTGCACACACAAAGAGTACACCCAAGTAGATCGAAGCAGAAGCAAATCAAATATGCTAAAAAACAACTTAGAGAGGCAAATCACAAGAGACGCAAAGATTTTTTCCCCGAAGTTCACTCCCACTAAGGAAAGCTACGTCTCCGTTGAGGAGCTTGTAAGGGATCCGAGTTTTCCACAAACTCTCTCCCACAACAAGCTGGGTCTCTTTCAACCACTTTCTCCGATTCCACTAAAGCGATCTTTTCCACGAAGAGGCAAGATAACAGCCCTCACAAACTTGTCGCTGCTCACCACAACTTGGGAGCTAGCCGGCGATGGCTAGCCATCTAGGACGCAAACCTCCAAGGGTAACAAATGCTTCAACTTGCTTGTAGACGCGAATCAAAATGCTCAAGCTATGTGATGCTCTTGTTAGCTCACCAATGATCACACAAGATCATTCTTCTCAACCCAACTCAAGGATAGAGCTTGAATCTCATAAATCGCACAAAGAGATGGTTGGGGAGAGCCACAAAGGCTTTTTGGCTTGTCAAAGAAATGATTAGAAGTTTAGTAAAGTCACAAAGAACAGCAGCCCTCCACTGAAGAGGACTTGGGTATTAATACCCCACTCCAAGAAAACTAGTTGTTAGTTCACGGGGCACACCGGTCAGACCGATGTTTGAATAACTAGTCGTTGGCCAGGGTGACCGGTCATACCGGTCTAGGCCGAGTCAGTCCCAAAACTCTTCTTTTCACTTCAACACTTCACCAAAGAGATGAAGTGGCTAAGGTTAAGTTAGAAGGGACTGTTAGCAAACTCTAAGTCACTTAAGGTTATTTCTCTCAAAGGTTTTCTAAGAGCACTTTTGACTTGGTCATCTATCTATATAAACTATATAATTGGTACCCAGATTTCTCTTGTCTCTCAAAGCGCCACGTCATAACCCACTACACGCCATGTCACTATCCACTATAAGCCATGTCAACATCCACCAAGCCATGTCAACATCCACCAAACCATATATTTATGTCTTCGTTGATTTTCTGTGACTAATAGCATGTTGTATTTGCGAGTAACACACCATAAAATTCTCGCAGTTGAAATACATGTAGGATCAATCATTGAAAAATGGTTCTCTCTCAACAAAATTAACATACTTTCATATATAATATTGTTTACAGATGAATATTGCCATGTAATCACCTTAAAATTTTGTTTAAAAATTCCCGCAGCAGCACGCGGGGTATCACCTAGTAAAGCTAATGTTGCATCTCTCTTCATAGTACGACATTCCTATACTCCAGATTAAAGAGAAGAGATCCCCCCCGCGTCGTCCCCCGCTCGGGCGACTCGGGGGCGACCGCAACCACCCCGCCGCCGACCCCATCCCGCCTCCCCTCGCCTCGTCCCTGCCGGAGGGGGGTCGCCGGGAAAAAAACCACGCGACCCCCTGGGATGGCGGAGGCGGGGCCTTCCCGCTCGGCTGGCCTCGAGGCGCGCCCTAGCGGAGGGCGGCCCGCGGCGGCCATGGCGGTCCCAGCGCGGCGGCGGCCATCGGCACCGGTACCGCTCCCTCCTCAACCAGATCCGCGTACTAGGGGGGCGGATCTGCTACACTCCACCACCCCCGAGTGGCTCCTGCTCCTCTACGCCTTCTCCTCCATTCTCTTCCTCCGCTGCCTCTCCTTGGGTGATGTAGGTGGTGACCGGTGGCGCTGGCCTCGCGTGGCTTAGATCTGGCGTTGGCTCCCCCGGATCCGGCGCCAACCAGGCCTTTGGGGGCCCTCCCTAGCGGCGCCTAGTTCGGGTGCCTCTGGACCAGTGCTCGTCAGCCGGTCAACCTCCGCCTGTTGTTGCTGCCTCTCGTCGTCAGCTCGCCGGGTGCGCCCCCACCTTGCTGGCAAGGCCCTGCTGCTGCCCTTCATCTACCCGCGGCTGCCCATAGGGTGAGTGGTCCATGGTCGTCGGGGCGTCGGGAGCAAGGGCCCTGTGGACCCCGGCGATGCTCGGCTCTGCTGTGTTTGCATGGCGGCTACCGCTGTTCTTCTCGACGGCCACGGCTGTGCGCACAGTGCGTGGTGGCTGCCGTCTGGTGGTGTGTGATGTGCTCGCGGCGGCACACACGTCGTTCGTGTTGGCACACCAAGACTTCTGTTGTGCCACCGTTGTGGATGACCGTGGTGGCGGCGCGGGCACCCCTCTCTTTGGAGTGCTTCGTCTTCCCGTCTGGTGCCACTTACTGAGCCTTGCCATGAAGACCGTCGAAGATGTGCGATGAAAGTACCAAGCCCGGCATGTGGGAGGTGCCCCACCTCCGCTTGGGGAGGTGCCCTACCTCTGCACAATCTCAATCTCCTGGTGTTCTTGGGCTCGCTCGCCGCCTGGCAGCTTCTGTGTTGGCAGTGGATTTGCAGCGAAAGCGTCGCGCTCGGTGCGCGGGGCGGCTCTTGCCTCCGTATCAATCCTCTGTCAAGCCAACCGGCAGCCCTCGTCTTCCGCAGCTCCCATGTGTTCTGTGAGTGCTCCGTTTCTCTCTCAGTGGTTGTTGATCTTGGGCTTGCTATGCCCCTGGTGCCTGGCCTCTTCCGGGACCTGGCGAGTGCTCTTCCTTTGGTACCTCTGCTCCGTCGACGTGCTCCTTATTGGTGCTGCCATCACATCTTATGTCGGGTGGTCTTTCCATCGATCTGCCATTCCCCCTCGAGGCTTCCTCCCCTTGGGCGGTGTTGGGTGGCGAGAGGCGGTGGAGCCCGGATGTGCGAATCGGTGTCATTATCAGCTTCAAGGGAGATCGCCGTGCCTGGTGAAGCTTTGTTCTGCGCCCCCTTTTCACCATCCTTAGTCCCCTTTTCGTTGAGTGTCCCTCAGATGGAGGGTATCATCAGATCGGTGCAGCTACGAGGGGTGGTGCGAGGGTGCAACGACAATTGTTTTGTCGGCGAGCATGTCGTTCGATGGGGTCACAAGCTGGCGATTGGGAGTAGTCTTCCATCTTGTGTCCTAGTTGGTCTTTGATGTGTGTCCCTCTCTTCTCAGTTGTTGTGTTCTTTTTCTTTTTCCTTGGATGTGTCCAATGTACCCCTTACTCCATGTACATGTGGTTTGCCACAAATCTAATGAAAAGTTCAGGCCGGCTTCTTGCCTACCGTAGTTGCCTTAAAAAATACTCCAAATTAAAGATAAAAACGAAGTCAACCACTTGAGCTTGTAGATCTTCAAACTTGCCATACTTGAACAAATTCCGCTTGAGGGCTTCCAACATTGTTATTTTCTTGAGCACATCTATACTTGAGCTAGTAACTTAGGATTCTTCCATCAAGCATAAGAATACATACTTGAATCTCGAAGTCACCCCATATTGCCAATCATAACACATAGATGAGTTGCATTGCTTCCCTCAGTTAAGGCATGAGTATGATCCTTCGAGACCCCCATAGTTACTTCACCTTAGCAAAACACACAGATGCTTAGTACCTCACCCTAGTCATCATAGTTGATCTCTTCATCACTTACCCAAGTCACGTTGAGTTTGGCTTTGCTTCATCAATAATTGATCTTGATTTGAAACACTGCTTCAAACGCTTGTTCTTGATTGACAACTAAAATGCAAGCTTCCAAAGGAGGTTGGTCCAATTGCTCCCTTCCACGCCTGCAGGCGCTGCAGCCGTGGGTCCCGGGGCTGGCTCTGTCGTCACCTCTGGACGTTGATGCTCCTCTCCTCGTCATCAGTCTTTGTTGGTCGCTAGCTTTGCTGTTTTGCTGTCGCTCGGGTTGCATGCTACCTCCAGTCATCTCTTTCGCTGGTAGGGTTGGGAGGATGGGTCTCATCCTTCCCATGACGCTCTGAGATGCCACCCATCGGTGGTTGAAGCTTCCTCGAGCTGTCTGCGTTCATCAGGAGGGTCGTCGTCCGGACGGTCGCTGGCCTGCTGTTGCTCCTCTTTGCCCCTCGCGCCACGGATTGCACACTACCTTTCCATCAGAACGTCTACCATCTAAGCCTCATGGACTGTTGTGTGGAGTTAATTTTGGAACCTGGTGAAAGTCTCACCCGACCTCTGTCAGTGCTGACAACCGCTGCGTTTCTAACGTAGTTTTCCTCGCTGGAGGCGTTGTTATTGTGGTTCCAAATCCTTTTGGTCTGCCAAGTGAAAACTTGGTCTTCTCCCTCGTGGAAAGACGGATGATGGTGGTGTTCTCGTCGTTTCCTCCTTGGTGGCATCGTCATGCATGTCATCCTTGCTCGATCTTCACATGCATCTAGATAGTACGCTTCCGGTGATGTGCGTGTGTTCTTCGCTTCTTTAGTTTACAACAGGTTTTGCTCCTCTAGTCCTCTTAGGTCTTGCTTTATGTGGTGGTGCCGTGGTGGTGTGGAATTCTTCTCTTCTTTCTTGTGTTGTTCCGGTTGTTAGGTCGGTTTGTTGGCCTTTGTTTCTTTGTTCTTGTTGCGCTTTGGGGCTTCTCCTAAAGGCTAAAGTCGCGTCGTTCTAATTATCTTTTCTCTTAATGAAAAATGTGTTATGCACGCCTTGAAAAAAAAGAAAGAAAGCAGATACACAATGAACCAGCTTGACCAAAATCAAACAAGCTGGGTAACTAGTTAAGGCCATTATTCAATGAGCCACGAATAATTATACTCCCTTCGGTCACAAATAAGTCATGTAGTTAGATTGTATCAAGTCAAGGCTATGATATTTTCTGTGTTTAATTTCAATGTTTAGAAATTAGAATTCTGTCAAAAATGTTTAGAAATTAGGAGTGAGGCTTGGAGAAGTAAACCTTTGCTAGCTGTCAACGTTTGGAACTGTTGACTTCAGACAACCGGGGTTGCTAACTAGCGAATGTGCGCCTGCAGCGATCGATTTCTGCACATCTCCTTCCCACCCCCGCCACTTTCCCTTTTAGGAAAGATGAAAATTCCACAACTTTCCTTTTTTAGAATATCATAACTTATACACATAACTTTGATGCATAACTTCGAGTTATAAATTTTTATCAGATAATTTTTAAGCACAAATTTGCCACTAGCTCGTGTGCAGAACTTATGCATACAACTTATATGCACAATTTTTCTTAAAAAATAGCTTATACGCCAACTTTTTTCAAACATCAGTTTTATATTTTTATTTTTGAAATTTATACACACAACTTCGACGCATAACTGCGTATAAATTTTTGTTAGATAAATTTTAAGCATAAATTTGATGACACACATAACTTATACGTACAACTTGTATGTACAAATGTTTGAAGAATAACTTGAGCGTATAATTTTTTCTCCACGACGAGTTGTGCGCATAACTTTTTTGTAAATGACGAGTTGTACGCATAATTTTTTCTGTACCAACGAATTATACGCACAACGAGTTATGCATACAACTTTTTTCTTAAAAATAATTTATGTGCATAACTTTTTTCTACAACAATTAACATGCATGCCTTATACATTTATATAATATTTACTTGTATAGAAAAATTAAAAAAGAAACAAAAAGAAAAAAAAACAGACCACAACACATGAGGGTCACGGAATATCACAGAAAAAGGGGGAACAGAGGGTGAAAAATAGCTGTAGGGCCCACCCACGTGGAAGTCTAGCTGTGGCTGGCGGCGTGATCCGCATCGATCGCTGCTAGCGCACGCATGTAGAATTGACATTGCGTCAGACAACCTCAAACGTCACATATTGTAACGGGCAATTAGAGCTGCCAAGTGGACCATGCCTTTTTTTAGGGGATGGACCATGCCATTTTTGAGCCAACTGCTGAGCAACCTTTTTGGGTTTTGCCATGGCCCAAAGGATGACTGGATGAGACGGAAAAAAAGGGGTCATGCGGTGTTTGGTTGCTCCCTCGTATTGTTTGTTTCATGTACGATATGGTTCAAAATAATAGTAATCCTTCTAGATTGGGTGATGAATTGTACTAATTCATCCATGATGAAGCCATCACACTTAATACATTATTTTAATCATTGAAATAAACCATATGGCACAAATAAATTGATTGAACTTCACTATCCAGGATCACCCATGCATACACCATGTGATGCATGAAACCAAACACACCTATAATATCTCAATAAAGTACTAGGATAATAGTCATTATCCTCCTCTTGTCTTTATTTCTCTTCTGTTTATAGCAAACCATTTGGACTATGTTGTTTTTTTTGAACGAACAACCATTTGGACTATGTGGATCATATATATGAAAATTGTTTGGGTAAATTGAGACAGGTGACATGATAAAAGTGACATTTTATTACGACTGAGACTTGGAAGGTACTAATACTTTTTTTTTGAACGAATGAGTACAAGATTATGCCTGTTTCATTGAAAAAAGATATGAGAAAATTGTTCATTACCAAGGTGAGTCACTTCGTATACCAGTTTGATTATTAGTTTATTACGAACCAATTTTCCATATATGGCATGTTCTTCCTTTGTCAAACTTGATCCGTAGGTCTGTAGTGTCTCGCATAGTCGCATGGAATGTCTCGGTAGTTCGGAGGCTATACGCTGACTGCTGAACATGTTGATGTCATGTTGCTGTAGAATATATATATTTTTTCTACGTAGGGTTGTGCTATATATGTTGCACATGCACATAGCAGCCTTCGGCCGAACAATTTTCTCTCCGCCGTCTACAAACTTCCTCTGCCATCGAAGCTGCCCAGCCGGCTAGTTGCAGACATACGGATCGAGCGACGGTACAGCGGTGATGAGTTCGCTTATGGGCAATACAGTCAATACAACGCCTTTTCCATTGCACTTGCCTGCACATTAATCATTATCGAACAATCTAGCATCATACTTGGGATATTTCTGCTGCAGTGGGCATATTCAGTTTGGGAAAAATTTTGCGGGCAAATTTTAGGAACCGTAGACTAAATATAAAACTAATTACATGAATGGACAAATCGTGAGATGAATGCATTAATCTTAATTAATTCGTTATTAAAAATTTGTTTACGGTAGCACAACATTGTCTAATCATAACATAATTAGTCTCGTTAGATTCGTCACAAGAATTTTAAAAAATTATGAAATAGATTTTATCATTAATCTACGTTTAATACTCATAATTAATGTTCAAAAATTGTTAATATGACGGGTAGTTGAAAAAATCTTGGGAAACTAAACAGCACGAGTCACTAGCGCGTGCTCCCTCCATCTCTTATTAGGGCAAGTACAACAGTGTAGACGACTGCTGTTTATTTGATACATACAGACAGCTAAATAGACAGCTTGTACAATGACTTGTCTGTTTGTCTGTCTGCAAAATATTTAATTCACCCTTTAGCACATAAATCATGATGATCATAGACACATTTGATCTTTGTAGTCATTTTTGCTCAATTCAGATATAAATCATGGTATTATTTGACACCATCTAATGTAACATTTTCGTTTTATTTCACACCGTGATGCCTGTCTAAAGGATGTACAGATGATTTCTTTAACTACTGAGGGTCGCACCGTAAAAATGAGAAATTTATCTGAACTCTCTTTCCTTCCTTCGTTGACTCTCTTCATATCCTCTCTGTATCTCTCTCAAATCAAAAAAAAAAAATCTCTCGATCTGCTCAGCCCGGCGTCGCGAAGCTCTTCCCCGGCGGCAGGAGCGGTGTCTGGTGCGGCTCCGCACAACAGCGCAGTGCGGCGTCCGGTGGCCAGCGCAGCTCCCCAGTCCCCACGAGCGGCGTGGCGCTGCAGCTCGGCATCGACGGGGGCACCGGTGAGCTCATCGCCGCTTGCCTCTTCGACCTCCTCGCAGAGCACGCCGGGCATGGAGATGGATTTCACGCGCAAAATATCCCGCGCAGATCCGAGCTTGCGGTACAACGGTGCTACCCCGTCTTTTTCCACCTCGGAGCACGGGACGCGGCCGTCCTCTCGTGAGGCGACGGCACGCCCGTCGTCTGGCTGAGGCGAGGTCTTTTTTGCAAAAGTGCCGGCTTGCAGACGGCTTGCAGACGGCCGTTGTACTTGCCCTTAGACGTCATCCGACAAGTATGTTTGCGAGTAAATATAGGCACCAAGAAACACTAGCTTGTTTAGTTTGCAAAAATTTCTCCAACTACAAACTTTGGACACTAATTAGGAGTATTAAATGTGGATTAATAACAAAATCTATTTCATAACCCTCATAATTATTCGAGACGAATCTAACGAGTCTAATTATGTTATGATTAGACAATGTCGTGCTACAATAAAAAATCTCTAATAACAGATTAATTAGTCTTAATAGATTTGTCTCACAATTTTCTGTCTATATATGTAATTAGTCTATGTTTAATATTCTTAATAAATCTTGAAAGAGGACGAATTTTTTTTAAAAAAATTTCGCCGAACAAAATTTTCTCCAAAAAAAAAATTTTCTCAAAAAATTTAGAGAACAGAAGGAGTGATCAACTTGCACAGAGATGCTTCCCCTCCCACTGCAACATCAAGCCAACCGAAGATAGATGCAAGTCCGCAACGTACACCAGCGAAGGATATCGTAACTGCCAACCCCCTGACGTATATCACCCGTTGATGGCAACTAAATGGCATCAAAGCTAGGCATGTTGACGACAAAAGTTCTGAGGGCAGGGCCTTTTAGTGCCTACCGACGCTGGTGCCATTGATTTCTTGATTGCTCATATTTTGTTTTTAGAGAACGGCCGAGAAATATTCGGCCTCTTTAAAAATTATACTTGGAAGTCTTTAAATTTTTTGAAATGATTCATATTTATATCCATCCATAGATGTACTTTCTTGCCAAAGATGAGATGAAAACTCGTTTTATAAAAAATCATATGAAAATAGCAAAGTTCAAGTGTGTGCACTAGAATGCACATGTCTAGAAATTTTGTTTTCTAGTGCACATGGACTCAAAATTTGTTATTTTTGTAAGAATTTTTATACATTGAATTTGCATCACAACTTTTCTAACAAAGTAGATATGGGCATGTTTAGTTCCCCAAAATTTTGGGGCCAAAATTTTCGGGTCCCTTTCGGGGTCTATTAGGGGTAGTAAACATAGACTAATTATAAAACTAATTACACGAATGGACGGGAAATTTCGAGACGAATCCATTAAGACTAATTAATTCGTCATTAGAGATTGTTTACTATAGCACGACATTGTAATTAGGCTCGTTAGATTCGTCTCAAAAATTAAGGTAGAGGTTGTGGAATGGGTTTTGTCATTAATCCACATTTAATACTCCTAATTAACGTCCGAAGTTTGATGCGACGGGAAGTTGGTGAAAATTTGAGCAACTAAACATGACCAATATAGATTATAACAAAGAGGTATTGTACTAGCTGCTCCATCCAGACACTCTCCAATTGTACCTGATAGTGGTGTTCATCCATAACATCAACTAGGGGAACCTCACCCGCGCGTTGCTGCGGGCATTAAGAAAATGCAATGATTTTAAGGAAAATTTACCATGATATCATCTCTCGACGATAAGGACATGAGCATATTATGTAAAGTTGAAATACCCGGGTAATGAGTATCACTATTTATTTAAACTAAAATGGCAAGCTATTTGAACTGAAGTTTCTTATATGAGTATAAACAAATATTCATAACGAATGGTGTATCTTGAAAAAAGAACATGTAATTATTTATTAGAGTGAGTCCTTGGTAGCATAGATAATTCTATCTTGTATGTTCTCCATGTTTTATGTTGAGAATAATTTCCAAGGGTTACCTGTGTGAATAGTGAGTATATTATAGATGTCAGATATTATACTTGATCGAATATTTGGAGCTTTATTGAGTATAATATTTTATGAAGTACCTCTCAATGGGTCTTCTGTTGTTTTGCTAGAGGATCAGCTGGAGCCTCTTTGTTGAATTCCAACCTTGAGTCGCTGCAAAATATATGGAATGCGAAGATGTTAGAATTGTCTTTTCTGTTCTCTAGGTTTGCTGTGAGAGAGTTTTTTTTGATAAATCATAAGCTAATATGATTGCCCAATTCCCTGTAAACTAAAAGCGATCTCTTGATAAAAATTTACAATTTTGAATTAATCGATTAATTAAATGGGGAGTAGCGAGTATTTGTACTCATGAAAAGTAAGTAGATAATTGAGAAGGTGTAGTGAATTGTAGACTGTCAGGATGTGAATCTTTTCAGCAGTACAAACAATTAGATGATGTGGTTGCACCATATGCAGGAGAATTAGCAATTAATTGAGCAATTTAGACTTCCTACTAACCTCACGGTTCATCTTTTTTTACCCAACCTACACACATTTTACGCCCACATTCGTACTAAAGTTGACCTTTTTTTGGAGCAAGCCTTCACTTCGGCTGTTTTGCAGTGCTAAGTTTAGCTAAAAAACAGTGCAAGAAGAAGGGAAGGTGTGTTCTTCGTACCAGGCCGGTACGCGTTGACATTGGCGCACTCCCATCCAGCCGTAACTCCTTAATTAGCTCGGCCACTAATCACGCCACTTTTTCTCGGCCGCCCAAAAGAACTGCACCGTCCGCCACCCATGCCTCACTGCATCGTTTCTCCGCCGCCGAGAGCTGCCTTTGTGACAGGAGATGTCCGCGCGGATCAGCAGGAGGCAGGAGCCAGAGGCCGCGGCGCCGGCACCCAGCCCCGCGGTTGAACGTGCCCGTCGCGGTGGAGTCGGACACACATCTTAAGCGGCCCGCCCGCGCCGGAGGCAGGGAAAATGGCGGCGCCGGCCGCAGTGTGCTGCTAGATCCAACCGGTGCGGCGGAGACCACAGGACAAGGAGCCGCCGCGCAAGCCTGCCCACCACCACGCGCGCATGCCAGGGCGCCGTCGTTTGCAATGGCGCCTGGCAGCAGCCCGCGGCGAGCACCGGCTCGGGAGATGCGTGCTGAAGATGACCAGAGGAGCAGCGACCGCGAGGCGGCATGAGCTAGGGGGAGCCACAACGCCGTAGACGGGCCAGACGGCAGCACCAGGAGCAGAGAGAGAGAGCCGAGGTACGACGCCCGCCGATCTTCCCAATCTGTGGCCTCGCGAGGTTACCAACATGCCCAATCAGAGGAGGAGGGGATTCTCTTGATCAGATTCGCCCGAGCAAGCAGTCGAGACGTGCCGGGAGGGGGGATCAGCCTGGAGATCCCCGCCGCGGGAGGTGACGGGCGCGAACAGGTGGTTCACGGGGAGGCGGAAGGGGTTGGATGTGGACGCTGGTAGCCGATGTCGCTTTGATCAGTCGTGGTAACTAAAAAGAAGATGAGAGGTAAAGGAGGTTCAGGGTCGGGAGCCCGGGAGGCTGCCATAGCCTCCTGGTCTGCCGAGGCGGCTGCATTGGGGAGGCTAGGGGGCGGCGACGGTGAGGAGGCGGGGAGGGGAAGTAAATGACACGTGGTTAGCAGATAACGTGGCAACAACAGCTAATCAAAGGCCTGAGAACTCCTTAAGGAGGGCTAGTGGGGAGCTCCTATATAGGAGTTATAGATAAGTAATGGACTTTCAGTTTCGTAAGTACACGTGAGGCTAGACATGGCCATATGGCACGAGGTTCATGGATCAGCCCAAAGCTCACTTTTTTTTGGCCCGACACGATCATGGGCTGAGCATGAAGGTTTCGGGCTCGGGCCGGCCCGAGCACGACGTCAGGCTAGTGCTGGGCTGCGATCTCAGCCCATAGTGTTAGCCCAGCCCGACACGAAACTAGCCGGCACGAGGCGGCCCGCTGGGCTGGCACGACAACCTGTGTCCTAGTTGGCCCATCTAGCCCGACATATAAATCTCCGCCGCAGCTCTCTCCCAAAACCCTAGCGCCCCTTCCCTTACGCCGCCCTCTCCTCCAGTGTCCCGCCGCCGCCCCCTCCTCTGCGGCTGCCCCAACCTCTTTCCGTCCCGCCGCCGCCCCCTCCTCCTTTGTCTGGCCGCCGCCCCTCCTACTCCGTCCCGTCCGGCGATGGAGGAGCTCCATGGCACGGTGGTAGGGGAGATCCGAGCGGGATGGTGCGTTCGACGGTGAGGGAGCTCCGGCCTCCATGGATCTACCTGACGGGGGACATCCGGGCGCGGCGGAGCGGGCGAGCTCCACGACCCGACTGCCTCTTCTTCCTCCGGTCCTCCCCTCTGGCCTCCTCTTCTTCCTCCCCTCTGGCATTCAGAGCGGCCGACGCGGGAGATCCGGGCGCGGCAGAGCGGGCGAGCTCTTCTTCCTCTGGTCCTCCCCTCATGCCTCCTCTTCTTCCTCCCCTCCGGCCTTTGGAGCGGCGGCGGGCTTTCACGAGCACGACAGCACGCTGGGCCGCTGTCGTGCCATCGTGCCGGCACGACATGAAACCGGCACGGCACGAGCACGACGGGCGTCGTGCCCGAGCTTGCCCATCGTGCCCGTGCCGCATTGGGCTCAGGTTATGCCGGGATGGGCGGCCCAGATGGCCATCTATACATGAGGCATTATTGCCCCCCATGTCATCCCCGCGTGGGCGACACGGACGGAGCCCTAGCTCCCTCCGCCGCCACCCCCTTCCTCCACCTCTCGACTACCGTGCTGCCGCCGAAAGCCGTGCGGCCCACGAGGACGGCTGTGACAGAACCGCCCAAAATAAATCCGTATCATCACCTAAGCCGGTCCACTTGGCTCATAAGTGATAACAAAGATGTATTTTGTCGTCTCTGCCGAGTCATGCCCGGTAAATCACTTTACACAGGATCGCTGATATGCGCAAAGCCCACACGAAGGCGGGACCAGAGTACAAGTTCAACATTACATAAAAAGTTCACATGGTCACATTATTACAAACCAGGTTTTCATACATAAAAGTAAAGTGTTTTAGAGTTTAAACAACATAAATAAAACTAAGCGCGGGATACACATGGGAGGCCATCCAAGCATATCACTCATCATCGTCATTCTCCCATTCAATCTCCCAACCATCTGGAATAGAGCCAGGCCAGATGGGTTTACCTGAGAACCACAAATTAAGCAAGGCTGAGTATGCTAATACTCAGCAAGACTGACCCGACCAAAAATAAAATACAACTGGACATGCAAGGCTTTTTGGCTGGTGGGTTTGTTTTGCCAAAAGCAACTAAGAGTTGATCCTTACTTTCCATTTTTAGCTCAAGTTCTAGTATGTTAACCATTCTAGGTAAGCACCTAACTAAACAAGCATGTTTGTGCAAACAACATTAATCAGGCAACAATATTAATCCACATGTTCCATAAATAAGTATAGGGTAGCCAGTGGTCAAGCCGACTCAGATAACGGCGAGTGACCGACGATCGATCGATTTATATCCTTGCAAGGTCAACCCAAGATACACAGAAGAAGGTAGACCCTAAGAATCCAAAGAAAAGCAAATGCAGGGTCTACCCCGACCAGGCGGTTCCCGTCATTCCTCAGATTAGGGATAGATGCCACAGTCCTAAGTACAAGGTTACTGGAACGCCCTCACACGGCACGTCCAGACTCACACTTGCACTACCGGAATCAAACTGGGAGACGCATATCAAGAGTAGTAGCGGTAAAGTCCCCGCACTGGTTCATTAGGTACTAGGCTTACCGGTCCCATTCCCGACAAGCACTTGGTACGTTCAATAGCTTAAACCAGCACAATGCTACTCGGTCGAGACCGAACCCATTGCTCTTACCACATGAGCAATTCAATTTAACCAACTTATGATTCCAACATAAGCATCCTATATCTCGCGAGCAATGAGTCATTACTCGACTTGTACCGTGTCCTTAAAGCATGGCACTAGCGTCCTAACATACTAGTAAAAGAGCATAAGAATCCTAAGGATCATGCATCTAGGTTTCAAATCAACTCCTGAAACTTAAATGCACAAAGTACAACATAAATGCTAAAAGTAAAGATATAAGTTTTTAGAAAAAGGTCAGATGCAACTCCGGTGCTTGCCTTCTTCTACTTCAGCACTAGCCTTGGGCTCTTCTGGACTTTGGTCCAGGTCTTGGTGCACAACAGTCTGGTTCACCTCCCCATCAACTGCTCCCTCCTCCTCCTGGGTGAGCGTTTAGGTGCCGTCCGGTAAATCTACACGTACACATGCATATGCATTAGTTTATGGTGAGGGTGAGAGAATTACCACCAAACCAACTCTTGTTGGCCACATTCATCTAAACAATTACTAATTCTCACAAAAAGTATGGTGTGGTGTGAGGGTGAACTAAACTTGACTTTGATGGTGATTGTGTGCACATCTAAGCTAATTAAACTACTAAAATTCACCAAACAGGGGTGTGTTTCAAAATGATTATATTCAGGAACTAAACATGAAAACCTTAATTAAACTTAAATATTATATATAAACCTATTTATTCAACTCCTAGCTAACCATTCATCCAAAATTCATATTAATTGAATATAACTCTAACTGGTCTGAAAATTTTCACACAACATCATATGACTAATTCAAGCTTAAATACCAAAAATTAGCTCCAGATCCTATACAAATTAGTTTATATGAAAAAGACAAATTTCAGCCTAGCTGAACTTCATTAAATCCTACAAAAAGATTTACTAATCTTTTTGACTTCAACTTTTTCCTACAGGTCATTCATGACAAATCTAAGCTCCTGACCAACACACAAAAGTAGATTTATCATATTCTTCAAATTATCCATTTAACATCCTTCACAAGATTAAATCCAAAACATCATTCAAACACATTCCTAAAATCATAATTATTTTTCCAGAGATGCTGATCATCATGAAAAAGACCTAGGGTGCATTGGTGCTTATAGAAATTATTTCTTGAGGGTACTATAAAAAGCATCAAGCTTAACCTAACATAAAGCTTACAAAAATCAGACCTATAAATCTACACATCAAACATGTGTCAAATTTGGTCACAGATCTAAAAATGGCTCAAATAATAACATATCCAAATTTCATCTCCATTACATGAGTACATTTTGAACTATAATAAAAATACATCAAACTGAGTTTGAATTTTTATTTTAAAACTATCCAGAAAAACCCTATATACTCTTTCTAGAAACTGTAGATATCCTCACTAAGAATCCAACACAATTAGATTTACATTTTTCTGAATTTTCCAGTATTTTAAATGCATTTTCAAAGTTTCAGCCAAAACCTAAAACAACTTTTGCAAACAGACCGTTGATCTAATTTTCCAAAATTACAAATACGCCCTTGCTTTACAAAAAAGACCCTGGATAAATTGGGGATGATGCAATCGGGTCCCTGCGGGCAGGGGATGCCCGCCGGACTTCGTCGGCTTTCGCCCGGGGAAGCCTCGGGAGGCGTGCTACCACCCACCTGGTGAGTCTTGGGGTGTTGGCTTGGCCGAAAAACAGAGGGAGGAGCACCGGCGGAGCGCCGGCCGTGCGGCACCCGCCGCGGCGCGGTTTGCAGCGGCGGCGATGCCAATACGCGCCGGTCGAGCGGCTGGGGAGGCTCGAGGAGGAGGTAGGAAGAGTGTGCACATGGTTGAAGAGGAAGAGGAGGGCGTGGCACTGCTCGGAGACGAGGAACGGGCGGCGGCGGTAATGGAGACTGGCGGTGCACGGTGAGACGGCGATGGCGCGCTGCGGCTCGCGTTTTGCGGTGTGAGCGCGGCACGAGACTGCCGAGGACGCGGCCAGAGGGCGCATTAGAGCTCTGCACGGCCAGCTGGCCGGCCCTGCATGCGCGGGGACGCGTCACGGTGCGGCATGCGCCGGCGCGTGGCCGAGCGGGCCCGCGGCTAGGCCCTGACCGTGTCCCTGGGCATGGCGTACAGCCCCGGGTGAGTGCGGAGAGTCCACGGCACACACACGGTCCACAGCGGGGATGCCTGAGTCGCCCGTACGCCAAAGAACGTGGGCCCCGACGCGTGGCACGCGCTGCTCGGTGCGCGCCCGCGCTCTGGAGCGCGGTGACACCGGCGCAGGCGCCGGTCCGTTCCATTTAGCCCTGTTCTACTCTGCGTAACTCAAATTTTCCAAATAAAAATTGAATTTCTCCAAAAATAGAAGTTGTATAGGAACTATAGCACTACAACTTTCCCAAAGGGCGACCTATGTTTTGGTGAATAGATTGACGGGAAAAATGTGATAAACTTGCTGCAAAACTCGGCCCCGGTTTACTGTTGACAGGACCTTCAACTAAAATTTAAGCTAACTTGCACTCAAAATTTGAATGTCCACCAATTACGAAAAATGTGTTCCCGGAGATTAGGAAAAACTTTTATATTGGCAGATTTTGAACTTCTATAGTGAAATTTGGAGAACGCGCAAGAAAACCATTTTAGCGTTATGGAGTACTTAGGGGTTTGACCAAGATTGGTGATTTTGACCAAGGTCTTGTTTGCAAAGTTGCTCATAACCATGCTAAACATGCTTAGGCACTATTTATACTTGATTAGCAACACTAATCAAGGTGCTTAAGTTAACAAAACATCAGGGATGTTACAACGGCGGCGGTCGGGCAGTTTCCCGTCGCATCTTTCCTGGCAGGTGCGGCCGTTGTGGGGAGCCGAAGGGAGCCACCATGGGGTGGTGTAAGTGCAATCAAGCCCTAAGTTGGTTTTGGTGAGTTGAATGACAACTTGATTAATTGTCTAATATTCTTGTCAAGCATATGAGCAGGTGTGAACTTTTTGATGAATAACTCTCTATGAGAAAGAGTATACTAATGGATCATATTGTGAAGATTGACAAGCATAAATCATGACATGGTACATGGAAATTAAGCAAGCTTATTCAAAATGAATGTCATGATGAGTTAGATGTACATATCCATGGTGCATAAATGAGACATACAACAAGCAAAGAAAGAGGCATGAGTGTATTGGATTTATTGATGGTCTCTAGTTGCAAAGCAAAGCTTGTTGTGAACAAATGAGACATACAACAAGCAATAAAAGAAAAAAAAGAGGCATGAATGTATTGTACTTATTGATGGTCTCTAGTTGCAAAGCAAAGCTTGTTGAGAACAAATGGACATTTGTGTCAAAAAGGAGATATGATCACAAGTGGATTTCATTCTCAATTATTATAAGAAGATGGTCATTCTTACAAGAGGATTTTGTAAAGCTTCAAGAAAGTATTGTGAAAGGTCATATGCTTATCTCCTTGATGATGAACCTACAAATGGAAGATTGCAAATTATGGCTATTCTTTGTCAATCAAGAATAATCACTTTGGGTGGTGATCAAATGAAGACTCAATGTTGATGATGCAAAGCCAAACTCAATATGGCAAGGGTAAGTGAAGAAGAAATCAAGTTGACTAGAACGAGGGACCAAGCAAAAGCTATGGATAGCAACCATGAGCGAGTTGCTAAAGTGAAGTTACTAGTACCCTTGTATTTCGAAGAATCATATCCAAGCCTACCGAGGGAAGCATTGAAATGCATCTATTTGTTAAGGTTGACAAGATGGAGTGACTTAAGGATTCAAGTATTCACAACCATGCCTTATGGAAGAATGTTAATTCACTAACTCAAGTTGGTTTGGCCCAGTTTATATATTCAACACATGTGCTCAGTTGGTATGCAATGTTGGAAGCCCTCAAGTTGTTAAAGATCAAGTGTCAGCATGATCACCGTCAAGCAAGCTCAAGTGGATTAAATCTTGTTTATCTTTTGTCTTGAGTTTAGGTATGTCGTACTATCAAGAGGGATGCAACATTAGTTGGACAACATATATCAAAAGTGCTCAAGTACACCCACAAGTGATTGACCTCGTGAGATTAAACCTAGTGGGGGTCCCTGGCTCAAACCAGTCTGACCAGTTTGGGAAACCGACCTGATCGGTTTTGAGCGCTGACAGGTCCAATGGCTAGTTGGTTTGAAAACCAGTTTGACCAGCAGGTCTGACTGGTTTTGTCTAACAGAGTAGCGACTAGTTTTGGTGTGTTGGGTATTTATACCCATGGGCTCCTCTTTGAGGGGCTGGTGATTCACCACGACTCTAACACCTCCATAGCCTCCAACTGAGCTCTCCCCAACATCTCTTAGTGAGATTTAAGCCTCTAGCGCCTTATCCTTGAGTTGGGTTGAGAGAGTGACTTGTGTGTGAGCTTTGTGAGCATTCCTCTACTTGAGCACTTGATGATCTTGTTGAACATCTTCTGAAGCGTTTATTACTCTTGCAGCTTTTGCTCCTAGATGGTTACAAGTTGCTTGGAAGCTCCAAATGATTATGTGCCAGCTCCAAGAAGTTTGTAATTGCAGATCGGAGATAGTGGAACCCTCCATCTATCACTTTGGTGATAGGTGTGAGAGAGGAGAGGATTGAAAGAGATCTCAAAACCCTTGTGGCTTACCTCAACAACATGGACGTAGGCCAGCCTTTGTGGCGAGCTGAACCATAGGATAAATCTTGTGTCTCTTGTGCATTTACTTCTTATATATCTTGCTCGCTTTACCTTGTGTTATCTAGTATATTCCTTATGCTTCCGCTTCGATCTACGTTGGTGTGCTTGTGTTGTGTGCAGAGACTTCATTAATAGTCTTGGAAACACTTGTGGAAGTCTCACACCAAGTTTGGTTTGTGCTAGAACTCTTAGAGGGGATTTCAGTCTTTGTTAGTTTTCTCAGAGGCAAACCGGACTGACTGGTTTTGGTACTAACAGTGGGCTGAAGTTTTTAATAACTACAGATTCGCCTATTCACCCGCCCTCTAGGCGGCATCAAGATCCTTTCAGGTGGACAGCGCTAGCGCAGGTGAGGCCGGATCTGGTGTCACCGCGGCCGGACCCGATGGCCCCGATAGTGGATATGTCACCGGGCAGGTCGACGACAGCGTGGTGACCTTGGGATGGCGCGGCGGTCGGCTAGCGCATCGAGGGCCCTCCCTCACCGTGGAGGCTGTGACCGCGGCATAGCAGTGGCGTCCGATGCGCGACCGCGAGGGCACGTGGTGGCGACGGAGCAGCGGCAGTCAGTGTGCGACCACAACTAGTGCGTGGGCGACGCGAGCGGAAGATGATGGTGGCTGTAGGGAAGCAGCAGGCTGCATTGGAATCTGCGTTGCGGGAGGAGTGTGCCCTCGTCGCCGTGCCGGCTACCTTCGACGACACTCAGCAAGGCGCTGGCTCGGGGTAGCTGGCGTGGTGGATTTGTGCAGGCCGACATGGTGCCGGGCTACGTGTTGTAGGCCGTGCGAATGGCGGTGGCCTTGAGAAGCAGAAGTAGAGGTGGACCTTTGGTGTGGAGTGTGGAGACGCAGCGGAGGTATCACTATGGTGGGGCGGTTGTGGCGGTGGTGCCGGTGTGCCACGTCGTGCGTGTGGCGAGGGTTTGAATGCTCCAAGCGAAAGCTTTTGGTGGTGGCATCCTCGGATGTCGCTCTCCCCATTGGTGGCGTCATGATGGAGCTACAACCCTGTTGCATAGAGTCTCTGGGTGAAAACCTTGTCCAACTCTAGGACGACCGATTGCAGCGCCATTGGCATCGTGCTCTTCTTGGATGTGTCGCCTCTTGAGACCCCGCTCGGCTTCGGTGACTTCATCGGTCCACTGCAAGTGACGACTTCGCCCGGTGATGGCTTCTACATCGTGTGGTAGGTGTGAAGGGTGCTCGCTACCTCCCGTTCGAGGTGGTTGCTTTCTTGTTGGTGGACAAAGGTCATCGTTCTGTAGCCGTTCAGCTGCTTGCAGCGGACCGCGGCGATTGGCGTTGCTTATGCAATGGTAAGTGAGTGGATGGCACTTTCGGCAACAGCTACGAGGGACGACTTGGCTTGCAGTGGATCACAGCGGGTTGTTTCAGCATGGTTGGAACCACCCGGTGCGACACAACATCGGAAGACGGTGCAAGTGACAACCTTGGTCTGCTGGTTCAACAACAACGGCTTCATGCGCGGGGAAGCTACGAGGGAAGTCGACCTATGCCGACGGTTTTACGTGTTTGATAGTGATCTTGGTGGGTGGGGCATCTCTGCTCACTGTTTTGACGGCTACTTATGAAACAAGGCCGGAGCATGGAGCTTTGTGGAGGGCATGGCAAGGCCCCCGCACACAAGAGAGGGGGAGTCTAACGGCGGATGAGGCAAGCCCTCGCTCGTTGTGGTTGCTCGGTCTCGGTGTTTTTCATCCCATCTGGTGGCTTGCAATGATGCAGCAGCACTGCGGGGATGGGTCCTGCATGACGGTGGCCTTCTTAGTGTGGTGGTGTCCGCCCCCTTGTTTCTCCTTCGACGTTGGACCCCGGTAGTAGTTCGACGACTGCAAGTATGCGGTTTGTGAGTGGGGGCTACATATGTTCCGTCTTCTCTCTGTCGTGGCCTTGTGTAGTGTTTGGCCATGTTGAAGTCCCAATCCCACCCGCCGGTGAGTGGTGCCCCGCGTTGATGCCCCTTTGCAACCGGGTGAGTATAGTTGTTTTTAATTTTTTTTCTGCCTATGGCCTCCGAGGGCTGTAGTCTTATATTAATCTGCTATATCAAATAAACACTCAATGTCTTGTGAGGTTCGTTAAAAAAAATTAACCCCAAATATCCAATCACGACATGAGTGCTTCACGCAAAAATGCCTCATGTTTGACTTTTCAGAGTGCATATACTTATAGTGGTGTTCATCCAAACACTCTACAATTTATACAGTCAAAACGCTCTATAAATTAGAACAAAGAGCTATTGTACTAGCTGCTCCATCCAAACACTCTACAATTTTACCTGACAGTGGTGTTCATCCATAACATCAAGAAGTAATGGACTTTCAATTTCGCAAGTACACGTGAGGCATTTCTGTATGATTGTATCTGAGCATAACAATTTCACTGCTGCAGCGCTCTGCTCATACGAATACGAATCTTGTCGGATACGAATACGAAACGGATATATTTACCTTTTATCAATGAGTAAAAAAAAGTTACTATCACTGAGTAAATATAATTTATTCCTTAAAAAATAATATAATATATTTGAAATTAAAATGAATAGCCTTATTAAAATTAATTGAATTTTATTATTGCATATCACTAGTAATATTAGACTAAAATAATTATTAGATATTTTTTAATAGTTTATGTGATGTACATCATTTTTAGATAATATTATTAAATTAACATCATTTTGTAATTATTAATTAGTCATCAAAATAAGTTTTAGATAACTTTATCAGTACTTTATTCTACACGTATGAAGATAGTGTCGAATAATTCACATTTTTGTCGGATACGAATATAAAACCGGATATAGAAAATAAGAAAAATCGAATACGAAAACATCCATTTAACACTCTTATTAAAAATGAATACGAATAAGAATATCCATATTGTTAGTATTGATCTCATCTGACTTGGTCCAATGACCAAGTCAGCCCCTTGATCACTCCCTGGTCGGGGGAGTCACCCTACTGGGATGTGGCTCCTGACACACCGACACTATTTATGGGAGGCGGGGGCTGTTGTGGCACGCATGCCGAAACACACGAGTGCCCACTCGCCCACATCTGCCACTCTACCGATCTGAGGCGTGTCGGACAGCGACGGGAAGCCCGCTGCCCCAATTGCTGATGCCACGGACGGCACTGCGCGTCTTCGACGGTCGCCACAACACTGCACAGCTGCACCGAACTCCATCTACTCCGATGATGCCATCCTCTACTTCCCAATCTCATGGTCAGTGTCTCTCTCTCTTCTCCTCTCTCTCCCTCTCCTATATCTCTCAATTAGTTGGAACTCGAACACCTTGATTCACAACACAGTACACAGTTCTCCCTCACATGTATACTCCTAGATGAACACTCAAATCTATCAAAGGTATCAGAGCCAGGTCTAGGTAGTAGATCTTGTGCGGGTAGAAGAAAAGAAGGAAAACAGAGGAAAATCGATTCGGATCGAATCAGAAAAGCAGAATTCCTGAAACCCTAACACTAGATCCAAAGTTGCAAAGGCTGGCAGGAGGGAAGGGGAGCTACCGTGGGACTTACCTCCGTCGCCGTCGTGACCACCGTGGAAAGACAGGGCGAGCCAAGGGCTCGTCGGGCCTCCGCCGCCGTGCGGCTTGGGGCAAAAGGGCACCGACACAGAGCCACTCGACGGCAGTGTGCTCAACCACGGGTGGACGGGCGCGCCGGCGAGAGGGCCTGCGGTGGCGCCGCCGCCGTCCTTCTCCAGCCACCATGGTTGGACTCTCTAGATCTCACTCGTTGAGGTGCTGGAGAAGAGGGGGAGAGAGAAAACAAAGCAAATATGAGGAAGAGATGACCGGCGGCCTTGGGTCGGCGGCGCTCGATCTTGCCGTAGCCGGCGGGAGTGCTGGCCACGGCAGCTCCGCCCGCCGCTGCCGCCGCCGCTGTTGCGTGTGTGACACGCGGGGAAAGGAAGAAGCAGAGAAGGGGCAGGCAGCCGTGGCATCGCGTTGACGGCGCTGCTCCTCACTGTCGACGGCAAGCAGCCGGCCCACAGGAGAGCCACCCTCCACTCTCTGTATCTCGCCGAGACTAGAGAACAAGGGGAGGGGACAGAAGAGAAGAAAGAGTTTAGAGGGGAGGGCCACGACCGCACACTGGGCGGTGTTGGTCCTCGCCGTCGCCGGCACCGCCGGCCAAGGGCGCTCCACCCACCGCCGCTGCTGCACAGGTGAGAGAACCAGGGGAGGAGAAAGAGAATGGGCTAGGGTTTAAGGGGGCGGCCGGTCGACGCCGGTTTTGTGCCGCCGAAATGCGCGGACAGCCATCCATGTTGTGGGCGCTCGCGGGAGCCGGCGGTTGACGGGCCGAATATGGCCCAGGAGGGAGGTGTGCATGGGCCGAATTGGCGGCCCTGCACATTAGCTGCTGGGCTGTCGGCCCACGCGGGCGCGCAGAGACTGGTCGCAGCCCGTTTTCTTTCGTGGGCCCAAATGAATAGTGCTGTACAGTATTGTTTGTGAATTTGTTTTGATGATTTTCAGAAGCATTTTGAATGTATTTTGTCTAAATTTTGTCTCTATTCAATTGGAACCAATGAGAAAATTGTTTTGAGATTAGAAAAAGTGACATGAATACTTTTGAATAGTATGTTTTCATGAATTTTATTCATTTTTTCCGTTGTAAAGTAAAAGTTTCATCCTCTAATTTAGAGGAATATAAAGTTTTCCACTTAAAGTTTATTATGATATTGTTATTTGCTGACCAACGTTGATGATAACAATATTATAATTTTATTTAAAAGTTTTTACTTAAAGTTAATTATGGTATTGATGTTTTTTATGATAACAATATTATGATTTTATCGGAAAGTATTAGTTTAAAGTTCATTATGGTATTGTTATTTTCCTTACCAACATTGATAATAAAAATACTATAACCCTATGAGTTTTGTGTTTGAAGTCCAAATCTTTGATAATTTTTGTATCAAAGTGACGAATTTTAGAGAATAGAAAAGATCAAGAGATGCTCTTGAAGTAAAGTAGTGTTTAGAAAAAGTATTGCTTCTGAAAAGAATAATAAAGAAAAGCTTTCCACTGCTATAAAGATGTTTATTTTTCCAATTAAATCGGAACCAACGAGAAGATTTAATTGGGAAAATAGTTTGAAAGTTTTAGATTAGTTTTTACCTGTGGGTAAAAGCTACCATAAAGTTTAAAGTTGAGAAAAACTTCTGCTGTTTCATGTAAAAAAAGTTGAATTTTGGTACTTTCCTACCATATGAAGTGTTGAAGTTGAGCATTAGTTTGCTCTTACATCTAAAGATAATTCTCAAAGATGAAAAGTTTAAAGTTAATTATGATATTGTCATTTTATTATCAAAGTTTGATGATGCCAATATTATAATTTTATAATAGTCATGAGTTCTATTTCTGCCCAACGGTGATATAGAATTCAAAGTGCATGAATGTTGTATGTTTTAATTATTTCCAGTAAAGAGAAATAGACAAAAGGTTGATTATGATCAACACTACAGACAAAATTTTGTTGTCAGTCAGCTCCTTGCTGAGGTTAAGAAAGAAAAGAGCTTTCTTCATTTGGTTGATTTGGAAGAGAGACCCAAGTGTTGAGAAAAGAGTTTTAGTTTTTCTCTCACTAAAGTTTTGGTGATGTAGTAATTTGTAAAAATTTTCTGATTAAATTGGAACCAACTTGAAGATTTAATAAGAAAATAAAGAATATGTGCATGTTTAGTCATTGTGACTAAGAGTTTCATCATTGTAAATAGTTATTTTGTCCTTCAACAATAAAGATAATGGTTTTTTAACGAGTTAGGCACATGTTTATTTTTGACCAATGTTGAATTAAATCTGTGTGTTGGCAAAAGTTTTCAGATTTATTTTTTTTTAAATTAATATATTGGTTGCTACCAATGTATTTAAAGTTTAACACCACATGCCGGAAAAGTTTTGGCACTTGTGCCACTCATATCCTGCATGTCAAGCAAAGGTTTGTGAGACTCATGTGTGACTTGAGTATCACATAAAAGACAAGAAGTCCGAGGGAGTTCTTATGCTATCCCTGCAATACTCATACACTGCTATAGTGTCATGATGGATAGTGACTTGTAAAGAGTCAAAAGAGTCAAAGGACAAGATAAAGTTGTATATGAACAAAAGTCAACAATGCAAGCATGACTTGCAAAAGTATAGCAGTATGAAGAACTCTGATGAGTTCTTAAAAGTGTAACAGTAAAGAACTCTGATGAGCTCTTGAAAAGGAACAAGGAAATGGTACTTCCATTATTTTTGCATGATCTGATCATCTGAATAAAGTTAAAGAATATATGATTCCTTGTTCAAAAGTTTTAGTTTCGAAATTATGACTCGAAGTTTGTGCCATATTTCGTGGGGGAGAAAGATATATGATTAAGGATAGGAAAGATTAAGATTTAGAAAGAAATTCTCCTCAAAGTCAAATATGATGCATTGTGCATTTAAAAGAATGATCTATTAACGAAAAGTATGACCGAAAAAGGAGTATAACGGTCATAATAGTGATACCCCAACCATGAAAATGAACGAAATTCCTGGAGCCTTTGTAGCTCCAATAGGAAGAAAAGATAGTTCAGCCTCAAAGAAACTGAAAAGAGAAAGTGGTGCTTGTAGCACATTATGAGGCTTGTAATGACTGAACTCAAATCAAAAGCTTAAGGATATTTCATCTCAACAAGAGATGGGATAATCTGGGGGAGTAAAGAATGTCAATAACTAAAGCTTGAAGTGAATTGGGTCTGTGTGTTCACTCTAATGATTCAAGAACAACAATTGTCTCAACATATGTTAAAGAGTAACAACTACCCCAAGATAGAAAATAATGGGGACATATCAGGTGGAAACCAACCCCTCTGTGCAAACTATGGAAACTTCAATCTGAGCCACATGATGTTGATTCAAGGGAAGACTTATGGAAGGTGGGAGGGGTGATGTGCAAAACTCATGAGAGGTGGGAGGGATGATTTGCAAATGCACTTTTGCAAATCACCCCTCCCACCTCCATGAGCCCTCCTTTGGATCAACATCGTGTGGCTCAGATTGAAGTTTCCATAGTTTGCACGGAGGGGTTGGTTTCCATTTGATACGTTCCCGAAAATAACATACCTAGCTGTCTATTGTTAAAGGATAAGATAAAGAAGCATAAATGAAGGTGATTCCACCTCATTTGGAAAAACCAGGAGAGGCGCTCATCCATCTTTCATAGAAAATGTCATGAGATCTAGAAGTTCCAAACTTGTTTTGGGATAAAAAATAAGTTCCTAACAGAGCCAAGACAGTAGGCTGTAATGGGTCTACAAGATTGAAATGTGACTCTAGAGGGAATATGGAAAATCGCTAAGCGCGACTTGTGGCAAAAGGCTCTATGCAAAGAAAGGACAGATTAAAATGAGGATTTTCATGCAGTCTCATGAAAAGATTCTTTTAGAATCACAATTATCTTGGTGGTATACTACCACTATATAGAATTACATCAGATAGATGTATAAGGAATAATCTCCCAATAGAGATTTGTGCAAGAAAGTATATACATGACATAACTAGATGGTTTCTATTGTCAAAAGAAAAGAACATTATGATATCACCTGATGAAATGGTACCTTCTAATTTATGTATTTATCGGGGACGGTCATTAGGGGTCCCCCAACTAAGGGAGTAATCACCCTCGTTAAACGCAATAACGTACGGGCTAATCCCCACAAAATGCAGAAAGGGAAGCAAGGTACGCAGCGGGCCCACGGCCTGATACGGCCCGACAGCAGCCCAAGGCTTTTTCATCAAGGAAATCCGCCAGCGCCCCCGTTCTCTGTCTCGCTCGAGGGTCCCGACCCCTCGAGCGGGTTTCCACCTCGCTCGAGGGTCCCGGCCCCTCGAGCGGGTTTCCACCTCGCTCGAGGGGCCCGGCCCCTCGAGCAAGTTTCCGTCTCGCCCGAGGGGCTCGACCCCCCTCGAGCGAGCGACCAGCTCCGCCTCGCTCAAGGGCACCCTTCGGTCTGTAGCACCCCGCCCTATTTCTTCTCTGGCTACGACATTAAATGCCGGTCAAAAAGCAAATCCCCCTCCATGCCGCACGGCTGACGAGGCTTTGGCGCCTGACACCACCACTATGTAGCCACTCTGGGCCCTGTGCGAGCGCTGCGCGGCACTGTGAGGACAGGCTGGCGTCAGTCCGCACTGCTGTGCTACCTACTCCCCGTCCTCCCCCAGTGGTGAGACCCTCGAACGGGCATGGGGGTACCCTCGAAACGTGTACGGACCGCGCGCCAGTACACATGCTGATTGGCGCCGCTGTATGGACGGCGTGCGCTGCGTCTCCTCCACCAACTCCGGCGTCACGCGGCCATCCCTGGTGCTGTGCGGCCAACCCTGGGGCTATGCGGCCAACCCCGGTGCTGTGCCGCCATCCCTGTCGCTGTGCGACGGAATGCGCGGTACTGTGCGGACAGGCTGGTGATGTCCCACGACCCTGTGCGGCCAACTCTCATCCTTCCTCCAGCAACCGGACCCTCGAGTTAGCAGGAGCATCCCCCTCAAAGTCATGGCTGGACAGGCAACAGGAGCCGCCATACCGCTCGTGGAAGCCGGAGCTCGCCGTCAGCTCACGCCGGGAGCCAGAACGTGCGGAGACAAGACCGTAGGCGCCATACCTGTTAGTACATGGCCACTGCACAGAGCACTGTGCAGCCCTACTGTAACTGCCCTCCCTTGGCTTATAAAAAGGGAGAGGCAGACACTCACACACACTCACTCGCTCGCAGCACAACACCCTGTTCCCGATATTGGCACTAGCCTCAATCATCTCGCTGGGACTTGGGGAAATTTCCTCCCGTCCCGCCTTGCTTGTAGCCCCCCTCTACAGGCACCCCCGATGCAAGTTAATACAGTGCGCAAGCACACCCTGCTGGACGTACGACCACATGGCCGGAACCAGGATAAACCCCGCCTTCCATTAGCTTAGCACCGACCATCATGAGACAGATCCCAGCGCTAATTACTAGTTGGTGCCGGTGCTAATCCGGATACCGACAGTTGGCGCGCCAGGTAGGGGGCTGCGCTGAGATCGTCTGCTTGTTCTCTCGATGGTGATCGTCACCGAGTACACGTCAGAGAGGCCCGCCTGGGGTCAATCCGACCCGTTCCCAGCCGGATTCGAGATCTGGTTCGGGAGCATCCATTACCAGGCGACCGGCAACGGCTACCTGATGCGTATCCTTAATCGGGACGCAGTCATGGCGGTGCCGCCCGGAACGGCGGCCGCCCCAGTAGTTGCGCCAGCACCACCACGACCCCGACGCCGCAAGCGTTCGGGCAAGCGCTCGCGACGAGCACGCGCGGAGCGACGCCGGGTGGCGCAGCTGGCTCCCCCCAGTGGGTCAAAGCCGGAGGGCTCCCACCTGTTGCCGCGATGCGACCGCAGTTCCCCAACGGGATGCATAGCGCATCAATGGCTTATTCCTTGTCAGTCAGTACCAATCTGACCGCATACGAGGACCTTCCAGGTCACCACCTCATGTCGATCCGGAACCTCATCGCCACCTCACCCGGCGAGTCCTACCACGACTCCGACAGCGAGGAGCACGAGCACGGGCGCGGGGGCCGGAGTGGGACTACTCCGGGCTTCGGAACCCCGACGCTCTCAGGCGGTTTCTGGCCGCAGCAAACTACTGTCTCACCTGCTCTGACGACTCCAGCGAGGGGGATTACGACCCCACCCGCGAGTGCTTCGTCGTCGTCATCGGCGAGGGCGAGGACGGAGGAGGAGGAGCAGGCGACGCTGCGGTCCGCAACAATGTGGTGGTGAACCCACCGGTGGGGACACCGCCGCATGACGCGACGCGCGCTGCACAGCTAGCCTAGGTCCGCGAGCTGGAGGCGAAGCTTGACGCGGAGTGCGAACAAGTGCGACAGCTGAAGGCTACACTTGGGGCGGACCAGGCCGGCCCATCGTCGCACGGAGCGCGCACCGCGAGGCGCGTAGCCCGCGAACGCATCAACGCTGATGCCGACGTCGACGGCCTGCCAACCTTGGTGAGGGCCACCCAAAAGCTCGTCGCTGCGGCAACACTGATTCGGGCCATGCCCGAGCCATCAACGCCCGAGCGACGCAACCTGCACCGCGAGGCGCAGGCCCTCATTGAGTTGGCTGCGGTGCAGCAAGCCGAGAGCTCCGCGTCCCGCATGCACCACCAGTCCAGCGTAAAAATTGGCGGAGGCGGTCGGGACCCAGAGGCTTCAGTCCACACTTCGCACCGGGCACCCACAGTCCACGAAGGCAACCAGAGGACGCCCGCCAAGGTGCGGATTCGGGACACGCGCGGCAAGGACGACAATGGTGACGCCCGCAACATCCTGAATAAGAAGAGGCAGGACGCCACTGCCGCGGTGGCACTCGGCTACCACCCTCGGTGTGGCGGCCGTTACGACAGCTGGGAGGAAAAGTGCCTATCACCGGAGCCGCCGGGCACGCGTGTGTTCGGCCAGATGATCCGAACGGCTCCCATCCCTCCGCGCTTCCGCCAACCGACGACCATGAACAAGTACTCGGGAGAGACGAACCCCCGGGTGTAGCTCAACAACTACCGCCTAGCGTGCCAGCTGGGCGGCACCACAGACGACACCATGATCATCCACAACTTGCCTTTGCACCTCGCAGATTCTGCACGGACATGGCTCGAGCACTTGCCCGCGAACCAGATCCACGACTGGGACGACCTGGTCAGGACATTCGTGGGCAACTTACAAGGCATGTACGTGTGCCCAGGAACTCCTGGGACCTCCGAGGCTGTTCCCAGAAGGCCGGTGAGTCCTTGAGGGATTTCATCCGCCGCTTCTCCAAGCGCTGCACCGAGCTCCTGAGCGTTGTTGAGTCCGAGGTCGTGCACGCCTTCTTGGAGGGCACGACTTGCCAGTACCTTGTGCGCGAGTTGGGGCGGAACCCTCCCACCAGCGTCAATGAGTTGTTCGACATCGCTACCAGCTACGCTTCTGGAGAAGAGGCGGTGGGGGCGATTTTCGATGGCAAGAAGGGCAAGCGAGCAGAGGATGCGCCCGCGGAGGAAGCCTCAAAGAAGCAAAAACAGGGCAAGAAGGGCAAGAAGAACTAGGTCAAGAAGCCCATGGAGCAAGGTGAGGGCTCCGAAGAGCTCAACGCAGTCGATGCTGCCAACAAGGGGGCTCGAGGTCCCCCTCGAGGCGGAGTGTTCGACGACATGCTAAAGAAGCCCTGCTCGTACCACAAGACCCCGGTCGCTCACACCCTCGAGCAGTGCGACATGCTCAAGAAGTACTACAATCGGGTCGCCGCGAAGGAGGACAACACTAAGAAGGATGCGAGCGACGGGGGCAAGGACGGCTTCCTGGAGGTGGAGAACGTGTTCTTCATCTTCGGGGGGCCGACGATCGATATGACGTCGCGGTAGCACAGGCGTGAACGTCGAAGGGTCTACTCCGTTCACCCAGCCGTGCCGTCGTATCTCGACTGGTCGGAGGAGACAATCTCCTTTGGCCGCGAAGACCACCCGGATCATATCCCCAATCCGGGACAGTACCCGTAGTTGTCGATCCTATCATTGGCAACACGCGGTTCTCCAAGGTGTTGATGGACGGGGGCAGTAGTCTCAACATCATGTACTCCTCCACCTTGGAGCTCATGGGGATCGGTCTGGACAAGCTGCGGCCCAGCAAGTCTCCATTCCATGGTGTTGCGTCGGGCAAGCGAGTCCAGCCTCTCGGGCAGATCGACCTGCCAGTCTGCTTCGGCACGCCGAGCAACTTCCGTAAGGAGGTCCTCACCTTCGAGGTGGTGGGGTTTCGGGGAGCATACCACGCCATCCTTGGCCGCTCCTGCTACGCCAAGTTCATGGCGGTCCCGAACTACACCTACTTGAAGCTCAAGATGTCGGGGCCAAAGGGTGTCATCACAGTGGGCCCGTCATTCGAACACGCATTCGAATGCGACGTCGAGTGTGTCGAGCGCGCCGAGGCGCTTGCGCATGACGAGGCCCTCGTGGCGGACCTGGAGAAGCTGGCCAACGAGGCCCTCGACTCCACCAACAAGCATGCCGGCAGCTTCGAGGCCGTAGAGCACACCAAGGTCGTGCCCCTCGACCCCAGTGCCCCCGAGGGCAAGGCGTTGAGGGTCAGCTCCACCCTCGACCTGAAATAGGAAGTGGTGCTCGTTGTTGACGGCTGTTAAGTACTACTTTCAGCCTTCAATATTCTCACATAAATGGAGGTATATGCATTATTTACTTGCATTTTGGTTTGAATAATGTAGTTCCACTTGTCCTTGGAGATTATTTGTATGTAGGTGAAATACCTCTTAAAAGAGATGGAATTCCACCTTCTATGGAGAAACCATGCCAACTCAGCTGAGGAGGTGGCTACCACCAAGGAAACACATGGCATTCCACATCATTGATCCAAGGGAGGCACTCACCGACGAATCAGAGAGTGACAGATGGACTTCACATGGATCCATGGGCCCAACAGAGCTCCAACTTATCAGAAAACTTGGCATGCATGGAGGACAAGCATCAGGGCCCACATGTCAACCTCCCTGAGAAAGCACAACTGGGAAGGCCGCCCTAGGGGTTCGTCCGACCCTAGGATCGGCCGAACCGACCTAGGGTAGGTTCATCCCGGCCTTTCACGTGTCACTTGCTCATTGGTCACTTGCTGCATCCCCGGGTGTTTTGAGGCCATTTGGTGCTCCGAGCAAGCCTTGTCCCTGCCTATAAATAGAAGGGGAGAGGCTCCCATTTCACACACACCACTCTCTCATTCTCCTCTCACTTTTAGTTTCCAAGGCTAGGGGGTAGGCTAGAGTAGCTCTTATTTAGGTTCCAAGTCTTCTTTGGAGTCTAGGTATGAGTTCTCTTTTATCTTTATTTCATTGTATGACTTTGATCTACTTCAGTTATTCAGCTATTTCATATAAAGTCATGGTAGATCATATGCTTGATATGTTCTTGAGTTCATCCTTTGTTCATCATTTAGAGGCTTGTGTTCTTCATGAACACTACCTTTTGATCCACTTGAAGGGTGATAAACGCGTTCGTTATGTGTTTGTTCATAAGTTAGAGGCTCGTGTTCTTCACGAACACGACCCTTTGATCTTGTTGACTAGACATAAGAGAGTTCGTATCCATTCGTATGTCTAGCCTTAGTTGATCTTGTTAGATGGCATGAGAGTGTTGCATGAGGTTTGTGTTCAAGCTACGGTACTCGGTCTAAGTTGACCAGTCTTCTGGTGGCTCTCACCCTGGGTCACAATAGCCCGGGCCGGGTGAAGTCTAGAAGCAACGCAGGCATGGTGCCTGGGTAGATCTGAGTGTGTGTGTCACACTACCCTTTATATCTTATATCTTACCCCTACCTTTGAGTTTGTTGTTTAGATTAACCTTTGGCAAGTCTTGATGTTCACGCTAACTCGGCGTCGTTAGTTGTGATGTTAAGAGGTCCATACAAGGCATTTCTTGGTGTTGTCACTAAGGATGGATTCCAGATCTGTTCTTAAAGTGATGGCGCTAGGAAACGCCAACAAGCATTTCTGGCGCCGTTGCCAGGGAAGGCACAAGATTATCATGACTATACTTTGCATCTGTTTATAAACTCTGAGTAGGTTAGGACAACTCTCAATGCAGGCTAACCTTGATTGCCTTCTTTTATCTTTGGATGATGAAGACAGGTAGTCTATGACTGGTTTCGACTTACCGGAGAATTTCATTAAAGATCCCAAGTCACTTGTGAGGAGAGCTCGAATTCATTTCGACTCACCTCGTCGTACTCGTCCAGAAGGCGAACCAACTTTCTTTGTACCATCCACATCAAACGCTGGCCCAGAAGACACTTCGTGGGTACTCAGCTCCTTCTGCTGACCAGGTGCTGCAAGGCCCTGAGGTGGCAATGGGGACTGAAAAATTTGAGATCAAGACAGGTCTAATTACGATGGTACAGGCTAGCCCATTCTGTGGCAAGCCCAATGAGGATGCCAATGCTCATTTGCAGCAATTCCTAGAGCTATGCAGTACTTTCATCATCAGGGGTGCCAATATGGATGATGTCCGTCTACAGCTGTTTCCATTCTCTCTCCTGGGGAAAGCCAAGTAATGGTTCTATGCGAATCGTGATGCTATTGACACTTGGGGAAAGTGTTCAGAGGCATTTCTCAAGAAGTTCTTCCCATTGGGTAAAACCAATGCTCTTCGTGGAAGAATTTCTGGTTTTCAGCAAGCAGCAAGTGAATCTATTCCAGAGGCTTGGGAGAGGCTTTAGGAGTATGTCCTGGCCTGCCTCACCATGGGATGGAGGATTGACTCATTCTTCAAAGCTTTTATAATGGGTTGACTCCGACAGCCCGAGGCCATATTGATGCTGCTGTTCAGGGAGCATTCTTCTCACTCACAGTGGATAATGCTAAATTACTCATTGAGACGATGGTTTCCAAACAAGGGTGGAGTGATGAACGACTCCAACCATGACCGAGGGGTACTCATACTGTCAATGAAGCAGACATGATTACTACCAAGTTGGATCTTATTATGAAGAGATTGGATGACTACACCAGCGAGAAGGCTACCATAGCCACCACTACTCTGCCTATAGATTCTCATATGACTTGTGAAGTTTGTGGCAACACTTGGTACTCAGGCAATTACTGTCCGGAGACTCAGGAGGAAGTGATGTACATGAATGGCAACAACAATGGTTATCGTCCACCTCAACAAGGAGGCCAATCGTGGAATCAACAACACCCTTATTATCAAGGAGGTAACCAAGGTAAATTTTACAATCCTAACCAACCTTCCTTGAGAGATCTTGTTTTTGGGCAAGCTAAGATTAATGAAGGTGTTAACAAAAAGCTAGCTGCCCTTGATAAAACTTTGGAAAGTCTCAACGTTAAGCTTGGTAGTTTCTTCAGCTCAGAAGAGTCAGCCGAGTTTTAACAAAATGATAGAAGCTCGGTTGGCTACTTCTGTTCCCTCTGTTGAAAATGCAAATGCGGTGACCACGAGAGGGGGTAAGTCCACTCGGGATCCACCATATCCTAACCATGCAGGGACAGATAAGAAAGGCATAACAGAAGTTGAGAATGTTCACGAGGATTCATCCGATTCGGAAGAATCCCTCCAGGTAAGGAAGGTGCCGTCAAAAGATAAAGCACCTGAAGGAGTAATGGCACATCCGGAATTCGTAGAAGCCAATGTGATGTCGTTCCCTCAAAGGAATAGGAAGGCACCGATAGATGAACAGTTCAATCGCTTCGTGGACATGATTCAGAAAGTTTATATCAACATCCCATTACTCGAGGCAATACGTGTACCCACTTATGTGCGTTATCTCAAGGACATTCTAACCAAGAAGCAGGCTCTTCCTACAACAGAAGTGGTACAACTCACGGAGGAGTGCAGTGCTGCTATACTCAACCACCTTCCTGAGAAGAAGAAAGACCCAGGATGTCCCACAATTACATGTATGATTGGGACCCAACGTTTCGACCATGCTCTCTGCGACTTAGGGGCCATCGTCAGCGTCATGCCTAAGGTTGTCTTTGATCAACTTAATTACACGAGTTTGTCTCCAACCACTTTGCAGCTGCAGCTAGCCGATTCCTCAGTCCGATACCTAGCGGGAATAGCCGAGGACATTCCAGTGAATGTCCGAGATTGCTTTTTCCCTGTTGACTTTGTGGTGCTGGATATGGAGATCGCCAAGGAAGTGCCGCTCATACTTGGGCGACCATTTTTGAGTATAGCTGATGCACAAATTGATGTGGGGGCTGGTGTGATCCGTCTCTACATCAATGGCAAGGAGGAGAGGTTCGAATTTCGTCCAAGAAAAGAACAATGCTCATTGATCAAGGATTTACCAACTCCCGACACTCCAGCATGAGAGGTCAAAACACCACCACGGCAAGTAGACAACCTCATTGCATTCATGAATAATTTTTGGAAGGAAGAACTTCAACACATGGGTACGGGACAGAAACAATATTGGAAATCTTAGTCCCAGTCCAAGAAATCACCCCCTACACATCACAACCCACATGACACTCAGAAGATGTGGAGGAAGGTGAATAGAAAGCCAACTTCTCTTCCGAAGGAAACGACTGCCTCACTGCCATGGTGAGAACTTTGGAACTAAGTCTAGCTCTAAAGACTCAAAATAATGAGCTCTGCACTGACAGGTAAGTTTGGTAAGTTATCCTTAGTTTCCATTACAATAAAATTCTGGTCCAGGAAAAGCAAGCTACTTCTGCTTTATGTTTTCTGCATTCTCGCTGGGGCGAGCCCAGGAGTGATGTCCATCCGGACGTTCCTTGAGCTTGTACCATGGTACTAACTTGTCACAGCCAGAGCCACAGCCTGCTACACCACCGGTGGCAGGAGGGGCACCTGCGGGGTACATGTTCAGGGTTACCCCTGGATATGCACCTGGTTGGGATCAGCCCGCCTACCACCCGAGTGCGAGTGCCACAGCTTGGGCGAGTGCGAGCAGCGCTCAGTGGGCTACACCCGCTAGTTCCAGCTCTGGCGGTCCACCTCCGTCTTCGTCCTTCCGGCGGCACTCCTCAGCTTCTGCACACGATGCTCAGCTCGCGCAGCAGATGGGAGAGCTCACCGTCCAGGTCACGGGATTGGAGGAGACGCTGAACACCCACGTAGAGTCTACCTCAGCGTGACAGCGTCAGGCTGGTGAGAGGATAGAAGCCATGCAGCAGGCTCAGCAGCGACACAAGGAGGAGCAGAGGGCTTACTACACGACTCAGGATTTTTTCTACCCTCCTCCGCAGTGAGCCTGAAGCTAGCTTGGGGGAGGACCCCCATCCTGAGGTAACTTGTATCTTCCTTTGTTTTCAGAATATCTTATAATGAAAACCCAAAAAAATCTGCAAAAATAAAAAGACCAAAAAGATTTATTTGCTTTCATCATCATCGTTTGCTTAGTTTGCTTTGATATGCATTGTAAGAATGCTTTGCCTCTATGGTTGAAATGATGAATAGTTGCTCTGTTTATTCTTCTCGTATGTCTTGCTTACAACTTTGTATCCTACCTAAGTTTTGAGTTTCTTGGCTTGTATGTTTAAACCTTAGCCTGAACACTGTGGGTAGCAAAAAGCATGATCCTTGCCTAAGTTGTTGTGAGACATGATATGGTATAATAGAGTGCTATGATCTTGTGCTTAGTGATGCTTGACATCCGGAGTTTTTCTTTTTGAAAAATCAAAATATGATGAGTTCCTCAATGATGAGAATTTCGTATCCAAGGCCATATGTAGATTCTAGCTCTTAGCCTCCACATATGCAGCTGGTTCTCTCATTGAGCTTTGTCAAATTATTGTGACCCTTGTTAGAACTCATACTCCCCTGATCAAGATCACGTACACGTTCATGCTAAACTTCTACACTGGAAGTTAGCATTCATCATTTGCTCCATATTGCTCATGCATTCTTCCGCAAAATAAAACTCTATGTATCTTTGTATCATTCATCCCTCTCCAAATATCTCCAATAGAGACAAAGGGCTGGCTAAAAAAACAAGAAGGAAGAAAAAGAAAAAGCATGCTCAAAAGCATGACAAAAATAAAATAAAGAAAGCTAGCCCAAGTCTCGGAAAATTTCAAAAGGAGAAAGGGATTGATATGTGCAAGAGAAAGAGTTCCACCATATAGATGGTAATAACTAGTACGTACTTCGGAGCTAGTATCCACCTTACCATCAATCCCTCATTTCCTCATATAAAGCATGGTAATATCTAGCACCCATTTCCGGGCCTAGTATCCACCTTGCCATGCTCATATCCATCACACACATATGCACATCTTGATCAGGATGTTTGTTTGCTTCTTCCAAGGATCCGGTCTTTGACTTAGCAAAATATGAGAGACAAGTATGCCATATTTCTTCCCTACCTACAGCTCCACATAAGCCTATTAGGAGTAGGATGTGAAGAAAGGCAACACTGATGCCTTGGTGAGGAACCATACACTTTTGAGCAATCTGAGAGAATCATTTGAGGAACTCTGATTTTCTTTTGAAAAATTTGCAAAACCTCCGGATTGATAGCTGATCAAGGTATGAGTGATTATGCATGCTATATAACCATTCTGTCTCTCAACCGCCTAAGGTAGGAGAAGCTATATGCCCCACGTCATCAGGTAAAAGGTAAGAACATTGACAACTTGTTCAACTCTTGGTAGAGTACTCAGTTGTATGTTTGCCATAAGTTGAGAATACAACATTGTAGCAACTCCTTATCAACCAACCTAAGTCTCTAATGTCTTGCTTCGAGACGAGCAAAAGGTTAGCTTGGGGGAGTTTGTTGACGGCTGTTAAGTACTACTTTCAGCCCTCAATATTCTCACATAAATGGAGGTATATGCATTATTTACTTGCATTTTGGTTTGAATAATGTAGTTACACTTGTCCTTGGAGATTATTTGTATGTAGGTGAAATACCTCTTAAAAGAGATGGAAATCCACCTTCTATGGAGAAACCATGCCAACTCAGGTGAGGAGGTGGCTGCCACCAAGGAAACACATAGCATTCCACGTCATTGATCCAAGGGAGGCACTCACCGATGAATCAGAGAGCGACACATGGACTTCACATGGATCCATGGGCCCACCAGAGCTCCAACTTATCAGGAAACTTGGCATGGACGAAGGACAAGCATCAGGGCCCACATGTCAGCCTCCCTGAGAAAGCACAGCCGGGAAGGCCGCCCTAGGGGTTCGGCCGACCCTAGGATCGACCGAACCGACCTAGGGTCGGTTCATCTCGGCCTTTCACGTGTCACTTGCTGCATCCCCGGGTGTTTTGAGGCCATTTGGTGCTCCGAGCAAGCCTTGTCCCTGCCTATAAATAGAAGGAGAGGGGCTCCCATTTCACACACACCACTCTCTCATTCTCCTCTCACTTTTAGTTTCCAAGGCTAGGGGGTAGGCTAGAGTAGCTCTTATTCAGGTTCCAAGTCTTCTTTGGAGTCTAGGTATGAGTTCTCTTTTATCTTTATTTCATTGTATAACTTTGTCGGTGTCCGGATTAGCACCGGCACCAACTAGTGATTTGCACTGGGATCTGCTTCTCGATGGGCGGTGCTAAGCTAAAGATGCACGGGGTTTATCCTGGTTCTGGCCACACGGCCGTACGTCCAGCAGGGTGTGCTTGCGCACTGTATTAGCTTGCACCGGTGGTGCCTGTAGAGGGGAGCTACAAGCAAGACAGGAGAGGAGGATATCCCCCCAAGTCCCTACTAAGGTGATTGAGGTGAGTGCCAATATCTAGAACGTGGTAGTGTGTCGTGTCCGGGTGAGTGAGCGTCGTCCCCGCGCAGGGGGCTCTGCCTCTCCCTTTTATAGGCCAAGGGAGGGCAGCTACAGTGACGGCAGCCGGTACAGTGGCTGCGTACTAACAGGTATGGCACCGGCGGTCTTGTCCCGCACGTCATGGTTCCTGGCGCGAGTCGGATGGCGCCCTCCGGCTTCAGCGGGCGGCATGGCGGTTACTGTGACCTGTCCTGCTTTTGACTTCGAGGGGCTGCCCCTACTGAATCGAGGGCCTAGCCACCGGGGGAAGGACCGGAGTTGGTGGTGCAAGACTGCGGCGCGTCGCCGGCCTGTCCGCACAGCGCTGTGTGTCCCGTCGCACAGTGGCAGGTGTGGTGGTACAGCGCCGGGGATGGCCGCACAGTGTCCAGGATGGCCGCACAGCGCCCGGGATGGCCATGCGGCGCTGGAGTTGGCGGAGGGGACGTGGCGCACGTCGCCCGTACGGCGGCATCAGTCGGGGTGCACACCCGCTCACTGCCCGTACACCCTTCGAGGGTGCACCCATGCCCGTTCGAGGGTCTTGCTGCAGGGGTGGACGGGAGCAGGTGGTACAGTGCCAGGGAATGACCCCTGCTTGTCTGTACAGGGCCGCGCGCGCCCGCACAGTGCCAGGGATGGCTACACAGTGGCGGGTTAGGCCGCACTGTGGTGGTGTCAGGCGGTCTGACCATGTCAGATGCGCGGCATGGGGGAAGATTCACCCTTGACTTCGGTGTCGCGCCGCGGGGCTGGGCATTAAATGTTGCTGTCGAGCAGAATGGAGACGGCTGCCCGCTCGAGGGGGGCCCCACCCCTCGAGCGAGGCGGAAGCCTACTCGAGGGACCGGAGCCCCTGAGCGAGGCGGAAACCCGCTCGAGGGACCGGGGCCCTCGAGCGAGGCGGAAATTCGCTCGAGGGACCCGAGCCCTCGAGCGAGACGGAAATCTGCTCGAGGAGCCGGAGCCCTTGAGCGAGGTGGTCAAGCGGGCCTTCTCGGTGTGGCCGCTGCCAGGCCGTAGCAAGCCGTGGGCCCGTGATGTCCCTTGACCGGGGCTCGGGGAACAGTCCTTGGGCGGATTGCGTTTAACGAGGGTGATTATCCCCTTAATTAGGGGACCCCTAATTACCGTCCCCGACAGTAGCCCCCGAGCCTTTGCTGGAAAGGGGGCCGTTCCGGCAAAGGATGTCGCTCTTGGGTGCTATGCGCGGGTCTCGTCCCCTTTGATCGTGCATGTTTTCCTGTGGGGGCGCGCTAGCGCACCCACAGGTGTAAGCCCCCGAAGCCCTGTAGGAGTGTGTGCACTCGTGCTGGGGTTAAATACGTAGGGTGACGTGGCTCGCCTTGCGTTTGTTTCAGCCGGCTTCGGTGGTATTTCAACCGGCATCGGCAATCTACGCAGGTGGGGAGGCATCGTGTTGACCCGAGACGTTCGGGCTGCCTGACCGTTTTCGGGGGCGCAACCCTAGGTAGGTTGATGCGGCGATCGTTGGGGTGGTCGTGGTGCGAGGAGCCCCCGAGCCATGGCCCAATCAGGGACGATCGGATGATGACTCTCGGCTTTATTACGACCCTCGTTGCCCTTCCGCAGGGTAGAGGGGTGAGGCAAACCGTGCTACCCTCGAGCGGGCGGCGAGCGACGGTTACCTCGGTGAGCTGTTAACGGATAGTTCAAGTGGGCGTCCGTGCCCCGTTCGATAGGGGTCGGCTCATGGTCCCGAGACACGTCCATGTAAGCACTTGCAGAGGTTTGCCAAGCAGGGCTCGGCCCCGTTCGCTAGGGGCTGAGGGCGCGGAAGCACTCCCTCGATGGGATCCCTCGATTGGCTGCCTCTGTCTCGGCCTTGAACACGATATGTGGGGCGCCCCCAAACTTCGCGTTCGGGGTCAGGCTCGATTGCGCGCGCCCCGATCGTTCCTGACTCTGTCGATCTAAGGCGCCTGTTCGAACCCGTCGAGGGTCAGGCCCCGTACCTCTGATCAGTAGGGCAGTTGCGGGGCGCCGGGCGCTCCCGTCTTGGCGGACATGTGACGCTCGCCGATCCGTCATCGACCCGAGCATCGAACCACTGATCAGTACATCCCCGAGTCGAGGGGCATCTGTGGTGCCCGTCGCACCCTCAGCGGGCCGGGCCTCGCGCCGCTGATCAGTAGAGCCCTGCAGGCCTGACCCCTGGGCTTCCTCGAGTTCGTCTTCGAGGGTATGCTGACAGGTCGTGGCCCTGTGGCCTCAACCTGTTTCGGATTGGGGCGCCAGCCGCATCCCTTCGAGGGATCAGGCCTTGAATCCCCGGTTCGGGGTTACCTGGGGCTTTCCTTATGCGAGAAGGAATCCCTGGCGCTTGAAATTTGTCCGTAGGACTGTTGGCCGCTGCGGCCACCCGGCCGTGGCTGACGTGGCACGGGGTAGGCGAGGTGGGTGCGCCTTTTAAGGTGACGCAACGTGGGCGACGCGCGACGACGATAAGACGGAACGCGGCGCCCCTTGGGTTACTGTGCGGTAATCATAGCGCACGCGCGTGCGTCCGGCAGTATCGGCGCGGTGGGACCCTGGCGTCAGCGACGAGCGGTGCCCACCGCATTAACTGCCGCCGCCTGCTGCGTTTCTGGGGGCTCCACCCCTTCCTACTCTATAAAAGCAGGGGAGCGCGGGGGAGCTCCTCACCTTTGCCATTCGCATCCACCTCTTGCTCTTTGTCTTCCCCATCACCGCACATCCCGCCGCTTCGGATTCGCTCACGCTCCGCCGCTCCCGTCATGTCTGCGGTCCGAGTGCTGGACGCTCATCCGTGGCCCCGGTCGTCGGTGGACCTGCAATCCATGAAGGGTTAGTCACCGGCGGTCAGTTGGCGCCGGCTGGTGACGAAGTGAACCCGGCGTGGATCATCCCGTCGGCGTCGCACCGGGAGCCGTCCCCGCCGCCGGGCTACGTCGTGAGTTTCGTGCGGCTGCACGAGCGAGGATTCAACGCCCCCGCGAGCAAGTTCATGCGGGGGTTGTGCCACCACTACGGGGTGGAGTTTCACAATTTCGCCCCAACGCCATTTCGCAGGCGGCTTCCTTCGTCGCCGTCTGTTAGGGGTTCCTAGGGATCCCGGCGCACTGGGACCTGTGGATCCACCTTTTTCGGGGGGAGCTCCACACGCTTGCCATCGGGGAGAGGAGGACGCGCCGGGCCGTACGCGCCAACGGCTTTACATTTGCGGTGCGCGACTCCCGGAAGGAGTTGTACCTGCTCTGCATGATGACGACGAACAACGCCGACAGGGAGAAGGGTTGGTTTTACCTGCGCAACGACGGCGCCGGGCTCCCGTCGTACACCGGGAAGGTGGTGAAGGAGAGACAGGTGTCTTGGGCGCATGGGGTGTTGCCCGCCTCGAGGTAGGCGAGGCTCAAGCCTCTTACCAATGCCCTGCGCCAGTTGGCGAACGCCGGGCTGACTGTGGCGGCCGTCATCGCCAACTTTCACCTCCGGCGGGTGATCCCTCTCATGGAGAGGGAATTCTCATCTTCGAGATGAGGGGTGACGCCGACCCCGCGGTCCTGGCGCGCTCGCGGTTGCTGGAGGAGCCGCTCCCTCAGGCGTACGCGCCAACGAGGGCGAGGCGCGCGGTGAACCTCAAGGTGGTTCCGCACAGCGACGACGACTTGTGGTCGTTCGCGATGCTCCCGGATGCCGACCTGGTGAGATTCGAATCCTTGTCTTTGCCCGTTTTATTCCGGTGTTCAATCTAACTGTGGTTGCCGGTGACAGGGGGTGCGCGTCAACATCCCCACCTCAGATCCGCCGACGCCCAGGTCGCACGCTGCCAACCGCGCCAGGCAGCAAAGGGAGAAAGGTCTAGCGGACCAGGCGAAGGAGAAGAAGATCCGGAGGCAGGAGCGCCTCAACAGGTACAATGAGGAGTACCTGGTGCGGGAGCAGCAGGGTCTCTCCCCCCCCCCCGCCGGAGCCGGTGGACACGTCTTCAGACGAGGAGGAGAGCGAGGGGGAGCGGACCATCTCCGACAGGTGGGAGGCCGCGCCGCCCCCATGGCCGAGGAACGAAGAGGTCCTCGCGGAGCCCGTTCGAGGGGCGGATACGGTGCCCCTCGATGAGGGAGCGCCGTCGGAGGTGCCGGCCGGATCTAGGGTGGCGCCCCCAGAGTCTTCGAGGAAGCGCAAGCGGGGCCTCTTCGGCATAAGGTGAGTCACATTTTGCTCTCCGTGTTCTTGATATCATGTGTTGGATTGCCCATTCTTCCTCTCTTTCGTTGTTAGGATGGCACCCGCTGTCCATGGCCTTACGCCTGTCAAGGCGCTCAAGGTGGGGGCGCAAGACGCACCGTGCACGATGAGGCCCCGCTCGGCGAGGACCTCACGGGCGACGGCGGGTACGGCACCGGCGGGCGAGGTGTCGCGTGTCGCGGCCGCGGCCACGGGGCCGCAACGGCGGGAGGAGGCAGCGGCGGATGCCCTGCGGGCGGCGGTGACCCGCGATACCCGGCGAGGGCGAGAGCAGGCCCGTGCCGCAGGTCGGGGAGCAGAGGGCCGCGGAACGGCCGGGGCCCCTGCTGATGGTGGTTCGGCCCCCGGTGGGGGTCGGGCGGTGGTGGCTGCCGTGCCAGCCCCTAGGCCCGCGCCCGAGGTGCTGGTGGTGCGGTCCGATGGCTGCGTGATGTCGCAGGCACCGGCGACCGGTGCTGGGGCGTCGACGTTCGGCGTCATGGCTCCGACGTACAGCGCCAACGCGCCGCAGTGGGAGCAGAGGCTCCGGTTTCCTGGAGTTCTACCAAGCCTAGTGGAAGAGGTGAGATCGGAGAGGGAGCTGTGGTGGGAGTTCGGCGGCCTCGGCACCTCCCTTCAGAATGCCCTCGCCGACGCTCTCCAGCTTCACGGGGGCAGGTCGCTCCAAGACTTTCGAGTAAGTGTGTTTGCCCAAGGTCCGCTAGGTTCGTTTTCCTCGTTCGCATGCCTTTCATTTGACTTTCTTTCTTTTTTCTCCTCTTCCTCATCCGCAGGAGCTGCAGGAGCAGGCGAGTGATAGGTTCACCCACATTGCTGAGCTGAGCTCCGACCTCGACTGGTACCGGACGCAGTACGATGCCCTGGACGTGATGGTGGAGGCCCTGCGGACGGACAACGGTTGGCTCGAGTACAACCTCCTCCGCGTGGAGGAGGAGCGTGACTCCCAGCGGGCTGCGGCGGTGCAGAGGGCCAGGGAGGCCGAGGGGTTGAAGGTCACGCTCCAGAGGAAAGAGGAGGCGCTGACGGCAGCGAACGAGGAGCTGCGGAAGGCGCGCACGGCACACGCCGAGGTCCAGGCCGCGCAGTCGCAGAAGGAGATGGCCCTCACTGATGCGCAGGCCCAACTCCAGCAGGATCTCGCCACCCTCGAGGGAGCGAGGTCCTGGCAGACCCAGGCCGAGCAGAAGACCCAGGAGGTCGAAAAGCTGGGCGCTGCTCTGCAGGAGAAGACCGAGGCGCTCACCGTGGTGGGGGGCCAGCTCCAGCAGGAACGCGCCGCGCGCGTGGAGGTGCAGACCCAACTCCAGAAAGAGCGCACGGCGGTCGAGGATGCCCGGTCCACCCTTCAGCGCGAGCGCTCAGCGCGGGAGGAGGTGCAGTCCCAGCTCCAGCAGGAGCGTACCGCCCTTGAGGAGGCTAGGACCGCACTCCAACTTCGTGAGGCGGAAGCCGAGCGACTCACCGGGGCCCTGGTCCAGGAGAGCATCACCGTCGAGGCCCTGAGGTCCACCACCGGAGAGAAGGACGCCTCGATTCTGCAGCTGCGGCAAAAGGCTGGAGCCGCGGGTGCAGAGCTTGAGATGAAGAAGAAGGAAGTTGAGGGTAAGTTGCAGCCCCCGAGCCCTTGTTTATCGTTCAGGCTCGTCGAGATTCGCTCTCGACTCACCCTTTCTCCTCCCAGGACTGCGGAAAGCTCTGGGAGAGTCTGCGACGCAGGCGGAGGCTCTCCAGGCGGCCTACAATTCGTCGCAACAGGAATTCGCGACCCTAGAGCAGGCGGCCCTCGAAGCGTGCCAGAGCATCGACGAAGGTACCGACTTGTCGGGGAGCTCGCTGGCGAGTCGCCTTCGGGCTCTGAGCGGCCGCATCGTCGAGCGCATGAAGGGCGCTCTCCGTCTCGGTGTTCAGAAGACCCTCGGCGTGGTGTCAACGCACTACATCGTTGACTTCGCAGCGCTGGCCACAGGGTACGTCGTCGCGGATGGCTATGACGATGATGGAGTGCAGGACGCCCTGGATCAGGCCGATACTGCCGCCGCTGATGCCGCCGCTGATCTCGCCGACGTGTTCAAGGAGGACCTCTTCCCGAATGCTGCTCCTGCGGGTCCCCTCGAGCCCTGAAAGTAGCTGGGCGTAGAAGTCCTTAGGTCGTGGCCAAGATTCGAGTCGGGTGGCTCATGTAAATAAACAAACCATCTTTTGAAGTTTGTAACTTAAGTGCGGCTCGTTTTATGTTTGTCGTTGCGTCTTTCCAGTCACCTAGGCGGATTTCAGCTGGGATCGATCGTTTTTGCAAGTAACTTGAAGGTGAAGTGGTGAGAGGGAAGCCGTATCCTGCTGAAGGCGTAGGCCGTCCCTGGCTCCTCCGGCTTTACCTTTTAGCTACTTGTGCCCTGCTTTTGTCTGCCTAAGCTTTCGAGGCGCGAGATGCTTGGCATTTTCAGAAAAAAGGTTTTTGCAAAAAAATGGGACCGTTTAGGGGGGGTGCCCCCCATAGTAGCCCCCGAGGAGGACTTGGTTTTCAGAGGAAAGCCGAGTCTCCCTTGTCTTTATTCACAACCTTAACGTATATACAACCAATTTGGGTGCCGGATGTGCAGAAAACGACTTGGAACTTAAGGGTAAAAGCGACGTAGCTGCTGGATGTTCCAAGCGTTGGCGAAGACTTCGCCCCTCTCGTTCGCGAGCTTGTACGTGCCGGGCTTGAGGACCTCTGCGACGATGTACGACCCTTCCCACGGTGGTGTGAGCTTGTGGCGTCCCTCATTCTTCTGTCGAAGTCGAAGTACCAAATCTCCCTTGTTGAGGTCTCGAGGCCGGACCTTGTTCGCTTGGTAACGTCGTAGGGATTGTTGGTACTTTCCGGAGTGCAGGATCGCGACGTCGCGGGCCTCGTCAATGTAGTCCAGCGCGTCTTCGCGATCTTGCTGGTTCTGCTCCTCCCGGTAGGCCTTTACCCTCGGAGGCCCGTAGTCCAGATCCGTGGGGAGGACGGCCTCTGCGTCGTAAACCAGGAAGAATGGGGTGAGACCCGTGGCTCTGCTCGGGGTGTTCCTGAGGCTCCAAACGACTAACTGCAACTCTTGAATCCACTTCCAGCCAAACTGGTTGAGCTTGTTGAAGATCCTTAGCTTTAAGCCTTGTAAAATCATGTCGTTGGCACGTTCTACCTGGCCGTTAGTCTGTGGATGTGCTACGGCCGACCAATCCACGCGGATGTGGTAGCTGTCGCAGAATTCTAGGAACTTCTTGCCGGTGAATTGAGTGCTGTTGTCCGTTATAATGAAGTTAGGTACCCCAAAGCGGTGCACGATGTCCGTGAAGAACAACACTGCCTGCTCGGACCTAAGGCTGCTGATGGGGCGGACCTCGATCCACTTTGAGAACTTGTCGATGGCCACCAGTATGTGGGTGAAGCCCCCGGGCGCCTTTCGCAAGGGCCCGACCATGTCCAGTCCCCACACGGTAAACGGCCATGTGATAGGGATGGTTTGCAGCGTGTGAGCCGGGAGGTGGGCCTTCCGCGTGTAGTACTGGCACCCTTCGTAGGTCCGTACAACCTCGTTGGCGTTGGTGACCGCCGTCGGCCAATAGAAGCGCTGGTGGAACGCTTTGCCCACGAGGGTACGTGGAGCGGCATGGTGACCGCATTTGCCTGCGTGGACGTCCTGAATCAACTCCCATCCCTCAGGGATGGAGCTGCACCGCTGCATGATCCCCGAGGCGCTGCGCTTGTACAGCTCGCTGTCGATGACGACGAAAGACTTGGCCTTCCTGGCGATACGCCTCGCCTCGGTCCGATCCGGGGGGCAGCTCTCCCCGGTCTAACCAGGCGAGGTAGTCGTCGCGCCAGTCCCGTGGAGGGGGCGGGAGTTCGTCGATCTCTATCGCTTCGGCCTCGTCCGCCTGGGACCCTTCAAGGTCCGAGGTCTCGAGTTCTCCGTTCGAGGGGTCCTCGTCCATTTGCTCGGCGCCCGTGGCCTTCTAGGGGCCAGCCCCCGAGGCTTTTCCAGAAGTTTCGGCAGGTTTGTCGAGGTCGATAGAGGGCTTGGTGAGGTCGCGGGCGAAAACGTTCGGGGGAACGGTGATCCGCCCCAAAGCAATCTTGGCCAGCTCGTCCGCCTCCTCATTGTACTTGCGCGCGATATGGTTGAGCTCGAAGCCAAAGAACTTGTCCTCGAGTTTATGCACTGCGGCGCAGTACGCCTCCATCTTCTCGTCGTGGCAGCTCGTGTTCTTCATCACCTGGTCGATGACCAGCTGAGAATCTCCTCGGATGTCAAGGCGCTTAATGCCGAGCTCGATGGCGATGTGTAGGCCGCTGAGGAGTGCCTCGTACTCCGCCATGTTGTTCGACGCGGGGAAGTGCAAACGCACCAAGTACCGCATGTGCTCTCCAAGGGGCGAAACGAAGAGCAGGCCCACGCCTGCGCCCGTTTTCATCACCGAACCATCAAAGTACATGGTCCAGCACTCAGCTTGGATCTGAGGGGTGGGTAACTGAATGTCGATCAACTCAGCTACGAAATCTGCCAAGATCTGCGATTTGATCGCCTTTCGTGGGGTGTAGGTGAGGGCTTCACCCTTGAGCTCCACGGACCACTTAGCTATCCTACCCGAGACGTCCTGATTGCGCACAAACTCCCCTAAGGGGAAGGAAGACACCACGGTGACAGGATGGGCCTCAAAGTAATGCCGCAGCTTGCGCCGCGCGAGCACCACCGCATAGAGTAGCTTCTGGATCTGGGGGTATCGCGTCTTGGTGTCTGACAACACTTCGCTGATGTAGTAGACCAGCCTCTGGATAGGCAGGGCATGGCCCTCCTCCGTTCTCTCCACTACGATGACCGCGTTGACCAGTTGGGTCGTGGCGGCGACGTAGAGATACAGAGGTTTGCCTTCCTGGGGCGGGGTCAGTATCGGAGCGTGGGCAAGTGTTGTTTTTAAGTATCGAGGGCCTCCTGGGCCTCAGCGATACAGGAGAAACGCTCGCTCTTTCGAAGAAGTCGGTACAGGGGCAAGCCCTTCTCACCGAGACGTGACACGAAGCGACTCAGAGCTGCGAGGCAGCCCCGGACCCTTTGTACTCCCTTCAGATCGCGTATCAGTCCCATCTGCTCAAGGGCCGATACCTTCTCCGGGTTGGGCTCTATGCCTCGCCGGGAGACAATGTAACCCAAGAGCATGCCACGCGGCACCCCGAAGATGCATTTTTCAGGGTTTAATTTAACCCCGTTCGCCCGGAGGCAATCGAACGCAATGCACAAGTCGTTCACCAGGTCGTCCGCCTTCCTGGATTTTACTATGATGTCGTCGACGTATGCCTCAACGGTCCGCCCGATGTGGAGCATACATCGCTGGTATGTTGCCCCAGCGTTTCGGAGACCGAACGGCATCGTCACATAGCAAAACATTCCAAACGGTGTGATAAAGGAGGTCGCGAGCTGGTTGGACTCCTTCATCTTAATTTGGTGGTAACCGAAATACGCATCAAGGAAGCATAGCAACTCACACCCCGCGGTGGAATCAACTATCTGGTCAATCCGTGGCAAAGGAAAAGGAACTTTGGGACATGCTTTATTTAAACCGGTATAATCAATGCACATCCGACACTTCCCATTCTTTTTCTTAACTAGTACAGGATTAGCTAGCCACACTAGATGAAACACCTCCTTGATGATTCCGGCCTCTAAGACCTTTCGCAGCTCCTCTCCGATCGCCCGGTGTTTCTCTTCGTCAAATCGTCGCAGACGCTGAGATACCGGCTTGGTGTTGGGCAGGATATCAAGTGAGTGCTCGGCGACCTCCCTCGGAATGCCCGGCATGTCCGCGGGACTCCACGCAAAGATGTCGGCGTTGGCGCAGAGAAAGTCGACGAGCACCACTTCCTATTTCGGGTCGAGGGTGGAGCTGACCCTCAGCACCTTGCCCTCGGGGGCACTGGGGTCGAGGGGTACAGCCTTGGTGTGCTCCGCGGCCTCGAAGCTGCCGGCGTGCTTGTTGGTGGAGTCGAGGGCCTCGTTGGCCAGCTTCTCCAGGTCTGCCATGAGGGCCTCGTCATGCGCAAGCGCCTCAGTGCGCTCAACGCACTCGACGTCGCACTCGAATGTGTGTTCGAATGACGGGCCCACCGTGATGACGCCTTTGGGCCCTGGCATCTTGAGCTTCAGGTAAGTGTAGTACGGGACCGCCATGAACTTGGCGTAGCAGGGCCGGCCAAGGATGGCGTGGTACGCTCCCTGTGAGGGATATACCCCCCGGGTCCCACACAGAGGGGCTTCATGACATGTATGGGCCCACCCGTGTGGAGATATGGTACGGCGCACGGATCAGGATGAGGTGGCGCCTGAGGAGATATCATCCCATGAACGAAGATCGGTTAGTTAGGAAAGATATTGCTTGAGCAGGAAGGCCAAATCTTGTAATCGGTTAGCTATAGATTCCCTGAGATCTGTAAACCCTGCCCCCCAGGCTATATAAGGGCGGCAGGGACCCCCCTCAAAAACAACTCCATCGGATTCCCAATCGTGGAACCATCAATACAACACACCGAGCACAGGACGTAGGGTATTACGCCTCCCGGCGGCCTGAACCTGGAGAGACCTTGTGTCCTTTGTTCACCATCTAGCTCTAGTCTCGACGATCCCCACCAAACAATCTACCACCATAGCCTACCCCGTGGTGGACTGCCGGTTCATTGCACCGACAGTTGGCGCGCCAGGTTGGGGTTCGCCACGATAGTTGGCGAGCTTGATGGCCGCAGTCAAGATCCCTACTAGTTGCCTTGCCTTCGCCGCGTTGGGAGCGGGAATCCCTTTCGGGAGCCTCAATCCCGTCTCCGCCATCGACGAGCAGGCGGCCGGCTACGTGACTCCTCCTCAGGGTCACATCATCATCGGAGAGATCCCATGCGTTCTCTCCGACACCGTGATCACCACGGAAAAGCCTTCCGGAGCGGTTTCCACACCGCCCGCGAGGAGAAGACCGGCTGCCAGATCCAATCTGGACAAGCCCAAAGCCTGCCGAGTCCTTTTCGGCACGCCGCAGCAAGCCCAGAGGCCAACCCTCCCGGTTCAAGATCTGACGGTCGCAGGGTCATCAAACCCTCCCGCGGACGATCTGGTTGAATCTTTCGACTGGGTCATTAGTCACATGGCTGACACCATCGCCATCTGCGAGGCAACCCTAGGTACCCCGCAGTCCGAGTGCTTTCCCTTCGGGTTGAAGAGCACCGCCGCCTCCGTAATCACGGAGAGGATGAAGCGAAACCTAGTGGCGAACCCTGTACCCGAGCCGATTGAATACCACTCGGACGACGATTCACCACGCTTCGTGAGCGTGGTTCTCTCCCCCAAACGAGAGGTGAACCGCGACGCGTCCCTCCTCCCCATACTGGAAGAGGACGAGGACGGTCAGCTCTGCGACTGGACCACGGATGAATCCGAGGGTGAGTGCCGCTCAGGTCGATCCGCTGGGCGATCTAGCCCCGAGTACGCCTCAGACGGGTCCTTTGCGTCCCTCGAGGCGGCTCTCGGCCTGGACGAAAGCTCTCCCTCCAGTGGGTCCGACGACACGGTCCTTATCAGTTCTACAAGCTCACCCTCGGATCTGTCAGACGGAAGCTGGTCACCTGCCTTTGTCTACACGGCAGCACCAGGGCCCCCGCCGGCAATCTCCGAGGACGAGCGCACTCAGGATAACGAGACGGCCGCACAAAAGGCCGAACGGTTACGGAAGAATGCGGACCGAGCGCGACGGCGCCGAGAGGCCCAGGGCGACGAGGACCTTCAAAGCTCCGACTGCCCGCGCCACAATAGGCGGCGGCGTCGCACCCGCCGCACGACCAGAGTTCAGCCTCGAAGGCTCGAGGATGACTTCACCCTCGAGTACGATGGGCACAAGGTCTACGCGACCCCCAAAGCAAATCTCATTGTGCTAAATGAGGCGGTTGAGAGGATGCCTCCAACTACTACAGACATTGGGCGCATACGGGCCCTGGTGCAGGCCGCTGCGACCCAGCACAACCGCGTCGATCCCTCCCCGCCAGTGGGGCAGGGGGAGATGCAGGGTACCCGCCGCTCGCGCCACAAAAGAGCGCGACGCGACGAAGGTGAAGACTTGCGCGATTGGCTCCACCACCGCGATGCGAGGACCACGATAAACTGCAACCGCGAGGAGCGCCGCCGTCAGGAATCAAGGCGACGCAATGACTACGACAGGGAGCACGGAGCTCCCCATCGCCGGGAAAGACGCGGCGACTCGCAGAGCGGGTACGAAGACTACTACTCGGATTCCTACGAGGAGTCCGGGGATAGCTACAGCTCCTACAAGCGGCCGGCCGACGGACGCCGCGGAGGTCGAGAGGGTGTCCCGTCCTACGACGGCTTCCTCTCCCTCTCGAAAAGGCTACGTCAGGTGACATGGCCCCGAGGTTTCAAATTGCCTGACGTCGACAAATACGATGGCACGTCGGACCCCACGCAATGGCTCCAGATCTACTCCACCGCGGTCAAGGCCGCGGGAGGAAACGCCGACGTGATGGCAAACTACTTGCCCATAATGCTCACGAAGGGGTGCAGAAACTGGCTTGCGGGGCTCCCGAGGAACTCCATTACGTCCTGGGATGACCTTTGAAAGTTCTTCACGAGCCAATACTCCGGCACATGGGAGAGGCCGGGGAACAGGAGGATGCTGGACCAGATCCGGCAACGCAAGAACGAGTCGCTGCGCTCGTACATTCGACGCTTCTCCGAGAAGAAGAACTCTCTTCCTTTCATCGAGGAGCACGACGTCTTCAGCGCCTTCCAGCATGGACTGGCTTACGGCAAGCTGGTGAATAGGTGGGCCCAGAAGCCCCCCAGGACCGTAAACGAGCTCTTCACCACAGCCAACAAGGAGGCTGACGGTGAAGAGGCAGAACGCGAGCAGCTGAAGCACATCAAGTCTCGCTGGGAAGACGATGATTCCCCACGTCCGCGTTGGCCACGCCACGATCCGGACCGAGAGGAAGAAACCTCCCAGCAGGGCGCACGGCGCAACAGGAGGTGCAAGCCGACTGTGGTCGTGGCGGCTGTAGAGTCCGCCCCGAAGCGCATGGACCCGTCTGAGTTCCAGAAGATGCTGGACATGCAATGCCCATACCACAAGAACCATAAGCACTTGGCTCGCGACTGCTTCGGCCTGAAGAACCACTTCTCCGGCAAGGGACGCTCCAAGGGTCCCTCCAAGAACGACAAGGGCAAGGGAAAGTGCGCACCCCCAGCGGACGATGACGAGGACGACTTCCAGGTCGCCGACCGTACGGTCAACATGATCTATGGCAGCCCGGACCAGATCGAGGGGAAGCGCAAAGCTAAGCTCACAGACAGGCTACTGGTGTACGTGGCCCAGCACGGCACGCCCCAGTTCCTGCGGTGGTCGGAAGTCCCGATCACCTTCAGTAGGGAGGACCACCCGGAGGCAGTCGTCAAACCCGGGCGGTACCCCATCGTGTTGAAGCCTACGATTCACAACGTGGGACTTTGCAAGATGCTGGTGGACGGAGGCAGTGGCCTCGACATATTGTTCACCAGCACGCTCAAGGAGTTGGGCCTCACTCCCTTGGACTTGAGCCTGACCGACAAGCCTTTCTTCGGGATCGTACCCAGAGATCCTTCAGTACCACTCGGTCAGATCTCTCTGCCAGGCACCTTTGGCACGATCGAGAACTACCGGACTGAGTACGTCCGCTTCATAGTGGCGGACTTCGAGACAGCCTATCATGGCATACTCGGCAGGCCGGCGCTAGCCAAATTCATGGCGGTGCCCCACTATACCTATACGGTGCTGAAGATGCCTGCGCCAAACGGGGTCATTACCCTCAAAGGTGACTCCAACACAGCCAGTGCATGTGAGAAGGAGAACCTCCACATCGCTACGACCCTGGATCTTTCCAGAGGCACTGCTGAAGTCCTGGCAGCTGCCAGCAAGGTTGACTCGGTAGATCTGGAGATCCCGACCAAGAAGCCGGCGACGGAGGCGATCCAGCGGGAGAAGGAGGCCGTGAAGAAGGTGTCGCTCAACCTCGAGGATCCCTCGATGATGGCGACTATAGGGGCCAACCTGGACCCTAAATAGGAAAGCGTGCTTGTCGAGTTCCTGTGTGCTAACTCCGACATATTCGCTTGGAAACCAGCGGATATGCTAGGAGTACCCAGAGAGCTCGCCGAGCACTCCTTGAAGGTTGACCCGAATGCTAAGCCGATCAAGCAAAAGCTTCGTCGGTTCGCGGCTGACCGCAAGGAGGCAATAGGGGTAGAGGTTACGAAGCTGTTAGCTGCCAAGTTTATCAAAGAGGTGTATCACCCAGACTGGCTGGCTAATCCAGTTCTTGTATCCAAAAAGAATAAGCAATGGAGAATGTGCGTTGATTATACCGATCTCAACAAACACTGCCCCAAAGACCCCTTCACCCTCCCACGAATAGACCAAGTCGTTGATTCCACGGCGGGCTGTGCCCTGCTCTGTTTTCTCGATTGTTATTCAGGCTACCACCAGATTAGCCTGAAGGTCGAAGACCAGATCAAGACGTCGTTCATTACGCCCCATGGTGCGTACTGTTACTTGACAATGTCCTTTGGTCTGAAGAACGCCGGTGCGACGTACCAGCGTGCCATCCAGGTGTGCCTAAAGATGCAAATCGACGTAAACTGTGAAGCTTACGTAGATGATGTCATAGTCCAGATTCGAGACCCAGATAATCTTATCAAGGACTTAGCTGAGACCTTCGCTAACCTGAGGGTTTACCGGTGGAAACTTAACCCGGAAAAGTGCGTTTTTGGCGTTCCCTCAGGAAAACTACTCGGATTCCTTATCAGCAACCGTGGCATAGAGGCAAACCCAGAGAAGATCCACGCGATCACTCGGATGAAGCCCCCCAAATGCCAGAAGGATGTACAGAAACTAGCCGGGTGCATGGCAGCACTCAGCCGGTTCATCTCACGACTCGGCGTACGCGGACTTCCCTTCTTCAAGCTCCTCAAACATCAAAACGATGATTTCAAGTGGGATGAGGAGGCCCAGAAGTCTTTCCTGGAACTCAGGAGCTATCTGCAAAAGGCCCCCATCCTCACAGCACCAGAGCAGGCGGAAACTCTCTACCTATACATCTCGGCTACCACGCACGTGGTAAGCACGGTACTAGTTGTGGAGCGCAAAGAGGAAGGACATGCTTACGCCGTCCAGAGGCCGGTCTACTTCATAAGCAAGGTGTTGACCGACTCTATGGTGCGGTATAATCAGGCGCAGAAACTGCTCTACACACTGTTGATCACCGCACGCAAGTTGAAGCACTACTTCGAAGCCCATAAAATCGTTGTAGTTTCCGACTACCCCATAGGCGACATCCTGCACAACAGAGATGCCATGGGAAGGATCGTGAAGTGGTCCATCGAGTTGGTTGCACACGATATAACTTTCGTACCGCGCAACACGATCAAGTCGCAGGTACTCGCAGACTTCGTGGCAGAGTACACGGAGATCCAGACACCATCCACTGCCGCTGAACCTGAGTACTGGACCATGTACTTTGATGGATCACTCAGGATTAAAGGAGGCGGGGCCGGCATAATTTTCATCTCCCCAACAGGAGAGAAACTGCGATACGTGCTGCAGGTCATGTTCAAGGTTTCGAACAACGCGGCCGAATATGAGGCGGCCCTCCACGGGCTCCGTATCGCCGTATCGCTCGGGATAAAATACTTGATGGTCAAGGACGACTCTGCCCTGGTGGTAAACCAGGTTAACAAGAAATGGAACCGGTCCAGCGAGAAGGTGGACGTGTATTGCGCAGAGATCCGCAAACTCGAAGGCAAGTTCTACGGCCTAGAGTTTCAGCACATACTCCGCGACGATAACAAGGCGGCCGACGAGTTGGCAAACATGGGATCCACGAGAGCCCAGGTACCACCCGACGTCTTTGTCCAAGACCTGATCAAGCCCTCCATCAAGAACCCCGATGCGCAAGTCGATCCATCAGAAGGACTCGGCAAAGTCCTAATGCTCGAACCACAACCTGAGTGGATCTCAGAGATGGTCAAGTACATCAAGGATGGCACACTCCCGAATCCTTTACCAGGTCAGGAAAGGGAGACACGAGCGCTGCACGAACGGATCAGTCACAGGAGCAAGAACTATGTCCTGGTCGGCGACAACCTGTATCGCCGAGGCGGACAGTCCCGAGTACTCCAGAAGTGCATACCGGAGGAAGAAGGATGACAACTCCTAGCGGAAATTCATGGAGGCATGTGTGGCAACCACGCCGGAGCAAGAACCATTGTTGGAAAAGCTTTCCGGTCTGGCTTCTGCTGGCCCACAGCCGTCGCAGATGCTGAGATGCTGGTGAAACGTTGCGAGGGATGCCAGTTCTTCGCAAAACAAATACACGTTCCAGCCCAAGCTCTGCAGACGATACCTGTGTAACAACCCAGAAATCTAAGTTATGAAAATGTGAGAAAATTTGAACTTTTCTTTTGTTGATGATGTGTCACCACATTTAAACCCTCTCTAGCCTCTCTTCCTAAATTCCTAAATAAATAAAACCAAAATTATAAAAATATATATTCAAACTATGGTAAAATATGTGATTTGGAATTCATGGATTTTATTTGGATTTTATTTGAGTGTGTCTTGAATTTGAAGGTATTCAAATTCAAACTATGGTTTAAACCCTAATTCAAATCTAATTTCAAAACCCTATACTAACTTGGGCCAGCTAACCTTCCCTAAAGTTCATCTGATCCCCTTCATCTCTCAACCCAGGATCACTCTTGCACCCGGCCTTTTTCCTCTCAGCCGAATCTGGCCCAGCTCGGCCCATCTTCACCTACTCCCCGCGATAGCTCACCGACAGGTGGGGCCGACCGGGGGGCACTGGTCTTCTTCCCCCGCGGCCATCTTGACCAGGCCGCACCGCACCGCCGCACCTGTGCGCGCGCCCACCCCGGCCAGGGGACAGGACCCCGACCGCGCCTGCGGCACGGACGTCGAGCCAGACAGCCGAGCTAGCGCGCCACCCGGGCTTTTCCCTTTTTACCCTCGCCCATCGACGCGCTCCCGCGTCCGCCAGCCACACCCGTGCCTCCACGTCGGCGTCTGCGCCATAGCGAACCAATAGGGACCCATCCGTGACCCTTCTGCCCTTCCCTCGACGTGCTCGAGCTTCTAAAACCCCGGGCGAAGCCTCTGGAGCAAGGCAACTCACATTTGGGGATCGCCCCCTTTCCTTGTTCCACCGCCGCGAGAGGAGAAGAGGGGAAGGAGGAAGAGGAGAAGGAAGGGAGAAGAGGAGTCCGCGCGCGCGTCGCCACCGCGCCGCCCTGCCGGAGTCGAAGACACAGAAGCCGGAGCTGCTCGTGATCTGGAGGAGGCTGTCCGCGACGAAGCTGTACCGGAGCAGAGAAGCCGCCGCAACACCGCGATCCCCGCCGTCGCCTCTTCACCAACGCGGCCTTCACTGCTACGTCTTCACCTTCGCCCCATCGTGAGCACCGCGCCGGCCTGACTCTTCCCTTCTCCCTTGGTCCTTCCTGTGATGATCAGGAGCGTGCCCCAGCGTCACGCAGCGCCGGCCGTCGTGCCGCGCGCCGAGCTTGAAGCTCCTGTTCAGTCCCTGTCCGGCCTTAGCGCCGCTGTTTCTCTGCAGGTTCCCCTACCCTTGTCGCCGCCGTGCACCCCAACGCGTGCAGGCAGGCCTCCGGCCACTAACTCGCCACCGCTGCCTCCGCCGCGCCGCGCCAGAGCACCACCGTGCTGTGCGCGTCCGCGAGCGAGAGCCGTGACACACCGCCGCTTCCGATGCACGCGAGTGCGCATGCGCACCTGACCCCAGTGCACCCCAGCGCAGGAGCAGGAGCGTCGTGCTGTCGCCGCCATGTCACGCCGGCCGCCTCCGCGTGTGCGGGCACCAGATCACCGCTAACCTGTGTTTGGCAAGCAACCACGCGTGCGCCTGGACGCCGTGCACCCCAGCACTGGCGCCACTGCGTTTTGGCTATCTACTGTCAACCGCTGCATCGCGCTATCGTCGCCACCGCAGTGCCGCGCCGGGCTAACCTCCGTGTCGCGCCGTGTATCGGCCAAACATGCTCCATCCCAGAGCCGTGGCTGCGCCGGGCTAACCATCTAACCCTAGAGGTCGTTGCGCTGCGCTTGCTTGCCTACCGGAGCCACCAGTGCCGCCGCACGCCATCCGCCGTCGCCGCTGCACTCTGCGCCGGTGCACGCCTAGATGGGCGCACTCGCCAGGGAACACCAACGAACCCCAGCCGAGTTCTGGGAGTGTTGGCGCAACCTCCGCAAAGTCCAGGGACCTATGACAGACCTTGGCGATTTCGAACGTTTCGGCCGTCCATCGCATGGGCCTTAGCCCATTAAAGCCCATGTACCGGCCTTTTTCTTTTCTTTCTTGGACTCTGAATTTTGTTCAGGGTGATCTGTTAGACTTAGCTCATTTGGCCCAGTGGGCTAAGTCTAATGGGCCGAATCTGGCCCACTAACCCTTTCGGCCCACCAAGGCCCACTAACTTGTGACGCTGACGTCACGGTGATGTCATGCTGACGTCATCCCTATTTTCAAAATATAAAAATCCTTTTCTGTTTATAAATGAATTTTGGAAATTATTTTATAAATCCTATAATCTTTGAAAATTCATAACTAATTATTTATAACTCCGAAAAATATGAAACCAGTTTCTATATTTTTCTAAAAATGAGACGGTGCTGTTTGTAGGTAGTATGGTTCTGTTTGGATCTTCTAAAATTGGATTTCTTTAGATTTATTGCATAGTTGTTTGTCGGTATTTTAGTGTCTCGTATCTCGTGCTGCACAGACCCGAGCTACAACCAGGAGGAGGCCTACGACCCCGACTACAACCCAGACCAGGACTTCTGACGCCAGCCAGGTGTCATGTCACTCCCAACCATATAGATCCTATGCTTGCTTTAGTTGCTAGTGCTTAATTACTTTTGTTGCATGTTTTTGAATTGCATAGACAATTGATTAGCCATGCCTTGGAATTGTTTATCCTGTCCTTGGAATACCTACTTTTGGAACTAGCTACAGACCCCTAGCTAGTTCCCAACACTATTTCATCCATATATTTTTACCCTTAGTTATGGATGGATCTCAGGTTTGGTCCGAGGTTGGGATACCTCGGAACTCTTGCGTGTGTTTTGGGTAAGTGTGTATCCTTGACGTGTTACCGCGGGAGCGAGCTGCTTTGGTTACTTGTGAACGCCAGTCTAGGGGAGATGCGACCTGGCCTCCCGCCCTAGCGGTGTGTCGGACGGTTGGAGTTGGTGAGTGCTTGCTCCTGCAATTAAGGACCGATCGACAGTTTAACCATGATCTTTGGGCTATTTTCGTACAAATCGCTCGCCTTGTTATGGGCGGGGTTCGGTCCGAGAACTAGTTGGTGGATGGCATCCAGCCTGTAGGCGGACCGGTGTGGTCGTGTGAGGGGGACGGGTTATACCCCCCGAGTAGACGTCGCCCCGGCTCCTCCGGGGATGGTTTCACAGCTTCGAGGCCCTGCTGGCAAGTTTCGCGCCCCAGTCAGGACGAGTCAGGCTCGGAGAGGCAAGAGAGTGCCGTCCACTGCTAGGTCTCCGGTCGTTAGGTAGGGATGTGGATCGGAGGCATCTGATTCTGCCCTATCCGGCGGGTCCAGTTGTACAACCTCTGCAGAGTGTTAAACCTATAGCTATAGTCCGTGTCCACTGGTATGGACAGCCCACGGGTCTGTTACTCTGGCTAGTCTCTTCTTGTGTTGCTTTCTCTCCCCTGAGTGTTGTGAGCCCGGTGTCATGCCGTTGAGACGTGGGGATAGGAGTTGGTGACCCCACGTCGCAGATGAGGGTGGGATGCTGTATCTTGGTTGAGATCCAGTATTTGGTGTTTCTTACCTTGTTGGGGCGTTGACCCCGGAGGCTTTGTCCTCGGAGGTGTGGATCTCTTCGGAGATGGATACCTCTCGGCTATTCTGCTTACCTTGATGTTGCTACCGCTGCTTGCTTAACCTTCTACAGCCATAAATAGGATTACTCATGCATATTAGAATCATTTCTCTTTCGCTTATGCTCTTTGTTGGGAAGCTGACATGACCTACTCGCTTATCGAGTAGATGACGGGTTTTCAGACCAGGAGCCGGACTACGACTTTGAGGACGACGGATGGGAGGACTGAGGCTCGCCCTACACTCGAGTTGCCTGCGGATATGGAGTCTACTTCGCTACATGAGAGCCGTTGCGTAGATGTTTACTCTGCTTGATTCAGTCCTGATGGACTTGTACCCGGCATGTGCCAAAATGATGTACTCAGATGCTTAATTATTATAATATTATGTGGACCTTCAAGTATTTATTCTTGTTGTACGGTACTTTGCTTTACTTTCTGAGACAGGGATTTGCACGTGATAGCCTCCTGGGACTATCACAGAGGTGCAGGGATCGGGTTCCCGTCTTCGGAAACCCGTTTCGTTTCAACCTGTTTCATGGGCCTTCGCGTGCTGGGGACTCGACATGATCGGGCCCTTCAAGAAAGCATCTGGAGGGTACGACCACATCCTGGTGGCAGTCGACAAGTTCACCAAATGGATAGAGGTCAAGCCAATCAAGGCACTCACGGCTGCCAAGGCAGCCGAGTTCATAGGAGAAATCATGCATAGATTCGGTGTCCCTAACAGGATAATAGCCGACCTGGGTACTAACTTCACAGGAAGGGAGTTCTAGGAATATTGTGACGAACTCCTCATCAAGGTGGCACGCGCCTCAGTCGCGCACCCACGTGCCAAAAGCCAAGTCGAGCGAGCTAACGGAGCGGTGCTCGAGGCACTCAAGAAGCGCATCTTCGATCGCCTGAAAAAGTACGCGACCCGCTGGCTACGCGAACTCCCTGCAGTACTCTGGGGACTGCGGACACAGCCGAGTCATGCTACTGGTCAGACTCCTTTCTTCCTGGTATATGGATCTGAGGCAGTGCTCCCCACCGACCTCATGTTCAATGCACCGAGAGTTGAAGTATACGACGAAAACGAGGCTGAGAAGCCGCGGATTGAGGATATCGACAGCATCGAGGAAGGACGGCTCGCGGCAACGATTCAGGCAGCACGATACGCCCAAGCCTTGCGGTGTTATCATGATAAAAATGTGCAGGATAGAGCTTTCTGCGTTGGAGATCTAGTCCTATGCAGGGTCCAAAGCAAGAAGGACATGCGCAAGTTAGCAGCCCCATGGGAGGGGCCATTCATAGTGAAGGAAATCACCAGGCCGGGTGCTTATCGGCTGATGCGGGAGGACGACTCTGATGTGCCCAACTCATTGAACATCAAGCACCTACGCCGCTTCTACCCATAATAAAGCTATGTATCATTTTCTGTTCAAAGTTCTTCGTACTTTATCCATGTTAGCAGTCTATGGCAATGAATTCAGTTTCATGTGTCATGAAGTTTTTTTTACTTCGCTCTTACATCTGCTTACACGCCCTTTCTCACCCAAGTTTCAATTCTGAAACCTGGGGACTGCTTTACATACAGCAAAGTTTTCCATGTTAAGGTACTACGCGTGTATGAGAGTACTCGGTAGGACATGTCTTAAATCGTGGGTCGAGGTTTTCGCCAAGCTAAGGTACTACGCGTGTATGAGAGTACGCCCTCTGCGCTAGGAAACAAAGGCCAACGAGCCTACGATTTCCCGTAATAGAATAACTACCAGAGAAATTAACAGTACAAAGATACCGTCAAAGTAAAGCGCCTACTTAAAAGTACCAAATATCAACGAATCAAAGTACCGGTGCACCCACAGCACCACAAAATATTACAACTTTTAACTTTTAAAGTTTTTATGGCTGGGACAGGAGGGCATCACCATCAGCTTCTTCATTAGCCGCCACCACGACATCGTCGGCAAGCTGCTCCGCCGTGTCCTTCACCTCCTCCAGTAGTAGCTCAGCCTGCTGTGGTGACGTTCCGCGAGCGAAGCCACCGCGGAAGCGATCCACGCTGATCGAGGGGTAGAAGGAGCGGAAGACGGCGAGGCAGCAGCTGGCACTCGCCACACCGACCTCGCGAAGACAGCCGGGGAAGCGCGCCGCCGCCGCCTGGGCACGCTCCAGAAGGGTTGGCGGATGCACCACCGGATCACCGAACTGTCGCACGGAGGAGGACTCGGCAAGGGGCGCAAGCTCGTCCAGGATGGGGCGCAGCGCCTCGCCGAGAGCTTTGAACTGAGCCCTCTCTGATGCCATGCGGGCCTCGAGATCTGCATATCGGGCAAATTGTTTTTGCCGGAAATCTGCTCAACGTCAGGAGCACTTATCGACAAACATTCAGGGATAACACGGGAGTGCAAGGTAACCAACCTGTCTGCTCTTTTCTCGCCACAGCGGCCTGCCTGCACGCCTCCTGGCCGTCCTGCCGGAGCTTCTTCATGCGGCCCCAAAGGGATTTGAGCTCCTCCTCCGCCTTCGCCCGAGCTATTGCCAAGAGATGATCAACACGAAGTACTCGGGCAACGGCGAAACAAAAGCAAAACATAATCAACATACCTTGCTGGTTTTCCTCTGCCACCGCCCGGAGCATCGCCTCGCTCACCTCGGCAGCCGCTTTCTCCTGCCGCAACCTCTCCACCTCCCGGTTGCTGCTGTCTCGCTGAGTAACTGCTTGCTGCTCGAGACGCTCCAACCGGGTGCGCATAGTGGCGTTCAGATCAGCAGCGGTGCCGACGCACTCGAGCACAGCGCTTTTGCGCGCAGACTCCGAGGCCACGGTCTGTCAAGACACAGCAAGAGATCAACCAACTACAGCTAGCAAGCGTTCACAACAACAAGAGGAAGAAAGAATTACCTCGGCAAGCTGGAGGGTCCTCCGCGCAATGGTGACGAGCTCCGCGCGGTTCTCGGCGTCGATCGCCGGATCCCCAAGCACTTCATCCACGCGACTGCCACGAACCTGGGCGACACGTCCAGGGTGTGGCGGGCTGAGACACAGCTGAGGGAGCTCCCGCTGGATCTCCTCGGTGCTAGAGGCTTCAGCCGCAGCAGCGCCGGGAGCTGCAACGTGTCCAGCCCCATGCTGGGGACTGGAGCCACGAACAGCAGCATCAGCAGCGACAGCCGCAGCATCAGGAACCCCTGACGGAACAGCCAGGTGCCCATCAAAAGCACTCGGGCGCGGCGATACCGGGGTGGCAGACGGCAGGGATGACTCGTCAACTTGGGAAGGGAGGTTGCAGGGACCCCTGTTCGTACAAACAAGACATAAAGATCGCTTTTCGATCCTATGTACAAAAGAAAAACAAGGATGGACGATTTCAAGAAAACATACTCGAAGGACACGCGGACACGGGTACGACGTAGAAAACTGGAGCCAGAGGAGGCGGATCGCTTAACCCCACTGACCGCCGCTGTAGGTGCTGGTGACGGTGTTGCAGCGGCAGCCTACGCAGTCTGAGGAGTGGGGTGCGCAGCGTCCGCCACCGGTGGCACTGGGCCCGATGGCTGAGAAAGAAGAGAAGAAGTGAAGTGACCGGTAGGCGTCGGCGCCGCCTGAGCCGTCGTCACCGAGGGAGCTTCGCCGATGTCAAAGGTGAGGGGCACCTCCTCCTCCTTGTCCTTTGACAGAACAAGCTTGCGCCGGCGCACCTCTAGTTCGTCGATCTTGAGCGACCCAAGGGGCGCACGCCGCGCCTCAGGATTCCGGCTGCGCTTGCGCTCCTTGCCCTTGCTGGCCGGTGCGGCACACTTCTCCTCCAGAGCAGGGGCTGCGGGCCGACGGGGCTCAGGCTGGATCGCCTCACCACCACCCGCGACGTGAGCCCTGGCACGCTCTATCTGCTGCAGCTCGCCAAGGCGACCGGCCAAAGGACCCTGCCCGGCCAATGAGCCAGGCACAGGCGCCACAGAGACAAAAGCCCTGCGATCCTACAATTTCGCAGACAAACAAACAGAACCATTTCATCAAACATCTGATGGGCACATGTTCATGCCCTAATGGGCGCCCCATAAAAGAAAAAACCGTTACCTCAGGCGGATAGTTCACCAGGTTGAATGGCTTCGGCGTGTCGCGGTTGGAGATGACAGTGCTGGGAACGAAGCACTGACAGACGCGCTCCTTCAGCTCCATCGCTCTCCCCGGCTCTGTCGCTCGCCGCGCCGTGTCGTGGTCGTCGCCGGCATACTCGTACACCGGGCGCACACTATCCCGGAGCGGCTGCGTGCACCGTACGACGAAGCTTGCCATTACCGCGACGTCAGTGAGCTCGGCCTCCTTCAGCTTCCGAATATGCTCCAGCAGCACGGACACTTGCCCCATCTCTGCCTGGCCAAGTTCTTCATCCTAGCATGGGAGAGGAGTCGATCGCGCGTCGACGTTGCAGGGCACCGCCGGAGCATGGTTGGTGGTGTAGAACCACTCCGAGTGCCAGCCCTTGTTGGAGCTGACGAGCGGCACCAGAATGTACTCAGCAGAGTGCCTCTGCTTGAGCTGGAATCCGGCGCCGCCCACCACTCGGGGCTTCTTGGTGTTCGGGTGGGGCTTCACCCAGAAGAAATAACGAAAAAGATCGAAATGCGGGGCGATTCCAAGAAACGCCTCGCACAGATGTACAAAGATGGATATGTGCAAAATGGAGTAGGGGTTGAGATGGCACAGCTCCAAACCGTAGTAGTAGAGCAGGCCGAGGAAGAAGGGGTGCGCGGGTAGGCCGAACCCGCGGAGGTAGGCCGACTCGAAGACGACAGCGTCGTCAGTCGACGGCGTGGGGAACTCCTCCCCCGCAGCAGGCCACCACCCCTCGACGGCGGACTCGAGCAGCACGCCCCCCAACACCAGGGCGGTGAGGCACTCCCTCGTGGAGACGAAGCGCGCCCACTCCTCGCTCCGCATCGATGACGGAAGCGGGGATGACGACGACAGAGACGGCGAGCGCCTCGCCTCGGAGGCACCGCGCCTCGACTTCTTCGAATGCCGGCGGGGTCCCACTGACGACATCCTCGCTACGCTCGGGGACTCGAGCGGGGAGTGGTCTACACCCTCGCTACGCTCGGGGACTCCCCGGGAGTTGCAGCTTAAATGCGGCGCGGCGGCGGATCTGGATCTGCAGCCTCACCGGAGCCAAATCCAGTGAAGATCGAGCTAATGCGGTGACAGATCCGGCGGATCGAAAGGCGGAGCGGCCGGAGAAGGAAGAGCGGAGAACGGCTGCGTCGTTTCCTATGGGAAGCGAAGTGACGTGACTGTGGGAGCGCATGGCGAGCCACGCCTCTGGGCTGCCTTAAATGCGGCGGAAGGAACGGTGGTCGTGGCGGGCCCCACCACCCGTGCGGTCGCGTCGCCGCAGCGTGAGAGATTCTTCTCGCGAGAAACTTGCGAGTACGACTCGCGTGCGACACACCAGCTCAAGCCTTATCCGTGACGCTTCCGATTCTGGTCGCTGGGCCTTACTGGGCCGTGGTTCCAAACGGGCCAAAGGGTTAAAACCTTCCCTTCTACGGGAAGACACCCTTAAAATTAAAAAGGGCCTTCCAAAAATCATTGGTTGGCTTAAAGCACTCAGAGGCCATGACCCCGAGTCACGTACTGCCAGGTTATCAGATAACCCGCCCTCGAAAATTCATTTTTAACTCCTAAGAGAGTTTCAAATATCTGCTAGCTCATGAGTGTTCTCCCGGAGGCATGCCATACATAGGCCAAAGCTGTTCAGAAGTCACGAATATGATGACTAGGAAAGGTGACCTCACGCGAGTGCTCCGTGAGAACACTGTGGGCCATACGGCAAATTTGGCATAGGGCTGGAGCTCTAACCAAACACCGTACCGGGTCAGATGATCCGAGTGGTACTCTACCACATGGGATGATGGTAATACCGAACTAAATCCTTTTTAGAGCTTCGAAATAGTTACTTTAACTATTCCGAACCTCGGGGACTGCCCTAATGGGCACATCTAGAGATGCGCCCACTTAGCGGCTGAAACCCGCCAACACGATCACCCGGGATCATACCAAGACAAAGTCTCGTTGACTAAAGTCAGGGTCGGGGATACGGTAGGCGAACAGAGGTACCTTTTTTCCAAAGGGGCACCCATTATAGAAGACATCAGGGAGCGGTCGCTTTGATTCTCTTTTGACCCTAGATAAACCTTTTCAATCTTTATCTAGGCTCGGGGACTAAGTGTGTACACTTCGTCTTCGACGAAAGTGTACAATTTCCAATCCCGGATGATCTGAACAAATCACAAACATGGTGAAGAGCTCTCCTCAACCACCCGGCAACCACGAGTTCAGTTTCAAAGACCACTCGGCTGCACTGAAGATCAGATCTGACAACATTCAAAGCACTCGGACGAAAGGCGTTAAGCACTCGGCTAAATGGCGAGGGTGCGCAAAAAAGTACACGGAGCTGAAGATCGAAGTTGCAGTCTGGTTAAGAAGCGCTCAGGGACTGCTGTGGGGGATATACCCTCTGGGTCCCACACGGAGGGGCTTCATGACGTGTATGGGCCCACCCGTGTGGAGATACGGTACGGCGCACGGATCAGGATGAGGCAGCGCCTGAGGAGATATCATCCCATGAACGAAGATCGGTTAGTTAGGAAAGATATTGCTTGAGCCGGAAGGCCAAATCTTGTAATCGGTTAGCTATAGATTCCCTGAGATCTGTAAACCCTGCCCCCCAGGCTATATAAGGGCGGCAGGTACCCCCCTCAAAAACAACTCCACCAGATTCCCAATCGTGGAACCATCAATACAACACACCGAGCACAGGACGTAGGGTATTACGCCTCCCGTCGGCCTGAACCTGGATAAACCTTGTGTCCTTTGTTCACATCTAGCTCTAGTCTCGGCGATCCCCACCAAACAATCTACCACCATAGCCTACCCTGTGGTGGACTGCCGGTTCATTGCACCGACACTCCCCGAAACCCCACCACCTTGAAGGTGAGGACCTCCTTGCGGAAGTTGCTTGGTGTGCCGAAGCAGACGGGCAGGTCGATCTGCCCGAGGGGCTGGACTCGCTTGCCCGGCGCAACACCGTGGAACGGCGACTTGCTGGGCCGCAGCTTGTCCAAGCCGATCCCCATGAGCTCCAAGGTGGAGGAGCACATGATGTTGAGGCTGCTGCCTCTGTCCATCAACACCTTGGAGAACCGTGTGTTGCCGATGATGGGGTTGACAACAAGCGGGTATTGTCTCGGATTAGGGATGTGATCCGGGTGGTCTTCACGGCCGAAGGAGATCATCTCCTCCGACCAGTCGAGGTATGACGGCACGGCCGACTGAACAGAGTAGACCTCTCGACGTTCGCGCCTGCGCTGCCGTGACGTCATATCGACGGTGGGCCCCCCAAAGATGAAGAACACGTTCTCCACCTCCGGGAAACCATCCTTGCCCCCGTCACTCGCATCCTTCTTGGCGTTGTCCTCCTTTGCGGCGATGCGGCTGTAGTACTTCTTGAGCATGTCGCACTGCTCGAGGGTGTGAGCGACAGGGGTCTTGTGGTATGGGCAGAGCTTCTTCAGCATGTCGTCGAAGACCCCGCCTCGAGGGGGACCTCGAGCCCCCTTGTTGGCGGTGTCGATCGCGTTGACCTCTTCGGGGCCCTCATCTTGTTCCATGGGCTTCTTGCCCTGGTTCTTCTTGCCTTTCTTGCCCTGCTTCTGCTTCTTCGAGGGCTTCTTGGGCTTGCTGCCCTCCGCGAGCGCCTCCTCGGCCCGCTTGCCCTTTTTGCCGTCGAAGATCGCCCCCACCGCCTCCTCCTCAGAAGCGTAGCTGGTGGCGATGTCGAACAGCTCGTTGACGCTGGTGGGAGGGTTCCGCCCCAACTCGCGCACCAGGTCCCGGCAAATCATGCCCTCCAAGAAGGCGTGCACGACCTCGGACTCACCGACGCTCGGAAGCTCGGTGCAGCGCTTGGAGAAGCGGCGGATGAAATCCCTCAAGGACTCACCAGCCATCTGGGAGCAGCCTCGGAGGTCCCAGGAGTTCCCGGGGTGCACGTACGTGCCCTGGAAGTTGCCCACAAACGTCCTGACCAGGTTGTCCCAGTCGTGGATCCGGTTCGCGGGCAGGTGCTCGAGCCATGTCCGCGCAGAGTCTGCCAAGTGCAGCGGCAGGTTGCGGATGATCATGGCATCGTCGGTGGCGCCGCCCAGCTGGCACGCTAGGCGGTAGTCGTTGAGCCACACCCGGGGGTCCGTCTCCCCCGAGTACTTGCTCACGGTTGTCGGCTGGCGGAAGCGCGGGGGGATCGAGGCCATGCGGATCGCTCGGTCGAACACACGCGTGCCCGGCGGCTCCGGCGACGGGCTCTTGTCCTCCCGGCTGTCGTATCGCCCACCGCGCCGTGGGTTGTAGCCGTGCGACGGAGTGGCGTCCTGCCTCTTCTTGTTCAGGATGTTGCGGGCGTCGCCATCGTTGGGCGCACCGCGTGTATCCCGAATCCGCTCCTCGGCAGGGGTCCTCTGGTTGCCTTCGTGAACGGTAGGAGCTCGGTGCGGAGTATGAACCGATGCCTCCTGGTCCCTGCCGCCCCCCAGCCTTTGTGACAGACTGACGGCGCTTGCGGGACGCGGAGCTTTCGGCCTGCTGCACCGCAGCCTGCTCGATGAGGGTCTGCGCCTCGCGGTGCAGGTTACGTCCCTCGGGCATCGACGGCTCGGGCATGGCCCGAATCAAAGTCGCCGCAGCCACGAGCTTCTGGCTGGCCCTTGCCAGGTTTGGCATCTCATCTACGTCGGTGTCGGTGTTGATGCGCTCGCGAGCCACGCGTCCCGCAGCGCGCGCCCCCAGTGTCGTGGGGCCGACCTTGTCTTTTTCGAGCGTGGCCTTCAGCTGTCGCAGCTGCTCGCGCTATGTGTTCAGCTTCGCCTCCAGCTCGCGAAGTTGGGCCATCTGCGCGGCGCGCGCCGCGTCAGGTGGCGGTGGTGTCGCCCCCACCGGTGGGGTTACTGCCACAGTGTTGCGGACCGCAGCATCGCCTGCTCCGCCTCCTTCGTCTTCGCCCTCGCCGAGGACGACGACGAAGCATTCACGGGTGGGATCATAATCCCCCTCGCTGGAGTCGTCGGAGCAGGTGAGGCAAGAGGTTGCCGCAGCCAGGAACCGCCTGAAAGCGTCAGGGTCCTGCAGTCTGGAGTAGTCCCACTCTGGCGCCCCACGCCCGTACCCGTACTCCTCGCCGTCGGTGTCGCGGTAGGAATCGTCGGGCAAGGTGGCGACAAGGTTCCGGATGGACATGTAGTGGTGGTCCGGAAGGCCCTCGTATGCAGCCAAGTCGGTGCCGGCCGACGAAGAATATGCCATGGTGGCGCTGTTCATCTCGTGGGGGAATCGTGGCTGCGCAGCCATGACACCTCCCGCGGGGCGCCCCGTGGAGTTCGCCGGTGGAGGCGCGTCGCCTTGCTCTGCTCCGACGGGTGGGAGCTCGCCGGCTTCAACCCCCTGGGGGGAGCCAACGTCCGCTGCTTGGCGCCGCGCCATGCGCGCTCGCCGTGAGCGCTTCCCTGAACGCTTGCGGCGTCGGGGTGGCGGTGGGAACACCGCCAGCATTGGGGCAGCCGCCGTTCCGGGTGGCGCCGCCTTGAGCACGTCCCTGTTGAGGATGCGCATGTGGTAGCCGTTGCCAGTCGCCTGGTAGTGGATGCTCCCAAACCAGATCTCGAATCCGGCTGGGAACGAGTCGGATTCGCCCCAGGCAGGCCTCTCCGACGTCTGCTCGGTGACGATCACCATCGAGAAAGCGGGTGGACGATCACAGCGCTCCCCTACCTGACGCGCTAACTGTCGGTGTCCGGATTAGCACCGGCACCAACTAGTGATTTGCGCTGGGATCTGCTTCTCAATGGGCGGTGCTAAGCTAAAGATGCACGAGGTTTATCCTGGTTCCGACCACGCGGCCGTACGTCCAGCAGGGTGTGCTTGCGCACTGTATTAGCTTGCACCGGTGGTGCCTGTAGAGGGGAGCTACAAGCAAGACGGGAGAGGAGGATATCCCCCCAAGTCCCTACTAAGGTGATTGAGGCGAGTGCCAATATCGAGAACGTGGTAGTGTGTCGTGTCCGGGTGAGTGAGCGTCGTCCCCGCGCAGGGGGCTCTGCCTCTCCCTTTTATAGGCCAAGGGAGGGCAGCAACAACGACGGCAGCCGGTATAGTGGCTGCGTACTAACAGGTATGGCGCCAGCGGTCTTGTCCCGCACGTCATGGTTCCTGGCGCGAGTCGGATGGCGCCTTCCGGCTTCAGCAGGCGGCATGGCGGTTACTGTGACCTGTCCTGCTTTTGACTTCGAGGGGCTGCCCCTGCTAAATCGAGGGCCTAGCCGCCGGGGGAAGGACCGGAGTTGGTGGTGCGGGACTACGGCGTGTCGCCGACCTGTCTGCACAGCGCTGCGTGTCCCGTCGCACAGTGGCAGGTGTGGTGGCACAGCACCGAGGATGGCTGCACAGCGCCCGGGATGGCCATGCGGGCCCGGAGTTGGCGGAGGGGACGTGGTGCACGTCGCCCGTACGGCGGCGTCAGTCGGGACGCACGACCGCTCACCGCCTGTACACCCTTCGAGGGTGCACCTATGCCCGTTCGAGGGTCTTGCTGCAGGGGTGGACGGGAGCAGGTGTTACAGTGCTAGGGAATGACCCCTGCTTGTCTGTACAGGGCCGCACGGCGCCCGCACAGTGCCAGGGATGGCTACACAGTGGCGGGTTAGGCCGCACTGTGGTGGTGTCAGGCGGTCTGACCATGTCAGATGCGCGGCATGGGGGAAGATTCACCCTTGACTTCGGCGTCCCACCGCGGGGCTGGGCATTAAATGATGCTGTCGGGCAGAATGGAGATGGCTGCCAGCTCGAGGGGGGCCGAACCCCTCGAGCGAGGCGGAAGCCTGCTCGAGGGACCGGAGCCCCTGAGCGAGGCTGAAACCAACAAGGATGCCATGCATGCACACCTGCCAACAAGGGAGCCATGCATGCATGCCATGCAAGCAATCCAAGTGAAGCAACCCCCGACGAATCAGAGCGTGACACGTGGACGTCACATGGATCCATGGGCCTACAAAGGCATGCAATTCGCGCCAAAATAGGGTGGACACCGGGAACCGACCTTAGGACCCACAGGGCAGACACCTGGAGAAAGCACAGGCTAGGAGGGCCCACCAGGGGGTCGGCCGACCCCAGGGTTCGGCCGAACCGATCTTGTGTCGGTTCATCCTGGCCCTCCACGTGTTGTCTCCCCATTGGTCCTAGATGCCATTTCCGGGGTGTTTGCAGCCACTCCTCGCCGGTGCCCGGGCCTATAAATAGAAGGAGAGGGGGCTCACTTATGAACCATCCACACTTGCAACACCTCTCTCACTTTTAGTCTCAAGGCTAGGAGGTAGGCTAGAGTAGTTCTAATTCAGGTTCCAAGTCTACTTTGGGATCTAGGTATGAGTTCTCTTATATCTTATTTCATTTGTATGCCTTTGACCTACTTCAGTTATTTATCTATTTCATATAAAGTTGTGTTAGTATACATGAGTGATTTGTTCATGTGTTCTTCACTTGTTCATCATTTAGAGGCTCTTGTTCTTGATGAACAAGGCCTTTCGATCCACTTGACGGGTGACTTTTACATGTTTCTGGTGTTTGTTCATAAGTTAGAGGCTCGTGTTCTTCGTGAACACGACTCTTTGATCCAGTAGAACAGACATAGGAAAACACGAATCTGTTTGTGTACATAACCTGATTTGATCTAATTAGATGACATGACTGCGTTGTATGAAGTCTGTGCTTAAGCTACGGTACTCGGTGTAATTGGCTAGTTTATCTGGTGGCTTGACTTGGGTCACAATAGCCCGGGCCGGTCAAGTCCGGCTAACAACGTAAGCATAGTACTTGGGTTGTGTAGCTACCTTACTTATGAGCTTATCCCACGGTTTGTCTTGGGGTAGGCCGCGGTAGAGACAGCCGTTGGTCCCTCTGAAATCCCCCACGTTCGGATAAGCTGTAGGAGTCTAAAATATAACAACCAGAGTTGTGCAGAAGCAACGCGGGAGGTTATCTCCCCGTGGTACCTGGGTGTTTAAGTCAATGTTCTTCAACGCTAGTGTATCTAACTCGTTCCTACCAGCTTTATGTGTATAGTACATAAGAACCTAGAACTAACTCGTATGTTGCCTCCTATGCCTAGGACCCCTTACAGAGAGAATGAGAGTGTGTGTGATCACACTACCCCCATTATCATATTTTACCCCTGCACTTGAGTGTCTGATTTATTTCCATCTATGATCTATACTCATTGCAATAGTATTGAGCTTGTCAATCCACCAATGCCTTCCTTAGATTCGATACCCTTTGGAATACTCCTTTGGGGAAATGCTATAATGGTACTTCCGTGTGCTTGCGGACTCCTGTAACGTTAAGAATTACCAACCAACATTTCTGGCGCTGTTACCAGGATGGGTTCCAAACCTGTTCTTAGGTGATTGCGTTAAGAAATGTCAACAGGCATTTCGAGGGAGGTCGCCGAGCACTCACTTGATATCATGTCGAACTCCAAGCCGGTGTCTCAGCGTCTACGACGATTTGACGAGGAGAAGCACCGGGCGATCGGAGAGGAGCTGCGCAAGCTCCTGGAGGCCGGATTCATCAAGGAGGTATTCCATCCCGAGTGGCTAGCTAATCCTGTACTAGTTAAGAAAAAGAATGGGAAGTGGAGGATGTGCATAGATTATACCGGTTTAAATAAAGCATGTCCCAAAGTTCCTTTTCCTTTGCACGAATTGATCAGATAGTTGATTCCACTGCGGGGTGCGAATTATTATGCTTCCTTGATGCGTATTCCGGTTACCACCAAATCAAGATGAAAGAGTCCGACCAGCTCGCGACCTCTTTTATCATGCCATTTGGTATGTTTTGCTACGTGACAATGCCATTTGGTCTCCGAAACGCCAGGGCAACATACCAGCGATGTATGCTCCATGTTTTCGGGGATCACATCGGGCGGACCGTTGAGGCATACGTCAATGATATCATAGTGAAATCTAGGAAGGCGAACGACCTGGTGAATGATTTGCGCATTGCGTTCGATTACCTTCAGGCGAACGGGGTTAAGTTAAATCCCGAAAAATGGGTCTTCGGGGAGCGCGTGGCATGCTCTAGGGTTTCATCGTCTCCCAGCGAGGCATAGAACCCAACCCGGAGAAGGTGTCGGCCCTTGAACGGATGGGGCCGATACACGATCTGAAGGGAGTACAGAGGGTCTTGGGCTGCCTCGCAGCTTTGAGTCACTTTATCTCACGTCTCGGTGAGAAGGGCTTGCCCCTGTACCGACTTCTAAGGAAGAGCGAGTGTTTCTCCTGGACCACCGAGGCCCAGGAGGCCCTCGATAAGCTGAAGGCAACACTCGCCCACGCTCCGATACTGACACCGCCCTAGGAGGGCGAGCCCCTCTATCTTTACGTCGCTGCAACGACCCAGGTGGTCAGCGCGGTCATCGTCATGGAGAGGACAGAGGAGGGGCACGCCCTGCCTGTTCAGAGGCTGGTGTATTACATTAGCGAAGTGCTGTCCGAAACCAAGACGTGATATCCTCAGATCCAGAAGCTGCTCTACGCGGTGGTGCTCGCGCGGCGCAAGCTGCGGCACTACTTCGAGGCTCATCCTGTCACCGTGGTCTCCTCTTTTCCCTTGGGGGAGATCGTTCACAATCAGGATGTCTCGGGTAGAATAGCGAAATGGTCTGTGGAGCTCATGGGTGAAGCTCTCACCTACGCGCCACGGAAGGCGATAAAATCGCAGGTCTAGGCAGATTTCGTGGCTGAGTGGACCGACATCCAGCTACCCAGACCTCAGATCCAAGCTGAGTGCTGGACCATGTACTTCGATGGTTCGGTGATGAAAACGGGCGCAGGCGCGGGCGTGCTCTTCGTTTCACCCCTCAGAGAGCATATGCGATACCTGGTACGCTTGCACTTCCCCGCGTCGAACAACATGGCGGAGTATGAGGCCCTCCTCAGCGGCCTATGCATCACCATCGAGCTTGGCATCGAGCGCCTTGATATCCGGGGAGATTCTCAGTCGGTCATAGACTAGGTGATGAAGGACGCAAGCTGCCATGATGAGAAGATGGAGGCATACTGCGCCGCGGTGCGCAAGCTTGAGGACAATTTCTTTGGCTTTGAGCTCAATCACATCACGCGCAAGTACAATGAGGAGGCGGACGAGCTGGCCAAGATTGCTTCGGGGCGAATTATCGTTCCCCCGAACATTTTCGCCCGCGACCTCACCGAGCCGTCCGTCGACCTCAACAAAGCTGCCAAAGTTTCTGCCAAGGCCTCGAGGGCTGGCACCGTGCCCATGGACGAGGACCCCTCGAACAGGGAACTCGGGACCTCAGATCTCGAAGGATCCCAGACGGACGAAGCCGAGGCGATGGAGATCGATGAGCTCACGCCCCCACCGCGGTACTGGCGTGACGAATATCTTGCCTGGCTCGACCGGGGTGAGTTGCCCCCGGACCAAACCGAGGCAAGACGGGTCGCCAGGAAGGCCAAGTCATTCGTCGTCATTGACGGCGAACTGTACAAGTGCAGCACCTCGGGAATCATGCAACGGTGCATCTCCATCCCTGAAGGTCGGGAGTTGATTCAGGACGTCCACACCGGCGAGTGCGGCCACCACGCCGCTCCGCGCACCCTCGTAGGCAAGGCATTCCGCCAGCATTTCTACTGGCCGACGGCGGTCGTTGACGCCAACGAGGTCGTACGCACCAGCGAAGGGTGCCAGTACTACGCGTGTAAGACCCACCTCCCGGCTCACGCGTTGCAGACCATCCCCATCACGTGGCCTTTCGCCGTGTGGGGACTGGACATGGTCGGGCCCTTGCGAAAGGCGCCTGGGGGCTTCACCCATGTATTGGTGGCCATTGACAAATTCTCGAAGTGGATCGAGGTCCGCCCCATCAGCAGCCCCAGGTCTGAGCAGGCTGTGCTGTTCTTCACGAACATCGTACACCAGTTTGGGGTACCCAACTCCATCATAACAGACAACGACACTCAGTTCACCAACAAGAAATTCCTGGAATTCTGCGACAGCTACCACATCCGCGTGGATTGGTCGGCCATAGCACACCCACAGACTAATGGCCAGGTAGAACGTGCCAACGACATGATTTTGCATGACCTAAAGCCGAGGATGTTCAACAAGCTCAATCAGTTTGGCCGAAAATGGATCCAGGAGCTGCCGTCAGTCGTTTGGAGCCTCAGGAACACTCCAAGCAGAGCCACGGGTTTCACCCCGTTCTTCCTGGTCTATGGCGCCGAGGCCGTCCTCCCCACAGACTTGGACTACGGGTCCCCAAGAGTCAAAGCCTACCAAGAGAAGTAGAACCAGCAAGATCGCGAAGACTCGCTGGACTGCGTCGACGAGGCCCGGGACGTGGCGATCCTACACTCAGAGAGGTACCAGCAATCCCTACGGCGTTATCAAGTGCGAAAGGTCCGACCTTGAGACCTCAGCAAAGGAGACCTGGTACTCCGGCTTCGGCAGAAGAATGAGGGTCGTCACAAGCTCACGCCGCCGTGGGAAGGGCCATACATCATCGCCGAGGTCCTTAAGCCCGGCACGTACAAGCTCACAAACGAGAAGGGTGAAACCTCCACCAACGCTTGGAACATCCAACAGCTACATCGCTTCTACCCATAAAAGTTCCAAGTCATTCTGTACATATCTGGCGCCCAAGTCAGTTGTATATACACTAAGGTCGTGAATAAAGATAAGGGAGACTCAGTTTTCTTCTGAAAACCAAGTCCCCCTCGGGGGCTACTATGGGGGGCACCCCCCTGAACAGTCCCATTTTTTCTTGCAAACGTCTTTTCTTTCGAAAATGCTAAGTGTGCAGGGCCTCGAATACTTAGAGAAACAAAAGCAGGGAGCGGGTAACTAAGGCTAGAATCAGACGAGTCCGGGATCGCCTACGCCTCCAGCAGGATATGGCCTCTCTCTCTCTCGCCACTTTACCCTCAGGTTACTCACGAGAGCGATCGATCCCGGCCAAAGTTTCTCTAAGCTACGAGGAAAGCGCAACAACATACACAAACAAGTCGCACATCAGTTTACATACTTAAAAGACAACTTGTTCGATTACAGGAGCCGCTCGGCTCGAATCCTAACTGCAACCTACGGGTTTCCGCGACCGGCTTCTTTCAGGGTGCACCAGGGCTTCTGGCGGCAGCGTCCCTGCCCCCAGCAGCGTACCGGGAAGAGGTCCTCCTCGAACATGTCGGCGAGCTCGGCGGCGGCACCAGTGGCGGCAGCATCGGCTTGATCCATGGCGACGTTCACCCCGTCGTCGTCAAGGTCGTCTGCAACGACGTAGCCCGTAGCCAACGCCGCGTGGTCAACGATGTAATGCGTCGACACCACGCCAAGAGTCTTCTGGACACCAAGTCGAAGAGCGCCCTTCACATGCTCGACGACACGGTTGCCCAGAGCCCTGAGCCGACTAGCCAGCGAGGTCCCCGACGGGCCGGCGTCCCCCTCGATATCCCGGCACACGTCGAGAGCCGCCTGCTCCAAAGCCTCGAACTCCCGCTGAGACGAGGTGTAGGCCACCTGGAGTGCTTCCGCCTGCGTCAGTGACTCCCCTAGGGCCTTCGCAGCCCTGAAACAAGGAAAGGCACGTCAAGAGCGGATCTTGATGAACCTAAAATGACTAGGGACTCGGGGGCTGCGACTTACCCTCGGTCTACCTCTTCTCCGTCTCGAGCTCTGTACGTGTGGTTCCAGCCTCTTGCTGCAGCTGCAGGATCGAGGCGTCCTTCTCCTCAATGGCGGCTTGAAGGGTCTCAGTGGTAGCACTCTCCCGAACCAGCTGCCACTTGCTGGAGCTGGATCTGGGTGTTCGCCGCCGCCACCTCAAGCATCGTGCGCTCTTGTCGGAGCTGGGACTGCGCCTCCTCACGCGCCGTACTGCGCCTCCTCGCGTGCTGCACGCTCCTGCTGGAGCTGGCTCTCGACCCCCGTAAGCGCCTCGCTCTTCTCTCGCAGAGCAGCACCCAGCTTTTCGACCTCTTGGGTCCTTTGCTCGGCCTGGGTCTGCCAGGACCTCGCTCCCTCGAGGGTTGCGCGGTCCTGCTAGAGTTGAGTCCGCGCCTCGGTAAGGGTCGTCTCCCTCTGCGCAAGCCAGGACTGGGCCTCGGCGTGCGCCGCACGTGCCTTTCGAAGCTCTTCATTCGCCGCGACCAGCGCCTCCTCCTTCCCTTGGAGTGCGGCGCTCACCTCCTCAACCTCCTTGGCCTTCTGCGCCGCAGCGGTCCACTGGGTACACGCTCCTCCTCCGCGGGGAGGAGGTTGTAGTCGAACCAGCCGTTGTCCGTCCGCAGCGCCTTTACCATCGCATCCAGGCCGTCGTACTGTGTCCGAAGCCAGTCGACCTCGGAGCACAGCTCGGCAATATAGGTGATTTTCTCACCTGCCTACCTCTACAGCTCCTGCAGAAGGGGGGAGAAAAAGGAAAAGAGAGTCGAATGAAGATCGCACTAACAAAGAAAAGAGAGCTATGTGGTGCTCAAGCAAGCACACTTACCCGAAAGACCTGGAGCGACCTGCCCCCGTGGATCTGGAGGGTGGTGGTAAGGGCATTCTGCAGGGAGGAGCCAAGTTTGTTGAACTCCAGCCATAGATCCCTCTCTGATCTCGCTTCTTCCACCAGGCTTGGTGGGACCTCGGGGAGGTTAAGCTTCAGCTCCCACTGCGGCGCCCCGGCGCTGGTCGTTGGGACCCCGGCACCAGACGTGATGCCCCGGCGCCGGTCGTCGGCGCCTGTGGCACCACACAGCTGTCAGGTCGCACCACCAATACCTCGGGCATGGACCCGAGGGCTGGCGCAGCCGCCACCATCACTTGACCCCAGCAAGGGTCGAATCACCATCAGCAGGAGCCGTGTCCTTCCCACAGCTCTCTGTTTCCCGGATCGCGGCGCGGTCCTGCTCTCGCCCCCAATGGGTCCCTCGGACCACCACTGCGCGGAGGGCCTCTGCCGCCGCCTCCTCTCATCGCTGCGGCCCCGTAGCGGCAGCCTCCGATCGTGACGCCCCACTCATCACCGCCGTAACCACCGTCGACCGCGACGTCCTCGCCGAACGAGGCCTCGTCGTGCGCGGTGCGTCCTGCGCCCCCACCTTGAGCACCTTGGCGGGTGCGAGGCCGGGGACAGTGGGTGCCACACTGGTAAAACCAGAAAAGAGGGGTCAGCGGACGAATCTATGATATCAAGAACGCGAAGAGCGAAACGCTACTCACCGAAGGTCGGAGACGCGCCGCTTGCGCTTCCTCGAGGGGTTCGGGGGCTCGGACCCTGACCCAGCGGGCATCCTAGGTGACGCGCCCTCGTCGAGGGGCGTTGAGCCTGCCTCAGAGGCGGGCGCAACGAGGGCCTCCTCGTCCCCCGCCGTTGGGGCCGGCGTTTCCTCCCACCTATCAGAGATGGTCCGCTCCCCGTCGCTGTCATCCTCCTCCGAATCCGTGTTTATCTGTTCCGGCGGGGGAGAGGCCCTGCTGCTCCCTCACCCGGTACTCCATGTTGAACACATCAATGCGCTCCTGCCTCAACATCTTCCTTTCCCTCGCCCGGTCTGCCTGATCTTTCTGCCTTTGCTGCCTGGCACGATTGGCGGCGTGCGACCTGGGCGTCGGTGGGTCTGATGAGGGGACGTTGACGCGCACTCCCTGTCACCGCGACTGTCGTTAGAACGAAATTGGGGACGAAGCGGGCAAATCGGGAAATCAAATCTCACCAGATCGCGGTGGCCCAGATCCAGGAGCATCACGAACGACCACAAGTCGTCGTCGCTGTGAGCCACCGCCTTGAGGTTCACCGCGCGCCTCGCCCTCGTGGTCGCGTACGCCTGGGCGAGCGCTTCCTCCAGCAGCCGCGAGCTCGCTAAGGCCGCGGGGTCAGTGTCGCTCCTCGTCGTGAAGATAGGGAGCGCCCTCTCCATGAGAGGGATCACACGCTAGTGGTGGAAGTTCGCGATGACGGCCGCCACGGTCAACCCGGCGTCTGCCAACATGCACAGGACATCGGTGAGGGGCTCGAGCTTCTTCTGCCTCGCCGGAGGTGACACCTCGTGTGCCCACGCATCCGGCCTTACCGTAAACACCTTCCCGGTGTACGGCGGGAGCCCGGCGTCGTCGTTGCGCAGGTAGAACCACCCCTTCTCCCAGTCGGAGTTGTTCGACGTCATGGTGCAGGGCAGGTACAGCTCCTTCCTGGAGTCGCGCGCCGCGAACGTGAGACTGCCGGCGCGGACGGCCCTGCGCATCCTCCTCTCCCCCGTGGCGAGCGTGTGGAGTTCCCCTCAGAACAGGTGGACCCACAGGTCACAGTGCGCCCGGATTCCCAAGAATTCCTCGCAGACGGCAACAAAGGACGCCGCCTGCGAGATGGCGTTGGGGGCGAAGTTGTGAAGCTCCACCCCGTAGTGATAGCACAGCCCCCGCATGAACTTGCTTGCGGGGGCGTTGAATCCGCGCTCGTGTAGCCGCACGAAGCTTACGACGTAACCCGGCGGCAGAGACGACTCCCGGTGCGACGCCGGCGGGATTATCCACGCCGGGTTCACCTCTTTGCCAACCGGCGCCAGCTGACAGCCGAGGACGAGCCCCTCCATGGCCTGCTGGTCCACCGACGACCAGGGCCACGGTGCGGCCTACAGTACCCTGATCGCAGCCATGGGCAGAAGGAGCGAGGTGGGTGCCGAGGAGCGAGACGGGGCGGGTGTGCGCGTGCGGATCTGGAGCGGTGGAGCGCACTTCGACGGAGAAGGCGAGGAAGAAGCGGCGCTTGCGAATGGCTAAGGTAAAGAGCTCCTCCCCACGTCCTCTACTTTTATAGAGTAGGGAGGGGACGGAGCACCCGACGGTGCGACGGGCAACCGTAGTTAATGCGGTGGGTGCCGCCTGTCGCTGACGGCTAGCCCCACCACCCCGAAGCTGCCACGCCCACGCGCGTGCGTAGTAATTACCGCACGGTAAACTAGGGGGCACGGCGCCACGTCCCTTCACACCCGTGTGGCGCCCACACCGTTTCGCCTGAAAAGGCGCGCCCACCTCGCCTGCTCCGCACCACGTCAGCCACGACTGAGTAGGCGCGGCGACCAACCGTCCCGCGGCCGAACTCCAAACGCCGGAGGATTCCTTCTCACGTAAGGAAAGCCCCGAGAGCTATCGGACCAGGGATTCGAGCCCGGTGCCTCGAAAGGGTACGACGGACGCCCTGGTCCGAGGAGGTTAAGGTCACGAGGACGCAATCCATCAAACACACCCTCGAAAGCGAACTCGAGGGGGACCCGGGGCTTAGGCTCCCGAGTCATTACTGATCAGCGACTCGAGGCCCGGCCCGCTGAGGGTACGACGGGCGCCGCAGATGCCCCTCGACGTGGAGAGATACTGATCAGTGGTTCAAAACTTAGCTCGACAGCGGTTCGACAAGCGCCACAGATCCAGCAAGAAAGGGGCGCGTGGCGCCCCCGCAAACACCCAACTGATCAGGGGTACGGAGCCCGACCCTCAAAGGGTTCGAACAGGTGCCTCAGATCAACAGAGTCAGGAACAATCAGGGCATGCGCAATCGAGCCTGATCCCGAACGCTAAGTTCGGAGGCGCCCCACACAACGTGTTCAAGGCCAGGACAAAGGCAACCAATTGAGCGATCCCATCGAGGGAGTGCTTCCGCGCCCTCGGTCCCTATCGAACGGGACCGAGCCCTGCTTGGCAAACCTTTGCAAGCACTTGCATGGACGTGTCTCCGGACCACGAGCTGACCCCTATCGAACGGGGCATGGACGTCCACTTGAACTATCCGTTAATAGCTCACCGAGGCATCCGTGGCTCGTTGCCCGCTCGAGGGTAGCATGGACTGCCTCACCCCTCCTCCCTGTGGAAGGGCGCCGAGGGTCGTAATAACAAAGCCGAGAGCTTTACCTGATCGTCCCTGATTGGGCAAGGGCTCGGGGGCTCCTCGCACCACGACCACCCCGATGATCACCTCGCCTAGCCTTATTAATCTGTGGAGGGTTGAGCCACGAGCAAACAAAACAAATCCGACCGAAGACGTCCCGAGATAACTCGATGCTGCTCTGCCCACGTAGATCGCCGATGCCGGCTGAAACATCGCCGAGGCCGGCTGGAACAAACACAGGGCGAGAACGTTACCCGACGCTTTCATCCCCTGCACGAGTGCTCGCACTCCTGCTGGGCTTCGGGGGCTTACACCCGCGGGTGCGCTAGCGCGCCCCCAGGGAAAAACATGCATGATCAAAGGGGGAGGAACCCGCACGTAGCATCCGAGGGCAACATCCTTTGCCGGAATGGTTCCCACTCCCGCAAAGGTTCGGGGGCTACTATCGGGGACGGTCATTAGGGGTCCCCCAACTAAGGGAGTAATCACCCTTGTTAAACGCAATAACGTACGGGCTAATCCCCACAAAACGCAGAAAAGGAAGCAAGGTACGCAGCGGGCCCACGGCCTGATACGGCCTGACAGCAGCCCAAGGCTTTTTCATCAAGGAAATCCGCCAGCGCCCCCGTTCTCTGTCTCGCTCGAGGGTCCCGGCCCCTCGAGCGGGTCTCCGCCTCGCTCGAGGGTCCCGGCCCCTCGAGCGGGTTTCCGCCTCGCTCGAGGGGCCCGGCCTCTCGAGCAGGTTTCCGTCTCGCCCGAGGGGCTCGACCCCCCTCGAGCGAGCGACCAGCTCCGCCTCGCTCGAGGGCACCCCTCGGTCTATGGCACCCTGCCCCATTTCTTCTCTGGCGACGGCATTAAATGCCGGATCCACGACGAGACATCCCGGTCAAAAAGCAAATCCCCCTCCATGCCGCACTGCTGACGGGGCCTGGGCGCCTGACACCACCACTGTGTAGCCACTCCGGGCCCTGTGCGAGCGTTGCGCGGCACTGTGAGGACAAGCTGGCGTCAGTTTGTGCTACTGTGCTACCTACTCCCCGTCCTCCCCCAGTGGTGAGACCCTCGAACGGGCATGGGGGTACCCTCGAAACGTGTACGGACCGCGCACCAGTACACGTGCTGACCGGCGCCGCTGTACGGACGGCGTGCGCTGGTCTCCTCCACCAACTCCGGCGTCACGCGGCCATCCCTGGCGCTGTGTGGCCAACCCTGGGGCTGTGCACGGCCAACCCCGGTGCTATGCCGCCATCCCTGTCACTGTGCGACAGAATGCGCGGTACTGTGCGGACAGGCCGATGATGTCCCACGACCCTGTGCGGCCAACTCTCGTCCTTCCTCCAGCAATCGGACCCTCGAGTTAGCAGGAGCATCCCCCTCGAAGTCATGGTCGGACAGGCAACAGGAGCCGCCATACCGCCCGCGGAAGCCGGAGCTCGCCGTCAGCTCGCGCCGGGAGTCAGAACATGCGGAGACAAGACCGCCGGTGCCATACCTATTGGTACATGGCCACTGTACAGAACACTGTGCGGTCCTACTGTAACTGCCCTCCCTTGGCTTATAAAAGGGAGAGGCAGACACCCCTGCGCGGGCATGCCCAAACACTCACACACACTCACTCGCTCGCAGCACAACACCCCGTTCCCGATATTGGCACTAGCCTCAATCATCTAGCTGGGACTTAGGGGAATTTCCTCCTCTCCCACCTTGCTTGTAGCCCCACTCTACAGGCACTCCCAGTGCAAGTTAATACAGTGCGCAAGCACACCCTGCTGGACGTACGGCCGCGTGGCCGGAACCAGGATAAACCTCGCCTTCCTTTAGCTTAGCACCGACCATCGAGAGACAGATCCCAACGCTAATTACTAGTTGGTGCCGGTGCTAATCCGGACACCGACAGTATTAAATCGGATCACATAATAGTGGTATCTAAAGTTTAATGAGAACAAAGAATAGTTTTGGGTTTTAAGTAAAGGTCAAGATGTCAAATTGCTCATCTGCAAAGTTCAAAGATGGGAAATATTTTTTCCCACATTCAATATGTAGATAATGTACTACTTGTTAGTAGTAATGTTCAATCTACTATTGGACAAGAAGAAGGTTGTTATAACCTACAGTTTTCGAAAAGAATAATCTCGTTGAAGATCCATTCGCTCTAGCTAGGAATGGAAATTGACTGAGATAAAAGAAAAATGGGTATTAGGATTATCGCAAAGGGCATACTTAGAAAAGAATTCTAGAGAAATATAGTATACATGCGAGAGAGTCTAAGCCTGTCTTATAGTCAAGGGTAATAGTTTTGGAATTTTAGTATTCCAGGAACCAATTTGAGATCGATCGAAAGAAAAGTGGTTCCATATGTTTCAGCTGTTGGAAGCAGAATCGGTGCTCAAGAAAGAATTTACCCTAACATAGCTCAAGTATCCGAGATGTTTTGGCAGAAGTCCAGTCCAGCAAAAGATCACTGGAATGGAGTTAAAGAATGTTTTGCAATCTTGCAAAGTATTATGTAAGCCTCATGCTAAGTTAGAAAGAAACTCGTACTCTCAAAAGTTTGAGAGTAAAAAGAATTAAGATTTTGTGAGATGTTTAGTGAAGCCCACGGTAGCAGGGTTTTAAATACCGAAAAAACCGCTCGGTTTTCGCGAAAACCGCTCCTACCGAGTCGGTTCGGTAGGGAAAATCGCCGGAAAACCGAGGTTCTAGCCGGTCCAACCGAACCTAGAAAAAAAATCCTCGGTTAACCGCTCTGGTTCGCCGGTTAACCGGGCTGCTTCTTTGCCTTCGAAAAACTGGAGCGGTTTCGGTATTGTGAACCCTGCACAGTAGTAGCTAACACTCGCGTTTGGAGTTTTATTGTGGAAAAGCTCCAAAGCAAAATAGTTGTAATGTCATGAGTTACGTATATCCAAAGTTTAGCATGATATGAGGCTACAGGATAGGCTAAATGGTTGAAGAAACCTTTACCTAGATTGATAATGGTAGTCAACAGCATTATACCATTCAAAAGTTCTCTCTTAAGGCAACAAGTCAAGTGTGCTGCCAAACACATTGATGGAAAGTTATATGTTGCAAAAGAGAAAATCCAGAATCACATGATAACATTGAGCGCAAAAGCACCAAGCAATTGCTTGCTAATCCGCTTAACAAAGGCCGACCACCCAAGTCGACATGGGTTTTATGGGAGGCCTTTGATTTCTGGATAACAAAGGGCCCAAGTAAAAGTTAAGGTCTTATTTCACTACAGAAAGGTACATTGTGGCTGTTTAATCTTACATTAACTGATACTTGTTATGACGAGGTACGCCCTACGTACTGATCTGCACTGAGATAAGGATCAAAAGCAAAGCAAACAAAGAGTTAAGTTAATGTTGAAAAGTTAAAAGTATAAGGTAAGGGGGAGAATGTTAGTATTGATCTCATCTGACTTAGTCCAATGACCAAGTCAGCCCCTTGATCACTCCTTGATCGGGGGAGTCAAACCCAACTGGGATGTGGCCCCTGTCGCGCCGACACTATTTATGGCAGGTGGGGGCCGTAGTGGCACGCACGCCGAAACAGATGAGTGCCCACTCGCCCACCTCTGCCACCCTACTGATTTGAGGCATGCCGGACAGCGACGGGAAGCCCACTGCCCCAACTGCCGACGCCACGGACGACATTGAGCGTCTCCGACGGTCGTCACAACACTGCACAGCGACACCGGACTTCATCTACTCCGACGATGCCATCCTCTACTTCCCAATCTCATGGTCATTGTCTCTGTCTCCCTCTCCTGTATCTCTGAATTAGATAGAACTCGAACACCTTGATTCACAACAGAGTACACAGTTCTCTTTCACTGGTCTACTCCTAGATGAACACTCAAATCTATCACATATTAGTATTTTTCTGAATACGAATTTGGATAATTCAGATGTCCAAATATCTGAATATATCCTTAATTCCATCGCCATCGAGATATCCTCTCTTCACAAATGCGAGGGATCCAACACTCTCTTGATCGGCATGGCTATGCACCGAGGCCATTTTTCTGGCAAACGAGCACCCGATTTTCTATGAGGTTTTCTTCGGTACACAATACGACCTGTACGACCAGTTGGAAAATGACTCGTATGTAACAGAAAAGGACCTATATGTAAGGATCAGACGGTTGAGATTAATTCTATACGACCGGTTTTTTAGCTGTCGTACGGTAGTATTCAAAGGTCGTACTGGTAGTTAAAGGGTATTATCGGAAATGTAAAATGTTATTTTTGTAATATATAAAAACAGAGGGAGGAGGTGTGCACAGGTGGACCGGGTGGGTAGCGGGGAATTTTTTTTCTAAAATATATATCAACCAAATTACCATTTTACCCTTAGAGAAAAAACCGAAGAAACCGACAATACGACCGTACTCCGTACGACCGTTGGAACGTATTGTGTTTCGAAGGTCGACGTGTCAAAAGGTGTTGAGAAAAGTAGCTGTTGGATATTTGTTTTTGACCTCGGTCACCAAATTGCACGAGAGGAAAATAGGGGGAGCAGTTCCTCACGGCCCTCGTGCTTATCCAACGGTTATAGTCCGTTTTGCCGTGGTCGGAGGCAAGCCTAAGTCACCACGGGCTCGGCCCCGAGTCTACAGCGCCAATATATAAGAGACAGGAAACCGTAGGACGGTTCCCTCTCGCCCATTCTTCCGGTTTTCCACCCGAGACCCCATCACCGATCGCTAAGGGCACTGGAACACTCAGAAGCGCGAGTTCGTCCCCAAGGGTAGTGCCGATGGCGTCCTGAAGGCCGGCGCTACCCCGTGAAGTCGTTGAAGGAGCGACTGCGCTACACCGATCCCGACGCCGTACTCGCCGTCGAGTTCGTGACCGCTACACCAAGTTCCACCGACGAGATGGATCCTACATCCGCTGGTATAAGATACACTCTCATGTTTTTCCGCATTAGTTCATGTATAGGTGTGATCTAAATTGGACTAGTGATCCTAGATTTAAGTTTAAGTGTTGATTACGTTCAGTTTTAACTAACAATTGGTATCAGTTAGCCCTTACTAGTCGTATTAGATCCCCTAATTGAACCCTCAGTCTCCCTGTAAAGATCGGTTAAGCATCAGATAAGGGTGTAGATCGGGTTTCTTTCATGATTAAGTTAAGTTCTTTATTAGATCAGTAAGGCTTCTTTTTAGATTAGTCAAGTTTAAGTTTAATTTCATGTTTTAGTTGTCTAATTTCAAGTTCTAAGCCCCGATTAGTTGATTAGGGTTTCGGTTTCTAGGATTAATCTAAGTTTTTCGCCAGTCAGTAACTTAGTCACGCATCAATCAGCACTTAGAAGGAGGGGAAATGCGAATTAAGATCCGAAAATCAGAAAGCCCCGGCAAAATTCCCCAAATTCCCAAACCCTAGATCCAAAATCCGAAACCCTAACCATAAGACAGAGGCCTACCTGGTCTCGGCGTCCGCGCATGGCCTCAGCTCGCCGTGCGCGACCGCCATCTCCGGCGACCCGCCGTGCTCGCGACATCAATCGTCGCGGCTGGCCGGGATCTCCAGTGCGTGCGCGCATCCGCCTCCGTGGTGTGCGTGCCGCACTTCCTCCGGCGTGCGAGTCGTGCTCCTCCAGGCGGTGCTTCAGTACGAGCCGCCGCCGGCCATGGAGCTCCGGCGAAGCACCTCGACGGGCCGCGCGCGAGACGCACGCGGCGCCGCCGAGAAGGCACGCGGAGCTCCGGCTCAGTCGCGGTCGGGCCCTGGATAATCGAGTCTTGGCCCTCTGCTTGCCGGAAGTGGGGGAGAAGAGGAGGATTAGCCGCCGGCCATGGCGCACGGTGGCGCTCGCCGCCGCCGCTGCGGCTGCTGCTCGGGACCGGGGGAGAAGGGAAGTGATTTAGGGTTTCCTCCCGGGTCATTTTCGCCTCTTAAGCGACGTGCGGACGCCGTCCGCCGTCGGATCGAGCGGACGGTCGCGATTGACGCGGTCGTAAGAGCGGCTCCCAGCTGGGCTGGGCCGACGGCCCACTGCTAAGGAGCTGGGCTAAATGCCCTCTGGGCGGTCTTAGCCGCACAGCCGAGCCGGGCTGAGCCGCGTGCATGAGCCGCGCCGTCAGCCGAGCCGTTGCTCTGAGCCGCGAGCCGCCGAGCCGCGCGAAATAAGTTAAGTAGGCCGCGTTTTTCAGATGGGCTGGGCGTGCTCATGGGCCGTTTTGGGCTTTTTTTTTAGTTTGGACCAGATTTCAGTTCGGGTTCATATTAAGTTTCATGATTTTATTTAAGCATTTTCAGTGCTTTTGTTTTTAAGTTTAAGCATTTATTAATTGCTATTTTAAGCTCAGATTTCATTTGCATAAGTCAGATTAATTTAAGTGGTAGATATTCATGTTACTTCACTGAAATTTAAGTTTAAATCCACCACTATGCTTTGAGATGCCTCTAAATAAATGGAACCAACGAGAAGTTTGTTTAGAGTAAACTTGTGATTAATTCTGACCAAAGTTGTTTTAATCATGAGTCTTAAGATGAATTTCGTTTGTTTTCCCCAACGGTGATGCAAATTGAAGTTCTAATGCGTGATTTTAATCAGACCAACGTAGGGTTATTATCATGCTTTTATGTGCATTTCATTGTATATGATTACTAAGACAAATCTTGTTGATTTTTCAGTGACTAATGTGAACACTGTGGCCTCCTACCTGAACAACATTGAGCCTCTCAATGGAGAGAACTTTCCTGACTGGAAGGGCAAGGTCATGACGTGCTTGGCTTGGAATGATCTTGATATGGCTTTAAGGGAAGATAAGCCTGCAGCACCTGCTACAGGACAGAGTTCACCTGCTCTTGAGAAGTGGGAAAGGTCAGACCGCATGGCTACTATGGTCATGTTGCAGACTATCAGTTCTGGCATCAAAGGTGCCATTCCCACTAAGGATGCTCATGGAGTTGATTTGAGTGCTAAGGCCTTGTTGGCAAAGATTGAGGAGAACTTCAAAAGCTCTTCTAAGACTTATGCAAGCACTCTTATCATGAAGTTAGTGTCATCTCAGTACACTGGTGAGACTGGCATAAGGGAGCACATTATGAGCATGTGTGACATGGCCAACAGACTGAAGGACATGAAGATGGAGATCTCTGATGGATTTCTTGTTCACTTCATCATGACCTCACTACCACCACAGTATTCAGCTTTTAAGATCAACTACAACACAAATAAGAACACTTGGTCCTTAGCTGAGTTGATAAGCTACTGTGTTGAGGAAGAAGAGAGACTTAAGACTGAGAAGATGAAAGATGTGGTGAACTTGGTCCACAACATAACTCTTAGTGACAATACTCCTAAGCATCAGCATGAATCAGGTAGCAGTAAGCAAGGCCAAAAGAAGAATAAGAAGAATTGGAACAAGAACAAGCAGATTGCTCCCAATAACAACAATAAGTTTAAGAAGAACAACAAGTCCAAGGATGGCCGTTTGTTGTGTTCTTTCTGTAAGTCTCCTTTGCATCTTCAGAAAGGCTGTCCAGGCTTTAAGGAATGGCTGAAGCAACAAGGTAATGCTAAAGTTGATGTTGTTTCATTCATTGATGAATTGTTCTTAGCAGATTTCTCTCCTAATACTTGGTGGATTGACTCAGGTGCCACTGTGCACATTTCCAATTCATTACAGGTATTCCGTTCGATCCGAACTATAAGAAAGGGGGAGCGAAGCCTAAGAGTGGCTGATGGAAACGGAGTTGAAGTTGAAGGCGTTGGAAGTTTCACCTTAGAGTTGCCAGGCGGCTTCCAGCTTAAATTAGATGATGTACTTTATGTTCCTAGTTTGAAGAGAAACCTTATTTCCGTTTCTGCATTAGATGATTCAGGACACTTCTGTGAATTTGGCAACAATCGGTGTGTTATTAAGTTTAATTCAATAAGTGTCGGTCTTGCTACAAGGCGAGGCAAACTTTATATGCTCTCTCTTGATGATCCTGTTATGAATGTTACTGATGTTTCACATAAGCGTAAGCGTGATAATGAGACTTCTTCGAAATTGTGGCATTGTCACCTTGGCCACATTTCGAGGGGGAGAATGGAGCGTCTCATTAAAGATGAGATACTTCAACCATTAGATTTCTCAGAATTAGAGCAGTGCATCGACTGCATTAAAGGGAAATTTGCTAAGACAATTAAGAAAGGTGCTACTAGAAGTACGGGCGTTTTAGAATTAATTCACACAGATATCTGTGGCCCTCTTTCAGTAACATCGGTAGATGGTTATGATTCTTTTATAACATTTACTGATGACTATTCCCGTTATGGACACATCTACCCCATTCGTAAGCGTTCAGATGCGTTAGACATTTTTAAGATTTATAAAGTGGAAGTTGAGAAACATCATAATACTTCCATTAAGATAGTAAGATCAGATAGGGGAGGTGAGTATTATGGGAAACATGCTGAATATGGTCAAATTAAGGGACCATTTGCTAAATACTTAGAAGAGAATGGCATACAAGCTCAATACTCTATGCCAGGCGAACCACAGCAAAATGGAGTCACTGAGAGGCGTAACCGTACGTTAATGGATATGGTATGGAGTATGCTCAGTTATTCTAGCTTGCCTGTGGAGCTGTGGATGGAAGCATTAAAGACAGCTGCTCACATACTTAATCGGGTTCCATCTAAGTCAGTTCCCAAGACACCTTTTGAATTGTGGACTGGAAGGAAACCGTCACTTAGTTATTTAAAGGTGTGGGGTTGTCCTACTGAGGCTAAATTATTTGATCCACAGCAAAAGAAATTAGACTCTAAGACGGTGAGCTGCCACTTTATTGGATACCCAGAGAAATCTAAGGGGTACCGATTCTATTGTCCTGGTCGTCACACTAAGTTCTTGGAAACCAGACAAGCTGTGTTCCTAGAGGACTCAGGAATTAGTGGGAGCTTTCCGAGGAGGGAAGTGAGTCTCGAAGAACTGCGGGTTGAGCTGCCTAATCCAGTAGTTCAAGAGCCCACACAGGTGTTTCAGTTTGTATCACCAGTTATTCCTCCTACTTAGATAAGTAGCACCCAGCCGTCTACTAGTGCTCAGCAACCATCTGCTAGTACTCAGCAGCAGCACGAGGTGCAAATTCCTGAGACTCAGGTGCAGGATGCACAAGAAATTCCTCAACCAGTTGCGAACGAACCATTAAGAAGATCGCAACGGGAAAGGAAACGAGTTGTTCCTGATTGTTATGAGTTATATTTAAGTGAAGATAATTATGACATCGGGAAGGTAAGTGATCCTGCTAATTTCAGAGAGGTAGTGTCATGTGAAAATTCCACTAAATGGATTGAAGCCATGGAAGATGAGTTAAGATCTATGAGTACTAATCATGTTTGGGATTTAGTAGAAATTCCTGATGGGGTCAAACCAATAGGCAATAAGTGGGTCTTCAAAACTAAGCTTGACTCTAAAGGGAATATCGAAAAATTCAAAACTAGGCTCGTAGCAAAAGGGTACACACAGGTAGAAGGGGTTGATTACAATGAAACCTTTTCTCCTGTGTCTACAAAAGATTCATTTAGAATTGTCATGACTCTTGTAGCTCATTTTGATATGGAGTTACATCAGATGGATGTTAAAACTGCGTTCCTTAATGGAAATTTAGATGAAACTATTTATATGGCACAACCGGAAGGTTTTGTCATTAAGGGTAAGGAACACATGGGGTGCAGATTAAAGAGATCCATCTACGGACTTAAACAGTCGTCCAGACAGTGGAATATCAGATTCGATGAAACCATTAAGAAATTCGGATTCAGAGAAAGTGAGGTAGATAGTTGTATCTACGTCAAAGCTAAGGGTGGAAAACTCATAATTCTAGTACTGTATGTGGATGACATACTGTTAGCAAGCAACGATAAGAACATGTTGTATGAAACTAAGAATTTTCTTTCATCTCATTTCGATATGAAGGATCTTGGTGAAGCCTCGTATGTACTGGGCATTGAGATACACCGAGATAGAGCCCAAAGAGTACTAGGATTATCTCAGAAAGCTTATATTGAGAGAATGCTTAAGAGATATAATATGGATAAGTGTAGTACATCACCTGCTCCTGTTCAAAAGGGCGATAGATATAATGAAGATCAATGCCCTAAGAATGAGTTAGAAAGAGAAAGAATGAGGAACGTTCCATATGCTTCAGCTGTTGGAAGCTTAATGTATGCACAAGTCTGTACGCGTCCAGATTTGGCATTTTCAACCAGAGTGTTTAGTAGATATCAGAAAAACCCAAGTTGGGCTCACTGGGTAGGTGTCAAGAAGGCATTAAGATACTGTCAAGGCACTAAAGATTACATGCTCACATATAGGAGAACAGATAACCTTGAGGTTGTTTGTTACACTAATGCTGACTATGCTGGTGATGAAGACGATAGAAAATCCACTTCTGGATACGTCTACATGCTAGCAAGGGGAGCAATTTCATGGAAAAGTGGTAAGCAAGGAGTGACTGCTGGATCGACCATGCAGGCAGAATTTGTGGCATGTTATGATGCAACAGGACAGGCATGTTGGCTTAAGAATTTCATTCCGGGATTAAGAATTGTGGATAGTATCTCGAGACCTATCACAATGCACTGCGATAATCAAGCTGCAGTATTCTTTTGCGCAAACGATAAGTTGTCTGGTGCTTCTAAGCACATTGACCTTAAGTATCGTATTGTGAAAGAAAGAAACCGGGACCGCACACTTAAGATTGAGCATATAAGTACTAAGGAAAATATTGCGGATCCGCTCACAAAAGGCATATCACCATCTCTTTTTCAGGAACATGTCCTAGGTATGGGATTGGTGAATAGCCTTGATCAAGTCCTGGTTCAGGGCCGTTAATAAATTTCCCCAAGTAATAAGAATAAAAGTTCTAATAAAGCTTTTCAGTGAGTCTATGGGTTATGCCGTGGTGCTGCTGATGACACATTGGTCTGGAATTCACTGTTCTGCTGAGGAAGGACTTTAGTTTAGTTTATATTAAATTTAAGTTAGTGACCGAATAAATTATTATTAAGTTAAGAATAAAGCTGAATAAAGATTTGTTGACCTTCGGTCAAGGGGGAGAATGTTGGATATTTGTTTTTGACCTCGGTCACCAAATTGCACGAGAGGAAAATAGGGGGAGCAGTTCCCCACGACCCTCGTGCTTATCCAACGGTTATAGTCCGTTTTGCCGTGGTCGGAGGCAAGCCTAAGTCACCACGGGCTCGGCCCCGAGTCTACAGCGCCGATATATAAGAGACAGGAAACCGTAGGACGGTTCCCTCTCGCCCATTCTTCCGGTTTTCCACCCGAGACCCCATCACCGATCGCTAAGGGCGCTGGAAGACTCGGAAGCGCGAGTTTGTCCCCAAGGGCAGTGCCGATGGCGTCTTGAAGGCCGGCGCTACCCCGTGAAGTCGCTGAAGGAGCGACTGCGCTACACCGATCCCGACACCGTACTCGCCGTCGAGTTCGTGACCGCTACACCAAGTTCCACCGACGAGATGGATCCTACATCCGCCGGTATAAGATACACTCTCATGTTTTTCCGCATTAGTTAGCAGCAACCATTTCCTGCCGGAACTCGCGCAAGGAAATGGTGGGGTTTCTGCTGCAACGGCAAGGATGCTGGAGGGAGAACGCGAGAACCGAAGATCCGGACAATTCAGGACGGAATCCATGCCCATAATCAGGTTTTGAAAATGGCGAATTGGGGAGATCAAGATCCATGCACAGGCCACGCAGCTTTGAATTGAACACCCATTGTTTTTTTCTGGGTCCTCCTGTCCTGAGCCACAGTGAATAGTAAACCAAACTGGTATGCGCACACGGCCATTGATCCCTCCAAAGTTTGCACGCTGCCTCGCCTTCCTCTGCCAGTCTGCATACCCCACTCCGCACGCTCGCTCGCTCGGACGCTCCCCCGAGCAGAGAGTCCCGAGCCCAAGAAACCAACCCCCAAAGCCAAAGCCATGATAGGCCACTGCTAAGCACCAAACCTTGGGGAAATGGAGCTGCTCAGTGGCGCAGCGGGAGCTTGGGGAAGCGGAGGCTCGCGAGCAGCCAGAGGAGAGGAGCACTAGCCAAGCCATTAGCTCTGCGCTTACGACTAGCAGCTCAGTGCTACCCTACACTACACTGACATCCATCGATCCGATCGCGCTGCCGAGCACAGCCGCGCAGCGGGAGTGTGTACAAAAGGCCGTGAAGGCGGTAAGGCCAGCCGAGCCGAGCCAGGTAAAGGCGTGTGAGGGAGAAGCGAGAAGCCCGTGAGAGCTTGCTGCTGCGGTGCGGGGCGGTGCAAGGGTTTCGTCTCGTCCGGCCCCCTTCTCCTGGCGCGGCCATGGACGCCTACGAGGCCACCAAGGTGGTGTTCTCCCGGATCCAGGCGCTGGACCCGGACCACGCCGCCAAGATCATGGGCCTCCTCCTCATCCAGGACCACGGCGAGAAGGAGATGATCCGCCTCGCCTTCGGCCCGGAGTCGCTGCTCCACGCCGTCATGGCCAAGGCGCGCAAGGACCTCGGCCTGCTCCTCCCGGCCTCGCCCACCTCCGTCGCCGCCGCGGGGCACGCGCCGTTCCTCCAGCTCCCGCGCCAGAACTCCGGCCGCGCCGGCGCGCCGTCGCCGCTCTCGGTGTCCTCGCCCTCGTCGTGGGCGCACGCGCCGGTGTTCTCGAGGAGCAACAGCACGAGTAATGGCACCGCGGAGGATTCGGCGCCGGGGGCTGGCGACGAGCTGCCTAGCCCCGTGAACGGCGGAGCGGCGCCCTTCTTTCCACAGGGCGGGGACGCGCTCCTGGACGATCTGCAGCTGCAGGAGCAGCTCGCCTTCCTCAACGAGGGCGGCGCGAACCCGGCGCACCAGCTCTCGGGGCTCGACGGCGGGGAGTGCTGGAGCCCCGGCCCGGGCGATGGCGGTGGGATGCTCCCGTTCGGCCTCGGGTGGCCCAACGGCGGCCCCGTCCACCGCCGGAGCGCGTCGGTGAACGAGCTCTGCCTCGGCGGGGGCGGGGGAGGCGACGGATTCGGGTGGAAGCCCTGCCTCTACTACGCGCGCGGGTTCTGCAAGAACGGCAGCAGCTGCAGGTTCGTGCACGGCGGTCTCCCCGACGACGCCGCCGCGCTCGCCGCCACCAAGATGGAAGCCGCCGCCGACCAACAGCACCAGGACTTATTCTTCCGCTCCAAGAGCCAGCGTCTCGGCCCCGCCGCCTTCCCCTACTCCCCCACCGGCTCCCTCCCAGGCTCGCCTTCCGCCGCCAGCAAGTGCCTCAGCTTCCTGCTGCAGCAACAGCAGCAGCAGCAGCAGCACGACAGGTAGAGCCGACGCCTTTGCAAGTTCTGACCCCAAACTCGAATCATTCGCACCAAAGCTCCAGCCTTTTTCGCCTGTGCGCGTGCAGAGCCGCGGCGGCCGCTGCGCTGATGCTTAGCGGCGGCGACGATGCGCACAAGTTCATGGGCCGGCCGCGCCTGGACCGTGCTGACTTCGCAAGCATGATGAACCCCGGCTCGCGGCAGATTTACCTGACCTTCCCGGCCGACAGCACGTTCCGCGAGGAGGACGTCTCCAACTACTTCAGGTATCCATGCACACATGCTAATGTGATGCTGCAATCTTGCTCCAAGGCTGCTGCTTTCTTCGATCGAACGCGATCTGACTGAGGGCTGTGACCCTTGCGCTTCTTGGCAATGCGGTGCAGCATCTACGGCCCGGTCCACGACGTGCGCATCCCCTACCAGCAGAAACGCATGTTCGGGTTCGTCACCTTCGTGTACCCAGAGACGGTGAAGCTCATCTTGGCCAAGGGCAACCCGCACTTCATCTGCGACGCACGCGTGCTCGTCAAGCCCTACAAGGAGAAGGGCAAGGTCCCCGACAAGTACAGGCACGCATTACAAATTGATTATTTGCTTCCGACCACAGCAATGGCGGCCGTGCATGAAGCATGCAGTTGATCGGGCTGACTGATTTGTTGTTCGTCACTTCACAGGAAGCAGCAGCAAGGGGACTTCTCCGGCTGCACGACGCCCACCGGGCTAGACGCCAGGGACCCGTTTGATCTCCACCAACTCGGTAAAAGATTCGAACTTTAGCTTGGTCAAAGTCGCTTTACTATGATATTTGCCATCTTTGGAGCCTGTTAAGTTCCCCAAAATTTTCCTAACTACCCGTCACATCAATCTTCCGACACTGATTAGGAGTATTAATTGTGGATTAATGACAAAACCTATTCCATAACCCCTACCTAATTTTTCGATACGAATCTAACGAGCCTAATTATGAGTTGATTGGACAACGTCATGCTACAGTAAACAATCTCTAATGATGGATTAATTAGGCTTAATGTATTCATCTCGCGATTTCCCGTCTATTCGTGTAATTAGTTTTGTAATTAGTCTACATTTTTTACCTCTAATAGACCTTCGAAGGGACTAAACAGGTGTCTAATGTTTTCACATTGGCGCTGATCATTCATGCCTTGTTTTTTTTTTGTCAGGTGCAAGGATGCTGCAACATTCGAACAGCGCCAATGAGCTTCTGCTGCGGCGGAAGCTGGAGGAGCAGCAGCAAGCTGCCGAGCTTCAGCAAGCCATAGAGCTCCAAAGCCGCCGCCTCATGGGCCTTCAGCTGCTTGACCTCAAGGCTCGCACAGCTGCGACTGCGGCAGGGTCACCACAACCTACGCCAACTGCCAATGCCTTCACCTCCGGGCAACCGGTGAGCACCACCGCAGTCGAGTCGCCACCAGAGTCGGGTATGTATTGCGGCGAGAGCACATTGGTCCCTTCTGTGAGCCCAATTATTTCAAATGTTACTGATCATTGTGAATTTGTGATTCATTGGCCGTTGACAGGCGAGCAGCTCAAGTTGAGCAGCCCCTTTGCTCTGGAGGGGAAGGTCAACAGTGGTGATAAGGAAGAATCTGCTGGCGAAGCAAGCCCCAAAGCTGCCGATAGTGACCACAGGTGGATTTAACTACACCAGAGCACATCACCATCATTCTGCTTGCTTATTATTCCAACACTTAGCTTTCATGAATCATGATCTGATAGACGTTCAACTGGGAAGAGTTAAACTACATTTTAGTGTGTCAAAGCTTGATCTTTGCTCGTTCCATGCAATCTGTAGTGGGGAGCACAATTTGCCGGACAGCCCATTCGCTTCCCCGACCAAGTCTGCTGGGTTTGCTCACGACAGCTTCGCCGGCACCACCGAGATTGAGAGCGCTGCATCCCGTATCAGTGTGCACCCCGGCAACACCACCGATGGCGGTGGTAACCATCTCCGTCCTCCCACGTTGGACATTCCTTCGCCGAGGCCCTACTTCTTCCCCATGCACAGGTGTGTTAAGCCTCTACTTTCTCTGGCCTGCAGATTATTTTGTTATGAACATTCTGTCATCCACCAATGGAATAAAATGAAATGATTTGTGGAATGCAATGAGCAGGCTGTCCTCTGATCACGGAGCGATGGGGATGTAAAGTTCACCATTGGAAGCGAGTGATACCCCAGCCTAATCATAGTAAGCACTATGGCTTCTCTTTATTCCGACTAGCGTTCTCAAATAACAACCTTTTGGCTTTACTAATTATGCTGCCCTTTCTCTTATCTTTTATCTTTTTTTTTTGTTTTCTTTGTCCTTTTGCTGTTTGTGACAGGAATACGAGAAGCCAAGAAAAGCGATGGTGGAATATAGGGAAAAAAGGAGTGAAGAGTCAGCATAGTGTTAGCCCCCTTTCTTTTGTTCATTTTAGTCCCCCCTTGTTAGTGGATAGCTCTACTAAACCACAAGAGAAGATGCCATTAGCCTTGATTAAGAAACGGCGGCATATGCAGTATTGCCAGATATATAATAATATATATATAGACAAGTAATCCAGTGTTACCCCTAGTTAGTAGAAGACATATATACTAGTAGTTGTCCTTAGTATTTACCGGTAGTTGATGCCATCAGCACAAATGATGTTACTGTATCAAGATCCTTGATGTACTACTCTGCAACTACAGCCACCTCCACTAGGTTTACTAAAAGGTGAGGTTAATCCACAATGCTGGTACCAGCCACAGCACACAGGTCACATGTAACACCAGTACAGCTACAGCCTGCCGCAAGCTACAGATATTGTATACAGGAGCCGGTCCAGGGACTGGAGAAGGAGCACATGGCCATGGCAGTGGTCTGTGAGGTATTTTAACTGCAAGATTCCAAGCCATTCCTATGGGGTTAATGTGTAATACAAGAGCAGTCAGCAGTGTGAGATCTCATAAGTTTATCATCTTCAGTAGCTGCTCTGTTTAGTATCACCCCCTGATTAGCAGAGGCAGGTAAACCAGAAAGACAATGTGTGATTATTTTGCTTTTGTTATCATCTGGTCGAGTGGATCCTCAGTGTAGTTGACACCTCTACAGAAAGAATCAAAGTAAAGTGAGAAAGAAAATTTGTACTATGTGCTTTCTGTTCCGCCTCCTTTTTTCTGGGTCTCCATCAATAGGGACTGTCAACTGTGTGCTGATGTTTGCTGGTGTCCTGAGAATCTCAGGATCTCGATGAAAGCCATCGATCCAAAATTGTTGCGCTGATTATTCAGTCGTTTCTACGGAGATAAGGCTCGTAAATCTTCTTATCACAACCTTGACGACATGCGCAATCTGGGTTTGCCATTTTGATAACCATGGGTGTGAGCCTGAACATCTGGGGACAGTGTTGTTTGTCCAAAGATGGTTTTGTTGACCTGATGCGATGCTCGAGGTCGAGGCTATACCACAATGGCAGCATCACCACGATACCTGTTCACATGAATGCATGTCTCGCAACTAATATGCTCCCTGTAGTGAACTAGTGACCTGTAGGATATATATATATATATATATATATATATATATATATATATATATATATATATATATATATATAAATAAATAAAGCTCTCGAGTCCCAAGCCTCAACTAGGTAAGCAAATGTCTGTTCACGCCAAAATCCAAAAAAAAAAATGCTACTCTAATCAAGACAAAATATGATTTTGTGATCCAGCCTGATTTGCTGCTAGGAGTAATAATTTCGCCAACGTGTCGGTCCCGATTGCTACAGCAAAGTTTCGGCTTTGGCCAAATGTTTCGTAGCGCTTCCGACGAAAAACCAGATCGGGGTGGCCCTCTGCCCCGAAGCAGCAGCAAGCGTACGTAGCACAGAGCTCACATGTCGCGGGCTCTCTCTTGAGCCCCCACTACGTTCGCCCTAGATACACGATCTCTGTCTCTCCCGCGAAACACCGTCGTGAAGGATTTTACTAGAATTACCGTGGACGTCGTCGTAAGGACGATGAGAATTACGGTGGAAATCACCGCGACCGGTTCCGTGTCTCACTCCATTGATGGAGTGGGAGTACCTGGTCGTGGTGGCTGCTGTGACGCACGGCACGACCCCGCAGTACACACGCGCGCACTGGAGTTGACCAGTGTCTCCCGTGTCCGTATGTTTCACGCGCGCGGGGCGGCCGCATCTCACCGTGGGGGGTGAAAAGGTGGTGGTGGTGGTGTCCCCACCACGGTGGCAGGGCGGCCGAGTCACGCCCATGTGGCTCTGCGCAGTGTGCCCCCAGCTTTTATCAAGCCCATCAACCGCAACGTACGCGCCGTAGGCCGCTCGCTGGTGGTCCGGCGTCCGCTTGCTGCTGCGCCTGCGCCCCCCGGCACGTACCGGTCGGTTTCTCTCCTCTCTCGCGGGGCGGGGGGGAGGGGGGCCTCCGCCTCTCCCCGGCCTGCCTTCCTGCGCCTGCACACATGCATATGGCGTCCGTCAGTGTGTCATGGAGTCATGGTACAGCTCTTTCTTGACCCGTTTCAAAATTTTGAAACGCCCTCTCGGAACAAAAATCCGAAACCGCTGCGGCTTCATCTGTGTGTCGATCTTTTTGGCGTTGTTGTTGCGGCATGCGACTGAACTGCCGATGATGGCTCGTAATCAGCAGGCAAATTTTGCGCAAAAGGTAGCTTTTGAAAAGTCGAGAGGAGGTGGGGCTCGGACGGACGGACGCTCGGTCCAAAGCCTTTTTTTTTTCCCTGTCAAAGCTTAAGCCCCCCCGCCCCTCGTACTGTAGAGTGCCGTAGGCTCATCGCATCGCAGTAAACAAAGGCTGCAAAGGCCTCTGAATCCCCCCCTCTGGCCTCCTGCACAAGCGCACACACACCCGGCCGGCAATCGTTACCCAATGAACAGGGCCGGACAGGTGGCGAGACACGACAAAGTTAAAGCGGGGCGCGGACGCCGAGGCCGGCCAGGCCGCGGACGAATCCACAAAGAATACTCCTCATCCACAAAACAACACTTTCCTATCCTATTCTTGTCCCGGTTAAACAATCGGCAAAAACACAGGGGGCTCGCCGCAAAACAGCCCCCGGTCAAACCGCGACCAAATCGGGCGGGGGGGTCATTAGTGCAGCGGTGGCCGCGGCCCGGGGCTAATCGTTGTTGTACTACTAGCAGTGTAGGATAGGAGTAGCGTAGCTCTGCGCCTCTGCTGGGGCCTGGGGGGCGGGGCCGAGCAAATACAACTAGCAGGGAGCGCGGCGCCGGCGCCCCCCACCATCACCGCCCCGGCGGGCCATACGCGGGCTCAGGACAAGCAGGCGCGCTGTGACTGTGAGCGAGCGGGACAAGACGTGGGGGCGCGCTAGGCGCCACGCGTGATCACATCCCGGGACCCCGCGTGTCGCCCGGCGCCCCCGCACCGCACCCTGCCTGCCAGGCACGCACGCCGCTGAGCACGGGCACGGCGGGGCGCTGGCCGCTGGGGCGATGGGGGGCTCCGCCGCTCGGCGGAGACGTGTTCGTGAGCAAGGAAGGACGGAGCTCCGAGGAGGCGGGTTCTTGCTGCTTGGCTCGGCAGCTCGGCCCGGCCGCCATACTAGTTTTGTGCGTGCGCATGTGCCGGCATGTGCGGCGGCCCCCGGTTGTCCTCGCCAGTCGCCACCCGTGGCCGTGACGCGGATGCGGATCCCGCGCGGGGGGCGGGCACCTGACCTGCATGTGGGTGTAAAGATTTGGGGGGTGAGCCTGCGGACGGATTTAGCGAGAGCACAGCCTCGTCTTTGTTCCGATCACTCGCTAACCCGACGAGATCCGGTCCGCGATCCCAGCGCGCCGCGCCAGCGCACGCACGTACAGATATCCGTTCGTGTCCATCTAGGTTAGTGGTAGTGGTAGGTTAGGCGATACTACAGTATTCATGCGTCTCTCTAGCGAGCTTTTGGGCGTCAAACGTCACCTACTCCCTCCCCGCGCCTACGGAGTTTGAGTTCGGCCGGGGGCATCGGCTAGCCTGGTCCCTGCACCGGAAACACTTTTTTTTTTTTTGTAGCCGGCTGATCTCCCCCTTTCCGTTGAGGGAACAGAACAGCTGATGCATTTCAAAAAAAAAAAAACAGAACAGAACAGCTGATGCTCTTTTGGGGCAGACTGACGCTCCACACGATGCAGCACGCCCGCCGCCTGCCGGGCAAGCGTGGTAGAAGTCGACAGCCTTGCGCCTCTTCAACGCGCATTTGCGCCGACCAGCGAGTGATGAACTGATGATCATCGATGGATCGTCGTTCATATGCAGGCAAAGCAGAACGGGGGACTCGATCACTGATTCACCGAGGCATGTGCTGGGCGGGCGCCCGGCCGCGGCCGGATTGTGGAGCCAGCCGGTGGCACCATGGCGATCCCCGAACAGTTAGTGGGCGGCCACGTAAAGGTAAAGCACAGTCGCGTACGTACGTGACTACGTGAGCAACAGGAGTTACAGCTAAACACCATGATGCATTGTGCAACTGTAGGGTATATATCCGTATATCCGCGAAGCGACCCGCACGCACCCTTGTCGCGCGGCGACGGCCTTGCATCAGTGAGCTGGTTGTCGTCGATCGAAAGCGATCGGACGGAGCTCCAACGCCGCGTATACATCTACTGCTACTGCTAGTATGTGCTCATACTGTACTGTACAGTACGGTGCCCCCCGCGCGGCGACCCCAGTACAGTATGATGTGCTTGTTTCCTTCTCGTTTAGGTGTGCATTTTGGTGTGTATAGATTTTAAAGTGGCTTCTGCTGATGTGGACATTTGATTTGTTGCGAGAGAAAAATATTACGTAAAGAAATAGAAATATCGTACTAACAACATACAAATCAAACGATGTCATCGCTAACCCAAATGCACGCAGTTTAAGGATTCACCATAATACAACTAGAGGGATGATGTGCTTCTGTCCTTTCTTCTCGTTTAGGTGTGCAACTTGCTTTGCTTGCACTCATGTTCAAAGATATCGTGTGTCACTTCTAGTCGCTAGGCCGAATGCAGGCAGTTTTAGGATTCTAGCGGGTTAAACTTTTAGTATTTACTTGATCCCATCTACGTACTCAATAGTGCTAAATTTCAAAATTTAATCAAGTTTCGTCTTTATGTAATTATTATGAGTTTTATAACGAACTTATAGGCTCTGTTCGGCAGATATTCTACTAATTTGTATGTTCTGAGAGAAAAAATCATAAGTTGTGTAGGACAAGTTTATTCTCAGAGAAAAATACTAAAACCGAATTATGACAAGCCGAACAGGGTTTTGTTAACCCTGCTCGTCAGGTCCCGCCCGGGCTTCCGAAGATGGGTTGGTTCAAACCGCGCATGGGAGACCGTGTGTGCGCCTGCTTCCACCGGCTGACGGACGGATTCCCTTCCGCGGCACGGCGCGGCCTGTACGGTTTGGTTTCTGTTCCCCTCGTGACCGCTGCGGCAGCGGCCCTTGCCGTCTCGGCGCGGCCACCGGTGCGGTGCTGGGGGAAGCGTGCTAGTGCTACTACCACCACCGGCTCTGCGGCTCTGCCGAGCACTGCACGGTTGCCATGTCTGTCGTCACCCGGCATCCCCTCCGCTCCGGGTGCGCTTCGATCCTCGCGCATGCACGTTTCCGGGTTCCACGACGCACGGCACGAGTCGATCGATGCGTGCGCGCCCTCGTGTCGTCTGGGAACGGAAGCCGACGCGCGTTGCCCGCAGCGGCGGCTGGCTGTGCGGCACCGAGGACGGACGTCATGGGCTTTTTTTTCATAGTCCCCAACCGACAATAGTGGGACGGGCTAGGTAAGGCCCATGTCGCTAGAAATTGAAGGTCTGAAAAGCCTAGGCCCGCCCGAGTCTTTTTTTTTTCGAACCGAGGGGAGTCCTCTATTTCTATTACCAGAACGCGGAAATAAACAAATTTTTACAGAAATAGTTCGAAAGGGCTCCAAACCCACACCAGCTTCTGCCCCCGGAAACTCTCCTATCCTGACTCAAGATAGGGGAGCTAAGCAGCACCTAGGTCTCCCGGGAGCACAGGGGTAAAGTCTATCTGGGCACCACACCACAAGTTTGTTTGTTTCCTATTACATCCAAGAGGAACAGCCAAAAGCGAGATCACTACGAAGGCCTTTTTTTGCTTTTTTCGCCTGATGTTGTCTGCTTCAGATCTTCAGGCCTCGTCGTCGTCTCCCGGGCGATCATCCTGCGGCGCCGGGAGCATCCTCGGACCCGCCCTCATCTTCTGATGCGCGAGTAGCCTGTGCGCGATCTTCAGCATCACATCAACCCCCGCCGCGACATCAGCCTGAGCGCCTTCATCGAAAAGTCGTGTCCAGTACGACATAAAAGAACAAGCGTGTAGGACTGCTTCAGCTGGATGTTTGATCATTTTTTTTATCAAAAACTGCTCTGTTGCGGCATTTCTATATTGCCCAACAAATGGCCGAAAGACCAAAGTGATGTATGTTTTCACCATGGGGTATTAGTTGTTGTATCCAAATTTTATACTGTGTAACGTTGCTCGGCACAGTGTTGGAATGGAAGCAAGCTCCCACCATTCCCCACACGCATTTGGCTACTGGGCATTCAAAGAACAGATGATCTGCAGTTTCAAGTTGGCTACAAAACATGGAAGAGGGGTTGCCATCCCAATTTCTCTTAATCATGTTATCTTTTGTAGGTAGGGCATTGTTCTCCAATCGCCAAGTGAAAATTTTGATCCTGTATGGGATTTTAGCTTTCCAAATGTGTTGGAAGCTGCTGCCTGTGTCATCAATGGTCATACACTGATTTGGCAGTGAACTTCTTCGCCCCCCCCCCCCACCCCCATTTCCATTTGACGACATCATCACAATTTTGAAAACTATAATTATATGCCTTGTCAACTATGTGTCTATGTCTAGCCATTGATCAAATAGGAAAGGGGGCAGCCATCTACTGAATCTGAGATGACCTCCCAGAGACAGGAATTGATGCACAGTTATGTCTTTGCTCTCACACAAATCAAACAGCACAGGGGACATGTTGCATATAGGATTTTCAGACAGCCACCTGTCCTTCCAGAAAAGAGTGTTTTTGCCATTTCTAGTATCCACTTGCCTCCCTCTTAAGTAAACATCTCTGACTTTAATCAAATCAGCCCACACTAGGGAATCATCCAATTTACTTTTTATTGTGCTAATTGTATCACTCCTCATATATTTTGCTTTGATTAGCTCCTGCCAGAGTCCTTTCTCAGTCTCTAGCTGCCACCACCATTTGCAAAGTAAGCTTACATTTGTTTTTCTAATTTTTTTAATCCCCAAGCCTTCTTTTTTCTTGCTTTTACAGATTATATCCCATTTGATTAATCTGTATTTTGTTTTGTTGCTTCCTCCTTGCCAGAAGAAGCATCTTCTTTGTTTATCCAAATTATCAGCCACAGTTTTTGGGAATAAGTACATGGACATATGATAGATAAAGGTATTAGTCAGACTGGAATTAATCATGGTAGTTCTCCCAGCCATAGACATGGTCCCACCTTTCCATGTGGATAGTTTTTTCCCATTTTTTTCAGGAGGGGGTTCCAATCTTTCACATGTAGTCTATCTGGGCTAACAGTGACACCTAGGTATTTTATAGGGAAATCCCCTATCTGACAGTTGAACAAGTCTGCCATTGAAGTACATTTTTCCATGTCACCATTTATTAGAATTACTTCACTTTTTGAGAAGTTTATTTTCAAGCCTGACATGGATTCATACAGACAGAGGAGGAGTTTCATATTTCTTGCACTTTCCAAATCATCTTTCAGACACACTATAGTGTCATCAGCATATTGAAGCAAAGCAACCCCCCTGGGTATTAGATTGTCAGCCAGTCCCACAATAAGATTATTTGTCTGAGCTTTTCTAACCATTCTAGTTAGGCAGTCGGCTGCCATATTAAATAGGATGGGAGACAGAGGGTCCCCTTGCCTGACCCCTTTGTGGCTTACAAAGTAAGGACCTAGTGTGTTGTTTAATTTGACACAGATAGTCCCACCAGTCACCACTTGTTTAATCCAGATGCACCATTGTGCATTGAATCCCCTTAGTTTTAAACAATCAAAAAGGACGGCGAAGATCACATGCATCACAAATTCACAAGAAATAACTAGCGTAAGATTTTTTATATGTTGACAATGTGGCATATACATGTAAAACTGTTTGCCATTATAATATTACCACACCAATGGACTTCAGGAAAAAAAATGGCACAGAACATAAAGGAGCAAATCTTCTAAATGCCGGAACAAGCATTCTTTCGTAGTAGACTGGAACGTGAACAGGGGCAGATATCTGTAAAACCGATCCAATATCCACAGATTAGAAGGATGATGGAGGTATTTCAAAAGAGCTGATGTGTTTGTCCATTACCATACCTTGTTCTATAAAGGTCGAAGACATCTGTTCCAGGACTGTACAAAAGAATATCAATTGTGGCCCAGACAGGCAGCATTCTAATCAGAATCTTGAGCTTTTCCACTTGAGTCACAGTACGTATTATCCATGATTCAAGCAGGCCAACAGATTCACAATAAGATGATACCACAATTGCCACTTTATCAAAAAAATCTGCAAGAGGAAAAAGAGGATCACTGCTTGCAATTGAGAACTTCACTTGGTTGTGCTATAAATTTTCTTTTGAAATCTGTGGAAATACTTAGGTTCATTGGGTATCTTCTTGTGGCATTTGTATTGGCAAAAGTTTATCGCAGAATCAAAATGCATTCCTATAGTTTCAACACATGGACTGCGATGTTAGAATAAGGTACTACCAAGTGTAAGAAATCTTTTTCTTTTCATGGTTTCAAATATAGGTTTAGAATAACCTCAAATTGTCATATATATTAAACATGGCTAAGTACCATAAGTCAATTGGAAGTGTATGGAATCAAATATCATAATAGAATTGTACTTAAGTCCAGCTGTACGCTCCTATTTCTTTCTTCCTTCCTTCAATTGACGAACCTTGCTCAGGAAGCTCAAAAAGAAGCTAACAGTTGCAAGGTAAATCTTGATTGAAGTTGCAGATAGCTGCAAAAACAAACCTGCAATACTCCTGTCATAGGGCTTCTTCCAATTCTCTGAAATCTATATACAGGAGAGCCCAAGAGAAAAATACTCACCTAACGCCACAAACAGTGCGGTGATGGTAAAACCCCAGAACTAGCCTTCATGTTTTTGCACTCACACAATAATAGTCCTTGAGATCAATTGAAGACAGCTGTTTCTGTTCCTTTCCTATAACGACCAGTAGGATTCTGAGAAAAATTCAATTCCTCATGTGGATTGCACAGGGCTGGGGGATTGAGGATTGCTAAACAGCACCAATTGAAGAAGAGCTCTTTCTGTTTCCTTCCTATAGCACGAAGCAGGTAAGTGTGACTGAAAATTCAATTCCAAGAAACAAGAGGCTTCTGGGGCTTTTCCTCATGAATCGGCTAAGAAGGCTCCAACCAAAGCAAGATAGCTGGTACCGTGTCAAGTTGAAACAGTTCTTGCAGCGACAACATTTGTTTCACGTTAGTCTTTCAGAGATAACTGACAGGGTTTTTCACAACTGAAGCGAAGGCAGATGCAAGCAGAACAAAGAGTACTGCAGCAATTTATTCGATTTGCGTTGGATCTCTATTTATAATAAAAAACTCAAAAATAATATAAACTAAATTCAGCACAATCTAACCATTGCATGTCTACCTTTGGTCTTCAAAAACAAAGGTTGTTTCGGTAGATTATTTCTGTATTGCCAAAGTTTAAGGAGCAAATTTTCCAGTTTCCAGTATATTTTTTGGAAGCTGGATGCTCAAAGATACAAACAAATCCATCACCTATATACTGTACCTTGCATTCCACAGTTAGAAATACCCCCTCAGTTCTTTTTTACTTGATGCTGCTTAGCTCAAATTTGAGCTAATCAGCATCGTATAAATCAGAACAGAGGAATTAAGGGATGCCAAAAAAGCATTCCTTAGGGGACAATAGCAAACATTAAGTACTAGTGGATGCCAAATGTAGGTTTTATTTTTAAAACTGTGCATGGAATATTAAGAGCTGAAGAGGGAAGTACATCAGCCCAGACAGGATGACAGTCCCACGGTCTCACCATGTAGTTTTGAGACAAATGATAGAGAAATGATGCACATTTATGCCAACATTTCGTTTCATCCAAGAAAAAGGAACAAAGCTGAGGGGAGGGTGTAAGAAGTAATCAACTATCACAGGTAGCAAAATGACAAGGACTCACCAATCTATTTATTGTCAAACTGGGTTAGTATGTTGCTAGCTGAATGTTCTTGTAGCAAGTATTCATATATGCATATTAAAAAAAGTATGCAAATGTCCAAGAATTGTTTGAAACGATCTGTAGTGGTCAACCTGCCTTCCATACTTTCAAATACAAGAACAAGATAAGTTACTGGAGTCAAAAGATTTATCTTGTTTTCCATCTGCCACAAATATTCTTTCTTTTCAACAAAGTTTGCTTTAATTCTCTTACTAATTACAATAAGCTTTGTGCTCTATGGTGGAACACGATGGGGGTAGCGATTAGAAAGATGGCAAAATAATGATCGTATATTCATATACACGGTGATTTAAAATATGTGAAGTTAGAAAAGGTAAGCATAACACTGAAAACTCATCTAGATGTCATTCTTCTGGAGTTTGATATATTTTGAGAAGCTGAAAGTCTGAAAAGCCTGTATGGGTTGAAGGTTCAACATAAAAGATTTAATTATATGCCATAAAACCATCTTTACAACTACGAATCACCATGATCATCCAGATAGTAGGTTGCTGAACCTAGCTAGTTTCACTACTTCTTTATTCCCTACTTCTGTGCAGCATAAAACTGGAATTCAAATGACTTGGCCATAGATGACCCTAAATATTAATTAGTCTGAAACTGTCAAAAAAATAAACAGCAACTGATTGCGCGAACTATGCCTACCAACATTAGTGAAAGATTTCCCCTTGACAAAGTTCACCATTCTCAAAAGAAACGAATATTGGTGGAATCATTACCAACAAGCACGTACTTATGGTCGGGATATTCACTTTCTAACCCATTTTTGCCTGCTCAGTATCCATTGGCGACCATGACTGACCAAATAGATGGCATTGACGGCAAGGGGAGGAGACGGGCGTTACCAGATCGTATGCATACTCGCTGTTGGAATCGAGCTCTGAACTCTACTCACTCACGCACGGACGGAGGTAGAAGAGAACCGGTGCACGAACACAGAAAAAAAGGAGAGGAACGCCCCGGCCGCCGGACGGCCAGTATGTTGGCGATCTTCTTGATAAATTGAACTCGACTCAACCTAGAACACAAGGAGTACACGACCATTTGTAGGCCTCGGCAACACAGCTTCCACACCACCACACTCCGACGAGTTCGGTGCCCACGCACACACGTTCCTGGCAACCCCGGTTTCTCCTGTTCGTGGGCAACTACCTCCACGCACGAACCGGTCTCCGTCCTCATCCGCTAGCCAAGCGGCGCCCATCCCGCTGCTTCCGTGACGCTCTCGTTTTGGCCATCCTTGCCTCCAACAGACGGGCCAGCACGCGCCGCACGCCATGCTCGCCGCGCTCAGGGATACGGCTGCGCCGGCATCCGACCTGATGCGCCTTTCTTCTGTCGCTGGACCCGGACACAAGCACGAACTCGTGCACCAGCAAAGCTCCTAGCTACTGACTCGATCGATCCTAACTTGCTAGCTAACCTGAACGTGAACGCGAACGCACGCACGCACACACACCCAACGCACGCAGCAAGAAGCTAACAACCTAAATGCCACGAGCGCCCACACGCTCGATCGCGACACAGACACGACGCCACGGCCATGAACACCATGGCGTGATTTATTCCTGACAATCTCCCCCTAAACCACGACACCACCACGCGTCCTACCCTACAGGAGCGTTGCCTCGTCGTCGGCGTTGCCGTACAGCACCTGTTCCTTTCTCGGTTTGCGGCACTCCCTCGAGAAGTGGCCACGAACACCACAGTTGAAGCACCGCCCCTTGCCGGAGCTGCAACAGCGCCCGCTCGCACCGGAACGAACGCTGCTCGCCCCGTCCTCGTCGGGGGCGCTGTCATCTCCACGGCCACCGCTACAGCCTCCCTTCTCGCCGCCGCCGCGACGTGTGCCACCGCCGTGCGCCCGCTCCTTGCCGCGCTGGCGCCGCCTCGCCTCCCACTGCTCCTCAGTGAGCAGCAGCTGCTCGGTGTGGCCTCCGTTGGTTGCCTCCTGCTCCTCAGCATCGGCGTCCTCCGCCACCTGCAGCCGGCCGATGAGCTCCTCCATGGACATGGTGTTGAGGTTGTCGAACATCTCCACCGCTACCGCGACTTGACGCAGCTTCTTGGGCACCACACGCAACACCTTCTTGACGACGCGGCTGTCCGGCATCTCCCCGAGCTCGCGCAGGCTGGTGACGAGCTTGTTGATGCGCATGGCGAAATCGGCGACGCTCTCCCCGTCGCGGAACGCCATCGACTCAAATTGTTTCATCAGCCTCTGGATGCTCACGTCCTTCATGCGGTCGTCGCCGGCACAGCTCTTCTCCACCGCTTCCCACGCCTCTTTCGCGGACTTCTGCGCGAGGCCGGCCTTCATCTCCTTCGGCACGCCGCGGATGATCGTCGCCAGCGCGCGCCGATCCTTGGCGCGCTCCTTGCAGGTCGCCTCGACCGCGTCCCACAGCTCCAGCGCCTCCATGCTCACCTGCATGACCAAGGCCCACTCGTGGTAGTTGGCCCTTGTCAACTGCGGGATCTCCACAGCGCCGGGTGTCGCCATGACGCGCTCGACGGCGCTCACGCCCGAGCCCTCCGCCTTGGACGGACTCTCGCCGATCTTCATCGCCTTGGCTCTGGTACAACTTGTTGGAATCGAGCTCTGAACTCTACTCACTCACGCACGGACGGAGGTAGAAGAGAACCGGTGCACGAACACAGAAAAAAGGAGAGGAACGCCCGGCCGCCGGACGGCCAGTATGTTGGCGATCTTCTTGATAAATTGAACTCGACTCAACCTAGAACACAAGGAGTACACGACCATTTGTAGGCCTCGGCAACACAGCTTCCACACCACCACACTCCGACGAGTTCGGTGCCCACGCACACACGTTCCTGACAACCCCGGTTTCTCCTGTTCGTGGGCAACTACCTCCACGCACGAACCAGTCTCCGTCCTCATCCGCTAGCCAAGTGGCGCCCATCCCGCTGCTTCTGTGACGCTCTCGTTTTGGCCATCCTTGCATCCAACAGACGGGCCAGCACACGCCACACGCCATGCTCGTCGCGCTCAGGGATACGGCTGCGCCGGCATCCGACCTGACGCGCCTTTCTTCTATCGCTGGACCCGGACACAAGCACGAACTCGTGCACCAGCAAAGCTCCTAGCTACTGACTCGATTGATCCTAACTTGCTAGCTAACCTGAACGTGAACGCACGCGCACACACACCCAACGCACGCAGCAACGGCCTGTTCGCTTGGCTGGTTGCTGATGGCTGGTGCTGGTTTGTTCTGAGAGAAAAGTACTGCTGACTGGTTGTTGGTGGCTGGTTTTTTCTGAGAGAAAAGTACTGCTGGCTGGTGGCTGATAAGCCAGACGAACAGGGTACAAGAAGCTAACAACCTAAATGCCACGAGCGCCCACACGCTCGATCGCGACACAGACACGACGCCACGGCCATGAACACCATGGCGTGGTTTATTCCTAACAATCTCCCCCTAAACCACGACACCACCACGCGTCCTGCCCTACAGGAGCATTGCCTCGTCGTCGGCGTTGTCGTACAGCGCCTGTTCCTTTCTCGGTTTGGGGCACTCCCTCGAGAAGTGGCCACGAACACCACAGTTGAAGCACCGCCCCTTGCCGGAGCTGCAACGGCGCCCGCTCGCACCGGAACGAACGCTGCTCGCCCCGTCGTCGTCAGGGGCGCTGTCATCTCCACGGCCGCCGCTACAGCCTCCCTTCTCGCCGTCGCCGCGACGTGTGCCACCGCCGTGCGCCCGCTCCTTGCCGCGCTGGCGCCGCCTCGCCTCCCACTGCTCCTCAGTGAGCAGCAGCTGCTCGGTGTGGCCTCCGTTGGTTGCCTCCTGCTCCTCAGCGTCGGCATCCTCCGCCACCTGCAGCCGGCCGACGAGCTCCTCCATGGACATGGTGTTGAGGTTGCCGAACATCTCCACCGCTACCGCGACTTGACGCAGCTTCTTGGGCACCACACGCAACACCTTCTTGACGACGCGGCTGTCCGGCATCTCCTCCCCGAGCTCGCGCAGGCTGGTGACGAGCCCGTTGATGCGCATGGCGAAATCGGTGACGCTCTCCCCGTCGCGGAACACCATCGACTCAAATTGTTTCATCAGCCTCTGGATGCTCACGTCCTTCATGCGGTCGTCGCCGGCACAGCTCTTCTCCACCGCTTCCCACGCCTCCTTCGTGGACTTCTTCTGCGCGAGGCCGGCCTTCATCTCCTTCGGCACGCCGCGGATGATCGTCGCCAGCGCGCGCCGATCCTTGGCGCGCTCCTTGCACGTCGCCTCGACCGCGTCCCACAGCTCCAGCGCCTCCATGCTCACCTGCATGACCAAGGCCCACTCGTGGTAGTTGGCCCTTGTCAACTGCGGGATCTCCACAGCGTCGGGTGTCGCCATGACGCGCTCGACGGCGCTCACACCCGAGCCCTCCACCTTGGACGGACCCTCGCCGATCTTCATCGCCTTGACTCTGGTACCACTTGTTGGAATCGAGCTCTGAACTCTACTCACTCACGCACGGACGGAGGTAGAAGAGAACCGGTGCACGAACACAGAAAAAAGGAGAGGAACGCCCCGGCCGCCGGACGGCCAGTATGTTGGCGATCTTCTTGATAAATTGAACTCGACTCAACCTAGAACACAAGGAGTACACGACCATTTGTAGGCCTCGGCAACACAGCTTCCACACCACCACACTCCGACGAGTTCGGTGCCCACGCACACACGTTCCTGGCAACCCCGGTTTCTCCTGTTCGTGGGCAACTACCTCCACGCACGAACTGGTTTCCGTCCTCATCCGCTAGCCAAGTGGCGCCCATCCCGCTGCTTCCGTGACGCTCTCGTTTTGGCCATCCTTGCCTCCAACAGACAGGCCAGCACGCGCCGCACGCCATGCTCGCCGTGCTCTGGGATACGGCTGCGCCGGCATCCGACCTGACGCACCTTTCTTCTGTCGCTGGACCCGGACACAAGCACGAACTCGTGCACCAGCAAAGCTCCTAGCTACTGGCTCGATCGATCCTAACTTGCTAGCTAACCTGAACGTGAACGCACGCACACACACACACCCAACGCACGCAGCAAGAACCTAACAACCTAAATGCCACGAGCGCCCACACGCTCGATCGCGACACAGACACTACGCCACGGCCATGAACACCATGGCATGGTTTATTCCTAACACTCGCCTCTTTGGATGTCGACTACCACCGTCGGACGGTCCGCCCTGAGTAGCCTCCCGTCGCGGCCACCGTCTGCCGTCCTCTGCCGACGACGGCACCTGGAGCACCTTCGCGCCGAAGTGCCGAACGGGTCATCCATACGGAACCGGAAGAGATGCTTCGGAAGCCAATGCTGCTCCCGCGGGCTCACTGTAGAGGCTGGGCGTCCGCCGCCGACACCCGAAGGGGAGCGGGGCAGGTCGCGTCGCAGAGGGATGGCGGTCACAAAATTTGCACATTAGACCCTCATTTGGATCACGATATTCTCTGTGATCCATTTACTTACATAAACCCCCTCCAAATTGGATCGCGATTAATACTCGCGATCCCACAAACCTCCTTAAACTGGATCGCGATTAATAACCGTGATCCGGTAATTTACATAAGACCCCCTATTTGGCCCCTATATTTTACAATCTACTCCTTTTTGTAGTTCTGTTCCCTTCTCTGACCACGGCGACGCAGCGCTCTCTTCCCGTCCGCCGCCGCCGAGATAGATTGGCTGGCAAGCTACGCCCGGTGAGGCTGCGGTACCCGGCGTGCCGGTTGAGGTGGACAGGCGCCCGTCCAGGAGCTCGGTCACCGGCGGCACGTCATCGTGATCCTTCACCGACAACCTCAGCCGCAGCTTCCGCTGCTGCTGCGACGGTCCCGACAGTGGCGGGGGACGCCACTTCGTGCTGCTCGAAACTGGCGCTGGCAACACCAACGCCGCTAGGAGTTCTCCGAGCTCACCGGAGTTTGTGGTAGTGATGGCGATTGGAGAGGGGTTTTCGCTCTTTCCAACAGGCCATACGGTTAAGATACAGCACGAGCGGCATGAATCGAGTTGAGCGGGCATCCTGAGATCAGGAGGGTGGAACTGCAGAGCAGGGTTTTTTTTACCGACCGCCGGGACAAAACCGCCGCCCGGCGGTTACGGTTTACCGGAGCGGTTTGAGCGTTAACTGCTCCAAACCGCTCGAATTCAAATTTTCAAACCAAAGCACTAGTTCAAACGATTTCGAGCGGCTAACCGCACGGTTTGAGCGGTAAACCGCGCGGTTTGAGCGGTAAACCGTTGGCAGAGACAAAAAAAACCGGCGCAGTGAAGAATTTGGTGTGTTTTCAAATTTGAATTAAAAAATTGGAAAAGATAAGAAAAATTCCTACAAATATTTCAAGGTGCGTAGAATCTAATGGTGTCAAAAAATTTCAAATAATAGTGCATTTAGTATTTTTTTGCGGGCATTAGAAGTTCAACCAGTTCCTTTTTCTTTTTTGGTTGAACTTCTAACGCCCGCAAAGTATACTAAACGAACGAATATTTAGAAAATTTTGACACCATTAGATTCGTGGCAACTTGAACTATTTTTGGGAAATTTTTGAGATTTTTTTATTTTTTTAATTAAATTCACAATTTTGAATCCTGCCGGTTACCAACCGGCCGGAACCGCAACCGTGCCGCAGCGGTTCCGGCGGTTACCGCGGCAAACCGCGCGGTAACGGTCGGTTTGGCTAACCCTGCTGCAGAGTGAAGACTGAAGAGGTGGGAAGGAGAAGACGCATATGCGGATACAGCGATTCTTGCTTCTGTACTAGAGTAGCGCTGTAAAAACAAAGTGGAAATCAGCAAAACCATCGCAGTACTTGTTCAGGAGTTCTGAAAAAAAAACCCATCAGTCCAGGAAACACATAACCACGTTGAGTTCCCGCAGATGGAATCTAGTATTGCTGAATTGTCGAACTCAACTGATGCAAGAAAACAGTGCCGAGTGGAATGGAATCTGTTAGAGATTCATTCGTACACAACTTAGTCCATATTACACAGCACAGCGATCATGCAGCACTGAAAAAGAAACCAAAACATGGCAAATACTACATCACTTGTTAGATCTCCACAGTAGTGCTGTCACAACAATGAAACTCTAATCTAAAATACGTAGTATACAAAGGAATCAGATACTCGCAGCCATTATGGTTTCCATGGCGCCGGTGGCGGTGGAGGTGAAGGGAACATAGGCGGTACTGCAGAGAACATCGTGTTCTTGTCCACCCCACGGCTTTCACCGGACAAAGCTACCAATGCTGCGACTAGACCAGCATTGCCTGCTAGAGTTGCTTCAGTGTAGTTGTAGTTCTTGCGGGCATCTTTGAATCCATCATGGCGATCAGGGCCAGCAACCATGGCTCCAACTATGACATTTGGGTTTGGCTTCTTGGTGTCCCTCCACTTCCACCCTCCTTTGCAGCCATAGTGAACACCGTTCTTAGGGATCGAAGCACCCCGATGGTGAACATGCTTGGGGTAATGTTTTCCGAACCCTACCACATAGCTCATCTTCAAAGGATTCTTTCCTAAGATGTACTCAATCTGATAGAAGGTATAAATTAGCATCAGGGGTTAAAAACTGCTGGAGTAAGATTGTAGTATAAAATGCTACCAGCTTACCTGAGTCCTTGCAAAACCACGAAGAACCTCAATAGAGTAGAAATGGGGGCCGCAATACCACCCAGGGGTATCTGCAGCCTCAAGATAGTCACTGAACAAAGAAGCAAGGAATGCAGCGTTGGCCACATATTGAAGAGGCTGTGGTTTCCCGTGATTTAACTGAATCAAACCACCTGTAATGAAAAAATTCAGTAAACTATTCTAAGAAAGCAGTAGTGATAGTGTAATACACTGACTTGATGCCTATAAAACCTTTTGTTCTGTTGAAAGACTTAAAGATGGGAAGGTAGGAACACATGATAATGCTAGTTTGGTTGTGGAATGTCCTCAACATCTCTTCATACGGATATCCAGGACTCAAGAAAAGCCTTAACCGGCTTAGAAGAACCTGGAATTGAAAATAAAAAAAGGTAAGACAAAGCATGTCAAATGCCATTATTCGTTTAACACCAAACTAGCCATGATTACCACATGACAACATGAGTTTTTTTATTAAAAAAAGTTATAAAGAGTGTTGTGCTATTGTAGAATGCTGTATGGAAACTGAAAGAGTATGGCACTCCAGCTATTAGTACAACATTGCCTGTTTAAAATGATGAACAAACACTACCATGTCATACCTATTGGTCCGGATCTAATTAACACCTATGGGTAAAGGGAAAGTGTGCTATGCATGCACATGCCTAGACAGGACAACGATGAAGATGTGCCCACATCACCCTTAATATATCAACAAAACCCTGACTCACATGCTCTATAATTGGAAACATCCTATTGTTTAACAATAGTTAGTACCTTAAATATGACAGGAGGTTGACCTGGCAATAAATTACTACCACAGTTGAGCAAGTTGATGTATACTTGTAGAATTATAATGATGCAATATATAGGGCAGATGTTAAAATGAAATGCATAATCCAGCAGGTCAACGTAGGGAATGTCTCAACATTTAATTAGGCAATATAAAATTAAGACATTTACCTGTGCACCAGTGAGCTTATTATCCCAGCTGAACACACCATAATCCGGACCACCCCAGAAAGCACCAGCATGCTTTGCAAGCTTGGGGTGTGTGGCCAGAGTCAAGTATGACGAATTGCCAGTCGCAAGGTAAATCCATGAACTACCCCATAAAAACTCATCCCAGTAACTGGTTGAATTGTAGAACTTGGCGGCATCTGAACCACCTGCACTATACCTGCCACGCCGATCCCTTGCAAATTGGAAGAGAGTGGTAGCACCATGTACAAGCTTCTGTGAATAAGCCTTATTGTCCCTGAATACAATGGAAGCTGCAGCTAATGCTGCAGCCATTTCAGCAGCAAGATCCGAACAAGCATGGCAATCGACCACTGGGCGTGGGTAGTCGATGTCCTCTGGCCTCATCCAACAATAATGATCATTAGGCTGTGTAGAACCAGGTGACGATGCAGCACTTCCCACCTGCACCCTCCCCATAAATTTTTAGATTAGCAATGGCCTGGTGGGACAAGAACATAACACCCAGTGCATCACCATTTTTATTTTTACCTGCGCAATGACACGATCAATGCTATTGGCTGTGGAGTTAAAGGTCTTCAAGAAGTAGTCTGCTCCCCATTTGATAATGTCACGGACATGGCCAAGTTCTCCGACAGCCTCGTACTTAGCACTGTACTCAATGACACTCCAGCTAAGGAGGGTCATGGAGAAGGCAGCTGGGAAGTTATACTTGACAGCATTGCCGGCGTCGTAGTACCCGCCGACCAGGCTTCGCCGGACCGCCGGGTCAGAGAGCCCATCCTTCACGCAAGAGTTACCACGCCATGGTACATTGTTGTGCTTCGGAAGCTTGCCAGCTGCAGCAAATTTGAAGAGCGCGGACATGAATGAAATGTGCCTTTGACATTTGAAAATCAATCTTCAAAATGCAGTTTAGGCATTTTTAAGGACGGATCTGAAAGATAAGAGAACCAGGAGCGCTCGTCCTCTCTCCCATTTCAGTTCAGGTAAGGAATCGAGAATATATAACTAGCTAAAACGCCTAAAAGTCCAGCTTTCCAACAGGGGTCAAAATCACCACTAAAAATTTAATCTGCCATATTCTACAATCCTACTACCTAGTAAAAAACAGTCTGCTGACTAAAAAATCACCCACTTTTTATACCAAGATTTCCCAAACGAGGCCTAAACTTGTCGAATCACAAGAGTAATGGCTGGGGACATACAAAACAAAGAAAAACACAAGCATTTCGCACAAGGAAACGCGAAATCCCAAACAGAACAGAAGTGCAGGAAAAGAGCAGCAGGCTCACATCTCTGCGCGTTGAAGAACATGAGCGCCTTGCGCAGCGCGACGGTGTAGTCGTCGGGCGGCGGCGGCGGGCGGTGCCTCCTTGGGATGGCCTTGGCGATCCCGGCCACGACCCCCGCGAAGACGGCTGCGGCGAGGAGCACCCCGAGCGTCCAGACGAAGAACTCACGGCTGACGACGAGGCAGCCGATGTCGACGTACTTCTTCTTCTTCTTGCGGGCCTGGTCCCCGGGCCCCGCCAGCAGCCAGCTCTGCTGCGTCTCGTCGAGCGTCCGCGACAGCGCGCCGCGGTCGATGTCCAGGTTCCGGCTGCGGTCGTCGTCCGTGGCCGAGTCCGGGCACACCTCCAGCGGCCCGCCCCACGGGTCCCTCCCGTACATGCTCATCCCGCCCAGCTAGCTAGCAGCAACAAATGCCGCCGCGCCGGTTGACGTCGACGCCTATGGCACGGCGGCCGCGGGGCGGTTTCCCGGCGTTCTTCCGGCGACGCGAGGGCGAGTGGTGGATGGAAGGGGAACTGGGGGGAGGCGAGCTGGAGGCTGGGGAGCTGTGGGCTGCAATGGGGCAGTGGGATTTGCTGGGAGAGAGGCGGCCGGGCCGGGGTGGGATATCAGCGGTGGTAGGGACGCATGCATGCCTGCTGTACTTTGGCTGCCGGCGTGTTGGGCAGGAGTAGTGTGGAGTTGGGTGTGGGGATGGCGACGGATGCTATTGCTGATTGCTTACGGGATAAAGCAGATTTGTTTTCTTGCTGCCTCATGACCCCGGACTTCGCTGGTCTTCCTCGTCCGGGACGAGCGCGTGCTTTGTGCTAACCTGTTTGGCGCAGGGTCTTTGTTTTATTGCAGTTATTAAGCAGGGGGTTTCGGCGGAGGTTTAGCTGTTTCAGGTTGAGGGTGTGTCTGATTACCCTGCGTTACTTTTGTTAATTGTTTTTAATAAACTGATTCCTCTAGAATGTTTTGCGAATCTGAGTTTGTTGGCTTCCTGCTGCTTCAGTACATTATTTTCCCTTTTTATAATAGAAACGATAACGTCTTCCTACTATTTTTCTCAGTGACCCAAAGTGCTTGTGTAGTTCTGTTGGTGCTTCATGATCACGGTCGCTGTCTCGCTAGATCGCGTTGCACACTTGTACCACCAAGCAGTTCCAACTGTTGCATCTGGTACGTGCCGAGGAGTACGTGTGCAGATGCAGGCACGCGAGTTGAGTGGGTTCGGTGGGGCGTGCTTCGCACCGCCTTCACGACACCTTTGTTCCTCCCGGCATCCAGCACTTGGGCGCCATTGCTCTGTTGCTCGCTCGCTCGCCATCAACGCATAATCCGGAAGCTCCTGGATTTGCTGGCCCTGTTTAGTTTCCGAAATTCTCACCAAAACTTTCACTTAGATGACAGTGATAGTTTATTTTTTTCTCTATATACATGTAACTTAATACAAAAAATTTCACTCATTTCACCAAAATTTCAACCAACTAAACGGACCTACCGCGCTGAAAAAGGGACGACGGAGCGCAGCTAAAACAAAAGCGACGCGGACCACGCACGAGCCTTTCTCCTTGCACAGTTAACGATCTTCTTTTAAAAAGAAAGATGTTTAGCTTAACGAGGGAGGGATCAGACCGTGTCGTGAAAAGACGAGAGGAGATCACGAGGAGGTGATAGGGACGAGACGGCGCCGGCTCTCTCTTGCAAGGCACGAGCAAACGGGACGGGAGGGGGAGGCCGCCGCCATTCATCCATTCCGTCCATGATCCGTCCGGGCTTTTACCGAAAGCGGGCACTTTCCCATTTCTACTTTCGTGGCCGTGCAGCCGCCAGTTTGGGCATTTGGCGTGTCGAGCAGTCGTACGTGAAACCTTGCTGCCGAAGTTATTTTTTGTCGTCGCAGCGCCTCTCTTTTGCTACTACTACTTTCCAACACAACGATGAATTGTTTCGTTGCTCTCGATCGCCCGTGTAGCTGTCGCGGCCGCCCAGTGCGTCGTAGCACGATGGATGGATGGTACCGCGAGCACCCTCGTCTGCTGGTCCGGTAGAGGAACGCGAGCGTACATGCTCCCGTGGTCCAAGCCCAGCAGAGTTGCGGCGTGAATGGATGCGCGCGCTTTCGGACGACAGCTGGAGACAGGCAGCGGGGCGGCGGCGCGGCAAGCGAAGTGCCGGGGCGGGAACCGCGGGGCGGCGTCACGGGCCACGGGAGGCTCGAGTTCAAGGCGTGCCGCGTGCACACGGGGCCCGAGCTTTGAAGGCGCGCCGAGCGAGAGAGGGGCTCGGGCCCTCGGCTGGTGGTCTTCACGTGACGCCGTGGCGGCGGGGGGCTCCGCTCCACCAAAAAGTCGAAGGTTGCCGGCCGACGCGGCCCCGCCCTGCAGCTGCATTTGCGCGTCGCCGCCTCGCCGGATCGGATAGGGCTCCTTGTTGGCTTTACCGTTGTTGCTTTGCGTCTCTTCGCGGCGCGCCGTGTCTGCTGCCACCGGCTCGCCACTACATTGTCCGTCCCACTCGCACCCTCCCGTTATCACTAGTAGTTCATTGTTGTGATCATCACCGAATCACCGGGAATATACACCGCCACAGCCTGAATCCCAAGGAGAGTGAGCCACCACCATGGTCCATGGCTGCTCCCTGTTCGCGTCGAGGAGCATAAAATGGGCTTCAAACTTGACGGGCTGCTATGGGCATGCCCATCTTCTTCCAAAGAGCCCATACAATAATGTAGCCTGGTCCAACCGTGTATTTCAGGCAGTAAAGGGCCTCAAACACACACAACAGAGGGAGGGAACTGACGACGGACGGACGACGGCCGGCCCGCCCACCTGTGCGTTGCTGCTGTTTCTTTGTCCAGCCCGAATTTTTTTTATATTTTTTTTCTCTATTGTGCAAAAATAAATGGTCCGCCATAAATTTTGCAAAACTATACATCTGCCGCCGTGGCCCACGGTGGCAGGGACATACCGCCGTGCGGCACGGCGGTAGGGGCCGTGGCCCACGGCCAGACGTGGGCCCGTAGCGTGCGACGGACATACCGCCGTGGGCTACGGCGGCAGGTCCTAGCGCCGTGGGCCACGGCGGCAGGTCCTAGCGCCGTGGGCCACGGCGGCAGCAGGCTGCCGCCGTGCCCCACGGCGCTAGGAACTGATGCCTATATAACACCGAAATTCAGCCGAAAATGTCATAATAATTCGAAAAAAAAAGAAAGAGAGGGGGAAGAGGAGAAGGGAGTGAGGAGGAAGTGGTGAAGGTGCGAAGCTCTGCCGGTTTTTCGTCTCGTTAGAGGTAATACTCTGGTACTTAATAGTTTGAACTGTGATAATAGTAAAAATATAGTTTTAGTGTAGATCTGCTTAGTAAAAATATAGTTTTAGTGTAGATCTGCTTGGTAAAAATATAGTTTTAGTGTAGACCTGCATAGTAAAATTATAGTTTTAGTGTAGATGGATTAGTAAAATTATAGTTTTAGTGTAGCTCTGAGTAGATATATTTTGTAGTTGCAGATCCACTTGTTAATAGCGGTTTTTTTTCATGCTGTCAGACATGTCGGATGCAGTCAGTGTCAAGTTGTATTTCGGTAATGGGCAGATTAGATATGGTGAACATGGAGTTGACTTGTCAGAATTTAATTCGGTTGACCATGTGATTAGAAGAGCAACCGAAAGAATTTGGGGGTCCATTACCAACTTTTTTTATAGGGCATTCCATGTAGATGCAGAGCAACATGACTTGTCCATTATGGCTCTAATCAACAGGAGTGAGTCAGTATATTGGGAGTTTATGCCACTTCAAGGCACTGAACATTAGAGGAGTTATATCAAAACAGCATGTGAAATTGGTTTGCCTGTGATGTTGTTTATCCAAGTTGTTCATAAGGCTGGGTCTAGTAGTCAAGTGCATGAGGAGGGTAGTGCTGCTCACCAGGGTGAGGCTGAACTACAAGCAGGAGATGGTCCTGCAACTGAGCCACAAGAAGGAGATGGTGCTTCCACTGAGGCAGAAGAAGTAGATGGTGACACACCCTTTGAGACCCGTGGTGAAATTGACGAGGGGGAAGTTAATGAAGAAGTACTCAGGCAGTACGAAATGGAGGCTGATGAGGATGAACGTGGGTTGGAAGAGGACTCCTCAGATGATGAGGATGACCCGCTAGTTCCAAGGGACTGGGACAGTTACAATTTCTCACAGCTATCTGTCAATCCTGGTGAGAATGTGTCCTGGGAGTATAGAGACAATCAGGTTTCTGTTGGCGTCATGTATAAGAGTGCAGTAGAGGTGAAGGATGCAGTGAAGAGGTGGGCCACCCTTACTCTGCAGAGAGAGTTCAGGTTAGTGAAGAGTTCTCCACACATATATGATGTACAATGTGTGAATGCCAACTGTCCTTTTCGAGTGTATGCTTCCAAGGGCAAGTGGAAAAATTACTGGGAGATCAGATCTGTTGTGGATCACACTTGTGTACTTGAGCAGCTAGATGCGAGCCATCGTAATTTGTCAGCCGGTTTTGTGGCCAGCCAGATGTTTGCTAAGATTGTGGAAAATCCTGCCTATGAACCCAAGTCTATTATCTTGGCAACTGAGGAGAAATTTAGGTACCAGATAAGTTATGGTAAGGCATACATGGCGAAGAAGAAGGTATTGGAGATGAGGTGGGGTACTTACGAAGCATCCCACGACAATCTGCCTCGATTGCTGAACACAATTGCCACGCTCAATCCTGGTAGTTATTACGATATCAAGACTTATAATCTTGTATCAAGGCCAGGGAAGCAAGTCTTGCAGCGGGCATTCTTAGCATTGGGTTCAACTACTGCTGCATTCAAACAGTGTCGACCAGTCATTTGCATAGATGGCACATTCCTAATAGGAAAATACAAGTGCACAATCCTTACAGCTGTGGCTGCAGATGGCAACAATCAGTTGTTGCCATTGGCAATTGCTTTTGCAGAGTGAGAGAATGGTGACAGTTGGTATTGGTTTCTGGAGAGATTGAAGCAGATGGTGGTGGGAGATGTGTCAGACGTGTGTGTGATACACGATAGACACAAAGGTATTTTGCAGGCCATTAATGACATCAAAGAAGGTAGCCAAGAATGTCACAGAGCACCTTAATGGTCAGATGTGCATAGCAGGTGGTGCATGAGGCATATGGCAGCAAACTTTCATAGCCAGTTAAAGAACAAAGAACTTACACAATTGTTCAAGCGCTTATGTTCGACCAATCAGGAGAAAAAAATTCTACGAGCTATGGCAAAAATTAGATGATCTGACGAAGAAAGCATCAGAAGAGATAGCTAAGAAGCCAATAAGTACTGAACCCGGGGAAGAGCCAGTTTCTCTGGAGGACGTGGGGCTAGATGCTCCAAATGTCAGAAGGAGAAGGGGACGTGCTGTGAAGACCTTCAGCCAGTGGATTCAGAATGAGCCTAAGGAGAAATGGTGTCTCCTGTTTGATAAAGGAGGTGTGAGGCATGAGATAATGACAACAAATTTTGCTGAGGTCTACAACGCGGTTTTGCGTGGTGCCAGAGCTCTCCCTCTTGTTGGTATCATTGAGTTCTTCTTGTACCGCACAATGAAGTACTTTCTTGAGCGTGCTACTGCAGCACATGCAGCTAGGGATGAAAACGGATCGGATACGGACGGATACTGCGGATATAGATACAGATAATTTTTCTTTCTCGGACTGAATTCTCGGATCGAATACGGATACGGACAGTATATTTTTTGTCGAATAGTGATATTCATCATATTTGGATCATAGAAATTCAACTTTGAATTTCCGGATACTAATGTGGTACGGATAGTTACGGATATTAAATGTCTGGATTCGAATATGGTCTTACCATTTGAGTGTCTGACCCTTTCGGTCGGTCGGTCGGCCGGAGAATATCCGTACCACTTTCATCCCTACATGCAGCTATGCAGGACTGTCAGCAGATGTATTTGTAATGCCCGCGTTTTAGCCACTAATAAATCACCTACTAAATCACGCGTGTTTTTCGAAACCTTTCCGCTGAGCTCGATCGTTTCCCTGAAAACCCCGATCATCAATTCCTTTTCCCTCTCCTCGGCGCGCACGCCGCGAATCCCGCCGGCACCGCCAATCCCGCACGCCACTACTCGCGTCACCACCGCTCATCGCGTCGTGTCGCACAGCACTGCCACCGTACCGCGGTCGGCCACCGCGCCGGGAATCCCGGGCCAGCCACGGTCCCGCCGCCCGGCCCGCCTCGCCATCACCGCCGACGCCGGGAAAATTCCGCCGAAAATCCTTTTCTACCTCTTTCCTAATTTTCTTGGATTTCTCCTAATTTTCTAAACCATTCTTTTCTCTCTCCCTTTTTCTTTTTCCTATTTCCCTTCCTTTTTCTCTTTTTCCTATTTTCCTTTCCTTCCTTTTTCTTTTTCCCTTCTTTCTTTTTTTTCCTTCCCCTTTCTTCCTCCTCGGCCCGCGCCTCTGCCCTGGCCCCGCGGCTCTACTTCTGGTCCCGCCGGCCTGCTTCCCTCCCTGGCGCGCCGCACGCCGGTCCTCCACCTCGGGATGCTGCACGCCTGGCCGGCCGCTAGCCACGCCCTTCTCTGCCCGAGCCCGAGTTCGCCGCTCACCACGCTCCAAACTCTGCCACGCCTCCCGCCCAGCGCGCGCGACGCGCCGTGCCGCGCCGTGGACGCGCCGGCCACGCCACGCCTTCCTCCCCCACACGCTGCACGACGCCATCGCAGGCCGTGGGCGCCACGCACACTACCGCACCTGCGCCCGCCTGCGCGTCGCGTCCCGTCACCGGCCCCGCCGCCGCGGACCGCCGGGCGAGACCCCGAGGACGCGGCGCTGCCCTCACTGGTCCCGCGACGCCGCCGCCCCGTCCAATCCACATTAACCATGCCGCGACGCCGCCGAACCGTCACATCCCCTGCGCCCCTGCACGCCAAGCTCGTCGCGACGCCATTACTCCACGCCGCAAGCCGTCGCCCGCATCACGTCGTCGCCCGTAAATCTTGGCCCGGCCTTTTCCCCTACATTTCTGCCGAGCCACCCATCCATTCCCCATAAATAATGTTTATTCCTCCTTTTTCTATTTATTTTTCTCCTCGAGCTCAGCCGGTAAATCTTGTGTGCATGCATTGATTGTGTGTTGATTTGTGTGCGCGATAGCCAACGGAGTGAACGAGGAGGAGTACCGCGAGCCGGAGCTTGGAGCCGAGTACTACGAGCAGGAGACCGAGGTCCCGAACCGCGAGCAGGAACTCCCCGAGGACTTCGAAGACGGCAAGTTCAATCTCATCCTTTGATGCATGCTTTGGTCCCAGTTTATAAACACAACCCTATGACCCGTTTTATAAATTGCATATTGTTTTACTGCAAAAACCTGGTAGGATAGCCACCCTTGATTGCTATGATTGACCTTTGTTTGGCCTAAATGATTGCTTTAAAAATGTGTGAGTACTTTAAAAATGGGAATGGGATATTTTGGAAAATGAGTAAAGAACTGGGTAGACGGGATGGACGTGTGTGTCAGGAGTAAGGGTGAGCTCGTACCTTTGTGGTTGAGCGTGTTGGAGATGTCCATCTTGTCGTTAAGGACCGGGTTGCGTGACATCTCACCTGGCCCAATTATCGTACTACCACTCGACCGTTGTATGTGGCAACGGCTTAGCATAAATCCCACTAGTTAATCTACTTGCCATCAGGAGTGCGGGTGAGCAGCGGGAGATCAAGAAATAGGGGTACGATCTGTGTGAGGTACGCCCTGGTTATGTGAGATAACCCCTTGGTTACTTCCGTGGTGGCTCGTAGGGTTAGCTAAGGTGGGTAATGGATTTGATAGGACCCGCGCCGACACTAAGGTGTTCGTGTGGCAGTACCCTACTTGTGGGTAAAGATGTACAACCTCTGCAGAGTGTAAAACCTATTCGAATAGCCGTGTCCACGGTATTGGACGAGTCACGGTGTGGTCACAAAACTAGTGTTTGGGTTGGGATGATATTCATGGCGTGAGTTGTTTTCTGGAAAAGTGTGTGGCTGTGTGCCTGGGCTACTGCGGACGGGGAGTCCGGTAGTCCTCAGCTGGTTTTCTCAAAACAACTGAGTTAGTTGGGTTATAAAAACTGTTTGCGAAAACCTTTTCGAAAACAAACCCTTGCACGAGTAAATGAGTTTGCAGAATAAACCTTATCCTGATCCTTGATGTACCCTGTGCATGATCTGCTTTTTAGCCCCTCCATGGGTGGGGTTGAACTTGTTGAGTACGTATGTACTCACCCTTGCTTGATTAACTGTTTTTCAGAGGAGGATCCCGACTTTGTCCCCGAAGACGTCGAGTAGGTTGCTGTCCTGCACCCAACCCGTGCCTGTGGATTCAGGGTCTCCACAGGAAGCTTCCATGGCGCAAGACTCTGAAGATATCTTAGATGCCTTTGCTATTGTAGTTTGGTCTGTAGTTCTTATGTTACTTCTCGTGGCAATGGCGCTCCCTTGCCCACAGCCTCGACGTGTTGTACGGTAATGAATCATCTGATGTAATAAATGTGGTACCAGCCTCCAGAGACTGGTATTTGTATTACATTTAGTCACCTCTGATGAGGGGACGCTTCAGGTGGTATCAGAGCCGTAGGTTGGCCGTAGGACGCGACCCCTAGGACCCGAGACCTTTTCTAAGTCTTTCCCTAAATCTTTTCCCTGCTTAACTTCTCTTTCCACAAAACCTCTTACCTTGGCCCTTATCTGGTTCCAGATGGCTGACTTGGAATGGAGTGGAGGTGTCTGCCCCGCAGAGCCTGACCTCCCTAAGTTACTGCTACTCAGCCTAGAGCGCATCGGAGTAAGGGACCCACCGGAGTACACCTATCGGGAGTACGAACGCAGAGGCACCCTTCGGTGTGATGTGATGATCTTCGTGGGAAGGAGCACACTCTACCCCGACATAGATCCTTGGTTCATCTCCACCACTGGGTTTCGCTTCACCGACACATGCCCAAAAGCCGCCCGAAAAGCCCTGCGACGCCTACGAGTGGTCTATAGGCAACACCTTAGACGGACTCCAATGGGATTTTTCCCACCCTCTGGAGGAAGAGGACGCTCATGGATCGCCCGGATGAGAGGACTTGGAAGAGAAGAAGAAGACCTAGAAGATACGATTTCTCACCTGTCCATTTACCTCAATGGCTTAGACCACCTTTACCATGAACAGGCCGAGCAGCTGAAGCACCAAATCAGCAGGGCAGAAAGAGCAGAACAAAAGATAGAATTGGAAAGGATAAACACAAGAGTAGCGGAAACCTCCCTAGCTAATCTGCAGAGAGATTACACCAGGGAAAGAGAGCGCTCGGAAATAGCCAACAAAACCCTATGGGATGAGCTTCACAAGGAACGAAGGAGAAGAGAAGAAGCTGGGTTACTGGATGAAGAACCCGAAGAAACCCACTGGGATAAGGGAACCCAGACCGAGGATGTGATGTTGGAACAAGACCTCCCACCAAAGAAGCGTCGCATTCAGCCTGGGGAAGGATCCCCATGAGAGAGAATGGAGTGCCTAGGCTAGAGCTGTCGTCCTAGTAATAAATGTACCCCTGAGGAGTGTACCCAATCTTGTGAATAAATAAAACTATCTATCTTTTGTACCCTATCTTTTGCCTAACTTGTTCAACTCTACCCTTGTTTCAGATGGCCGAAGATGGATGGACCCAGGGCGTGTGCCAGGAGGAGCCTGGTTTTGCTCGCCTTCTTATCAACTCCCTGGAGCGCCCCGGTATCACTGAGCGCCCAAGGTACTACAGCAGAGAGTACGAGCAACTCGGCACTCTTCGCTGTAGGGTGGTCCTCTCCATCGCCAGAAGCACCCGCTACCCAACATCGAGCCGTGGCGCGTGACCGCCACAGGTTTTCGACATCGGGATACCTATCCCTTGGCCCTCCGGAAAACTCTCCGCTACCTGTGCAGGATCTACGAGGAGCACCTCATCTCCACGCCGATGAGGCTTTATCCTCCCGCCATCCGGACTCCAGTCTGGCAGGCCCGCATGAGAAACCTGGAACGACGCCGTCACCAAGAAGATCTTTTGTACCATGTAGTTGCCTACCTCGTCTCCCTGGATAAACTCTTTGATGATCAGGCCAAGTTCCTGAGAGAGCAAATTGGTCGGGCTGAACAAGCGGAAGTCGCAGTAAGGATGCACCAAGTTCGAGTAGCCCAAGCTGAAGCAAGGACCGCGGCCGCCATAAGTAGTGAAGCTGTTGCCCATGAGAGCCTCAGGCGGATCCAGGATCAGCGCATACATGAATGGACCAACAGTGGAACACCCGTTCCGGTCGTTGGAGAAGCACAAGTCTTAGTTGGGACACCCCTCATAGGATGGGGAGGAGTTCCTGAGACCCCAACACCGTCTGTAGCCGCCGAGCAACCAACATCAACCGCCGAAGAAGGAACTTCCGCCCAGCCCCAAGAGAACGGGAACCCCCAGGATGATGACGGTGGTGAGCTGCTCATTCCACTGGAAGCACACTCTGCCCCGGAAGATGGCTCGCCCCGCGAGTAGCATGCCCCAGATACCCTTGCCCAGGGAATGAAGCAGTGTTGGTCCGAACTTAGAACCGCACCCTTAACTTTTGTCGTAGTGCCAAGTCATGTAGTGTACTAGCGTTGTACCAGTTGAGTAGTTCGGGATGTATCCTCCTCTCATGGTTGAAATAAAGTTGTTTGTGCTTGTTTGTCATGTGTGCTTGTTGTGTGCTTGACAGCAGGAATCAGATCCTGTCTTTTCAAAAATCCGCCTTAATCAACTTAAACATCACATAAAACCTAGATCTCTTAGAAACCCGCTCCCCTACAGATGGTTTCAAGGAGTCCCGCCAGGAGCTTCCAAGGCTCCGGTCGTATGGACCAAAACGCGGAAGGATCGCATGCTGAACGGAGGGAGCGCCCTAACGACCAGGAAGTGAATCAGGGCAAAGATGGAGGAGAAAACCAGGTCCCGCCACCGCCACCACCTGCCGTAGACCTAGCGCAAGTGTTGGCCAACCAGACACTGTTGCTGGAAGCCATAGCCAATGCCAACAACCGCCCAAGGCCCCGTGTTTTGGGCATGAATGAGAAGCTGATAGAGTTCCTCCGGACGAAGCCACCCACTTTTGGCGGATCCGTGAATCCCTTGGATGCAGATGACTGGCTGAGGGCCATCCTAAGGGAACTGGAGCCATTCAACTGTGAAGATCGGGACAAGGTTCTCTTGGCCACTCACCAGCTCACTGGGACCGCCTTGGCTTGGTGGGAGAATTACTGTGCAGCAGCCAAGGATCCCTCCGCCATCACCGGGGATGAGTTTGTGGAGGAATTTCGTCGCTACCACATCCCAGAAGCCACACTGAAGCACAAGGCGGACGAGTTCCGTGAACTTCATCAGGGCAACAAGTCGGTGGAGGAGTACACCTAACAGTTCATAGAGTTAGTTCGCTACGCCCCAGAAGAAGTGGACAAAGACTCGAAGAAACAAGACATGTTCAAGAAGGGCTTGACTCCGGAACTGAGGACTCTGCTTACCCCTCAGATCTACCCGGATTTCAACACACTTATGAACATGGCCATCCTCACAGAGAGAGCCAGGGCAGAAGAGAAGAAAGAAAGCAAGCGCAAATTCATGGAGAACAAGGCTCAGCAGCAAGAATGTTCCCAGAGACAGAGAAGCTTCGGTCACCCCATGTCCAGGTTCCAAGCCCCCATGCAATACAGGACCCAGTCACAAGCCACAAGCTCTCAGGGCCCCAGAACCCAGTTCAAACAATACAACAACCAGAGCACCATGAAGCCCCCACAGAACAACACTAGCCAGGTCACTGCCAACAACATCAACACCCGAGCATGTTTCAATTGCCGTGAGACCGGACACTTCATTGCCAACTGCCCATACGCCAAAAAGCCAGTGACTTCAGCCTTCTCCAACTCAGTGAATGGGCCGAGACCGGTTGTATCTGGAGCCAACCGCGTGCCGGTTCGCAGCAACAACAACTACGGCAATAACAACAACCAGCAGATGAGGTAGCCCCAGCAGTCTTATGGACGAGCCCGCGTCAACCACATCAATGCGCAAGAGGCTCAAGAGGCACAAGGCGTAGTGCTCGGTGAGTTCCTGGTCAGCTCAGTCTTGGCAACCATATTATTTGATTCAGGAGCATCACATTCGTTCATATCCTCAAGTTTCGTGGAAAAACACAAGATACCTACAGTACTACTAAAAGCACCCCTGTTAACCCGAACACCCGGAGGTGACATCAAGTGTCAACTGTGTTGCTCCCGGGTGAGAATCATTTTAAGTGGGGTAGAGTTCCTAGCGGACCTAGTAGTACTGAAGTCCAAAGGAATAGATGTGATTCTTGGGATGGATTGGTTAAGCCATCACCACGGCCTTATAAGTTGTGCCGATAAGGTAGTACACCTAACCAACCCAGACGGAGTGCAAGTAACCTGCCGTACCCGAGGAAGCAGACCAGACATAATGGTTTTTAGCATGGAGGCCAAGTCCCTAGAAGAAATCCCAGTAGTACGGGAATATCCAGATGGATTTCCTGAAGAACTCCCCAGAATGCCAGATACAGAGTTGTCTTTGACCTTATCCCCGGAACCTCTGTCATAGCCAAGAGGTCCTATAGGATGGCAGCTCCCGAGTTGGCAGAATAGAAGAAGCCACTTGGGAATGAGAGGACGCGATGAAGAAAGAGTTTCCCCACTTGTTCAGGAACCAGTCGAACCTTGAGGACGAGATTCATTTTAAGTGGGGTAGGTTTGTAACGCCCACGTTTTAGCCTCTAATAAATCACCTGCTAAATCACGCGTGTTTTTCGAAACCTTTCCGCTGAGCTCGATCGTTTCCCTGAAAACCCCGATCATCAATTCCTTTTCCCTCTCCTCGGCGCGCACACCGCAAATCCCGCCGGCACCGCCAATCCCGCATGCCACTACTCGCGTCACCACCGCTCATCGTGTCGTGTCGCACAGCACTGCCACCGTACCGCGATCGGCCACCGCGCCGGGAATCCCGGGCCAGCCACGGTCCCACCGGCCGGCCCGCCTCGCCATCACCACCGACGCCGGGAAAATTCCGCCGAAAATCCTTTTCTACCTCTCTCATAATTTTCCTGGATTTCTCCTAATTTTCTAAATCTTTCTTTTCTCTCTCCCTTTTTCTTTTTCCTATTTCCCTTCCTTTTTCTCTTTTTCCTATTTTCCTTTCTTTCCTTTTTCTTTTTCCCTTCTTTCTTTTTTTTCCTTCCCCTTTCTTCCTCCTCGGCCCGCGCCTCTGCCCTGGCCCCGCGGCTCTACTTCTGGCCCCGCCGGCCTGCTTCCCTCCCTGGCACGCCGCACGCCGGTCCTCCACCTCGGGACGCTGCACGCCTGGCCGGCCGCCAGCCACGCCCTCCTCTGCCCGAGCCCGAGCTCGCCGCTCGCCACACTCCAAACACTGCCACGCCTCTCGCGCACCGCGCGCGACGCGCTGTGCCACGCCTCCCGCGCACCGCGCGCGACGCGCTGTGCCACGCCGTGGACACACCACGTCTTCCTCCCCCACACGTTGCACGACGCAATCGCAGGCCGTGGGCGCCACGCACACTACCGCACTTGCGCCCGCCTGCGCGTCGCCTCCCGTCACGGGCCCCGCCGCCGCGGACCGCCGGGCGAGACCCCGCGGACGCGGCGCTGCCCTCACCGGTCCCGCGACGCCGCCGCCCCGTCCAATCCACATTAACCACACCGCGACGCCGCCGAACCGTCACATCCCCTGCGCCCCTGCACGCCAAGCTCGTCGCGACGCCATTACTCCACGCCGCAAGCCGTCGCCCGCATCACGCCGTTGCCCGTGCTGCAGCTACCCGGCTTGCACATCACTGCGTGACGCCTCGCTGCCCGACGGGTCATCTCCCACAGCACCGCTGCCACTCCCGGCCACCAGTGCCTTAACTCCGCCTGCACGCTTCGTCACCTCCACGGCGCCATCGCTGCCGCAAGCCGCCGGTCACTCCACGCCGCGCTTGACCTGCACCACCAGCTCACACTCCACCGCGTGGCACCACTGCCGTCGAGTCACCTTCCACAGCATCACGATTTACTCCCCTGCCACAAATCCTGGCCGAGACCTCGTCGGCCGAGCCGCCGTCGCTACGCCGAGATTTTTCCCCGAACCGCCTTTGCCGCTGGCCGCACGTGGTGCGTGTGCTCGGCTCCCGGCCGCTCCACCGCCTTCCCGCGCCTATAAATAAGAGGCCGGCGCCGCTCTCCATGCCTCGCACCTCCACAGCCAGCTCTCCCCCCCCCCCCGAGCTCTACACCGCCGCCACCAGTGCCGCTTCGGCCTGCAGTCCACCGCCGCCCGTGGAGCCGCCTCCTCGCGCCGCCCCAGCCAAGGTGAGGGAGGGAATTAAACCACCGCAGCCCCCTCTCCCGTTCTTTTTCAAGTAAATCCTATCCAAAAAGACCAATTTACGAATCAGCCCCCACTATTCCAAAGACATTTTCAAATAGGTCCCTAGGCTATTCTATTTAAACCTCACCTTATTGATATATTACAACTGAGTCCTTTTTCTTTTAAACTTAATTACAGTTAAATCCTTAACCTCTCTCAATTAATCCTAATGACGCCTTTAACGTGTCATTTCATGTCTATATTTCGCCTGATCAATCCCAACTCTTGCCCCGGCCTTTTCCCCTACATTTCTGCCGAGCCACCCATCCATTCCCCATAAATAATGTTTATTCCTCCTTTTTCTATTTATTTTTCTCCTCGAGCTCAGCCGGTAAATCTTGTGTGCATGTATTGATTGTGTGTTGATTTGTGTGCGCGATAGCCAACGGAGTGAACGAGGAGGAGTACCGTGAGCCGGAGCTTGGAGCCGAGTACTACGAGCAGGAGACCGAGGTCCCGAACCGCGAGCAGGAACTCCCCGAGGACTTCGAAGACGGCAAGTTCAATCTCATCCTTTGATGCATGCTTTGGTCCCAGTTTATAAACACAACCCTATGACCCGTTTTATAAATTGCATATTGTTTTACTGCAAAAACCTGGTAGGATAGCCACCCTTGATTGCTATGATTGACCTTTGTTTGGCCTAAATGATTGCTTTAAAAATGTGTGAGTACTTTAAAAATGGGAATGGGATATTTTGGAAAATGAGTAAAGAACTGGGTAGACGGGATGGACGTGTGTGTCAGGAGTAAGGGTGAGCTCGTACCTTTGTGGTTGAGCGTGTTGGAGATGTCCATCTTGTCGTTAAGGACCGGGTTGCGTGACATCTCACCTGGCCCAATTATCGTACTACCACTCGACCGTTGTATGTGGCAACGGCTTAGCATAAATCCCACTAGTTAATCTACTTGCCATCAGGAGTGCGGGTGAGCAGCGGGAGATCAAGGAATAGGGGTACGATCTGTGTGAGGTACGCCCTGGTTATGTGAGATAACCCCTTGGTTACTTCCGTGGTGGCTCGTAGGGTTAGCTAAGGTGGGTAATGGATTTGATAGGACCCGCGTCGACACTAAGGTGTTCGTGTGGCAGTACCCTACTTGTGGGTAAAGATGTACAACCTCTGCAGAGTGTAAAACCTATTCGAATAGCCGTGTCCACGGTATTGGATGAGTCACGGTGTGGTCACAAAACTAGTGTTTGGGTTGGGATGATATTCATGGCGTGAGTTGTTTTCTGGAAAAGTGTGTGGCTGTGTGCCTGGGCTACTGCGGACGGGGAGTCTGGTAGTCCTCAGCTGGTTTTCTCAAAACAACTGAGTTAGTTGGGTTATAAAAACTGTTTGCGAAAACCTTTTCGAAAACAAACCCTTGCATGAGTAAATGAGTTTGTAGAATAAACCTTATCCTGATCCTTGATGTACCCTGTGCATGATCTGCTTTTTAGCCCCTCCGTGGGTGGGGTTGAACTTGTTGAGTACGTATGTGCTCACCCTTGCTTGATTAACTGTTTTTCAGAGGAGGATCCCTACTTTGTCCCCGAAGACATCGAGTAGGTTGCTGTCCTACACCCAACCCGTGCCTGTGGATTCAGGGTCTCCACAGGAAGCTTCCATGGCACAAGACTCTGAAGATATCTTAGATGCCTTTGCTATTGTAGTTTGGTCTGTAGTTCTTATGTTACTTCTCGTGGCAGTGGCGCTCCCTTGCCCACAGCCTCGACGTGTTGTACGGTAATGAACCATCTGATGTAATAAATATGGTACTAGCCTCCTGGGACTGGTATTTGTATCACATTTAGTCACCTCTGATGAGGGGAGGCTTCAGTATTCAACATGGATGACTGAGTACTTGACCACAAAACAGAAGGCTGCTCTTGCTCACAGAGCTTACCCACAACCTCTACGTCGTGATCCCGGCGAGGAAGTTCAGTGGAAATATCAGATAAATTGCCAGTCCAAATCACAAAAAGTGAATGGTGAAATAACAATACAACAAACAGTTATTGGGAATCAGACATGCTCATGCTCTTGCCAGAAGCCACTGCTGCTACACTACCCCTGCTCACATGTGATCGCTGCATGCCTTGCAACAAAGAATAACCATTGGGGTCGCTACGTGCCTAAATACTTTCTCAAGCAAACCATTCTAGACACTTAGAACCACACTATTGAGGGTTACCTGCATCTTGGAACTTTCACACAAGACCCCAAAGACAGTGCGTTGTACATACCAAATCCAGATCCAACCATGTGCCAAGGTGTCGGTCGACGCAAGAAGAAGAAGATTAGGAACAACATGGATGAGGCTGAAGCTGGACCTCCGGTGCAGATATGCTCTAAGTGCAACAATCCAGGACACTCCTACAAGAAATGCACCGAAGCATCTTACTTTTCCACTGCCACTTCTCCAGCACCTTCAGCTAGTGCACTTGGACGTCGTTCCCGTCGCTACAACGAAGGAATGCAGTGATCGTACTTGTTTGTGCTACCGTGTTGTAATATTTGAAATACTTATGCATGTTATCGTCTTGTAATATTTGAACAATTTCATTTGGCAAGGTCTTGTAATATTTGAACTTATGCATGTTATCGTGTTGTAATAATTGAACTACCTTTTCATTTGCTTGTTGTTTTCTTCTTGCCGTCAAATTTATTATCATATCCTGTTGTGTATTGTTCTCTAATTTCAAATGAAGCATGTAATGAATTATCATATTTCAAATGCAAACAGTAAAACTCGTACTAGGGTGTGTTTTCTGTGAGTCACTGCATCAAACAGTGAACACATAGGGTGTGTTTTCTGTGAGTCACTACACCAAACAGTGTACCTAGTACTAGGGTGTGTTTCCTCTGAGTCACTGCCCATTTTTCTTGCCACCGTCCAGTCTGCTTTATTGCCTACATATATGTGAGCACTCTTCTCCAGTGTCACTTCACAACACAACAAGCACCAATGAGTTCCTAGACTGGGGATGATGATGACTCCCTCGGTCCAGCACTGTGGAGCCAGCAAGATCCAGAGTTCAACAACAATTTTCCAGTCTTAGATAAGAGAGATTTCAAATCCATACGTGATGTTAGAAAGTACGCACCAAATCAAACGGTGAATTGGCCAAGGTGTGCACACGGTGAGTTCTGTGTGATGCAGGTTTACCAGGGATGAGACAACTCTGGTCGACGCTTCTGGCATTGCTCACGAGCATGGGTAAGCAAAACTCCTTGACCTCTGTCCTTCATCATTTTATGATTTACTAATGTAATCACGGTTTCTGCAGTACTCCGAACAACCAGATAACTGCGGTTTCGTGCAATGGGTGGATCCCCCAGCTATTGACCCGTATCAACAGTACATCAACTATCTCGAGGATGTTGTCATCTTCAACCTGAGGCAAGAACTCGCGTTGGCATTGGCTTCTCCAGATCCGACATCTACCAACGACGACGACGGACTGGTGACCGGACCAATGGTGGTGAAGACGAACACTGGGTGTGAGGACGAGTTCTGCTGTTGTCCGTGCCACGAGAAGAAGGACAACAGTCCACCAGCAACTCCACCCCCGCCACCGTCTGATCCAACTCCACCCCCGTCGGGGTACTACATGCCCTCCCAGCACTCCGGCGGGTCTATGATGTCCGGGTTCTCCGGGTACTATTCGTACAACTAGACTACAAATGTTGTAATCGTTTATCTAAATTCCCTAAGGCACGTTGGGACTAGCAGCGGCACAAAGTTAGGGTACTTGTGTCGTACGTGCCATTGCTTGTTTCTGTAATTCGTCGTTAAGTATTAATGGTTCGTCGTTAAGTATCAATGCTTCAAAAATTGAAATTTTTTTTTAAAAATCCTACCGCCGTAGGGCACGGCGATAGGTCCATACTTACCGCCGTGGCCTACGGCGCTACCTGGAGGCCACGCTGCCGCCTGACGCTAGGCTCCTACCGCCGTGCCGCACGGCGGTAGGCCTCTAACGCCGTGGCCCACGGCGGTATGTGCCCTTGCCAGTGGGCCACGACCCCTGCCGCCGTGCCGCACGGCGGTAGGAACCCTACTGCCGTGGGCCACGGCGGCAGATGTATAGTTTTGCAAAACTTCTGGCGGACCATTTATTTTTGCAAAATAGAGAAAAAAAATATTAAAAAAATTCGTCCAGCCCAAGTATCCACAGCAACCGACGGAATTTTATTTATTTGTTTTACGATTTTGCAGAATAACTACGCCTATAACCAAAAAAACAAAAAGCAGAAATAGAACAACGATGGTTAGTTACTGTACCATCTGATAATTTTAAATAAAAAATATTTGAACTGTAAAATTGTAGATCTTGTCAAGATGTACAATTTTTATACAAAGTTTATCTCCATTCGAGTTCATATGGAATACTTAGTTATGATTTTTCAAAAATATGTTGAAAAATTGCCGTCAGTTGAACCATTTATTGCTAAAAACCGACTTCTACAGTAAATCACCATATCATCCGGCAGTTGGGTGCTATTTTTATAAAATTTTGTTTGGCACAATTATTTTTGCAAAATCGTAAAAAAAAATCCAACACGTGTCCCCCCTGGCAACCCTAAAAAAACGAAGCGATGTCCTTCGTCTACATCTGATGTGGTACTACTGGTGATCTGTTATCTTCTTCATCTGATGTGGCTTTTGCAGTGACCATTCATGCTTAGCAATAAAAGTGTGCTTATCGTTTGGCCACAAAAATCGATGAAGACTTGGCGGTCTGTTTGATTCCATATTTCCATGTGGTAAAGTTTACCACCCTTCATTTCGGTAAATTTCACCACTTGATGATCCAAACATACCTGGTAAAGTTTACCAACTTAACTATCCATTACCATCCCAAGAGGTGATAATTTGTGGTAAAGTGTGGTAAATGTGGTTCCTCCCACCAAATGACCTCTCATGCCCACCCCTTTCTCTCTCCACCTATCCGTCGGTTATTAATTAAGGGTGTAAGGGTTATTTGCATATCTATGTGCATCCAAATACTCTAGTGGGTAAATTACTAAATTTTACCACCCTCGTTCGCGTCACTGTGGCACCAGACTCAGGTTCCTGTTTGCCTCTGAGGTAGATGCAAGAACTGCGAAATTTTTTTTTATATATTTTTTTTTGATTTTCGAAAAATAAATAGACGAACCAAAAATTTCGAGAAATATACATCTGCCGCCAAACCTCACGGCGGCAGGGGGTTCCTGCCGCCGTGGGGCACGGCGGTAGGGGTGCCGCCAACGGTCGGCTGACCTGCCAGGTGGGGCCAGATTCCTGCCGCCGTGGGGCACGGCGGCAGGAACCCTAGCGCCGTGTCCCAAGGCGGCAGGAGCCCTAGCGCCGTGCCCCACAGCGGCATGATCCTAACGCCGTGCCCCACGGCGGCAGCGTCACCCCTACATAAGGGGGCGACGGTTGCCGCCACCGACCCCTCCCTCCCTCCCGCTCTCCTCTAAATTTTCGGCTTTCAACCCTTCGGAGCACTTTTGACTGCGGTATGTTTCTAAATTTAGTTTAGTTAGTGTAGTTAGTTTAGTTAACTTAGTTTAGTTTAGTTAGTTTAGTTAACTTAGTTTAGTTTAGTTTAGAAATTTCAAAAATTTTAGAAATAGTTATAATTTAAATAATTAGATTATATTAATATAAAAGTATAAAAAAATTATTTTAATTAACATAATTCGTTTAAATTGGTTTTAAACTTCTAGCAAATGGTTATAATTCACATAATTAGATTAAATTGATATAAAATTAGTAGAAAATAGTTGAAATTCACATAATTCGTTGTAATTCATTTAAAATTTCTTGAAAATGGTTATAATTCACATAATTAGATTAAATTGATATAAAATTCGTAGAAAATAGTTTAAATTCACATAATTCATTTTAATTCATTTAAAATTCCTAGAAAATGGTTATAATTCACATAATTAGATTAAATTGATATAAAATTCGTAGAAAATGATTTAAATTCACATAATTCGTTTTAATTCATTTAAAATTAATAGAAAATGGTTATAATTCACATAATTAGATTAAATTGATATAAAATTTGTAGAAAATAGTTTAAATTCACATAATTCGTTTTAATTCATTTAAAATTCCTAGAAAATGGTTATAATTCACATAATTAGATTAAATTGATATAAAATTCGTAGAAAATGATTTAAATTCACATAATTCGTTTTAATTCATTTAAAATTAATAGAAAATGGTTATAATTCACATAATTAGATTAAATTGATATAAAATTCGTAGAAAATGGTTTAAATTCACATAATTCGTTTAATTAGTATAATTCGACTAATTGATTAAATTATGTTATTTTTTTTGCAGTTATGGCTGCACCGTTGGAGTACGTATGGCCGGAGTTGTTCGACGAGGTGGTGGACCGGCACCACCGCTCGTACGTGTCGGCTAGGGGTGGGCATTCGGTCTATTCGGTCATTTCGGTTCGGTCTATTCGGTGTTTGACAATTTCGGATTTTAAAAAATGAGGACCGAAATTTTAGAAATACATAATAGGAACCGAACCCGAATAGACCGATTATTTCGGTTCGGTCTATTCGGTCCACCGAATTACCCGAATTTTCATAGGTATCCTTGTCACCTTTCAAAATTCTATGGTAGAAATTGAAATTCCCAACTCATTTCAAGTTTATGGATTTAAGGACTACTCCACGGAAGTAAGTAACTAACAAGTTCATGGAAAAAATTTAAAATAATTTAAAACACGAAGTTGTAACATTGATAGTTTGATTGAAATACACAATTATATTGAATTTCGGGTTATTCGGTCTATTCGGGTTATAGATCATAGGAACCGAAACCGAACCCGAATTTTGAATTATAAAATTATCAGGACCGAACCCGAACCCCGAAACCCTAATAGACCGACAATTCGGGTTATTTGGGTTCGGTTCGATTCGGTTTTCGGGTTTCGGGTTCAAAGTGCCCACCCCTAGTGTCGGCTGTTCTTGGACGTTCGCCCGGCAATATACGTTGCCGGACGACCCGCACGTTGATGCCGATACACCAGCGGTGGATTCCGAAGTACGTACTTCATAATTATTATTTATTTCTATTTCTTTACAATAGTAATTGCGTTAAGTAAATTAATTTTGTTTTTTTTTCAGGCTACGCGCTGCAGGACTTCTCCCTTTTGCGCGGTTGGTCGAGGGGGACAGGCTACGAGCTGAGGTTCCCCGGGCGGAGCGGTTGACGCGGTTCAGTTACGACACCCCGCTGATCGCCGCGTTCATGGACCGGTGGCGACCAGAGACACACACGTTCCACTTCCCCGTCGGCGAGATGACGCTCAGTCTGGAGGACGCCGCGATGTTGGGAGGACTGCCGTGTGCTGGCGAGGTGATGGGGCCGATCGACATCCCCGCGACGTGGCATGCTGACTTCCTTGCTCGGTTCGCGAATGTTCCTCGGAATGATCGCGCGCCAGCGCCGTACGTGCCCTTCGCCGACACCCACGGGCCCACCTGGACTTCGATCCAGCAGTTCAGCGTACGTGATTCTAACTCTTATTTTCAACGTTTGTATGCATTTTAAACGAATGTGACGATGGACCTTTGTGTGTGTGCAGGCTGACTACATGGCGGACGAGGCCGGCGACCCGACGTCAGACAGGTTTTTGGAGGTCTACCTGCTCTGGCTGTTCGGGTGGGTGCTGTTCTGCGAGTCAGCGGGAGACTCGGTGTCGAGGTACCTGCTCCCCTGGGCTCAGAAGATCGTCGACGCACCCCTCGATCAGATGCCCCAGATCAGCTGGGGCAGCGCTGTTCTGGCAGCTACCTACAGGGGGCTGTGTTTGGCAGTGTCGAGGCCGGCGAGTAAGGAGGGGATCCTCCTGAGGTGCCCTCTCCTGCTGCAGATGTGGATCCACGAGCGGTTCGACATCAGTCGGCCCAAGGCCGACCTCTCGGAGTACCAGACACTGCCCGAAGACACCGACCCAGCGGACCTCCCCACCATGGGTTCTCTGTGGTGCCTCCGGAAGGTAATGACCTCCCTTATCGTTTTCTTCGCGTTATGAGTTCTTTAGTTCGATTCAATTAACTTTTCATGTTCTTTGCAGCACGTTTGGGCTGGGGAGCAGCCGAAGAAGGCGTACAAGGACTTCGTAGATCAGATCGACCGGATGGTCGATGCCCAGGTCCGGTGGACGCCGTACGCTCCTGCCATGGTCGCTGCCCGCGCACCACAGGGGCTCTCATCCCTGTGCTCCCGAGACCAGGCGTACTGGATGACGCGGCGACGACTGGTCTTCGACGTCTACGTCGAGGAGTACGCCGTCCACCGGGTGATGAGGCAGTTCGGCCTCTTCCAGGAGGCGCCAGTACCCGCTGCGCCACGTTTGCCGGCTACAGCGCACAGGTGAGCTACCATTTGTCAGTTATAATTATTTTCCGTTACAAATAGTCAGTTGCCAATAATTTTATGTTTCATCTATGCTAGGTGGACGCGTAAGGGCGTGGCTGCGGTGACGTCGTTTGTCGGCAAGCTGCAGCCGTACGTGGACGAGTGGGTGTCCGCGGCGCACGAGGAGAACGTCGTCACCGAGCACCGCCTTCACGACGGCGCGGCCTGGGTAGCGTACCTTCAGTGGTACCTCCCGAGGACGCGGACGCGGGTGACGTACGTGCCTGCTACCCCGCCACCGCCACCGGTCCCAGACCACGACAGGATCCTGCCGGACACCACGTACCCGGTGCGCCGAGACCAGACCGCCGACACAGCGGTAAGCTACGATACTGCAAACATATTACATTCATATGACTTTTCATTATAACATGTGTTACTAATTTTGTGAGCAGCACGACGTGCTTGCTGAGATCGTGAGGCTCGCAGCGTTCGCGAGGGAGCAGTGTTTTACCTGGGGGCCTCACCAGCACCAGGGCACGTACCACAGGATCCTCCATGCTGCCACGAGGTACTCCGCCGTCGTGAACTACGCCGGGGCCGCAGAGATTCCTCTCCTTCCGCGCCACCCAGCGTCGTCCTCGAGCTCCGCCTCGACAGCGGCTTCGCAGCAGGCGCCTTCCACCTTTGCCGGCGGCTTCCCGGCTCCGACAGCACAGCAGCAGCCACAGGCGCAGGGCCCGCACACCTACGTGCAGCGGCCGTTTGTTCCCCCCGGCGCAGGTACTTTCAGTGGACCTTATTTTCAACTAGTGTACGCAATTATTGTGTGTTTGTGGTTATACTATATTCTAATCGTACAGGGCGACCACCGCTCTTTCCGATAGCCGGGTCTCGACAGCCGGAGACGACGGCACCTAGAGCGCCAATCTTTCCGCCAGGAGGTTTCAGACCGCCGGCCTTTCAGTTTGCGGCGGCAGATATTCCTTCCTCGTCCACTCCGCCTATGTTCCAGCCTGCTTTCGACGCGACCACCGAGGACCAGCTGGCCTGGGATGAGATGGGGTACGGCGACATTCTCGCGACCCTGGATGCCCCGCAACAGGCCGAGGAGGTTGGCCCGTCACAGTTGACACAGGCACCGGTTGGGACTCAGCCGACACAGCCACTGGGCGGAGCGACCCCGGCGGCCGGCGGAGCGACACCGGATGCTGCAGGCTCGTCGCAGGCCGCCATGGCGACACCGTCTCCCGACCAGTTCGAACCGCGGGTGGTCAGGGCACCTGACCCCTGGACGTACGACCGGGACCACACCTGGGCTGGCGCTAGAGCTGTTAGGCCGAAGAGGCACCGACGCATTTAGATGTAGTAGTACTTTTAACATGATTTTGTATAAACTATTTGCATCTACTCGTTAATTATGATATGATCTTGTGATTATGCTTACACTTATCAGTTTGTTGTTTTTTAAAAAGGTTAAAAGTATTTTAAAAATGAAAAATTAAAAAATAAATAAAAATGACCTTACCGCCAGGTGGCACGGCGGTAGGGGCCTGCCGCCGTGGCGCTGGGCGGCAGAGTCCTTGCCGCCGTGCCGCGCGGCTCTGCCGTCAGAGGTGCTCTCCTGCCGCCGTACCCCACGGCGGCAGGGACTTAACGCCGTGGGGCATGGCGGCAGGGATGCTGCCGCCATGCGACACGGCGGCAGCCGTGGGGTTTGGCGGCAGATGTATATTTCTCGAAATTTTTGGTTCGTCTATTTATTTTTCGAAAATCAAAGAAAAAAAATATAAAAAAAAATTCAAGAACTGCAGAGGATCCGTGTCTCTCGGTATCCATCGTGATCTTGAAATCCTCCTCGGCTACATGAGAACATCAAGTCTGACCCACAGTCCTCTGATAAGCTCTCCGACCATATCCATAAAGACCGTGGAGCAAGGAATTTATAACGGCAGGGCCCGCTCGACTACAATGATAGAAGCCCTCTACATGCTCGGTCCCAAACTTCAGCGTGCGTCTCCGATCCTCTTGCAATAGCCAATAGGAACAGCTCGTAGGTTGATCAAGGCTCCGAGCCCGCAGTATAGTCGAGCTTGCCGGGAAGGGCCTCACCCATGCCTCATGCAAAGAGCTTAAAATGAAAATGAAACTCGAAAAAATCTATGCAATTTTGTCGTTGTAAGTTTTCTGAATACATAGATTATTATGTCTAGATACATAGCAAATTTTATGTATTTACAAAAAATCAAAACAACATACAATTTAGAACGGGACAACTTCCTTAGCTACTTCCGACAAAATATCAATGTTCTCCAACAATTTTTCTTACGAGTGGCTGCAATTTAGTGCTCTTTACTTGTTTAGTATTTCTTTCTCTTCCGGTGATTGCAACGGTTTACAAAGTTACAACCATAATTTCCAACAAACTCCACTCGCAAAAAAGACAAAAAAAAAAATTCAACAAACTTATTGCCCGCAGTTACTATGTAAACTTAACTATAAAAACCAACAAATTGTTGCCTAATTGCAAACATATTGCTGGGAAAAGTTGCTAACGTTCCAAAAATAAAGTTGCTAATCTTGTAGTGATTAAGCATAAATCCTCCAATTTTTCTAGAGCAATATGATGAGGTACCGTATAGGTGGAACTCAGAATTAGGTACGGTAAGGTCCCATTTACAGTGTGTTTCTACTCCTTATGTCGAGGTTTCTTTCATGAAACATGTTGCATAACTTGCTTATTGTTTTTCTTTCTCCCTTCCGGCATAAAAGGTTCCAAGGAAAAGGCTATGTCAATTAGGTTGTTTTCAACACCGGCATCATGCCATCAAAGGCACGAGACTTGCTGTGCAACTCTCTTGATGGGGATTGTTTCTTCTGTACACACTCAGACAGGCAGGTAACTATGTTACTCTTTCTTTTCTTTCCTTTCAGTCTCAGCACAAACCCCCAATGCCACTATGTTACTCTTTCTTTTCTTGAAAAAACAGCACAAAAATACGTGCTCTTTCTTCCTTTTTTATTTAAAAAAAGCCTAAGCATTCTTGCAAATGCGTCCTAGCCATGCCACGAAATCACTCTTCAGACAGCTATCTGCCGATGCAATTTCACAGCCTTCAAATCATGACAAATCGCCATCATGCTGTTAAACGCATGAACAACCAGTGGTAAAGAGATCTCATATCTCTATGTTTAGCTTTACAGTTCTCACAGCATCATAGAACACACGAGTTGAAAACAATAAAGTATGAAGAAAATAGCAGTGTGTGGACACTTGTCTGTCTCTATTCTAAAAGGAAAAGCAGCAGAAGGTCACGGTGATTCGTGGTAAAAGATCAGGGATATACTAGACCCGAAACAGCAGAGTTGAAGTCTCGCAGTCAGCTCTTTTCCATGCTGCGAGAAAAATCAGAGAAAACCTTGCCGAGGTCCCAACCTGGTTGTCGTGGTACCTGGCATTTGGCTACACCTTCAAAGCAGCATCGTCGTTTTTGACTTCACTGTCGGCACAAGGACTATCAGTCCAACATCAGCGAGTCACACTCCAACGGCCGTGACTAATCTTGCAAATGGCTCCCTGCCGCCGGACCAATCTCTCGGCTCGTTCCGGTTCAGAAAAGTCTCTCCACGCGCGGGCGCCATGAATGACAGGTCGCTCTACAGCATTTCATCCGGCCTTTTTCACCAAACTTGCTTCTAACACAAGCATGATTTTCTACATGCCTAAAAACCTTATGCCCTACATATATAGTGCCAGTAGGGCTGGACGTCGAGCCAGCTCGGCTTGGTCTGGTTCGTTAATTTAACAAGCCAGCTCGTTAACAAAACGAGCAAAAACGCTGGTTCGGCTCAGCTCGTTAATAGCTCAAGCCAGCTCGTTAGGTTCGCGAGCTAGATGTAAATTTAAAATGATATTAGCACCTCAATATATATGAAACACAAAATAATATAGTAATCATACATTTCTAAGTCTCTGAAATAATGTAGTAATCGCATATGTAATCAGCATAATATTGATTAGTTGTGACTTGTGCTTTTTTTTTGCACTCCTTATGCATAGTGCATTTCAGAGACTTAAAATTTTATGATTACTAAAACCTAACCGTCACTCCTCTTTTTATCCATTATCTAATCGAACGAATTTTAAATAAAATAATTAAGTGGATGGGAAGTCGAACAGACGTCAGACGGAAATTAATTAAGGATTTAGAGGAGTGAACAAGTGGATTTAAGTCCGCCTCCTTATCGACTCCTTATATTTGACTCTACGTGTTTAGCTTCATTGGCTCGCGAGCAGATCGCGAGCTGGCTCGAGCTAACTCGTTAATGAAACGAGCAAAAACAATTGCTTGGTTTGTTAAAAAATCGACCGAGCTGAGCCGAGCCAAATCAAGCTATCATCAAGCTGAGCCAGCTCACGAGTTTTTGGCTTGGCGTCCAGCCCTAACTGCCAGTGTCACCTAGAACGTACAACCTTCTCATTCTGATGAAATTCCTCCTGTTTGGTTGCATTAAAAAAAAACAAATTCAGAGCAAGAGATCCTGCAGATCGAACGCATGCCAATGATGGGCACTAATGTAGTTTTTTAGTCCCCACCTAATGTTGCCTATCCTCTTTACGTCCCTTGAATCACACCCCTCATCATCACTAACCTTCGGCCATCACCACCTTTAATCCCCATGAAAAACCAAACTTTCCAGGCACCGTCACACGAGAACAAGCACTGCTAGCGCGGTACGGCGCCACAGCACTGTCTGTTGCTGCATCCTCAGGCCTCTTCAGGTCGGACTTGCCGTAGAACAAGGGTTATGCTCGCGCGCGTGCTGATGGCTTTCCCTGTGCAGACAGCGAGAGCGCGTCGACACGACACGACGACGCGACGACCCGGTTGGGCCGGCCGGGCGTGCCTGCTTGGACTAGCCGAGAGAGCTAGGCAGCTAGCAACATAGTGCAGTGGTGCTCCATGCCATCGGGGGAGCTTGGCTTCGCTTTCAAGTCAAGTCGTCGCCACCTCTCCCTGGCCCCGACCCCTACGGCGGGTATTGCCGATTTGGTTCCGTTTGGGTGCACACCCCATCATGAGGCGCATCATGCCCGTTCGGTTGTGGTGCCGGTGGTTGCTCTGCGCTGCCGCTGCGCCCCCGAGCGTGAGCTTTTGCTGAGAGCCGAGCGCGACCTAAAACCGCACCTCGCGCCGCGACATCGGCGTGGTTGGCGCCTTGGCGGTTGTTGTTGTTCGCGCATGGAGGCAGCAGCGGCCGGGTGCGGTGGGAGGAGGAGGACAACGTCGATGGGGCTCGTCGTCCTCGCCGTGGCCGTCGTGCTCGCGGCGTGCGTCCCCCGGCCGTGCCATGGCATGACGGACAGCCAGGACAGTGAGTAGCTAGTTCACCAGCATGGCTCTCTCTCTCTCTCGGCCATGCTCGCTTGATATCTCGGATACTGCTTTCTCATGCGTAGCAAGTTTGCTCTGCTCTACTCTGGCTTTACCATTTCCTTGCCAATAATCAAGCAACAGCAATAGGAAATTAGGAATTCTGTTGGTTCGGGTAAAATGGAATTTTGATCATGGAGTTTTTGTTGCAGCCTCTGTGCTCAGGGCGTTGATGGATCAGTGGCAGAACGCGCCGCCGACATGGGGGCAGTCCGACGACCCCTGCGGCGATTCGCCATGGGAGGGGGTGACGTGCGCCAACAACAAAGTGACCTCCATGTAGGTGTACGCAGAACTCGAGAGCGAAAACTCCGTTGCACGCTCACTCTACTGAGACTCCTTTGCCACTGCCCTCACCTCTTTCAGAAAACTGTCGACCATGGGGATGAAAGGAGTTCTAGCTGCTGACATAGGGCAACTCAGTGATCTGCAGTCTCTGTAAGTAGCACCACTCTGCCAAGATTGGCCCTTCTGTTTATAGCACAACCTGCAACAGTGAATCATGAGAAAATTTAACTATGTGTTTGCAGGGACCTGTCATTTAACAAGGAGCTCGGCGGCGTGCTCACTCCGACCATCGGAAACTTGAAGCAGCTCAGCACCTTGTAATTAAGCTCATGACGCGTTCGGTGTTCTTCTCTTTCGTTTTAGCCTGTCTTCTCCCGTCCGAGATGTTAAAATGAACTGCCTGTCTTGCAGGATTCTGGCCGGTTGCAGTTTCCATGGCACCATCCCGGATGAGCTAGGGAGTCTGCCGAAGCTGTCCTACATGTAAGGATCACTTGTAGTAGTCCAGATGATGCTGTCCTTTTTATGCTTCTGAATTTCACTGTTTTCTGATGAAGCATTGAAGCCTGACATCTCTCTCTTCCAGGGCACTGAACTCAAATCAGTTCTCTGGAAAAATACCGTCCTCGTTGGGCAATCTCTCCAACCTCTACTGGTTCGATATCGCCGACAATCAACTGAGTGGACCCCTGCCGATTTCAACAAGCGGTGGAATGGGCCTAGACAAGCTTTTAAAAACCAAACACTTGTAGGTCCAAATGATTTTGTTGACTGCTGTTCCCTCTCTGAGTAACCAGCCTGAAAAAATGGAACATATCGCTAACCAAAGCGCCCTGGTTTGTTCTTCTGAATGTTTCTTTGCAGTCACTTCAACAAGAACCAATTGTCTGGTCCAATCCCTGACGCTCTCTTCAGCCCAGAGATGACGCTGATCCATCTGTGAGCTCCTGAAACTCCTGCTTCAGGGTGATTTTGCAATTCGACGAAATTTACTGACACCTTAAGATATTCGTGGCAGGCTCTTTGACGGAAATAAATTCACCGGGAGTATCCCAGACTCTCTCGGGTTTGTTAGTACACTTGAAGCCATGTAAGTTCCCTTTCGCTAGAAGAAATGGTTCAGATAAACCTATGCATACGATTCTGTATCAAGTATGAAATTGACAGACGTTCCTCTTCTCTGCATGTTGATCGAACAGACGGCTTGACAGAAATTCCCTCTCTGGTCCAGTTCCTTCAAATCTAAAGAACCTCACCAAAGTAAATGAGCTGTAAGTTGATCAAGAGTTGCACAATACCATATATTTTGTTCCAGTGAAGTATACACTCATACTAAATGCACTGTTGGTATGTTTCAGGAACTTAGCAAACAACAAGCTCACCGGAACATTGCCAGATCTATCTGGGATGAATCTTCTCAATTATGTGTAAGCAATCAGCATCATGAAGATATATTATGCTATTTAAACCCACCGTACCACTGGTCAAGGTTAATCTGAAATTCTTTTGGTCTAATTACACCTCAGTGACCTGAGCAACAACACATTTGATCCCTCCCCGTGCCCAGCGTGGTTTTGGAGGCTGCCACAGCTCTCAGCTCTGTAAGTCTCTCCCTAAAACCTCGCAGATTCGCACACCATATGCCTAAACTGACATGATCTTGGGATGGTCATCAAGGATCATACAGTCCGGGAGGCTCTATGGCACTGTGTCTCCAAGGCTGTTCAGCGACCAGCAGTTGAACCAAGTGTAAGAGCTCACTCGCCAACCTTCCGGATCAGATCGAATTCTGATGAAACTTATATGTGACATGATGTGACGAACTTACTGGAACGGTTGGGTTTGGGACTTTGCTTTGCAGGATCCTCGACGACAACGCGCTCAACGGCACCCTGGACCTGGGCTGGAGCATCAGCGGCGAGCTGAGCCTCGTGAGCCTCAAGAACAACGAATTCTCCTCCGTCACGGTGACCTCCAGCTACAACGGCACCCTTTCGTGAGTGCCCACCATGAGAGGCTTCTGTCTCTTGATCCTGTGGCATTCCCAGCCTGATTGATCCGTTTGCGTTTCCAATTTCTATTCAGGCTGGCCGGGAACCCGGTGTGCGAGCACCTGCCCAACTACTGCAACGAGACGCAGAAAGGGCTCTCGGTGCCCTACTCGACGAGCCTGGTGAAGTGCTTACCGGGGACGTGCCCGGCGGGGCAGAGCCTGAGCCCGCAGAGCTGCGCGTGCGCGTACCCGTACCAGGGGATCATGTACTTCCGGGCGCCCTTCTTCCACGACGTGACCAACGGCACGGCGTTCCAGGCGCTGGAGAGCATGCTGTGGACGAAGCTTGCCCTCACCCCGGGCTCCGTCTCCCTGCAGGACCCCTTCTTCAACAGCGACTCCTACATGGAGGTGCAGGTGAAGCTCTTCCCCTCCGGCAGCGGCGCCTACTTCAACCGCTCCGAGGTCATGCGCATCGGCTTCGACCTCAGCAACCAGACGTTCAAGCCGCCCAAGGAGTTCGGACCTTACTACTTCATCGCCTCGCCGTACCCGTTCCCAGGTCAAGTTCAGCCGATCGGCGATCGCTTATGCTGTCTGCAGATTGACGGGATTAGCTTTGTGACGAAACACTGAGATGTTCCACATTGACTGCAGAGGGAGGCTCGTCGTCGAAGAGCAAGGGCGTGATCATCGGGATAGCGGTCGGCTGCGGCGTCCTGTTCGTGGCGCTCGCCGCGGCGGCCGTCTACGCGTTCGTGCAGCGGCGGCGGGCGCAGAAGGCCAAGGAGGAGCTCGGCGGCCCGTTCGGTACGTACTCCTCCGTGTTCTTGGCCATGTCCGTCTGGCAATGCCGCCCACACACTGAGAGTGAGCTGTGTCGATCATTTCGTCTGCGGCAGCGTCGTGGGCTCGGAGCGAGGAGAGGGGCGGCGCGCCGCGGCTCAAGGGGGCGAGGTGGTTCTCCTACGAGGAGCTCAAGCGGAGCACCAACAACTTCGCCGAGGCGAACGAGCTCGGGTACGGTGGCTACGGCAAGGTGTACAGGGGCATGCTGCCGACGGGGCAGTTCATCGCCATCAAGCGGGCGCAGCAGGGGTCGATGCAGGGCGGGCACGAGTTCAAGACTGAGATCGAGCTGCTCTCCCGCGTGCACCACAAGAACCTCGTCGGCCTCGTCGGCTTCTGCTTTGAGCAGGGGGAGCAGATGCTCGTCTACGAGTTCATGTCCGGCGGCACGCTGCGCGACAGCCTCTCCGGCAAGAGCGGCCTGCACCTCGACTGGAAGAAGCGGCTCCGCGTGGCGCTGGGCGCGGCGCGCGGCCTGGCATACCTCCACGAGCTCGCCGACCCGCCCATCATCCACCGGGACGTCAAGTCCAGCAACATCCTCATGGACGAGCACCTCACCGCCAAGGTCGCCGACTTCGGACTCTCCAAGCTGGTCGCCGACACCGACAGGGGGCACGTCAGCACCCAAGTGAAAGGAACACTGGTATCCAAGCCGACCACTCTTTCATTCATCAGGATGTCTGTCACTGCACCCGCTGCTGCCAACGACAGACAACTCTGACCTTGCACTGACTGCTTCACCTGCAGGGCTACCTGGACCCTGAGTACTACATGTCCCAGCAGCTGACGGAGAAGAGCGACGTGTACAGCTATGGCGTCGTCATGCTCGAGCTGATCGTGGCGAAGCAGCCGATCGAGAAGGGCAAGTACATCGTCCGCGAGGCCAAGAGGATGTTCGACGCATCCGACGCTGAGTTCTGCGGGCTCAAGGACATGATCGACGCCAGGATCATGAACACCAACCACCTCGCCGCGTTCGGCAAGTTCGTCCAGCTGGCCCTCCGGTGCGTCGACGAGGTGGCCACGGCCCGGCCGTCCATGAGCGAGGTCGTCAAGGAGATCGAGGTGATGCTGCAGAGCGAGGGGCTCAGCAGCTCCTCCACGTCCGCGTCGACGTCCGCGACCGAATTCGACGTCACCAAGGGGGCTCCTCGCCATCCTTACAACGATCCCCTCCCAAAGAAGGACAAGGACGTGAGCACCGACTCGTTTGACTACAGCGGGGGGTATTCTTTTCAGTCCAGGGTCGAACCAAAGTAGCTGATTTTTCTGGATTGGGATTCTCTTGGCAGTGGCACGAACCTCTTTCTTCCTCCCCCAGCAAGTGGCTTGACGAATATGTAGAGATATGGAGAATTTTTTCTATTGTACTTTGATACTTTTGGGGACTAGTGATTTTGTATGGTGTTGTTCTAATATACGGTTAGAAGAAACATCAAGAGCAAACCTATGTCTCTCAAGTGCTACTAACTGTTGGTTACGGAATAGAGCAGTAACAGAACAAAAATGGCATCAGAAACAGAACATTGGTGTGTTTGTTTCCTGGGTGACAGTTGGCCTCACCTCGCCAAGCTCGACAAGGTTAGCATTTGATAACTGGTAGTCTGCTTCGCTCAGCAATTTCCTTGCCTGTTCAGGAGGGTCGATTGACTCCTGCATGGCAATGTTGCCTTGAAATGGTTGCTCTCGCTACATGAGGTTTGCTGCTCTGGAGGTTCAATACTGGGACAACCTAAATGGCCACTGTAAAGATTAAGCACCTTACCACCCAAATTAAGCTCGACCTATGAAATCAGACTGCTTTCCGCCCAAACCGAGCACCTCAACTCACCATCTGAATCTGGGCCAACACTTTTCCCCTTGCCCTGATCAAACAGGGCTACATTCGATAGAGTGCCTCAGTCTCGGCACTTTGGTAGGAGGGAGAAAACAGAGGACAGGGGAATCAAGCGATCCTAGGGAAACTTGCCTTGCTTTGGTGAGGGAGGCAATCTGTGCAAGGTAAGTGGAGGCAACAGTTTCCACACTTGCACCAAACAAGATACAGTACTAGCATTGGCAATTTCAGTGGCACGGACGCTAAAAAATACATCAATAATTCAAAGCTATTCATTGCCTATAAATTGTGACTTCCAGCTATCACAGTTACAACATTTTTTACTCAAATTTTATATAGAAACGTATACATTTGCTCAATGTGCAAAACCTCATCCATTTCCTTCACTAAAAATGAATCAACGTTACAAGGGAATACACACAATGTTACAAAGGTGCAGTGACTTTCTCTGTAAAATTAGCTGTCAAAATTTTCGATCATAGATCCTTCTTCACACCTACTGATCTAGAATGGGTGTCCAACATCCATTGCTTATAATTGGTGTACAGAGTTAAGATGACAAATTGTGAAAAGCTGACGAACACTATCAGCGCATCGAAGAGGAAGGGGTACCTCTTGGGAGGCTCTATTTGAAGGTAGGTAATGTGAAGTAAAAGTGAGCATAAAAATGGCAAGCTAAGTACTACCTTTGCCCTGCATGAGATTTTAAATCTCTTTCCGTGGCTCCCACCAGGTGAGTAGTATATAAGAAAGAACAGGCCAAGAACAGCAATGTACTGTAGAGGAAGCTGATCACGGCAGATAAGTGGGTACATTGAGAAAAGGGCAAAGTACACAAACCATCCGTACATCTGAGGTTCTTTTAGTGCTAGAAGACTTGCAGGTAAAAGAGGCAGCAAAATTGATTTCTCATGAACTGCAGACAGAAAACAAGTGGTGGCATGAATTAATAAGGCACTAAATACTCACAAGTCACAACCAAAAGGATAACTTGCCAATTTAACAGTAAAAAACATACCTTGGTATGAGAATAGGTAGAAAGAGAATGAGCTGTTCATCAAAGAATAAAGGAAGCCAAGATTACTTGAAGACTTGAGTTGCTGAACAAATGAAGGCAAGAAAGCCAGTACAGTAGCAGAGAGACTCATAAGTTTCAATGGTTTAATCGCAAACAATATCTTCCACTTTATAATAACCGAAGTGCTGCACCAGAAATTTGCAACATAATCCTCATATATACCTCTCTCAAATGGAGCTAATCGAGAGATCACCTGATAATACAAATGTCACAAGCTCAGTATTGACTGACAAGCAGTGTACTAGGTCTATACATATAAAAATATAAAACAAGTATCACGCAAAGGACTAGCAACAGATTAACACAAAAAATGTACAGATTTTATTGGTGGAATTCACAATAGAACATGGTTTAGTTTGAACATAAAGCAACTAGAAGGGTATGATTGGCCATACCTGTAGGGCAGCTTCAAAAGAACGCAAAAACGGCCACCAGACAAGAGCAAAAGTTCCCAAGACCACAAAAGCGAGTTTCATGACTTCGATAATAGGATGTTTTCGTTTGAGGCACTTCCCCAGAAGATGGCTGAAAAAAGCTGGTGCAAAGTACAGGCTCATCTGCAGCATAACATCTTGTGAGATATACAGGAAGATAATGGGATATCATAACTTTGAATGTATGATAAAAAAAGTGTATTAACAGAGATAAAATGCCCCAGAGTATAGCTACCTGGAAGGGTCATAAAGGTTATAGTACGCTAAAGTTCACGCATTAGATTGTCATGTATGGACATGGCTCATCATGCCTTACTCTATTTCCCATGATTCCATGAAAATAATTGAGAGGGTGTTAGGATGTAGGATGCTCAATTCTCACTCGCTGACTAATGCCAATTTGAGCCAGCTTACAATCCACTAAATACGAATGAATAGCAGATGACTTTTCACCAACAAATGCATACTTTATGATAGTATATAATGTATTAGCCATAGTCCTGAGTTGTGTCTTAAGGTCTCATAACTGTTCACTGGTCCCAAGGAAAACAATAAAACTAACAGTATTACTGGTTTACATTATGAGGTCTGCTTTGTATTTACAACGACAATCTCTTGGGCTAAGTAGAATACTGTTTTGCAATGCCACCTTATCGAAAAGGCGTGGGCTTGCAAACATAAGTGTTCTCTAGAAAGGTGACATGCATGGTTATTTTTTTTATCGGAGCTTATGAATGGTCAAATAAACATGTAATCTAGACAGAGCTTGACCTGCTTGTGATTGATTGCAAGGGTGAAGAGAGCTGCAGCAATAAGCTCATTCCTTGACAAAACACCAGCAATTGCTCCAAGTGTAAGTCCAAGGCTGATGCAGTTATACTGAAATAAAACGCAGCTAGGTATCAATGAACGAACAATAAAAAACAGTCCACGCCACTGCCCACCTCAATCACACATATCATTACAACAACTCACCTGAAAATGGCCGTGATCGATCAATACCAAACAGGGGCTGATCAGGACCATAGCCAGCAGCCACATCCACCCTTCCCGTCTCTCCTCCCCGCTAGTACCAATTTCACCTTTCATGTACGCCCACACGAACCACAATGCCGCGGGAAAGAACACCAGGAGATCCGACGACAGCACCGTCCACCGCATCAGCAACTTCCTATTGGAACCGAAACAACAGCAGGTCTTAACACAAGATTCTGCACGCAACGAGCAGCAAAACAATCTACTGAAGCGGGTGCGTACGATTCCGGGGACTCGTAGCCGCGGGAGGAGCGGAGCGCGACGGCGTCGGGGAGTGAGGCGTTGATGATGCGGCCGTGGAGGAGGCTCTGGTAGGCGGAGAGGGGCGGGTAGTCGAGGCCCCAGTAGGCGAGGTCGTTGTCGGTGGTGTTGCGGTACCAGTCGGAGGGCGGGAGGTGGAGGGTGAGCTCCATCCAGTGCCGCTGCGCCTCGTAGTCGCCGAACTTGGGCGCCGCGCCCTGGCCGGAGTAGGGGCCCACGGAGACGAGCACGCGGACGAGGAGGGCGGCGAGGGAGATGAGGAGAGCCGTAGGGACCGGCGGGGCTGGTGGGTGCCATGGGAGCCGAGCGGCGGCTGCGGGCGGATCTGGGGCGGAGGTGCGGGGTTTCTTCGGCTTCGCCATTGGCAATGGACTCCTCTCTGGATCTCGGAATTGATTTGGTCCGGGTGTTTTTCGGGATATTTAACTTTTTATCATTATTAGTAAAGTGCACGTGCCTAAAAATCACAATAAATAAAAAAATTTATTTATATTGTAAAGTGATCTAAGAACACACAATAAATAAAAAATACATTTTAAATAGAGGTACATGGATATATTTGATTTGTTTGCATGGCTTATCAATCACCAGCAAACATTATTTTTCTCTCATAACAAATCAGCACGAGTCACGTGACACCTGTCGGGGACAGCCACAGGGGTCCCCTAATAACAGAGGAAATCACCCCTTTTTCGAAAAATAACGAAAGCAAACAAGCAAACTTATGAACCGCAAGTCACGTCACGCACGACAGCGGCCCAGGGCAGGGCCCACGGCCCAAAAAGCCTCACCGGCCCAACGAACAGCCGGCCCCCGGCGCTCCTCGAGCAAACCTCCGACTCGCTCGAGGGCCGGGCGCCATCCCGCGAAACCCTCCGCCTCGCTCGAGGGCATGACGCCCCATCGGGCAAGTTTTCGCCTCGCTCGAGGGCTTGACGCCCCTCGAGCGAGTTTCCGCCTCGCTCGAGGCCTCTTCTGAGCCGCGACACCATACTTGCTCCCACGACCGGAGTATTAAATGCTCTGGCGCGTCGCGGGAGCCCGAGTCAAAGGCGAATCCACGCCACGCCGGCCCTCTGACACCGCCTGGGAATCAGATCCCGGCGTTGTTCGGTCAACCCGCACTGTGCAGCCATCCCCGGCGCTGTGCGGGTGCTGGGCGGCATGGCCGGTGTCATTCCGTGACACTGTGCCGCCTACTCCCGTACCTCCTCCACGTCGCGCCCCTTGAAAGAGGACGACGGCACCCTCGAAAAGGGTACGGCCACCAATTCCCCGCCCGCCTGGGACGACGTCGTGACGCAAGGCCGGCGGAGCGCGTCACCTCCATCACCTCCGGGCGCTGTGCAGCCATCCCCGGTGCTGTGCGGCCATCCCCAGCGCTGTGCCACCATCCCCGGCGCTGTGGAGCCCTGTTATGATGGGACACCACCACGCCGGCCCCTGTATGGCATGTGCGCTCCCGCCATCGAGGCCCTCGAAAGAGCATGGGTCATCCTCGAAGGGTGCACGGGCGGCGACCTGGCGCGCACACTGACCGGCGCCGCCGTACGAGCGGCGTGCGCCGCGTCCCCTCCGCTAGCTCCGGTGCCGCCCGGCCATCCCGGGCGCTGTGCGACTGACCAAGGGTCTGTGCGATCATCACCAGCGCTGCGCGGACATCCCTAGCCCTATGGCACCATCCCGGGCGCTATGCAGCCATCCTCAGCGCTGTGCGGGTACTGTGCGATGGGACGCCGCCACGCCGAGCCCCGTACAGCCCCAGGTGCCCTCGTCAGTAAGACCCTCGAACGGGTGCACGAACGGCGGTCAGACGTGTACGCCGAGCGAGCTACCCTCGAAGCTATTCCCCGACCAGCATATAGCCACCACGACACCGGCAAGTGTTGAGAGGTCAGGACACCATCAAATCGCAAATGCTGTGTACCAGTACCACGATACTGTGTAAAACCCCGTGCGGCACATTTGTAAGCCGCCTCCCCTTGGTCTATAAAAGGAGGAGGCGGTCGCCCGGCCGCCGGGGGGGGACGAGATCATCACTTCACACTCACTCTCACTCGCATACTCGTTCCCTTTGATATTGGTACTTTGCCTCAATCACTTAGCAGGGACTTGGAGGCCTCTCCTCCTCTCCCGCCTTGCTTGTAGCCCCCCTCTACAGGCACTACTGGTGCGAATCAATACAGCGCGCACGCGCCAATCTGCTGGACGTACGACCCCGCGGTCGGAACCAGGATAAACCCGCGTCCCTGTGTTGTCATTTGCGCCGACCATCGAGAAGCTGATCACAGCGTAACTTACTAGTTAGTGTCGGGACTAATCCTAACACCGACAGTTGGCGCGCCAGGTAGGGGAACTCGTGCTGTGATCGACCCCTCACCAGCAGTCTCGATGGTGATTCGCACCGAGATGATGTCCCAGAGGTACGCCATGGGCAGCTCGGACCCTCTCCCTGCCGGATTCGAAATCCGGTTTGGGAGCCTGAACTTTCAGGCCACAGGGAACGGCTACCTCATGCGCCTCACCAACCGCGACGAACTCCACCCGTGGCGGTCAACTGGGCCGGGCCCAATGCCCGCCAAGCCTGCTACTGACGCTCCGGCACCCACCCAGGCGGCTGCTGTGAGCGCCTTGACGTCCCGACGCCGCAAACGCCCAGGTCAGCGCTCGCGTCAGGCGCGCACGGAGCGACGCCGGGCAGCACGCGAGGCGGCCCGGAACGACGTGCCCCCGCCAAGCGACACGACGGCACACCCTGCGGGGGAGCACGCGGCCGCGGGGCCGCAGTTCCCCCACGGGATGCGCAACCCTGCTGCGGCGTACGCCTCATCCGTCAGCACCGACATGGCCGCATATGAGGATCTCCCGGGCCATCACTTGCTGTCAGCCCGGAACCTCATCGCCACCACCAAAGACGAGTCGTATCACGGCTCGCCCAGCGAGCTGCCCGCCCTCGACCTCGCATGGCTACGCGGAGTGGGACTTCTCCGGCGTACCTGACCCTGTGGTCTTCCGGCGGTTCCTTGACACCGCGGACTACAGGTTCGGTTGCTCCGACGACTCCAGCGAAGGGAGCTATGATCCCTCGCACGAGTGCTTCGTTGTCGCCGCCAACGAGCATGCTAACGGCGCGAACGGAGCAGGCGACGGGAACACGGCCCAGCATCCGAAGCCGAACCCGCCACCGGCCCCACCAGCGGGCAATGCGGATATTAATGCGCAGCTGGCCCAGGCGCGCGAGCTCGAGGCAAAGCTCGCGGAAGAGTACCGGCAGGTGCGGCTCCTGCGTGCCACCATCGCAGGGGAAGCCTCGGCACGTGGCGAACGCGCCCGAGAAGCCGGGAAGCAGGCTTGCGAGCGCATCAACGCCGACTTCAACGTGGACGACCCACACACACCACTTCGTGCCAGCCAAAAACTCATCACGGCAGCGACACTACTTCGGGCCATGCCCGAGCCATCGACGCCCGAGGCACGTAATCTGCGCCGCGAGGCGCAGACTCTCATCGAGCAGGCGGCCGTGCAGCAGGCCGAGAGCTCCGCGTCCCGCATGCGCAACCAGTCCAGCGCGCGGGGCGACGGCGGCGCGCAGGACCAGGAGGCATCTGTCCACGCGGACGGCACAGCGGGGTAGCCGGCAAACCGGTACAGGACGCCTGTCAAGGAGCGGATCCTTGACACGCGCGGCTAGGCCCACGACGGCGACGCCCGTAACGTCCTGAACGCCAAGAGAAGGGGCGACACGGAGGCGCGAGCGGTGGCGGGCTACCACCCTCGACGAGGTGGTCGCTACGACAGCCGGGAGGACCGCTCACCAACACCGGAACCCCCGGGAACCCGAGTGTTCAGCCGGGAGATCCGTGCGGCGAGTTTCCCCCAGCGCTTCCGCCAGCCCACCACCATCGACAAGTACACGGGGGAGACGGACCCTCGTGTGTGGCTCAACGACTACCGCCTGGCTTGCCAGCTGGGCGGTGCCACCACTGATGCGGTGATCATCCGCAATCTGCCGCTGCACCTTGCGGACTCGGCCCGAACATGGCTCGAGCACCTGCCACCCAGCTAGATCCACAGCTGGGATGACTTGGTCCGCACGTTCGTGGGGAACTTCCAGGGCACATACGTGCGCCCTGGGAACACCTGGGATCTGCGGGCGTGCACCCAGAAGCCCGGCGAGTCACTCCGGGACTTCATACGGCGCTTTTCAAAGCGCTGTACTGAGCTCCCGAGCGTTGCTCAGTCCGAGATCGTGCACGCCTTCCTCGAAGGCACGACCTGTCGGGACCTCGTGCGCGAGCTCGGGAGGAGCCCGCCGGTCGACTCCAACGAGCTGTTCGACATCGCCACCAGCTTCGCCTCCGGAGAGGAGGCAGTGGGGGCCATTTTCGACGGCAAGAAAGGAAAGCGCGTGGACGACGCGCCCGCGGAGGGCAGCAAGTCCAAGGAGCCCGCGAAGAAGCAGAAGCGGGACAAGAAGGGCAAGAAGCTCTACCATGACACACGCGCGCAGGGGCGCGGCGAGGACGACGAGGCCCTCGCCGTTGACCCTGCCCGTAAGGGTCCTCGAGGGGCCCCTCGAGGCCCCGGCGTATTCGACGATATGTTGAAGAAGTCCTGCCCGTACCACAAGACCCCGGTCAACCACACCCTCGAGCAATGCGACATGCTCAAGAAGTACTACCGCCGCGTCGCCGCGAAGGAGGACGAGGCCAAGAAGGACGGGGGTGACGGAGGTGCTGATGGCTTCCCCGCGGTGGAGAACGTTTTCTTCATCTTCGGGGGACCGACGGTGGACATGTCCACCAGCCGGCGCAAGCGAGAGCGGCACGAGGTCCTCGCCGCGGAGAGGGCCCCTCCTTCCTTCCTCGATTGGTCGGAGGAAGCCATCACCTTCAGCCGCGAGGACCACCCGAACCGCATCCCCAACCCGGGCCAGTACCCGTTGGTCGTCGATCCCGTCATCAGCAACGCGCGGTTCTCCAAGGTGCTGATGGACGGCGGCAGCAGCCTCAACATCCTCTACGCCCACACCCTACGGCTGATGGGGATCGGGTTGGACCAGCTGCGGCCCAGCACGACGCCGTTCCATGGCGTCGCGCCGGGCAAGCGCGTCCAGCCCCTCGGTCAGATCGATCTGCCGGTCTGGTTCGGCACCCTGGACAACTTCCGCAAGGAGGTCCTCACCTTTGAGGTGGTGGGGTTCCGGGGCGCGTACCATGCCATCCTTAGTCGTCCGTGCTAGGCCAAGTTCATGGCGGTCCCGAACTACACTTACCTCAAGATGAAGATGCCGGGGCCAAAAGGCGTCATCACCGTGGGCTCGTCGATCGAGCACGCATTCGACTGCGACGTCGAGTGCGTCGAGCACGTCGAGGCCCTGGCGCTCGACGAAACGCTTGTCGCGGACATGGAGAAGCTGGCCAACGAGGGCCCTGACTCCTCCGCCAAGCACGCGGGCAGTTTCGAGGCTGCCGAACAAACGAAGGAGGTGCCCCTCGACCCTGTCACCCCCGAGGGCAAGGTGTTGAGGGTCAGTTCCACCCTCGACCCGAAATAGAAAGTGGTGCTCGTCGACTTTCTCCGCGCCAACGCCGAGCACTCCCTTGATATCCTACCTCACTCCAGAGCCGTGCAGCAGCGGCTGCGGCGCTTTGATGAAGAAATACGCTGGGCGATCGGAGTAGAGCTGCGAAAGCTCCTCGAGGCCGGATTCATCAAGGAAGTTTTCCACCCAACGTGGCTAGCTAATCCTGTACTAGTTAAGAAAAAGAATGGGAAGTGGAGGATGTGTGTAGATTACACCGGTCTAAATAAAGTATGTCCCAAAGTTCCTTTTCCTTTGCCACGAATCGATCAAATTGTAGATTACACTGCGGGGTGTGAACTCTTATGTTTCCTTGATGCCTATTCGGGTTACCACCAAATAAAGATGAAGGAGTCCGATCAACTCGCGACCTCTTTCATCACACCGTTCGGCATGTTTTGCTACGTAACAATGCCATTTGGACTCCGAAACGCGGGCGCTACGTACCAGCGATGTATGCAGCACGTTTTCGGGGACCACATCGGGCGAACCGTAGAGGCATACGTAGATGACATTGTCGTCAAAACCAGGAAGGCGGACAACCTGGTTAACGATTTGCGCGTTGCGTTCGATTGCCTACGGGCAAACGGGGTGAAACTCAACCCCGAGAAGTGCGTCTTCGGGGTGTCGCGTGGCATGCTGCTGGGATACATTGTTTCTCAGCGGGGCATCGAGCCCAACCCCGAGAAGGTCTCCGCCCTCGACCGAATGGGCCCGATTCGAGACCTAAAAGGGGTGCAGAAGGTGTTGGGCTGCCTGGCCACCTTGAGCCGTTTCATCTCACGGCTCGGCGAGAAGGGCCTGCCCCTCTACCGACTCCTGAAGAAGCACGAACGCTTCTCCTAGACCGTTGAGGTCCAAGAGGCACTCGACAAGCTCAAGGCGACGCTCGCACACGCACCAATCCTCACGCCGCCTCGAGGCGGCGAGCCTCTGTACCTCTACGTCGCGGCAACCACCCAGGTGGTCAGCGCGGTCATCGTCGTGAAGCGAACAGAGGAAGGGCACGCCCTACCAGTTCAAAGGCCGGTGTACTATATTAGCGAAGTGTTGTCCGAGACCAAGGCGCGGTATCCCCAGATCAAGAAGCTGCTCTACGCAGTGGTGCTCGCGCGGCGCAAGCTGCGGCACTACTTCGAAGCCCATCCGGTCACGGTGGTCTCGTCGTTCCCGTTGGGAGAGATTATCCGCAACCCGGACGCCGCGGGCAGGATCGCAAAGTGGTCTGTAGAGCTCATGGGTGAGACGCTCACCTACGCGCCACGCAAGGCAATCAAGTCTCAGATCCTCGCGGATTTCGTCGCCGAGTGGACGGACACACAGCTGCCCTCGTTGCAGATCCAGGCCGAGTGCTGGACCCTCTATTTCGATGGGTCGGTGATGAAAACCGGAGCGGGTGTGGGCCTGCTCTTCATCTCGCCCCTCGGGGAACACATGAGGTACGCAGTGCGCTTGCACTTCCCCACATCAAACAACATGGCGGAGTACGAGGCCCTCCTCTGCGGCCTCCGAATCGCCATCGAGACCGGCACCAAGCGCCTCGACATCAGGGGAGACTCGCAGCTCGTAATCGATCAGGTCATGAAGAATGCGAGCCGCCACGACGAGAAGATGGAGACCTATTGCAACGCCGTACGCGCCCTCGAGGACAAGTTCTACGGCATCGAGCTCAATCACATCCCCCGCAAGTATAACGAGGAGGCGGACGAGCTCGCGAAGATCGCGTCGGGGCGAATCACCGTTCCCCCAAACGTTTTCACGCGAGACGTCGCCAAGCCGTCCGTCGACCTCAGTCCGGCCCCCTCGAATCAGGAGGAACCCTCGGGGGCTCCCTCGAGTCCAGCGGGTGCGGAACCCATGGACGAGGACCCCTCGAACGAGGCATTCGTGCTCTCCCTACTCGAAGGGTACGGCGTGGACGAAGCCGAGGCCATGGAAATCGAGCTGACCCCCCGCGCGGAGGATTGGCGGGCCAAGTACCTCGCCTGGATCGATCGAGGGGAACTCCCCTCAGATCGGACCGAGGCTAGGCGCATCGCCAGGAAAGCCAAGTCATTTGCCGTGATTGACGGCGAGCTGTACAAGCGCGCCGCGTCCGGCGTCCTGCAACGGTGCATTCTCATTCCCCACGGCCGGGAACTCATCTGTGACATCCACGCAGGCGTGTGCGGCCATCACGCGGCACCGCGCACCCTCGTGGGCAACGCGTTCCGCCAGGGCTTCTACTGGCCCACAGCGGTTGCCGACGCCAACGAGGTCGTGCGCACCTGCGAGGGGTGCCAGTTCTACGCGCGTAGGACCCTTCTCCCAGCTCACGCCCTACAGACCATACCCGTCACATGGCCCTTCGCCGTGTGGGGATTAGACATTGTCGGGCCCTTGCGAAAGGCGCCCGGGGGCTACACCCACCTGCTGGTTGCCGTGGACAAGTTCTCCAAATGGATCAAGGCACGCCCAATCACCAACCTCAGAGCGGAGCAGGCCGTAACATTCTTCACCGACATCATCCACAGGTTCGGAGTGCCGAACTCCATCATCACCGACAACGGCTCCCAATTCACCGGCAGGAAATTCCTGGAGTTTTGCGACAACCACCACATCCGTGTGGACTGGGCGGCTGTCGCACACCCACAGACTAACGGCCAAGTGGAACGTGCCAATGGCATGATTTTACAAGGCCTCAAGCCCAGGATCTTCGACAGACTGAACAAGTCCGGCCGAAAATGGCTTCAGGAGCTCCCAGCGGTCATTTGGAGCCTCAGGACCACTCTGAGCAGAGCCACGGGATTCACGCCGTTTTTCCTAGTCTATGGTGCAGAGGCCGTTCTCCCCACGGACCTGGAATACGGATCGCCCAAGATTAAGGGCTATGATGAAGGTTTGAACCAGCGAGCTCGCGAAGACTCGCTGGATCAAATAGACGAAGCCCGTGACGTGGCCATGATGCAATCGGCAAGATACCAGCAAGCGCTAATACGGTATCAAGCTCAGAAAATCCGGTGCCGAGACCTCAACGAGGGCGACCTAGTGTTAAGGCTGCGCCAGGACAACCGAGGCCGCCACAAGCTATCACCACCATGGGAGGGGCCCTACGTCGTCGTCAAGGTGCTCAAGCCCGGCACGTATAAGCTGGCGAACGAGCAAGGTGAAGTCTTCACCAACGCTTGGAACATCCAACAGCTACGTCGCTTCTACCCTTAGAAAGGATTTCCAAGTCTTTTTGCACATATCCGACGCCCCAGTCGGCTGTACAAATGTAAAGTTTTCTTTTCGATAAAGTCAAGGGCGACTCGGCTTTCTCCCCGAAAACCAAGTCCCCCTCGGGGGCTACTGCGGGGGGCACCCCCCCTAAACGGTCCCATTTTTTCGCAAAAAAATCTTTACTTCAAAAGCGCCAAGTACGTCTCGACCCGGGAGTTTGAGCGAAATGACGCAGGACGCGAATGGCCAAAGGGCGAAGACAGGTGAGTCGGGGATGGCCTACGCCTCGCGGTAGGATACGGCCCTTCCCCCTCACCACTTGGCCTAAACGCTACTTGTGAAAACGAACGATTCCAACTGAAATTCGCCTAAACGACAGGGAGAGACGGAACAGCGCAATCACAAAAAACGAAATGACACTTAAACTTACAAGTACTTTAAGCAAACTGTGTTTATTACATAAAGCCACGAGGCTCGATTCCTAACTACAATCTAAGGGCCTGAGTGCCCAGCTGCTTTCAGGGCTCGAGGGGCCCGGCGGGGGGAGCTTCCAGGAAGAGGATCTCCGCGAAGTCGTCGGTGAGGATGTCGGTGGCAGGAGAGGCAAGCGCGTCCAGGCGGCTCGCCTCGGCCTCCGCACCATCGTCGTCGAGGTCATCAGCGACAATGTAGCCCGTAGCCAACGTCGCAAGGTTAACACGGTAATGCGATTGCACCACGCCAAGGGTCTTCTAGATCCCCAGGCGGAGCGCACCTCGCATACGCCGGGCGACGTGGCCGCCCAAGGCTCGGAGGCGACTCACCACAGTGCTCCCGGCCTGCCCGTCGCCCTCGTCGATGCTCTGGCACGCCTCGAGGGCTGCCTCCTGCAGGACCCCCAACTCCTGCTGGGAGGAATTGTAGGCCGCCTGGAGCACCTCCGCCTGCGTCGCTGACGTCCCGAGAGCAGCCCGCAAGCCTGAAAAACGGAAGACGAATAAGTTGAGAGCGGATCTCGACGAACCCAAGCAACAAACAAAGAATCCAAGAGAGGCGACTTACCCTCGACCTGCTTCTTCTCTGTCTCGAGGGCCGCGCGCGCGGTCTCGGTCGCCTGCTGCAGCTCGAGGATAGCAGCGTCCTTCTCCTCGCCAGCCTGCCGCAGCTCCTCGAACGACACGGCTTCCTGGACCAACTCCCCGGCGAGCCGCGTGATCTCCGAATCCCGAAGCTGGAGCACGGCTTGAACCTCCCCCAGCGTGGTGCGCTCCCGCTGGAGCTAGGCTTGCGCTTCCTCCCGAGCCGAGCGCTCGGCTGGAGGGCGACCTGAGCCTCCTTGAGGGCGGACCGCTCTTGCTGGAGCTGGCTCTCTGCCTGCTGACGCGCGCTCCGCTCTTGGCGAAGCTGATCCTCCACCGCGGCGAGCGACGTGACCTTCTCCTGCAGATCAGCGCTCAGCTTCTCGGCCTCCTAGGCCTTCTGCTCGGCCTGAGCCTGCCAGGACCTTGCCCCCTCGAGGGTGGTGCGGTCTTGCTGGAGCTGGGTCTGCGCCGCGACGAGGGCAATCTCTTTCTGTGCCAGTAAGGTCTGCGCCTCAGCCAGGGCAGCGCGTGCCTTCTGCAGCTCGCTGTTCGCTGTCGTCAGCACCCCCTCCTTCTCTAGGAGCACGGCCTTTACTCTGTCGACCGCGGTGGCGCCCTCCACGGTCAGAGCACGCTGGTCCAGGAGCGCGTCCTGCACGGTCATTAGCCGGTACTCCAGCCAGCCGTTGTCCGTCTGCAGGGCCTCCACCAGGGCGTCCAAGGCTTCGTACTGCCCCCGGTACCAGTCGAGGCTCGAGCTCAACTGGGAGAGGCGGTTGTACTTCTCGCGCGCCTAGCCCTGCAGCTCCTGCGAGCAGCAACCAAAGGGCAGAGAGAAGAATCGGAACGTGAAACACTCGAACGAGAAACAAACAAGAAATTGAACTCCAACCAACCAAAGACGCTCACCTCGAAGAGCTGGAACGACCGACCTTCGTGGAGTCAGAGCGCCTCGGCCAGCGCAGCGTTGAGGGAGGCGCCGTGCTCGCGGAACTCCTGCCACAGCGCCTGCTCGGCCTGGGCCTCGTCGAGCAGAGTACGCGGCACTCCGGGGCGACGCAACCCCTGTTCCGACTGCGACGCAGCGACGTCAGATGCTGGCGGCACGGCACGAGACGTCGACGCCCCGACGTCGTGCGCCGACCGCTGCGACATCACGCAGCCGTCAGCCCGCATCACCAGCACCTCGGGCGTAGGCCCGGGGGCTGGCCCGGACGACCTCCTCGACCGGCCCCTCCTGGGGGCGGAATCACCGCCAGCGGGGGCCTCGGCTGTCTCGTGGCCCCTGATGGACCGGCTCTCCGAATGAGCCAGCCCGCGCCCTTGATGAGCGTCGCGGAGCACCAGCGCATGCTGCGGCATCGCGGCCGCCACCGCCACCTCCTGCTGCGACCCCGCGGCCGCGGTCGGGTTGCGTGATGGCTCGCCCGCCGCTGCCATGCTCACCGCCGCCCGTGGCACCCTCTCCGAGCGCCACCCAGTCATCAAAGACGTCCTCAACTTGAGCGCCTTGGCGGGCGCAAGATCGGGGACGGCCGCCGACGCCCTGACAACGAAATGAAAGGGGGGGATGAGCGGCTGTTTCTCGAAATCGAGGGCATGCGGGAAACGATGCTACTTACCTCAAACTGGAGAAGCCCCGCTTCCTCTTCCTCGAGGGCTGGGGGGGCACCTCCATTGCGCCCACCGGCGCCTCCGCGGTGCCCGCTGGCACCTCCACCGACGGCCCGGTGACGGGCGGCACCGTGCCCGCCTCAAGGGTCAATTCCGCGGTCGTCCCCTCGACCCGCGGGGACGGGGGCGCCGCGGGTTCCCACCTACCAGAGATGGTCCGCTCCCCGTCGCTCTCCTCCTCATCCGAGGACGAGTTCTCCAGCACCAGTGGGGGGGAGAGACCTTGCTGCTCACGCATCCGGTACTCCTCGCTGTACTGATCGAGGCGCTCCTGCCGCCTGATCCTTCTCTCCTTCGCAAGGGCCGCCCGGTCCCGCTCCCGCTGCTGTGCGGCGCGACCGGCGACCTGAGATCGAGGCGTTGGCGGGTCCGATCGGGAGGCCTGGACGGTCACCAGCTGTGGGTAGGGATTGTCAGGATGAAGAAAAAAGGCGAAACAAGAATCAAAGAAGAAAAAACGGTGCTCACCGGCTCGGCGTCGGGTAGCATCGCGAACGACCAAAGGTCGTCGTCGCTATGCGGCACCACCTTGAGGTTGATCGCGCGCCTCGCCCGCGTGGCCGCATACCCCTTGGGGAGAGGCTCCTGCAGCAGCCGTGAGCGCGCCAGCGACGTGGGGTTGGCCGCATCACTCATCTCGAAGATGCAGAGCTCCCTCTCCATGAGGGGAATGACCCGCCGGCGGTGGAAGTTGGCGATGATCGAAGCCACCCCCAGCCCGGCGTCCGCCAGCTGGCGCAGGGCGGTGGTGAGGGACTCCGACCTTCGCTGTCGTGACGGGGGCGACACGCCGTGAAACCAGGCGTCGGACTTCCCCATCAACACCTTCCCGGTGTACGGCGGAAGGCCAACGCCGTCGTTGCGGAGGTAGAACCACCCCTTCTCCCAGTCCGCATTGTTGGAGGTCATGGTGCACAGTGGGTACCGCTCCTTGCGCGCGTCCCGCAGTGCGAGCGTAAGGCCGCCGGTGCGAACCGCCCGGCGCATCCCCTTCTCGGCCGTGGCAAGGGTGTGGAGCTCGCCGCGAAAGAGATGGACCCAGAGGTCCCAGTTCGCCGGGATCCCTAGAAATCCCTCGCAGACGGCGACGAAGGCAGCCGCCTGCGAGATGGCGTTGGGGGCGAAGTTGTGCAGCTCCACCCCGTAGTGGTGGCACAGCCCCCGCATAAACCGGCTCGCCGGGGCGGCGAAGCCGCGCTCGTGGAGACGGGCGAAGCTGACGACGTAGCCGTGCGGAGGGTTGGGCTCCCTGTCTGACGCCGGCGGGACCATCCACGCCGGGTATGGGCCGTCACCGGCCGGCATCAACTGCCCGCCGTTCACCAGCTCATTCAGCGCTAGCGGTGTCACCGTCGACCGGGGCCACGGGAAAGGCTCCACCACTCGAACCGGAGGGGCCATGGAGGACAAGGGCGAGCGGAAGCGCAAGGTACGCGAGCGGATCCGAAGCGGCGGAGCGCACGACCGAGAGGAAGACGAGCTGCGTGCGGGGATGGATGCAAATGGCAACGTAAGGGACCTCGCCTCTGCCTCCCCCCGTGATTTATAAGATCTAGGGGAGCAACGCCCCCGAAAACTCCGCACACAGTGCCAATTAATGCGACCGGTGCCCCGTCCCGTCCGCCCCCCACGTCGCCCACGACGACTGCGGTGTGCCGCCTGAAAAGGCGCGCCCGTTTCGCATGATCAGCGTCCACGATCCGCGCCCATTAAATGGCTGGGTTCCTTCCTGAGTAAGGATGACCCCCTCACGAAACTAGGGCCAAGAGCTCGAGGACCGACCCCTCGCGGGTGCGATCGATGCCCCGATCTAAAACGGGCGGAGCCGTGGCTCACTGAACGAACTCAAGGGCCTGGCCCCTCGAACGCTGTATTTACTGATCAGCGGTTCCAAGACCTGCCCGTCGAGGGTACGCGCCGCAGATGCCCCTCGAGCGGGGATTTATTGATCAGTGGCTCGAGGGTCGGCTCGACCACAACCCAACGGGCTCCACAGATCAAGCCAAGACGGGGGCACGTTAGTGCCACCCCGCAAAGGCCCTACTAATCAGGGGTTCGAAGCCTGACCCTCGAAGGGTTCGAACAGGCGCCTCAGATTGACAGAGTCAGGGACGACCAGGGCGAGCGCATTCGAGCCTGACCCAGAGCTCACAAGCTCGAGGGCGCCCCATAGGTCGTGTTCAAGGCCAACGAGGGCAGGTAGTCGAGGGATCCCACCGAGGGAGAGCTTCCGCGCCCTCGGTCCCAATCGAACGGGACCGAGCCCTGCCTAGCACACCCGCGTAAGCGCTCTTATGGACGTGTCTCCGGACCACGAGTCGACCCTTATCGAACGGGGCACAGACGTCCACTTGAACCACCCGCTAACAGCTCGACGAGGAACCCATGATTCGCGACCCGTTCGATGGGAGTCATGAGCACCTCACCCCTCCGCCCCGCGAAGGGGCGGCGAAGGGGCGCACAGACAAGTCGGAGAGCTTGCCCCGATCGCCTTGAGCAGGCCCAGGCTCGGGGGCTCGACGCACGGCTACACCTCCTGGACGTACCCGAACGCAAGCAAATACCGGTATGCGCGTATGGCACCGCCGAGGCCGGCTGGAATAACGCCGAGGCCGGCTGAAATAAACACCTCGCGCACCGACCGCACAATGCGAAAAAACCTTGCAGGAATACACGCACTCCTCCAAGGCTTCGGGGGCTACACCCGCGGGTGCGCTAGCGCGCTCCCACGGAACGTCACAACGCCCAGGAGGGACGAAAGTCCCATCAGAAAGCACCAGCCTTTGCAGGTTCCTACAGATACTGTTGCAAAGGCTCGGGGGCTACTGTCGGGGACAGCCACAGGGGTCCCCTAATAACAGGGGAAATCACCCCTTTTTCGAAAAATAACGAAAGCAAACTCATGAACCGCAAGTCAAGCCACGCACGACAGCGGCCCAGGGCAGGGCCCACGGCCCAAAAAGCCTCACCGGCCCAACGAACAGCCGGCCCCCGGCGCTCCTCGAGCAAACCTCCGACTCGCTCGAGGGCCGGGCGCCGTCCCGCGAAACCCTCCGCCTCGCTCGAGGGCTTGACGCCCCCTCGGGTGAGTTTTCGCCTCGCTCGAGGGCTTGACGCCCCTCGAGCGAGTTTCCGCCCAGCTCGAGGCCTCCTCTGATCCGCGACACCATACCTGCTCCCACGACCGGAGCATTAAATCCTCTGGCGCTTCGCGGGAGCCCGAGTCAAAGGCGAATCCACGCCACGCCGGCCCTCTGACACCGCCTGGGAATCAGATCCCGGCGCTGTTCGGCCAACCCGCACTGTGCAGCCATCCCCGGCGCTGTGCGGGTGCTGGGCGGCATGGCCGGTGTCATTCTGTGACACTGTGCCGCCTACTCCCGTACCTCCTCCACGTCGCGCCCCTCGAAAGAGGACGACGGCACCCTCGAAAAGGGTACGGCCACCAATTCTCCGCCCGCTTGGGACGACGCCGTGACGCAAGGCCGGCGGAGCTCGTCACCTCCATCACCTCCGGGCGCTGTGCAGCCATCCCCGGTGCTGTGCGGCCATCCCCAGCGCTGTGCCACCATCCCCGGCGCTGTGGAGCCCTGTTACGATGGGACACCACCACGCCGGCCCCTGTATGGCTTGGGCGCTCCCGCCATCGAGGCCCTCGAAAGAGCATGGGTCATCCTCGAAGGGTGCACAGGCGGCGACCTGGCGCGCACACTAACCGGCGCCGCCGTACGAGCGGCGTGCGCCGCGTCCCCTCCGCTAGCTCCGGCGCCACCCGGCCATCCCGGGCGCTGTGCGACTGACCCAGGGTCTGTGCGATCATCACCAGCGCTGCGCGGACATCCCTAGCCCTGTGGCACCATCCCGGGCGCTATGCTGCCATCCCCGGCGCTGTGCGGGTGCTGTGCGATGCGACGCTGCCACGCCGGGCCCCGTACAGCCCCAGGTGCCCTCGTCAGCAAGACCCTCGAACGGGTGCACGAACGGCGGTCAGACGTGTACGCCGAGCGAGCTACCCTCGAAGCTATTCCCCGACCAGCATATAGCCACCACGACACCGGCAAGTGTTGAGAGGTCAGGACACCATCAAATCGCAAATGCTGTGTACCAGTACCACGATACTGTGTAAAACCCCGTGCGGCACATTTGTAAGCCGCCTCCCCTTGGTCTATAAAAGGAGGAGGCGGTCGCCCGGCCGCCGGGGGGGGACGGGATCTTCACTTCACACTCACTCTCACTCACATACTCGTTCCCTTTGATATTGGTACTTTGCCTCAATCACTTAGCAGGGACTTGGAGGCCTCTCCTCCTCTCCCGCCTTGCTTGTAGCCCCCCTCTACAGGCACTACTGGTGCGAATCAAGACAGCGCGCACGCGCCAATCTTCTGGACGTACGACCCCGTGGTCGGAACCAGGATAAACCCGCGTCCCTGTGTTGTCATTTGCACCGACCATCGAGAAGCTGATCACAGCGTAACTTACTAGTTAGTGTCGGGACTAATCCTAACACCGACAACACCTAGCCAACAATATTTTACTTCCACAACAAATCGGCACCAACCAATTGAACAAGGCGAATAACAAAAAAATTTAATCTCATACCACAATCATTTTATTACCATAGGCAAAAATTCCATCGTCAGGAGAATGCAAAATCCCAACAACAATCTCACGTGGCACAACCCCACGAACGAGACAACGCAAATGACTATCGTCTAACACTCACAGTACTTCTGCCACCACTCCACCCCTTCCCGAGCATGCACCCACTCTGCACTTGTGGCTTGAGTGCCTCGTCCTGATCTCGTGTCACATGGGAACTGATTGGGGAGCCGCAGTTGGTCGGGAAGCCAAGCCTAATGTCGGCCCGAGAGCCGGGTCAGTGTCAATCGGGGAGCCGAGCCGATCGACATGTTGATGGGCCCCACACCGATTGAGGCCACCTTCGCTGGGCCCCACGCCGATTGGGGCCTCTGGTCGGTTGGGGGAGGAAATTCAAAGCACTAAGCCTCAAGAGCATCAATTTGAAAAATGTAAATTTAAGTTCTTGCTTTAAAAAATCTAAAAAATTTTGGAACATTACAATGAATAAGTAATTGTTTTTTCCTTCATCCTCAACACAGGTACACTTGGTCAGTACCACTTAAAAGCAACATGTAAAATATGATATAGCTACAAGCCTTGTGTCTTAACACACAAAAGTTTTGTGTCTTAACAAGTCTGCATTGGAATTGTTAGATTATCTTGGTACACAATATCTAGTGATTTTAGAATACACATTTATACCTGACAGATTGAGATCGTGGCTATAATGTTGGCCTCCATGTTGTCATCCTGTCGGTGTTAGGATTAGTCCCGACACTAACTAGTAAGATACGCTGTGATCGGCTTCTCGATGGTTGGTGCAAATGACAACACAGGGACACGGGTTTATCCTGGTTCCGACCGCGGGGTCGTACGTCCAGCAGATTTGCGCGTGCGCGTTGTATTGATTCGCACCAGTGGTGCCTGTAGAGGGGGGCTACAAGCAAGGCGGGAGAGGAGGAGAGGCCTCCAAGTCCCTGCTAAGTGATTGAGGCAAAGTGCCAATATCGGGGGGAACGAGTATGCGGGTGAGTGTGGGTGTGTCGTGATGATCTCCTCTCCCGGTGGCCGGGCGACCGCCTCCTCCTTTTATAGACCAAGGGGAGGCAACTTACAAATGTGTCGCACGGGGTTTTACACAGTATCGTGGTACTGGTACACAGCGTTTGCGATTTGATGGTGTCCTGACGTCTCAACACTTGCCGGTGTTGTGGTGGCTATGTACTTGCCGGGGAATAGCTTCGAGGGTAGCTCGCTCGGCGTACATGTCTGACCGCCGTTCGTGCACCAGTTCGAGGGTCTTGCTGACGAGGGCACCTGGGGCTGTACAGGACCCGGCGTGGCGGCTTCCCATCGGAGCAGGGCCGCACAGCGCCGGGGATGGCTGCATAGCGCCCGGGATGGTGCCACAGGGCTAGGGATGTCCGCACAGCGCTGGTGATGGTCGCACAGACCCTGGGTCAGTCGCACAGCGCCCGGGATGGCCGGGTGGCGCCGGAGCTAGCAGAGGGGACGCGGCGCACGTCGCTCGTACGGCGGCACCGGTCAGTGTGCGCGCCTGGTCGCCGCCCGTGCACCCTTCGAGGATGATCCATGCCCTTTCGAGGGCCTCGATGGCAGGAGCGCCCATGCCATACAGGGGCCGGCGTGGTGGTGTCCCATCGTAACAGGGCTCCACAGCGCCGGGGATGGTGGCACAGCGCTGGGGATGGCCGCACAGCACCGGGGATGGCTGCATAGCACCCGGAGGTGATGGAGGGGACATCCTCTGCCTACCCTGCGCTGCGGCACCGTCATGGGCGTGCGTCAGGGCGGCGGCCGTACGCCCCTCGAGGGTGTTGCCATCCCCTTTCAAGTGGTATGGCGGGGAGGAAGGGCGGGAGCCGGTGGAATAGTGTCGAAGAATGACACCAGCCATCCCGCACAGCGCTTATACAGCGCCGGGGATGGCTGCATAACGGTGGATTGCTCGAACAGTGCCGGGATCAGATTCCCAGGAGGTGTCAGGAGATCGGCGTGGCGGGGATTCGCCTTTTGACCTGGGCGCCCGCGGCGTGTCAGGGCATTTAATGCCCCAGTCGGGGGAAGTAGGTGAGGCGCCATGGGTCGAGAGGGGGCTTCAAGCGAGGCGGAGATCTTGTACGAGGGACGCCGATCCCTTGAGCGAAGCGGTGACCCGCTCGAGGCGCCGAAGCCCTCGAGCGAGGCGGAGTCCTGCTTACGGGGCGCCGTGCCCTCGAGCGCGGTGGATGCTTGCCGCGTGGTGCCCTGACCCTCGAGCGAGGCGGAGATTCGCTCGAGAGCGGCTGGGGACGACCGTTTGATGGGCCATGGGGGTTATCGGGCCGAGGTGGACCATGGGCCTTTCTCGTTTTTGGGCCGTGACTGGTTGGGTGATGTTGTTGTGGTTTTGTGTTAAAGTTTTAGAAAGGGTGATTTCCCCCATAATTAGAGGACCCCTATGGCTGTCCCTGACAGTAGCCCCCGAGCCTTCGCAGGGGCATCCAGAGTGATCTGCAAAGGCTGAAGCTTTTGTTAGGACTTTCTTCCCTTCTGGATGTGCGTGACGTTCCGTGGGGGCGCGCTAGCGCACCCGCGGGTGTAGCCCCCGAAGCCTTGGAGTAGTGCGTGCACTCGTGCAAGGTTTTGATGCTGAGCTGCCGATCTGTAATGCATTTGTTTCAGCCGGCCTCGGCGATATTTCAGCCGGCCTCGGCGATCCTATGCGTCCGGAACGGTGTGTTAACCCTACCCGGGATGAGTCCCGGGGGGTTCGCTCGCTGCCCTCGAAGGAGCGGGGAAACACGACTTTTATCAGACATGTCCAGGAGATGTAGCCGTGCGATGAGGCCCCGAGCCCGGGCCCGTTCGAGGCGATCGGGGCGAGCTCTTCGACTTGTTTGTGCGCCCCTCGCCGCCCTTTCCCAGGGCGGAGGGGTGAGGCGGTCCATGCTTCCCATCGAACGGGCCGCGAGTCATGGATCCCTCGTTGAGCTGTTAGCGGGTAATTCAAGTGGACGTCCGTGCCCCGTTCGATAAGGGTCGGCTCGTGGTCTGGAGACACGTCCATGAGAGCACTTACGCGGGTATGCTAGGCAGGGCTCGGTCCTGTTTGATTAGGACCGAGGGCGCGAAAGCTCTCCCTCGATGGGATCCCTCGACTAGCTGCCTTCGTTCGGCCTTGAACACGAACTATGGGGAGCCCCCGAGCCTTTGGGTTCGAGGATCGGCTCGATCGCGCGCGCCCTGGTCGTCCCTGACTCTGTTAATCTGAGGCGCCTGTTCGAACCCGTCGAGGGTCAGGCTCCATACCTCTGATTAGTAGGGCCTTTGCGGGGTGGCACCGGGTGCCTTTGTCTTGGTGGATCTGTGACGCTCACTGATCTGTTATCGAGTCGAGCTTTGAACCGCTGATCAGTAAATTCCCAGATCGAGGGGCATCTGCGGCGCCCACCGTACCCTCAGCGGGCTGGGCCTCGAGCCGCTGATCAGTATAGCTGTGAAGGCCAGTAAATCCCCAGATCGAGGGGCATCTGCGGCGCCCACCATACCCTCAGCGGGCTGGGCCTCGAGCTGCTGATCAGTATAGCCGTGAAGGCCAGTAAATCCCCAGATCGAGGGGCATCTGCGGTGCCCACCGTACCCTCAGCGGGCTGGGCCTCGAGCCGCTGATCAGTAAGAAATTTTTCGACGTGGCGCCGGGTATCCCTCCGCCCGCGCTTTCGAGGGCTGTCTCGAGCAAGCAAGTTCGAGATCACCCTGACCCCTCGAGCCGTCCGTTAGGGGCCTGTCGAGGGGTCGGGCCTCGATTCCCTGTTTGCTGGGCGTAGAGAAGGCTCCTTCTCACGGAAGGAGCCCCTCCCCGTCCCTTCGTTCTCGATTGTGACCGGGGTGGACTGCACGCGTGGGGTCGTGGCCCACGTGGCGTCCTGGGAGAGCGTTGCGCACGCCTTTTTAGGCGGCGCGGAGGAAGTGCGCAGCGGTTCGTGTTTTCACGGTGCCGTAATAATGGCGTTCGCGCGGCGTTCGCGGTGGTTTCGAGACGGTGGGGCCCGGGCGACGTCCATCACATTAACTACGGCCGCGCGTCCCGGCCCCCGCCCGTTCGATCTCTGCGCATATTCTCGTTATAAAAAGAGCAGGTGAAGAGGAGGGGTTTTTTACCTTAGTTATTTTCACCCGCGTTGCGTCTGCCTTCTCCTTTCTCCCGCCTCCCGAGCTCGTGCCTTTCTCGCATCCTCCACCCCCGTGCCCCTCTTCCCCTGCTTAGTCTACCATGGTTGAGTACCTGGAGGTCGGGCCGTGGAGTCGCTCCAATGTGGATGCGCATCTTCTCAAAGGGCTGGTCGCCGGCGGGCAACTGACGGCCAACACCGACCCGGATCGGCCGGCATGGATCGTCCCGTCAGCGCGGCATCAGGAGCCGCAGCCCCCAGCGGGGTATGTGGTGAGCCTCGTTCGATTGCACGAGCGGGGATTCAACGGTCCCGCCGGGCGGTTCATGCGGGGGCTGTGCTACCACTACGGTGTGGAGTTGCACAACTTCTCCCCCAATGCCATCTCACAGGCGGCGACCTTCGTGGGTGTCTGTGAGGGCTTCCTGGGCGTTCCTGTGTCTTGGGACTTGTGGCTCCACTTGTTCCGGGGCGAGCTGTTCACGCAGGCGGCCGGCGGTAAGGGTCGACCCCGACCCGTCCGCGCCGGCGGGCTCACATTCGCACTGCGAGGGAATGGGGTCGGCGTGTACCCGCCCTGCACCATGACGAGCAACAACGCGGAGTGGGACCGGGGGTGGTTCTACCTCCGCAACGACGGCGATAGCCTCCCACCGTACACCGGCAAGGTGCTGGACCACCGCCCATTCCACTGGGGGCCAGGGGTGTTGGACCACGCGCGGAGGGGGAAGCTGGCGCCCTACCTGAGGGCGCTGAAGACCTTGACGGACGCGGGGTTGACCGCAGCGGCCGTGCTCGCGTAGTGCCACCAACGGCAGGTGGTGCCCCTCATGGAGAGGGTGCTTCCCATCTACGAGATGGCGGAGGGCGCGGACCCCGACGCGCTGACTCGGTCACGGTTGCTGGCCGAGCCCCTTGCCCCGGCCTACGCGGCTACGAGGGCGAAGCGCGCGGTGGACACCAGGAAGATGGTGTGCGACCCCGACGTGGTGTTGTGGTCGCCCCGGATGCGGCCCGATGACGGGGCCATTGTTTTGGTAAGAGATTTCTGTCAATATCACGAATTTTTTGGTTTGGTTTTGATTTCGAGGGCCGATTCCTGACATCTGTGGTTCCGGCAGTCGGAGATGGAGACGAGTGGCCTTTGGCTCAGATCCGCCCACGCCCAACCCAACTCTCGCGCTGCAAATCGCGAGAAGCAGCGGGAGGTGAAGGCGAAGGCGGACGCCGGTAAGGCGGAGAAGAAGAGGCGTGAGAAGCGCCGCAAGGCGCATGATCGGGAGTGTGCGCGGCGGGAGGAGGAGGGTCTCTCCTCCCCGCCGACCCCGGAGGACACCAGCAGCGGCAGCGATGCCGGCGTCGTCTGGTCCGAGCTGGAGGATGAAGAAGAAGAAGCAGACGATGTGCCTTTGGCCACGGGAGCCAAGGGCAAGGAGACGGCCGTTTTACCTGCGCCGTCGCCGGCACGGGCTCGCAGCACGTCGGCCCCAGAGGCGGGCGCGGCGACAGCTGGTGAGGGCACTGCGACGGGGGGCGCGCCCGGTACGGGAGACGCGCCGTCCGCGCAGGCCTCGAGGAAGTGGAAGCGCCAGGTGTCGTCCCGACGGTGAGCGTTGAGTCAAGCTTGTCTTATCTGATTTTACTTATTTGAGATTCTGATTTCCCTTACTTTCCTTTCTCCCAGCCGCGCCGGCGGCCCTGTCGTGCCGGAGCTAGCGCCGACCAAGGCGCTGAGGTTGGAGGCGCGGGACACGGTCCGCGCAATGCGCCCTCGCTCGGCGAGAACGTCACGGCAGGCGGCGGCGGCGTCGCAAGACGATGCACGAGGAGGGGAGCGGGCCCGGGCGGTTGGGCACAGGAATGGAGGAGGTTTGAGGGGTCGGGTCCCTCGAACGAGCGGCGCGGAGGAGGTTCCGCCCGCGACGGATGTGACTGTCCCGCGGGACGGGACCCCGGCGGAAGATGACGGGGTCGGCCCATGCCCCGAGCGCGTCTGGAGGGCCATCACAGGGGGACGGCGCGTCGTCCTTGCGCCAGCACGTCTACGACGAATTCCCTGGTGGTTGGTGCTCCGGGCTGGACCACCCCTACGTCCCCTGGGACACGGTGGAGCGTTCGCAGGCAGAGTTTTTGGACTGGAGGGATTTTCTTGACGCGGGATCCCGAGTTCAAGACCTGCTCGACGAGGCCTCGAGGCTTCACCGAGACGTGGCGGTGCCGCTGTTTCGGGTTCGTGTACTAGTCTCGTCGCTTTCCTTGCTTTCAATTGTGCCTTGTCTGAGTCTTTTCCCCTTTATTTGTTTTGGCAGAAGCTATGGGGCGACGCGGGGGATAAGATCTCCTTCCTCGCCAAGCTCCACACACTCCATGAGGCGGCGTGCCGGGAGAACGAGCATCTGGGCCTGGCGATGGAGTGCCTCCGCGACGAGATGCTCGAGACGAAGGCAAGCCTCGAGTCGAAGGGGGGCGAGCTACGCCGCGCGGTGGAGGAACGCGACGCCCACCGCACCGTGGCGGAACAGAAGGCCAGGGAGGCCGAACAGCTCGGCGCCGCTTTGCAGAGCAAGGAGGGGGAACTCCAGCAGGGGCGCGCGGCGCTGAGCGAGGCGCAGTCTCAGCACGTGCTGAAGGACGCTACCCTGGTCGAGGCGCAGGCCCGCGCCGAGCGCGAACGCATGTGGCTGGAGGATGTGGAGGCGCGCCTTGCTCAGATGGAGCAAAAAGCCCAGGAGGCCGAGGGGCTCGCCGCCGCTCTGAGGGAGAAGGGTGACGCACTGGCAACGGTGGAGGGCTAGCTCGCCGAGGAGCGCACCGCGCGTGAGGGGGCACAGTCCCAGCTCGCGCTGAAGGACGTGACTCTCACCGAGGCTCAGGTCCAACTTGAGCGGGAGCGGAAGGCGCTTGAGGAGGCACGGGCCCAGCTCTCTCGGGCCGCGGAGAAAGCCCGGGAGATCGAGCAGGCGGGCACCGCTCTCCAGGAAGCCCAGTCCCAGCTCCAGCTCGCGCGCGAGGAGCTCGGGGGAGTGAGGGATACGCTTCAGCAGCGTGACGCCTCAATCTCCCAGCTCCAGCGGGACGTCGACGCCGCGCGGGCCGCGCTCGAGACCGAGAAGAAGCGAGCCGAGGGTAAGTCTCATTCTTTAACTGTCTTAGTTCTTCGTTGCGCCCTTTTAAGGCTTGATGTTCGTTCCTTGGCGTTGCAGAGCTGCAGAAGAGCGCGGCGGACCCTTCAGGGGAGATGCAATCCCTCTAGGTCGCCTACAACGAAGCTCAGGGCGAGCTTAAGACTCTGGAGGCCGCTGTACTCGAGGTGTGCAGTGAGCTCGAGGGGGCTGAGGGTGAGGCCTCGGGTAGCTCGATGGCGAGCCGCCTGCGGTCCCTGGGCGGCCGGGTCTCTGAGCGCCTGCGCGGTGCTCTTCGACTCGGTGTCCAGAAGACCTTGGCGCTGACCTCGAGCCACTACGTCCTCGACTTCGGTCTTTTGCGAGACGGCTACATCCTCCCTGAGGATGTCGTAGGTGAGGACGCCGAGCTTGAAGCGGTGAGGAGGGTTGACGCATCCATGGCGGAGCCTGCTGCGGCTCTTGCCGATATGTTCGAGGTGGACCTATTCCCCAACGCTGATGAGGGTGAAGCCGCTGCTGCTCCAAACCCCCGTGCTCCCTGAAGACTCGGGTCTCAAGGCCCATTAATATTTTGTTAGATGTTTGAACAAATTTGTATAAACAACGCTTTATGCTGTGCGTGTGTTTATGAATTCTTTCTTATATGTTGTCATGTTTTCTCCTCGGGCCTTTCGGGGGAACTTTGACCAAGGAGTTAGCGTTCACGAACCAACTTAGCTGTAGGGTAGCGAGGGGGATGCTTATCCTCTCGGAGGCGTCAGCGGTCCCGCGTCCCGGCTGGCCCTGGGCTTAGCTAGTTCGCGCTTGGCCTTCGTTCTCCCTGAGGCTTCGAGACGTAACACTTTAACATATTTTGAAAGAAAGAAAGAAAGTACGCGTTTTTGCGAAAAAAAGTCGGGGCACTCTGGGGGGAACCCCGCGTCGTAGCCCCCGAGGGGGACTTGGTTTGTGTTGAGGCTCTGGTCGGGAGTAAAACCGAGTCGTCCTTTTTTTATTATTTTGGAATGCGAGATGTACGAAAAGAAACTTGGAAATCTAAGGGTAGAAGCGACGTAGCTGTTGTATGTTCCGAGCGTTGGTGAGGACCTCGCCCTGTTCGTTTGCGAGCTTGTACGTGCCGGGCTTGAGCACCTTGACGACGATGTAAGGCCCTTCCCATGGCGGCGATAGCTTGTGTCGGCCCCGGTTGTCTTGTCGCAGTCTTAGCACCAGGTCGCCTTCAATGAAGTCTCGGTGCCGGATCTTCTGAGCTTGGTATCGCCGGAGTGCCTGCTGATATCTTGCCGAGTGCATCATTGCCACGTCTCGGGCCTCATCAATTTGATCTAACGAGTCTTCGCGAGCACGCTGGTTCGTGCTTTCTTGATAGGTCCTGAGTCTAGGAGATCCGTACTCCAGGTCCGTGGGGAGGACAGCCTCCGCGCCATAGACGAGGAAGAACGGTGTGAATCCCGTGGCTCTGCTCGGGGTGGTCCTGAGACTCCAGATGACCGACGGTAGCTCCTGAATCCACTTGCGACCAGACTTGTTCAGTCTGTCGAAAATCCTAGGCTTGAGGCCTTGTAAGATCATGCCGTTGGCACGTTCTACCTGGCCATTAGTCTGTGGATGTGCGACGGCCGCCCAATCCACGCGGATATGGTGGTTGTCGCAGAACTCCAGGAATTTCCTGCCTGTGAACTGGGTGCTGTTGTCGGAGATGATGGAGTTCGGTACCCCGAACCTGTGGATGATGTCGGTGAAGAATGACACGGCTTGCTCGGATCTGAGGTTAGTAATGGGGCATGCTTCGATCCACTTTGAGAATTTATCGATTGCGACCAGCAAATGCGTGTAGCCCCCGGGCGCCTTCCGCAGGGGCCCGACGATGTCCAATCCCCACACGGCGAACAACCATGTGATGGGTATGGTTTGGAGGGCGTGAGCCGGGAGGTGGGTCTTGCGGGCGTAGAACTGGCACCCCTCGCAGGTGCGCACGACCTCATTGGCGTCAGCGACCGCTGTGGGCCAGTAAAAGCCCTGGCGGAATGCATTGCCTACGAGGGTGCACGGTGCCGCGTGATGGCCACACACGCCTGCGTGGATGTCCCGGATCAACTCGCGACCCTCAGGGATGGGGATGCATCGCTGTAGGATTCCCGACGCGGCGCGCTTATACAGCTCGCCGTCGACCACGGTGAATGATTTGGCCTTTCTGGCGATGCGCCTCGCCTCGGTCCGATCCGAGGGTAGCTCCCCTCGATCGATCCAGGTGAGGTACTTGCTTCGCCAATCCTCCACGGGGGGGAGGCGTCTCGATCTCCATGGTCTCGGTTTCGTCGGCCCCATACCCCTCGAGCAGGGAGAGCACGAACGCCTCGTTCAAGGGGTCCTCATCCATGGGCTCCGCGCCCGTCGGATTCGAGGGAGCCCCCGAGGGTCCTCCCGGACTCGAGGTGGTTTTGCTAGGGTCGACGAAAGGTTTGGCGACATCACGTGCGAAAACGTTCGGAGGAATGGTGATCCGTCCCGACGCAATCTTCGCGAGCTCGTCTGCCTCCTCGTTGTACTTGCGGGGAACGTGGTTGAGCTCGACGCCGTAAAATTTGTCCTCGAGCGCGCGTACGGCGTTGCAGTATGCTTCCATCTTCTCGTCGTGGCAGCTTGCGTTCTTCATGACTTGGTCGATCACGAGCTGCGAATCTCCCCTAACGTCGATGCGCTTGATGCCAGTCTCAATGGCGATTCGGAGGCCGCCAAGGAGGGCCTCGTATTCCGCCATGTTGTTCGACACGGGGAAGTGCAGGTGCACTGCATACCTCATGTGCTCTCCGAGGGGCGAGATGAAGAGCAGACCCGCGCCCGCTCCGGTTTTCATCACCGACCCGTCAAAGTAGAGGGTCCAACACTCGGCTTGGATCTGTAATGGGGGCAATTGAGTGTCTGTCCATTCAGCGACGAAGTCCGCAAGAATTTGGGATTTGATCGCCTTGCGCGGCGCGTAGGTGAGAGTTTCCCCCATTAGTTCCACGGATCATTTCGCGATTCTACCTGAGGCAATCGGATTGCGGACTATCTCCCCTAGCGGGAACGATGAGACCACCGTGACCGGGTGGGCCTCGAAGTAGTGCCGCAACTTGCGCCGTGCAAGTACCACCGTGTAAAGCAGCTTCTGAATCCGTGGGTACCGTGCTTTGGTTTCGGATAGCACCTCGCTGATGTAGTATACCGGCCTTTGGACTGGTAGGGCGTGGCCCTCCTTTGTCTTCTCCACCACGATGACCGCACTGACCACCTGGGTGGTCGCCGCGACGTAGAGGTGCAGAGGTTCACCGTCTCGAGGCGGCGTGAGGATTGGCGCGTGTGCGAGCGTTGCTTTCAGCTTGTCGAGTGCCTCCTGGGCCTCGACGGTCCAGGAGAAGCGCTCGTGCTTCTTCAGAAGTCGGTAGAGGGGCAAACCCTTTTCGCCGAGCCTTGAAATGAAGCGGCTCAGGGTGGCCAGGCAGCCCAACACCTTCTGCACCCCCTTCAGATCTCGAATCGGCCCCATCCGGTCGAGGGCCGAGACCTTCTCGGGGTTGGGCTCGATGCCCCGCTGGGAGACAATGAAACCCAGTAGCATGCCGCGCGGCACCCCAAAGACGCATTTTTCGGGGTTTAACTTGACCCCGTCGCCCACAAGCAATCGAATGTAACACGCAAATCGTTGACCAGGTCGTCCGCCTTCCTGGTTTTGACGACAATGTCATCTACGTACGCCTCAATGGTCCGCCCGATATGATCCCCGAAAACGTGTTGCATACATCGCTGGTATGAAGCCCCAGCGTTTCGAAGACAAAATGGCATCGTTACGTAGCAGAACATGCCGAACGGCGTGATGAAAGAGGTCGTAAGTTGATCGGACTCCTTCATCTTTATCTGGTGGTAGCCCGAATAGGCATCAAAGAAACACAAGAGTTCGCATCCCGCGGTGGAATCCACTATTTGGTCGATTCGTGGCAAGGGAAAGGGAACTTTGGGACATGCTTTATTCAAACCGGTGTAATCTACACACATCCGCCATTTCTCATTCTTTTTCTTAACCAGTACAGGATTAGCTAACCACGTGGGGTGGAACACCTCCTTGATGAATCCGGCCTCCAGGAGCCTTCGCAGCTCCACTCCAATCGCCCGGCGCCTTTCTTCGTCAAAGCGTCGCAGGCGCTGTTGCACAGCTCTGGAGTGAGGTAGGATGTCAAGGGAGTGCTTGGCGACCTCCCTCGGGATGCCCGACATGTCCGAGGGGCTCCACGCAAAGATGTCTGCGTTGGCGCGGAGAAAGTCGACGAGCACCACTTCCTATTTCGGGTCAAGGGTGGAACTGACCCTCAACGTCTTGCCCTCGGGGGCAGCGGCGTCGAGGGGTACGTCCTTGGTCTGCTCGGCAGCCTCGAAGCTGCCCGCGTGCTTGGCAGTGGAGTCGGGGCCCTCGTTGGCCAACTTCTCCATGTCCGCAACGAGCGACTCGTCCAGTGCGAGCGCCTCGGCGTGCTCGACGCACTCGACATCGCAGTCGAACGCGTGCTCGATCGACGAGCCCACCGTGATGACGCCTTTTGGCCCCGGCATCTTCATCTTGAGGTAGGTGTAGTTTGGGACCGCCATGAACTTGGCATAGCACAGACGCCCAAGGATGGCGTGGTACGCGCCCCGAAACCCCACCACCTCAAATGTGAGGACCTCCTTACGGAAGTTGTCTGGCGTGCCAAACCAGACCGGCAGGTCGATCTGCCCGAGGGGCTGGACGCGCTTGCCCGGCGCGACGCCATGGAACGGCGCCGTGCTGGGCCGCAGCTGATCCAAACCGATCCCCATCAGCCGCAGGGTGTGCGCGTACAGGATGTTGAGGCTGCTGCCGCCGTCCATCAACACCTTGGAGAATCGCGCATTGCCGATGACGGGGTCGACGACCAGCGGGTACTGGCCCGGGTTGGGGATGCAGTTCGGATGATCCTTGCGGCTGAAGGTGATGGCCTCCTCCGACCAGTCGAGGAAGGAAGGAGGGGCCTTCTCGGCGGCGAGAACTTCATGCCGCTCGTGCTTGCGCCGGCTGGTGGACATGTCCACCGTCGGTCCTCCGAAGATGAGGAAGACGTTCTCCACCGCGGGGAAGCCGTCAGCGCCTCTCTCACCCCCATCCTTCTTGGCCTCGTCCTCCTTCGCGGCGACGCGGCTGTAGTACTCCTTGAGCATATCGCATTGCTCGAGGGCGTGGTTGACCGGGGTCTTGTGGTACGGGCAGGGCTTCTTCAACATGTCGTCGAACACGCCGGGGCCTCAAGGGAGCCCTCGAGGACCCTTACGGGCAGGGTCAACGGCGAGGGCCTCGTCGTCGTCTTCGCCGCGCCCCTGCGTGCGCGTGTCATGGTGGGGCTTCTTGCCATTCTTGCCCCGCTTTTGCTTCTTCGCGGGCTCCTTGGACTTGCTGCCCTCTGCGGGCGTGTCGTCCACGCGCTTGCCTTTCTTGCCGTCGAAAATGGCCCCCACCGCCTCCTCTCCGGAAGCGAAGCTGGTGGCGATATCGAACAGCTCGTTGGAGTCGACCGGCGGGCTCCTCCCGAGCTCGCGCACGAGGTCGCTGCAGGTCGTGCCCTCGAGGAAGGCGTGCACGATCTCCGACTGAGCGACGCTCGGGAGCTCGGTACAACGCTTGGAGAAGCACCGTATGAAGTCCCGGAGCGACTCGCTGGGATTCTGAGTGCACCCTCGCAGGTCCCATGAGTTCTCGGGGCGCACATACGTGCCCTGGAAGTTTCCCACGAAGGTGCGGACTAGGTCGTCCCAGCCGTGGATTTGGCTGGGCGGCAGATGCTCGAGCCATGTCCGGGCCGAATCCGCAAGGTGCAGCGGCAGGTTGCGGATGATCACCGCGTCGTTGGTGGCGCCGCCCAGCTGACAAGTCAGGCGGTAGTCGTTGAGCCATAGCTGAGGATCTGTTTCCCCCGTGTACTTGGTGATGGTGGTGGGCTGGCGGAAACGCTGGGGGAAACTCGCCGCGCGGATCTCCCGGCTGAACACACGCGTACCCGGGGGTTCCGGAGTTGGCGAGCGGTCCTCCCGGCTTTCGTAGCGACCACCTCGTCGAGGGTGGTAGCCCGCCGCCGTCCGCGCCTCCGCGTCGCCCCTCTTCTTGGTGTTCAGGACGTTGCGGGCATCGCCGTCGTGGGCCTGGCCGCGCGTGTCAAGGATCCGCTCCCTGACAGGCGTCCTGCCCCGGTTTGCCGGCTGTCCCGCCGCGCCGTCCACGTGGACGAATGCCTCTTGGTCCTGCGCGTCGCCGTCGCCCCGCGCGCTGGACTGGTTGCGTATGCGGGACACGGAGCTCTCGGCCTGCTGCACGACCGCCTGCTCGATGAGAGCCTGCGCCTCACGGCGCAGGTTTTGTGCCTCTGGCGTCGATGGATCGGGCATGGCCCGAAGTAGTGTTGCTGCCGTGATGAGTTTTTGGCTGGCCCGAAGTGGCGTGTGTGGGTCGTCCACGTTGAAGTCGGCGTTGATGCGCTCGCGAGCCTGCCTCCCGGCTTCTCGTGCGCGTTCGCCGCGTGCCGAGGCTTCCCCTGCGATGGTAGCACGCAGGAGCCGCACCTGCCGGTACTCTTCCGCGAGCTTCGCCTCAAGCTCGCGCGCCTGGGCCAGCTGCGCATTAATATCCGCATTGCCCGCTGGTGGGGCCGGTGGCGGGTTTGGCTCTGGATGCTGGGCCGCGTCCCCGTCGCCTGCTCCGTTTGCACCGTCAGCATGCTCGTTGGCGGCGACAACGAAGCACTCACGCGAGGGATCGTAGCTCCCTTCGCTGGAGTCGTCGGAGCAACCGAACCAGTAGTCCGCAGCGTCAAGGAACCGCCGGAATACCACAGGGTCCGGTACGCCGGAGAAGTCCCACTCCGCGTAGCCATGCGAGGTCGAGGGCGGCAGCTCGCTGGGCGAGCCGTGGTACGACTCGTCGTTGGTGGTGGCGATGAGGTTCCGGGCAGACAGCAGGTGATGGCCCGGGAGAACCTCGTATGCGGCCATGTCGGTGCTGACGGATGAGGCGTACGACGTAGCAGAGTTGCGCATCCCGTAGGAGAACTGCGGCCCCGTGGCCGCGTGCTCCCCTGCAGGGTGCGTCGTCGCGTCGCTCGGCGGTGGTGCGTCGCTCCGGGCCGCGCCGCGTGCTGCCCGGCGCCGCTCCGTGCGCGCCTGACGCGAGCGCTGACCCGGGCGTTTGCGGCGTGGGGACGTCGAGGCAACCGCCGTCATGGGTTCCGGCGCCGGGACGTCGGTTGTCGGCGTGGCAGGGATCGGGCCTGGCCCGGTTGACCGCCACGGGTGGAGTTCATCCCGATTGGTAAGGCGCATGTGGTAGCCGTTCCCCGTAGCCTGAAAGTTCAGGCTCCCGAACCGGATTTCGAATCCGGCAGGGAAAGGGTCCGAGCTGCCCATGGCGTACCTCTGGGACGTCATCTCGGTGCGAATCACCATCGAGACTGCTGGTGAGAGGTTGATCACAGCGCGAAGTCCCCTACCTGGCGCCAACTGTCGGTGTTAGGAATAGTCCCGACACTAACTAGTGAGATACGCTGTGATCAGCTTCTCGATGGTTGGTGCAAATGACAACACAGGGACACGGGTTTATCCTGGTTCCGACCGCGGGGTCGTACGTCCAGCAGATTTGCGCGTGCGCGCTGTATTGATTCGCACCAGTGGTGCCTGTAGAGGGGGGCTACAAGCAAGGCGGGAGAGGAGGAGAGGCCTCCAAGTCCCTGCTAAGTGATTGAGGCAAAGTGCCAATATCGGGGGGAACGAGTATGCGGGTGACTTTGGGTGTGTCGTGATGATCTCCTCTCCCGGCGGCCGGGCGACCGTCTCCTTCTTTTATAGACCAAGGGGAGGCGGCTTACAAATGTGCCGCACGGGGTTTTACACAGTATCGTGGTACTGGTACACAGCGTTTGCGATTTGATGGTGTCCTGACGTCTCAACACTTGCCGGTGTCGTGGTGGCTATGTACTTGCCGGGGAATAGCTTCGAGGGTAGCTCGCTCGGCGTACACGTCTGACCGCCGTTCGTGCACCAGTTCGAGGGTCTTGCTGACGAGGGCACCTGGGGCTGTACAGGGCCCGGCGTGGCGGCGTCCCATCGGAGCAGGGCCGCACAGCGCCGGGGATGGCTGCATAGCGCCTGGGATGGTGCCACAGGGCTAGGGATGTCCGCACAGCGTTGGTGATGGTCGCACAGCTCTCGGGATGGCCGGGTGGCGCCGGAGCTAGCGGAGGGGACGCGGCGCACGTCGCTTGTACGGCGGCGCCGGTCAGTGTGTGCGCCTGGTCGCCACCCGTGCACCCTTCGAGGATGATCCATGCCCTTTCGAGGGCCTCGATGGCGGGAGCATCCATGCCATACAGGGGCCGGCGTGGTGGTGTCCCATCGTAACAGGGCTCCACAGCGCCGGGGATGGTGGCACAGCGCTGGGGATGGCCGCACAGCACCGGGGATGGCTGCATAGCGCCCGGAGGTGATGAAGGGGACATCCTCTGCCTACCCTGCGCTGCGGCGCCGTCATGGGCGTGCGTCAGGGCGGCGGCCGTAGGCCCCTCGAGGGTGTTGCCATCCCCTTTCGAGGGGTATGGCGGGGAGGAAGGGCGGGAGCCGGTGGAATAGTGTCGAAGAATGACACCAGCCATCCCGCACAGCGCTTATACAGTGCCGGGGATGGCTGCACAGCGGTGGATTGCTCGAACAGTGCCGGGATCAGATTCCCAGGAGGTGTCAGGAGATCGGCGTCGCGAGGATTTGCCTTTTGACCTGGGCGCCCGCGGCGTGTCAGGGCATTTAATGCCCCGGTCGGGGGAAGCAGGTGAGGCGCCATGGGTCAAGAGGGGGCCTCGAGCGAGGCGGAGATCTTGTACGAGGGACGCCGATCCCTCGAGCGAAGCGGTGACCCGCTCGAGGGGCCGAAGCCCTCGAGCGAGGCGGAGCCCTGCTTACGGGGCGTCGTGCCCTCAAGCGCGGTGGATGCTTGCCGCGTGGTGCCCTGACCCTCGAGCGAGGCGGAGATTCGCTCGAGGGCGGCTGGGGACGACCGTTTGATGGGCCATGGGGGTTATCGGGCCGAGGTGGACCATGTGCCTTTCTCGTTTTTGGGCCGTGACTAGTTGGGTGTTGTTGTGGTTTTGTGTTAAATTTTTAGAAAGGGTGATTTCCCCCATAATTAGGGGACCTCTATGGCTGTCCCCGACACATCCTATTCTTCGTACCTAGTGAAATCGAGATAACATATGCTCATAGTTCTCGACTTCTCTCCACTTGCACTCTCTGCCTTGAGGAGCACCCATCAATAGAGGCAATTTCGCAATCACCTAGAGATTGGATAGAAAATTATATGAGCATTATAATGTCATTGGAAGAAACGAACCCTACAGCGACAAAGAATAATGATATCTCAAATGGCAAACAATATTTAGCTATACATATATTTAACTTGAATGTCTAGTTGTCTTAACTAAAATGTAAAATAGAGCACACAAAAGTAGATGATTTTTCTTTGGGTAGAATTGTACCCTGAATGTCTAGTTGTCTTGACTAAAATGTAAAATAGAGCACACAAAAGTAGATGAATTTTGTTTGAGTAGAATTGTACCTTAACTGTGCCCACTCACATTCAGAAAGAGCATCACATCTACAATAGATGACCCAGTGCCATGTTATGAACCTTCTGCTAGGTAGTCATCTGTTAAATCTAATTTGGATTGTTCAGATTCATCCTGTTGCTTATCACCACCCAGTTTATCTGATTCAAACTCAATTGCTTCAGAACATTTTCCATTTTAACCTTTTCTTGATACAACATTACAAGAATCTGCTCTCTGGGAAAGGTAAAAAAATGATAATTATCAAATTAGTGACTAATCATCTTAATTTAATTAAGTGAATAACAAAATAACTAACATGAGATGATGCCGTGATAATTGGTGACGGAGACGATGGTAGTTCGTCAGTCATTTATCTGTTGTTCTGATCCAATAAAACAGGGGTATATGGCGAGGACATATTGTTGATTGGAGAACTGGAGGTCAACAGGGGTCGTTCGTCAATCTTCCTCCAACATTGCACAGGAGCGGCAGCATGGACCTCCAGCGAGGGCGTAGCACGCGGAGGCGAGGCGATGGATTGGGAGATAGTGCCAGAATGAGGTGCCTCGCCATGGTTATGTTCTACTTGTCGCCAAGCGGAGGAGGCAGGGAATGAGCTGGCCTTCATGGAGGCCGCAGGGTCAACGGAGGAGGCGAAGCCACAGACGGAAGCAGATGGGAGTCCGCACAGGTGTCGTCGAACACCACGGCGGCCCTCGCTTCGTCGGCGGTGACACCACCCGTATAGGTAGATACGCACGGAACCTGCTGGACCTGGCCTCCCGCAGATGGGATCCCAGCGATCCGCCGCCGTCCCGCAGACCAACACGCCATGACGCCCACTGTGTCCGGCACCGGAGCCGCCGCGGCGGATGCTCGCCGGGAACTCACCCGCACCTCCGCTGCCCAGCTCGTCGGGGTGCTCGACCGCGCCGCCGCTCCTGTGGGCGGTAGCTCGTCGGGGAGCTCGCCCGTCGGAGAGCTCGCGCGCGCCGACACTTATCGGGGCCACCGCTCGGCGGAGGAGCTCGCCTTCGCTGTCGCTCCGTCTCTCTCTCGAGCTCAGCCGCGTCCGTGTCACCGGCACCCAGCTCGCCGCCGAGCTCCGCCACGCCAGCGCTCTATAGCTGGCCGCTCTCGTAGGCGGCAACTCATCGCACAGAACGGGGATGGCATTGCAGTTGCGGCGGCGGGCGCTGGGTCTCGATCGATGTAGTGCTAAAAAAAGTCCCAGTCGATGTAACGGGTGCGATGGAGAAAGAAACGGGAGAGGCGCCTGATTGACGGAATGCTAAGTGGGCCCAGCGGGTACGGCGGGTGGGTATGTGCCGGGTGGGTGAGAAAAATATTACGTTTTTAGCAGAAACGCTCCTTAAATTGTGATTTTTATGGTCGTTCCACCTTTTTGTCATCATGCAACCTGACGGGTGAGTCCGGCGTGAGGGGTAAGACGGACCCACATTGGGTGAGAAAAGTTTTCAATTGTCTTCGCTCCTTATAGTATAGATAACGGATGACACATCTCCGATTGTCACATTAACGGAGGCAAATATTTATAAGCCAACGATGTTGCGAAAGAGATACAATTTTATCACTTTTACTGATGTGGCACGCCATGTGAGCAGTCCACGCTGGATTCAGAACGCACGGACGGGTAAAATGACCTCCCTTGCCCTTCTTCTTCCTCGCTCTCCTCTCCGTCGCCCCACTGAGCTCCACCGCCGGCGTCCTCGGTTGTCCTCGCCGATCACGCGTGCTACAGTTATTTCCCCCACGGAAGCGCGCAGTACCTGGAGATGAAGATTGACGCCGGCAACGGCGAGCTGACTGAATCGAGTTAAGCGGCGTCCACCGGCGGCGGAGGCGTGTGGGCCACACGCTCACCGGAGCAGGAGAAAATCCTTTTGTTGCTCTGGTTCAGTAGCCGTGGGTCGCTGCTGCATCTACCGGCGCGGCAGGGCGGCGATGAGTCGGAAGTTGAGGTCGCTGGTGATTGCTTGCATCTCGAAGCTTGTTGGCACGGCTGCATCTTCTATTCAATTAGGCGATGGTGGTGAAGCTCAATTGTTGTTGCTCCGGTGGACAAAGCGAAAGATCTCAGGTGCCGCTGCTTGCTTGCATCTCGCAAGAACTCGAATTGAAAATAACTTCGATTGATGGAGAAATGCAGAAAAGGAAAAGATGAGATGAGTGACGTGCTGCAAGGACTGCTGTGTTGCGAGCAGCAGCCGCAGGACGTGGGAGGCAAGCGCAAAGCGGCGTCCATGGCAATAAAGCTCGATGCAGAAAGGAAGGTCGCGACCGCCGACGAGCCTGTTCTTGGTTCCTCCATGGCCGGGGGCGCGTCAGAGGGGAGCAAGATCTTGCCGGAGTGGCTCCTCCGCGCTGCGAGGTCAGAGGCGTCGGCGGGCAGGGTGCGGGAGACGGAGCCAGAGGAGCCTGAGGAGTGCGGGAGCGGGAGACGGGCAGATCTCGCTCATCTCCCCCATCCATCCATCCATCCATCCATCCTGCCCACCGGAATACCCCTCCTCCGGCCTCATGTCTTCGCTGCCGGCGCCGGCGGGAGAGGAGCCGCGGGCCGCGGCGATTAAGTACATGCTTATCACGGGCGACAGCGTCAGCGGGCTCGGCAAGGGCGTCACCGCCAGTAGCGCCCTATGCCCATCATCTTCCTTCTTCTTTCCCGCCGGCGGGCTCCCTGAGCATGCGTCGCTGCTCCGTGGGTTGTTACCAGGTGGGTCAACGATGGGAGGTTGATGGTAATCTTACACGTGGGTCCCACAGGTAAGTGACAGCAGAAAGGGAGGAGGGGGAAGAGGACAAAAGGGCATGAGGGGCATTTTACACGCACGAGTGCTCTCAATCCAGTGTGGTGTGCTCACATGACGTGCCACATCAGCCAAAGTGGTAAAATTGTATCTCTTTCGCAACATGACTGGTTTATAAATATTTGCCCCCGTTAAAGTGACAATCGAAGATGTACCATCCGTTATAATGGTAAAAAGTTAAATATCCCGTGTTTTTCTCCCGAGCAAGACTCGAGTCGAATCATGTTGGCAAAACCCTCTACAAGTGAGATTTTGGAAGACTGTTTTCGAAGGGCATCGCTAGAGTATATAGACATTTAAAATTTTAATTTTTTGACAAAACTATATAGTTTATGTGTCAATAAATCTTTGTCTCTTCAGTTGTACATATGCACATATCATGTTTGCGAATATAAAGAATATGAGAAATTTAATATCAACTATTTTTTTAAAAAAAAGATGGTGATAAAATGGATATTAGAGCAATTATGATTATATGGACATTAGAGAGGTGGGAAAACTCCTTATAACATAAAAGGAATAATATTAATATGTCTATCACCTTATCGATTGTTCTGGTGTGGCAGACTTGTACCAATTTACTAAATTGATATGGCCATATACCAATTTATTCAAATATCTAATACCATTCTGGGAGATATTGATCTACCACTCTTAGTGTTTGAGTGCTACAAAATATATACTATGTAATTCCAGCAACTTTCCATGTCACTACATATACGAAGACAATCATTGAGATATGCAATTCAACTTGTAAAGAATGCATCATACCGAATGAGTGTGCTATTGCATGCAAAGAAAGTGTAGTGTATTAATGACATGATAAAAAAGTATGCTGGCAGGTGAATATACCTAAGTAAAATTAACTAAAGCTTTTCTTGGCTAAGATATCATCAGAGATTATGGTATATTTCTTATGTACTCATGTTGCTATTCAATTTCATTGTCTAAAGCTAAATCATCAAATTTTGGATAACTTCTATAGAAAATTATTTTAATTATATTAATGGCTAAATTATATTTAGTCAAACTTTTACTTTTTTATACACTTATAAAATTTACTTTGTGCGCCGCTTATTTCAAATTCATACAAAAAAATTAGATTATAAAGTGGCAACAAAGGATAATTCTATTTTCCATAGGTTATTCATGAAATAGACAAGATTTTACATCAAACTTTGTTAACTTTGATTATATTATAATTATGGAAATATAGGGGTCTTCTCCGACCATTTCACACGTTTCTTAATTGGTTATTTGCATTGTGCATGAGTTGTAAAATTTGTATAGATCAATAGGATAGCTACAATATATTTATTATATTATTATAAATATTTGTATGTTTAGAAAGTTGATATTGTTAAAATAAGAAAGTTTGCAAACATCGCGTGCTCCATCAAGCAGGTGTCGATCTGGATGCAGTGGCTGATTTCTCCTTTTTGAGAAAGTGGAGGGAGGAGAGGACGAACGCGTGTCCTGAATTTCTATGTGAGACGCGTGATGTGAAAGCGGAGCAGACGGTGGAGGAGCGATCGGGTGGGTAGGGTGCTGAGCGGAGAAAAAAAAAAGGCACATGCGAAGCTGCATAGGGTAGGATGTCATGGAGCAGCTGGCAATGAATTTTGTTATTCCCTCCGTCCAGATTTGATATGTGTATAACAAAATAAAATGTGTCCAGAATTGATCTGTGTATTCACGGTTTGCAGTGCCCCGCCGTCCGCTTCGCCTCCCTGTGCGCTCGTGTCGAGGCTGTCTGCTTTGTCTCCCCGTGCGCTGGCCCAATCAGTACACAGGATACGCATTTTTTTTTGGAACTCTAGCTGGAATAGACGGAGGGTCCTCTCACAGCTGGCTCGTTAGCTTCTCTTGGTCTTTGCGCTGTTGAGTTAGGCGCAGATCATACACGGACGGAGGGAGTACTAGGGAGTACGACGAAAGATCGAAAAATCTCTCATCCCACCAAAATTTGTCCACTTATTTCTTTCTTTAATTGTAGAGACTCGTCCCTCACGTCACTTGTACACAAATATAGATTAAAATTTTCTATATAATCATAATGCGTTTTTACATAACATCCCAGCCGTCCAAATACGCACCATACCGAAATTCCACGGCAAGGGCCTATCCGGGTAAAAAAACCCTCTACCCCACCATGGTCCTGGCTGGGCTGGGTGCGCCTCCCCATGAGCCGCGAGCAACTGGTGTCTGGTGGGCGTCGTCGTCCTCTTTGCGCACCAGGTTCTCGCCTCCCCTCTCCTCTCCTCGCAGCTTCTCTCTCCTCCCCCACCGCGATCGACGGCAAAAGGCGATCGCCCCGCACCCAGATTTCCCCCCCATCCGACGCGCCCCCCTCTCCTCCCCACGAGAAGCCAGCCGGCCCTAGCATCGCGCCGCCGATCGCGCCGCGGCCTGCCGGGCTCCGCGCCTCCGCCCCAGGTACGCGCCGCACGAGCCCTCTCCCCAATCCCCCGATTCGCTCGTCTCTCCCCGTCCAGTCCAGTGCAGCCCGCGCCGACTCGATCGCCGGACGCAGCCAAGCCCGTGTCCGGCGCGATCGGGCTCGCCGGGGCGACCCCGACCGGAGTCGTGGGATTCCGGCCGGCCGGATGGAACAGGAGTGCAGGCCGGAGGGGTTACTTAGAGTTTTTGATCGCGATAGGGGACGCAGGGCTTAATTAAGCTCCGTGCGTGTTTGGTGGGGAGCAGTTTTGGTGCACGTGCTCGTGGATTGTGATAGTGTGAATGTTTGATTGCCGTACAGAAAACGGTGTGAGTAAGACCTGGTGGGGTAGGATGACTGGGGGGCGTCATTTCAGCGCAATTATTTGGTGGGCACTGTGATAGCTGCTGCAATCATCCGCCATATCGTGTCCTACCCCCTTGGAACAACTTGCTTGCCCCAAGGATTTAGCCTTTGATCCAGCAATCACGCCCTTGTAGAGCTCAAGATGTGCTTGTCCTGTGAAGTGATTGCACATGCATATTGGAATTTCATTCCTTGTTCTGTATTGCTAAGGTCTTACAGATTGTTTTTACATATACTATAATATTACTTCCCCTGTTCAAATTGCAGGTCGTTTTGGTTTTCCTAGGATCATAGGTGTTTGTATGCATGTAGCCATACACTATATTTATGTGCATAGCAAAAACTATGCACCTAGAAAAGCCAAAACGACCTACAATTTGGTACGGAAGGAGTATTAAATAACAGCCTTCACCCTTAATTTGGGATTCTGAGGATAAGAATTAGATGAAAAGAAGTTATGTTATTGCCTTCTTTTCCTTGGTAGTAGGAAGAGAGTTGGGTTTGGTGTGAAAACGTCAGTGCACCATTATGGCATCATGATCGCAGTGGGATTGTGCATGTGGGTGTGCCATGTGGAAAAAGATGATAGTTTCTTATTTCCCAAAAGAAAAGATTATAGTTTCTAGCTTTGAAGAAATTCTGCAACGATCAAATTACGCCTTGCCTGTGACCAATCACCAATAGCATGGTTTTCTACTTCACTCAATTCCGATTTTATGGTAATGTACCATTTATATCAGAGTGGGCAATTTTCATATTTTATTTTGTTTAAAGAAAAACTGAAAAGGGGAGCTGAAGGAGTGTTCTATTGTTATATAGCTGGCTACCCATGTGAAAGAGCTTGCAACTTTGTGACTGTTGCTAATTCAATTCATCATTGTACCGTTTCTTGTTATCTGGATATTTGATCCACATGTCACTACTCACTAGTTCAATTGTGGGTTATAAGCTATGCTTGTTGCTATTACCTTATTTTCAAATGACCTCTCACTATTTTACCCTTATTTAATTTAACTTCTCCTATTTCTGTCTGCAGAGTAATGGACTAGCTTTTAGTGAGGTGAAAGTTACCAAAAGCATGTTATGGGAAAGAAACAAAGTTTGGTGCACTGTTCTTAATGAGGAATTTTAATCTAACGCAGTCTCAGAACAGCAGAGTTTTGGGAGCAATGTCATCCTCTTTACCTATTTTGCCAAATTCTTTGAAAGAGAGCTTCCCAAGGCCTCATAACCCCCAGCACATTCCGATGTCAAGGCAGCTGCCTGATGATTCTATGCCCTTGCATAATTGCACACCTCAATCTGATACTTTGCAACCCAGAACTGGTGTTATCGGAGCATCATATTCAGGCTACTCTGCTAATCCACTTGATTCTGTTTCTAACCATGAGGCACAGTTTATGGTTTCTCCTTTTATTTGTCAGTCATCCAATGTTGACGTTTTCCAGTCTCTATCTGATAATACCCCAGGAGCCCATGCTGAAGCAACCTGGTTCCCATCTTCTATGGATGTTTTACCAGTTTACACAGATAATATTGCTACGTCTGATAATCAGATCCAGAGTGGCAGTTCTGCTATGACATCTGATGAGGTTGCTAAACAAAACGATTGGTGGGCAGAGATAATGAATGATGATTGGAAAGATATTTTAGATGCAACTGCTACTGATTCCCAGTCAAAGGTACGCAAATTTCAATTCCATAATGAGTGAAGTTGTAGCTCCATCTTATGTTCTGGTAGTTTAGAAATACTCTATCTTTACTATAACATATTAAGTCCTTCTGGCAGCAAATGTCTGTGTGAATGTATCATGTATTTTTGTGATTGTTTTCACATTCTAGATGTAGATACTGCTGCAACATGCATCAGTAAATGGGGGTTCCCTTGCCCCTTATGAGATGTTGAGAACTTAAGGTTGTGCAAGTAATTAGGTCTAACTCTTTCAGTTTACAATTGTTATGATATATTGTTGAAGTGATGGTAAAGTGAACAGAACGATTACCTGTATGTTGTTTTGTATAGTGCTATATATACATGTTAGATTGACTACTTGAGCTACCATGTTAGAATCTTTACAGCTTATAACCACTTGTGTAACCATTTTAAGGACTGTTTGTGTCCTTAATGCTAAATGTTTACTGCTAGAAGTTCAAATTGATGTTGTTGCATCTCCTCTTTGGTACAAAATAGACTTCATGGTCCAGGTTCTTTTAAGATGGTTGTAGACCCATATATGTGAGATTTGTCCTAATGACTTCTGTTTCTTTCATCGTTATTTTCCCCTTATTTTATAGGCCATGATGCAACGTTCCAACTCAACTGCATCACTGCTTGCAGTGAACCAGTCAGCTTCATCTTATAGTGGGGATGTTTGTCCTGTTGCTAGTCCTCCCAATAGCAGTAATGCTTCTGCAGCTAAACAACGGATGAGATGGACCCCAGAACTTCATGAATGTTTTGTAGATGCCGTAAATCAGCTTGGCGGTAGCGAAAGTATGTCTGTTCCGCTGCCAAATTCCCTCAATTGATTAAGTTATAAACCCTATATTACCTCATTTAGTACATGTGTTTATTTATCTTGTCTTATGCCTATTCAGAAGCTACTCCTAAGGGTGTGCTCAAGCTTATGAAAGTTGATGGTTTGACAATATATCATGTCAAAAGTCATCTGCAGGTTTGCGATTTAGCTTTATCAGTTGTATCGTTGCCCGAAGGATACATTCTTACTTTTTTTTATAACTCAACTGCTTTGTGTTGCAGAAGTACCGCACGGCCCGCTATAAACCAGACCTGTCTGAAGGTTTGTCTCACTTGGACTCTTCCCAATTGCAGTAGATATATTTTTTGTGTTGTTGAGTACATTCTCACGACGCATCGTGATGTCTTAGGGGCTGTGAAACATTCATCTTTTTTGTGGCATGATAACCATGTCGTGAGGAACTATGTTGCAAATAGCACACATACTGTATTAAAATCAGTGCGAATTATTATCATTAATGTAACATTTCCATAACTTGTTATGCAGGTACATCTGAAAAAAGGACCACCACTGAAGAGCTGTCCCTGGACCTGAAAACGTCAGTGAAAAACGATACTAACCCTATATCCCCTTGTTTTCACTGTATGATGCACTATTTGTCTCTTTTGGTGTTAACTTGTATTATGTTACTGTGATTCAACATGCATCAAAGCTGAGATCAGAAGTTTATTCGCAATTGGGACCATAGTTTCTTGTGTTGACTAACAGTCACAATTGCCTTAGAAAAATATTTTGTCTAGAAGCACTGAAATATGGAATAAAAAAGCTTGTTCTATGTATATTAACAAAAAGCATAGTATTTAAAAATATCCTTTGCCAATTTATGTAGGTGTGATTGGACAATTGTTATTTGTGGAATTTCCTTTTGCCCTTTGTCCATAATGATATTTAAGTGTACCTGGGTATTCAAGTTTTACTGCCACTAGAATGGATCCATTCTCACCTGTTCTAAGCTAACACATTTGCATCCGTTAATTTGCATACTGTCCCATGCAGTAAATGACTAGTCATAGAATTGCCTACAAAGCTGTTTCAAATCTATTCTGGAAACCTTGTTTATCTGTGTACCCAAAAGAAATACCCTCTCAGTTCCATATGTACTGCCATAGTTTTTTGCTTTTGCATATACATAGTTTTTACTATGTATACCTAGACATAGCGAACATCTGCATTGATAGCAAAAGCTCTATACTTAAGAAAAGCCAAAACGACCTACAATTTGGGATGGATGGGATGGATGGAGTACTATTACAGTCATGATCTGTCATACCTAACAATCGATAAGAAAAAGGGTTGTTAATGCTCAAGAGTGTAGATCATTCTCTAAATGTACTGCCAACTCCTAGCGCTGGAATTGTCATGACGCGTACTGCATCCATTGTGTGTTTCACTTCTTTTGAAGAATAAATATTCTAGTTTTGTGGATCCCTTCATGATTGATATTCTTGCATGATGCTGGTTTTCTTATATAGGAGTATGGATCTTACTGAAGCGCTGCGCCTTCAGATGGAAGTCCAGAAGCGTCTTCACGAACAGCTTGAGGTACTTGTTATAAATATAGTTGATCATTGGTTTTACGCCAAATGCTGCCCTATAATTTGTGGCATGCCACACTTTTTACACTCTTGGAGTTAAATAAATGGAACAAACATGTGCTCTTTGTTGCATACTGGGAGTTGCAGCTGTAACTTCATGGGAATATATTAGCCCCCATACTTGCTTTGCTCTTAATATGATAGTACGTGCTCAACATTAATGTGAATGAAATTCACTAAATCCTAACACCACATATTCCTGTTGCAGATTCAGAGAAAATTGCAGTTGCGGATTGAAGAACAAGGAAAGTATTTGCAGATGATGTTTGAAAAGCAGTGTAAATCCTCAGGTGATACATCAGCAAATCCATCATCTGAACGGAGCCACTCTGCAAACAAGGATAGTAGTGCAGTCATGGACCGAAACAGAATAGGAGACAGGCCTGGAACTGCAGAACTGGGGGAACGATCGACCCAATTAGGTGTCAAACAGAAAATTGCAGAAATCAACTCTGATGCCGAAGCCAGCTGCTGATGGTGCACCTAAGATATCCCAAGATAAGCATCAGAAACTGCAAGATAGTTAAGACATCAACTGCAGTATTCAGATTATAGTTGTTCAACACTTGCTTGGTCAAAATTGGTACCGTCCATGTGTTGGATATTACTAATGAATCTGTAAGTCTATTGAGTCGGACCATCCTTAGTTAAGGAACCTAGGCAAGCAGAAAAATGTGAACCTTCTGGTAGCCGTGTGTATAGCATTAGCAATAAGAGTTATCCCCCAAATTATGGGGAACAAAAGATCTGGCGATGTTATCTTTCGGCATGCATGTTTCCTGCTTCTTTTGTTTTTGTTTTGGTGGGTTGTGAGGTTTTCCTTGGTGGGCGGTGAGGTACAACACGAATTATTGAATTAATCGTGTTTTGCCCTAGCGGCACAGGAATCAAATATTAAAATGCACGAACATTGTTCGATGTTGCAAGCCTGGGGGCAGAATGAGGTAAGCGTTGAAATGTTGTGCTACGTCCATTGGTCATGGAAAATACATCACCAAATATTTTATCTTGAGGAAAGTTTCTTTGGACCAAGAATTATGTAAATTAGAGGATTTTTTTGGGAAAGGAGTTAGAGGATTTTTTTTTATTTTTTTAGAGTTATAGGGCACACGCCCCCGCCTTAATAAAAGACAAATATCACAGTTTACATTCAGGTCTCATGAGCGCTCATGAAAATTGCCAGGTCACAGACCTGTTAACCGCAACCCACCATCCCTGCTCGTAGGACGCAGAAAACCCAGATGCCAACAACTGGCCCAACAAGTTTACCGAAAGCAAAGCTGAAGAAAAAACAAGCTAAACAACTATGGATTTCATCCCCTTTTGGTTATCTCTTTTTGCAGCATCTTGGCGGCAGAGCATCAGACGTTCACCCAGATGGCGTCCTTCGCCGCCGGCCGTTCTTCTGGTTGTACCCCTTCTTCTTTACCCATCATCAGTTCCATCTCCCGTAGCTGTACGACCCAGTCTGTCATGCAGAGAGCTTCTCTGGCAGCCCTCATCTTGAGATCATTTCTGGACTTTTTGCAGAACATTTTAGCTTGGAAATGCAGTTCTCCAGCTCTCCCTTCTTGTCGGCCGGGCACAGGATTAGCCAATTCTGTGCTAGCCCAGCTACTCTCAACAGCAGCTGTCCCATATTCCTCCACGCTCCATTCTGAAAACAGAGCTCATTTCTTAGTTTCCAAACAGCCCAAAGGGCAGCAGTGCTAATGATGTTAAGGACAATGTATTTTTTGCTACTCAGCCAACAGACTCCAATATCATCAAAAGATAAACCAATTTGTCTACCAAATAAGCTAGAGATCTCACTCCACATCCTTCTAGCTACTACACACTCAAAGAATAAGTGTTGGCTAGTTTCTAACTCCGCACAGAAAAGACACGTTTTATCATCTACCTGCTGTCTTATAGCTAAGTTATCTCTGGTGACGACTTTATTTTTGAACAGCAACCATAAGAAAAAATGCACTCTTGGTGGAATATGCAACTCCCAAATCCTGGGCACATGAACAGGCACGACCCCCTAAAGTTAATAATTCTGTACAGAGATTGGGAGTTATAGATCCCATTTGAGGAGAATTTCCACACAAGCTCATCTTCCTCATCCTTGAGGACAATAGTAGAAGCTAATTGAACTATCTCTAGCCACATTCTGCCCAATCTACTATCTACAGTTCTTCTGAAAGTGCACTTAACATCAGACCCATCCCACAGGTCAGCAATTGTACCAGTTTTCTCATTAACAATAACATACAGCTCCCAAAACTGGATAGCCAAGCTAGAAGTTCCTAACCAGTTGTCTTCCCAGAATTTAATCTTCCTCCCATTTCCTACACACCACCTGAAGCCCATTTTTGCAGCTTTCGCTGCCCACATGAGCCCCTTAAAGAACTGAGAGGCATTAGTGTCATTGGTGCAAAACAAATTGGGCTTATCAGTCCTATATTTGAAATCTATCAGATCCCTCCAGAGTTTCCCTTTACCTGCCTGATATCTCTTGATCTAAGAGCTAAGAAGGCAGATATTTAAATCTCTCAAATTAGGCACTCCTAGCCCTCCATACTCTTTTCTCATGCTAATACTATCCCAGTTAGCTAGGTGATATTTGTGATTGCCCTCTGAGTCATTCCAGAGACAATTAGCCATGTGAGAATTCAACAACTTAATAGCCCATTTTGGGATTTTGATAAAGGACAAAAGGTACACAGGAATACTTGCTAGGCATGCCCTAATTAGAGTCAACCTAGCTGCATGAGAGAGTAATTTCCCTCTCCAGCTAGCTATCTTTTTCATAATTTTATCTACCACAGGTTGTAGATCTTCTCTCCTTAGTTTGTCAAAATGAAGGGGAATCCCCAAATACTTGATGGGAAAAGACCCAATGGGGCACCCAAAGATATGGTTAGCCACATGTATCTGCTCATCACTAAGATGCAAAGGGATTATCTCACTTTTATGATAGTTTATTCTCATGCCTCACAGCTTCTCAAACCAGACTAGAGTACATTTCAGGTTCCTTAGCATTTGCTCATCAGGAGTTGAGAAGAGAATAGTATCATCAGCGTATTGCAAGGAAATGACACCACCTTCTCTAAACTCTGGCATTAGCCCTTTTATTAGACCTCCCCTCTCAGCTTTCATGAGCATCCTAGTTAGAACATCCCCCACTATATTAAAAAGAAGTGGTGAGATAGGGTCCCCTTGCCTTAAACCTTTTCCAGGTTTAAAGTAAGAGCTCTCCTCACCATTCAGGTTAACTCCCACAGAGCCTCCTTTCACTAGGTATTTCATCCATTCTATCCATTTCCTATCAAAACCCCTTAAAATCAACACCTCAAACAGAAAATCCCAGCTAATTCTATCATAAGCTTTCTCATAGTCTAATTTTAAGATGACACCTGGTTGCCCATTTTTGTGTCCATGGTGGACTAGTTCATGAGCAATCACCACACTTTCCAAGATATACCTACCATGAATGAAAGCACTCTGATTTTCAGATATGAGTCTCTGGGTTATCTTCTCTAATCTACTTGTTAAGACTTTGGAGAAGATCTTAAAGCTACAGTTAATGAGGCTTATAGGTCTAAAGTTCTTCATCTCCCTTGCGTCCTCTACCTTTGGAATGAGGGTCAACATAGCAAAATTTAGTCTATAAAGATCCAGATCCCCCTTATGGAACTCCTCAAACATCTTAACTATGTCATTTTTGACTATATCCCAGAATTTTTGGTAGAAGAGAAAAGACAAACCATCAGGCCCAGGGGCCCCTTCAGCATAGCTACTAAAAATGGCCTCCTTAATCTCTTCCTCAGTGAAGGGAGCAGTAAGAAAGTCATTCTCTCCCTGGGTGACTTTCTCTCCATCCCTCCAAAAGTTATGTTCTAAGGCTATATCCTCCCTCTCTTCTTCTACAAAAAGCTGCTTGTAAAAATCAGCAGCCACTTTTATCATGCCAGGTTGGTCTTCCACCAAACCATTTGGGCCTATTAGCCCACTCACACTTTTCTTTCTACTCCTCTGGTTTGCAATAGCCTGAAAGTAAGCAGTATTCCTATCTCCTTCTAGGATATTTCTATCCCTAGATCTCTGCCTAATTTTGATCTCATCTAGGGCCCATATTTTGCCCAGCTCATCGGTCACCTCCTTGAGCCTCTTCAACTCTGAGCTAGACAAACCCCCCTCTTCAGCTTTATTGTCTAGTATGTTATATTCATCAGCTAACTCCTTCCTTTTATTCAGGCTGGCAACCTCATTAGAGGCCCACCCTCTCACTAATCTCCTAAAAGTTCTAACTCTAAATTGCCACTTGTCCATAATATTGGTAGCATTGCATGGTTCACTCCAGGCCTTCACTACTATATCTCTAAAATTATCTTTCTCCAGCCACCATTTCTCAAATCTAAATTTCTTCTTCCCAAAACAAACATTATCTCCTAGATTAATTAAAAGAGGGTTATGGTCACTTGGAGGTCTCTCAAGTGCCTTTACTCTGGCCAGAGGAAAAGCAGCTTCCCAATCAGTGGTGACAAAAACCCTATCTATTCTGGCCATGATCAGGTTTTCCTGATTGTTAGTCCAAGTGTAAGCCTTGTTAGTGAGGTTCAATTCTATTAGACCCCATCTACTAATCCAATCATTAAAAGCATCAGCCCATCTGTGGTTAATCACACCATTGCTCTTGTCAGAAGCAAACCTAACTAAGTTAAAATCTCCCCCAATTAAGGTGGGGCCTTGCCAATTACTCATAAGACTATGTAATTCATCAATAAAAGCTTGTTTTCCTTCTTCATAAGGAGAACCATAAACCACAATCAGCTTCCAACTATAACCTGTTTTCTTACCTAAAATCATAACACTAACAGAAAAATCAAGAATTTGACCCACTGTGATGACAAAAAGATCACTATTAGCACCCACTAGAATACCACCAGCAGTCCTTCTAGCAGGTTTAAAGCACCAATTAAAAGGAATGTTACCAGTCAGGGACCTTAGCAGTCCAGGAGTGAAGCTATCTTTTTTTGTTTCTATAACACCAACAAAATCAACATGATTATCTCTAATTCTGCTAACCAAAGCAGGAATTCTACCAATGGAGCCCATGCCTCTAATGTTCCAGATAAGGCCTATCATTTTATTTTATTTCTGTTTCTGGTGTTCCTCCTACCCCTACCAACTACCACATCTATTTTATCTTCTTGTAGTTGGCTACTGTCAGTATTACATCCAGAAGTATCAGAGGCAATACCTTGCCCTCTGTTACTCTCAGCCACACCCTCAGTATCCACTGGAGGATTTTTTTTATTGTCTGCGGGACGCACTTTTTAGACAGGATGTGGCTCTACACTGAGAGGAATAGAAAGTTTTGCAACTGTACCACGCGGCATTCCGTAGCACCACGCCACCACCCTTGGATTGTAGGTCGTTTTGTTTTGACTGTTCTAGGTGCATAATTGTTATGCGTTTAGATATAATGTATATCTAGATGCATAATAATATTCATAAACTTATAAAAATCAAACGACTTACAATTACTATTTGCATCAACAAGATGCACTACTCTCTTTGTAAGTGGTTCATTTTTTACACAGCCTGAATCCACATGTAGTGGGCAAGCGTCAGCACAATATCATCTTCAGTAAAGTCCACCATGCATTCACACATTATCATTGAAGTCTAACTGACTTTGACTTGATAAACTTTCACTGGAGATGCACAACCAAGTTGACTTATGCAAGATTATCCAATAAGCCAACATTCCAAATAGCCTGATATAGCCTCGCTATAACTTTTTAACACAGGTGCCGCGACAATATTGCAAATATTACTGCTAATACTCTACTATATCATGAAATAGTGTCACTAAACTCAATAATCTAGCACCGCTAACATCGCTATAGAAACTTATATACTTGTAATTTATGAATAATGAGATACTCATTCCGTTTCAGAATATAGCTGCTTCTAGACTTTTTCAGACGGATTAAGGATGTAGAATAAAAGTATGTATTGTTCTTCATTAGTTTTCATATGCTAGTTAATATGACAATTATACCTTTCCTATTTAATTAGTAGTAGGCTACTAGGCTTGCATGCATGGAGGACATTTTAGATCTTTAATGTCAAATAACCCTCTTGAGAACTCATAAATAGCTACATTATGGAACAAAATTTCAATGCTAGAAGTTCGTAGGCGGTGGTCTTCATATCAACAAATCTGAGAAATTTGTGAATATGAGTCAATCACATAGGCATGCTAGGCGGCGGTCTCCTTATCAACAAATTTGCCGGTTTAGTATAAGATGTCACCATGTGGCAAGGGGGCATATGCGCCTTGCATATTACAACTTAACTTGAGAAACATTAGTTTTAGATTTAGACCAATTAAACTTAATACTATATTATTCAAAATTTAAACCATTTTATATAATGATAAATAAATTGTATGAGTAAAATTAAAGGAAACTATTGTTATGAAAGAGCCATAATTCTAGCTGGTTGATGAAAACACAAATAAATTCACTACTCCATATTTGATTACTGCATTTGGTTTCTAAGTTCTCCAGATTTTGTATCTCCTATTAATGAATTATTATATTTTCTCATCTATCATTATTAAATATGGAGTACATTAGAGTCCTATCCTTGACCATGAAATAAATACTTCAGGATGGTTTGCTACCTACCTTTTTAGTTAGGAATTTCAGCTTTTGTGGTTGATTCCCTAGCCGTGATTCATAAGTATTCTACTATTCTTTGCATTACAATTTTTCTTGATTCGTGCTAGACATGAAATGCATGCAACATCAGTTGGAAGTTTGTTTTGTCAAACTCTTCTAACATTTGTTCACCGAAGAGAGGCGACGCATGAGATGAAGCAAACAAAGGATGCACGCCAGTTATCACTGCTTTGGGATTTGAACTGCATGCATATTAATCAAGTGACGAATAGTCAAAACTCTACTAAAAATCACAAACACGAGGCACCAACCATTGAGTAAGGCTACAAAGACATGTTTCATAGGGCTGCATGAGTATCTTGTTTCTTTTAAAACATTACATAATATGTAATGTTTCAAGGATACGACATAGTATTTGAAGGTGAAAGGGCTTCTAGACTAATAGTTAGATCACCTGAGTAGCATCCAACATGTCTAGGTTTAACTTGTCGTGGGAGAGAATTAACTAGGTCTTGAATAAAAATTATATTGTATAACATTTGAAGGATTTAATCACTTTATGTGATGAAGGATGTTCTAAAGTGGACTTCGTCCAGGTGATCCATATGTATACCTCTTAGATTATAATGTGGGGTCAATATAATTTATTATGATCTTTTATCAGCTCTTCATTTTGAACCTACTAAGATGACATTCAACCATTAGTATTCTAACCACAATGTTGGATTTTAGTCCATGAAAATTTAATCTTTGGATTTAATTTGATCAAAATTTCTAAATAGGATTGTCTCAATTTTTAATAAACATATCAAATTTAATTGTATAGAGAGATTGTATGAAAATACTTACAAGTGAACTTTGTCGGGCCCAACAGATTAGTTGATTTGTTTATAGATGATTTGAAATAATAATGTTACAATAATAATAATCTCATGGTAGATACTATCAAATACCTACCTTTACAGATGCATTGTAATACCAACCTAACATTCTTTTACATTAAGTATTGTTTGAAATTAATTGTTTTTGTACTTTATATTACCACCTAATTACGAATTTACTACATAGTGCAATGTGTCACCAAATGACCAAAAGTAGCATACGCTTAAGATCTTTCGTGAGACCTAAATGAAAAAAATGCAGACTTTTACTTATTTTGTTATTTACACCGCATCGTTGTACCTCAAATATTATAAAAATAGACTTGTACGCAAATTCACAAGGTTAGGGCCTATGCCCCCCCCCCCCCAACCCCCAAGTACACACACCCACAAAAAATTGTATAACTGAAAATTATAATGTGCATACAACTATCTTCTTAATTGTTTTGGAACACACCAATGGATAATAAGGTCAAAGAAAATTTGAGCAGTACCTTAAGAGATATATTTGCCATGTAGTTTATGTCATGTGTTTGCGCAATGATGTAGAGATAACAACATCATCAATTTTAATAAATTAAGAAATTATCTTTGCTTCATAGCTTTATGTCGTGTATTTGCACAATAGTATAGAGATTACAATAAGTTGAGAATGGCAGTCTTGTTTAATTCACTCCACTTAAAAAGAGTTCGGTGCTTGCAGACTGCAAGCTTACATCTTGGAGCATCGCACTCATTGACGTTTTTTTGGCAGTTCGCTTACTATGTAATTTACACGATTTCACATCACACCATGATTTAGGAGCGGAATTACAGTGGACTCCCAGAGAGTATCAACTCTCGCCATTAGTTCTCAACACTTTATATGACCCGTCGGGTCACTTAAAGGAAATCAGAGAGGTGAACGGTTACACTGAGTTGCGGACGCATAACAAATCACTGAGGAATACAAAATTTGCTGGGGTCATGAGAAAATGAGTGCTCGGTAGACACCCAAACAGGACAGTCAATCTCGTTTTTTGTAACCGATGAGTCTCTGACATAATATACTTTGCATCAACATAATAATGGTCGAACAATCAATGTGCAACAACTAAGAACAAAGAATTTGAATCTTAACCTGTGTATGTCCTTATTGACAGAAGGACAGAGCATGGAGGGGTCAAAAAAATCAACAAAGAAAAGAATTAACCTTCATTGATGAGGCGGAAGGCACCAATTTCAATTAAGGCGCCTCAATCCACCATCAATCATTCCTGTCTCGTAATCTAGATGCTGATTGTGATGCTCCGTCTTACCTGGAGCCTCACCACCACATACCTGCTGTCGTCTTGTCTACTGCATTATCATTCAAACTTTTAAGACTAACTCCTCTAACTGCAGAAAAAACCATCCATCGAGCTCACTAATTCAATGAACAGATGGTGCTGGATCTACTCTGTCAAAATTGATGGCTAGTGACTGCTTCCCAGGTCTTTTCTCAATGGAAGTGTTTGTCCTCTTCGTATATAGTACAGCAGTAGACTGAAAATCTACTGTCAAAAACGTTCTGACTCCCAAGTTCAAGTTCACTATGGACTTACATTGCACTCATCCATGAATCTCTCATCTCGTGTAAGAAACCTCTTCCAGTACTTCCTATAATCTGGTATACCCAACTCAAGCCAAGGTTTCATATTTCCGTTGTAATGCAACGATATGGAACTCTGGGCAACTTCCTCTTTAATACCATAGTCATACCCAAGCCCAGATAAGGTGAATCTCTCGTCAAGTGGATATACAAGATGCTGGAAGGACAATAAACTAATAGGCAAAGCTGCAGCCCGCAGTGAGGCCTCGTCATCATTGTTTCCAAACTATAATATAAGAGGGAAAAAAGTATTAGCTAATAATTTTATATGATTTGGTGAGGAAAAGTCATATTTTGCAGAAGCTGATACCAAAAATAGTTACGAATCAATCCAGTATCATAGAAAGGTCATGGTTTCATGGTACTAAGAAAGCATGCTGCTAAAATTATTGAATAAAGCAACAAGAATTTAAACAAGGGTTGGATTAGAAAGAAACCAACCTTTTTTAGGAGTTGCAGGTAATTCTCGGTAACATTATGCTCTCTCCATTTATCCAAATCAATGACGTTCACCCCAGACATCCATGCACATGAACGTGGATCATACATTGTCCTACCCAGAAGGTTCCTCAACTGGCCAAGTTTCAAACCACAAAATCTGACAGCACCATTGACCTTATCTCCCATATCAAGATTCCACAAGAAAGAGAGATCACGTTGAACAACCACATCATCATCCAATATAATTACCTTCTTTAAATCTTTGAATATTTCCGCGATAAAGAAATGTGAATGACTGAACACTGATAAATACTCCATTCTGCTCTTTTCAGTAGGCCGCTCAAGGCTACTGATGAAGACACGAAATTCCTCAGGTAAATACAATGGCTGGGTTCCGAACTCAGGGAAATTCTCGAAAATAATTTGTTCATAGTTTATGACATCAACAGCTGATTCCCTGTAGGAATTTCTTGCAAACCAGTGCTTCATGGCGTAGAAATTTTGAGCATCGGTTAGTACATGAAAGACTACATTTTCAGTATCCTGCAAAAGGTAAAAGGGATGTCAGCAATGCAGAACCCAGAAGATGCACTGAACAGTTTAAAAAGATTAAAAAATAAACTTTATAAAAATAAACTTTATATGTACCTCACAGCTACTAACAGTTGAGTTGATGACAACAGAAGCTGCAAGAACATTTTTAGATAATATAATATAGTGCCTGTGGTCTGGAATGTTGAACTTATGGGCAGGAGAGTCATCTGGATCCAATGGTGTGGATTTAAAATATTCTACTGTCAACCTCATATTAAGGCAATGATGACTTTTGGGCATGGTGTGAACACCAAGGTTGTACAGGTATGCGCTCTGCTTCATATGAAAATGAGCTTCATCCTCTGTCATATGAAGAATTTGACGAAGCTTTCTATCAACATTGTTACAATCCACAGTGCATGATTTGGCTCTTGCTATTGATTGGTCCATTGTCTCTATCTTCTTTTTTATACTGAAAAGACCATGACAAGAAACACCCAGATGGCAAAAATCAGAACAGCTCCGTGATGAGAAAAATTCACATCTTTTAAAGGTCTTTTTAAGAGGATCTGAAGGGGGAGAGAAAGGGAGACTTAATCCCTCTCAATCCACTCCAATCCTCCTCAACTCCCACCAAACCGAACAAGACTTAAGGGTGTGTATTTTAAATTTTAACTGATAAAATATGTACAGTTAAAAGAACATCTGAAGGTAGAGTCCTGGAATACATAATCAAAATGTAATGTGTGGTTAAGCAGATGATAACAGTTGCAATTGACGAGATCAACCGTGAAATGCATTAAAGACGTGAAACAATATTCACACATGCTGAATACTCACAAGGATGGTAGATCAGCATCAACAATGGATTCACTGAGAACCCTCTCATGTTCTTGAATATTTTGCTTCAATTCACGAGTCAGTGCCTCCTTTCCTTTAAGTTTCGCAATGCTTGGGTAGTATGATCGGGCTACAAATAGCTGATCTTTAAGCCTTTTCACGACGTTATCTCTCATAACTTCTCTGTGCTCTATGGACCAGAGACAGTAACTCCCAAATTCAAGTTGACAAGCCTTAGCCTTTTCCACTTCATCAGCATTTTGAACTCTGGGAGGCCTAATCCTCCTGTCACCCTGGAAGCAACATATGTTTAAACAAAAGAATGTATCAAACACTTCTCATTCACACTAAGTTTAGACGAAGCAAGTGTACAGAATTACAGATTAACAGTAAATTAAATTAAGATTAAAAATTATTTGAGACAAAAAAAACTAGCTGAGAGGCACCCATACTGCTCGTTGAACTGGAACTGGTACTGGCTTCACTTCTGGTTTTGGTTCAACTTTTGGAGGGGGGAGAGCTGGTTGTTCAATTTTTGGAGGGGGGAGAGCTGCATATATAGCCAAATTTTGCTTCAGCACACGCGCCATGTTGAAGGCTCAGCATATCATAAGAGGCAAAATGAAGTATGAAATGGATGGAATAATAGTAACACAAATGGCCACTTATGCCTAATGATCATTATATCCTAGGTAAAGACACAGACATTCGTTTCAAATTTATCAGATTTACCAAAATTATTTGTAGCGAAATGTATCGTACTGTTGTGAACATGAGCATAAATATTGCAACAAGTACAAAGTAGATACTAAGATATTTAAACAAAGTAGAGTTAAAGGCCAATTAATAATCCTACAAGAGTTAAATACACCAGCAGCCCCTGAACTTGTCACCGTGTGCCACTTAGGTCCACGAACTTACAAAATCGAAATCCAACACCCCAAACTTGTTAAAGTGTGCCACTTAGGTCCATACCCCTTCGGTGGTCATGCGTATATGCAAAAAAGACCCTTACTTTTTATCCTCTTCTCCATCCACACCCTCTGTCTCATCTCTCTCCTCTCTCTTGCTCTGGACCGCCGCCCTCCCCTGCAATGCACCGCCCGCGACCTGCGCCGGCAGCGCGAGGCCGGAGGCCGCGAACCCCGCGACGCCCACGACCCCGGAGGCGGCATCGTACCCCTATGCCGGCGGTGGCGGCGGCGAAGATGGGGACAACAATGCGGGCGCCGGCGGGCCCAAGGTCTGGGTCCTTGTGCTCCTCTTCGCGCTGCTCCTGCTGTCGTTCCTGCCATCCGCGGTGCAGCGCGGCGGCCCGACGAAGTCCCGGAGCGCGGGGCGAGAGATGCATCCTGTCGGTCGCCATTCGCCGACGTCGTGGACCCCGAAGCCACGCCGGAGGAGGAGTCCCCGTCGTCGTCGCCGCCGCGGCGGCGGCTAAGGAGGCTGCAGAGGATGGCGAAGAGCACGAGACAAAGGTTGACGAGAGGACCCTTGGCTTCCCCCTGCTCCACCTCCTTGCCACCGTCGCGGACCCTTGGCTTCCCCCTCCTCCACCTCCTCCTCACCGCGAGCGCGTCCGCGGAGCGCTCGCCTTCTCGGGCCTCCGCGCCGGGGACCTCCTCCCGCGCGCCAACGCCGCGGTCGAGCGCGCCGCATCTGCAAGCACGAGGAGCTCCGCTCCATCAACCCCTACGCGGTCTCCGTCGGTATGCAGCCTGCCGTGTCGTCGCCGCGCTCCTCGCTGCCCAATGGCCTCGACATGGGCGGGACGCTCAACGCCGCCGCGTGGCCCCCTCCTCCCCGACGAGCAGGCTCAAGACCGCGCTCGCCGGACGGGAGCTAGGGCTCGGCCAGTGGGATCGGCTCTCCGCTGCCCGCTGCGGCGCCCGCAAGGGCCGTGCCAGACTACACGGACCTGCTCGGCTTCGTCGACCCGGCCATGTTGTCCCAGCTGCACGCGCTATCGCTGAAGCAGGCTGGTAACATGCCAGCAGCCAGAGCTTCATCGAGCGCGGTGCCGGCCGCCCGCTCGCTCATGTCGCAGCCCACATCCGGCGTGACATCCATGCTCTCCGACTGGGGATCGCCGGACAGCAGGCTGGACTGGGGCGTCCAGGGCGACGAGCTCCACAAGTTCCGCAAGTCTGCGTCGTTCGCTTTCCACGGGCAATCCCTGGCGCCGGTGCCGATGCCCGCTGAGCCAAACCCCCGCCGAGAGAGGAGAGATGAGACGGAGGGTGTGGATGGAGAAGAGGATAAGAAGTAAGGGTCTTTTTTGCATATATGCATGACCACCGAAGGGGTATGGACCTAAGTGACACACTTTAACAAGTTTGGGGTGCTGAATTTCGATTTTGCAAGTTCGTGGACCTAAGTGGCACACGGTGACAAGTTCAGGGGCTGCTGGGGTATTTAACTCATCCTACAAAGTACACAAGCTCCAAATCATTGTTCTCTACATCATTTTTATATGTATATACCAAGGTTATATTGCACATTTTCTGCAAGCATTGAATGTCAGATTCACATAGTTTTGAGTAAACTTCATTTGATGATGCTCTGTACCAAAACCATACCGTTTGGTTTAGTGCTAATGCTGGAAGGGTCGGTATCAATACCATTGTGCGAGTCTTCACTGTTCTGGGAAATCTTCTTAGATGAATCCTGAAAAGCAGGAAGAGAAGCGTTAGGGATTTCAATATAAATCTGGTAGATGCTACTGGATGTTAACAATTATTGACAAAATAATAATAATAATGTATTACTAATTCAGAGTTTTTTTTTTTTACCGAGACATCATAGAAAATGAAACTAAGTCAAAGGAGATATTCAATACATGTTTATGCAGGATGATTTCTAGCTATTGGATTTCATGTCCCAAATTGTTTTTGGATGCACTTTCAATCGTACAACTTTGCCCCAAGAACAAGCACAACGGTTTTTAATGCTAAAAAACCTATTGAAGCTGAGCAAAATTTTAAACTCTCCAACTTGAATGTACTCACCTCCGGTAACATCCATATAAAAGCTACAGAACAGTTGCTGATTTTCCCCCAAAATTATCTGAGAGTTTTTGCTATGCTACCTTCTGAATTTAAAAAGAATAAGTAAAATCAATTGGATGGAAACACAATATTAGGAGGTGGGAGAAAATGGAGCAATATCCACAAGGAACCTATCCTTTTTTCTCTCTCTTAGGGGTGGGGTGGGGGATAAGTGACCCCCACTAAGTAGGGCTAGCTTCCAAAGTCGTGTATCAGAATTCTCTGAGCTGTAGAGTTGCTTTAAGTAATATGAAATAACAGAATGTTCGCTCAACTTGAGCTCTCATTGGTTAACATAGGATACCTAAACACCAAATGATGTTTGTTATGTACATTTGGTCTTAGCTAACACATTGAAAATGCAGTTCCAAGCTGAAATTTTCATTTGGGATATACTATCATATCTGGCATTATCATCTTTGGAAATATCTTGGTTTCAGTTCCACTGGCGCTAACAGGCCTCTATAAATACGACCTATGCTGACATAAATACGGAGCAAATAATAACAATGGTTAAAACCAAATGGGAGCTGCATAACAAATACAGACAATCCTACATTGCATGATCATGTCAAACATCCACCAAGGTAGCAAGAGATGCTTAGTTGCTATCATAACATAACAGAAGATTACAAAGGCACCAACCTGTGCATCCACATTACGACCAACAACACCAGCACTATCCCGCTTCACTACAGAGCCACCACTGTCAAACCCCGCGAATGAAGGCAAGTCAATCTCCTATATTAAACACGAACAGAGTGAAACACATCCATGAGAACAGACGAAAATTTACGCATATTATTTTATGATGACCAAGAAAAAAATGCAGCTACCTGCTGGGGGCGCTCATCCGTCACATACACTGCAAAAAAAAAAAAAGAAGAAGAAGACGATCGAACCAATCAGAAACTGAACCTCCAGAAAATCCCAACGTAACAGAACAGCGCAACAACAAAATCGCCAGTACGCCACACTAGACGACAACAAACGGAACAGCGCCCCCGGAACAGATCCGCTGGGAACGGCGCCGATCCGATCCGCGCCGCCGCCCACATTCCCCGAATCCAGGGCCGCGTCGGGGGGCAAGGCGGACGACTCACCGGCGGGGAAGCGGTTGAAGAGGAAGGCGATCGGCACGAGCAGCGAGCAGAAGACGAGCGCCAGCACCGCCAGCCGCGGGCCCCTCCGCCGCTTCGCCGGCGGCGCCGTCGCCTTCATCGGCTACGCCTCCTCCTCCTCCTCCCGGCACTGGCACCACTGCCTCCCTAATCCCCGCCGCCGGCGCCTCCTCCTCCACCACCCGCTCTAGCGATCATACATGGCGCCAACGCCAACGCTACCGCCACGGCGCGGGGGTGCGGGGGCAGCAGCGCGGGCGGACGAACGAACGCCTCCCGATTCGGGCAATGGCGCGGGCGGGCCCGGGGCGGGCGGCTCCGGTGGATTCGATCGGGGGCCGCGGCGTCGGGTGCTCGGATTGGTTAGTGTGCGCGAGAAGCAAGGGGAGAGCGTCGAAGGGAGGAGGAGGGAAGATTGGAGGCGGAGGGGAAGGGAAGGGGCGAGCGTGTGTGTGCGGGGGGTGTGAAGGAATAAAACGTTTTCTCTCTCTGGTTTTTTTCTCTCTTTCTCGCTTTTGGGTTTCAATTTTGTGGCCCTTTCCCCCGTGTTTTGGGTACAGAAGACTTCACGGCGCGCATTTGGATTTGCTTTGCTGGTTAATTTAACTCCAGCTGCCGACTCGCAAATTATGAAATCAGCGGTGGTGGGGCAGCACGGATCTGCTGCGGCCGCTCATCTTTATGGAACCTGTGAGAAGGTAAGGGTTCGTTTCTCTACTTGTGCAGAAGTAGAGAAACAAATTTTCAGCGATGTAAAAGTACAGTTTTGATACTATTTATACATAAGAACATAATTTGCGATATACATGTTACAGGCAAAAATAGTGTTCATATCACGCATGCATATGTATACAAGGCTTATATTGATTATTTGTTGGTCATAAATCAGAATCTTGTACCGATAACAACCATAGGTTATTGCGAGTGGGTAAAAAGAGTGAATGTCTTTTCACGTTCAGGAGATTTCTTTTTCTCGTTTGAAGATGAAGAATAATCCAGATGCTCCACCACCTTGAGGTACTTCCATACTCCACAAAATCTCGATTGGAGATTTTTTTTAATGTTTTGTGTTTCTCCTTGCACAAAATGTTCAACTTCAAAATTTGCATGAGCATGCATCATTGCATCGTGCATCTGCACATATTTTCGATTGGATTTCCTTGCATATTTTGGTGGTTTATTTTGCGGAGTATAGGAGTACCTCAAGGTTGCGGAGCACCTAAATTATTCTCATTTGGCATATCCTTAAATTGACAATCATAAGGATCCCCTTGATGCTAAGACCAACTCCAGTAGATGCTGCAAAGGGGTGTGCATCTCCAAAATGCAGAACGAAATCTCGCTGTAGCGAGTCCAGCAGATGCTGCAAACGCATCTTCATTTTGTGCTCGCACCTCTCCCGTTGCTCAATCTCAAGGAATACTGTAGCTTTCCCCATCTCAACTGCCTCCTCTCCCCCTCCTCCGTCACATCACCTCACGCCTCCTCCCTCGCGCCTCCTCCCCGACCACCGCGGGTGAGCTGCGGCTGTCGCGAGCTCCGGCGGCGGAGGCGACATGCGGTCGCGTCGGGAGAGCCTGCCTCTTTCTCCACCCCGCAACCGCCTCCTTCCCTGGGCCGCATCCACCACGCCCGCCGCTCTCCGTCACCAGCCCGCCGGCCGCCTCCTCCTCCTTCCCCGGCCATCGGTGACATAGATCCAGAAGAGAAGCCCCTTCTCCCCGACTCGATCAGGCTCATCTCCTCTCGCTGCTTCTGCTCCCGCTGCTTCTCCCTCGGCACCGCCGCCGAGGCCGATGCCTTCTTCTTCGGCGTCACCTCCTCTGGCGGGGCATCCAGCTGGAACCGGCAGGCCTGGTTCCTCACCTTGAGGCGGTTCTTGACGCCGGTGGGCTTGCGCTGGAGGGGGCAGTGGCGGCCGGTGGAGATAAAGTCGAGGCGGGGTAGGCGGAGCCGCGGTCCCCTTCCTTCTCCACTCTGTGAGTGCCTCCTCTACCACCTCCGCGCTCCTCGGTGCGGTGCGGCTCCTCGGCGTGGCGCGACGGCGGCCCTGTCTGCGCTCCTCGACCGCATTCTCCTCCATCGCCGCCGCCACCTCAGCCGTTCGTGTCGGTCGCCTCCTTCACCCTCTGCTGGCTCCACCCCCACGAGTGGCGGCGCGGCGGGATCTAGACTCCGCGGCTCCCCTCAGCGCGGTGGCTCCACCCGCAGCCGCCTGCCGAGGATCTGATCCGGCGCGGGGCAGCAACTGCCGGACCTGGATGCAGAAGGAGATTCGATTGCTGCTGGAGGGCTAGTCACTGCTTTCTTATCTCTCCTTTTCTCAAAACGGGATTTTGCAGATGCGGGTGAGGTTTGTTGCTGGAGTTGGTCTAAGTAGTGTCCCACCTAACATTAAATAGTGTCGTTTCTTTTCTTTCTCTCTTTTATGAAACAAAATGGAAAGTAATTAAGAGTTGTCTCTATGGAGCAGATAAGCTTAACCCAAGAAAGTTAGACGAGCAATATCAAGCTCAACACGTGCAACCATCTTGTCCTTAACGCATCAATCTAACTAAGTAATACTGAAAACAAAATCCCTACACAAATTCTTACACATCAATGCTCTGGGATCCATTTTTCTTTGAGTGATATCCCTCTCACCTGCGAAGCTGTTAGGAATTTGTTGTCGAATATACGACGAGATTACACTCTTCAAATATTCCACACAATAATCGCCAGCACCATTTATTTTCTTACATAAATGTGCATGCTTCACATTACTCGCTTGAAAAACATGATGATAACCAAGCCCCATATTTGAGAATGTTGATCTATGTAGTAATGGCTAATGACAAAAAAAATCCTACTAGTATTTACTTACTGTTCTACATTAATAGCTTCCACCAGCTCGTCCAAGCAATTTCGAGCATAAAACCGAAAGACCGTTAAGGATGGAGCTAATCCGATCCACACTCTCACTTTGAGCGTCCATGAAACCGGAAAGCTATCCACGATGCCGCCGCAGAGGATCAAGTCGCCCCTCACCGCCCGGTGCTATGGCCTCACCGACCCGTTTAAATCTCACGACAGCGACGGCTCTTGTATTTCTTCCAATCGGATGCCAGTATCTGCTCATAGGCAACGTTAACTAGAGCTTGACCGGACACTAATTTCCTGCCGCTCCTGCGCGTTGCAGGGCCTGATTGTGCTGCTGCTTTTCCGGGCTAAACTGGCGTGCCCGGAACACGGGAGACGCAAGGGTAACAGCCGCGTAAAGCAAAAGCCACAGTAGGTGACGAACTGACGATGCATCTTCACCTGATCACCTCCCTTCCCCCGGCCTATTCATAGAATTTTCTGATGAAGCGCAGAATAGAATCACTACACTCTGCACAGTCAGCACCACCATAATTCCATAAATGCCTCAGCTGGAGTAGATCTACAAATCCATATTGGCCGACAATTTGTTTCACCCTTTTTCCCCTCGCCAAGCAACATGGCATGATTTGAGGTGAAACCAGTAAAATATATGTATATTCTGCCTTTTTCGAAAGGAAGGTTTTTCTATTATAGTCCAAATACTCGTACTGCCAGGAAAGGAACCCACTTGCATTCATTTTCTTGCTTTTTGATGCAGGCGCCGAGAAAAGCCAAGGTCATCCCTGCTTTCTTGAAAGCATCAGAAATGCTGCTACTCCCATTATCACAATTCACAAGTAACCCTGTGTGTTGTGAGTGTGTCTACCAATTAAGAAAATGTGAAAAGCATCTCAGACAATTTTCCAATATTGTTTCAATAACTAGTTGATTGTAATATCCTAATAGGTTGCGAAAGGGTCTGTAGCCTAGTGGTTACAAGAACTCCAGTAGCACCTCATGTCCTGTGTTCGACTCCCTGTGGGAGCGAATTTCTCAGGATTTAATGACGTTTGTGCTTTCAGTGGTAGGCGACGTTCCCGTCGACAGCGATGCGCCTGTGGTGACTTCATCAATCTCGAGGATTTGCCGGCCCAGTCTTTGAAGATGCTCCTAGGGATAAGGTTTGTGTGACAGAACCGCCCAAAATAATTATATATTATCACCTAAACCGGTCCAATTGGCCATTAAGTGATAATAAAAAAGTATTTTGTCGTCTCTGTCGGGTCAAGCCCGGTGAATCACTTACAACACAGGATCAATAATATGCAACAAAGCTCACACGAAGACGGGTCCAGAGTACAGATTCAAATTACAGAACAGCCCACAGGATTAAATTATTACAATTCAGGTTTCATGCATAAAAGTAAAGTTCAGAGTTTCAACAGCGGAAAAGTAAACTAGTCGTATGATACACATGGGAGGCCATCCATAGCATATCACTTATCGTCATCATCATTCTCCCATTCAAGTTCTCAACCCTCAGGGATAGAACCAGGCCAAATGGCATTACCTGAAAACAACAACACAAGCAAAGCTGAGTATTCTAATACTCAGCAAGGCTTACCCGACAAAATGAATTTAAAACTAAACATGAAAGGCTTTATGGCTGGTGGGTTTGTTTTGCCAAAAGCGACTAAGAGTTGATCCTTATTTCCAAATTTTAGCTTAAATTCTAATAGATTAACCATTCTAGGTAAGCACCTAAACTAATCAAGTAGTTGTGCAAATAATATTATTCAAGCAGCAAAATTAGTCCATCTGTTCTATAATACAAGGTGGGGTAGCCAGTGGTTAAGCCGTCTCAGATAACGGCGAGAGACCGACGATCGATCGAATTTATAAACCTTGCAAGGTACAACCCAAACACACGGAAGAAGGTATACCCCAAGAAGCCAAATAAAATCGAATACGGGGTATACCCCGACCAGACGGTTCCCGTCATTCCCTCAGTTTAGGATCAGATACTACAGTCCTAAGTACAAAGTTTACTGGTACGCCCCACAAAGTATGTCCAGACTCACACATGCATTACAGGGAGCAAGCCTGGAGGCGCACCTCAAGATTAGTAGCGATAAAGTTCCGGCACCGGTTCATTAGGTATTAGGCTTACCGGTCCCATTCCCCGACAAGTGCTTGGTACGTTCAAAAACTTAACCAGCACATACTACTCGGTCGAGACCGAACCCATTACTTTTACCACATGAGCGAGTCAGTTTAACCAAACTTATGATTCTAACATAAGTAACCTATATCTCACGAGCAATGAGACATCACTCGACTTGTATCGTATCCTCAAAGCATGACACTAGCGACCTAGCATACTAGTAAAAGAGCATAGGAACCTAAGAATCATGCATCTAAGGTTTCAAATCAACTCCTGAAACTTAAATGCACATACATACATAAATACGAAAGAAAAGTCGTGAGTTAGAAAATATGGGTTAATGCAATCCGGTGCTTGCCTTCCTCTTCTTCAACCACTACAGCCTTGAGCTCTTTTGGACTTTGGCCCAGGTCTTGCTGCACACAGATATGGTTCACTTCGCCCTCAGCTGTTCCTTCAGCCTCGTGGACTAGCGGGTACGTTCCGTCCGGTAACTCTACACGTTACACATGCACATGCATTAGGTGATGGTGAGGGTGGGAGAATTACCACCAAATCTAACTCTTGTTGGCCACATTCATCTAAACACACAATACCTTTATCATAAAGAACATGGGGTGGTGCGGGTGGTGTGGTGGTTAATTAAAAGTTAACTTTGATGGTGATTGTGTACACATCTAAGCAAAATAAATTACTTAACTTCACAAAACAGCAAGGTGGTGTGTTTAATGATAACAAACAGAAACATTTCATGAATTTCTTAATTAAACATAAAATATGCTATATATTTGTTTAACTCAATTTAACTAGCCTTTCACCCAATAATCCATATTAAATAAAAAACACTTCAACTAAGCCTAAGCTTCTGCACACAGTAACATATGCTTATTCTAAACTCACAACCCAAAATTTAGCTTAAGATCATTTATATATTAATTTATATGAAAAATATTAAATTTAGCCTAATAAATCACAATTAATTCATATAAAAAGATTTACTAAACTTTTTGGTCTCCACTTTCTCCTACAAGTCATTCAGGTCAATTCTAAGCCTCTGAGCAAGACACAAGTGTAGATCTAATTTATTTTTTTCAAATTATTAATTTAACACCCTACAAGATTAAATACAAAGCATCAATCAAATAAAAACCTAAAATCACATCCACTCTACCAGAGGTGGTACTCATCATAACAAAGTCATGGAGTGCATTTGTGTTTAGAGAAATTTTATTGAAGGGGCTATAAAAAGCATCAAGCTTAGCCTAGCATAAAACTTACATAAATCATAATTAATTATCTACTCATCCAAATCATACCGACTTTGGTCACAAGGATAAGCATAGCATAAAGATCAACATATCCAAAGTTTACATCCATATCATGTGTATCTTTTAAACTTCAACAAAAACAGTTCAAAATGAGTTTGAATTCTCATTCACAATCTACACATAAAAACCCTATACAACCTTTCTAGAAAAGGTAGAGTTCTTCACTAGAAACCTAACAAAATTAGATTTGCATTTTTCTGATTTTCTGTGATTTTATATCGATTTTACAAGTTTTTGAGTTTTGGATCTAGATCTGCACCTTAGTATTTATGAACAGGTCCCTGGTTCTTGCATCTAGGACCCTGGAAAGAACTTGACCTCTGCAATGTAGTCCCTGGCCGCGGACAAAGATGGAGATGGCCGGATTCCGGCGAGGAGAAGGTCGGGCTTGGGCGGGAAAGTGCGGGGGAGTGATGGAGGCTCACCTAGGGTTCCATTCCAAGGCTCGGACGGGTCAGAGAAAGTGCCGGCGGTGGTTGTTGGGGGCTCGGAGGATCTGAGGCCGCAGGAGCTTTCGCTCCGGCGTGCTGGCCGGCGATGCTCGACGATGATCGACTTGGGAGGCTTCAGCGAGGCTTTAGGGATGTGGAGGAGGGCTCAGGCAGTGGCCGTGGCGGCCGGAGGGGGAGCTCGGCATGGGAGGCGGCCATGGCGGCCAGTGGAACGGACCGAGGCCGTGCCGACTCTGTGTTGCTCCAGCAGGCGACTGAGGAAGGGGAGGAGAGCTTATGGCGTCGCTGGGGTGTCCACCTCGTCCTTGGGGGCAGTTGGCCGGACAGCTGCGAGGCCGCGGGCCGCGGCAGCTCAGGGCGCGGAGGCCAGGCGCGTGTCCCGCCGGGACGGCGCTGCGCGGCGCGTGGCGTGGGCGAGCTGGGATGGCGCGGTTCTGCGGTGATGTGGCGTGCAGGAGAGCGGCCGTGCGGAGGGGAAAGGAGGGCCGTCGATCCTCGACGTGCCTACCAGGTGGCGCTGCCTGTGAGATGGCAATGGGTACCCGAAACCCGAGTACCCGACGGGTTTTACCTGATAAGAAGCCGGGTATGGAAACATATCTCTACCCGCGGGTACACAAATGGGTAATATCATGTACCCATCGGGTAAGCGGGTGCGTACTACCCATACCCGCCTACCCGCGGGTAAAATATACCCGTCTACAGTATGTGATAAACTTGTAAATTTGCACATTGTTAGGTGAAGGATAGCTTAATATTGATAACTAACTAATAATTTTATGCTTCATTAGACTATTAATTGGTTTAAATTATAATTTATACTTTTTATTTATTCCAATTTGTTGATATATGCACTTTCCTATGTGTTATGTTTCCAATTATATTAGATTACAATGGGTATGTTATCGGGTACGGGTTACCCGACGGGTAAAAAAACCCGCACGGGTGCGGGTATGGGTAAGAACTTGTACCCGCGTGTAGGTATGGGTTTTTTAACGGGTAGAGTTAGAGTTGGCGGGTGCGGGTATGGAATGGTACTACCCGACGGGTTTTTACCCGTTGCCATCCCTACCTGTGACAGGCGGACGCAGGCGCCGGTCGGCGCTCTGGAGCTCGCCGACACGCGCGGGAGCAACGATCAACGCATCTTCAACCGATCAAAACCCCAAAATTTTGAAATAAACTTCGGAATCTCCAAAAACAAAAGTTGTAGATTGAAGTACCAGCTACAACTTTTACAAAGGGCGATGTATGTTTTGAGCAACTGTTTGGCGGGGAACACACGTCGAAGTTGGCAGAATTCTCGGCCCGGTTTACTGTTCAAAACAGCTTTGACCAAGTTTTCGGCATCTTCCACTTCGAATTTGAAATGCCATTCTACATATGAAATGTGTTCTGGAAAAATTGCACAACTTTTATAAAGGTCGATTTTGAAGTTCTTATATGAAATTTTGAGAAAAATCGAAAGTTCTAAAGAAGGGTATGGAGAGCTCCAAGGTTTGACTTAAAGAAAAAGTGTTTGACCGGTGTTTGACTATATCAACTTTGGTATGATTTCACTAACACATGATTTGATTCCACTAATGCATGAGTTTATTAATCATAAACATCCAGGATGTTACAGTTTGCACGCGTGTGTTCATAGGGATGAGTGTGCGTGCGTTGTGAGTCTCTCCGATAAACTGTGTAATTCGCAAAAAAATATCGTAATAGGTTATTCTTTGTTCTTCGAGAGTTGCTTTTGCAGTTCTCCAATAATCACATTCCAAAAATTTCGAAAGAGTCATAATTTTTTCTTTATTTGGAGAGAGTTCGGGTGAATTATTGGTTTGTTCTAATAATTATTGGAAAATGGAGTTTTTTTTTACAAATACTTTTTATAAGTTAGTTGGGTCGAGATAAGGAAGACATTTGAAGATGCTCACAAGGCAAATACGTGAAGATGATTTAGGGGGTGTTTAGATTCAGAGGTGAAAAATTTTGTGGTGTTACATCAAATGTTCCGTAGAATGGAATGTCGGAAAGGGGTGTTCGAATACTAATAAAAATAATAATTACAAAACTCGCATGGAAACCGTGAGACGAATTTATCAAGCATAATAAATTTGTGACATTGTTAATTCATGAATTAATTAGTCTTGAAAATTTCGTCTCGCAAAGTTGTCGCAATCGATGTAATTAATTTTTTTGTCTACATTACATATTTCATACATGTGTCCAAACATTTGATGTGATGAGTGAATTTTTTTAAATGAAGTAAACCAGGTCTTGAAATGCCAGAGTCGGTTGGTGGCGTCTTTTTTTTTCAAGATTTGTGTTTTTTTTTTCCTTTTATGCTTCGCTGGTAACATTCGAGCAATTGAGCTCCTTTTGTTGGTGGAGACCTAAGCTGGAGATCAGCGGCGGCAACGGTGGGTCTGGAGGGACTGGAGCCACCTACCACCCTAACTCTTATGGTAGCCTCCCGAGCTCCCCTAGAAATTTTGAGGAAGAAGGAGGGAGGAGGAAGAAGAAGAGGAAGAGAAGAAAGGAGATCCCCCTTATCTCTCCATCCTGGCTTCACCGATGCTGGAGATATCATCCTTCCACAGAAATAAAACATTGCACAGAACAACGATTAGAGTAGTCTTCTCAGTTTCACTTGGTGTCTCTTTCTGCGTTGCCTCTCATGCATCTGATTGTGCCGTGAGTTCTGTTTTCTTTTTTCTCTGTTGCTCAACGACCTAAATGGAACTAGGTGATTTTCCATTCAGAAATTGAATCATGATACACAAAGCATGAGCAGTTTCAGCGAATTTCTTTGACCTGATTCCCTAATGGACATACCACTATAGCACTTTTGCCTTTCATGTATTTCGAGCTCAAGATAAAGAAAAAAAGGTGCAGAAGTTGCAGTAGTATTCGCTACGTCGCTAACAATAACAATAAGCATGCCTTGCAGTCAGGGGTGGATCTAAGGAGGACTAGGGGCTCTAGCCCCGTACTGTCAAGAACTCCATTAAACTTAAAGGAAGAAGAAGATAAGAATTATGAAAAAATAAAAATAAACTAAACCAGGTCTTAAAATGCCAGAGTCGGTGGCGGCCTTTTTTTGGTCGAGATTTGAGTTTTTCCTTTTATTCTTCGCTGGTAGCGTTCAAGCAATCGAGTTTCTTTTGTTGGTGGAGATCTAAGCTGGAGATATCATCCTTCCACGAAAAGATAACAATGCACATGACGACGATTAGAGCAGTCTTCTCAGTTTCACTTGATGTCTCTTTCTGCATTGCCTCTCACGCGTCTGATTGTGCAGCAAGTTCCGTTTTTCTTTTTTTTTCTCTGTCGCTCAATCGACACGTTAGTTTGAAGCGTCCCACACTTCCCATTATTTACCAGGATAAAGTAATCAGCCAAATCAACCCCAGCTATACCTGAGTATTTTTAGCCCGGTCCGACCCGACCTACTGGCCCGGCCCGAACCCGGCCCGCCCACAAACCTTAGTGGACGGGCCTGGACACAGATCTTGCGGCCCGCAAAAAAATTTGGCCCAAGCCGACCCGAAATGCTATGTTTAGCTATTTTACACTATAAAACGCATGAACGTCTCGCCCAAGTTCGGGCCCGAGCCGAAAATTGAGACCCGACATGTCTAGTGGGACGGTCATGAGCAGAATTTTCTCAACCCGAAATAAACAGGTATTTTTCGACCCAACCCGAACCCGGTCCGGCCCAAAAAAATGCTCAGATATAAGCCCAACTAGCTAAACTTGCATAAAGTTTCGAAACTCCACTATGCTCCTCACTTCGAAGTTCGAACGCATACTTGATTGGGTAATTTTGCTGGTGGACATCCTTTAATGTTGTTATTTGTTGTTGGACACTACTCAAATTCACTTTTGCTAGTAGACACTCTTTGAGTTGGTATATTTGCTATAAGACACTATAAGTATTATAATATTATTTTTCTGATGAAAAGAGTGAGATAATTGAAAAAGGACCAAACTACCCCCTCACATCTTATCCCCTCCACTCGTTCCCCACCAATCGGCGTCGCTGAGCCCAGACGCCGCCGCGAAGAAGATGACGCTACCCAACCCGCCCTTGCCGGAGGTGGAGGTGGCCAGCGCTGCCTGACACACGCCTTGCAGGAGCTGCCCTCCACGGCTCCACCGCGATGTAGCCGCGGCGCCTGCCCCATCTGTGGTCGCCCGTCGCTGCGACAGCCTGGGCCTGGGCCATGGTGAAAGGGGCAGTAGCGGCCGCGCGGGGTACTTCGGCGAGGGGCGATGGTGCGCCGGGCCACAGTGCCGACGCCTACGACGACGTCCGTCCCGGGTCCCGGCGACCGGGTGGCTGCACACACGACGCCCCTAGCACCGACCGCCGAGCTCCCTCCCCGAACCAGCGCGTGCTCGTCTCGTGCTCCTGGAACGCCTGGTTTGGGCGCGAGCCGCGAAAGAAGGCGGCGCAGCCGGCGAGCCTCAAGCCAGGGGTGTCCTCTGAGTGGTAACAGCAGCAGCCCCGCCGTCGCTGGCCTGACCGCGTGTGTGGTTCGGTGCGTCACAGAACAGCTGCTCTGCTGCTGTGCGCGGCGAGGTGACAGAGAGGAAGGGCAGCAGAAACGCTCAAACGCAAGATGCAGAAACTACTAGCTGACTGCCGGACTTGTGGAACCTAGTTTAGTAAGGGTATAATTGACTTCACCCTCTCTTTCTCTCTCATTCCAAGCAAGAAATTGATATTTTATTTACTCCTGTGTCCAACAGCAAATATGAACAAAGTAACAATGTCCATCAGCAAATTTAGAATTGAACGATGTCCGGTAGCAAATTTCACATTTCTACTATGTCCCGCAGCAAATTTGCGCTACTTGAATCAACGTATGGTACTTTCAACTTTCATAGGAGTGGTACGCAGCATCCCCATGATCCGTTTTGGATAACGATAACGACATTCCTAGAAAATTCGTCGCCGACCCACGCTAGAACAGTACAGTCATCATTGTACAGGAATGGGTAGGCTAGGCACGTACGTAGATCCCCAAACCTGTGTGACTTTTGCGGGCACACATCCGTGCTCCCCCTGTACCACCACTGCCACGGCTCCCTCCTCTCCGCCAGTAGCCGTTGGGCTGCGTGATGACGCGACGAGGCCACGGTTTTCCGTCGAAAAGGACGCGAAACTGCTCCCCGCGCTGCGGGCCCGTGGAGGACGTCGCGCAAATTTGGCGCTGCCCCGGGAGCGGAGGCCCCCGCCGTGCCTGCGGTCCTGGGTACGGGGAGCTGAGCGCGGGCGCCGCAGCGTGACCACTTGTTGAAAGCACAAGACGGACCAGACCGCGCATGTGCGTCGTCCCTGCGGCGGTGCTTGTACACCTCCCCGACGAAAACCACGTTCCGTCTCCGTGCCCGTTGCACCATCCGCCCCTTCCGTTTGAGGACAGGCGGCCCAAAATGTGTCAGACAGGGAGCAATCGTAGGCGCGTGCTGTGGCGTCTTCATCATTCTCGCCGCATGCGACAGCGAGAACATCGGGAACGCGAGTACGCCCTACCGGCCCAGGCCGCGCGGCGCGTACGTGTGCTCCGCATGTGAGATCGACCTGCCCGAGACCGAGGACGCTGGTCCATTGACAAAAAAACTACTACATTGAGAGCGTGTTTACTCAAGATACGCGCGCTTAGCTTATGATATGATATCCGCTTGTGTTGCCGCTTCGTAAAGACAGGAACCACAAGTGCTAAACAATTTGCGCTCCGCTCGAAACAAAACAAGGCCCAGCGGAGCTGCAAGTGTTGGCAGTGGCGGCCGTTCGGCCTCTGGATTCGAAATGGGGCAGAGAGCAGAGCACGGGAGTCGGCACGCTTTCCCAGCTTCCGAGGCGTGCGGAGTGTAGCGTGCGACGTGACGTGCGTGATAGCGTCGTCCAAAGACAAGCGACAGAGTCAAAAGGCGGCGATGAAGAAAAGTAAGCGCTGGAGGTGGACTACTAGTGGTCTGTACTCATCTAAATCAGCATACAGGGTGCAATTTCAGGGTTCCTACTGTAGTTTCAACAGCAAGGCATTGTGGTCGGCTAATGCCGAAGGGAAACACAAATTTTTCCTTTGTTGCTGGTTCAGAACAGGATTCTCACTGCTGACCGTCTACTGCTTCGTAACTGGCCTTGTGAACCGGTATGTATTCTTTGTGATCAAGCTGTTGAAACTGCGGCGCACCTTTGTCTACATTGTGTGTACGCTCGTGAGGTTTGGGTGCTGGTCTCAAGTTGGTCTGATGAAGGCATTCCAATCCCAATTGGGTCTGTATCCACTGAATCATGGTGGAACGCGGCGTATCAGGGAAGAACCAAACATCAGCCGCGCAAGTTGGCGGCCATTCTCATGTGTACTGCTTGGAACATCTGGAAGGAAAGAAATAGGAGGATTTTTCAGAACCTGTACACAACACTGGCCCAGGTTTTCAGGTTCGTCAAGGAAGAATTGCAGCTGCGGGTGTCAGCCTTGGGGGGTGGTTCGGGGTCTGTTAGTGCTTAATGTTAGTCCTTCTCGTGTGTGCCGAGTCTTTTATTTTTTGTAATAACAACCTTGTAAGGATCCGCATGCTTCTTCTTCTTATATGACACGGCAGTGCTCCTGCCTTAATGTTCAAAAAAAATAAAGTAAGCGCTTGTTGCTCATTACCTGCTGTCAACAATTCAGAAACTGCAATGAGCAAAAATAGTGCTATGATAGTTGTTCAAGCATGGTAACAAACAAGAGATCTCAACAAACAACCACTCCAAGGTCCAAGGTTCTTCTGCTCGTTTTAAGAACGCAACCGTGCCCGCTGCTTAGGAGACGAGGCACGCAAAGTGCGGCACCTTGCGATCGCCGGAAGGAACGGCTCCGGCGCATCCGAACATTTCGCTCCTCCACGGCAGCAACGAACGAAAATGCCTGCGGATATCTCATGGGCGGGCGCGGGCCCCCGAGGACGGACGGGCATGTGTGCCGCCACTCGATGCATTGTGCCGTCTCCCGTGTGAAGTATCTCTACCATATACTCCTAAAAAGTGTGAAGAGTAGACGAAAAACACTGTCCTCTCTCCCTCTGCTCGCGGCGCGGGTCTGCTGAGCCGAGGCGCCCCTCCCGCTCGCATGGGTCTGCCGCTCGGCTCCCAACCGTTCGATCTGCGACGCACGTTCCGCACCTCAACCTCTCCGTTCCTCCCTCCGCGCCTCCCCGTCCGCCGCCAACAGTCCGCCCCGCACCCCGAAACCCGTCCTGCTCCGCCTCCCCCGCCCCAACCTAGCCACCGCATCCCCGCTCACTCGTGGCGGTCGCGACGCCGTCGCCGCGCCCCGCTCGCTCCATCTCTTCCCTCCCCTCTCCTCTCTCCGCCCGATCCCATCGGTGCAGAGACTAGGGCGGGGCAGTCGGAGGAGGCGACGCGGCCGATGGAGCCACCGCCGCGGGGAGGTTCCCGAAGAAGAGCCAACGTCGTTCGATATGCTACCTCCCCAGCCGGACGCCGCCATCCTCCCCATCTGCGCCGTCCAGCACCTCCTCTCCAACTGTGCCCTACCCTTGCGCTTCCTCCCCATCCGCGCCATCCAGCGCTGCCGTACCATCGAACCAGTAAGCACCGCCTATTCTTCCACTGTTTTCCTCTTGTGTGCGTTGTTCTAGGGTTCTTGATTTGCATCCTACGATTCTTGATTCAGCATATCAGTGAAATTAGACGTCTGTATGGCACCCTGATGCTGCGGGACTACAAATTTGTGTCTGGCATTGCATCATTCTGTCCAATTCCAATATTGCAGTAACCCTAGACTGCAGCTTCAGTTTGCAGTTGTGGATTTGTTAGTTTTTAGGAAGAGAGATAATGGTCACTGCAAGTATATTAGACACTGATAGTTGTTTCAGATGTAAAAGCATGGACACGATAGGTAAGAGGACTAGATTGAGTCCTTGCTTGTTGTCTCTGTATGCGCCTATGAATTGGTATGCCTTGCATTATTTGATTGTACATGAATAATTGTTTTATTCCTTGCTTGTTGTCTCTGTATGCTCCTTTGAGATCGCATTAGATGACAAGCTTAAGAGCTCGTGTCAGAAATAGGAGGGAGGAGTACAAGCTTAACTAAATCTGTTTAAGTTGGAAGCATGTAGTGTAGAGTTTGAACTTCATACTGGCAAGTCACATATATTGTTGGAATCAAGAAACTCTATTTATATTCTAAATTCTAAAACATTATTAACATATCTTGGAGCTTCTCGTGCAAGCCATCTATTGTTCTGTTAGAACTACTGATGCAAGGATTTGTGTGTGGCTGGCTTTTCATCAAATGCATGTGGCCCCACCATTGCGGCCACCACCTGTGCTCCACCCCATTATGATGTGCTTCCCATCTGGTCCTGATTATCAGTTCCTGGCTTGTTTCTCTGTTGAGCTATCACCAGCAATGTAAGTAAGCTTTTCAATATTTTGTTCCTGCATCGTTTTTGCACCTTCTTTTTTTCTCCTGGCACATTTATTTATAGTTGTCCTCTCATCCAGCATGTTAGATAACTATAAGTTGTAAGAAGTATGATGATTCTGATCTAAGGCTCACAGCAGAAAATAATTAAATCTCCATCAATATTGTGATGTGATAGATTTATTTTAACCAATCATATGTAGAGTTAGGCTTTGAGGTTCAGTGTTACTAGAATTTGATTTGGCTAAGATGTATTGTGACTGTGAGAACTCACATCGTTGATAGACAGTGTGAGATGATAATATTGTTTCATATGGATCTCTGAATATGTTAACTTGACAGGATGGGCAGACTATGAGTACAGCAAGATGACAACATTTCCAGTGGAGTCCTCATCCTCTACAGTCTCATTCTACTATGCTTTCCATCAAATGAGACACTGTTGTGTCAATGCCCGAAGCTCTTATATGTATTTGGTTCATGCTTATTTATTTTCTCTCTTCCCGTTTTTTCACTTTATTCCTATTTATTTTAGTAAGCCCAACTTATTCTGTTCATCTGATTATTTTACTAGAGCTATGAATAATGTGTACCTGGCTACCTGCAGATATTTCAAATCGGTGTTTATCTGGTTGGCGTCGAGTGCAAACGGACATGAGAGAACTTCTTCAACATAGGGGAATCTAGAGGATCTAGCTGGTACTGTCGGACTCGTGGGTGTCGGCTTTACCTATAAGAAGTAAGCTTCTCTTTGCCAATATCATCTACCGACCCTTCCTTGTTCTCATGATAGATAAAGATGAGCCAATTTGGAAAACTAAGATGTCTGCTCAATCTGATGTTGCAAACTAACATGCCATGCCTTTTTATTCCAAACTCAGGGACCCTCATTCTTGCTGTTTTCCATTAGGCTTTCTACCTCAATCCCAAGGACTTACATTGGTTCAGGCAAGGTTTCTGATGTCAGGAGTGCCATTTAAGCCCTTGAAGTTGAGACTGTAATTTTCTTTTTATGAGTGGATCAATGTCATATTTCTCGGTTAATAAAGTCAGTGCACATAACTTGAATATGATTACGAGGTTCAATCATTTATTAAAGCAAAACCCATTGATTTAGTTCAAAAATATAAAACATAGGCCATGAGAACTTCTGTATCTTTAACATGACTGTGATCAAAATGGATGATTATGTGAGATTTGATCTTGGCTTTGATTCATGCGTCTAAACCGTATATTTGATTTATTATCCTAATTGTGGAATCGTTGTTTTTTTGCCGCTGTTCTTATGGGAGCATCTTGCAGGTGGGGTTTCAAGTAAGGAAATTTGTCAATTGAACCAATGGTGTATCAGTTATCAATACCAAAGGTGAGATGTCTATCGATTTTTTATTCCCAAAAACAAGATTGCACATTCTCTATGTATGAATTTCAGAGCTGGTGTATTAGAAATTATAGGGTTGGTATTAATCATAAATCATTTAGCTTCGTCACAGGCCACAATAACTGAGACACCATCGGTTGCTAGTCAGAGTGGGTTACTAACACATCTACAAAACATGTATTATTTTGCTGTATGTATGGGACTTTAGGTACAAATCACAATAAGAGGAAACTAAAAATTCGATGAGTCAAAACATCAAACGAGGAATGTGTCTATTAGTAGATAATAACAAAATATAAATTCCTCCAAATTTGGGCCCTTGGTTAGAAAGCCTGCTCTCGATTATTTAATTGAATTTCAATTTCCTTATGCAAATAGACCCAGGAATGTGAATACACCTGATTTCCTTTTGTTATGTGACTAAATTAGACTCTTTTTCGTGTTATTTTTCTTCTTCGGGCAGAATTCTGGCTTTGGTTTACAAAAAAAGCATTCGTTTGCTGGAGATAGTGTTGGTGCTTAACCTTTGGAGGCACAACCAGTTTGCACTGTCATATCTAGCAACTAATGGAGGCACTATTGGTTCATGTTACTCCTTGGTCTAGGGACAGAACTACAGATTTGTTTGGTGATTAGCTCTCTTGCATTTTTTTCCTGAACATACTAGCATGTATGCATGCAGCTTCTTTGCATGTCTGATAGACACTGCCTTTGGAGTTGCAATGGAGATGGACTTCCTGCCGGAGGAAAATTTGGGAGGCTCAAATGTGTGTCTTTTAGATTATTTATGCCTCCTCATTAGTCAGATCAAGTGTTCATCGTTCAAATCCTCCTACATGTTATTGCATCATTGTTGTATTCCTAGAAAGAAAATATTAAACATGTCTGATGAAATGTTAAAATAATTGTTGCACCCTGTTGTGTTATTGGGGAAAGGTGGAATGGAAAGTATGGATTGCACCAATAATTGATTTCGCAACTGCAACGGTCCACTATTTCTCATGTGCAAATATGTCATTTTTATACAATAGAAAAACAATGCCTCAACTTCTCTTTTTTTTCTTTAGAAAATCTTAGCAATAGAGAAACTTTCTGTACCATAGAGATTTGGAGATGGAATAAGTATGTTGTTAATATCAGTACTGTTGGAAATTCTGAAATCTCCAGACAAAAGGTGGAAGTGAACTGACAAAAGCCTCTGTGCTCTCTCTCTGAAAAAGCTCAGAGGCATGGGGGTTCCTTTTATAGTGCCTGAGGGTCACTTTTATATTCCGAAACTACCTTTTGTAAAGCTACAAATACATGAAAATGTTGAGGGTACATATGTCCGCGACAATCACGGAGATCTTATCTAAATTACAAACATGCCATTGCGTATTCCAGCTTCTTTCATCTTCCGTAGCTAAGCTTCTCACGTCTCTTTGTATCTTCCTTGATACGCTGTTGACTGAGTCAGCTTAGGTTTTCCGGAATGCCTTCGTGAGCTTCGGAAATCCTCAATCAGTAGCCTCGGTCAGGACTTTCCCTCTTTTGCGCCGTTCCGTTGTTCTTTCTCGATATCCTTGGTGTAGAGAAGTTTCCCCAGTATTCCCTGTCTCCTGAATATTACAAAATACAAGGGAAAGAAAGGAATCTTGGTTTCTTAGGAATTCCGAGGGTCAGCAATATGTTTACGTATAAAATAACATTTCATTAAACCATTTTATTCACCAGAAAACTTCTCTAATCATAAGAAGTAATGACTTTAGATACATTCACAGATCTGAAAATTTTCAGAACCTTCGGGGGTTTCCTAAATCTGCCGACGCGTGTCTTCTTGGAAGATTCTGAGGGAGACGATTTTTAGTTGATCCCTAATAGTAGCCCCTCGGGGAAGCGGGTTGACTCCGGCGACTCGTTTCCACGAAAGAAGTTTTTTAGGATTGGTTAAAAACGTCACCCTCGGGCGTCGGAGGAGAAGCGCGTCGATGTTTTATAGGGTGCCGGTTCACTTCCCGAGGCGCCTTCTCGATGCATCCCTTCGTTCCTATAAATAGGGGGCCTGTGGTGACTTTCGCTTTCACCGTTTCCTTGCTTTCGAATCTTCTAGGAATTTTTCTCAGATTCTTGAAGACAATTTGGCGTCCTGTTTCCTGAGTTCTGCTTCTCTACTTCTCCGAAGGTAACTTTTGAATTCCTTGTTTCTTTAGTTCTGTTTTTCGGTGTAGGAGATTGATTTTTTGATTTGATATTTTCTTACTTTCCTGCTTTTTTGGTTTTTAGGTGGCTCGAGTGAGACATACTGCCAAGCCAATGACGGAAGAAGAAATTGCTCAGGCTGCAGCCGCCTCAGGTTCTGAAATTCCGCAATCTTCTGAAACACCTTCCTCAAGTGCCGCCCCTTTGTTCCCAAGTCCTAAGGATACAACTGTTGAGGAGGGAGAGGTGAACTCAGGCGAAGACTCTGGAACCGAGGAAGACATTTCTCAGGTTGAAGTTGACATGGAAGAACTGATGCCCTCGAAGGTGGCGTACCCTCCTACTTTTGTTTTTGGGAAATCATTAGTGACCCCCGACTTGATTAAGGATTTCGAAGACGGGAACTTCTTCCCTTCTGGCTGCGGTCGTGTGCCGACAGGCGAGGAAGTTCCTCAGCCACAACGTGATGAGGTTGTAGTCTTCAAAGATTTTTTTACCGCTGGGCTCAGATTTCCGTGTGATGAGCGTGTTCCGTCGATCTTAGATCGATTTCAAGTAAAGATCCACCAGCTTACACCCAACTCATTTATGGAATTATCAAAAATTTTCTGGATTCAGAAGACTTTTAAGGGTCATATAAGTGCTGATGTCTTCGCTCGACTCTTCGAACTTCATATTCAGCGGAAAATTATCAAACTTGATGATGACAAGTTGTATGAAGCTCATTATGGCTGCAATACTTTTAATACTCGGCAGAAGAATGCAAGTCAGAAGATTGAAAGGATTCAGCTTGCTCCTTGTAGCAATGACAAATGGGCTGATAATTTGAAAATTATTGAAGAGCTGCGCGGGACGATTGAACGCGACGCAAACCAAATTTCGGATCTTAAGACCAAGAATGCCGAAGCCATGAAACAGAATGCAGATCTTGCAAAAGCTAATGGTGAAAAGGATCTGAGGATTCTTTCTTTGGAAAAAGATTTTGCTGATAATTTGAAGGTTATGAGGGATGGGGAAAAGAAGATTAAGAATAACTTCAAATTTTTGTTTGAAAAATATAGCGAAGCTCTTGGTGAGTACGGAGCTAGGCCAAGTCTCTTTCCAGATGCCGAGGATCCAGAAGCAATCATTGGCTGGCTTGTTGAGGAATTTGAAAATCTTCCCGAACTTATTGGCTCTGCCAGCGACTTTGCCGCCGCGTTCTGTTCTGAGAGTCTTCTGAAACTCTTAGAGATTAAAGATTGTGCTGATCTTGGAAAGTTTTGCTCTTCTGGTCTTGAGTTTCCTTCGGCGTCTAGCATATCAATGATTCGTGCAAACGAAGATGTGAAGAATATTAAGAAGAATTTCGTTAAGAAGTTTTGGATGGCTGGTGGCAGGGAATTTGCCAAGGAAATTGCCCGTGCGAAGCTTGCCAAGGTATTTTATTCTTCTTGTTATACTTGTAAATGGCTTTGTTTTCTTTCTTTATTTATGCCATTATTTGCTTATGAGCACTTTTGTTTGTCTCTTTCAGATTTTGGAAGATGAAGCGCAAGAAGAGCTTCGGGCGGCGTTGGAGATGAATCCTGGGGATGGTGCTGCTGAAGAAGCTGGCGAGAAGAGCGCTGAAGGCGAAAACGTTGCTGATCCTGACGCAGCTCCGGCTAACACAGAGCAGGTTTAGGATTTAGGATGCTCCTTAGGCTAGCTTTGAAGACTTTGAGATGTATGTAAAGGATTTGTAACATACTATTCTTGCGCAAGTCCTTGAAGAGGGGCCTGCGCAGGACGTTATTCCTATTCGGATGTATCATGAACGTGTCATGGCCAGCGGGGCCTCCTGGCGCCTGTGCAAAGAAGCTTATCCTAAAAGTTCCTTTAGAGATTTTTGGATGTTCTGCTGTGAATACTTCTCGATGCATAGCTTTCCTCTGGGTTAGTTCTTTACTTCTCGAGATGATTTTGCTGTTTCGAAGCTGAAAGAAGACACTGTGGGCTTTGTGAAGACGGAGCCCCTTAGCCCCTTAGTCGCGGATGATGATTTTGCGTATGTTTGCGATATTGCCGAACAACGAGGTTCAAAGCCTGGTCATGTACTAGAACTTCCTCTGTAATCGTTCTTTTTGATCTCTACACTGTAAGAACTTGTTGTAATGAAACGATGTCCCTTGTGATGCAAAAAAGTAATTTGAGAAAAGTTTTTGCAAAACAAGTCACCCTCCCTACCTTGTGTTTCGTAACACGAGGGCGTGCCATTTTATTGGAGGATAAAGAAAAATTTCAGGATGTCACCCTCCCTACCTTGCGCTTCGTAGCACGAGGGTGCATAGTTTTATTGGAAGATAAGGAATCTTGATAGTTGTTTTGGCAGTTTTAACAAATTTTGTAAGGATAAGTCGATAAAACTTTGCACAGAGTTTTATGGACTTATGCCTTGGTGGAAACTGTGTTGATATGTCAACTCTTGGTTGCGTTCAACACGCTTTGCGAATGTTGCTTTGGTAGAGATAAGCCTTTATGAATCTTGTCTGCTTGGCATCGTGCCACTATATATTTTCGATGGAAGGTGGAATATATTCCATACCCTTTCTGTGAATAGAAGAATAATAACTTAGTCACACTCTTTTGGAATCTAGCCGCAACCTTCCGTTGCCCTTGGCCTTCGTGATTTTCGTGGGTAATCACCTTGTTTGGAATATGGCCGCAACCTCTCGTTGCCTCGGCCTTCGTGCTTTTTGTGGATAATCACACTTTTTGGAATATGGCCGCAACCTTCTGTTGCCTCGGCCTTCGTGATTTTCTTGGATAATCACACTTTTTGGAATATGGCCGCAACCTTCTGTTGCCTCGGCCTTCGTGATTTTCTTGGATAATCACACCTTTTGGAATATGGCCGCAACCTTCTGTTGCCTCGGCCTCTGTTTATTTTGACTTTGCGAGAATAAAGAAATGATATGAACAAAAATGTAGAAAATTTAGGGGAAAACTTCTTTCATTAATGATAGAAAGGGATTTTACACGAGACCCGCCTCATTAAAAACCTTGCCTCCATGGTGGAGTTCCCCTTGCAAGGAAAAGAGTACGGTCTCCTTAGGTAAATTAAAAATGCAGGAAAAGTAAAGTTCTTTTTTCCCTCGGCACTGTTTATAGATCCATAGACCGAGGTTTTTTACAATTTTTCTCAATTAAGTTGCGACCTAATTAAACTTATAGTTCTATCTTTACTTAAGGATAATACCTCTTTAAGCTTTCCACGTTCCATGAATGTGGCAGCTCCATTCCCAGTTCATCAGTTAGGCGGAAAGAACCCGGCCTATTGCTCTCTTTCACTATGTATGGCCCCTCCCAAGTTTCTTGCAGCTTTCCCGGATTTTCCCAATCCTTTTTCTTTTTGATGACCAGGTCCCCGACTCTGATTTCCTTTCTTACAATTTTCTTGTCTTTCCACTTTCTGGTTTCTTGCTGGTATTTTTCCAAGTTCTGGGCTGCTTCTAGAATATCTAGTTCGATCATATCTTTCTCTAATTTTTCAGTTTCTTAAGAATCTTCGGTTTTTCTGCTGGCTCTTAGGCTTCCGTTCTTGATTTCTTCCGGTGTCATGGCTTCAGTACCATATAATAGGCGAAAAGGTGTGAACCCCGTGGCTCTTGAAGTGGTTGTATTATGAGACCAGATGACTCTTGGTAGCTCATCCACCCATTTGTCCTTCTTTTGATCAAATAAGCACTTCTTGACACCTGTGAATAAGATTCCATTTGCCCTTTCCACCGCTCCGTTTGATTGAGGGTGATATACTGAGGAAAACTTGACATGTGTACCTATAGTTCTACAGAATTCCTTGAAGGTGTGGCAGTCAAATTGCTTTCCATTGTCTACAGTGAGTTCCCTTGGAACTCCAAATCTGCAGATTATGTTTTGCGAAAAGAATTTCTGAACAGTTGCAGCAGTGATGTTTGCTAATGGCTTTGCTTCAATCCACTTTGTGGAATAGTCAACAGCTACTGCTGCAAATTTGCAATTACCCTGTGCTGTGGGTAATGGTCCTACTAGATCCATTCCCCATCTTTGTAATGGCCATGATGGTGAAATGAGTTGAATCGGGAGCGAAGATGCTTTCTGATGTCTTGCTGTTTTTTGACATGCCTCGCATTCTTGAACTAGTTTTTTCGCGTCGATGATCATGGATGGCCAAAAGAATCCTTGCTTTACTGCTTTTCCTGCAAGCGCCCTTGTACCAATGTGGGCTCCGCAGAATCCGCTGTGAATTTCTGCTAGAAGTTCCTTCCCCTTTTCAGAAGTGATAAACCTTAGCCAAGGCTCAGAAATTCCAGATTTATACAGCTCCCCGTCTACTATGGCATAGCCCCTTGCCCTTTGTCTGAGTCTGTTTAACTCGGTTTCATCTGTGGGCTCATAATGGTCTCTTAGGAATGCCATGATTTGAGCTCTCCAGTCAACATTTTCTATGACATTCATCATTCTCTCTTCTTGCTCTTTTACTGAAGGAGAAGTGACAATTTCAAAGAAAACGTCTGGGGGTAGAGGCTGATTCTGAGCTGCTGCTTTTGCTAGCTTGTCTGCTTCGCCATTTTCAGCCCTTGGGATGTGTTGCACAGTGTAGCCCTTGAAATATTTTTCCATTTCTCGAACTTTCTTCAGATACTTGATAAGTTCCGGATTTCTTGCTTCGCTCTCTTCTCAACATGTTCTTGAATCACTTTGGAATCTGATTTGATGACAAAAGTTTGTTGGCCCAAGGCCTTCATTTTTCTTAGTGCTAGTAACAGGGCTTCATATTCCGTGGTATTGTTGGTGGAGACTGCTTCATCTGGGAAGTCTAGTCTTGCTGCATATCTTATCTTGATTCCCGAGGGTGATGTAACTATTGCTGAAATTCCCACACCTTTTCCGCACCAGGCTCCGTCACAATAAATTATCCATGGCACTTGCTCACAGCTGTTGCTTTCCATGGTTGGTGAAGTCCAGTCCACGACGAAGTCAGCCAGGACTTGGGATTTTATGGCGTTCCTTCTTTCAAAGTCGACTACATATCCGGACAATTCCGCATCCCATTTTGCAATTCTTCCAGCTGCATCTTTGTTTGTGAAAAGGTCGTTTAATGGCTGATTCGTGATAACACGAATTTGGTGTCCTTCAAAATAGTGTCTGAGTTTTCTTGCTGCCATTACAACTGCATAGGCAATCTTCTCTAGCTCTGAATAAAATAGTTTTGATCCTGACAGAGCTTCAGAGGTGAAGTAGACTGGCACATGCCTTAGTTTCCCGTTTTCTTCTTTCTCTTGAACGAGAACCGCACTTACGGTTGAGTTGGAAGCTGCGAGATATAGAAGGAGAGGTGACTTTGGCTCTGGTGGGCATAGCTTTGTCATATTTGCCAGATATTCCTTGAGATCCTTGAATGCTTGGCTTTGGGCTTCGCTCCATTGAAAGTTCTTGGAGCTTCGGAGAAGCTGGAAAAATGGTAAACTTCTCTCCGCTGCTCTGGGAATGAACCTGTTTAGCGCCGCCACTCTTCCTGTTAATTTTTGTACATCCTTGACCGAGGCTGGTTCTTGCATTTCTATGATTGCTTTGATTTTGTCAGGATTGGCTTCAATGCCTTTTGTTGGCACTAGGCATCCCAAAACCTTTCCCTTCTGAATGCCAAATACACATTTCTCTGGGTTCAATTTGAGATTCGCTGCCCTTAGATTTGCGAAGGTTTCTGCCAAATCTGTGATGTGATCACATCTTCTGATGCTCTTGACGATGATGTCATCGACATATGCTAGGATGTTTCTTCGAAGCTGATAATGTAGCACGATTGCTATCATTCTTGAGAATGTGGATCCCGCGTTCTTCAGCCCCTCTGGCATTCTCACGAAACAGTATGTTCCGAAGGGAGTTATGAAACTAGTTTTCTCCTCGTCTTCTTTTCTCACCCTGACTTGATGATATCCGGAAAACATATCTAGCAGGGATAACATTTCGTTGTTTGCAGCATCATCCACTACTTTGTCTACTCTTTCTAGCGGGTAGTCATCTTTTTTGCATGCTTTGTACAAATCCGTGAAATCTACACACATTCTCAATCTTCCGTTCTTTTTCTTGACTGGTACCGTGTTAGCCAGCCAAACTGGGTAGATTACTTCTCGGATAACCTGAGCATCTTGTAGTCTTTGGACTTCTGCTTCCATGGCCTTTACTTTTTCTTCTGACATTTTCCTGAGTTTTTGCTTCTTCGGATGGATTTTGTCATCTGTGTCAAGCTTGTGTTCAATGATGTCTCGATCAACACCCTGTAAATCCTTCGCTGACCAGGCGAAGACATCCTTGTTTTGATTCAGGAAATAAATTAGTTCTTCTTCTTCTTGAGGGCTTAGATCTGCTCCAATTGTCACTGCTCTATCTGACATGCCGTCTAAGAATACCCTCTTTGTTTCTCCATCTGCACTTATTTCGATTTTCTCTTTGTCTCTTTTTGCTTCGGAGTATGGTTGTTGCCTTTCTTGGTCATCTGCCAGATGATGGATGTTTTGTTGCCCAGGTGTATTTCCTCGTTCGATTTTTCTTGCTTCATTCTGATCTCCGAAAATTGTGATTACACCGTGAGGAGCTGGGATTTTCATGCATAGGAAAAGTTGCCTGAATACAGCATCGAACCTATTGATGAATCCTCTTCCGAAGATAGCATTGTATGGATAATACATGTCAACAACGTCGAACATGATATGTTCTTTTCTTGCATTGTCCAAATCTCCAAATGACACTGATAAAGAGATTTTTCCGCTGGACCTGATTGGTTTTCCACCGAAGCCAACCAGTGGCTTTTCTGGCGGTGCCAACATGTGAGGAGCGAGGCCCATGCGTTGAAAGGTACTGGTGAAAATGATATCTGCTGAGCTTCCATTGTCTATCAAGACATTTCCTATAATCCACCCAGCAACATTAACTTCGACGACCATTGCATCATTGTGGGAAACTGACTTCAGCCTGAAATCTTCCTCGGTGAAAGTTATTGGAACCTTTGCCCATTCTGGCCTTGCTGTTGGACCGTCATCGATGATTACATTGATTTGTCGGTAGTAGTCATTTCTTTGCTTCGTGGTGTCGAATTCCATGGATGAGCCTCCAATTATTGGCAAGATCATGCCGAATGATGGTAAGGCTCTTGAAGTGTTTTGGCCTTTTGGGAATTGTTTTGCTCAGTCTTTGGAATTTGGGCTGGTGGTGGTGGCACAGTTTTTTCGCTTGGATTAGCTGAGCTTGTTCAATGACTTGTATGGCTTGAGTTTGTGGGAAGGTTTGCTGTGGAGTTTGATTTTGGGGAATTTGTGGTTGATGGAAAAATTGTTGCGAGGGTTGTGGTTGTGAAAAATTAGTTTGTGGGAAGAATTGCGGCGAAGATTGCCAAGTTGTCTGGTGTGGTTGGATGAAAGGTTGGGTTTGAGGAAAGGATTGGTGTTGCCAATAAGTGTGCTGCACTGGTTTGGGTTGCGCAGCTGTTATCTGGGCTACGCGTTGTTGATCCTGGATTCTCTGAAAATTCTTCTGGGTTTCTGGGCATGCTTCAGTGCTATGACCCCTACCATGATATATGCACTGAAAGTGCGGATCTCTGCTGTCATGGTTTTGAAGCTTTGAAGGTGTTCTACCTCGGCCTCTTCTTCTTCCTCTTCCAGAATGGCCTCCTCGCATACTGTTTTGATTGTGGTAATCCTGAGTTTGAGTTGGGTTGGTTGGCGCATTGCGTTGCACATTCATGATGGGTTGATGTCCCGTCTAGTTATTTTCTTTCTGGGATTGTATTTGCTGATATCTTTGTGCCACTCTTCTTCTATGATCTTCATCGGATTTGCAATACTTTTCCAATTCTTCGAACAACTCATCCATTGATTTAGGATCCAATATGTTAAAGTGACCGGCCGTTTGCCCTGGGGTCAAACCACTTATGAGAGCAGATATTGTTGCCTTGTCATCTGCGTCTGGGGTTTGAGATTTTAGCTGCATGAACCTTCTCACGAATTCCGCTAGTGGTTCCTTCTCTCTTTGCTTGCATTGGTACAGATCTGCTGTTATTGTGGTTGTATGATGAAAAGCTTGGAAGACTTGGAGGAATTTGGCTTTTAAATCGAGCCAACTGTACACCGAGTGTGGTGGTAAAAGTGAATACCAATTAAGCACCGGACCCTCGCATGCAATGATGAAGGATTTTGCCAAAGCGACGTCATCTCCGCCTGCCGAGGACACTGCAGCTTCATAACTCATTAGGAACTGCCTGGAATTACCAAAACCATTGAACTTTGGGAGTGATACTGGCTTGTAATTGGATGGCCATGGAGCTGTTTGAAGGCCTACAGAAAGTGGAGAGTTTAAATCATTGAACTGGGCAATCCCGTTGTTTGTGTGCTCTGGGTTTTCTAGAGAAATGAAGTTTTGCTTGATTCGCTGATTCTTGGTTGTAGAATCTGGGTCTGGTGTGAATTGCTTGAAAGAATTGTTCTTTGTCTCGGCCATGTCATCGATTTCTTTCTGTAGTTGCATTATCTCCCTCTTTGCTTGCATGGCTATCTTGGATGGCTTGTTTCTTGGCCTTGAGCTGCATGGCTATCTTGTCTTTCTGCCTTTTTAAAGTTTGGACTTGTTTCAATGCCGCCTGTAGCTCTTCATCGGGTACTTCGTGTTCATTGTGTTCATTGCTGGCCTCTGGGATTTCTTTCGGCTCTTTATCTTTCTCATTTCTGTTGCTTTGCAAGTCCTGAACTTGCTCGGGATCTTGTGTGGTGTTGGTTTTGGGGTGAAGAACGAGGCCTTGCTCTGAGTTCTCTTGATTGTCCTCGCTCTCAAGGTCTTGTGGTGTGGATTTCTTGGTTTTCTTAGGTGGGGCCATCGTGGGTTTCTAACGGCTAAGAACACGGTGGGCGCCAATGTTGGAAATTCTGAAATCTCCAGACAAAAGGTGGAAGTGAACTGACAAAAGCCTCCGTGCTCTCTCTCTGAAAAAACTGATTCCTTTACACGGAGGCATGGGGGCTCCTTTTATAGTGCCCGAGGGTCACTTTTACATTCCGAAACTACCCTTTGTAAAGCTACAAATACATGGAAATGTTGAGGGTACATATGTCCGCGGCAATCACGGAGATCTTATCTAAATTACAAACATGCCATTGCGTATTCCAGCTTCTTTCATCTTCCGTAGCCAAGCTTCTCATGTCTCTTTGTATCTTCCTTGATACGCTGTTGACTAGGGATGAAAGTGGTACGGATATTATCCGTCCGACCGACCGACCGAAAGGGTCAGACACTCAAATGGTAAGACCGTATTCGAATCCGGACATTTAATATCTGTAACTATCCGTACCGTATTAGTATCTGGAAATTCAAAGTTGAATTTCTATGATCCAAATATGATGAATATCACTATTCGACAAAAATATACTGTCCGTATCCGTATTCGATCCAAGAATTCTGTCCGAGAAAAAAAATTATCTGTATCTGTATCCGCAGTATCCGTCCGTATCCGATCCGTTTTCATCCCTACTGTTGACTGAGTCAGCTTAGGTTTTCCGGAATGCCTTCATGAGCTTCGGAAATCCTCAATCAGTAGCCTCGGTCAGGACTTTCCCCCTTTTGCGCCGTTCCGTTGTTCTTTCTCGATATCCTTGGTGTAGAGAAGTTTCCCCAGAATTCCCTGTCTCCTGAATAGTACAAAATACAAGGGAAAGAAAGGAATCTTGGTTTCTTAGGAATTTCGAGGGTCAGCAATATGTTTACGTATAAAATAACATTTCATTAAACCATTTTATTCACCAGAAAACTTTCTCTAATCATAAGAAGTAATGACTTTAGATACATTCACAGATCTAAAGAATTTCGGAACCTTCGGGGGTTTCCTAAATCTGCCGACGCGTGTCTTCTTGGAAGATTCCGAGGGAGACGATTTTTAGATGATCCCCAACAAGTACCATATTTTCCATGTTAGAAAAAATTTATAGCCCGTAGCAACGCACGGGTACGATCCTAGTATATATAAAACATGGTAGGAGAAAGCAGCACAGGCTAGACGGATACAGAAGAGGATCACATCCACGATCGAGTTGCTCTTGCTCGGACTGAGCTTGAAATCTTGTGTGCGCGCGCCAGTGATCCAAGTGGAGTAGCGGAGTTGGTGGTTGGTTATAGATGGTTCGCTGCTGGAGATGGATGGCCCGATGGATCTTTAGGCTATACTGGCCACTGGGCAGACCTAGGAGTACAATATTACTTGCTTTCTCTCCCAGTTTGTGGTGGTGTAGTGTTTTGTTGGGTGCGTTTGTTTATGTGTTGTTTGTGTGGTGGTGGTATTCGCTTCGACGTGTGATGTACAATTATTTCTTATTTTTATGTGATATGGTAGTATTCTTGCTTTTAATTAAAAAAAGTAATACCTGCTTCATTGGGTGCGTCAGACTCACACTACCATTGGGAAATCGCTATGATGTTTTTTTAGAATTACACAGTACAACGCAGACGCTCACAACACGCACACACTCACCCTTGTGAACACACGTACACAAACTCGACACTGTTGACGCAAAAAATGGAATCAAGTTCTTCAACGGCAACACGTAACGGATCCCCGGGATGTAACAAGGCGTGCCAGCCGACCTGACCTGTTGATCGGCACGGAAAGATAGAAAACGTTAGATATGGGTTAGATCGGCTAGAGAACCGATGTGGGTCTTCAATAAGTAACAGCCCGATCGGCCGATACAACTGTGGAGCGGATCGGCTAGCTGAAGCAGCCGAAGTGCAAGTATATTCAAAACAGCTAGATCAGCCGATTTGATGACGTAGGCAAAGCGCAAACAAAAGCAGAGCAAACTAAGCGCTACGAGACAACACTCGAACCAATCTAGATCGGCTGTATCGTAATGAAACGATGCAGGAGCGAGGATAGCAGATACGATATGATCACGAACTGGATAAATTGGTGATAAAAGCTAAATAAACAAGAAAAGACTTGCAAACCTAGCTGATATCGATAAATTGTGAATAAAACTAGACGAAACCACAGCGATGCGCCCGGAGGTTAAAGTCTAGTTAATATTCGATAAAACGGTACTTACAAACTTGTCAGAGGTCGATCGATGCAGCCCGACGAGCTAGAAGAACGACGTTTGAAGAAACAAGAAAATAAGAAGAAGTAAAAAAAGGTGGCGAAGTCGCCGACTTGAAAAAGTAAAGGTTTTGTGTATATTGGTGTGTACAAATTTTTTCTGACCACGCAGGGTCGTTATTTATGTCTTGAGGACAACTTGACTCCTAATCGATGACGACAATGTTTACTTGAATCTAAAGAAATAAAACTACTAAAAACTTAATGATTCTCACAGGAATCGGACTCTCTAAAATGACTTTGACTCGATGTCAACTTGATTATTGACCCGCCTCCGGCTGCCTTCCTTTAGCATATTCTTCTTCCGCCACGTTTCTTCTCCATCAATTGGCTGACCCCAGATCAGCTGGTCGCTTCTCTCCCTTTCTCCATCGGCTTTGAGGTTTACCCGATGTCTCTTCAGCTATTCTCTGACACGTGTCAAAAAACGATGTCAACATACCCTTATGAGCACATCCGAAGGACTGATCACCGGCAGATCTGAAGATTTCCGAAGTCACTACTGGCGCCTCGCCGTCGACGGGAATGTCGCTTACCACTTAATGCATAACGCCGAAAAATCCTGGAATAAATCCAGAAAAAGATGCGAGCACTAGAATTTGAATCCTGGTGGGTAGCGTTCCACTAAAGGCTGAAATTTACTGGGTGTGGAGGTGGAGGGGGCTCCAGCCCCACGCTGAATTCGCTCGTGGCCTTTTTTTTAGAGCAGGATGATTCGCCTCTGACCTTAGTTTGCCTTGTTATGATTTATGATACCTAGCCTATCCTAATCAGGTGACAGGCCATAGCGATGCTAGCAGGCAAACGCAACAACCATTTTTGAACTAATTAAATATCCACACAATAACCGTGAGAAAACGAGTGAGAGAGACTGCACGGGCACAGACCCGGAAGAGGTGAGGAGAAAAATTACCTTCTTCGCTTGGTCGTGTCAGCCCACGGGGGCGCTGCCTCCTCTTGAACTTTCTAGGACACTGAGATTTTATTTAAGGGTCCGTTCTTTTTGGGTGAAAAGAAATAGTAAAGTTGTAAATGAGTAGTATTTCTTGTGAGAGAAAATGTGATGGATGTGATAGGTAAATGTTTTTCACTGTTCCTTTTTAATGTAAAGAACAGGGCCTAAGTACTGAACAAGGAATGCGAATGACGTTCTATCCTCCTACAGCCTTGTTCAGTTCTCAAAAATTCTCAAATTTTTCGCATGGTAGACTATGTCACCTCTTATAGAATACGTTTTTCAATGTAAAAATTTCACCACTAAATAAGGGCTAGTGGCATAAGCCACCCCTTCATCTAAAATAAATAAATAAAGAAGAGTATGCATGGGTTTGGTTTTTTTTTAAATAACGAGGCACCGGCAGGAAAATTTTTGTGCGCTCGTGGCCCGTTCCGACGGGCCGGGGCCGGCCTGTGCGGCGTGTCATTCTGGCTGGGGCTCCTGGTACAATTCACGGGCTGCCTTTACTCTTGTTGTTGTTATGTATTCCGTCTCAAAATAAATACAATTCTAGAATTTAAATTTTGTCCCACAAAGAACACAACTTTGACTAACCAACTAAAAAAGACAAAAGGCTCGAGAACTTTCTCACACAAAAAACAAGACAATGGTTAGATATTTCTCATAAAAGACAAGAGGTATTTTAGTCATTTCACACCTCACATTGGTTTGCGTGCTCGATCCTAGAATTGTACTCTCTCCGTCCTGATTTGATCTGCGTATAACAAAATAAAAAGTGTTCATGAATGATATGTGTATTCCCAAGTGGAGCCAATCGTGTCGTGAGTTGCTTAGTTGGCTGACTCGTTTGTTGATGCATCATAGAGAGAATTAGGGCCGTTCCACAAGTTTCATGAGCCCTTGGGCGAGTAAGACACTAAGAGTCTAACAATCTAATATTTTAATATAACGATTACATTATGTAATACTATTGATAAGAGATAACTTGTAGCATATATTTAATTTTTCTTATAAAAGTAACAGTACATCAAAGAAGATAAAAATGGGAAAATAACTATGATAGTTACCTCAAATAAAAGCACAGTGCTTTAGTGCTTTTTAAAAAAACGTCTTTGGGCATTTTTTGATGCAAAATCTTCAAGAACATTATTAAGATCAATTTTATCTAAAATATTCTTCTCAATACTGCACATAGCCAAGCCATTTAATCTTTCTTGTAGCACAGTTGACCTCAAACAATTTCTTAATAGCTTCAATTTGGAAAAGCTTCTTTCAGCCGATGCTACGGTCACCGGAATAGTTAATAGAATCTGATATGCAATAGAAGCATTCGGATAGCAATCTGCATCTTTAACAAAGTGAAGAATCTCAGATGCTGACATCAACTGATCCGGCAAAGTTACTTGCAACACTTTCAACTCAGAGAACAAATCATCTAACTCAACATCAGACTGGTTGCCATGAGAAAACTTATTTCACAAAAGTTGTGCAACAATCTCGTGGGCCACTATGATCCAAGAACTTTAGATTATCTGAATTGAATAAGAAACCAAATATTTTCTCAAATTCCTTTAGCTGATCAAATCGATTAGTCAACAAAACAATTGCATAATCAACAATAACGTCGTCGGCCTGCGTGTCGCCCTCGGGGCCTCACTGCTTCTCGTCTTTCTCGATCTCGTCCCGTCCGTCGTCATGCGTTGCGTGCCTGACGATTGACGAATGCGATACGTCGCTGTGCAAACCTGATCTGGCGAATGTACATGTACGATCGGGTGGACGGAAGGTCACAGAAAACATCTATGCTCTGATGGGCCCTCACCCGATGGGGGCTATGGGCAGCGCCCTGCCTGCCCCTCCCCCGGGGACGGTCCTGGAGAGAATTTAAGTTCTTCTTAGTCTTTGCGTTACACAGTTAGACGCATATCAAACCTGGACAGAGGGAGTATTTATTTTGGGACGCAGGGAGTATGCATGCTGCTAGTCAACCCATCGCGGCCCAGCTGGGGTCTCAAAACGACTGGACCAAACCGGAGCACACACACCACTGTCCCCGACGCCACATGTAACCTTCCAGAAATCGCCGCGATTCACGTGGATAACGCACAGTAGCATATAAACGAGACGCTCGCGACCATGTGTCGGTGTCACCCTATCACGTAGATGTTCCACAACGCTCCTCACGAGAAAATTAGAACGGGCTTTACACCTGTGCACCTCCCGAACTGCCTGCCACTTCTTCTCTGTTCGCGCCGAGACCCTTCCAGAGCAAAGCAAGCCGGGCCTCGCCACCACCAAAACCCGACGCGCGAGCACCGCGCGGACGGACGCCAGAACGAATCCAAACAAATTTCCGCTCGTTTTCGCGCACCCAACCCAACCCATCCTTGTCACCCTTGTTGTTTCTGGAAGACGTGCCAGTTCGATCGCATCGCATGGCGACGAGGCCGCCGGCGGAGGGGAAGCCGTGGGATCTGGCGGCGCACCCGCGGCTGGCGAAGGGGAAGGTGGTGGGCGTGGTAGTGCTGGACGGCTGGGGCGAGGCGCCGCCCGACCCCTTCAACTGCATCCACGCCGCCGACACGCCCACGCTCGACGCCCTCAACAAGGTACGTAGTAAAGACTGCCGCTGAGGCCTGACCCGCCTGAGGCGCGTGTCATGTGTGATCATCGGCTGATCTTTGCCGTTCACTCCGATGCCAGGGAGCTCCGGAGAGGTGGAGGCTCATCAAGGCGCACGGCACGGCGGTGGGGCTTCCCACGGATGACGACATGGGGAACAGCGAGGTCGGCCACAATGCGCTCGGAGCAGGGCAGATATACGCGCAGGGGTAACAACACTCACTCATCTGCCTGCACTCTGGTTTGCTTGAACTTGCGATCACCTGGCGGCCGCCGAGCCCACTATGGACGCCAAATTCGTAAAAATGATGATGATGACCAGAGATCAGTTGATCCCAACGCGCATGCAGGGCAAAGCTGGTCGATCTGGCGCTCGCGTCCGGGAAGATATACGAGGGGGAGGGGTTCAAGTTCATCCGGCAGTCCTTCGAGAACGGCACCCTGCACCTCATCGGCCTGCTCAGCGACGGCGGCGTGCACTCGAGGTTCGATCAGCTGCAGGTTAATTACGTTGATGCTGCCACCACTTGTTTAGTTACTCCAAACTGATTTCAGACGCCGACAAATTCGACCGAGACACCTGACGCTTCCTGTCTGCCACCGTGTTGTTTTTGGCTTTTGCAGCTGCTCCTGAAAGGGGCAAGCGAGCACGGGGCCAAGAGGGTACGCGTCCACGTCCTCACGGATGGCCGCGACGTGCTGGACGGCAGCAGCGTCAGGTTCGTCGAGATGCTGGAGGAGGACCTCGCCAGGCTACGGGAGAAGGGCGTCGACGCCAGGATCGCGTCCGGCGGAGGCAGGATGTACGTCACCATGGATCGTTACGAGGTACTCCTACTGATCAGCTACTGTTTTGTCAGGATGTACTGCAGCATATAACAACCAGAAATCAGTTGATTCGTGTGATACCACTTGTACGGCACTTGTAGCACGTGTCTCTTCTTTTTTTTTCTTGCAGAATGACTGGCAGGTTGTGAAGCGGGGGTGGGATGCGCACGTCCTTGGCGAAGCCCCACACAAGTTCAGGAACGCTCTCGAGGCCGTGAAAAAGCTCAGGGAGGATCCAAAGGCCAACGACCAGTATTTACCCCCCTTCGTCATAGTTGATGAGAGCGGAAAACCGGTCGGCCCGATACAGGACGGGGATGCTGTCGTGACGTTCAATTTCAGAGCTGACCGGATGGTGATGCTTGCCAAGGCACTGGAGTATGAGAACTTTGACAAATTTGATCGAGTCCGGTTCCCCAAGATACGTTATGCTGGTATGCTCCAGTATGACGGCGAGCTAAAACTTCCGAGCCACTATCTTGTTGCTCCCCCAGAGATAGAGAGGACATCGGGAGAATACTTAGCCCGCAACGGCGTTCGCACCTATGCTTGCAGGTAAATTACTGTGCCTTCTTGTCTTGTGACTTTGTGAGAAGTCTTTGATCTGAAGTCTGAATGTAACATTACCTGTGCATTGCTCTTGTCTTTTTCTGTTTTTAAAAATGCAGTGAGACAGTAAAGTTTGGTCATGTCACATTTTTCTGGAATGGAAACCGATCTGGTTACTTCAACCCAAGTCTGGAAAAATATGAAGAGATTCCTAGCGACATCGGCATCCCCTTCAATGTTCAGCCGAAAATGAAGGCCTTGGAAATTGCGCAGAAGGCAAGGGATGCGATCCTGAGCCGAAAATTCGATCAGGTAGTTCATGGATTAAGATCATCTTAGAAGACTGGTTCCTAGAACACAATAGTATAATTAAGGCAGGGAGTTCAGACACTAAAAAGTAGAGTACATCCTGTAGGTAAGGGTCAACATTGCAAATGGAGATATGGTTGGCCATACAGGAGACATTGAGGCAACTATAGTTGGATGCAAGGCAGCTGATGAGGCTGTTAAGGTAAATGGGAGTATCATCTTTGCAATCCTCACTCTTTCTGAGATTCTCTGGTGATTGCTAGATCATCGTTTGCACTCTCGCGCATACATTTTCTGGTGTCCACTGTTTTGGATTAGGTGCTTACGATGGCAGCTAATTATATCTTGTAGATCATCCTCGATGCCATCGAGGAAGTGGGTGGCATTTTCGTACTCACCGCCGACCATGGCAACGCTGAGGACATGGCGAAGAGAGATAAATCCGGAAAACCACTCCGTGGCAAGGACGGGAAGGTCCAGACACTCACTTCACACACGCTGAATCCGGTGAGTAAGCTCTCAAGCCTCATGTTACGTTAATCCATATATGTGCCGCGGCTTGTCAGAGTATCAGTGTGCTCTAGCTGAAAGTCTGAAACCATCTGCAGGTTCCGATCGCCATAGGAGGTCCTGGGCTTGCCCCTGGTACCAGGTTCCGGACGGACCTCCCAAACGCCGGCCTGGCCAACGTTGCGGCGACCGTCATGAACCTTCATGGGTTTGAGGCCCCTGATCACTATGAACCAACACTCATCGAAGTCGTGGACAAGTGATGAGTCCGGTCTTTGCAGCTACCAGTCTCAATAATTCACCTCCGTCCGCTTGCATGAGTGGTGTACTGGTGTATACCCACGGTCACGGAATTTGGTTTCCGTTTTGGTTGGTTGTGGTTGTCCCCTTGCAGTTTTCAGACTTCTGAATCGACCCTTTACTATGGGTGTCAGGCATGTGGTGGTTGTTGTAATCGTATTCAAGCGTCAGTCTGTCACTGATCTGTATGTTGACAATCTGTCTGAGACTTTGTATGCACATACTTTCGACATCATGTATGTTCCTTTGGTTAGTGTGGATCTATCTCGCCGTCGCCGTGGCGCATTTCTGTCCATCCTGTGATTTAGCTCTGCTCCTGTCCTCTGTATCAGTTTCCATCGACATAAATAAGATGGCAACTGTATGGTCACATAACCACAGGTGAGAAACTGAGAGTCCGCCTTCAAGTGTTGCAGCATGAGTAGTTTTGAGAAGTCATCAGTGCTCGGATTTGCCGCGCCCAGGCGCATTACATTACATGAGTTACATTATTCCCAACGTTGCTTCTCTCATGGCAGAATCGGATACCTAGCACTGGTACAGCAAAACGATTTTGGCAGAAGCAAGTCTCTTGCGAGCCATGCAAACATCTGTCATCTCAATCAGCTCGCAACAACTGTAAAAGATAGAAATGTACAGAAAAGCAGAGTATGACATTTCATAGGCAGAAGCTATACCAAATGAAGGCGACCAGAACCAAACGCAGTAAGCTGGCTCCGTCCCAACAATCAAATCGCAAACCATTTTTACATCTAGTAGGCCTCCTGAACGAGGTGGGGGGTAAAACTATCCATGTATCTGCAGGGCGAAAGGCATATGCTATCGAAGTTTCGATTCATTCGATCTGCTGCTCCGGAAGTTTGAGAGGGAGAAGAACGACCTTGATGCTGTAAGTACAAGGTGACAGATTATTAGAGACGGGTATTTAGACAGAATGGTACTTTGCTGGGCAAAAGCTAACCTTTTGTTGATGTGCCAGCTCCAGGCCTCTCCCGTTGCTTATCTGAATTCATAGAGTTGAAGCTGCCGGTGGTTGATTGAGCTGAAAAGAATAGGTTCAGATATATGCATAACCTTGAAATGTAGGAATAGCTTTTGAACTAATTTGATCAAGCATAGGAACTCCAACATGCTGTCCTATTTTTGAATCACTCGACAAAAGGTTCTCAATGGTATTGGGTACTGTTGCTGTGAAGATGTACTCCCTCCGTCCTTAAATATATGACGTTTAGGACAAGAAATTTAGTTCAAATGAACTAAATTTCTTGTCCTAAACGTCATATATTTAAGGACGGAGGGAGTACTTCTGTATATACGGACCAAGATGGTATCTCTACTCGGTGACATTATAAGATACGACCGCATAACAAATTTTTAAAAACATGCATGTAACTATTAAAACACCCTAGTAACACTTAACTATAACGGTGTTTATACTGGCAAGGGTTGGTAAAGGTACCTGATAAGATGCTATTAGTCTTTGAACCATCAAAAGTTCTCCTGCTTGAATTTGCACCATCACTAGTGCCTCTTGATTCTTCTAGTTCATCTTCTCCTTCAGAAACTACCGATGGGCTTGCCCAGCCATTAGCGCTGTTGTCCCCCTTATTTTTCCGAGCAAACTTTAGAAGCCTCTTGAATCCTTTTGGGGAATCCTTATGAAAAACTATTGCAGGTGGGTTTTCAGCATTTCCCCACTCAATAATTTCTGGTTCATTGCTATCTGCTTGCAGCATTTGTGACAAGGAATGACGGACTCTTGGACTTGTTGATGGCAACGGTGCAATTCCAGGGGAAGTTACATCCTCAGCCACTACATTTTCACTCGGGTCAGTGACTTCTTGCTCTTGATGCTCTACTTCTACCCAGGCAGCTGATGAGATACCCATGTCCTCGTCTGGAGGTTGTATGGCCTCATCTGCCTCATTGGTAGAGGGCTCGACCTGGTCACTGGAGCCCATTTCTGTTGCAGTTAAACTCAAGGCCGGTTTCTCTGTTTTTTCAATATTTAAGTCATTATCGAGCGAAATTTCTAAATTTTCATCAACATCATGTGCTGGTTGAGCAAGATCAGCCTCCAGTACCTTAGTAGTTGACTCGGTTGTCATAGGAGATTGTTCCTTATCTTCAGCTTGGTTAACACTTCCACTATCTTTTGAGGAGTCGTCAAGTTGGGGCACCTTATTCTTCACAGTACTAGAACCAACACTTTGACTAATCCCGGTGGCTTTCTTTAAGGGTTTGGACTCCACTGGTACAACACTGCTTTTTTTTGAAACCTTATGCAAGCTTTGCTTTGTTGTTACACTCGACTTTTCTTCTAACGAAGGTGAAACTTTAGTTATTCTGCTTGTCTTTGTTGCTGTTTTTGTCTTCTTCTCTTCTTGTCCCTTCATAGCTGGCTTTGTAGAAGTCACAGTTTCCTTCTTGTTCTTCACTGGTTGAATGGTTCTTTCCACTTTTGAAGGCAGCTGAGACGATGGGGGTGCTGTCGGAGTCCTCCTTCGGCTAGTTGGAGTAGACGTCGAAGCCATTCCAGTCCCAAGAGAATTTTTAGTTCTTTGTGTTGTAGTTGCTTTTGTCAAAGAACCACCTGACCATGAACTACGTGTTGTAGGCGCAGGTGCAGGTGAAGTTGCTGGTTTTGGTAAGCTTTTTCTGACTGGTGTCTTTGAAGGTACTTCTTTGGGTAGGACCGGAGGTGAGGAATTCCGTCGTGCCCTTTGTGGAACTGGTGAAATACGTTTTTCTGTTACAGTGCCAGTTTTGGGGGTCATTGCTGATTTCTTCTGCCCAACTGTATCCTTCAAGGGCTTGGAGCTCACCTCCTTTGTAGGCCGTCTTGTGCCTTTCTCAGTTCTAACCTTTGTGTCTCGCTTCTCTTTATGCTGACCGCGAGTTCCACCTTTCTGCTGATTGGTGGAATCAAGGCCAGCAGCAATTGCATTAGCACCTGCAAACTTTCCAGGCATGACCTCCATCATTTTCAGCAACATCTGATTAAGCTCAGCTTCCTTCTGGCGGTTCCACTCAGCTGAGGCCATTGCACGATCACTGCTTTCCTCCAGTCCAGACTTTGTTTGCTCTGCGCAATTTTTACTAGAAACTGCACTCTCCGTTCCTGACACTGTAGTGTCATGAGAATCAGCATGGAAAGTTAAACCTTCAACATCAGATGTAATGAAATTCTTTGGTGCTTCATCTGATTCAGTCTTCATTTCAGCTCCTTCCTTCTGTGTGTCATAAGCCATGTTGTTTGGTTTACTCTCAGATGTAGAATCTGAGATTCTTTCTTCGGACTTATCATTCAAAGAATCACCCATTCCGGCACTCCACCTTCTCAGGACAGATTTGGTAGCAAACAAGCCAGCTTTCTTATTTTGAGAATCTGGATTCTGATCCTTCTGCTTGCTCTCGAAAAGGTTAATTGCATCCTGCACACTCATCCTTCTTACGTTATTGTCAGATTTCCTTGGTGGCTGGTCAGTTTCACCATTGCAGTTACTACTTTCATCATCTTTATCCAAAGGAATTCTCTGACTAGGAGGGAAGTAACTGAGGCTCTTAATGGCAATTGCCGTTGACCTACGTGATCCTGATCTCCCAATTTGAACCCTCCGCATTGGAGAAGCAGATCTTCTAGGTGAAGCAGATCTTACAAGAGGCCGGCTCCTTTCAGCAACAGCCTCACCTTCACCACTGGACTCAGAGGAATCATCACTTTCTGTTGAGCTTTCCCGCTCAATTTGCGCAAGCTTTGCTGGAGAGACAATGTTGGCAATAGGCCTATGGAGATTAGTCTGAGGGCTGATATCATGCGTTTTATGTGCATTGTCAACCATGTCAATTTTCTCAGCTGTAGAATCCTGTTCTGGAGGAGGGAGCTCAGAGGGTTGGCAATCCGCAATCAACAACATACACCGCATCAACCAACTAGCAAATGAGAAAGACCAACAGTTAATTTCTTGTCTCAGCTGAATTAAACAGCTAATACGCAGTTCTAAAGATAGGATTAAACATATAAATGTCAAAGCAAACTAATTCCGAGTGACCAAGTTGACAAGCTAATGAATGAATAGATGACACCATTGTACTCCCTCCAAATCGTTTTATTTGACGTCCGCAAGCCAAAGGAGAAACGGTTAAAATACTTGACGTCACAGTTCAACACATATATGACTTTCCTTATTTACCCCCTATAATCTGACTACGAATGCGGCCTGAGGCTTCCGATGCCGGTCCTATACCACTACAGGGATGAGCGTACAAACCAACAGGGGTAAAGGAGTAAATGTACAGCTTCCTTATTTATGTGGATTGTGATGTTACAAATTGAATGACCATGTTGAGTAGAGTATACTATTTTTAACATACCTAAAATCTGAGGTTCCAAATTGCTGAACAAAAGCAGATAAATCAGAGATTTCTCTTGTTGACAGATTAGATCCAACTGCTCGATTCAATAAGACCAAGATCTCTTCCTTCAGTGCAGTCACTCTCAAACCCAGTGCTCGAAGCAATTCATTCCTAGCATATTTTACCAGTAAAAATTGTCAACCAAAAGAGGTAGCAAACTAAAATAACGAGAAAAAAAGAAAGGAATTTACTTTGTAGTCTCCGATGAATTTGGGCCAACATTTCCCTAAAAGTGGATATTTTAAAATTAAATGTAAGCAGATGGATCATGAAAGAGTACAACAACGTAAAATTAAGACATTACAGGAGCTGAAATTACCTGTTGTGCTATGGCACCAGTACCAAACAAGCCTCCTGCAAAAGTAGAATACCAATATAAAGCTGTCATGTCTGGATTTTACGAGCAATAAATACCCCTAGAGAATTTAAACAAGCTCATCTAACAGTTTTAGTGCTCGTATATTTCAGATGGTGTTTATTTTAGACATACACAAAATTTTGAAGTATGAAAAATTCAAATGAACCTTAACACAATATTTGGTTAAAGTAAGATACGGATCCTCAATAGTTCAAGCATAAGGCATCTGCGTAAAGTCTTATTGCATGTGCTAAGAATAATTTTTTCAGTGTGCACATGAGAAAAGCATGAATGGTATCAAGATGTAGATGAGTACTTTGGAACTACAGGTTATTATCTGTTCCAAGGAAGAATTATTGTCAGAACTTATTTGGAGGACTGATTGTCTATAACAAATTAGCAACCACCTAACGATATGGTTCGCTACTGTCAAGATCAACTAAGAATATAATTACACTGCAAACGAAAATTGAAGCCAACAACCCGCATAATACATAGATGGTAAAATAAACCTAAAGAAAGTAAGAGTATCACTTCACTGACTCATACAACGAGGGGGGAAAGGTTATAATGAATGCATATCTGTTATTTATTAAAAAGGTTGTGACGGTCTTCAAATAACAAATAACAATGAAAGAACCAGATGCTTAATTGAAAGTACCTGTTAAAGCACCACTAGTAACATTTTGTTGTTCCTGCAAAACAAATGCACTTATTATTAATGGCATGTACATTCAAATGTTCAAGTGAAGTTAGCTGGAATATTTTATTTCGTCGAACAGGTGATACCTTAATATAGAGTGATTGATGAAACTTTCTGGTTTCCTCCAGTTGTGACATCTCGTCTAAAACTCCATTGACCGATTTTGAGGTATCAGATGAATTAATGATATGCAAGAATCTGGTGGTGCAGCGAAATTTAGTCATACTTAACACTGACAGAAATATAAGCAACTGAAAGGCTGCAACTTACCTCTGTAAGGTGGACTTGGTAAACCAGGAAAACTCTTTTCCATCACCAGCCAATAAGAGTTTACAAGTGCCATTTGATGAACTAGATTGGAATTTTTTGGCATCTTCCAGGTGCAGAACTAACTGATCGAGAGGACCCGATGCTATCAATTCTGTATTCCCCTTACTGCAAGCAATTGCCTCATACCTATACATGAAAAAATCACAAGAGGGCAGAGTTAAGCTTTATACCCAATTGATAATCATAATAGCCCACCATAATAACGAAGAAAAGCACATTTACACTTGACTAGATGGAACTAATAAAACTGAAGCACAATTACTTCGAGGATATGTGAACCCCTCTCGTGGGAAAGGACGGTAAGAGCATACGTAATGCTAGAGCATCACAGGAGTTATGACACTTCTGAAAAATCTTAAGAACTACATTCCAAACAGGGGCCTATAAGCAATGTTGGAGAAACAGTAATCAAGCGTTGCATAAATAGGCAACCAATGTAATCCAGCCTGTGTTCACCTGTTGTCAGGGGAGGATACTTGGAAGACAGCAGAATCAAGCTCCACGTTGCTAGCAACTTTCCGGTCCATTTCACTCACAACCGTAAATAGTTGCCGCTTTCAATAATACAACTCATCCAAACACAGCCAGATCCTGACCCACTTCAATGCCCTGCAAGCAACAGAAGGACAGATAAAGTTCAGCAATCTGGCACAAGGAATCGTGTTCCAGACACTTCCAGATGAATCAATTGAAAAACCAATGCCAAAGCCATAGATGGGCGATTGTACCAAAACATATAACCATGTATGCTCCCAGTATCAGATCTGTACCAGTCCTTTTTCTACACGAAGGGGTTGGATATTGTCAGGATCCCAATCACATACAGATTACGAAACGATCAAGCTATCCAATGCCGAGTTTAACCAAATTCGAAATGCTTGTAGCTTCTGTCTATGCTCGCAGTCCATGCACTCGCTCATGAGCACAGATCAGACAACCGGAAACTAACTACAAAGGGTAAAACGAAAGGATAAATTCTAGTACCATAACTTCAGATCTTCCACCTGTCGTACCAAATAAAGCAACTACCGCATTGCATAAACAAAGCCAAATCCCTCACCGATCGGAAGCTGTTCGGCACCACGGTACCTCCCGGATCCAAAGCCCCAAATCCACACCAACAAAATCAAAAACCCAAAGCCCCAGAGATCCAGCCGAGACCCGCCACGATTTGCGAGCTTCCAGCCGACAGGAATCGGATCCAGAGGCGACAGCGGCCGCTCGCCGACCCACCCCTAACGCTTCGAGCCGAAGCAAGCCCCCGCACACCGCACAAAACACCCAGAAAAAAAACGCCAGAAAATTGCAGCAGACAGGTGCCTCACCAGATCGAGCGCCGGCTTCCCGCATCCGGTCCGGCGCCGTCGCAAGCCGCATCGAGAATTCGAAATGCTAATAGGAAATTTCCCGGAGCTCTTTTTCTGGGGAGTTGCAGCGGAGCAGAGCGGGGAGCCGGGGGGGAGTGATGGGTGGAAATGGACGAGAGGAAAAGGGACAAGTGGGGAAGCCGAGGTTTAAATGGCGGAGGTATGGAGTGGGAAAATGGCACTGTAGTTTGCGGGTATTTACTGTCCTGCCACTGAGTGCTGTCTCGTGTCAATGTGTCATCGTGTGCTCCGTTCCGTGGAGTGCGCTCTGGGTTTTGAGTGCGGCGGGCCGTCGGTCGGTGGGAGTCATTCCGTGCGGCACATGCACCAAGTGATACTGTACTTCATAAGAATCATAACTTGAGTGTATATTTGAATTTGAGGTGATACAGCGCACCACAGATTTGTAAAAATCACAAGGACTGGGTTCCGCGTTTAAAAATGGAAAGTAGGATATAAATAGTGATGAGCTCTATCTCTGCATGTAAAATACGAGAAGCAATTCCTCTACAGCACTGCAGAAGTGCAGAGTGCGGTTGAGCTACTGTGGAGTCGGATCCACCTGTAAGTGGCTCCAAGCTGCAGCTCAATACTGCAGAGGAGCCCGTTGAAAACTGAGATCCCATTTGGAACGAAAATAATTGAGACTTCCAAAATTTCCAAACTCATTTTCTTGAAGTCTTTTGTTCTTTTTTTTCTTACTCCATTCATATTCTATTTTTAAGAAAATTCCAAACTTATTTTCTTGAATTTGTTTCCATGAATCAACAGGGGCAAGAAACTCACCTGAAATTTGTATTCGAGAAAGCACGGTGCTCGTTAGGAAGAAAACATTGAAGGAGGAGAGAAGAGTGCAAGCATAGATTTTTTTTATGGGAACGAAACCTTGTGTACACTGTTTCCGACACAATGTACAATATCTTAGAGCAACTCCAGTAGACCCCTATTCCACCCCTACTCGAAAAGTAGGGGCCGAAAGTGAAAAATCGTACTCCAGCAGAGCCCCAACTCCGCCCTAACACTGTTCACGCCTACTAATCCCCCCCCGGCCCCTTCTCCTGCGGGAGGAGAGAGAGGCCCCTATTTGGTGGTTGGGCAGTTTGCCCCCGCGCGCTACGGCGCGGAGCCGCCTCCCCCGCCGGCCCTGCGTATGACGCCGCCCAGAGCACCCCTCCGCACCCGCCGGTCCTGCCCGCCGCACCCCTCCGTGCCGTCACCTCCACGTCCGACTGCAGATCCGTCGCCCCGACGACCTCGTGCGCCACCTCCACGCCTGACCGAGCTCGCGCTCGCCCGTGCTGCGCCCAGCTGAAGGTCACAACCCGAGCTCGTCGGCGACGCGCCTGGTCGGAGCTCAAGCACCCTCACCCCGTCTCCTCCACGCCAGGCTGGAGCTCGAGCTTGCCCGCGCCGGGCCAAGAGCTCCCATGACGGCGTTGGATCGGAGAACCGCCCACCAGATCCCGGCCGTGGGGACCGAGTCACGCGCGCGGAGCTCCTCCATGCCGTCGTCGGGCTCGAGCAGGCGCCGCCTCTGCGGCCGTGGGGACCGAGGCACGCGCGCGGAGCTCCTCCATGCCGTCGTCAGGGCTCCGTCGCCGCGCTGCCGCGCTGACCTCCCCCCTGCGCTGCCGCCTCCGCGCGCGGCCGGAGGTCGATCTCCCTCCGCGCCGCCGCCTCCCCGCGTGGCCGGAGGTCGAGGTCTCTCCGCGCTGTCGCCGCCGCACTGGACCGGAAGAGAGAGAGCAGCAGGGGAATGGTGCGGGAGGGAGGAGAGGCCAGGATAGAAGATAAGGGTATGACACCACTGACGAGTAGGTCCCACATGTAAGGTGGGAGTAGGGGCCTTCAAGTTGGGACTATTGCTGGAGTTGGACCCAAAATTAGAGCACCTAAAAGTTAGGAGCAGCCCCTACTCACCAAAGTAGAAGTTCTAAATAGAGACTATTGCTGGAGTTACTCTTATGTGTAAAACTTAGAAACAAGAGGCGAAACATTTTAAATGATGTATCGCTATACTCCCTCCGGTTCCCTATCAGAAGTCGTTTTGGACAAGGTTTGAGTCAAACATTGGGAATATAAATCATGAATAACTTCTAAGTCGTTGAGTTTGAAAATGTGAAAATCATATAAATATATTTGTCTTGGAAATTACTTTCATAGGAATATACATATATAATTTTCCAATAAAGATTTTTATAGAAAAGGGAAGTCAAAGTTGTGTTTTGGTGACAGTGTCGCTGTCCTAAACGACTTCTAATATGGAACCGGAGGGAGTAAGTGATTATTATTATTATATTTACGAAACCATCGCTAACACTAGAGGGAATGACACCCCACTACCAAATCCAGTGCTCTCACCGGGAGAAGGTTCTAGCATGGGCTGTTGGGCACGCACGCACGGCGCGGTCCCGGCCTCGGTTCGGTAAAGACCACCACCCTCTCCCCTATCGCTCGTCTCTCCACCGCAGCGAGCCCCTGGTTTGCCGTCCCCGGACAAGAACCGCCAAGGATTGGTAGAGAGGTACTCCCTCCGTCCCATAATAAGTGTAATTCTAATTTTTTTAGAACAGATTAGTGGTGGAATGAAAAGACTCTAATACCCTCATTAGTTTGCCAAATGCAGTAAGTTTTGCAATGCAAATCAGTTCTGATCACTTAATTTGGAAAGTAATTAGATCTATTTTTTAGAATTGCATTCTTTGTGAGATTTTTTTCAAAAGTTAGGATTGCACTTATTATGGGACGGAGGGAGTACCGCCGCCAACGCCTTCCCTAACGGTACACGGTCTCTTCTCGGACTCTCTCCCCACCGCCAGTCGCCAAAGCGGACGTGGGCGCCAGCGCGGCCCAGTCCTCCGCGTCCGCGGCGATGCCGTGCTGCCTGCTGCCCACGTGCCCGCTGGAAGAAACCACCTCTCGCCGCGCCGTCCCTCCCTGGTTTCCGCCGGAAATCAGGAAGACCACACGTCCGCACGGACCGCACCCGCCGCACGGGCTCTCTCTCCGTCCATGTGCCCACGGCGCGAGCCGAGCGCCTGACGAAATTCGGGTCGTAAATCTTCTGGTCCGTGCGGGGTGTGCGGAGTGGGGACGTGCCGTGCCTTCGTTCAGCGGTTTAATTGTCTTGGGCGGGCCCCGCTCGTCCGTGTCTTCCGGTTGCCATGACTAATTTGCGACGTGACGACGATTGCACGAACGCACGTAGTACTAGTACGTGCATAGTAAACCACCGGCGCGGCAGCACGAGGTCAAACGCCGCACACCTCAGCCGCACGCAGTCGTCCGCCTAATGCGACCGTTTGGATGCACGGGCTTGTTGTACTCCTGGAAAGCCATCATCTCACTCTGCAGCAACGATTCTGTACATGTGTAAAAATAGCTAGCCTGGCTAGGTAATCCTGGATTAGGTGCTTGCATGCATGGTGGGTGGGTAATTTACTACTGTCTTTACTCAAAAAAAAAAACGTTATGTAGATGTACGTAACCTTTGCTAATGTACTGTCTGAAACACACTCCGATGTCAGATCGCTGCTAGTCGCTTTATTCGGTGGAGTCTACTACACTTTTAGCGTTCCGTTGTTTACTCTGAAAGTCGTTCACTGTGCTTCAGTCAAGATATGGAGTGGCCTTTTAAAAACGAGATAGCAGCCTCGAGTAGTAGGTAGCTTATCGCCTTATTAATTGGCCCATGCCGTGCAAGCAGCAGCCATAGGAACGGGTGACCACTGACCAGTTTCAATTAGAATTGGGTGACGGAAAACGGCAGCACGGTGGTGCCGTGGTACTGCAGGTCCGGAGCCATTGATCACGTCTGGTCCGGCCCGGCCGTTGTGCGTGTGTGCGTGTGCAACGTTAAGTTGCTGTTGCTGTTGGCTAGTGCCAATTTGCCGTGCACGGATCGGACGGTCCGTAACATCCCGCGCGCGTCGTCGTCGTAGGGCCATTGATCGATGATTACTCAAAGCGCTGCGGCATTTTATTATTTTTTTCTCTGCGGGTGGTGATCGGTGACGTGGGTGTGTGCGCGAGGAAAAAGCCAAAAAGGTCGCTGCTAATGGCATCCTTTGTTGCTTTGCTTCCACCAACAGGGCTACGCGGCACATGCACATCAACTAACGTGCTCGCTCTCGCTCCTACCGGCAGGCTACCACTAGCTACCAGCCCTCCTTTGGGCTTTGGGCTTTGGCCTTTGCTTGTGCCGGCGGTCCATGATTCGATGTGCGATGGCTCGATGCACAGTTGCACAGCATGGCAGCATGCATATCACAGCGACAAGGTGGTTGTTAAGACTCGAGAGTCTCTCGCAACTCGCAACAACTGCGATGATGGCATGTGCAGTACAGTAGCCTAGTACGAGGAGAGAAGCTTGCTGAAGGCATATGACGAATCAAGGTACGGTTCCACCCTTCCACGCATCAAAAAGAGTATACGAATGTGTAATCTCAAAAAAAAAAAGAGTATACGAATTGAAGGCCGTGTGCATCTATCGCCATTAAATTTGTATATGCACGTACAATATTTAATATAGTAGTAGTAGTTAAAATCCTCGAAATTAAAATCTGCGGGTTCTCCAACTACTACCAGGGCTCACATGTTGATGCCTTGATGGCAAACAAGTGACGCACTGACGCGCTTCCACGGGAGCGGTCGGCGTGGATCCGCCACCGCCCAACAGCTACCATTACCACCGAGGGCGGAGGGGCCAAGCAGAGGTAAAGCGGCCGTCCGTGTTGTCCGCCTGCACGTGGGGCCAGCGCAATCCTGGCTTGCGAGACCGCCGAGGTCTCAGTCGCTGATCACTCATCACTTCATCAGTAGTGCTACCGCTGTGGTCATTCTTACCATCAAAGTGCGGAGGATCTGACCCCTTGCCGTAATCGCTCATCTTTGGATCTTAGGCTGGTTATATTCAAGAAGATCCGTAACCGGCTCTGATACCAATTGAAGGACCGAATCGGCGACCAGAGAGGGGGGAGTGAATGGAAGCCGATAAAAATTCTTCCAAAAGGTCGAACTCGACCTATACCCCGATTGCCACTCCAAGCACTCGCGCACACAAAGGAAGCTCCAAACAAGGCACCCACAAGACTAGAAGAACAAGAGACAAGCCTAGGAGCAAAGAGCGGAAGCACCAAAGCAAGAACCAAAAGACTTAGGCAACTCTGCGAAGTCCCTGGCGGACCGTCCGAGGTGACCGGGCGGACCGTCCGAGAGATCACGGCGGACTGTCCGTAAAAACACCCCGAACCACCAGTAGCGCACCCCTGAAATTCGGACTGTCCGGCGGCTCACTGCGGACCGTCCGACCAGCACGGACTGTCCAGGACAAACTCGCGGACTGTCCGGCAAACTTGTTGCCACCGAACCAAAGCAACTCAACGGATCGAAACTCGAGCGCTCAAAAACTCGCGAAGAACACGAAGAACATCAACGCTGACTGGGCCTCGCGGACCGTCCGCACGGGCCTCACGGACCGTCCGCCAAGCACGAACAGAACAGAAAAATGCTCGAGCTCGGGAGTCAACTCCAGCTTTCCATCACCAGATCTCCCAAACGGCTAAAGCTCTTGAGACAAGATTTGGGAGAGATGATAAGCAACACAAGAGGAAGCTATGCCCCAAAAATCTCGACTCCTAAGCCACTAAATCACCGGGAATCGCGGATCACACGAACCACCACCATGAACTCGGGCACCAAACAAAAACGCACGAATCGAAGGTGTTTCCCGGCGTTTGAGGGGTCAAGATCACATACAAAGATGCGCAAGGCATGCGCCCATGATCCCCTCAAAGAAATCCGAGAAGAAACGCTCTCAAATCCCCGAATCAAGCGACAAACGAAACTCCCCAAAAATAACCCCAAAAATGACACGAAAATCACAGAGGACTAGGAGATCACCGCAACGCCGAATGCTTCCATACATCCAGATGTCAGATTCTGTACAAGAGTCTAGCCTAAGGAATCCAGAGGGAAAAGAAGCAATTCAGAGAATCTACCAGGGGAGAAAGCCCTAGAGTCAAAGAGAGAAAGATGCCATCCACCTCTCCGCTATTTATACGACGTCCATCGGAGGGAGGTAAATGACCACGCTACCCCTACTGCTTAAATGAAGATACAACCCCTCAGGGGCATTTTGGTCAAGTCTTCATCAGACGGACACGCTTCCACCGCGGCTTCACTTCACCTCGACGCAAACCCCGCGATCACGCCACGTGCCCTCCGCCTCGAAGCTTCCCGAAGCTCCCGGATCACCGTCTCCGTCGCCTCGAGCCTCCAGACTTGGTTTTGCGGCCCAAACCAAGAAACCGTCCACCTGATGGTTTTGTGGGCAAACCACCAAACCCCGCGTGCAAGCTTCGGGCTCCATCCGCTACCTTACACCGGCCCATGTTCACGACTTCAGCCCGCCAGTCTTGCACCACACGGCTCGCACTTGACACCATCGGCCACCGAGTCCATCGAACCAAGCCTACTTGCCACTCCATCACCCGGAGACCGCCACGGCTAAGGCCTTTCGCGCTTGTTCTTCACCTGCACCGACACGAGTTAAGCCGCAATCTGTACCTGCACACTTAGCCAAGCATCATTCCACACAACGTTGTCAATCACTCATCACTAAAGAGCGACCCTCGACTGGTCCTCGGACACACCTGGTCCTCAATCTCCCCCTTGATGAGTGCATTGACAACACCTATAATAACCATGATAAAAAAAGAAAAGAAAACAACCTCGAACACAAACCTCCCAAGCAAGTGATCCAAAGCTTAAGAACAAGCGAAAACTCGATCACTCGCGAATCCAAGTCTCGGCCCCCTAAGACAAGGGCCACGGCTCGACACAGCCGAGACAAAACAAAGCTCTCCAAGAGCGCATCACAAAGCACAAAACTCAGGAAAAACAAAGGAGCTCCCCCTGCACATATGCAAACTCCCCCTGAGCAAATGCAACATCTTCTTCTCAAATTTTTCTCCTCACATGCAACATCTTACAAATGAATACCAATTTTGCATAAAAACTCCCAATGCATGGAAATTCATAAAAAAATCTCCCCCTTGAGTGTATATCTCCCCCTTGTTGACAATGCATGAATCAAGGTATATGAAACTCTTCCCCTTGTTTTCATGAAAGATGCATGTTAAAGCACATATACAATCTACCAAGCTTCTCAAATATACAAAGAGCACAACAAAATGTTACAAATGAGACATAGAGCAAGCAAAGTAGATATGGTGTAATTAGCACATTGCCATCAAGAAGGTAGAGACATATAAGCATGTGACATGGCCAAAAGCAATTTTAAGCAAAATTTTTACAAAGAGCCATTCATCTCATGAGCAAGACCCTATCTATGCCAATTTGAACACAAAGGCACTAGATCATTCAAAGTTTATACAAGATCACAAATTCTCATTACAAGATCATTATAAACGCCCACAAGCCACTCAAGTCATGTTAAAGTCACCGAGCCATGTGTCTACTTCTTAAAATGAGACTTCTCATGGTAGACAAGCATGCTACGGTTTAGCACCCAAGATATGAATATCAAACCATAAAAACATGATTAGGAGCTCATTTTTCAAGCATAAGGCAATTCATACACCAATTTCATTTTCAAGTTTAAACATGGTACATGAAGTGCCTTTGCGGCAAAAAGAAGCTTATGCTCCTCCCCAAGCAAGCAAAAGGGCTAAACATTTACAATGACAAAAAGGTCTTTGACCCCAAGCAAAGAGAATATGATCCTCAAGCACAAACTGAGCATGATATAAGCATTTAAGCACAAATTGAGCATAGACAAGCATCTACTAATGAGAGAGACAGTTTTATCATTTTCACAAACAAAATGCTATCTCATCATACATATATGGTACAACCATCAAGAGCATAGCATTTACATCCACAAATTACCAAACATGCACATATCTCATCCATAGCACATCAGTGATCAATGTATATAAGAGAAGCTCAATCCTAGCTCAAGTGATCCAAAGATGGCTATCCTACCAGGTTTTGTACAGAAAGTAAAATGCATGAAGAAAATGCAACAAAATGAGACATATGCTACAAAGTGAGCTCCCAAGGACCAAAGAGGCAGAAAGCAAGCAATACTAGCAAGCTCCCCCTAAACACATGCATAAGGGCCAAAGAGCATACAAAGCTCACCCAGAGTACATGTCATAGGGCAAAGAACAAGCAAGCTCGTAAGCTCCCCCTAAACACATGCATTCGGACCAAAGAGCATACAAAGCTCATCCTAAACATATGCGATAGAGCAAAGCCTCAAACTAAAAAGGGCAACTCACAAAGACCCAAAGAAGCACCAAGAGCGACTAGCTCCAATTCATACCTGAAATGCTCCTTCGGTCAACACTCATCCATTTCCCCAAAAGTGATGTGATCCAAAGACACCACGGGGATGAGGCTGGAGAACCATCCCCTCACTCCGGTCATGAGGCAAACAACCGGAGTCAAACCACCAAATGTTCTCCAAGCCTTCCACCTGCAAAATCAAAAACGAGATCGAGAGCTAGCAAACGTCTCAACACTGGGGTTAGCGAAGAAGGAGTCAAACCAGTGTCGAGCTATTTGCTCAAAAGTGGGGTTAGCAACCTCATGCCTGTCGCATCCACCAAAGCTACGACCACCACGCTGAACTACCTCACGTCTCGCTGGAGGAGTACGGTCACCACGATAGGGAAAACGTGGCCCATAGCCCCTCTGAGACTCAAAGCTGTGACGGTCTCTCCCATCCTCATATCGACCAAGAGGTGGAGAGCGTCCAGCAAACACACCACGCTCAAACCCAACACGCCTATCCCTCTGAGGAAACACACCTCCACCACCACGAGTGAGAATTGTACGCACAAACCCATCACTTCTAGGTAGAGGCCCTTTACGAGGCTCAGGCACACCACGAGAGGGGCGGTACCTGTCCTTGTTTGCCATTTCCCTAGCAAACCTCTCATCCCTTCTCCTTCTGAAACAAAACTCCTCCTTATGACCATCCTTCCCACAATAGTCACAATGGAATAGGATTGACCTTGGCTTTGGGTTTCCTCTCGGCAGTAGGTTCTTCTCTTTCTCACGCGGTTCACTCGGATGGTTGTTTTGTGGGATGGAGCTGTTTGGTATCTCTCGCTCTTTCTTACCACCGCTCTCACAAACCTTCCCAAAACCCAAACCATGACCATCCGCTCTCTTAAACTTAGCCACCAACTTCCCAAGTTGTGGCTCCTGTGACCTCAACCAACTCAACAACGTGCACAACTCATCATTCTCATTCTGTAGCCGATCAACCATTTGTGCAAGCTCTAGATTTTTTCGGCATGCAAATCACATGTATCACAAGAAGTAGCAACAGGAGCTTTCAAAGCAGCCTCAAGAGAAACAATTCTAGAATGAGACTCATCTAGTTCATCATGCAAAACAGGGCAAGATGTGCAAGCACCAAGCAAAGAATTCATAGACTTCATCTCATCAAGTTCAGCCCTAAGAACATCTAGTTCCTCCAACTTAGAGGCATACTTTTCCTTGAGCATGGTCAAATCAGCCAAAAAGCATTGCAATCAGTGCAGTCCACCTCCTCACTAACAATAGGAGAAGCCTTCAGAGCATCCAAAGCTAGCATGTCATCTAGATGCCTAGCCTCTAACTCAGCTACCTTCTCCCTAGCTTCCTCTAAAGAGACTCTAAGTTCTCTTCTCTTCTTCTTAGCCTCTCTAAGCACCTCATCACGGTTATCCAGCAAATCATTCAACTCCGCATTCTCCTTAAGCAGGAAAGCAAGATCAAGGGTTACCTCTTCCCCAGAGTCGGAGTCGACGTCGGACTCATCCTTTCCACTCTTCTTGCTTGACTTGCTGCCGGTGCTGTGGCCCATCATACAAAGGCCGGTGAGGTTCTTGAAGGAACTCTTCTTCTTCTTCTTGCGCTCGCCATCTTCATCTTCACTACTTGAGCTCGAAGATGTGTCCTCGGAGTCCGAGTCACTTAGATCCTCAATCTTCACTCGAGCTCGTGCCTTCTTCTTGTCACCACCCTTCCTCGATCCCCGCTCGTCCTTGTCCTTGTACTTGTGCTTGTGTTCACGCCTTGAGCGGTGCGTGTTCTTGATCCTCGGGCGGTGCTTGATCTCATTCTTAGGCTCGACCTCCTGTGGGCACTCAGCGATGTAGTGTCCCTTCTTGCCGCACCTGTAGCACGTCCGTGAGATCCTCATGTTCACACGGTCCTCGTGCAGCTTCTCGAACTTCCTGCTCAGCAGCGCCAGCTCATCCTCTCCAAGCTCATCAAAATCCTTGTCTGGCAAGGACATAAGAGAAGACAGAGAATACATCCTGGAGGATGGGTTAGCATTAGTCCTTGGTCCAGGTCTGGAAACTAGAGCACGACTATGGGAGACAGTCGGTCTCTCATCCTTAACTCTCAGGCCACGATCAACCTCCGAGGACCTTAGCTTGGAAAACAACTCATCAAGCGAAAGCGTATCATACGCGCTCGACTCCTCAATGGCCTCGATCTTGGCTTCCCACACAGACCTATCCAGGGCATGTAAAAGCTTGATAGCTTGATCATGATCTGTGTATAGGAGCACTGTCACATTGGCCCTTATGTTGTTGACTATGCTAGTGAAGCGCTGAAACATAGCATCGGTCGACTCACCGGGGAGATGAGTGAAGTTCTCATACTCTCTCCGGTAAGTGGTAAACATACGGGCTTGCACTTGGGCATTGCCAACATGAGCATTCTTCAACTTGAGCCAAATCTTTCCGGCCACATCCTCTCCGTACACTCGATCAACCTCCGAGGCACAAAGAGCACGGAACAAGTAATCAACGGCCTTGCTGTTGGCCTCAAACATGTCCCGCGATCCTGGAAGCAGAAAACTGTCTGGGATGACATAATGAGGGTTCTGAGTGACCTCCCAGATCAGAGTTCCCTTCCCTCGCAAAAACGCGCCCATGCGCCTCTCCCACATCGGGTAATTCTTGCCATCAAAGTGCGGAGGACCCGACCCCTTGCCGTAATCGCCCATCTTTGGATCTTAGACTGGTTAGAATCAAGAAGATCCGTAACCGGCTCTGATACTAATTGAAGGACCGAATCGGGCGACCAGAGAGGGGGGGGGAGTGAATGGAAGCCGATAAAAATTCTTCCAAAAGGTCGAACTCTGCCTATACCCCGATTGCCACTCCAAGCACTCGCGCACACAAAGGAAGCTCCAAACAAGGCACCCACAAGACTAGAAGAACAAGAGACAAGCCTAGGAGCAAAGAGCGGAAGCACCAAAGCAAGAACCAAAAGACTTAGGCAACTCTACGAAGTCCCTGGCGGACCGTCCGAGGTGACCGGGCGGACCGTCCGCGAGGAGGGCGTGGACCGTCCGAGAGGTCACGGCGGACTGTCCGTAAAAACACCCCGAACCACCAGTAGCGCACCCCTGAAATTCGGACTGTCCGGCGGCTCACTGCGGACCGTCCGACCAGCACGGACTGTCCGGGACAAACTCGCGGACTGTCCGGCAAACTTGTTGCCACCGAACCAAAGCAACTCAACGGATCGAAACTCGAGCGCTCAAGAACTCACGAAGAACACGAAGAACATCAACGCTGACTGGGCCTTGCGGACCGTCCGCACGGGCCTCATGGACCGTCCACCAAGCACGAACAGAACAGAAAAATGCTCGAGCTCGGGAGTCAACTCCACCTTTCCATCACTGGATCTCCCAAACGGCTAAAGCTCTTGAGACAAGATTTGGGGGAGATGATAAGCAACACAAGAGGAAGCTATGCCCCAAAAATCTCGACTCCTAAGCCACTAAATCACCGGGAATCGCGGATCACACGAACCACCACCATGAACTCGGGCACCAAACAAAAACGCACGAATCGAAGGTGTTTCCCGGCATTTGAGGGGTCAAGATCACACACAAAGATGCGCAAGGCATGCACCGATGATCCCCTCAAAGAAATCCGAGAAGAAACGTTCTCAAATCCCCGAATCAAGCGACGAACGAAACTCCCCAAAAATAGCCCCAAAAATGACACAAAAATCACAGAGGACTAGGAGATCACCGCAACGCCGAATGCTTCCATACATCCAGAGGTCAGATTCTGTACAAGAGTCTAGCCTAAGGAATCCAGAGGGAAAAGAAGCAATTCAGAGAAATCTACCGGGGGAGAAAGCCCTAGAGTCAAAGAGAGAAAGATGCCATCCACCTCTCCGCTATTTATACAACGTCCATCGGAGGGAGGTAAATGACCACGCTACCCCTACTGCTTAAATGAAGATACAACCCCTCAGGGGCATGTTGGTCAAGTCTTCATCGGACGGACACGCTTCCACCGCGGCTTCGCTTCACCTCGACGCAAACCCCGCGATCACGCCACGTGCCCTCCGCCTCGAAGCTTCCCGAAGCTCCCGGATCACCGTCTCCGTCGCCTCGGGCCTCCGGGCTTGGTTTTGCGGCCCAAACTAAGAAACCGTCCACCTGATGGTTTTGTGGGCAAACCACCAAACCCCGCGTGCAAGCTTCGGGCTCCATCCGCTACCTTGCACCGGCCCATGTTCACGACTTCAGCCCGCCAGTCTTGCACCGCACGGCTCGCACTTGACCCCATTGGCCACCGGGTCCATCGAACAAAGCCTACTTGCCACTCCATCACCCGGAGGCCGCCACGGCTAAGGCCTTTCGCGCTTGTTCTTCACCTGCACCGACACGAGTCAAGCCGCAACCTGTACCTGCACACTTAGCCAAGCATCAGTCGACACAACATTGTCAATCACTCATCACTAAGGAGCGACCCTCCACTGGTCCTCGGACACACCTGGTCCTCATCTACCTTTCTCCCTCCTATAAATAGGAGGCCATTTTTTACAACTTCAAAAGATATATTAAGTAGCCAACTTACAGAAAGGTCCTCCAAAGTACAACAAGGTTCGTAGACCTGATAAGCACAACAATAGCATCTACAGCACTGACGGAGACGAGCTCGCCGGCGAGGAGTCGTAGGGGCGCCAAGGGCACATACACCCGATTGGAGGGACTGAAGGCATCTAGGCCCCTAAAGAGTGTTTTGGTAATTAATCACAATCAAAGTGGACTAACAATTTTATTAAGATAAAAGAATAGGTTAGTCCCGGTGGTGAAGTGAGCTTCAAAGGTAATCTTAAGGAAGTCTTGGATTTGTGGAACCTAAGGGAGCTCAAGGCAAAGGTATAAGATATGGCTTTTCTTTTTTACCGGTCAAGAGGTGATTAGAGGATGCAAATTGATCGGATTAATAGGCTAGATAGTCGTACTATCAAGAGGGGTCAATTTTATCTACTTTACGGTTCTATAGTGCCACTTTGCTCAAACAATTGCATCGCATGCATGAGGGTTAACAACATTTGAGAAAGTACAAAAGAAAGAAGAGAAAATTTTGTTTTCAACGAAGTTCTAACTGTGCTAGGCGGACGGTCTGCTGGTGCTGGACGGTCCGTGCCGGTGAACGGTTGACGGTCCGCCGGCCTCTGATCGTTTGGCATTTTTGGCTAAGTCCTTTTTCGCTCTGAACGGTGAACTGTCCGACCCAGTGGGGCGGACCCAGATAGTGGCCACTTTTGTATGGCAGACGGTCTGTCAGCAAAAGTGGAGGTGTTTTTCAAGTGTTGACCGATCGCCGTCCTGTGAGGCGGACGGTCCGCCCCTCTTTGGCGGACGGTCCGCTGTGCTTTCAATGGTCAACTCTGACACATTTTTTAGCCGTTGCGCCTGAGGCGGACGGTCCGCCAAGTTGGAGTCAGACGGTCTGCCGGTCCTCGTTTCTGCACGTTTTTGAACATAACGGCTAGCTGGTGGAAGAGGGGCTATATATACTTCACCCCCGGGCATGGGTGAAGTCTCTTGGCTCTTGGGAAAGCTTTCTTGACATACTAGAGCCTTCTTCCACCTCTCTCTCATTCACTTTGCTTAGGGATTGCATCTTTGTGAGATTGAGAGCATCCTAGTGCATTGCATCAAGAGTTTGAGCTTTGTGGCACTAGGGAGTCTTCAAGCAAGCGTCATTGGCTTGTTACTCTTGGAGGTTGTGGTTCCATTGAGCACTTCAAAGAAGATTGTGAAGGTGCCTTTGGAAGATTGTTGTGAGGGGTCTTGTGCTCACCTCGTCAGAGCGGTGAAAAGCAACTCTAGTGGAATTGAGGTGTGGAGTAGTTCTTTGGTTCTAATCGGCTCAAAAATCAAGCGGTGCCTTGATAGAGGAGCGTTTGAACACTGAATCCACCTCAACGTGGATTAGGGGTGACCGGCAAGTCACCGATACCACGGGACAAAATTCGTCTCTTGTGCTCGGTTGTTCCTTTGCTCAATTTCTCTTTTGCAATTTACTTTGAGCATTTTACTTACTAGAGATTGAATTGTATCTTGTCACCCCAGGTTGCAAACCCCCAACATAGGCTAGAGTAGTTAGGAGTTTAATTCTCTTGTTGTACTAATTAAATTTCTCTAGTGTTGTGCTTTTAGTTTTAAAACCGCCTATTCACCCCCCCTCTCTAGTCGATATCCTAGATCCTATAGGGACCCCGCGGATGCGTCGATTGAAGATGGGACGACCGAGCCGAGGAGGAAGTTCGTTCCAGGCGACCGAAGGGTAAGTGGATTGTCGTTGCTGGATGTAGAGGATGAAACTCGTAGTCGAATCCCTGGTGATGGTGATGTCATTGAGAAAGCATCGGATGTCGATGTGCCTGATAGGAGCATGGATCTGCAAGAAACTTGGCTGTTGGGTAGATGGTGGGGCGGAGTGCATCGACGGTGGTGGTGGCGGGTCAGAGAAGGCCGAATCTCGAAGGCGACACAGGGGAGGCGGAGCGGACGAAGCGGGGGTGAGATCAGTACGACGGTGGAGGGGAGAGATGTTATTTAGACATACCATGGTTGCGTCCTCGGCAATGGCGACAGCCAGGGAAGATCCCATCTCGAGACTCCTAGGAGGAACGGTACAAAAGGAAAGGAAAGGGCCCCTTTCCCTACCCGCTGTGGCGTGAGCGTCGGAGCGAGGAGGGAAGGGGCTGACGGTGGCGTGAATCGGCGGCGGCTAGGAGATCTGGCGGAGATCGAGCGGTAGGAGGATAAGAGGAAAAGTTGGAGTTTACTACGAGGAGCGTACTACTCGCGAGAGGCTTCACGAGAGCTTTTTTTAGAAGGAAAATGCATTGATCTTAGCACATTACACCGACTCTTTTACAAACAGGACACCAAAGAAAGAAAAATTACAAAGAAGTCCAAAACTCCTGTTCATCTTTCTTGAAGCCTTTAGAGATCCGTTCTTCACCACCGCCGAAGCCGCTTCCCAATCGTCGTCGGGCACCAGAGCCAATCTCCACAAGGTGGAGGCCGCAGAGGAGGGCTTACTTCTAGGTGAATCAGTCGAGTATACTACCTCCCAGGCGCATCGACCAACTCTGGTACCCACGATGCATCCTTCGATTCCACCGCCGGCAACCCGAGCGAAGCTCAGATTTTCTCCAAAGATCATCTTCCTCGAGATTATCAGGGTCAACAACATCATCACCTGAAGAAGAAGACGATGCACCGACCCTCGACTCCTGGACATGTCTCCCAGCCTCTCCGTTGACGTCGGAGTAGATCACCATCGGAGAACGGAAGAAGCTAGGAGAAATTATTCCTCTGCAACATCGTCGCTTCCGCATCGCCGGCGCCGTCAGGAAAACTAAGCCGAAAAGGAGCCACGCTCCACCGGCAAAACCTAACTCCACCACCGAGCATCATGGCCGAGCAAACCCTAGACCTAGATGGACTCGATTAGGACTCGATCTACTAAAGGGATGGACCCCCGCTCCCCTTGCCACCGGCTAGGAGGCCGGGGACAAGGGAAAACGGGGGCCAAAGGCAGACAACGGCGGCTGTGCAGGCACTCGGCGGTGGCGGCTATTCCGCCTGAGTCGCCCCTTTCCGTGATGAATAGAAGGAAAAGGAAATAACAAAGACTCTCTCCCTCTCATACGTTGTGTGCTCTTGAGTTTTTTCTTGTGTGTTCTAGTTGTTCTTGTGTTCCTCTTTTCTCTGTGCTTGTGAGCCACCAAAAGAACTAGATTTCTAACAACACATGCATTTTTATCGAGATTCTTAAAATCTCGTGACATCCAAACAAGACAATTCCAAGTTTCCAACTATGACTTAGCTAGATAGAAACTTATCTTATGACAAAGAACTAATGTTATACACACACTCTAAAGTCACGAGAGGTTACAATTTATATGCTAAAATGTTATATTGCTAGGTTCGTCAATTGTCATCGTAGGCATAATGATCGTGGGTACGGTGTGCTTTTGATGGCTTCTGCTTCAGTAACTTGTGTAACTCTTTCGTTTATGTACCTATGGAATTCTCTAGCAGTATTGTACTTTGATTGCTGACTTCTAATATATATCAACTATATAAGTGAGATCCACTAAAGATTTCTCTCAAACCTGAGTAAGTCACGTCATCGTGCCACGTCATTGTCTCCCCTTCCTCATCAACATGCTCTTTTAACTCAGCTAATTGGGCACATCAAGAGGCTTAGCACTAATGGCAGCATATAAAGGGCTTGAGCACATCACAAGCCTAGCACTTATGTCGGCAGATGAAGAGGTTCCCCTCTTCTTTACTGAGCAGTGAGCACATCCCTCGCCATGCAGTTGTTGTCTTATAATGGCAACATATGAAGAGCTTGGGCACATCAAGAGCCTAGCACTAATGCCGGCAGATGAAGAGGCTCCCTGTAAGGAACCGCCCAAATTATCTCGACTATACCGAGTTATCATCCAATGATCCACCCGGCTTAATCAAGATAACCCCGGTAGTTCCCGGTACGTGTCTCGAGCATCACCCAGGAACAACACGCATACCGTATTTACATCGTGGCAACCATCACAAGGATACATGTGAGAGCAAATTTTAAACTTTAGTTTACAAGTCTTGAGTATATTACAAAAATTTCAAAAATTATATTTACAACTCATAACCACAAGAGCATGAGAGTTTTATTATTTATAAGAGAAGCAATTAACCATCTTAGATGTAGCCTAAGTCTAGGTAAATATCATATCAGGTTTCTCCTAGATTGGGAGTTAAATCGCAGTAGAAAGATGTAAAGATATAAGATGCAACAATGATGTCCTTACCCAAAGGACACCACCTGCAAGCTTTGAGCGACTTCCACCATCCGTCCACATGGCCGACTCCGGTGGGATGAAAGTGGCAATCACTCACAAGAAAGAAACCTACAAAACAACTTAACGGCATCACCGTAAGTACATTGCGTACTTGCAGGACTTATCCACAATACTATACATTTGGTGGATGCATGAGGTTTGTCAAGTTTTAACATTTGATAATAAAATACGAGCATAATTTATCAAGTGAATAAGCAAAAGACAAGTCATTCTAAAATCTCTAAGTCAAGCATCAAGTAATGGCAATAAGTGATATCATAATCATGAGCTCAATCTTTCGAGAACTCCATCTGAAACTCTATGTTAAAGGGAAACTACAAGAGCGTGCTCAGTGACCGAGAGCACGACTGTTGCAATAGATTATAACCCTGCAGGGGTGTACAACTTTTCCCACACGAGGCACAAGACCAACAACCATACCCTTTGGCCTAAGATAAGTGTTAATTCACGCCCTCGACCTTTCACATACATGCACCCTACTATGAACGAACGACCGAGAGTGTATAGATGCACCAGACACAGCCGATCACACCTCATCCCTCGACTTCGAATCCGGTCAAGGTACGGTGCGACTTATGCTACTTAGCTTACCGACCCATTATGAGCATGTGGTTTGTACAGAATAGTGCTCAGGTACAAGTCAATAACAGTCGGACCTTAACTGACTCAAGCAAGACTAACCCAAGTGAGCTCCAATCTCCACATGACCCTACCATTCTTGCTCAAGTCTCGCTTCACATTCATGGAGTTCAATTTTAATCCATTCATGGCTACTCAAGTATATTAATTAAGCAAACATTCTATAACTCGCGAGTGGTAGTGACCTTTCCACCTCTCGACTTCTACCAAAAACTAAGCATGGTTATGCAATTATACCGAGGTTTCTAGCATACATACTTTATCTAAATAAGTTGAGCTAAATCCAAGAGTTGATATGTCTAATAGGTTCTACGCATTGCATATGTCTAGATAGAGCTAAGCCCATGCACAACCATTAATAAGTAATAGCGTTTCACATTCAAAAAATAGGGTTAGATATAAAGGGGTCTGCCTGAGATCGGTGCTCCAAGAAAGCCAACACTCCGGACGTCATCTAGGGATTAGATGAATGCATAAATTAGTAAAGATGCCATAAATGTATATGCATATGAGATGTAATGACTTATGAGAAGTACAAGATGATATGGTTCCAGATTATCAAACAAGGCAGTCAAAGAATCTCTACTTACTAGGAAAGTGCCCGTGCGTTGCTACGGGCATCCAAATATGAACAATGCAATATACAAAATATTTATTAAAATTATATAGTACAAAAGTAATGTCAATAAATCATAATATATCATGCAAAGACATAATTGTATTTCTTAATTTAAGGCATCATATAAATCCGAAGAATGTCTTAAAAATTGAGCGCACATCTTGACGTTTGACAGGTAATTTACCTTAGCAGCTATGAAAAGTCACCCAAAATGTCACCCTTCATCTATTCTATCTTTCTGCTAGTGATGCATGAAAAATAGTGTTTTACAATGCTAGGTTGGCGCCTCCATGCGCCACAAGAAAAACGAAGAAGTTACGCTGCATAGTGAGTATCTTGTAACATATGAATAACTGTTTCTTAAAGCCAAAACACGATATTTTAAGATCAGGAAAGTAACGTTCAACCAAGTATATTTACTCATCATACAAATGTCCAGAATAAGCCATCCGTTTGAAAATCTGTGGTAAGCACAACTGTCAGCTATTTAAGAATACAAACCTATTTTTTTACACCACACAACTTAGGTGTGTGTCTGTCTCAAAGCTGATCGAAGTTGTAGGCGAAACCCTACAATCTGTATACAATAATGTTGAAACGGCCTCAAAATAAATGATGCAGTTTTGGTTTCACAAATTGCCATTACAGAAATGCATGTTAAGAAAGCCAATTCAGAAATCGACATTATATGTTATGAAAGTTCATCTTTCCAATAAACGAATGTAGTATTATTGGAAAAAAGGTCCAAAATAAATGATGCAACATAAGGTGATTTGGAATGTCTGAAAGCTTTTAGACACAAGCACCCAGCCCAATGACAAATATAATGTGATTTGGAATGTTCAATTGAAGTGAGATCATTAATAAATTTCCCCCTTGTGATGGATGTGTTGTGAACTCATTTTTAACCATCTATGTTCAGATAAACAATGAACTTTTGTGGCAAAAAGAAAATAATAAAATTAAGGGTCACACACATGAATGTTTCCAAATTCTAACTTGACAGGCAAACGTTTGATGGAAAGGCTACATTTCTCCTAGGAGAGCTCTCCGAATCTGCTATCATTTCTAAATGAAGGACTCTGCATGATAAAAGAGAATGACTGCAAGTAATAATACTCAAATTCATTTGCTGAAAGCTTGCATTAATCATCAATCACACTACATTGTATTAACATTAGGTCAAATTATATTAGCTATTATGTAGTTAAAAAGGTAAAATTAAATTTGAACCCATGGATCAGAATGCAATGAAACAACCTACTGTGAGAGGGATGCATCATGATTAGAGGCTAATATAGTAAGCATTCAACGGAATAGAAGAATAGGATGTTAATTTGACATAAGGAACTAAGTGATCAGTTGATAGTTACCTTGAACGACGTGAGGCAATGGCTTTTGGTTAACCCAGTGACATCATCCTCTGTCGTAGAAGCAAGTTCATGAGACTATCGTCACACTACTTATTGTATGAAGTGTAGCACATCCAACAACATGAATGAACATGCATCTTATTCTTATGTGAATAAAAAAATCACCTGGCCATGATGCAAAACCTTCAAGCAAGAGAACTATAGGAGCACGTCACAGTAAAGATGACCTAGATTCTTCAAGGAAGCCTGATATTATCCCAATATAAGTAGTTCTCAGCCGTCATCATTTGTGATGAGATTTGGTGCAAACAGAAGTGAGTAATTAGGGTAAGTAGGAGGGAACACGCACGCTGAGGAAGCAGATGGGATGTTACTCGATGTCGGCTGGTTAGAGTACTGCACAGCGGTGGCTGCTGATCTTGGACGCGGCGCCGGCGGTGGTGGGGACTCGGATTCCCGAAGGCTTGGTAGCAGCATCCACCCGGAACACGCGGCGGCGGTGATCCGTAGACGTGCGGCGGCGGCATCCACTCGACGGCGTAGGTTTCAGCAGCGGCAGCGTCGCGGCAGAATCGTTTTTGGCTGCAGCGGCTCGCATTGGGGTGAGGATCGGATGAGGCGGCGGCAGTTCGGAGGAAAAAAGAGGAACGACGCGGGGCATCAATCGTGAGTCGTGACCCGTGGAGAAGGAAAAACGGAGGAGGGTGATTGCGAGAGAGCGGCGATCGATAGGGACCCGCGGAGAGGAGGGATTATATAGGCGTTGAGGCTCGGCAGACCCGCGTGAGCGGACAAATTAGGGAGGACGGGATTTTTTCTCCTTACTAAACTTTTTAAGTTGTAGAGATAGAGACTCCTAAAAAGAATGGAAGTAAAGATCAAAATGTCGGTCCTCCCTCCGCGCCTCCGCCCACGCCTCCGCTCCGCCTCCGCGGCTCCCTCGCGCGCCTTCCTCCCTCCGGTCCCACACGTCGGTCCTCCCACACCTCCGCTCGCCTCGGCGGCTCCCTCGCGCGTCGCGCCTCCCTCCGGTCCCTCCTCTACCGCGCCTTCCTCTCCGCAGAAAAACGCATCGCACACTAGCACCCGAGCCGCGCCGCCGCGCCTTCCCCTCCGCCGTCTGCGCCCGCGCACCGTCGCGCCTTCCCCTCCTCGCCGCGCCTTCCCCTCCGTCTCGCACCCCCGCCGCCTGCGCCCGCGCACCACCGCACCTTCCTCTCCGCCACCTGCGCCCGCGCACCGCCGCCACCTCACCTCCTTTCTATGACGCCGCCACCTCCTTCCCCATCTACCTCCTCCCCAGACTCCCTTTTCCTCGGATCCACTCCTCCCACGAACGCCTCCTCCCCCATGGACGTCGGATCCCGCCGCCGTGTACGCCACCGTCCACTCGCCCCCGTTTGTGGATGCCACCTGGGCCTGCAGCCAGGGTTTTTTTACCAACCGGTTTAAATAAACCGCTCGCTAGCGGTAGCGGTTTACCCAGCGGTTTAAGCGGTTTACCGCTCGGTACCGCTCGAATTCAAATTCCAAATGAAAATGGACAATGCAAACGGTTTCCCGCGGCTTACCGCGGTATAAATAATTTATACCGCACCGGTTTGGATTAAAACCGCTACGGATTGCATTAAAACCGTTCCAATGAAAAAAGGTCTCCGGCTTGAAAGAAATCCGGCGGCGCGCGGTAAGCCGTTCAAACCGAGCGGTAAACCGCTCCTGGTGAGCGGTTCCGTGGCGGCGGCGAGCGCTCGGCGGCGGACGGGCGCGGCGTGCCTGTGGACGGGAGAGAGGAGGTTTGAGAGAAGCGGATAGGGTTGCCGACGGGGTGTCTCTGCAGATATTTTGACCTACACAAGTGTTGGGCTGACGTGGGCCTTAATGGGCCGGCCGATTTTTTTTCTTTTTCTTTTTCTGATTTAACTTCTAATTATCGAAACAAATGCTAAATGAAAGAATTTTTGAACAAATTTGACACCATTAGCATCGTCGCAACTTGAAGGATTTATTAGGATTTTTTGGGGAATTTTTCTTTTTTAAAAAAATTTGAACATTTCAAAATCCTAGCGGTTCAAACCGCTCCAAACCGAAACCGTGCCGCGGCGGTTTGAGCGGTTACCGCGGTATAAATTGCGGTTTCGGTCGCATAAAATAACCCTGCCTGCAGCACGCCGCCGCACCCCCTCTCCCTATTTTTTTTCTCTGTCATGCAGCACCGGCGTAGATGGAGGGGCGGGCGGCAAGGCATATCCTCACCTACACCGTATCCGCCTACTGCTCTGGCCCCACAGGTCTGCCTCTCGGTCCTCTGCCTTGATCCGCTCACTCCCTCCTGACCGTACCGTGTGTTCCCTGCAGCACAACCTCTTGGCCCCTTCCATGTGCCTCGCTGAAGCCCACCCAAGCACAACGCCGGCGAGCAGGCCGCCCGGCAGCCAAATTAATTTCTTCTTAACCAGGTATGTCTCCGTTGTTGGTTTATGCATTGCATTTGTTGGGAAGTCAGAAAGGCAAAGGTGCAGATCTTTTAGCCGCATGCCTACTTACTACAATGTTACCTACTAAGTGTTTGAAAAAATAATTGAACCAAATTGCTTGACCTCCTTGACTGAAATACAAGTTTGGCGATCAGGAGATTAAATTTTATTATCATATCCACATTGGAAGTCAAAAGAAAATAAAGTTCAGAGGGACAAAGCTGTAGGAAAGCCTACTTCACCCTACATCAGTTGACTTGGGGAAGAATGAGCAGAGAAGTGTAGCCCTGGAAGAATGGAGTATACCTGAAATTTGGGGTGATGGGTGTGCACTCGAATCATGTGGGATTCTCCATGTTGCACAAATTTTCATTGTAATGTTTTCTCTTTTCTAATTCAGTGGAGGACAGGATCATAGGATGCATGGCACAAGTGGAAGGCTTCTGCTAAGGTTTGGGTGTAAACTGAAACCTCTCCCGCTATCATCAACTACTGCTTGTAATTGATCAAAAGAGATTATTTGGTCCTCCATCTCATACTCTGCAACTAAAATTTGGCACATAGTCTTTCTGATTGAACTGTGATCTATTCCATTCGATGTAAACTGAAACCTCCCCCGCTATCATCAGCTACTGCTTGTAATTGATCAAAAGAGATTATCTGGTCCTCCATCTCATACTCTGCAACTAAAATTTGGCACGTATTTCTGATTGAACTGTGATCTATTCTGTTCAAAGGAAAGCCTGGATTTGTCATCTTTGCACATCCATCCATTAGCATTGACTGTATGTGGTGGTATTACTACATGTGCCACTTAATTGATATATATGTGTGTGTACTGGTGAAATACATAATTAGGGAGATCTAACCAGAAAACAGAGTAATGTATTTATGATGTATTTCACCAGAAATGAGTAGCTCCACTTGTTTTCATGAACTATTTCTTTTATTATTCACTATACTTGGCTTCAGATGATTGGATTAGGAGTAGAGAAAAATAGTTTGGGTGTCATCCAGGTTAGTAAGTGAATGCTCAAGGATGACAGGTTCTTAGAAGCTTGCATTGCAGCATGGTTTGAACAAATGAGTGTATACATTCCTGATGCAAATGTTTGAAGCAACAAATGCAGCGGCCGTTCAGATCCAACTGAATATGCAATGTTTTACCATTTTTTTCCTACTTTCATATGAGCAACTCATATAAATGGATGGTTTATTATCCTTTAATAGGTACCGATCTGTCATGTGCTAGCTTTAGAGGAGCGACTGAATTTTTTGGACAAGCTAGGAGCATGAGGGGAAACCGGCCTGTTTTCAGATCTCATGTAAGAAGTTTGATTCTTTGTTTGTGATTGATCCCACCTTTCTTGGTCTGACAATCGATTTGTTATTGCCTGCTTAGTGCTTACCATGGAAAACAGTTGCCACTTGAGGTGTGTAGATATACTATAGATACCAAATAATCTGAAAATACAGCTGCTATGGATAGTCCTGTTCTTGATCTACTACACTCTGAACTTTTCAACCTTTTGCTTCTCTATTTCTGTGCTCTTAGGTGAAGCATCATCTGTAGATTTTCAGTATACTACCTCTCCAGTTCTGCTTTCAGCCAGATCGAAGTCCTTGCTTGCCTGATATGATACAACTGCATTTTGGAATTTTATTTCTCTTTAATTTGATTACCTGCTGCAGCTTATGCTCTTCTCGTGTCTTTAACTCGTGCAAGTAAGCAGCTTGATGTCCATGAGGCTTTGGAAATCAGGTTTGTAAATTTGCTTCTATTTTTTCTTTTATCAGCTTGCACACTGGACATTTCAATAAACTGTAGTTTGTACTAAACTTACTTTCAGAAAAACCTTAGTGGACAACTTCTTATAATAATGTTTGGATGGTAAAGTGTTGAGACTGCTGCTTGCTAATAGTCATCTTCAAATTATTGTTTTCCATTTTTCTTAATGTTGTGGTTATTACCTTGATTACTAAGCATAACGTTATTTTTCTTGGATGCAGGGCTTCACATGCAGATGTAAGTGAAAAACATAAAAAAAGTAAGATATTCTTATCACCACCTTTAACTGGAGGAAATCGTAAAGCATTTAAGTTACAAGTTCATAATTTTGGTGTGATTTTTTATCTTGTTTCCTCTTATAATCTTTAACTAATTTTTGTTCTAACCACATGTCCTACATATGGCTCATAGTTTTGTTGATGTAGGTTTCTCCATGCCTTTGTTCTAACCACATTTCCTGTGCGCTGTGCAACACTGCAGGTAGCTAGGTATGTTGCCTGGTAGCTGCTAAGGAAAATGTCACCATGTGCAGCAAGGTAAAGAAATAGCTAAAACTTTCTTAATTTATTTATATCTGCAATGTTAGTCTCATGCCTATTTCCACATACTGTCGACGCATCAACATAAGATAGAACAAGGTGAAAAGGGTGTCAGTAAAATCAATGAGCTTCTATATCTAAATTTGGACTGTATTCTACCATCCTCGCAATGTTTATGTTGTTTCGTTGGCAGCAATCAAGGTTGAACAGCTCTAGATTCACTTTAGTACCTCCTCCAATCAATTGGCCCTTAATGTTCTGTTACCTCTTTTTACTATAGGATGTAACTGTGTTCAATAATAAAAAATATTTTTCCCAAACAAACATACAAATGTATCAATTTACTACAAACTTCAGAGTTAAGACCGCAGTCCTCACCTGCATTTATAGTGAAGCCACTTCATTGTTTAATTGACCGCTTCACCATAACCTACCCAGTTCCCAAAATGGTAAAACCCCCCATTTTATCATGTCTTGAAATTTTGTGTTGAAAGGCTTTGGTTGGTGATTATTAGATATGTATAGCATGTATGTACAAATATACTTATCTTATATCTAATAGTGAGATCTATAATCAATGGAGGCCGCATCTGCACCTTGAAGGGAATAATTCAGAAAATGTTAGATTCACCCTGAAATGTATGTTCATTGGTACTTGGTGGCTTGTATGTAAGAAGAGCACTTAACAAGCTATTATTTTTTTCTTATACCCATGAGGTCAAGCTTCACTGAGAGCTATCAGGCACTTTAACCAGGAAGCTTGGAATCTGGGCTGATTAGGATTGTACTCACTTAGAATCATCTTTAATCTGCCGCAAGCCTTCAAGGTAAGCGATGAGGTAAGCCCCCAATTAGTGCACTCTGTAGGGTCATGCGGCTTGCTTAATAGAGCTAATAAATATCCTCGAACTATTGGTTTCCTTGGATTGTTTAAGATCTTGAGAAGGAAGCTATAGCCATACAATTGGATATCTTCAAGCGATGTTTGTCTGAATTATTGTCTAGCTATCTATTTTTCTCCTTGTGTTTTTTCATTAATTTGGTGATGTGCACTTGTTTTCCCAATGAGATTTTATATTGCCAATTGATTAAAAAGCTTCGGTCTTGATCCCAAATTATTTTAAAATGCTTGTATCTTTTAATTGTGGTACTGAATAGTACAATGCAACATCTGTAGATTTCTACTGAATATCTTTAAAATACAATGGAACATCTTTTAATTGTTATATTGCATATATCTTTTTAATTGAAATTGTACCCACCAACGGGTAAACATGAGACCTGTTAAAAAATTGTTCCATCCCTCATTTTTAGGAAGTCTAAGATCCTTTTTTTTTCATGTCTTCCAAGTTCCAGTTGCTTACATTTTGTTTTTCGAACTTTGCATAGCAGGAAGACCTGATGTTATGTATGTGAAAGACCTGATGTTATGGATGTGAAGCATGATGTTATGATCTCTGGAAGTTGTACAAGAGGATTGAGTTTTGTCAATATTGCATTGAGTTTTGATGTACATTCATACAAAGAGTGTTTTAAATATTTCTATCATCAAATAGCATGTATGTGATGTGGAACTTGTCATCGGAACCTTGGGCTACATTTAACAGTGACATGGAAATGATTAACACTGTAGAATTGTATGTTTTCCAGTTTTTTATTGTAAGATTATGATAACATCATGTTTTTCATGATTTATGATTGTGCTAAGAAAAAAATTATTTTGCCCGTACCAACGCACGGGCACGATCCTAGTGGAATTAAAATGCACAGGAAATTGCTTTGGTGAAAGTGTGTAAACAATATTCACACATGTGTACTTAATACTTCAAGACACAAAATAACATGAGAATCAATCAACAATAATTGTCATATTTTCAATTGCATATGTGCTACCACCTAATTAGATTGTTACAACATAAATCATTAATCGTACAAGTCATCTCAAGCTAGTTATCAATATTAAATAGTGGATCATGCTAAGTAAGCTAGTTGGTAAACTTAGTTAGCTAACATTGAATACTTTAAGAATTAAAGGCAAGTTGTAGCATCACCTATGGAAAAGGAATAATTTTCTAAAAGAGAAGCTATTTAACGAAGTTACACTTGTTAAGGTAAGCATCCTTATTCTAGTAGTTTATAAAATAGTTTTTTCTAATCACAAAGCATAGCACATTTAGTTGAACTAACATAGAAGAGGTTGTATCTCACATGAGCACACAAGATTTACTAAGCATATGCAAGTAACTATACCTAAAACATGTAATTACATTTTGGGCTGTTACACTCCCCTCTTCTTTACTAAGCACATCCCTCGCCATGTAGTTGTTGTCTTTGATGAAAGTTTTGGTGAAAGTGGTGAAATTTTTGCATTGAGAAACGTGTTTTGTGAGAGGTGACACAGTCTGCGATGCGAAAATTTTATGAACTTTTAGGGAACTAAACTGTAGTGCTGCCAAACCATCCCGACGGGGTTGTCATGGCCCATGGGTGCCTTCTCCGTGGGCCGACGGCACACTACTGGGGAAACGACCTTCTGTACCAGTTCCAAAAGCCTATTAGTACCGGTTTTGGAACCGGTACAGGCCAGCCGGTACTAATGTCACATTAGTACCGGTTGGGGAGACCACCCGGTACTAATGTGGCCTCCCCCGGGTGACGTGGCGGCCACCACATTAGTACCGGTTGGGCTAGCCAACCGGTACTAATGTATTTTTTCTTAATTTCATATTTCCATTTCTTTTTAGTTTGTTTCGTATTTGAACGTATTTAGACGTATTTGTTTGGTTCGTTTATACTAATCAAATACGCAACATTATAAAGTCGTTTGTGCATATATAAAGTGACATCATACATATATATACACACGGAATCAAATGTTAGAAGTGTAACATCATCGTTTTAAGCCCCTCCTCGTCGCTGATGTGCTCTCGTAGTGACCCTAGAAGAAGCTCCTACTTTCTCGACGTCTTTCTTCTTGTCCTTAGAAGAAGTTGTTTCTTTGTCGCCCTCCTTCTTCTTGTCCTTAGAAGAAGTTGCTTCTTTCTCGCCCTCCTTCTTATTGTCCTTAGCAGAAGTTGTTTCTTTCTCGACGTCTTTGTCCTTGTCCTTAGAAGAAGATCCTTCTTTATCGACGTCTTTGTCCTTATTCTTGTCGGTGCTTTGCTGAGCTTCATTAGCAATGCTAGCAGTGTCTTCTTTGCTCACTGTTACCATTGAGTCACCGGCACGAAACTCTCCTGCGGGATTAATCACCTCGTCTAGAATAAATCCGCAGAGTTGTTCTTGAATTAACCAGATTCTTTGCGTCTCGAGTAATCCTTCCTTGATGTTAGAAATCTACAAAAGAAGTTATTAATTGTTAGAAAAAAGAATATGAACAATAAGATCTAGGGATATGTTTGTCTGCATTTTTGTGTACGCACCTTCTCATTGAAGGGGCCCAAGCTACCACTTGCAAAGTGATGGATGAACTCACATACATAGAATCCGCATAGATTGGTACCGGGTGTCTGTTTCAGGCACTGCACATATGTGAAAATAAAAGTTAAGATATATTTGTTAACTTGTATTGAAAAATGTGACATGAGATCAGCGAAGAAAACACGTACCGGGAAATCATGGTAGAATTGAAGTTTCTCTTTCATGGCCCCCCCACTTTACACGGAACATATCCCATGCAGGATTCAACAATGCTACGAGAGGTTCGTACCATTGACTATATCCTCCAATAGAGTTAAAGACGTGGGCAAGACTTAAATCAAGTACAATAATAATGAGAATCCAGTGGAAGTTGTCAATACATTTTAGGGAAGAATCAATTAATTGAAATATTGAATGTATTTTGAAAAAGATAAAGAGTTGAGGAAAACGTTACTCACTGGCAGTTGTATGGAATAAGTATGCAGTCCTTGAAGCGTTGAAGGTCCAGAAATGTGAATAAGGTCTCCACAGTAGGCGCAGGGAAATCACGAACAAGCGTCTCATTTAGCATTTGAGGATCCATGAAGCCGATGTCGTGCACTCCAAGCCTCCGACAAGCTTGCATCTCCATGCTGCATGATACAAAAAAAAGAAGTTCAGGTACGGTCTAAAATGGCTAGAGCGGTGATTCTAAGATTATGGTACAACAAATACTTACAGAACCCAGCAAGTGACGAAGGAGACGTCCACTGCATCCATATTGAATAGGAACCAGAACTCCTTCATGGGAATAGGGAAAGTGGTGCGACCTCAGAAAAAATGATGGTCTTCAATTCTAACTTCGATAAATTCAACCCCTCGTCCCGCCATTTGCATGTGCCATTTGTGCAGAGCATACATCCTAGTTGGAAGGTCCTACAACAATCGCTCCCAGAGAAGCGGCATCCCAGACACATAATCACGTCTACCTGACCCTGGGTGCTTTTCAATTTCAGCAATGCATAGAATTTGAGCAGGTGTCAGTTTTGCGTCCAAACCGAATTCAAGCAATCCACGCTCCGCATCTGAGAGCACCTGTAGGTCCGAGACAGATTGCTTTGATTGGGTCCCTAGTTGTGGAATAGTTTTCCCAACTTTCTGAGCCTTATTGGCTTTATGGAATTTGTGCGCCGTGCGATCATAGTCAGACAAAGTAGGTCGCTCTGGCTTTTTTCCTTTTTTCTTCCTCCATTTTTTTCGTGAAGCGGTGAAATTTGTACATGTCAAATGGTTTCTCAGGTGCAGACGTCTTCTTTTTGAATATTTGTCTGTCCAGCTCCTCCCGCACTGACGCATCTAGTTCCCCTTGCATCTTCTCGTAAGATAATTTCGGTGCAGGTGGCTTCTCCTTGGGTATCCTCTACTTCTTTGGAGGAGGAGGAGGAGGATGTCCTCGTCTAGAACCCTGCTTCTTTGGAGGAGGAGAAGGATGTCCTCGTTTCGAACCCTGCTTCTTTGTCTTCATTCAAGTCCGGGAATGCAAAGTGAGCTAACACTTGTTTCCAAATCATGTCCTTGTCCGTGTCTGCGACCACATCTTCCCGCACGACCGGTTCCTGTTGAGCATTCTCATCATCACCTTCCAATACTTCATGTAACGGAGCTAGAGGAGCATCAGAAGCTTTCCAATACGAAATGCTTATTGGGATCTGATCCCTGACAAGAGCTCCAATGTGGTTCACCAATTTGGTCACGACATGTTCCGGAGCCACAGGTTTCCCAGCATCATCGACTTCTGTTATGATGAAGCGACCCTTTAGGGGCTTCTTCGGCCCGCGTTTCCCTTGGCGCTTTTTGGAGCTCGAAGATGAATGAACCTGGAGAATGGAAAAACTACTATTAATATATGAAAACTCCTGAAGAAAACTCAGGATGCAAATCTTGTGGGCCATCATTATACCTCTTGTTGTTGCACATCATTGCCTTCCTGGGCAATTGGTTGCTCTTCTACATGTTCTTGCCCATCACCTTCCATGTTGAGGAAGCTGTTAGCCTCCCTGTTGAGTACTTCTTCGTTTTGAGGCTGCTCAGGCGCAGATTGACTGATTATATTTAAGATAATTTCCTCATCTTCTTGTTCCCTCTCTGATCGAACCATCGTAACTAAAACAAGTGTACATGAATTTATGAGTACATAAATGAATTTCTGTGTCTATAAATGAATTTCTGAGTATATAAATAAATTTCTGTGTATATAAATGAATTTCTGAGTACATAAATGAATTTCTGAGTACATAAATGAATTTCTGTTTATATAAATGAATTTCTAAGTGTTGGACGGGGTCGAGCGAGAATGGATCATGTCGAGCGATACTAGCTAAGTGTCGGGCGGGATCGAGCGAGGGAGTCGGGCGAGAATGGATCGTGTCGAGCGATACTAGCTAAGTGTCGGGCGGGGTCGAGCGATCGAGTCGGGCGAGAATTGAGCGTGTTGAGCGATACTAGCTAAGTGTAGGGCGGGGTCGAGCGAGCGAGTCGGGCGAGAATCGAACGTGTCGAGCGATACTAGCTAAGTGTCGGGCGGGGTCGAGCGAGCGAGTCGGGCGAGAATCGAGCGTGTCGAGCGATACTAGCTAAGTGTCGGGCGCGGTCGAGCGAGCGAATCGGGCGAGAATCGAGCGTGTCGAGCGATACTAGCTAAGTGTCGAGCGATACATATTTCATCTCTAAATACATATTTCTACTCTAAATACATATTTCATCTCTAAATACATATTTCTACTCTAAATACATATTTCTATCTCAATAAATACACATTTCATCTCTAAATACATATTTCATCTCTAAATACAAATTAAATCTAAAATCACAAATTAAATCTAAAACTAATTAATTGAAACTAATATCACTAATTAAATCTAAAATCTAATTAAATCTAAAATCACAAATTAAATCTAAAACTAATTAATTGAAACTAAAATCACTAATTAAATCTAAAATCTCTAATTAAATCTAAAATCATAAATTAAATCTAAAACTAATTAGTTGAAACTAAAATCACTAATTAAATCTAAAATCTCTAATTAAATCTAAAATCATAAATTGAATCTAAAACTAATTAATTGAAATCAAAATCACAAATTAATTGAAATTAAAAAAAGGTGCTGACGTCAGCCGCTGCGGCCTGACGTCAACACCTAACAGGGCCTCACCGGTCGGCAACGTTGCGTCGAGCGAGGTCGGGGCGGGCGCCGCGTGCGGAGGAGGGCGGCTGGCGTGGAGGAGGGCGCGGCCAGGCGGGGGGACGCCGGTGACGACGGAGATCGATCGACGAGCGCTGCGCGCCGGCGGCCGGCGCGCGAGGCCCGAGGCGAGGAGGGCCGCGGCGCGGAGGAGGGCACGACGGCGGCGCGCAGGAGGGCTGCTGGCGTGGAGGAGGGCGCGGCCGGGCGGGGGGACGCTGGCGACGACAGAGATCGACGAGCTGCGCGCCGGCGGCCGGGGGGGAGGAGGGCCGCGGCGGTGGCAGGCGCGGTTGTCGACGGTGGCCGGAGGAAGGCGAGGAGGGGCGCAGAGGAGGGAACGGCGGCGGCACGGATCCGGAGGAGGGGCACGACGCGGCGGCGCGGAGGGCACGGCCGGCGGCAGCGCGGATCAGAGGAGGGCACGGCGGTGACGCTTCGGAGGGCACGACGGCGGCACGAAGGAGGGCACGGTGGTGGCGCGGAGGAGGGCCCGACAACGGCAATGGAGGAGGGCACGACGGCGATGGAGGAGGGCACGACGGTGACGGCGGCGAGGAGCTGAGGGCGGTGTGTGCGCGCGGCTAAGTGTTGGAGAGGGAGGAGAGGGGGCAGGCTTATATACCACCCCCACATTAGTACCGGGCCTCGTCTGGCACCGGTACTAATGCGACATTAGTACCGGTGCCAGACAGGACCCGGTACTAATGTGCATTTCATCTGGCGCCAAAACAAAAAGCACATTAGTACGGGGTCTTATCTAGGCCCGGTACTAATGTGATTTTCATTTAGTTTCCTTTTTAATTTCCCAATTTACTATTAAATTTATTATAAATCATATTTGACACGGAAAAATGCAAAAACAGATCCTATTGTGCTTAATGTAGGTATATAGTATGGAATGTGAAGTTAGATCTCAAACTTGCCAAATTTATTAATTAAACTTAGTAATAGGTTATTTTGGTCAAAAATTCATGTTGAATTTTTAAATCGAACGAAAATATATTTTTACCATGCAAAATTATATATAACTTGTACATGTCGTGTTATTAACATGTATACCTCGATTTAGTATTACTTGTTTATATTTTCACGTTAAATTATTTATTTAATAATAAATGATGTCTATAAAATTAAAATAATTAATATTTTCACCGATAAAACACAATTTCTTGTTACTAAATATTACAGTACTTTGTTACAGGATCATAAGTTAATAAAACTTATTATACATCATCATCATTATCTAACGGAATGTTAATAACCTTCCTCTTCATGAACGTCCCCTGCTTGTGATCGTGGCGTAAATATGGAGCGTCCTCTTGTGCTAACAGGATGCTTGGGTCAACCTTGACTGAAAATAGAGGAAGATCGTCGAATTGGTCATAATAATCTGAAATGTCAGTCTTGTCCTCAACTCCAACAATTTTTCTTTTTCCTGGTAGAACTATGTGACGTTTCGGCTCGTCAGCAACCGACTTCTCGGCACCCTTCTTTATCGGTGGTTTGCTCGACATGTCTTTCACATAGAAAACTTGTGTCACATCATTAGCTAGGACGAATGGTTCGTCTTTGTATCCAATCTTGTTGAGATCCACAACTGTCATCCCAAATTTGTCTGTCGTTAAACCTCCTCCGGTATTGTTGACCCACTGGCACTTCAGAAGAGGGACTTTTAAATCTCCGTAGTCCAATTCCCATATCTCTTCAATAAAACCATAGTATGTTTGTATGTTCCCTTCCTTGTCTACTGCATCCATACGAACACCACTGTTTTGGTTTATACTCTTCTTATCTTGGGCTCTCGTGTATAATGTGTAGCCGTTTATCTCGTATCTTTGGAATGTATCTACTGTGATAGATGGCCTCCTAGCCAACCATAGCAGTATCTCATCAACAGTTTTATCACCCTCACTTTTTTCCACAGTCAGGACGCGAAGTTATCAATGTGGTGTCGTGTAATCCAGGGTTCAGACTTCCCTTCATTTGCAGCACGAAGAATGGACTTGTGCTCTTCCAAGTATGGAGCTACATGTGATAATTGATGCAGGACAGTGTAATGTGCTTGATCATATAACATTGCTTCCATGTCCATCCGAGATTTTTTCCCTATTATGCCCTTTCCTCTGAGCCTCCCCTCATGGCGTGATACAGGGAGTCCAATTGGACACATGTCATCCATAAAGTCGACACAAAACTCTATGACCTCCTCTATAGCATATCCCTTTGCGATGCTTCCTTCGGGACGGGCACGATTGCGAACATACTTCTTAAAATAGGACATCAACCTCTCAAAAGGGAACATGTTGTGCAAATATACAGGCTCGAGGATAATAACCTCTTCAACCAGATGGACCAAAAGGTGGGTCATGATTTTAAAGAATGAAGGTGGAAAGATCATCTCAAAGCTGACGAGGCATTGCACGACATCATTCTGCATCTTCACTAGAGTTTCTGGACGGATTGCCTTCTGACAAAGCTGGTTGAGGAATACACACAACTTAGTGATTGCTAGTTTCACATTCTCTGGCAGAATACCCCTTAGTGCTACAGGTAGCAGTTGTGTCATCAACACGTGGCAGTCATGAGCCTTCAGATTTATGAATTTCTTCTCTTTCATATTTATTATTCGTTGTATGTTTGAGGAGTAGCCCGTTGGAACCTTCGTACTATTCAAGTAATCGAACATTCTCTACTTCTCTTCCTTGCTTAGGGTGTAACTAGCAGGAGCCAAGTAATTATCTTTTTCTCTCTTTTCGGGATGTAGGCCTTTTCGTTGGTTCATAACTTTCAGATCCCTACGTGCTTCAATTGTATCTTTTGTCTTTCCATATACACCTAGGTGGCCAAGTAAGTTCACGCAGAAATTCTTCGTCACATGCATCACGTCAATTGCATTGCGAACCTCAAGGATTTCCCAATAAGGTAGCTCCCAAAATATCGACTTCTTCTTCCACATAGGTGCATGTACAGTGGCGTCCTTTGGAACTTGTACACTACTAGAACCCTTGCCAAACACTACCTTCAAATCTTTCACCATGGCAAATACGAGTTTACCACCACGGTGAATGGGCTTCTTACGTTTTTCTTCGACACCTTCAAAGTGCTTTCCTTTTTCTCTTAACGGGTCTTTAGGAGGAAGAATGCGACGATGACCCAAATACACAACCTTTTTACTGTGTTTTAGATACACGTAGCAAGTATCATCTAGACAATGCGTGCATGCTCCGTATCCCTTGTTTGATTGTCCTGATAGATTACCAAGTGCCGGCCAATCATTGATGGTGACGAACAACAATGCTCGTAGATTGAAGGTCTCTCGTTTGTCCTCATCCCACACGGGTACACCTTCTTTCTTCCATAATGTTTTAAGATCCTCAATCAATGGTCTTAGATATACATCGATATTGTTGCCTGGCTGCTTTGGGCCTTGGATGATTATTGGTATTATAATGAACTTCCGCTTCATGCACAACCAGGGAGGAAGGTTGAACATACATAAGGTGACAGGCCAAGTGCTATGACCGCTACTAAACTCACCGAATGGATTGAATCCATCCGTACTTAAACCAAACAGAATGTTCCTTGGATCCCCTGCAAATTCCTTACATTCTTCAGATCTGTCAATTAGTCTCCACTGGGACCCATCAGCGGGGTGCCTAATATGGTCACCTTGTTTGCGTTCTTCTTTGTGCCAACACATCAACTTTGTGTTGGTCTTGCACCTAAATAAACGCTTCTGTCGTGGTATAACTGGAAAATACCACATTACCTTCGCAGGAATTTTCTTCTTCTTCTGCCCAGCTTCAACTTCATTAGCCTCATTGCGTGGGATCTTATAACGCTGCGCTTCGTACACAGGTTAAGCCTCCAAATTCTCATATTCGTCACCTCGGTAGAGGATACAGTCATTAGGACATGCATGTATCTTTTCTATCTCCAAATCTAGAGGACAGACAACTTTTTAGCTTCATTCGTGGACTCCGACAATTCATTCCCCTCGGGAAGCATGTCCTTGACGATCATCATCAACTCATCAAATCCCTTGTCTGAAAGTCCATGTTTAGCCTTCCATTGCAACATTTCCAAAGTGGTACCCAACTTCTTCTGCCCCTCTTTGCAACCTGGGAACAACGGTTTCTTGTGATCTTCCAACATACATTCAAACTTCTTTGACTCCTTCACCTTTTCGCAATCTCCCTCTGCATCGTGCAACACCCGACCTAGATCGTCGAGAGGTTCATCTGCAGTTGTTGAAGCTTCTTGAGTCTCTTGCATGTGATCCTCTCCCATTGGATCATCTGCAAAGGCACCTTCTTGAGTCCAATCTGGAATACGATCATCTTCCTCTTCATCGTCTTCCATTATAACCCCCCTTTTCCATGTTTTGTCCAAACAAAATAATTTGGCATGAATCCCCATTTGTATAGGTGATCGTGAAGACTCTTTATCGATGAGAAATCCTTCTCATTTTTGCACATTTTGCATGGACAAATAATGAAACCAGACGGCTGCTTGTTTGCTTCCGCGGCATCTAGAAATCCACGCGACCCATTAATGTATTCACTGAAAATTCTCTTGTTGGGGTACATCCATTGCCGATTCATCTATAAAGCACCACCAAATAATTTTAAGTATTTCATAACAAAAGTCATACACAAATTTAAAGTTTTCATTTACAATCCACGTTGTACAATATGACAAACTTAAATAGAGTTCTTACACACGAAATTAATGTGTTCATACCCAATTCACAAGATACAATACAAAAAATTAAACTTAAGTCAATGTCTTACATAAATTTAAAGTGCGACATATGAAACACTACTAATACATGATACAATACGAGAAACTTTAGCCATTCTTGTGACGTGACGACGAAGGTTTAGCTTTCTTGGAATCGCCCCGTGGTTTAGTACTAATCGGTGGATCTCCAACAACAGGGTCTGCTGGTGGAGCATAAATGCCACCAAAAGGAGGTTCCTGCCGCGCTGTAACAGCATCTATATATTTTCCTTGCAAATAACGAAGCATTCCTCTAGCCAACGTGCTCATTTTCTTCGGTTTATCAGGAGGTCCTACTTTGGTTTTCTCCTGGCTGTGTGAAGAACGACGATCACCACTATCGTCATCCCCATTCTCTCCGGCGGCAGTAGACATCTGTACTAATGATAATAAATTATTTGACTCATCTATGAAATTCTAGCATTTCTAATAATTCTAAAACTATTTCTACTAATTCTAAAACAAATTGTATCATTCCTAGCCTTTCTAGCATTTTGAGTAATTTTAAAATTATTTATATATTTAATTATGTCTTATGCTCAAATAAAAAATTATTTCGAAAAAATCAATTCTAAAACTATGTCTAGTAATTCTAAATCAATTCTAGCTTTCCTAGCCTTTCTAGTAATTCTAAAACTATTTATATATTTAATTATGACATATGCTCAAATAAATAATAATTATTAAAAAAATAAATTGTCACGTACAACATCTCGTCCAACTAACACGGCACATCCTTTGCAATCAACTATATAGAACGTATACAAAAATGCATATAAATAGAAAAAAAATCTCATTCCTAGCTCATTATAAAGTGCCAAAATACTCTAATTTCAACCGATAAAACTCAACAAAATAAGCATGAATCAAGTGAGGATGAAGTAACTAACCTCTAGACCACTTCAATGAGTCAAATTGTCGAGAAATCGTCGCAAATCGGGCAAAAACTCCCCTAGGGCGCCATGGATGAGTGAGAGCTCGAGTTGAAGAGTGGAGGAGGGAGTGGCTCGGGCAGGAAGAAGGAGCTGACTTTTTATACGGGGAACATTAGTACTTGTTCCTGGCTGGAGTCGGTACTAATGTTGATACATTAGTACCGGGTCTAGACAGGAGTCGGTACTAATGTGGCTGCCGCACATTAGTACCGGCTCCTGTCCAGGACCGGTAATAATGTCGCACATTAGTACCGGCTTCCGCCAAAAGCCGGTACTAATGTGTCCACTGGCGGGCGGCTAGGGGACCTCCTTCCGAGCCGGTACTAATGTACATATTAGTACCGGTTCCAATAAAAATCGGTACTAATGTGTTTTTTGGTCAGGACAAAATGTTTCATTCTCTAGTAGTGGCAGAGCCGTGCCGTGCGGGAGCTCGAGTACATGCTGGTCGGCGTGCACTAGGGCAAGGGCATGGTGACAGCGGTCGTGCGGCACGCACTGCGGGACATGTTCGTGGAGTGAAGTCCTGCAACGCATGGAGGCGCTGGGGACGTCGACAACTCGATCCTCGTCGCAGCGCGTGGCGGAGAGGGGTGATCCTGCAGCATACTACTCGCACAAGGGCCGCGCCAGCCCAATGATCTAATCACATGGCTGTTCCATGTGTCTTCATCTCATCTTCTTTTCTACGAAATCGTCGATGTTTAATTTTCTATCATAAAAGTTTACACAAAATATCCAGCGGCAACAGCACGGGAAATTTACCTAGTTGCTTAGAAACTGAAGACGCTTATTATGTTTTCTCCTCCGTTATACACACGTCTACTAACAATTGCACGGAAGACATCTGATCCTTGTACCTTGAGGATTCTTATATAAAAAAAAAGTCGGTGGGGATCCTTTACCAAATATCTCATAGATTTCTTGTGCCTCCCGCGGTAGTGCACATGTTATAGTATCACATTTAATAATAATAATAATAAACAGTATAATACACGATCAAATTTGAATTATCATTGGAGCTTTGTTCCGGTACTTGGGTAGTACCGGGTAGTACCAGGTAGTACCTTGTACTAATATTTTTTTCACCAGCTAATTTAATTGGGTAGTATCAGATAGTACTTAGTACCGGGTCCACCAAAATGGTACTACCGGGTACTACCACATTGATTATACCTAGTACTACCTGGTACTACCACCGTTAGATTTCACCGGATGACTCACATTAATTATAAGCACCTTAAAATTTCCCTTATCATTGACATTATTTTTTTCCTGTTGCGTGGCCATGATCAGTGGTGAACCAAAAATACATGATGCAGTACGTAGCATACTATCTTGTTCTGTCTAGGCAGCAGCATGCAAGAAATCTTAGAATGGATGTTTCTGAAGAGGAATAAGCAACTCCAATGATAGCAATTCAGATAACAAATATATTTGGAAAATCCATTAGTTACAAATTACGAGTGATCCAGACATCACATGGAAGTACTCCATAGAACATTTCGTTAACATCGCAAAAGGGATTGATACGCTCAAGTTTTCTTGTTTCCAGGCTGTACCTCCTTACGCCTCCCCAAACAGGAAGTTCAGTAAGGACATCAATTGCTTCAAAGGTCGTCCCAGGACCAGAGAAATATATACATCGAGGTCGTATTCCACACAAATTTTTGGTGGGTAAGCATGCAGAATGATTCAATCCAAGGAATAATGCATGATCCATTAAAACATTCTCCTCCTCTTGGACCAGCATCTTGCGTGCATCCGAATCAAATTTGCAGATTCTGAATTCAATAGCATCCGGGTAACAAAGATCAAGACCTACACAAACCTGCAGGAGATCACCCCATGGCATCGACACCAGATGCCTAGAGAGGAGACACTGTTGGGGCCTTGCCGATGCAGCAACAACCACTTCCCTTGTTGCTCCATCCTCTCCATCAAGATGCCATTTTTCCACCATCTCACGCACTGTCACTGTGTAGAAGCACCCTTTATGGTATACACAGTCAAGATAGTAGCGGTCTCTACCGCGTAGAGTTGAAACCACTTGCCAATTTTTCTGGCCTGCCTTAACAAAAGAAAGGCATCTCCTGTCACAGTGGATGATCATTACGACATAGCCACTGCCTTTAGATGGACTGCAGGACAACACCACCTTTTGGTAAATAACTTCATATGAAAAAACCCTTGTTCTGTGATCCAAGTTCCCTTCGCAACTATAAATATCTGTGACTGGCGGGAGGCCGATCCTGGCCAAGGTGACAGGGTTGTAAAGAACAAGACTACCATGGCTATTCATAAAAATAAGCCATCCGTGAGAAGCTCCACAACATGCAACAAAGCAGCTCTTTGGAAAACTGACACAATAAGACTTGTCAACATCAACAGGGTGGTACAGGTTGCATGTCACGGTTGTGTTGCACCTGCACCTTTTATGCACCTGCATATCCTCAAGGTGGTTACCCCAAGACAAGATCCATGGTGTGGAAGGATGTGGAATTCCGGCAGTTGTGGCGGCAGTTCTCCATGTTGTGCAGACTGATCCGAAGGCAATTGCTTGGGGAAGTGCAAGGCGTTGCAAGATGTCTAGGAGGATATCAACTGGGAGATCAGACCAACTGGGTTCTGTAAAAGGTCCTGCAACGCCTTGGAAGAAAGCAAATATGTTTAGTTCACGCCAAAATCCAAAGTTCAAAAAAAGATTCTGTCACATGAAGTACATGCATGGAAAACTAAATATAGATAAAATCTCAAAACGAATCCGTCTCCTCCTTTCCATCCATTGGATTAAGATCCAACGGTCCACATGCATGCCCTTCTATTCATCTTCTTCCTCGGACCATTCCCAGACCCGACCCAACGTCCACGACGGAAAAACAGTCGCCACCGTCTCTGTTCTCACCCGCGACCTCCGCCGCCCCCTCCACTGGGCCACTACCACCCCGGACGGCGGCACCGTCGTGCCTCGCCGCCCTCCGTCTACCAACCGCTGGCGCACATCTCCACCTGTCGGTGTCCGGATTAGCACCGGCACCAACTAGTGATTTGCGCTGAGGTCAGCTCCTCGATGGTCGGTGCTAGCTAAGGTGACACGGGGGTTTATCATGGTTCCGGCCACGTGGCCGTACGTCCAGCAGGTGTGCTTCCGCACTCGTATTAGCTTGCACTGGTGGTGCCTGTAGAGGGGGGCTACAAGCACGGTGGGAGAGGAGGAAATTCCCCCAAGTCCCGACTAAGCGATTGAGGCAGGTGCCAATATCTAGAACAAGGTGGCGCGTTGTGCGTGGTGAGTGTGTTGCGTTGTTGTCCCCTCGCGCAGGGGGCTCTGCCTCTCCCTTTTATAGGCCAAGGGAGGGCAGTTACAGGATGCTGCACAGCAGCCGATACAGTGGTTATGGACTAATAAGCATGGCGTCGGCGGTCTTGTCCTGTGCGTCATGGTTCCTGGCGCGAGTTGGTGGCGTCCTCCGGCTTCCGCGGGCGCCGTGGCGGTCGTCGTGACCTATCCTGCTTTGACTTCGAGGCGCGGCCCCGTTGGATCGAGGGCCTATCCGCCGGAGGAAGGGCCGGAGTTGGTGACGCGGGACGGCGGTGCGTCATCGGTGTGTCCGCACAGTGTCGTGTGTGCCGTCGCACAGCGGTGGGGATGGTGGCACAGTGCTGGTGATGGCCGCACAGCCCCCGGGTCAGTTACACAGCGCCCGGGATGGCCAGGCGGCGTCGAAGTTGGTGGAGGGGACGCGGCGCACGCCGCTCGTACGGCGGTGCCGGTCAGTGTGCGCGCCTGCTCGCCGTCCGTACACCTTTCGAGGGTGCCCCCATGCCCTTTCGAGGGCCTTGATGGCGGGAGCGCCCATGCCACACAGGGGCCGGCGTGGCGGTATCCCATCGGAACAGGGCTCCACAGCACCGGGGATGGTTCCACAGTGCCCGGGATGGTGGCACATGGGTGGGGATGGCCGCACAGCGCTGGAGGTGACGGAAGGAACGTGCTCTGCCTACCCTGCGCCACGGCACCGTCATGGGCGTGCGTCAGGGCGGCGGCCGTACGCCCCTCGAGGGTGTTGCCATCCCTTTTCGAGGGGTATGGCGGGGAGGAAGGACAGGAGCGGGTGGCACAGTGTTGAGGAATGACGCTGGCCACTCCGCACAGCACCCGCATAGCGTCGGGGATGGCCGCACAGTGGCGGTATGCGAGCACAGCGCTGGGGCCTGATTCCCAGGCGGCGTCTGGGGATCGGCGTGGCGAGGATTCACCCTTTGACCCAGGCGCCCGCGGCGGGCCACGGTATTTAATGCTCCGGTCGGGGGAGTAGGTGAGGTCCGTGAGTCGAGGGGAACCCTCGAGCGAGGCGGAGACCCGCTCGAGGGGTCGGAACCCTCGTGCGAGGCGGAGACCCGCTCGAGGGGTCGGAACCCTCGTGCGAGGCGGAGACCCGCTCGAGGGGTCGGAATCCTCGAGCGAGGCGGAGGTTTGCGTGTGGAGTCCGTTCCCCCGAGTGAGGCGGCCGAGTGGGCCTCCCAGGCCGCTGCTGGGCCGTGGTGGGCTGCGGGCCCGTGCTGTCCTGTACCTAAGGACAAAGGGTCCTTAGGTGGTTTTGCGTTTAACGAGGGTGATTATCCCCTTAGTTAGGGGACCCCTAATGACCGTCCCCGACAGTAGCCCCCGAGCCTTTGCTGGAACGGGGACCGTTCCGGCGAAGGGTTCCGATCTCGGGTGCTATGTGCGAGTCTCATCCCGTCCGATCGTTCGCGCTTTTCCTACGGGGGCGCGCTAGCGCACCCGCGGGTGTAAGCCCCCGAAGCCCTGCAGGAGTGCGCGCACTCGTGGAGGGGTTAAATACGTGGTGCAACGTGGCTTGTCTTGCGTTTGTTTCAGCCGGCCTCGGCGATATTTCAGCCGGCATCGGCGATCTACGCAGGGGGGAGGCATCGCGCTGACCCAGGACGTTCGGGTGGGCCGGCCGTTTTTTTCGGGGTGCGACCTTGGGCGAATTGGTGCGGCGACCGTTGGGGTGGTCATGGTGCGAGGAGCCCCCGAGCCCTGGCCCAATCAGGGGCGATCGGATGAAGACTATCGACTTTATTACGACCCTCGTTGCCCTTTCGCAGGGTAGAGGGGTGAGGCAAGCCGTGCTACCCTCGAGCGGGCAGCGAGCACGGTTGCCTCAGCGAGCTGTTAACGGATAGTTCAAGTGGGCGTCCGTGCCCCGTTCGATAGGGGTCGGCTCGTGGTCCGGAGACACGCCCATGTGAGCACTCGCAGGGGTTTGTCAAGCAGGGCTCGGTCCCGTTCGATGGGGGCCGAGGGCGCGGAAGCACTCCCTCGATGGGATCCCTTAATTGGCTGCCCCTGTCCTGGCCTTGAACACGATATGTAGGGTGCCCCCGAACTTCGCATTCGGGGACAGGCTTGATTGCGCGCGCCCCGATCGTTCCTGACTCTGTCAATCTGAGGTGCCTGTTCGAACCCGTCGGGGGGTCAGGCTCCGTACCTCTGATTAGTAGGGCTTTTGCGGGGTGCACCGGGTGCTCCCATCTTGGTGGATCTGTGGCGCTCACTGATCTATTATCGAGTCGAGCTTCGAACCACTGATCAGTAAATCCCCAGTTCGAGGGGCATCTGCGGCGCCCATCGTACCCTCAGCAGGCTGGGCCTCGAGCCGCTGATCAGTAAATCCCCAGTTCGAGGGGTATCTGCGGCACCCATCGTACCCTCAGCGGGCTGGGCCTCGAGCCGCTGATCAGTAAATCCCTAGTTCGAGGGGTATCTGCGGCGCCCATCGTACCCTCAGCGGGCTGGGCCTCGAGCCGCTGATCAGTAGAGCTATACGGGCCTGAGCCCCCGGGATCCTCAAGTTCGTTCTTCGAGGGCATATCGACAGGCCGTGGACGTGCGGCCACAACCTGCTTTGGATCGGGGCGTCAATCGTGTCCCATCGAGGGGTCGGCCCTCGAGTTCTCGGCTCGAGTTTCACAGAGGGCCATCCTTACGCGAGAAGGACCCCCTGTCGTTCTCAGGCTGTCGATGTGGCACGGGTCGTGCGGAGTGGGCGCTCCTTTTTATGCGGCGCGACGTGGGTGACGTGTGAGGGAGACGGGGCGCTGTGTCCCTTGGGTTACCGTACGATAATCATGGCGCGTGCGCGTGCGCGGCCGTTTCGGTGCGGCGGGGCCCGGTCGTCAGCGACGTGGGGTGCCGGCCGCATTAACTGCCGCCGCACGCCGCGCTTCCGGGGACTCTGCCCCTTCCGATTCTATAAATGCAGGGGGCGCAGGAGGGGAACTCCTTACCTCTGCCATTCGCATCCATTCCCCGCGCTTCGTCCTCCTCAGCGCTTCGCGTTTCGCCACTCCGGATCTGCCCGCGCCCTTCTGTTCTCACAGCCGCCCGCACTCCTCTGCCTTCCCTGCCATGTCTTCGGTTCGAGTGTTGGACGCGTTCCCGTGGCCCCGGTCAACGGCGGATCGGCGGTCACTGGAGGGGCTGGTGCTCGGCGGTCAGCTGGCGCCGGCCGGCGACGGCCCGAACCCGGTGTGGGTGATCCCGCCGTCGTCGGACCAGGAACCGAACCCTCCGCCGGGTTACATCATCAGCTTCCTGCGGCTGCACGAGCGTGGCTTCAACACCCCTGCGAGCAAGTTCATGCGGGGGCTGTGCTACCACTACGGGGTGGAGCTCCACAACTTCGCCCCCAACGCCATCTCACAGGCGGCCTCCTTCGTCGCCGTCTGTGAGGGGTTCTTGGGAATCCCTACGCACTTAGACCTGTGGGTCCACCTCTTTCGCGGTGAGCTCCACACACTCACCACAGGAGAGAGGAAGACACGCCGAGCGGTCCGCGCCGGCGGCCTCACGCTCTCGGTGTGCGACTCCCGGAGGGAGTTGTACCTGCCGTGCACGATGACGTCGAACAACTCCGATTGGGAGAAGGGGTGGTTCTATCTTCGCAACAACGGCGCCGGCCTTCCGCCGTACATCGAGAGAGTGCTGAAGGAGAGGCTCGACTCGTGGACGTACGGGGTGTCACCCCCGGCGAGGCAGAGGAGGCTTGAGCCTCTCACCAATGCCATAAGCCAGTTGGCGAACGCCGGGCTGACGGTGGCGTCCGTCATCGCCAACTTCCATCACCGGCGGATCATTCCCCTCATGGAGAGGGAACTCCTCATCTTTGAGATGAGTGAGGCGGCCAACCCCGTGTCCTTAGCGCGTTCGCGGTTACTGGAGGAGCCGCTCGCCCGGGGGTACGCGGCCACACGGGCGAGGCGTGCAGTGAACCCCAAGGCAGTGCGGAACAGCGATGACGACCTGTGGTCGTTTGCGATGCTCCCCAATGCTGGCCAAGTGAGTACCGTCCCTTCACCTTTTTCTCTCTTTATCTCCGTGTTTGGCCTAATGGTGGCTGCTGGCGACAGGGGGTGGGCGTCAATGTCCGCACGTCGGATCCGCCGACGCCTCGGTCGCAGGCCGACAACCGCGCCAGGCAGCAGAGGGAGCAGGACCAGGCAGCTCGGGTGAAGGAGACGAGGATCAGGAGGCAGGAGCACCTCGATAGGTACAACGAGGATTACTTGTTGCGGGAGCAGCAGGGCCTCTCCCCTTCGCCGGAGCCAGTAAACTCGTCTTTGGACGGGGAGGAGAGCGAGGGGAGCGGACCACCTCCGATAGGTGGGAGCCCGTGCCGCCCCCGTCACCGGGGGTCGAGGGGGTCGTCGCGGAGCCGACCCCGGAGGCAGGCGCAGTGCCGCCTGTTCGAGAGTCACCACCGAGGATGTCGGCAGGCTCTGGGGAGGCGCCCCCAGAGCCCTCGAGGAAGCGCAAACGGGGTTTCTCCAACTTAAGGTGCGTTGTGTTCTACCCTCCGTGTTCTTGATATCATGATCCGGTCACCCACCTTTCTTCCCTCCTGTTGTTAGGACGTCGCCCGCTACCCCCAGCCTCGCGCCTGTTAAGGCGCTCAAGCTGGGGACGCCGCGAGTGACGAGGCCCCGCTCGGAGAGGACGCCACAGGTGGCGGCGGGCACAGCGGCGACGGGCGAGGCGTTGCGTGCCACGGCCGCGGCAGCGGGAGGAAGCTGCAGTGGAGGAAGCGACGGTGACCCGTGGTGCTCAGCAAGGGTGAGAGCGGGCTCGCACGGCGAGTCGGGGGATCGAGAGCCGCGGGGCGGCCGAGGCCCCTATTGATGGTGATTCCGCCCCCAGAGGGGATCGGGCGGGGGCAGTGGTCGAATCAGCCCCCGGGCCCGCGCCCGGGGTACTGGTGGTGCCCCCTGATGGCTGCGTGATGTCGTGGCAGCCGGCGTCCGACGCCGGGGCGTCGACGTCAGGCGTCGCGGTCCCGGGGCCTGGTGCCGACGTGCCACAGTGGGAGCAAATGCTCTGTCTCCCCGGGGTGCCGCGGAGTCTGCTGGAGGAGGCGAGGTCTGAGAGGGTGCTGTGGCAGGAGTTCTGTGCCAACGGTGCCTCTCTTTACGCCGCTCTAATTGAAGTGCTCCGGCTCCACGGGGGCAGGTCGCTCCAGATCTTTCAGGTAAGAATCTTCAGCTGACCGTCGCTCGCTCCCCTGCTTTCCTTGTTTGAGCGTTCCTCACTTAATTCCTTCCCCTGCATTCCCATTACTACCCGCAGGAGCTGCAGGGCCAGGCGGGCGAGAGATTCAATCACATCGCCGAGCTGAGCTCTGACCTCGACTGGTACCGGGCGCAGTACGAGTCCCTGGATGCCATGGTGGAGGCCCTACAGGAGGATAATGGTTGGCTGGAGTACAAACTCATGGGCGTGGAGGACGCCTACACCAACCAACGCACTTTGGTGGCGGAAAAGGCCAAGGAGGCCGAGGAGGTGAAGGCCGCGCTCCAGGAGAAGGAGGGGGCGCTGGCGACGGTGAGCAGCGAGCTGCAGAGGGCGCGCGACACCCTTGCCGAGGCGCAGGCCGCGCTGGCGCAGAAGGGGGCGGCCCTTGCCGAGGCACAAGCCCAACTCCTGCAGGACCGTACGACCCTCGAGGGGGCGTGGTCCTGGCAGACCCAGGCTGAGCAAAAGGCCCAGGAGGTCGAGAAGCTGGGTGCTGCTCTGCTGGAGAAGGTCGCGGCACTCGCTGGGGTGGAGGACCGATTCCAGCAGGAGCGCAGCGTGCGTGCGCAAGTGGAGACTCAGCTCCAGCAGGAGCGAGCCGCGCTCGAGGATGCTCGGACCGCCCTCCAGTGTGAACGCTCGGCACAGGAGGAGGCGCAGTCCCAGCTCCACCAGGAGCGCACCGCGCTGGCGGAGGCCAGGGCTACGCTCCAACTTCAAGAGGCGGAGATCGAGCAGCTCATCAGGGAGTTGGTCCAGGGGGCGTCGCCGTCGAGGCCCTGAGAACTTCCGGCGCGGAGAAGGATGCTTCGGTTCTGCAGCTGCAGCAGGAGGCCGAAGCCATGCATATGGATCTCAAAAAGGAGAGGAAGCAGGTTGAGGGTGAGTTGGAGCCCCCGAGCCCTTCGTTTGTTGATTAGGTTCGCCGAGATTCGCTCTCGACTCACCCCCTCCTTTTTTTTTCTCTCAGGTCTGCGGAAGGCCCTGGGGGAATCTGCGACGCAGGTGGGAGTGCTCCAGGTGGCCTACAACTCATCCTAGCAGGATTTGGGGCTTCTAGAGCAGACGGCCCTTGAGGCGTGCCAGAGCATTGACGAGGGCACCGGTTCGTCGGGGAGCTCGGTGGCGAGCTGCCTTCGGGCTCTGGGCGGTCGCGTCACCGAGCGCATGAAAGGCGCCCTCCACCTCGGCATCCAGAAGACCCTCGGTGTGGTGACGTCGCACTACGTTATCGACCTTGCGGCACTGGCCACGGGCTACGTCGTTGCGGACGACCTTGATGATGATGGGGCGCAGGACGTCGTGAACCGGCTCGACGCTGCTGCCGCGAACGCCACTGCGGACCTTGCTGACGCGTTTGAGGATCTCCCCCCGCGGGTCCCCTTGAGCCCTGAAAGTAGCCGGGCGCCGAGGCCCTTAGGTCGTAGTCAGGATTCAAGCCAGGTGGCTCTTGTAACAAAACATTCTACTTTGGAAGTTTGTAACTTAAGTATGACTTGTTTTATTTATGTCGTTGTGTCCTTTCCCGTCGCCTAGGCAAATTTCAGCTGGGATCGATCATTTTCGCGAGCAGCTTGAAGGTAAAGTGGTGAGGAGGAGAGGCCGTATCTTGCTGGAGGCGTGGGCCGTCCCTAGCTCACCCGTCTTTACCTTTTAGCTGCTCGCGCCCTGCTTCTTTCTGTCTAAGCTCCCGGGTCATGACATACTTAGTACTTTTGGAAAAAAGGTTTTTGCGAACAAATGGGACCGTTTAGGGGGGGTGCCCCCTGTAGTAGCCCCCGAGGGGGACTTGGCTTTCGGGGGAAAGCCGAGTCTCCCTTGTCTTTATTCACAACCTTAACGTATATACAACCGACTGGGGCGCCGGATATGCACAAGTCGACTTGGAATTTTTAAGGGTAAAAGCGACGTAGCTATTGGATGTTCCAAGCATTGGTGAAGACTTCGCCTTTCTCATTTGCAAGCTTGTACGTGCCGGGCTTGAGGACCTCGACAACGATGTATGGCCCTTCCCACGGCGGCGTAAGCTTGTGGCGTCCTTCGTTCTTCTGTTGGAGTCGAAGCACTAGATCTCCCTTGCTGAAGTCTCGGGGTCAGACCTTGCTCGCTTGGTAGCGCCGGAAGGATTGCTGGTACTTCTCAGAGTGTAGGACTGCCGCGTTTCGGGCCTCGTCGATGCAGTCCAGCGCGTCTTCGCGATCTTGCTGGTTCTGTCCCTCTTGGTATGCCCTGACCCTCGGAGATCCGTAGTCCAAGTCCGTGGGGAGCACGGCTTCCGCGCCGTAGACCAGGAAGAACGGAGTGAGACCCGTGGCCCTGCTTGGGGTATTCCTGAGGCTCCAGACAACTGACGGCAACTCCTGAATCCATTTCTGGCCAAATTGGTTGTGCTTGTTGAAGATTCTTGGCTTCAAGCCTTGTAAAATCATGCCGTTGGCACGCTCTACTTGGCCATTAGTCTGTGGGTGTGCCACAGCAGACCAATCCACGCGGATGTGGTAGCTGTCGCAGAACTCCAAGAATTTCTTACCGGTGAATTGAGTGCCATTGTCCGTTATGATGGAGTTGGGTACCCCGAAGCGGTGCACGATGTCCGTGAAGAAAAGTACCGCTTGCTCGGACCTGAGGCTGCAGATGGGGCGGACCTCGATCCACTTCGAGAATTTATCGATGGCTTTGAGTATGTGGGTGAAGCCACCGGGCGCCTTTCGCAAGGGCCCGACCATATCTAGCCCCCACACAGCGAAGGGACATGTGATGGGGATGGTTTGTAGGGCGTGCGCTGGGACGTGAGTCTTCCGCGTGTAGTACTGACACCCTTCGCAGGTGCGCACCACCTCGTTGGCGTCGGCGACCGCCGTCGACCAGTAGAAGCGCTGGCGGAACGCCTTTCCGACGAGGGTACGCGGAGCGGCATGGTGACCGCATTCGCCCGCGTGAACGTCCTGGATCAGCTCCCGCCCTTCAGGGATGGAAATGCAATGCTGCATGATCCCCGAGGCGCTGCGCTTGTACAGCTCGCCGTTGATGACTACAAAGGACTTGGCCTTCCTAGCAACACGCCTTGCCTCGGTTCATTCTGGGCGAAGTTCCCCTCGATCCAGCCAGGCGAGGTACTCGTCGCGCCAGTCCCGCGGAGGGGGCGGGAGGTTGTCAATCTCCATCGCCTCAGCCTCGTCTGTCTGGGACCCCTCGAGGCCCGAGGCCTTGAGTTCCCCATTCGTGGGGTCCTCGTCCATGGGGTCGGTGCCTATGTGCCTCGAGGGGTCAGCCCCCGGGGCGTCTCCGGAAGCAGCGGCGGGTTTGTCGAGGTTGACGGAGGGCTTGGCGAGGTCGCGGGCGAAAATATTCGGGGGAACGGTGATTCGCCCCGAAGCGATTTTGGCCAGCTCGTCCGCCCCCTCGTTGTACTTGCGCGCGATGTGGTTGAGCTCGAATCCGAAGAACTTATCCTCGAGCTTGCGTACCTCAGCGCAGTATGCCTCCATCTTCTCATCATGGCAGCTCACGTTCTTCATCACTTGGTCGATGACCAGCTGAGAATCTCCCCGAATGTCAAGGCACTTGATGCTGAGCTCTTTGGCGATGCGGAGGCCGCCTAAGAGGGCCTCATACTCCGCCATATTGTTCAACGTGGGGAAGTGCAAACACACCAAATATCGCATGTGCTCCCCAAGGGGTGAAACGAAGAGCAGGCCCACGCCCGCGCCCGTTTTCATGACTGATCCATCGAAGTACATGGTCCAGCATTCGGCTTGAATCTGAGGGATTGGCAGTTGAATGTCGGTCCACTCGGCCACGAAGTCCGCCAAGACCTATGACTTGATCGCCTTTCATGACGCGTAAGTGAGCACCTCACCCATGAGCTCCACGGACCACTTAGCTATCCTACCCGAGATGTCCCGGTTGTGGACGATCTCCCCCAAGGGGAAGGAGGACACCACGGTGACAGAATGGGCCTCGAAGTAGTGCCGCTGCTTGCGCCGTGCGAGCACCACCGCGTAGAGCAGCTTCTGGATCTGGGGGTATCGTGTCTTGGTGTCCGACAACACCTCGCTGATGTAATAGACCGGCCTCTGGACCGGCAGGGCATGGCCTTCCTCCATTCTTTCTACCACGATGACCGCATTGACCACTTGGGTCGTGGCGGCGACGTAGAGGTATAGAGGCTTGCCTTCCTGAGGTGGGGTCAGTATCGGAGCGTGGGTTAGCACCGCCTTTAGCTTGTTGAGGGCCTCCTAGGCCTCGGCGGTCCAGGAGAAACGCTCGCTCTTCCGAAGAAGTCGGTACAGGGGTAAGCCCTTCTCACCGAGGCGTGAGATGAAACGACTCAGGGCTGCAAGGCAGCCCAGGACCCTTTGTACTCCCTTCAAGTCGCGTATCAGCCCCATCCGTTCGAGGGCCGATACCTTCTCTGGGTTGGGCTCTATGCCTCGCTAGGAGACGATGTAACCCAAAAGCATGCCGCGCGGCACCCTGAAGACGCATTTTTCGGGATTTAACTTAACCCCGTTTGCCCGAAGGCACTCGAATGCAATGCGTAAGTCATTCACTAGGTCGCCCGCCTTCCTGGATTTAACTACGATGTCGTCGACGTATGCCTCAACAGTCCGCCAGATGTGATCTCCGAAAACGAGGAGCATACATCGCTGGTATGTCGCCTCGGCGTTTCAGAGACCAAACGAAATTGTCACATAGCAGAACATCCCAAACGGTGTGATGAAGGAGGTGGTGAGCTGGTCGGACTCTTTCACCTTAATCTGGTGGTAACCGGAGTACGCATCAAGGAAACATATCAACTCACACCCCGCGGTGGAGTCGACTATTTGATCGATCCGTGGCAAAGGAAAAGGAACTTTAGGACATGCTTTATTCAAACCGGTATAGTCAATGCACATCCGCCACTTCCCATTCTTTTTCTTAACTAGTACAGGATTAGCTAGCCACACTAGATGAAACACTTCCTTGATGAACCCGGCCTCCAGAAGCTTTCGTAGCTCCTCTCCGATCGCCCAGCGCTTCTCCTCGTCAAATCGTCGCAGACGCTGAGAGGCCGGCTTGGAGTTGGGCAGGATATCAAGTGAGTGCTCGGCGACTTCCCTCGGAATGCCCGGCATGTCCGCGGGACTCCACGCAAAGATGTCGGCGTTGGCACGGAGAAAGTCGACAAGCACCACTTCCTATTTCGGGTCGAGGGAGGAGCTGACCCTCATCGTCTTGTCCTCGGGGGTGCTGGGGTCGAGGGGCACGGCCTTGGTGTGCTCCGCAGCCTCGAAGCTTCCGGCGTGCTTGTTAGGGGAGCCAAGGGCCTCGTTGGCCAGCTTCTCCAGGTTCGCCACGAGGGCCTCGTCGAGCGCGAGCGCCTCAGTGTGCTCAACGCATTCGACGTCACATTTGAACGTGTGTTCGAATGAAGGTCCCACCATGATGATCCCTTTGGGCCCCGGCATCTTGAGCTTCAAGTACGTGTAGTTCGAGATCGCCACGAACTTGGCGTAGCAGGGCCGTCCAAGGATGGCATGGTACGCTCCCCGAAACCCCACCACCTCGAAGGTGAGGACCTCCTTGCGGAAGTTGCTCGGAGTGCCGAAGCAGACGGGCAGGTCGATCTGCCCGAGCGGCTGGACTCGCTTGCCCGGTGCAACGCCGTGAAACGGCGACTTGCTGGGCCGCAACTTGTCCAGGCCGATGCCCATGAGCTCCAAGGTGGAGGAGTACATGACGTTGAGGCTGCTGCCTCCATCCATCAACACCTTGCAAAATCGCGTGTTGCCGATGATGGGGTCGACAACAAGCGGATACTGCCCCGGATTGGGGATGTGGTCCGGGTGATCTTCTCGGCTGAAGGAGATCGTCTCCTCCGACCAGTCGAGGTACGACGGTACGGCCGGGTGAACGGAGTAGACCTCTCGACGTTCACGCCTGCGCTGCTGCGACGTCATATCGACGGTGGGCCCCCCGAAGATGAAGAACACGTTCTCCACCTCTGGGAAACCATCCTTGCCCCCGTCGCCCGCGTCCTTCTTGGCATTGTCCTCCTTCGTGGAGACGCGGCTGTAGTACTTCTTGAGCATGTCGCGCTGCTCGAGGGTGTGAGCGACAGGGGTCTTGTGGTACGGGCAGGGCTTCTTCAACATGTCGTCGAACACTCCGCCTCGAGGGGGACCTCGAGCTCCCCTGTTGGCGGCGTTGACCGCGTTGACCTCCTCGGGGCCCTCGTCTTGTTCCATGGGCTTCTTGCCCAGGTTCTTCTTGCCCTTCTTGCCCTGCTTCTGCTTCTTCGAGGGCTCTTTGGGCTTGCTGCCCTCCGTGGGCGCCTCCTCGGCCCGCTTGCCCTTCTTGCCGTCGAAGATCGCCCCGACCGCTTCCTCGTCGGAAGCGTAGCTGGTGGCGATGTCGAACAGCTCATTGACGCTGGTGGGAGGGTTCTGCCCCAACTCGCGCACGAGGTCCCGGCAAGTCGTGCCCTCCAAGAAGGCATGCACGACCTCAGACTCACCGATGCTTGGAAGCTCGGTGCAGCGCTTGGAGAAGCGGCGGATGAAGTCCCTCAAGGACTCGCCGGCCTTCTGGGAGCACCCTCAAAGGTCCCAAGAATTCCTGGGGTGCACGTATGTGCCCTGGAAGTTGCCCACGAATGTCCTGACTAGGTTGTCCTAGCCGTGGATCTGGTTCGTGGGCAAGTGCTCGAGCCATGTCCGCGCGGAGTCTGCCAGGTGCAGCGGCAAGTTGCGGATGATCATGGCGTCGTCGGTGGCGCCGCCCAGCTTACATGCCAGGCGGTAGTCGTTGAGCCACACCCGGGGGTCCGTCTCCCCCGAGTACTTGTTCACGGTCGTTGGCTGGCGGAAGCGCGAGGGAATCGAGGCCGTGCGGATCGCTCGGCCGAACACACGTGTGCCCGGCGGCTCCGGCAACGGGCTCTTGTCCTCTCGGCTGTCGTATCACCCGCCACTCCGTGGGTGGTAACCATGTGACGGTGTAGCGTCCTGCCTCTTCTTGTTCAGGATGTTGCGGGCGTCGCCGTCGTTGAGCGCGCCGCGCGTATCCCGAATCCGATCCTTGGCAGGGGTCCTCTGGTTGCCTTCGTGGACGGTTGGCGCCCGGTGCGGAGTGTGGACCGATGCCTCCTGGTCCCGTCCGCCCCCATCAGCCCTCGTGGCAGACTGATGGCGCATGCGGGACGCGGAGCTCTCGGCTTGCTGCACCGCTGCCTGCTCGATGAGGGCCTGCGCCTCGCGGCGCAGGTTGCGTCCCTCGGGCGTCGATGGCTCGGGCATGGCCCGAATCAAAGTCGCCGCAGCCACGAGCTTCTGGCTGGCCCTTGCCAGGTTTGGCATCTCGTCCACGTCGGCATCGGCGTTGATGCGCTCGCGGGCCACGCGACCTGCAGCGCGCGCCCCCTGGGTCGAGGGGCCGGCCCTGCCCCTCTCGAGCGTGGCCTTTAGCTGTCGCAGCTGCTCGCGCTTTGCGTTCAGCTTGGCCTCCAGCTCACGGAGCTGGGCTATTTGCGCGGCACGTGCGGCATCGTACGGCGGTGGCGTCACCCCCATCGGCGGGGTAACTGCCACATTGTTGCGGACCGCAGCGTCGCCTGCTCCGTCTACCTCACCTTCGCCCTCACCGATGACGATGATGAAGCATTCACGGGTGGGATCGTAATCCCCCTCGCTGGAGTCGTCGGAGCAGGTGAGGCAGTAAGTCGCTGCAGACTGGAACCGCCTAAAAGCGTCGGAGTCCTGCAGCCCGGAGTAGTCCCACTCTGGCGCCCCACGCCCGTACCCGTACTCCTCGCCGTCGGTGTCACGGTAGGAGTCGTCAGGCGTGGTGGCGATGAGATTCCGGATGGACCAGAAGTGACGGTCCGGAAGGCCCTCGTAGGCATCCAAGTCAGTGCCAACCGAGGAAGAATACGCCACGGTGGCTCCGCGCATCCCATGGGGGAATTGCGGCTGCGCAGCCACGGTCCCCTCCGTGGGGTGTGTTGTAGGGTTCGCAGGTGGAGGTGTGTCTCCTCGCTCTGCCCCGACGGGCGGGAGCTCGCCGGCTTCGACCCCGTGGGGGGAGCCAGCGTCCGCCGCTTGGCGCCGCGCCGTGCGCGCTCGTCGTGAGCGCTTCCCCGAATGCTTGCGGCGTCAGGGTGGTGGTGGGAATACTGTTGGCATCAGAGCAGCCGATGTCCCGGGCGGCGCTGCCTTGAGCGCTTCCCGATTGAGGATGCGCATGTGGTAGCCGTTGCCAGTCGCCTGGTAGTGGATGCTCCCGAACTAGATTTCGAATCCGGCCGGGAGCGTGTCAGACTCACCCCAGGCAGGCCTCTCCGACATCTGCTCGGTGACGATCACCATCGAGAAAGCGGGTCGGATGACCACAACGCGACCCCTACCTGGCGCGCCAACTGTCGGTGTCCGGATTAGCACCGGCACCAACTAGTGATTTGCGCTGAGGTCAGGTCCTTGATGGTCGGTGCTAGCTAAGGTGACACGGGGGTTTATCCTGGTTCCGGCCACGCGGCCGTACGTCCAGCAGGTGTGCTTCCGCACTCGCATTAGCTTGCACCGGTGGTGCCTGTAGAGGGGGGCTACAAGCACGGTGGGAGAGGAGGAAATTCCCCCAAGTCCCGACTAAGCGATTGAGGCAGGTACCAATATCTAGAACAAGGTGGCGCGTTGTGCGCGGTGAGTAGGTTGCATTGTTGTCCCCTCGCGCAGGGGGCTCTGCCTCTCCCTTTTATAGGCCAAGGGAGGGCAGTTACAGGATGCTGCACAGCAGCCGATACAGTGGTTATGTACTAATAAGCATGGCGTCGGCGGTCTTGTCCTGCGCGTCATGGTTCCTGGCGCGAGTTGGTGGCGTCCTCCGGCTTCCGCGGGCGTCGTGGTGGTCGTCGTGACCTATCCTGCTTTGATTTCGAGGGGCGGCCCCGTTGGATCGAGGGCCTATCCGCCGGAGGAAGGGCTGGAGTTGGTGGCACGGGACGGCGGTGCGTCATCGGCGTGTCCGCACAGTGTCGTGTGTGCCGTCGCACAGCGGTGGGTATGGCGGCACAGTGCTGGTGATGGCCGCACAGCCCCCGGGTCAGTTGCACAGCACCCGGGATGGCCAGGCGGCGCCGAAGTTGGTGGAGGGGACGCGACGCACGCCGCTCGTACGGCGGTGCCGGTCAGTGTGCGTGACTGCTCGCCGTCCGTACACCTTTCGAGGGTGCCCCCATGCCCTTTCGAGGGCCTTGATGGCGGGAGCGCCCATGCCACACAGGGGCCCGCGTGGCAGTGTCCCATCGGAACAGGGCTCCACAGCACCGGGGATGGTTCCACAGTGCCCGGGATGGTGGCACAGGGCTGGGGAAGGCCGCACAGCGCTGGAGGTGACGGAGGGAACGTGCTCTGCCTACCCTGCGCCACGGCACCGTCATGGGCGTGCGTCAGGTCGGCGGCCGTACGCCCCTCGAGGGTGTTGCCATCCCTTTTCGAGGGGTATGGCAGGGAGGAAGGACAGGAGCGGGTGACACAGTGTTGAGGAATGACGCCGGCCACTCCGCACAGCACCCGCACAGCGTCGGGGATGGCCGCACAGTGGCGGTATGTGAGCACAGCGCCGGGGCCTGATTTCCAGGCGGCGTCAGGGGATCGGCGTGGCGAGGATTCGCCCTTTGACCCAGGCGCCCGCGGCGGGCCACGGTATTTAATGCTCCGGTCGGGGGAGTAGGTGAGGTCCGTGAGTCGAGAGGAACCCTCGAGCGAGGCGGAGACCCGCTCGAGGGGTCGGAACCCTCGAGCGAGGCGGAGGTCCGCGTGTGGAGTCCGTTCCCCCGAGTGAGGCGGCCGAGTGGGCCTCCCAGGCCGCTGCTGGGCCATGGTGGGCTGCGGGCCCGCGCTGTCCTGTACCTAAGGACAAAAGGTCCTTAGGCGGTTTTGCGTTTAACGAGGGTGATTATCCCCTTTGTTAGGGGACCCCTAATGACCGTCGCCGACACCACCCTCTCCTAACCTCTCTGATGTCAGTCCCCCGCCCCGGGACCTGGCCCGACCGCCGGCAACCCCACCACCCCGGCCGGTGGCTCTCCGCCGCCTTCCCACCCCCGAACCTTCTTCTCTAACTCCGGTGGTCATGGAGATGGAGCCCCAAGCACTGAAAACCCAGGAACACTATCGCCGTCGGCCTCTACCACCACCCCGGCTGGCAGCGACCTCGCCGTCGGCCACTCCCCCCACCTCCCGCCCAACGCCGAACCCCCAACCCCAACCCAGGACTGATCGATTGATAGATAATCCATATTTCAACCGGTTGACAAGGGGCAAATCTCAAAACTAATTGTACAGTTTGTTTATAATTCGCGAGACAATTAGTCAATGGTTGGACAATAATTACCAAATACAAACGAAAGTGCTACAGTGCATTTCAGCACTTCAAACTTTAGATCTAAACACAGCTGTGGGTTTGAAGTGTCCGAATATATTAGAAAATCGGACCCTTAATCTTCTGGAAATTGATCTGGGTCATGCAAACTGATGATATGGATGAGTAAACGACGATAATAAGAAAAGAACAGTATTTTTTTAAAAAAAAAACGACGATAAATAAAGCATTGATTTTGAAAGGATCGACAAATCTGATTTAATCTACCTATCCTCTGTGCTTTGATATGCAAGGGTTGTCAGACTTACCGAAGGCAGCGTTGAGAAACTCATTGCTGGGGGAGGAATCGGGTCCAGGATGCGAATCTGGAGTGGTTCCTCCCATACTGCTCAGTGGAAGAAATCAAGAGATTACCGGAGCGAACAACAGGAGCAAAAATAAAGAGTCAAAATTTCAGCCAAAATTTCCGTCAATTTTTCGTCTGGCCTCTCTCCATATACCATGTAGATAGTACGGCACAAGAGAAGGAAAGAAGAGTAAATTGCAGTCATCATACATCAACTTGTCAGGTGGGTGCAGATTAGTCCAATAACTTGTAATATGATCAATCTACTACAGTAACTTGTCAGGTGGGTGTGGATTGGTCCGACAACTTATAAAAAGCTCAATCTAATACGATAACTTGATAGGTGGGTGCAAACTGATCCAAAATTTATAAAATATTTAACTAAGTGTCCAAAACCATGCATTTACAGTCCAAATATCATCACAAATAGTATATTTTATAATATGAGACTAAAAGTATTCACTTTGAACAAGTTATTTTGCATTATTTTACAATTGATTCTCGTGTAGTGATAGTAACATATTCGGTCGGGACTAGAACCTTCTGTGTTTAGAACATTATGCCTTTGTTAACTATTTTTTATACAAAGATTAATTTTGAATAGAATTATTTTTAATTTCATATTCGACATTGATTTCAAGTTTGATTATATGTATCTTCAGCTCAAAAAATTCAATATAGTAATACATACCAACATATAATACATTTTAGAAGTTTGACATAAATATTTTTAAAGGCTCATGTACAATTTTGAAACAAAAAATGAGCTAAAATACAAAAATAGACATGTTTCTCTAAAGTTTTAGAAGAAAAATGAGCTAAAATGAGGATTTACATGTTTTTGGGCCTTTTTGCACCAAACTAACTAGTTATTGTATTAAATTGAGCACTTTACAACTTCTTGGACCAATTTACACCCACTTGACAAGTTATTATAGTAAATTGAGTATATTACAAGTTGTTGGATCAATCTGCACTCATTTGACAAGTTGTTGTATGGTGAGTGCAATTTACTCAGGAAAGAATAAATCGGAACGAACAAAGATCCAAATCAAATAGAAAAGCTCCTCTAAATCGACACGGAGGCCCCCTCAATACTCAGATCTACCGTATCAGAAACATGACTACATGAGGAGACATGTATCACGGTCTATAAATAGAATGCAATACAAGCAGCCATAAATCCTCCCTAGTTTTTTATTTTTTTAATGTGTCCACCTTACTAAAGCACGAACATGAATTCCAAATTGGATCTAATAAGAATTCCAATTTCAAATTGACTAAAAAAGAACTTCACAGCGCTACAAACCGTTTACTCATCCAGAAAAGAAGGAATCGGCCAAAGATCCTAATCCAGTAAAAAAAAAACTCTAATTGAAATCCAGAGACCAGACCCAGCAACGAAACAAACAAAATCTGGATTTCACATCGAGTCTAAAACAAAGTCACGTAGCAAATTGATCAAAGTCACATACCACCAAATAGAGTCAACCACAAAATCGACCGATCAGTATGTTCTCGCGTGCGGCTGAGTGGAGTCCGCGCGGTGGAGCAGAGGTAGGTGGCCAGGGCCGACGAGGCGGTGTGGTGACCGGCTGCGGCGAGACGACGGCGTCGCGAGCTTGGCGAGGGAGATCCCGATAGCCGCGGCCTGCAGCTGCCACGGTCACAGGTGTTCGGCGTGGTGGTGTACAAGCTGTCCACGTGCCACTGGAAGAAACAAACCACCTCTCGCCACGCCGTCCCTGGTTTCCGCCGGAAATCAGGAAGACCACGCGATCGCACCCGCCGCACGGCTCTCTCTCCGTCCGTGTGCCCACGGCGCGAGCCGAGCGCCTGACGAAATTCGGGTCGTAAATCTTATGGTCCGTGCGGGGTGTGCGGAGTTCGTTCAGCGGTTTAATTGTCTTGGGCGGCCCCGTTCGCCGTGTCTTCCGGGTGGGACCCACCTGTCATGTCCTCTCTCTACCTCTCTCACTTCCCCGACGCGCGTGCCTCCCGTTCGCGTCTCCTGCTCGACACCGCCGCCGTGTCGCTACGCCGACTCCTACCGTCACCCCGTCACCCTATCCCGCAGCACCGCTGCCGCCCGCTCTCCTGGCACGCCTCTCTGCTCCGCCGCGCTGGAGAGCCGTTCCTCGCCGGCCAAGCCCCTCTGATCTTGCCGGATAAGGGCGCAAGGACACCGGGCACGGCTGTCGGCGAGGCGGCGGGAGCAAGTCCAGCTCCAGGACGTTGTCTCCTGCGGCACGCTGACAGCGTGGAGTCCCTCCTGAACACCAGGGTGCTCAGCACGTTCACGTGCGCGCTCCGGTGCATCGAGTTCCTCGGCTTCGAGGTTACGCCAGTGCTCGACCTCCGCGTCGTCCCGACGAGCACCAACTGCACCATCGAGATGTTGTCCTGCAGGGTACATGCGCACGATCACCGTCTGATCCACCGATTTGGTCTCGCTATGCAAAACCTCTCCGACTCATGCTCTTCCTTTCCTCATGTGTTTGCAGTTTGAGGGTTCAGAATCTATTGAGCTGCAGAATGAACACATCGCAGGTAAAGTTCAGACCCTGCTTGCCCAACGGTTCTTCATAGATTCCTTTGCGATTTGCAAACATCTCATGCATCTGTGAAACAATGCCATCGGTTAGCAATCCTGTGAAATGTATGATGTGTTGTTCCTAAATCTACTGAATTTTGGCAGCATTTATGAGTAACCATATAACTTGGAGAGATAATGACAAGGAGCCCTCCTTAGACATCGATGTCAAATTGGAGAGATGCTTAGACAGCGATGTCAATTTGGAGGTCTCTCTGGAGGTGAGCTTACTGCACTCAGAATTTCAGCACTAAATTGTGTAGCATATAACACCTATGTTCTTTTATCAACTTCAGAGAATGGTAAAAGCTCATCTCTGTTGATTATGAAGTTATGATTGTGAGGTCTACACTAAGCCACTCAGCTTGTTTCCATTGTCAGCAGTGGAGAAGCCAGGCAACCTATATGTAGACGTTTGCTACATTCTTCTGATTCTTGAAAGTTCACAAAGAACAAAATCTGAAAGCGAACACCAGTTCCCACCTGAATCATATCTTACTAAAAACTATCTCTGAAAGATCCTGTCCAGATGTTTTACACATCTCATATTATGCGGGCTAATGTTACTGCAAGGAGATCGATTTTTAGTCGTCACAGGTGGTCCTTTGATTTGACATTTGCACTGAATTTTCATTGCCTGTTGATGCATGGCCTGTTGGACAGGCTTGTTCCCACGCTGGGAGAGCAGCTGCTGAGAGACTACCATTCCTGGGTTCAGCAGCAGCCTGAAGCTTCTTCATGATCATGAAGTAGAGGGAGACCGCTCACAATCCTCCAATGCCTTGAGCTCTGGAAACCTCATAGACCCTCCGCCACCGGACCATACATCGTAATGATTAAAAACAATATATTCTTAATTTACAAAGAACATGCATGTATCGATGCACAATATTTTTTCTAAAAAAATAGAATCTATTTAGTTTCAAAATTGAAGAATCATTTTGTTGCTTAAAAAGAATATGATATTTATGAGGAATCCAATACATGCTACAGTACAAGAATTACACAGGAAATATCGGATGTTGACTAGCATCGGTGTAGGCTGGTTGTATGCTAGCTATACTGAAATGGATCCAATTGTACCAACATGTGTGCTATGTTTATACAATAACAGTGTTTACTAAGTCAAACTATACATGAGATGTGTTCGCTTTGTATGGTAAAATATGGTTACATTTGCATTTTTTCTCTAGCAAACTCTCCTGCTTCAAATAAAATGGTACAAATTTAATGAGTATTGTAATTAAACCTTTTTTTTTTGCTTTCTAGCAAATGTGTAGCCATCCAAAATTTAGTGCTAGAAAAAATTTCATGAGTTTTTAAAACACAATTGATATTTACCGTGGCAACGCACGGGTATTTTGCTAGTATATATAACTTAATTTGCGACGTGACTGACGATTGCACGAACGCGCGTAGTACGTGCCTAAACCGGCGCGGCAGCACGACGTCAAACGCCGGCCGCACGCAATCGTCCGCCTAATGCGACCGTTTGATCGATAGCCCGTCGTTGGCCTGTGAGGTGTGCGGTGCCCATCAAGCTCCTCATCAAGGGCGTCCTACTCCTGGACGTATTATATACAATAGCGCGCAGGGGCGTCTCTAAGCCCGTGCAAGCTATGCGACGGAACAGGGCCCTCAAATTTCAAAGGCCTCCAAAATATACTATAGACCTTAGGTATAATAACTATGTGGGCTATTTTTTTTCATTACTTAGAAGTCCTAACTGCTCACGGTTGGCCCAATTTACTTTATTTTTTTTTTTTGAAACTGCTAGCAAGCTTTATTGAATCACAAAAATGGATACATCGTTTACAAGATGTTGCAAAATGAAAGTGGGAGGATCGTCCACCCAAACCTGAGAGTTCTTCTGAAGTAAAACTTGCCTAGCTAGCTCGTGAGCTACTGTATTACAGGATCTGTTGCAATGGCTAATAGAAATCTTGCCAAACTCTTTCCATAGCAGGACAATCTCATCATATATAGCAACTGCTGCCGTAGCTGAGAATCCTCCGTCTTGCATCGTCTGCACCATTTCCATACAGTCGGATTGGATCTCAACATGGTTGCACCCAATTTACTTTAGATAGCCAGATCAATCGATGGAAGGTCTCCTTATTGGCATTTGAGTCCGTCCCGTACTCCCATCCGATCGATACTCCAATCAATTTCATTGATCTCTCGACATCCCTTTTTGTGGCCCTTGTGAGACGCCGCACCACTCCCAGTGTGACGCCCCAGGTTTTTAATTAGCGTCATTAACGCTAATGACCATTTCAGCTGAGTCAAACCTGCTGACATTGGTCAAACCTAGGTCAACCTGGGTCATCACCTCGAAAACCTCGCCAACAATCCCTAATGACCCTCTTGATCAAGTCAACACACACTTGTGGTCAACCCTTGGTCAAAGGCACGGTCAAACCCCACTTAAGCCCTGATGTCTTTGAACGTCTTTCGGAACTTTTGCCGCGTTCTCCAAATTTCCCCTAAACACTTCAAAATCTCCCAATATAAAAGTTGTCCAGTTTCTCGAGGGACACAACTTTCATGTTGGATGGCATTTCAAATTTTGAGTGGAAAAGGTGGGAAAACTTGGTAAACTGCAGCAGCTCCTGTTCACTGGCGCCAAGAAAAACCCCAAGTTGGCAAGCAGTTTCTGCAAAATCCGTTGGGAAAAACACCTATGAGCCTTTGTAAAAGTTGTAGGGGGTAGTGAGATCTACAACTTTGGTATAATCACGTTGGGTCACCTTAGTTCAAGTTTTCAAAGTTTTTCGCTGTCAAACGTTGCTACCCGGAATAGCCCCACGGCGGGAACGCGCCGCCGCGCTCCAGCGCGCCCGCGCGCGCCGCGTGCGCCGCGCCGCTCCGCCGCCGTACCGTCGTACGCCGCCGTACCGTCGTACGCCGCCGTACGCATGCCGAGGCGGGCCCGCGACCGTCGGTCCGTGCGTCGCGCCCGCGTGACGTCTTCTCCTACCACGTGCCGCGCTCTCCCTCGCCGGTCGGCCGCACCGCCATGCCCGCCGGTCCGCCCGGTGCCCTCCCTGCCATGCGCGCGCCTGCCGAGGTACGGCCACCGTACCACTGCATTGACGCCGGGGCATCCTTCGCGGCGAAGGCAACGTCCCCCTCTCCCCGCGCGCTTGCCTATTTAAGGAGCCGCCCTTTCTCCTCGCGGGTGAGCACGCTGCCGCCGTCCTCCATTGACGCCGCTCGGCGAGCTCCGCCCTCCATTAATTTCCATCGCCGGCAAACGCCTCCAATACCTCTCCCAGGACCTCCTCAAGCCTCCCCGCTCGCTTGTTGTCCAGGGCGTACCCTCCTGTTCGCCGGAGCCGAGCCCCAGCGGCCGCCAAGCTCCTGCGCCGCCGAGCCCTCTCGCCGGCGACTTCCTCGCCCCAGCTCCGGCCACCACCGAGCCCTAGGTGAGCACCTGGTCGAGCTCCGCACCTTCCCCGGCCGAGAGCGCCGCCGGTTCGCCGGAATTCCGGCCGGCCGCGCCGCCCTCACCCCCAGGGACCCAATTGCAAACCTCTAGATCTTCCCAGGGTGTTTTGTGTGAGTCGAGGGTATGGTTGTGAATAGCCAGAAGTTTCCAAGGGCCTGTTTGTAAGACGGAATCTTCAATAGTAAAGCCTTTCAGCTGAATCTTGTAAAATGCATAGGAAATTGTAGAAAATTCACAAAAATGCAAACCCAATTTTGTTGGATTCCTGGTGAAAAATCCTACAACTTTTGTAAAGCATATCTATGGTTTTTCCTGATAATTTCTGCATGAAAAATAGAGAGCTGAAAAACCTAGATCTGTTGTATCTCCAAATCCACTTGTGATCTATAGCTGAATTTTGGATATGTTGTGTGTTATGTTATGCCTAGATCCTGTACCAAAACTTGCACAAAGTTATGTTGTAAATTTTTTTTTATGAATTGTTTTCTATTTTTGCAGAATCTGTCCAAATGATTTTTGTAGCTAAAAATAATTAGATTTTTGTTCCCAACTTCTGCATGTTGTCTTTTTATGCCAAAATGCACCTCTGGTGAATTAATCACAATTTTATAATTGTCAGAAATATCTATTCTTGAAATATGATTGTTTTTCTTTGTAATTGCATAACTCAAGACCTATAGTAGTTCTAGGTGTATATGTTGCATTCCTAGGTTAGTTTTGGACCAGAGACCATGTGTGAGAAAGTTGGAATCTTTTTTATGTGTATTTATTTTTGTATGCATTTCCTTTGTTTTGGTAGCTAGCTTTTGTTCTTTTCGGTATATTTAATTTCATAGCTCTCCTAAGTGTGTATGTGTGTGCAGTGACTTTATATAGGTTTGTAGTGCTTCATAACACACCCCACTGAATTTTATGAATTTATTTTATGAATAAAAGCAATAGAGGCAATTAAAGCTTAATAGTAAATTAAATGAGAAATCATCAACTCCATAGCTAATGACCCTTTGCATGTGATGTTGATCTTTCTAAGAAGGTTGTGACCACCTCCTTGCTGTTTTGTGATGTAAATTAATTAATGTGCATAAATGTGTACACAGTCTCTATTAAAAGGAATAAATAATAAAACACCATGCGTTGTTACTTTAATAGAAATAATTTACCAAATGGATGTTTATCTAGGTGAATGTGGTCAACCATGCACCCCATGGTTGTCATTTGTTGTTTGTAATCAATTAAATTAAAAATCATCAATTGAATCTTGCATTTGCATCCTCGTGTAGATCTTCCTGACGGTAGTTATACGCTCGTGCCGGAAGGAGGAGACGGAGGTGCTGACGAAGAGCTGCAGTACGTGGACGTAGCTCAAGACCTGGACCAAGGTCCAGAAGGGCCCAAGGCCAATCTTGCCAGCGAAGGCAAGCCCCGGATCATTAACCCTGTTTTTTTTTAAAATTTCGCAATTATGTTTGATATGATTGCGCATTTACGTTTCAGGAATTGAATTGAAACCCTAGTTGCATGATCCCTAGGTACCTATGCTCTATCACTAGTATGCTAGGTCGATAGCTGCTATGCTATAGGACCGGTACAAGTCGAGTGATGTTCGTCACTCGCGAGAATAGGTTCTTATGTTGGAATCATAAGATCTTTATAAATGGATTGCTCATGTGGTAAGAGCATGGGATTTGGGCTCCGGTCCAGTGGCTTTCGTGGGCTAAGCTTTTGAACGTACTAAGCACTTGTCGGGAATGGGACCGGTAAGCCTAGTACCTTAATGAGACGGTGCGGGAACTTACTATTACTACTCTTGAGTGATCACCTCCCCGGCTAGCTACCGGGGAAGGGGGGTACTCGTGTGATGTTGGGTGCCTCGCGGGGTATGCCAACTAACCTTGTACCCAGGACTGTAGTCTTTGATCCCAACCCGAGGATTTTTGGGAACCGCCTGGATGGTTGTCCTCGCGGGGGCACCCTACCGTGTGTTTAGGTTTACCTTGCAAGGTTTAAATCAATCGATTGTCGGCCTCTCACCGTTATCTGAGACTGCTTAATCAACTGGCCATGATATCCCTTAATGATGGAATTTGATGAAGTTTACTGCTTGAAGTAATTGTTTGTATAATTCTTGATTGAATTAGTTGGCACACTTAGAAACGGTAATCAACTAGAACTTGTGCTAAAATATTGAAAGTAAGGACATACTCTTTGTGGCTTTTCCGCAAAAGAACTCCACCGGCCAAAAAGCCTCTCATGTCTAGAGTTTGGTGATGTAGTTATCACCCGACGGTTAAGTCTTGCTGAGTATTAGTATACTCAGCCTTGCTTTAAAAATATTGTTGCAGGTGTTGTTTGATCGGGTGAGATTCCACCCGGCTGGGAGCAGGGATGGGTGGATGACGACAAGTGATGGCATCACGGATGGCCTCCTGTGATGTTTACCGTTGCGCTAGTTTATTTATTTCCGCTGTTTCCAAACTCTGAACCTTTACTTCATGTCATGAACAACGGTTTGTAATAATTTGGATTTAATTCGTGTTGTACTCTGGACTCGCCTTCGCGTGAGTTTTAATGCATATGTTCGATCCTCTGTGTGAATTCCAAGTGATTTACCGGGCGTTAACCCGGCAACTAACGACAGGATGATACTTTACTGTCGCTTAATGGCCAAAGTGGATTGGTTTAGGCGATAGTACGGTATTTTCCTGGGCGGGTTGTCACAGCTGGCATCAGAGCGATTATATGCACCAGAGTTTAATTAACAATCTAATCTCATGTTCTTAAATAAAACTTACCAAGATTGTTTGGATTTGCAAAATACGTTGGTCCGTTAAGGGTAATATAGACCGAGAGGCCCTAGAGGGAATTTTTGGGTTCTTTCAGGTGGCTTATTAATCTATGGTTTATTTTACTAACTCACAGCACATTTCATTCCTGTCAGAACTTACTTTCTGTACAACCATACTAGTTCATCACGTTTTGCTATACGTGGTGGTACCGCATGGAAGTCATGCGAGGGATGGATGGGACCTAATCCAAAGGGAACCCACTGTCGCGTCTGTGTCTCGCCACGTTTTGCCATGCGTGGACGTTCCGCATTGTGAATATGCGAGGCAAGGATCCGCTTCATTCCGAAAGGAGCGTATCTGAGGTTGGACGCTGTCCATGCAGCGATAAACGCATGGGTGCCGTTTCTATAGTGAACGGTAATGTATGTGGACGCTTTCATGAGTGCTGGCATGAAAGGTTCGTTGTGTTCTGTGATCTTCTGCAGGTACACTAACCACGTTTCGTAAGTCGCTAAGTGTGCATCGACTAGTTTTCGACTAGTTATTATAGGGACAAACGTGTATACGCCTTGCCACCGGCACTAACTTCGAGTTTCGGCTTGATTGCCTTGTGAGGACGAATAGGCCGTCTTGCATCATGTCAAAAAAATTGAGAGAAACCTAAAGTTGAACCCCTGTTTGTTTTATGTGCTCTCTAAGGAAATTTTGCTAGTATGCTTGGTCTTGCCTAGCCTCTCGTGTGCAGGTGCATTGCTGTCCCCAAATCGGTTGTGTTTGGTTGCGTAGATCTTGCACCCTGTCCAAGAATCTTTTTGTCTAGGAGATCTCTATCAAAGTTGCTCCATATCTAATCTAGTTCTGCTCGCAAAAATTTCACGGTCATAGCTTTGGTCTACCTCAAGTTGTGCTCAGTTTAGTGAACATCTGTCTTGCTGTTTTTTTTCGGAAATCAATCCAAACCTTGCTTAGTCGAAGCCCCTTCCTAACCTTTCTGGATCGATCTTGCATACCAATTCTGTGCCTCATAACCTTGTTGAGTTGCTGCACAAATTTGGGAATTTTTGGGGACCTGGTTTTTAAGTTATGAATTTTGTTCACAACTGCTAGAACTTTGCCAAGTTGCATGTTCGTACCATGGCTACCCCATTTCTTACCCATGTATTCTTTTTCATCACTGGCCGAACCTATCCTTGTACACGCACCTCTGTCTGGTTCTCACTTTTGTTGTTATGTCCAGATGGACCACCTTGGATCTGCGTCGGCTGATGTGGAAGCATGGACTCTCGTGAACTATCTCGAGGAGGGTGGATTTCCCGCACTCTTGTGGGACACCCTGAAGGACTTTGGGTACACCGCTTACCCAGAGTACTCGACACGTGAGGTCATGACCACAGGCCAGCTCCTTCGTTGTGAAGTGAAGGTGAAGATCCCCGTGTGCCCGACAAATCCTGCTTGGGAAGAGTGGGAGTGTAAGGCACAAGGACGGAACCTGGCTGACACTGTGCAGAAGACTGCTCTTGAAGTGCTCACAACTTTTTGTGAGAAGCACCCTGACGTGGTAGCCGGCACCGCAGCCAAAGTGATTCCTGTACCTAAGCGACACGTTGGACCTCGGGTCGAACGTGAAGCTTTCCTTCCAGCTCAAGGCAACCCTCACTATAGTCCTGATCTTGTCACCTCAGTCCGTTTTTCTGAAGCCATGTACGACACCTATCGACGGATGGTGGGAGAAAGTGTATTCTATAGACACCAAATCTATAGGTACCGAGTTAAAGAAATGGAGAACACCGCTCAAGCATTGAAGGAAGCCCGAGCAATGATAGCTACTCTCAGGAAGGGAAGACGCAAGGATAAGGCAAGGATACGGGAATTAAGTGAAGTGATTCACGAGCAGAATTTCATGTTGCAGCATAACGACCAATATATGCTTGAACTAGAAAATCAACTGGAAGCGATAGCAGCTCCACCTCCGGAACCTGTCATTCCCGGACCAGAAGAAGAAGAGGATGCCGAGGGAATCCAAGGAGAGTCTGGAGTAGAGTCTGGATCTGAGTTACCATAGTTCTTCAGCATGGAAGATCCAACCCTAGGAAGTTGGTATGTTTGTAATAAAGTTCTGAGTCGTACGAGTGTAATAGTTGTAAGGAACCCTAGTGTGTGCAGCCACGTTTGGTTAGTTGTTGTGGTAGGCTGAACTGGGAACCTTCCTTTGTGCGGCTAGGCTGCATTTGTAACCCCCAGGCGTTGTTTTGGTAATCCCAAAACCCCTCATCGATGTAACGCTTTGGTTGAACATCTTTCAGCAGTGACCTTCGTAAGGCTTTATTTATGCTGGTTGTGATCAGATCAGAGTTCCATGATGAGTATCAAACTTGTCCAAGGATTTTGTGCCGATCCCGAGCGATCCGATCTCTCCATCCTAAACTTATTCTTTTGGTCTTGCTCACAACATTTTGAATTAAAACCAATGTCACTTTTGATCATGCATTGGCATAGCACGTGCATATGGGAACCTTGGGTGAACTAACGTGCATCCGCATGAAAGATTTCAATGCTCATACTCTATCTCTCTTATGTCTGGTGACGTTGTTGTTCCACACCCAAAGGTGCCGCGACGGAACCTAGAGCATCATGTGTGCTGCAGCCATGTGATTGCCACTAGGGGCGCGCTAGGTATCTTGGTTGTGAGAGTGCGACTCGCCACGCATACTCCTTCTCAACCTAAGATTGTCATCTCAAGTACTAACTCATTTTGTGGGTAACCGAGTCATGCTAACACGCATCATGAGCACCATACCGCATGAGCATGTGCATCGTGTCTTCACAAGCATGTGCATCACATCAACTTTTTGAATCATTGCACCGGAATGTAACAAGTCGGTGCCACCCAAATTCACAAGTTAAAAAGCATGTGGGCAAGACTGTTCTGGAATTCCCATACTAATCTACCTTCCATACCTTTCCTACCCCATATTCGTAAGCCATTCATTGCGAATGCCTTTACGAATTCACCTTCCTATATAGTTCTTATGAACCACCTTGACCGAGCATGGGAAACTTTTGACCCGTAAATCACATCCGTGCTTCTTCCAAAAGAAAATTTTCGGAAATCTTTTACTAGCCTTCCTTTTCTTCATAGGAGTCGGTTTTGATGATCACCTTTTTGACTTGGTCTCTTACCGCCAAACTCGACGTTCTCTTAACCTCAACTCCATTCAACCGGCTTAGTTGAAGAGGTAGAAGTAGAGTTTTCTTGAGCAATCAAGGTTCTCGAAAAGCCAATGTTTGAGAGTTACCCATCACTTATCCGTCCATGATCCGTGATCATACCCTCCAAATCCTCGGAATCAAGAAAGGAGCAAACCCAGGATCGATGGAAGCTTCTGCTAAATTCTCCTCGATGCGCCCTCGAGCCAGAGGGCGGGTGCCGTGAGTTCTTCCTCGTAATTTCCGCCGTCATGGTTAACCCTGGAGTTCACCTCGGAGTTAAATATCCATTTTAGAGTTGTGAAATCGTCCACCTACTGATCAACAATGGGAACTTTTCGGTACATGAGCAGAGATGTATGAAATTCATGCTTATAACTGCTGTGCTATCCGATTTCGCAACGCCTACCATGAATGAGTTTTCATCATGCATGATCTACTTGTTAATTTTATGAGCAAGCTTACGAATGTGTGTTTAATGAAAACTCAACTTTCAGATGGTCGGACCGACACGCAGTACCCCCAATGGTTTTGGTGCATTGGGTAGTGGTGACCTACCGCCGCCACCGCCCACGACACTGACAGAGGCATTCGTGGCAACGCAAACCGAAGTGTTGTGCCAGATTCTGCAAGCACAGCAGCAGATGGCCCAGCAACTACAACAGATGCAACCGATGCAACAGAAGCCTCGATCCTTCGAGCCTTGCTCACCTGAAGTACCTACCCAGACTGAGATGAATACCATTGTCGGTGCAATTCATATGTTGGAAGGGCAAAATTCAGTGCTAAGTCAGATAGTGTGCGATATCATCCAAGGTCGTTATAGAGGACTATCTCAAACTAGTTTGGCAGACAGTCTCTCTCAGTCATTATCTGCATCCCTGGTTGAGCAGGCCCGCTTATTCAATTTGTTGGAGGATCATGTGAATCAAGGTCAGCTCCATACCTCCGACTCTATATTACCACCCTCCCAACTACCAATGGACCTTAGAAAGGGAGAGAGAAAAAGTCGGAGTAACAAGCGAGTATTATCTGAGATAGATGTAAGTGAGTGGGAAATTACCTATAAGGAAACTCATCCGCGTAAGAGCAAACGAAGTTGCAACACCGACAAGATCGGCCAGCTCATCGAAGGTGAAACTCGCTCTCAAGCCGAGATATTAGGAAAGCGAAAGGGAAAGAAGCTCCGTATCGTCAAGAAAGATCAGCAACAAGTTTCCAAGCCCAAGGAACTTCCGCCCCGCCTTTGCTACAATTGTGGACAACCCGGGCATTACATAAGTAAGTGCCCGAACCCTATGCAGCCCAAACCCCAGCAGCGGAATCAGAACCCCGGAGCAGCTGAAGGTGATCACGGCAGGAAGTCGATCTTTCAAGGGAAGCCAGACCAGCTTAACTCTATGGGTAATCTCTCTATCCGAGAACCACCTCCCCACTTTGTCTTGTACTTTCGAATCTCGGGACGAGATTCTTCTTAAGGGGGGTAGGCTGTGACGCCCCAGGTTTTTAATTAGCGTCATTAACGCTAATGACCGTTTCAGCTGAGTCAAACCTGCTGACATTGGTCAAACCTAGGTCAACCTGGGTCATCACCTCGAAAACCTCGCCAACAATCCCTAATGACCCTCTTGATCAAGTCAACACACACTTGTGGTCAACCCTTGGTCAAAGGCACGGTCAAACCCCACTTAAACCCTGATGTCTTTGAACGTCTTTCGGAACTTTTGCCGCGTTCTCCAAATTTCCCCTAAACACTTCAAAATCTCCCAATATAAAAGTTGTCTAGTTTCTCGAGGGACACAACTTTCATGTTGGATGGCATTTCAAATTTTGAGTGGAAAAGGTGGGAAAACTTGGTAAACTGCAGCAGCTCCTGTTCACCGGCGCCAAGAAAAACCCCAAGTTGGCAAGCAGTTTCTGCAAAATCCGTTGGGAAAAACACCTATGAGCCTTTGTAAAAGTTGTAGGGGGTAGTGAGATCTACAACTTTGGTATAATCACGTTGGGTCACCTTAGTTCAAGTTTTCAAAGTTTTTCGCTGTCAAACGTTGCTACCCGGAATAGCCCCACGGCGGGAACGCGCCGCCGCGCTCCAGCGCGCCCGCGCGCGCCGCGCCGCTCCGCCGCCGTACCGTCGTACGCCGCCGTACCGTCGTACGCCGCCGTACCGTCGTACGCCGCCGTACGCATGCCGAGGCGGGCCCGCGACCGTCGGTCCGTGCGTCGCGCCCGCGTGACGTCTTCTCCTACCACGTGCCGCGCTCTCCCTCGCCGGTCGGCCGCACCGCCATGCCCGCCGGTCCGCCCGGTGCCCTCCCTGCCATGCGCGCGCCTGCCGAGGTACGGCCACCGTACCACTGCATTGACGCCGGGGCATCCTTCGCGGCGAAGGCAACGTCCCCCTCTCCCCGCGCGCTTGCCTATTTAAGGAGCCGCCCTTTCTCCTCGCGGGTGAGCACGCTGCCGCCGTCCTCCATTGACGCCGCTCGGCGAGCTCCGCCCTCCATTAATTTCCATCGCCGGCAAACGCCTCCAATACCTCTCCCAGGACCTCCTCAAGCCTCCCCGCTCGCTTGTTGTCCAGGGCGTACCCTCCTGTTCGCCGGAGCCGAGCCCCAGCGGCCGCCAAGCTCCTGCGCCGCCGAGCCCCCTCGCCGGCGACTTCCTCGCCCCAGCTCCGGCCACCACCGAGCCCTAGGTGAGCACCTGGTCGAGCTCCGCACCTTCTCCGGCCGAGAGCGCCGCCGGTTCGCCGGAATTCCGGCCGGCCGCGCCGCCCTCACCCCCAGGGACCCAATTGCAAACCTCTAGATCTTCCCAGGGTGTTTTGTGTGAGTCGAGGGTATGGTTGTGAATAGCCAGAAGTTTCCAAGGGCCTGTTTGTAAGACGGAATCTTCAATAGTAAAGCCTTTCAGCTGAATCTTGTAAAATGCATAGGAAATTGTAGAAAATTCACAAAAATGCAAACCCAATTTTGTTGGATTCCTGGTGAAAAATCCTACAACTTTTGTAAAGCATATCTATGGTTTTTCCTGATAATTTCTGCATGAAAAATAGAGAGCTGAAAAACCTAGATCTGTTGTATCTCCAAATCCACTTGTGATCTATAGCTGAATTTTGGATATGTTGTGTGTTATGTTATGCCTAGATCCTGTACCAAAACTTGCACAAAGTTATGTTGTAAATTTTTTTTTATGAATTGTTTTCTATTTTTGCAGAATCTGTCCAAATGATTTTTGTAGCTAAAAATAATTAGATTTTTGTTCCCAACTTCTGCATGTTGTCTTTTTATGCCAAAATGCACCTCTGGTGAATTAATCACAATTTTATAATTGTCAGAAATATCTATTCTTGAAATATGATTGTTTTTCTTTGTAATTGCATAACTCAAGACCTATAGTAGTTCTAGGTGTATATGTTGCATTCCTAGGTTAGTTTTGGACCAGAGACCATGTGTGAGAAAGTTGGAATCTTTTTTATGTGTATTTATTTTTGTATGCATTTCCTTTGTTTTGGTAGCTAGCTTTTGTTCTTTTCGGTATATTTAATTTCATAGCTCTCCTAAGTGTGTATGTGTGTGCAGTGACTTTATATAGGTTTGTAGTGCATCATAACACACCCCACTGAATTTTATGAATTTATTTTATGAATAAAAGCAATAGAGGCAATTAAAGCTTAATAGTAAATTAAATGAGAAAATCATCAACTCCATAGCTAATGACCCTTTGCATGTGATGTTGATCTTTCTAAGAAGGTTGTGACCACCTCCTTGCTGTTTTGTGATGTAAATTAATTAATGTGCATAAATGTGTACACAGTCTCTATTAAAAGGAATAAATAATAAAACACCATGCGTTGTTACTTTAATAGAAATAATTTACCAAATGGATGTTTATCTAGGTGAATGTGGTCAACCATGCACCCCATGGTTGTCATTTGTTGTTTGTAATCAATTAAATTAAAAATCATCAATTGAATCTTGCATTTGCATCCTCGTGTAGATCTTCCTGACGGTAGTTATACGCTCGTGCCGGAAGGAGGAGACGGAGGTGCTGACGAAGAGCTGCAGTACGTGGACGTAGCTCAAGACCTGGACCAAGGTCCAGAAGGGCCCAAGGCCAATCTTGCCAGCGAAGGCAAGCCCCGGATCATTAACCCTGTTTTTTTTTAAAATTTCGCAATTATGTTTGATATGATTGCGCATTTACGTTTCAGGAATTGAATTGAAACCCTAGTTGCATGATCCCTAGGTACCTATGCTCTATCACTAGTATGCTAGGTCGATAGCTGCTATGCTATAGGACCGGTACAAGTCGAGTGATGTTCGTCACTCGCGAGAATAGGTTCTTATGTTGGAATCATAAGATCTTTATAAATGGATTGCTCATGTGGTAAGAGCATGGGATTTGGGCTCCGGTCCAGTGGCTTTCGTGGGCTAAGCTTTTGAACGTACTAAGCACTTGTCGGGAATGGGACCGGTAAGCCTAGTACCTTAATGAGACGGTGCGGGAACTTACTATTACTACTCTTGAGTGATCACCTCCCCGGCTAGCTACCGGGGAAGGGGGGTACTCGTGTGATGTTGGGTGCCTCGCGGGGTATGCCAACTAACCTTGTACCCAGGACTGTAGTCTTTGATCCCAACCCGAGGATTTTTGGGAACCGCCTGGATGGTTGTCCTCGCGGGGGCACCCTACCGTGTGTTTAGGTTTACCTTGCAAGGTTTAAATCAATCGATTGTCGGCCTCTCACCGTTATCTGAGACTGCTTAATCAACTGGCCATGATATCCCTTAATGATGGAATTTGATGAAGTTTACTGCTTGAAGTAATTGTTTGTACAATTCTTGATTGAATTAATTGGCACACTTAGAAACGGTAATCAACTAGAACTTGTGCAAAAATATTGAAAGTAAGGACATACTCTTTGTGGCTTTTCCGCAAAAGAACTCCACCGACCAAAAAGCCTCTCATGTCTAGAGTTTGGTGATGTAGTTATCACCCGACGGTTAAGTCTTGCTGAGTATTAGTATACTCAGCCTTGCTTTAAAAATATTGTTGCAGGTGTTGTTTGATCGGGTGAGATTCCACCCGGCTGGGAGCAGGGATGGGTGGATGACGACAAGTGATGGCATCACGGATGGCCTCCTGTGATGTTTACCGTTGCGCTAGTTTATTTATTTCCGCTGTTTCCAAACTCTGAACCTTTACTTCATGTCATGAACAACGGTTTGTAATAATTTGGATTTAATTCGTGTTGTACTCTGGACTCGCCTTCACGTGAGTTTTAATGCATATGTTCGATCCTCTGTGTGAATTCCAAGTGATTTACCGGGCGTTAACCCGGCAACTAACGACAGGATGATACTTTACTGTCGCTTAATGGCCAAAGTGGATTGGTTTAGGCGATAGTACGGTATTTTCCTGGGCGGGTTGTCACACCCAGATCACGCAGATAGGACTCAATCGCCGGCTGCCGTCTTTCGTGAATTCGCCTGAAAACATCACCGACCACCGTCTATGTGCGTGCACCATCGCCGGCTCAAGGAGAACACGCACAACAGGTTCAAGTCTTTATTTGTTCTGTTTTTATTTTTCTTGTTTCAATTAATAATTGCGTTGCTCATTATAAGCGCATAAATTAATTTGGTTATTTTCATCAGAAGTTATGTCTTCTTCAAATCGGGTTAGAAAATATGAATCTGGTCACCAGAAGTGTATAAAGAAACAAACAATAGAGGAACTAACTCAATGCAAGTATTGCATACAGAGTTTTGTTAATATTCTTGTGACTGTTGCATCGGCGGTCCTATTTAATGACGCAAGAGAGACTCAATGCATTGGTTATAATTGCACTTGAGAGTGATATCCTGGAGAAGATTGCTTATGAAGACATTATTCAAAATTCCATTTCAAAATATACTAAAAGAAAGATGTTTTTCAAGTGAAAAATTATGTAGCATTGAAGGCATGTACGCCTTCAGTAGGTACAATCTTTAGCCTATCTACCATAATGTAAAGTGTAACAGTATATATTGGTTTTTTTAAGTAGGGAACATATCAGGTGGAAATCAACCCCTTCGTGCAAACTATGAAAACTTCAATCGGAGCCACACGATGTTGATCCAAGAGAAGACTTATAGAAGGTGGGAGGGGTGATGTGCAAAACTCATGAGAGGTGGGAGAGATGATTTGCAAAGGCACTTTTGCAAATCACCCCTCTCACCTCCCATGAGTCCTCTTTTGGATCAACATCACGTGGCTCCGATTGAAGTTTCCATAGTTTGCACGGAGGGGTTGGTTTCCACCTGATACGTTCCCTTTTAAGTATATCAACTCCAATTTAGACCCCTATTTAGTTTTGTACAGGGCCCTGGGATTTTCCGGGACGGCCCTGTAGCGCGTAGTAAGCGTAATGCTGCGTTCGGAATGCGTGGCCGTGCAAACAGCACACGGCTCTGTTTTGAATTAGCAGCTGTGTCCTGCAGGGTGCAGGCTGCTGGCCGGAACGGAATCCTCCTGCTCCTGCAACGGCCAACGGTGGAGGAGCTGGCCCCGCCGGCCCGCCATGGAGAAGAATTCGCGGCCACAACAACCCGTGGTGGGTGCTTGGTGTTAAGAAGATAGGCAATATTTTAACATATTTTAATTTTATTATTAAATAGATATTTCATAAAAATGACTATCGTGAGTGATACAAAACATGTGCATGTTCATGTTTAAACAACTATTAAAATGAAAATAAGAAACTGAATTAGTTTGAGAGTGTACCCAGAAGCGATACGGGTGGCGGAGACACTCGATGCGCTGTTGTCCGCTAGATCAGTCATGATCGTGGGCGGACCTTGCTTGATGTAGTCGTACTAAGTCGATGCAGGAAAATGATCGCAATGAAGCCGGGAAGTAGTTGTATAGGGAGCGAGCAGTCGCGTGAAGACGCTCTCCAAAAACCTTATCGCCCGCGTACCCTGAGCAGGATCTTCGCAGCAGGACGAGGTTCCGGAGGCTCTGCTCTCGCCAACACCGTGCGCGCGGTGCAAGCGATGGGAATGCAAAAGAGCAGCAGACAGAGAGGGAGAAGGGAGAGGTCTCTTAAACAGGAGTACCTTGATTGTGAATTGGTGAGTTGAGGAGGAGGAGGAGGAGGGCCTCTTATATAGGCGGGCGGAGGCGGAGGGGGTGCGCCCAGATCTAGATCTGGGACGAGGAGGGGACGTGGTGGATGAACCTGGACGGTCGCGGTTAAGGAAACCAAATCACCGTTGGGAATATGCCAAAGGATTATTCCCTTCCAACGGTAAAAAGGTGCTCCCGCCCCACAGCTCGTCCGTCCGCACCGCACCGCACCGCACCGTCTCGACACGTCACGTCACGCCCACCGCCTCGGCCTCGGCGAGTGAGCGCGCGCGCGTGTGGCACGCCTTTCTCCTTTATTCAACTTCACAAGAGATGTACCAAGGGTCTACCTCATAAGTCGAATAAAAGACTCCTCAATTACCCGTACGGTATTTCTCACTTTTCCTTAGCATTAAAACAATGGGTTTTAATTCTTTAATTATTAAAATAAATGGCTCTAGGCCCATTTATTCTAACAATCCCCATCAAGAATTACAAGTCACATTGGAAATGCTCTCATTTTCCCTTTCTGTTTTGATATACCAGTACTGCGGTGGAGACTGTTAAGTTGAACATCCACCAGGAAATCAGGTTACACTTATTTGCAACTGAACAATGAACTATGCCTTGAATTGCCAGTTTTGTGCATCTAAATTTGGCCCGAGCCCATTACTGATACTAGGCTGCACATAACATTCCCGCGGGTTGGACCTTATGGGTCATACTCCGTGCCTCTTCATGAGTTTTCTAGAGATTACCCACATCTCATAGACTATGACCAGTAGTCTGACTCATATAGGTGTGCTCCTCCAAGACATACTGTAGGACTATGTCTTTGCTTCAAAGAAACAACTGTCTTGTTTCATGGAAGCCACTTGGAACACATTAAGGTATGCATACCAGCCTGCCATACAGTGTTGAAGAGAAATGCATCTTTTCCAGAGATAGAGCCACTTCAAAGGTTCTTTTCTCTCAGTCAGACCATAGATTGTTTCACCATCCTAATTCACGGGATCTCTGATCACATAGGACAGGTTACCACTATGGAAGGACACACGTGGGCCTCAAGCCCAGTTCCCTAGATGCATTATCTATCACGATACGTGACAGACCCTTTGTGAATTGATCTGCCAGGTTCTTAGCCGTATGGATGTAGTCCAGGGCTATAACACCAGTGTTTCTCAATTTCCTGACAGATTTCAACCGCCTCTTGACATGCCTGGATGACTTCATGTTGTCCTTTGAACTGTTCACCTTGACAATCACATTTTGATTATCACAGTTCATTAGATTTGCCGGTATCGATTTCTCAACTACTGGCAAGTCCATAAGGAGTTCACGGAGCCATTCGGCCTCAACAGTGGCAGTATCTAGTGCTGCGAGTTCTGCTTCCATTGTTGACCTCGTTAAGATGGTCTGCTTGCAAGACTTCCAGAAAACAGCGCCACCTCCAAGTGTGAACACATACCCACTTGTGGCCTTTAACTCATCAGCATCAGAAATCCAGTTTGCATCACTATATCCCTCCAAGACTTTGGGGTCTCCGGAATAGTGAATTCCATAGTTCATTGTTCCTACTAGATAACGCATCACCTTTTCAAGAGTACGTCAGTGTTCACTACCCGGGTTTGAAACAAACCAGCTCAGTTTACTAACTGCATATGCAATGTCGGGTTTCGTGACGCTAGCCAGATACATCAAGGAACCAATGATTTGGGAGTATCTCAGCTGATCTACCATTATCCTTAAGTTCTTCTTAAGAACCAAGCTGGCGTCATAGGGAGTCGAGGCGGGTTTAGCATTGCTGTAGCCAAACCGACTCAGCATCTTCTCAACATAGTGAGGCTGTGACAGAGTCACCCCACCATTTTTTCCCTTGATTAGCTTTATGTTAAGAATAACATCAGCCTATCCCAAGTCCTTCATCTCAAACTTTTGAGATAGAAAGTCTTTAACTTCCTTGATCACATCAAGGCTCGTGCCAAAGATGAGTATGTCATCTACATACAAGCATAAAATCACTCATTCACCCCACCATAGCGATAGTACACACATTTGTCAGCTTCGTTTGCAACAAAGCCAACAGAGATCAAAGTTCTGTCGAACTTATCATGACATTGCTTAGGTGCTTGCTTGAGACCATAGAGAGACTTCACCAGCTTACACACCATTCCTTCTTGACCCTTTACTACATATCCATTTAGCTGATCCATATAGATCTCCTCTTCCAACTCTCCGTTTAGGAAAACTGTCTTGACATCCATCTGATGGACGAGAAAACCATGTGAGGCCGCCAGAGAAAGTAGTACTCTAATAGTAGTCAATCGAGCGACTGGTGAATAAGTATCGAAGAAGTCTTCTCTTTCCTTTTGGGTGTAACCCTTAGCCACAAGTTTAGCCTTGTACTTATCAATAGTACCATCGGGCCTAAACTTCTTTTTGAACACCCATTTGCATCCCACTGGTTTGCACCCATAGGGACGCTCAACGACCTCCTAAGTACCATTCGACATGATAGAGTCCATTTCACTCCTCACTGCTTCCTTCCCATAGTCATCATCAGGTGAGAAGTAGGCCTCTGCAATGGTCTTAGAAGTGTCATCTATGAGGTATACGATGAAGTCATCTCCAAAGGTTTTCTCTGTCCTTTGCCTCTTGCTCCTCCTAGGAGCCTCATCGTTATCCTCATCGGGATGCTCAATAAGTGTAGGCTCATTGAGTTCCATCGGCTTGGTGGAGTTGTCCTTCTCGACAGACTCTTGCCTAGATGAACTTGTTTCATCTCTCATTGGAAAAATATTCTCAAAGAATGTAGCGTCTCTGGACTCCATAATTGTGCCGACACGCAAATCAGGCACTCTAGATCTTACTACCAAGAATCTATATCTGACGCTGTGAAAAGTATACCCTAGAAAGACACAGTCCACCGTCTTTGGTCCAAGTTTACGTTTCTTATTGATTGGCACACTGACTTTGACCAAGCAACCCCAAGTGCGTAAATATGAAAGAGTTAGCCTCTTCTTTTCCCATTCCTCGAATGGTGTTACTTCCTTATTCTTCATAGGCACACGGTTCAGGACATGACATGCCGTCAATATCGCCTCACCCCACCATTCCTTAGATAATCCCGCGATTTCTAACATGGCATTCACCAAGTCAGTCAGTCTGCGGTTCTTTCTTTCGGCAATCCCATTGGATTGGGGTGAATAAGACGGTGTCCTCTCATGAACGATACCGTGTTCCTCACAGAATGAATCAAAAGTATTAGAGAAGTATTCGCCACCTCGATCAGACCTTAGGTGTTTAATATTTCTCTCAAGTTGATTTTCTACTTCAGCTTTATAGATCTTAAAGTAATGTAACGCTTCATCTTTTGATTTTAACAAGTAGATGTAACAAAATCTAGTGCTATTGTCTATCAAAGTCATGAAATATCTTTTACCACCCTTTGTCAACACACCGTTCATTTCGCTCAGATCGGAATGAACTAATTCTAGAGGTGCCAAGTTTCTCGCCTCAGCAGCCTTTTGTGGCTTGCGAGTTTATTTTGATTCAACACATACGTGGCACTTAGAATTTTTGACAGAGGTAAACTTTGGAATTAAACTCAAACTAGCTAAGCGCATCATACAACCAAAATTAACATGACAAAGCCTTGAATGCCAAACATCTGATTCATCATTCATCACATGGTTCACGACATTATTATCAAACGATAAAGAAAAGCGGAACAAGCCTCCGCTATCATAGTCTTTTCCAACAAAGGTACCAAACTTAGAAATTGTACATTTATTCGACTCAAAGACTAACTTAAATCCGTCTCTACACAGTAGAGACCCGCTGACTAGATTCTTCTTGATGGTAGGTACATGCTGCACATTCTTCAATTGTATGGTCTTCCCCGAAGTGAACTTCAGAGTGACCGTACTAGCACCAAGAACACGCGCATGGGCACCGTTCCCCATCAACAAGGATGTAGTCCCCCCAACCTGGTAAGAAGAAAACATAGAAATGTCAGCACATACATAAATATTAGCACCGGTGTCTATCCACCACTCTAGTGAAGAACATACTGAAAGAACTGTAGGTAAGAAATTACCGTACCCCGATGTTCCTCCACCCTCGCTAACAACCATGTTCACTGTCTTGGGGGCCTTGCGATCTTTGCGATCCGGACACTTTGCAGCAAAGTGATCCGGACTGGCATATGTGTAGCAAGCACCCCCCGACTTTCTCTTCTTCTTATCAGGCCCGTCGGCTTGCTTAGCCTTGGGCGGGTTCTGTGAAGGCTTCTTCCTCTTGTTCTGGTTGTTCTGGAACTTGGGATTGCTCCTCTGCACAAAGTTTGTGCTTGAGGGACCGGCTATTACCTTTCCACGTGTGTTCTTTGCTCTCGCCTTCTCTTCAACATCAAGAGTCGTAATAAGATCATCAAAAGTGAATTCCTTTCTCTTGTGTTTTAGAGAGGCAGCAAAGTCCCTCCAAGAATGTGGCAGCTTAGCGATAATGGCTCCATCCACAAACTTGTCGGGCAACACACATGGGGCCTCTTTGCTGTAGTTCTCAAGCTCCTTAGCCAGCGCCTGTACTTCATAGGCTTGTTCCACCACAGGACGGTCTTCAACCATCCTGTAGTCTAGGAACTGTTCCATTATGTACAGCTCACCGCCGGCGTCAGAAGCTCCGTACTGAGCCTCAAGAGCCTCCCAAATGTCCTTCCCCGTCTTGTAACGGAGATAGGTGTCCACCAAATTATCAACCAGAACGCTGATGACGACACCCCGAAACAGATTATTATCTGAATTGAACTTTTCCCCCGAGACACCCTCGGGAGCTTTTCCGGTGATGACGTACATCATGTTCATGGCGGTGAGCCACAGGGTGGCCAACTCATGCCACCTCTTAAAGTTGAAAGCATCAAAAGGCTTTGGCTTAATTGCATTTGCAAAACTAGTGACACCAATCATATTCCTATCAACATTATAAGGTTTTTGGATTGTTAGAAGGTAGGCAATATTTTGGCATATTTTAATTTCATTATTAAATAGATATTTCATAGAAATGACTATCGTGAGTGATACAAAGCATGTGTATGTGTTCATGTTTAAACAACTATTAAACATGAATATAAGAAACCAAATTAGTTTGAGAGTGTACCCAGAAGCGATACGGGTGTCGGAGACACCCGATGCACTGTTGTCCGCTAGATCAGTCATGATCGTGGGCGGACCTTGCTTGATGTAGTCGTACTAAGTCGATGCATGAAGATGATCGCAGTGAAGCCGGGAAGTAGTTGTACAGGGAGCGAGCAGTCACGTGAAGACGCTCCTCAAAAATCTTATCGCCCGCGTACCCCGAGCAGGATTGTGAATTGGTGAGTTGAGGAGGAGGAGGACCTCCTTGTATAGGCGGGCGGAGGCTCGTCTCGGCCTCGGCTCGGCTCGGCGAGCGAGCGCGTGTAGCACGCCTTTCTCCTTTATTCAACTTCACAAGAGATGTACAAAAAGTCTACCTCATAAGTCGAATAAAAAACTCCTCAATTACCTGTACGGTATTTCTCACTTTTCCTTAGTATTAAAACAATAAACTTTAATTCTTTAATTCTTTAATTATTAAAATAAATAGCTCAAGATGCATTTATTCTAACACTTGGGACATGGAAATCGTGCGCTTGCGCTCAGCTGCGGTGCGCACGGCCGCACATGCCATGTCTCGCTACCTGCTCCCCTCGTCTTTTGTTCACTCGCTAGAAAGCTCGGACCTTTGGAGCCCCATGCCTCACCCACTCACACAGATGTAAATTTTACCTATCGCGTTTGTTATTTTATCCGTACCGTAAGACTCTGACGCCATCCGGACTCTAGTAGTCGTCAGTGAGCTAGGGTCTTGTTTGGCACAATTCAGCTTTACCAGTAGAGTTGTTTTTTAGAAAAAAAGTTTATGAGCAACTTCATGAGCGGGGGAGAGTCATGTTTTTGCAGCTTCACCGTGTGCTTAACTCTGTGAAAGCGAGTTTTCAGAGAAGCTGGCCAGAGAGCTGGGCAGAGAGTTGACCGTTTGACTATTAAAGTTGTGAAGCTGCTTGTGAAGCCGCTCATGAAGCTGTACCAACCGGACCTAGGGTGTCTTTGCTGCCTGCCTAGTTGCTTCAAGCCTTCAATATTCAACAGGGAACCGGTTAGCACTGCAATTCTACAGTCTACAGCTTATCCTGCGTTACTGGAACAATAATACCGCGTATCAAAGCTGAGGCATGCATTTTCCCTTCGGTAACGCGATGGTTATTTTCTGCCACCATGTACATGCGGTAGTGCGGTACCCTTCTCCGCTTCTTGTTTACCCGAAAGAATTTTTATTAACTAGTGGCGGACGAAGAAAACAGGTTGGTTTAGATGTAATATAATTGGCTAACTAGGTGATTCTCTGTACGTTGCTGCGGAATTAAGAGACTTTTATCAAACAATAAATCAATATGTTTGTCTAATTACTTACTTGTATAAATGATATTATACATGAAAATATGTCTTTTATTTAAGAGAAAACATCTCTTAAATAATTGATCCTTTATGTATTTAGTCAAAGAAAATTAGTAGAAGACATAAATGTGTGAACTTAGTGGATGATGACGTGGATGCTTGACATTTGAGAAAATTGGTGTAGTGGTTTGTAGGGGATATTCTTATACAGATACTCCCTCCATACCTATAAATCAAGTCGTTTAGGACATGATTGTGTTTACCAAGAAGTCATTGATTAGGGTATAGTTTTCCTTGTTTGCCCTTATTAAATAGGGTCGCGGGTACTCCAAGACACAACCCAACACAGCTTCAACTGGCTAGCATGACGAGTCCGGAGAGGAGACGTGATGGGTTCGAATCTTGGCGGCCTCATTTTTTTGGTGTTCGCGTGTATTTTTGCATGGCACTGTGCAGTGGGGTCTGGCTGCATGCCATGCGCACTAGGCTCATTTTTTGGGTGTTCGCATGTATTTTTGCATGGCACTGTGCAGTGGGGTCTGGCTGCATGCCACGCGCACTAGGCGCGTGCCCTAGTCATGCGGAGCGCGCTGTTTTTCCAAGCGACAATTTTGTTGGCGCGTGTGCATGCTGCCGCTGCCTTCTTTTTTTTGCTCGTGCGCGCGCGTGTCGCCAGGAATTTTTTGCTCGTGCGCGCGCTGCCAGGCCAAGGGTCGCGCTGCCGTTTTGCTTGCTTATTTAACTGTGCACCACAAGTCACCGAGTTAGTTAGAACTTCTCTTCCACAACTTGTGCAACACATGGATCTCAACATTGCTTTAGAGGAAGATGACAGCGGCTGTGGTGGCTTCGATCTCAACATTCCTTTAGCGGAAGATGGCATCGGCAATGGCACCTTGGACCTAAACCAGGCTGTAGAGGAAGAAGAGTTCGGCAATGGTAAGATTGCTTTTCTTTTTCGTATCATTATTTCCTTGGATCTCAACCTTTCTCTTATCTTGTATTGAGCGTGTGTGTTTTTTGCATGCAGCACATGGTGTGGAGGCTCCCGCTGATCCTGTAGAGGAAGAAGACGCCGATGGAGATGCCGACACCGACGCTGATGATGACGACGGTGATGCCGACGATGACGCCGATGCTGACGCCGGCGGCCATGATGATGGCGATGGCGATGAGCATCTCAACGAGCCTGAGCATGGCAACGGTAATGCAATGCAACATTTCATTGTTTCCGTTGGAGTATGAGGACGTTATTAGTTTCATTTTTTATATTAACAGCAGTCGCATGCGAGTAGTTTTCATTCTCAGCGTGTTCCTTCATTTTGGACAGGATTTGATTTAAACTTGCCACTAGATGAATTTGGTGCAGTCGACTTAGATTTTTTACAAAACCATGCTGGTAATTATTCTCAGCTTGTTCTTTTCATTTTTTCTCTCTTTTTTAAGCTGTGGCTATAATTCTAAATGTGCTTGTTTCCTTTACTTTTTTTAGAACATGGTGTACAGAACCATGCTCCTGTTGAAGTACACCATCGAAGGAAGGACATGACCGAACTAGTCAGAAGACAAGTCTTCCAAGCATTGTTGGCTAGAAGCAGGAACGGGAAACTAGGCAAGAAAGATACAAGGATTGTTGCTGATCAATTCGGAGTACACATTCGATCAGTTCAACGCTTATGGAAGCGAGGTAAAATCCAACTTGCTCATGACATTCCGGTTGTGGTTGCTAGTCTAAAGAAGGGTAGAAATGGTCGTAAGCCGGTCCCTCTTGATTTGGAACCATTGCGCAACATTCCTCTCAAGCAAAGAACGACAATAGAAGATGTGTCTAGTAAACTTGGTATGACCAAATCTAGGATACAAAGGTATTTGAAAAAAGGTTTGCTTAGACATCACTCTAGTAGCATCAAACCATTCCTCTCATATGCTAACAAGAAGGCTAGGTTGAAGTGGTGTGTTGAAATGATTCAACAAGGTTTGCTTGGTGATCCAATGTTTAAGGATTTTTTTGACTTTGTGATCATGGATGAAAAATGGTTCTACATTTATCAAAAATCTGAAAAATTTTACTTGCTACCCGAGGAAGATGATCCCCATCGCACTTGTAAGAACAAAAATTACTTGCCTAGGATCATGTTCTTGTGTGTTGTTGCTCGGCCAAGGTTTAGGGATGGTGAGTGTATTTTTGATGGTAAGATTGGTTGTTTCCCCCTTGTCACTTATGAACCGGCTATAAGAGGTAATCAGAGAACCGGCCGTGTCCGTGGAGACTTGGTTATGAAGCCGATAACTTTGATCACAAGAGAGGTGATTAGAGATTTCATGGTCAACAAAGTGTTGCTTGCCATTCGAGCCAAATGGCCACGAGAAGATATGAACAAACCAATTTTCATTCAACAGGATAATGCACCTACTCATTTGAAATTGGATGATCCGGTTTTTTGTGAGGCTGCTAAGCAAGAAGGATTTGACATTCGCCTAATTTGTCAACCACCAAACTCTCCGGATTTCAACATTCTAGACTTGGGTTTTTCCGAGCTATTCAAACTATTCAATACAAGAAGAATGCAAAAACATTAGAAGATCTAATTCCAGCCGTCCAGCAGGTAAATTGATAAGTTGTTCACATGTTTTATAGGCATCCAACAATAATGTCCATTCATTAATTCATTTCTTGAAATAATGTCTTGTAGGCATTCTTAGAGTACTCTCCATGGAAAGCAAACAAGATTTTTGTAACACTTCAAAGTGTTTTGAAGGAAGCCATGAAGGTTAAAGGATGCAACAAGTTTCAAATTCCTCACATGCAAAAAGATAAACTAGAGAGAGAAGATCGGTTGCCGTTGCAAATCTCATGTGAAGCTTCCTTGCTTGCCGAATGCATTGCTAGCCTTTCTGCAGAATATTAAAGATGCAAGCATGTTAGTCTTTGCAGCATGCTAGCCGAAGCAAGAATGTTAGTAGAAAATTAGCTTTTGCTTGCATGTTAGGTCGACTGAATGAGACATGTATACCTTACTGTTCTTTCTGGGCATCTTTCATCTTTGCATCTTCCAACTTCTTGATAACGTGCTCAGGAAGAAGTATTGTGTCACCATTCATTTGAAGCTTCTCTACATTAGGAATCTAGAACTCACAGTCAAACTTTTTCATGTTATGGAGAAACTGTGCGGGGAGGTCGTAATCTTCATGCAGAAGGCCACAACGGCCACACATGCGAGCATGGCGGCGAGCTTGGAAGCAAGCTTCTCCGAAGACGCCGCCGGCGTGCAACGTGCCGCAGCGAGGACACTGCACCGCCTCGAACACACAGTCGTCGTCTGCGGCATGGGACATGCCACAATGAACACACAGCACCATCTCCGAGTTCGGCGACACCACTGAGTCCGGCACCATCTCCGAGACCGGCATGGCGCGAGCGAGCTTCATGGCGACGACATCCTCCGGCACGACGTCCTCCGCAGCGACCATCTCCGATACCTCCATGCTGGTGACGACATAATGAAATGCAAACATTCCAGAACGTTTAGGGAAAGTTTATGATCAATTCTGATGAGTGAGGGATTGGACAGAGTTGAATGCTTATTGTGCTCGCACTAAAATGATTAATCCGATCTAGCATAAAAAAATTGGATCTGCAAACAGAGAATGGAATCCAAAGATAGTCGTTCCAGTATGCAACTAGCTAGAGATGATTTGGGAGTATATGCATTGGTTTTTCTTGGCAGAATGTAGAGCACGAATGAACTAACTCATCTAAGATCAATTCGGAGTATATAGAAGAGCCGAGCGTTATTCGTTTAGTATTGGTATATACGTATAACGTGCAAAATGTAACAGCAAACAGCATACACTGCTGCACTTGACACAGCGCATTCAGTAGAAGAATGTCATGGACATCCATAGTCTCTCTTTTCTCGATGGCGCGGACGCATTAAAGTCAGAATAACGTGTGCGCATCTTTTGCCCCTCTGGCTGTAACAATGCACATGCATGTGAAAGGAACTTATCTAGAGCCTCCCAGAGAAAGAGACGCCCCTATAGCTATGTGAGGGGATTGACAGCCTCGATCGAAAGCGTGTTGGCCTACCTCATGTGCTGCATTTGACACAGCTGCCTGGAGCAAAATAGCACCCGGCCGGCAATGGGCATCGTCTTTCACTCTTTTGTGATTGCTACCTGCTGCGCGCCTGGATGCAGGACGATGCTGCAGGTATTTGGATGCACGGGCTTGTACTGTTGGAAAGCCATCATCTCACTCTGCAGCAACGATTCTGTACATGTATAAAAATATCTTAGTCTGGCTAAGAGCATCTCCAAGAGCTCTTGTATATGTGATTGTATATGTGATGAGTTAGCTTAAAAAAAAACTTTATCAAAACTCAGATCTAACAGACTATGTATTTTACTCAGCTAGCTATCCTGTTTTCTATTTTCTCCCCTGGCTAGCAAAAAAAAAGACCTCCCATTAGCTATCTTTTTTTTCTATTTAGAGGAGTTGTTGGATTTCATCATCTTTTTACTAACTATTTCATTTTAAATAATAGTTAAATTAGAATTTTAGCTACTCATATAAACAACTTGTCGGGGACGGTCATAAGGGGTCTCCTAACTAAGGGGATAATCACCCTCGTTAAACGCAATCACGTACGGACTAATCCCCACAAAATCCCAAAAATTCAACTTCTTATTTGAAATGCCTTTCCCTAACAATCAGATGGTAAAAACCAGGTTAGGAGGAGGACAGGACGTTCCGCCTGTGGTTCGTGCTCACATCATTAACCAGCGGAATCGAGCACCACCTCCACCACATAACTCAGCCATGGATCCTGCTATGCAGCAATTCCTCGTAGCTCAGACACAGTTGTTACAGACACTGGCAGCTACGGTGCAAAACATGCAAGCCCAGCAGAACCAGTCGTTACATCAGGCACCCCCGTCAGTTGTAAACAAGCATAGAGAGTTCATGAGCCACAACCCACCCACTGAGCCTCTTGATGCTGATGACTGGCTTAAGACTATCAACAAGAAGCTGAACATAGTACAATGTACTGACCGTGAGAAGGTCTTATACGCATCGGGTCGTCTGGAGGGCGTAGCAGTCTGGAGGGCGCAACAGCTGATTGGTGGGATGCATACACTGTCGCACATGTTGCTGCCAACACTATCACCTGGCAGGAGTTCCAGGAAGGCTTTCGTACACATCACATCCCAGCTGGTGTGATAAAACTTAAGCAGAAGGAGTTTCTTGCTTTAAAGCAAGGTAATATGATTGTCAGTGAATATCGGGATAAGTTCACCCAACTATCTCGTTATGCTCCTGATGAGGTCGACACTGATCCCAAGAGGCAGGAACGGTTCTTGGATGGTCTCATAGGGCCACAGAATTACCAGCTTCAGAGTCATACTTTCCCCAACTTCCAAACCTTGCTAGACAAGGCCATCGGCTTGGAGAGCAAGCGTAAAGAACTTGGCGAGCAGAAGCGCAAGTTCCAATCTCATGGGCAATCAAGCAGCAACACCCGTCCCCGCTACAATCCACCGCAAGGCTCTTCCCAATATCGTCTTGGTAGTCAAGGAGGGAGATATCCACAAAACTTGCAGTTGCAGCGTTCATTCCAACAGCAGCGTTTCAACTCGCAGACACCCCGCACTCCTAATCAGCAGCAGAATCGCTCCAACAATGATTCCGGGGCACCTGTGAGGAACACTACTCCTGTCCAGCCCAGTGGATGCTTCAAATGTGGTGAGCTGGGACATTATGCCAACAACTATCCAAAACGAGTGATGCAGACTCCTCAGAAGGACAATGGCCAGAGGCCTGGTCAGTTGCCATCTCAGCCTCGCACTCCACAAGCTCCAAACAAGAGAGGCCAGCAGAACTTTATGCGTGGCAGGGTGAATCATGTGTCGGTGGAGCAAGCCCAGAATGATTCCGGCGTTGTATTGGGTACGTTTCCCGTCAATTCTATACATGCTACAGTTTTATTTGATTCAGGAGCATCACATTCATTCATTACTGATCAATTTGTGGCAAAGCATAACATACCTATGGGTCCTATGAAGGCACCATTGCTAGTTAGTTCCCCGGGTGGTGAAATGAAGGCCAACCATTTATGCCCATGAGTAAATCTTAAAATCATGGGAATAGACTTCCTAGCCAACCTAGTGGTTCTAAAATCATGGGGTATAGATGTGATCCTAGGAATGGATTGGTTACGTGCATGTGATGGAGTTATCCAGTGCCGTACAAAGTCAGTATTCCTTACCAACCCACAAGGAGAAAGAGTTGAGTTCACTGCTAATGCCTCATCAGCAGAACAAGGGACAATGAATGCGATAGAAGGAGAGGCCTTGAAAGATATCAAAATAGTGAACGAATACCCCGACGTGTTTCCAGATGAGTTACCAGGTATGCCACCTGACCGCGACATTGAATTCAGCATTGAACTTTTACCTGGTACTGCTCCTATTTATAAAATATCGTACGGAATGAATGTTAAGGATTTGGCCGAATTAAAGAAACAAATAGATGAGTTGCTAAGTAAAGGTTACATCCGACCTAGCTCGTCACCTTGGGGATCTCCCATTCTCTTTGTTGATAAAAAGGATGGTTCTAGAAGAATGTGCATAGATTATCGACCCCTTAATGATGTTACCATCAAGAACAAGTATCCATTACCCAGGATTGGAGATTTGTTTGATCAGATGAAAGGTGCTAAAGTTTTCTCTAAGACCGATCTACAATCCGGGTACCATCAGTTGAAAATCCGATTAGAAGACATTCCCAAAACTGCATTCACATCTAGATACGGCGTATACGAGTTCATAGTCATGCCCTTTGGGTTGACAAATGCACCAGCATACTTCATGTATTTGATGAACAAAGTGTTCATGGAGTACCTTGACAAGTTTGTAGTAGTTTTTATCGATGACATTCTGGTATTCTCCCAGAATGAAGAAGAGCATGAAGAACACCTGAGACTCGTGCTGCAGAAACTGCGAGAACATCAGCTATATGCTAAGTTCAGCAAATGTGATTTTTGGTTAAAGAAAGTTTCTTTCCTTGGACATATTATCACGGAGGGTGGAATAGCTGTAGACCCGAGCAAGGTTCAGACTGTACTGGACTGGAATCCGCCTAAGAATGTGGCCGAGATAAGGAGTTTCCTTGGATTGGCAGGTTACTACCGCCGATTCATCAAAGATTGTAAAACCTCTCACATCATTGTTGGAAAAAGGAAAGGAATTTAAATGGGATGCCAAATGCCAGGATAGTTTTGAGGAACTGAAGAAGAGGTTGACTACAACTCCTGTACTGATAATGCCGGATATTCACAAGGGTTTTGATGTGTACTGTGATGCTTCACTTCAGGGTCTAGGTTGTGTATTAATGCAAGAAGGAAAGGTGATTTCTTATGCCTCTAGGCAATCGAGAAAGCATGAACAGAATTACCCCACTCATGATTTAGAATTGGCTGTCATTGTGCACGCTTTAAAAATTTGGAGGCAATACATGATTGGGAATAAGTGTTGTATCTTTACTGACCATAAAAGCTTGAAGTATATCTTCACCCAAAAGGATCTAAATCTCAGACAATGTAGATGGTTAGAATTAATCAAAGGCTATGATCTGGATATTCAGTACCACCCCGGCAAGGCAAATGTTGTAGCAGATGCCTTGAGTCGGAAAAGTCAGGCGAATATACTCATAGCTCGTTTGATGCCTCAAGAGTTGTGTTGGGAGATGGCACAACTCAATTTGGGAATTGTTGCCCAGAATGAAACCATAACTTTGGAAGTAGAATCTACACTTGAACAGGAAATCAGGAAGGGACAGTTGACAGATGAGAAGATTAAGGAGTACAGAAAGTTGATTGATTCCGGAAAGGTTCCAGATTTCAAAAGGGATGACCAAGGAACTATTTGGTTCAGGAATAGGATTTGTGTGCCTGAAATTGATCATCTCCGTGAGACTATACTAAAGGAAGCACATGATTCAGCTTATTCAATTCATCCCGGAAGCACCAAGATGTATCAAGACTTGAAACAGAAATATTGGTGGTATGGAATGAAAAAGGGTGTTGCCGCTCACGTTGCCTTGTGTGACATATGCTAGAGAGTAAAAGCAGAATACCAAAGACTGGTAGGTTTGCTTCAACCATTGAAAGTACCTGAGTGGAAATGGGAAGAAATAGGTATGGATTTTATTGTGGGATTGCCACGTACCCGTGACGGATATGATTCTATATGGGTCATTGTGGATAGGTTGACTAAAGTTGCTCACTTCATACCAGTCAAGACGACCTATACTGGAGCTAAGTTGGTAGTTGTATATGTCTAGAATCATATGTTTACATGGAGTTCCAAAGAAGATAGTGTCTGACTGAGGGACACAGTTTACGTCACGTTTCTGGGAAAAGTTGCACGAATCAATGGATACAAAGCTTAACTTTAGTTCTGCATACCATCCCCAAACAGACGGTCAAACCAAAAGGACAAACCAGATTCTAGAAGATATGTTGAGGGCTTGTGCCTTAAAACATGGAGGTAGTTGGGATAAAAGTTTGCCATACGCAGAGTTTGCTTATAACAACAGCTACCAAACCAGCCTCAAGATGGCCCCTTTTGAAGCCTTATACGGGAGAAAGTGTAGGACATCGTTGTACTGGAATCAGACAGGGGAGAGTCAACTTTTTGGACCAGAGATTATAAAGGAAGCTGAAAGACAAGTTGAAATAATTCGAGAAAATCTTAAGACTGCACAATCGCGACAAAAGAGTTATGCTGATCCCAAAAGGAGAGAAGTAGTGTTTGACGTTGGAGATTATGTATATCTCAGAGTATCTCCTATTAGAGGCCTACGAAGATTCAAGATTAGAGGGAAGTTGTCACCTCGTTTCATTGGACCTTTTCAGATTTTGGAAAGGAAGGGAGAAGTGGCATATCAATTGGATCTTCCAGCTCGAATGTCAGATGTGCATGATGTGTTTCATGTATCTCAGCTCAAGAACTGTTCGAGTGAGATTAAGGTAGACCACCTACCTCTGGAAAATCTTGATGTGAAGGATGACTTAACCTATAAGGAACACCCTATCAGAATTTTGGACACATCACAAAGAGTCACTCGGAGCAAAGTCATTAAAATGTGTAAAGTTCAGTGGAGTCACCACTCAGAGGATGAAGCTACTTGGGAAAGAGAAGATGAGCTTATGGCAGAATTTCCTCAGTTGTTTCCCAATCTTTCCGAATCTCGAGGATGAGATTCTCTTTAAGGGGGTAGGATTTGTAACACCCAAAATTCCATCACCTAAAAATGCTAGCAACAAAGTTAGATTTTATTTTCTAAGGGTTTATATAATTTGACCAAATAAATTTGCCTTTTAAATATATTAAATAATATTTAATTAATTTAGAAATGCCCAAGTGTTTGTGCATCATATTTGTATGCATTGGTTTTTGTTTGATGTGTGTTGGAAAAGAAAAAAAAGAACCCCTTAACCCTTTTCCCAAACCTCCTCCTCTTTCCCCGTCAAAGCCTAGCCCATCCTCCTCTTTTTTCTTTTATCCCGAGCGGCCCACCTCTTTCCCCCTCTCTTCTCTTTTTCCGCAGGCCCGTCTTCCTTTTTCTAGCCCAAGTCACCATCCGCCGGCCCGCTCCTCTCTCCCTCTCTCTCACTGGCTGATAGGTGGGCCCCGCATGTCAGGCCCTCCTTCAACCTTCCGCCGGCAGCTTCCCCACCATGTCGCGCCGGCCACCGCCCTACCCTGGCGTCCTCTCGCCCCCACGCCTCCTCCCCTCCCTCCACTAGGTGCGCATCAATGCGTAGTGGCGCACTCGCACCGCCACCGCCTCCTCTCCCACCCGAAACTCGTCCCCACCTAAGCTTCCACCCGGCCATCAATGGCGCCCACCGAGCACCACCTCGCCGCGCCCCTCCGCCTGCCCCTCCACCCTATATTAGCACACCCCGAGCTCCTCTCCAACTCACACCACCCTCTCCCTCTCCTCCTCGCCCCGCAGCGCCGCCGCACCGGGAAGACGCCGAAGCTCGGAGCGCCGACGTCCGCCGTCGCCTCGATCTCCTCCTCTGGCGCCTCTTCCTCCTTTCCAAGCCCCCAGGTGAAGTCCTCTCATTCTCCTCTTCTTTTTGGCGCTTTCGCCATTGCATTTGGTGGAGGGAGGCAGTTTTGGGCTGTCGCCGGCGAAGCTCCGGCGAGAACGCCGCCCGGCGCCGCCGCACGTCGCCGTCCCGCTGCTTGCTGTCCATCATGGCCGTCCGCTCGAGGATCAGTGGCTCAGATCCGCGCCCCACCAAGTCAAACAAGTCACGTACCCGTCAACCCTCGCGCGGCCGCTGTCGTTTTGCAAATAAGCCCCTGAGTTTTCTAATATCACAACCATGCCCTTCCACCTATATAAACCATTGCAGTTAGGTCCTGGTTTTCTCAGTTAAGCCCCTAGGTTTCTTAGGTTTTCCCACCCGCAGTCCAATTTTGTCTTTTTACGTTATAAACCTCCGGTTTATATACGTAATTATGTTTAGGTCCCTGGTTTCTTGCAGATAAGCCCCTGGAAGTTAGTTTTTCTCATAGTTTAGCCCCTAGAGCTTGTTTAAGCCATATCTTTTGCATCCTTTGTCTGTTTTAGACGTTTTTGGTGTCCATGCGACCGTCTCTCAGTGCTCGTTAGTTTTAGAAGCTTGTTTTAGCTTTTTAGAATGTTTGATGTACTTATTTTATTTATTGAATGATTTTTGATGTGATCGTAGATATCGTGCCGGTTGGAACCGAGTTTCCGATCGAGGAGCAAGATCAACCTTTTGAAGAAGAAGAGTTGGACTTTTTAGGAGAGGAAGGCAAGTGGATTTCCTCCCCTGCATATTCTATTTTTGTGCCACACAACTTGCATAATAATTAAAATTTACTTTTAATGTTGTCATGCATAATTTGATGGGAAAATCACCTTTTTAAGGACATGACTAGAATTTTACCCCTATTACCTTGAACAACCCTTTTAATAATTGTTTTGGGTAGAAATGCTTAGTTGCTTAACTTGGGATGGTTGAAATAAATATTTATAAATGTTGATCATGGAAACTTTGGTGAACCTTGATAATTTATAAGATCATATAAATTAATTGGAACATGGAGAACCACCCAAGAAAACAGTGCAACCACAGTGGCATATGGCTCTGCCCTTAGCCAATTAATTAGGCATGTGAATTATCTGATACCCTTTCCCGAAAGGGGCACAGGGGGCCGGAGTTGAAGGGGTATAGCCCGGTTCTTTTGGGGTAGCAGCCTTTGTTAAGGTGCTGACCACTAGGGAGGGTTATGGTCCGCTCCGCTGCTATAACTGTCGTAGGTTGTTGGTCTTTTGCATTACCTTTTTAAAGGCTTCATAGTAGACCCCTAGCCACTCACCTCGGAAGTGTTTAAGGGTCTAGCTAACCTGAGCAACATGAGGAAACACGAGCTGTGGGTAAAGTGTACGACCTCTAATCGATCAGCCGTGCTCACGGTTAAGAGCGACTTGGACCCTCACATCATAAGTGAACTTGAAGATGGAATTAAATCAAGGTTTCATATGGTTTTTGGGATAATGTTTCGAATGCTTAATCTTTGGGGATGGTATAAACTTACACTTAGTAAATAGGCGCTTGCTAATAAAATTTGACCAACTTAAAATGCTAACCGCTGCAAAACTTTAGCCTACCCTTGATTGCCTTGCATACTTTTTCCCCCACTTGCTGAGCTCCAACCATAAGTGTGCTCACCCTTGCTTACTGCTATTCAGAGGAGAACAATGGTGAGGAGTTCTTCAGCGACTTCGACGAGTTCTGAGGCTTGCTTTCACCAGTCAGACGCCTGTGGAGCCGAAGACGGAGTTGCACCGTTGTATGATATCGATGTTCGTGTAAAGACCTTCGTGTCTATCGATGAGTGTAATAAAATGTTAATAAACCTCTTTTGTACACTTTGGAGCATTGTATCTGATATTACACTCTTTTGTCCATCATATGTGTGAAATTATGATCCTGGCACACATATGAGATGCATTTGATTTCTTTACGTAAATCAGATGCGACAAAATGTGTTGACGCTTTTTTAGACCAACACACGAGAGCACTAGAGCATGCGGGTCACGAACAGACAGAAGAGCAGAAAAAACTGCACAGAGATGGTCATTAGACCGTCCTAGCAACATGGTTAGACCACCTCCAAGGGTTTTGGGTCAAGATGGTCATTCAGGGAGATAAATACCATGCTTACATGATGGCGAATGGCTAGGTTTACGAGCAAACTAGCAAAGAGATAAACAACACACTTACTTGGTGAAGAACGACTAGTTTACAAGCAAACTAGCAAACACCGTCGAAGCTCTCGCCCGAGAGGGACCCCGTCAGGGTGTGGACGTCGTCGGCATGTCCTAGGTCGACCAACAAGCCTTAGGACATCATTTATGACTATGGAGATCAATAGAGGAACAACAAGGGTGGTTGGTAGAGATTTAAGGTTTAGAGGATAAAAAGTAAACACATAGTTTGTTGGGTTCGATTGTGATCCCCTCAATCGGCCGTGGCCCTTCATAAATATAGGGTGGGGAGGTCTTGCCCCAATAGGAGTCAAAGCTAATACAAATCCCGTATCAAAATACAACTCCTAACTTAGATTTGGTCGGGTAGGCCGGTGTCAGGGGTGAGACCTGGACAGATCCGCAAGGGGGCTACCCAAGCAGTTTGCAGGTTAATGGAGAGGATCGGAAACTGAGAGCGTAGGTGGTAGTCCACGTGGTGAACTCGGAACATGGAGAGTATGGTGATGAACACAGGGAGACAAGGGTTTAGACTGGTTCAGGCCTCCGGAGAGTAAAACCCTACGTCCAGTTGTGGTGGTGGATTATGCGAGGAGGATGAAGATGTCCCCTCGAATGGAGTCCTAGGCCGCCTTATATGGGGAGGACGGACTAGGGCTTCCATACAAGGTCGGTAGACCCATATCTGGGTCAGTTACAATCTGGGAAGATATCCTTCCGGATTACAAGGAGTATCCCGTGATACTCAGACCTACAGGCGGCGGCACGCCGTGTCCTACGTCTTGACTCGCACGCCAAGTGTCGCAGATCTTCCGGGATCTTGATAAGGTTGCCCGGAGTCATCAGAGTTGTGGATAAGGTCGCTGGGCCCACTTGCAGGTCGGCGGGGCTTTTGGAAGTTCGGGTCCACTTGTTAGGGATCTCTGGGACCCTGGTCGGTGGGGACCCATGGGTGCCCATGTCTCTCAAGCCCCCGATCGACATGTAGGCGTAGCGGCCGAAGCGAGGCCGTGTCGAAGTTTGGCGAAGGCGCGACACCGTCAAGGTCGTGTAGGGTGCACAGGGATCCAAAAAAGAAGAAAACCCCTCCGATGCGCGCACGAAGACGAACATCGAGCTCCTGGAATGTAAGGCTAGATGGTCGAAGTGAAGACGATACGTCGATCTTGAAAGACCGCCAACCTAACCTGGGTCAGCTAACATAAAATAGCTCTTGTGACCTTCAGAAAGGTCGCCCACCCAACTGTAGGTAGGTCGAGCAGAGAAGTAGTGGAAGAAAGCTTCCAGTAGGTCGAGGCGACCTAGGGGGAATAGGGCGTCGCAAGACGCACTAGTGTAGTAGCCCCTGAGCAGTAAAGTGACCAGAATGGCCGGTTTGATGCTCCAAAGATGAAGAAAATAAAGAACCAGACCTACAGCCTTCTGCTTAGGAAATGGAACTGTGCTCTGTATAACCAATCCAATAGGACAAAACCTCTGGAATCTTGCAGAAGACGCCAGGCGCCAAAGGCTGATATGACTATTGACGACTATTAAGTACCATATTTATAGCTGTCAACTCCTGCATTTTGACACAAGAAATATACATCCACAGTAGAATAGGGGCTTATACTGACAAATTCCACAAGTCGCAGTGTATATTTGAATGCAGGCAATTAGCACAAGAAATAGAGTAAAAGCACACCTTATCCATCCACCTCATCAATCCAAGCCTCTCCACCTCAGTCAATGAGGGGCTGCCATGCAAAAGGCCACGGATAGGTGATGTCACCAATCCAAGGGAGAGAGAGGCTCGACAAATCAGATGCTGCCACATGCCCAGAATAAGGATCCAAGGGCCCACAACCCGAGCAAACCGCCTCCAAACAACCCATACACCGGGAACTGTCATAAGGGCCCACACACCAGTCACCTAGAGAAACCACAAGGCGAGATGTGGTGGGCCCAGGTCGGCCGACCCCATGGATCGGTCGACCCAGGATTTTCTCCGTTCGCCATCAGCTTCCACGTGGTGCTCCCTGATTGGATCCTTAAGCCAGTTCGGGGGTGTATGGGGTGATCTCGCGCCGGTACCCAGGCCTATAAATAGAAGGAGAGGGGGTAGAGAATAGGACACACACTTTTTCTCCTCCTTCTCACTTTTGCCTTTTGGCTTCTCTCATTAGGAGAGGAGAGCTTTTTGCATAGGATTAGTGCTGGCTTGCTAGTGCTTTAGAGATTAGAAGGAAGGTGGGGTGGTGTCTTGGGGTTGTGCCATGGTGTTTGGCACATTTCCTCAAGAACGATCCTCTACGGATGCTTCTATTCTTCATTTAGAATAAAGTGAGTGTTTCGACATTCTCAGTTAGATTAAAGTGGCATTCATACTATGTTCTTGTGTTCTTCGTTTGTTCATCATTTAGAGGCTCGTGCTCTTCACGAACACGCTTCCTCGATCTAGTTGGTGAACAAGTTTCTCATACTTTTGTGTTTGTTCATAAGTTAGAGGCTTGTGTTCTTCACGAACACGACCCTTGATCTTCTGTTATAAACACTTAAGTTTGTATCTTGTTTGTATGCCTGTTAGTTTAATCAGAGTTAAGTGGATGCTCCTACATCCTAATCTAGATCAAGTTCATCTGTGATCCCTTGCATAGGATAGCATATACTTGAGTGAGTTCGGTCTCTCCCTCGTGGGTTCGTCGCTCCGTATTTATACGGAGTGCTATAGTGTTTCTACGGGGTGCCAGACGTATCCGTGCTATAGTAGTAATCGGTGGTGTAGACGTGGTGTCTAGACTACGGGTTATCCTTCGAATGCCCTGTATCGCATGATTTGTCTTGGGGTAGGCCGCGGTAGTGACAGCCGTTGGACCCTCTGAAATCCCCCACGTTCGGATACAGTGTGTAGGCAACCATTTGCCGTGAACCAACTGCTAAAGCCAGGAGGGGCCCATGTCCGAAATGAGAGTTCCTAATCGAGAGGCTGTTCTCAACTCTACACGCTATCAGCAAGATCCTTTCCATCTTCATATCATCCTTAGAGTTGTGTCCTTGGATCATCAGTCTAGGATAGAAGGTAGTACACATCATTCCTTGGATTCGATACTCTTTGTAATACTCCTGAGGTGAAGTGCTACAGTGGTATTTTCGTGCGCTTGCGGTATACCCGGTTGCTCTTATACGTTCCCTCTAGGTGTACAACTAGTGGTGACGTTAAGAAATGCCAACAAGCATTTCTGGCGCCGTTCCCGGGGAACGGTTGCTGTATCTATCTTCGAACCAAGTGGTCCTCGTATCTTTTGTTTTTCCTTTTTTGTTCTATCTTTACCCCCGTTACCCATGGAGATGCTTTCCCGTAATAGCATCTCTACCCCTCGGGGCGAGTTCGTCTTAGAGCAACCATCAACTTCTTCATCTAGCTGCGAGCTTTGTCCCGGCTTTATAGCCATGGTTCGGAATCGACCTTTCTCTGGTGCCATCAGTGATGATCCCCATGATCATTTAAAGGAGTTCGAAGAACTGTGTTCGTGCTTGGTAATCCCAGGTATGACACAGGAAACTTTGAGGTGGAAGTTGTTCCCTTTTTCTCTTGTAGACAGAGCGAAACAGTGGTACACCCACACGATAGAGAGTGTAGACAATTGGGAAGAACTATGAGATGGCTTTTGTCACTCGTTATCCCCTTTTGAACACTCAGATTTGCTACCGTGTGAATTCCATGAATTTGAGTGTTGACGGTGGAAATTCACCATTTCCAACCCTCAATATTCTCACATAAATGGAGGCATATGCATTATTTACTAGCATTTAGGTTTGAATAATGTAGTTTCACTTGTCCTTGGAGATTATTTGTATGTAGGTGATTTACCCTTAAAAGAGATGGAAACTCCACTTCTATGAAGAAACCATGCCAACTCAGCTGAGGAGGTGGCTGGCACCAAGGAAAACATGGCAAGACACATCATCGATCCAGGGGAGGCACTCACCGACGAATCAGAGGACGCCACATGGACTTCACATGGATCAAAGGGCCCACCTCGGATACCAAATCAAGCCATGCACCGGGGATGGATCAGAGGGCCCACAGGGCAGCCAACCAGAGGAAGGCCACCAGGTGGGGCCACCCTAGGGGGCCGGTCGATCCTAGGATCGGCCGAACCGCCTTAGGGGGTTCCATCCTGGCCCTCCACATGGCAGCTCCCTATTGGTCACTTGCTTCACTCCCGGGTGTTTAGGGGCCATTTGGGCGTCCGAGCAAGCCTTGTCCTTGCCTATAAATAGAAGGGGAGGGGCTCCAATTTCTCACACACCACTCTCTCATTCTCCTCTCACTTTTAGTTTCCAAGGCTAGGGGGTAGGCTAGAGTAGCTCTTCTTCAGGTTCCAAGTCCTCTTGGAAGTTTAGGTATGAGTTCTCTTTTATCTTTATTTCTTTGTATGATTTTGATCTACTTCAGTTATTCAGCTATTTCATACAAAGTCATGGTAGATCATATTCTTGATATGTTCTTGAGTTCATCCTCTGTTCATCATTTAGAGGCTCGTGTTCTTCGTGAACACTACCTTTTGATCCACTTGAAGGGTGATAAATTCCTTCCTTATGTGTTTGTTCATAAGTTAGAGGCTCGTGTTCTTCACGAACACGACCCTTTGATCTTGTTGATTAGACATAAGAGAGTTCATATCTGTTCGTATGTCTAGCCTTAGTTGATCTTGTTAGATGGCATGAGAGTGTTGCATGGGGTCTGTGTTCAAGCTACGGTACTCGGTCTAGTTGACCAGTCTTCTGGTGGCTCTTACCCTGGGTCACAATAGCCCGGGCCGGGTGAAGTCTAGCAGCAATGTAGGCATGGCGCCTGGGTTGTCTGGCTACGATAGTTATGAGCATACCCCCCGTAACGAGAGGTCGGTCCTCAGGTGGTGACAGCCCTGTTGGATCCTAGGGCAACCTCCGCCTTGGGGTACCTGCTGTAGGAGTCTAAAGTCTAGTTTCGCAGAGTGCTGGTCGTCGCGGGCTAGCTCCCCGTTTGTACCTGGGTGCTGAACCATGTTTCCCTCATGCAATACTCATGCCCATCTCTTGTATCTTCTAGCTTTGTATGTTTAGTACATTAGAACCTAGAGCTAACTCGTATGTTCCCCCTAAACTGTAGTGTGCTAGAGTAGAGGTAGATTTGAGGTGTGTGTGTCACACTACCCCTATTATCTTTTATCTTACCCCTGCCTTTGAGTGTGTTGTTCCCTATATCTATCTCTTGGTTTACATTCAGAGCAAAAGCATAAGTCTAAGATATCCGCCATTGCCTTCCTTGGATTCGATACCCTTGGAATACTCTCCTTCCTTGGGGAAATGCTACAATGGTTTATCTGTGTGCTTGCCGATTCGTTCATGATCGTTTAGATTAACCTATGGCAACTCTCAATGTTCATGCTAACCTGCGCCATTAGTTGTGACATTGGGAAATGCCGACAAGCATTTCTAGCACTGACGCTAAGGATGGATTTCCAATCTGTTCTTAAGTGATCGACGTTTAGAAATGTCAACATGGAGCAACTAGAGTGTGAGTCTATAGGTGCAGCTTGCGCTAGGTTCTCACACCTGTTGGAGCTTAACTCAGACTTGTCTATTCCCGATAATGTATCTTTGAGCATCTTTCAGGGGATGATAGACATGGAATCTGCATTTGAGCTCGACCTTGTAGCTGGAGGTTCATTCAGAACCCGAACTCCAATGAGAAGAAGAGAGATCCTAGAATACTTCTTAGAAACCTCTTCTTCCTATCCCAGATACAATGAACTCCACCAAGAATCAGAGTCGATCCAAGAGAGTCTCTTAATAGATGAATTTGAGCTTTCACCTTGCACATCCAATGATTCGTCTAGAGAGCCTTCTCCCGAACCACGAACACCAAAGGGAGAAGAAATTCAACCTTCAGAGTTCTCTTCTCCATTTGAGGGTGATCCTTCTCGGAACATCATAAATACCTTAGATCGTTCTTGGCACGAGGAGCCTACGGCATCGTTGGGCTTTGATGAGATTCTCGATGAAGTTTGGAATCATGGGGCAAAAGTGGATTGGTCATCAAATCCTGTTTTCGAAATAATTCGGGTCAGCTCGACTTCCACGACCATCCATTGCTCCATGAGGGGAAACACCGTAGATGCTGTTCATGACCCTGCTGCTGGAGCTTGCATCATATCGGAGTACCTTTTGGACACTCTGGTGGGTGACATGCCCCTCACCCCAACTGATAGACATTTCCAAAGTCCTTGGTGGACAAAATATATTTTCCCATGTCGAGGGATTGCTAGGGACGTGCCAATCATCATAGACAAGATCGAGGTGCACTTAGATTTTCACATCTATGACATCATGGATTTCGATCTTCTTCTGGGCTTCCCATTGGATGAACTTCTTGATAAATCTCAAGGAAGCCTAGATGTAAAGCTTAGGGAAGCCGCTTCTACCACGTCCATCTCTTGTCATGAACATTCCATGGTAGAGCCTCTTCCCGAGCAAAACCCGCTCGAGACGATAATGCACATATCTCCGTTCGCATCATCCGAGCCTGTTCCGATTGAGGTTATAGACTTCTCTACTCCTCAAGGGAATGACTCGGGAGATTCTCTTCACCTCTGTGGAGGCGAATGATCATCATCTATCTCGACCGAGTTTCAGCCTCTTCCCGCTGGCCCGTATTATGTTACTTTCGATTATGATCAAGAGTCAACATCTTGCCTCCACGATGCATCTCTTGAGATAGAGAACTCATGGGCCATGGAATCTTGTGAGGCACTGACTCTGGAGTTCATGGGCAAAGGTTACACAGATAAGTATGGTAGTTTCATTCTTGATACACCACATGAACCATGCTTGCATCATGCCTATCCAGAGCCGGCCATGCTTAGTGCGCTGAGCACGCTCGAGGGCTGCAATTACCTTATGGTCCTCTTTTGCAGAATGTTTAGAAGGTTGATTATGGATGCATATGTCTATCATAAACATATCAGATTTCGTGTGTGCATTGTGGCACTAACCTTGCATCTAAAGCTTCACCGATACATCAAGATTGGTGGTGAGACGGGAATGGGACCACCAACGATAGCTGCAAGACGAAGTTCCCATGGTCGAGCTTATGACTAGTAAATAAACAAAGCACTACCAGGAGATAGCCTGGATTAGCTTAGGTTTTGTTTTCCTTTTCGAATAAAAGCAAGAACATGTTTTTAGGATGAGTCGTCCTTTGGGTATTTTTGGTCACTAACCTTCCAGGTGGAGACCGAAAAGAAAGATGAACAGATGATGCCTACGAACATGTGAGCCACATCAGATGCAACACCTAGATAAGCTTTGGTGAGGGAACATTTACAAAAGGTAGCTTGATCACCACACACTTGAGTTTTGTTGCCTAGCAATGCAAACTTCAAGTGTGGGGGAGGTATGTGAGCATCCTGAGTAAAGTTCCTCCTCTACCATATCTTATCCTGGTGTGGAGATGATGTCAGCTCTTGCATCTTGCCCATTAGCTAGGTAAGTCCTGCTTTTGACATTAAACAAAGCCCTTCCGGGAGGTTCCCGAGGTTCACCGTCTTATGCTCATGCTTATGTCCCTTGTTAATGATAGCTTGATCATGCTTTCATGCTTCCTTTATCTTTGTTCATATGCTCTGGTTTGAATGTGTGCTGCAGCATATATTCATAGACTGTTTTAAATTAAGCATGGTGCTTAGGTTAAAATTTGTCTTCTTCAGTCAAAACAAGGCATGGTGTCGAGTTTTGATTGATGAACCTCAGAGTTATATTTTTCATAGATCTTGGGTGCATGTATGTTGACTAACCTCTGTAGAAGATTGTCAAATTTGAATGGGTAAGTCATTGAGCTAAATTCAAATAGGAAGTTAAGTTGAGGTGTCAGATTCATGTTGCACAACATACAAAGGTGGTACATATGACCTCTCAAAGGTCCAAGGTAAGTATATTCCCCTTTGTGTATGAAGTGTAATATTGGTCTAACCCTTTCGAGCAAATGACATGGTGACAATAAAATAGAATAAAAACAACAAAAATATTTGAATTTGAATAAAGGCTTTATGGTTCTCGAACCAGTAGAGTCCCTCCTTTGTTTTCATTTGTCATTTGAAGAACAGCACCAGGGTCAACCACTAGAGTGGGGGAGTTCTCTCAAGCTCATCATCGACATATCCACTAGAGAACTCCCACACAGGCGCTGCACAACATCGACTACGCCTTCATGACAAGAGCAAGGTAAACCAGAGTGACCCGGCTGCCCTCTGTGTTGACGGTGGAAATTCACCATTTCCAACCCTCAATATTCTCACATAAATGGAGGCATATGCATTATTTGCTAGCAATTAGGTTTGAATAATGTAGTTCCACTTGTCCTTAGAGATTATTTGTATGTAGGTGATTTACCCTTTAAAAGAGATGGAAACTCCACTTCTATGAAGAAGCCATGCCAACTCAGCTGAGGAGGTGGCTGCCACCAAGGGAAACGTGGCAAGACACGTCATCGATCCAGGGGAGGCACTCACCGACGAATCAGAGGACGCCACATGGACTTCGCATGGATCAAAGGGCCCACCTCGGATACCAAATCAAGCCATACACCGGGGATGGATCAGAGGGCCCACAGGGTAGCCAACCAGAGGAAGGCCACCAGGTGGGGCCACCCCAGGGGGCCGGCCGATCCTAGGATCGGCCGAACCACCTTAGGGGGTTCCATCCTGGCCCTCCACATGGTAGCTCCCTATTGGTCACTTGCTTCACTCCCGGGTGTATAGGGGCCATTTGGGCGTCCGAGCAAGCCTTGCCTTTGCCTATAAATAGAAGGGGAGGGGCTCCCATTTCTCACACACCACTCTCTCATTCTCCTCTCACTTTTAGTTTCCAAGGCTACGGGGTAGGCTAGAGTAGCTCTTCTTCAGGTTCCAAGTCCTCTTGGAAGTTTAGGAATGAGTTCTCTTTTATCTTTATTTCTTTGTATGACTTTGATCTACTTCAGTTATTCAGCTATTTCATATAAAGTCATGGTAGATCATATTCTTGACATGTTCTTGAGTTCATCCTCTGTTCATCATTTAGAGGCTCGTGTTCTTCGTGAACACTACCTTTTGATCCACTTGAAGGGTGATAAACTCCTTCCTTATGTGTTTGTTCATAAGTTAGAGGCTCGTGTTCTTCACGAACACGACCCTTTGATCTTGTTGATTAGACATAAGAGAGTTCATATCTGTTCGTATGTCTAGCCTTAGTTGATCTTGTTAGATGGCATGAGAGTGTTGCATGGGGTCTGTGTTCAAGATACGGTACTCGGTCTAGTTGACCAGTCTTCTGGTGGCTCTCACCCTGGGTCACAATAGCCCGGGCCAGGTGAGGTCTAGCAGCAACGTAGGCATGGTGCCTGGGTTGTCTGGCTACAATAGTTATGAGCATACCCCCCGTAATGACAGGTCGGTCCTCAGGTGGTGACAGCCCTGTTAGATCCTAGGGCAACCTCCACGTTGGGGTACCTGCTGTAGGAGTCTAAAGTCTAGTTTCGCAGAGTGCTGGTCGTCATGGGCTAGCTCCCCATTTGTGTCTGGGTGCTGAACCATGTTTCCCTCATGCAATACTCATGCCCATCTCTTGTATCTTCTAGCTTTGTATGTTTAGTACATTAGAACCTAGAGCTAACTCGTATGTTCCCCCTAAGCCGTAGTGTGCTAGAGTAGAGGTAGATTTGAGGTGTGTGTGTCACACTACCCCTATTATCTTTTATGTTATACCTACCATTTACTGTGTTGTTCCATATATCTATCTCTTGGTTTACATTCAGAGCAAAAGCATAAGTCTAAGATATCCGCCATTGCCTTCCTTGGATTCGATACCCTTGGAATACTCTCCTTCCTTGGGGAAATACTACAATGGTTTATCTGTGCGCTTGCGGATTCGTTCATGATCGTTTAGATTAATCTATGACAACTCTCAATGTTAACGCTAACCTGCGCCATTAGTTGTGACATTGGGAAATGCCAACAAGCATTTCTAGCACCGACGCTAAGGATGGATTCCAAATCTGTTCTTAAGTGATCGACATTTAGAAATGTCAACAAGCATTTCTGGCGCCATTGCCGGGGAAGGCACAGGATTATCTTGACTATGCTTTGCGTCTGTTTATAAACTCTGAGTAGGTTAGGACAACCCTCGATGCAGGCTAACCTTGATTGTCTTCTTTTATCTTTGGATGATGAAGACAGGTAGTGTATGACTGGTTTCGACCTACAAGGGAATTTTACTGAAGATCCCGAGTCACTTGTGAGGAAAGCTCGAATTCATTTCAGCTCACCTCGTCGTACTCGTCCGGAGGGCGAACCAGCTTCCTTTGTACCATCCACGTCCAACGCTATGGCCCAGAAGACACTTCGTGAGTAGTCAGCTCCTTCTGCTGACCAGGTGCTGCAAGGCCCTGAGGTGGCAATGGGAACTGAAAATTTTGAGATCAAGACGGGTCTAATCACGATGGTACAGGCTAGCCCATTCTGTGGCAAGCCAAATGAGGATGCCAACGCTCATCTGCAGCTATTCCTAGAGCTGTGCAGCACTTTCGTCATCAGGGGTGCAAATATGGATGCTATTCGTCTAAAGCTATTTCCATTCTCCCTCTTGGGAAAGGCTAAGCAATGGTTCTACGCGAACCGGGAGTCTATTGACACTTGGAGTAAGTGTTCAGAGGCATTTCTCAAGAAGTTCTTCCCATTGGGTAAAACCAATGCTCTTCGTGGAAGGATTTCTGGTTTTCAGCAAGTGAATCTATTCCAGAGGCTTGGGAGAGGCTTCAGGAGTATGTCCTGGCCTGTCCATATCATAGGATGGAAGATTGGCTTATTCTTCAAAGCTTCTATAATGGGTTGACTCCGACAGCCCGAGGCCATATTGATGCTGCTGCTCAAGGAGCATTCTTCTCACTCACTGTTGATAATGCTAAATTACTCATGGAGAAGATGGTCTCCAACCTAGGGTGGAGTGATGAAAGACTCCAACCACGACCGAGAGGTACTTATACTGTCAAGGAAGCAGACATGATTACTGCCAAGATAAATCTTCTTATGAAGAGATTGGATGACTACAACAGCGAGAAGGCTGCCATGGCCACTACTTCTCTGCCTATGGACTCTCACATGACTTGTGAAGTCTGTGGCAATACTGGGCACTCAGGCAACTATTGTCCGGAGACTCAGTTGGATGTGACGTACATGAATGGCAATAACAATGGTTATCGTCCACCTCAACAAGGAGGCCAATTGTGGAATCAACAACGCCCTTATTGTCAAGGAGGTAACTAAGGTAATTCTTACAATCCTAACCAACCTTCCTTGAGAGATCTTGTTTTTGGGCAAGCTAAGATTAATGAAGGTATTAACAAGAAGCTAGCTGCCCTTGATAAAACTGTGGAAAGTCTCAACGTTAAGCTTGGTAGTTTTTCTTCTGCCCAGAAGTGTCAGCTGAGTTTTAACAAGATGTTAGAAACCCAGTTGGCTCAGCTGGCTGCTTTGGTTCCATCTCCTGATAACGGGAGGATCCCGAGACAACTCGTATCCTCTTGTGAAAATGTTAGTGTAGTGTCAACCAGGTGGGGTAAGCCACCTAGGAGGACACATGCTTCTGACTATGCAGGAAAGCCCATTCAGCAAATTCTTGATCCATGGGAGGAATCAGCATTATTGCACAAGAAAGACCCAGGCTACCCAACTATCACGTGCACAATCTATTACAAGAAGATCAGGCATGCTCTCTGTGACCTTGGTGCAAGTGTTAATCTCATGTCCAAGGCCATGTTCGAGCAACTGGGATATCCAGCTCTCTCTCCAATAGCACGGACTATCCAACTCGCCGATTCAATGATCCGATATCCAGCAGGAATTGCTGAGAGTTTATTGGTTAAGGTCAAGAGCTCTTATGTCTTCGCTTATTTCGTGGTCCTTGATATGGATGACGAGAGAGGAATGCCGCTCATCCTTGGGCAACCATTTCTCAGTGATGTCCGCGCTAGGATCAATGTGGGGTCCGGTATCATCTGTTTCCGCATTGGGGAGAGGAACTTGAAGTTCAAGTTTCAGGACAAAGAAGAGCAATGCTATTTGGTGCAAGATAGTGTTGAGCAGCTTGGGGGAAGGACGGAGCCTTCACCCACAAGGAAGAAATCTCCATCAAAGAGGTTAAAGAAAATTCGGAAAGAATGGCGGAAGATTGAGATGGTACCAACCTCTACTTCTCAGGAGTGGGGTGCTGAATGGAATTGATCGCTGAGAAGGGTCCAACTCGTCGGAGGAAAAATGATGGGTCCTTTCTACCAAAAAGGTTAAAGCTGGTATTTATATCATATTTCCCTCTCCAAAATTTTATTTCCAAAATTGCATATTTGATTTTCCAAAACTCTGCATTTGCATGCTAGATTTATCTAGCCCTTTTCCCTTTTCCAAATAAAATTCTAAAAATCATTTCTGAGTTTGAAAATTCAAGAAAAATCATTTGAAAAATTTTTCGAGGGAATTTGGGCCGAGGCACTCAGGTAGGCCCCCAGCTAGCCGTTGGGGAGCCACTGGCCAGGGCAGAGGGTAGGTGGTCCCGGCTTGGGGTCGGCCGACCCCAGGTTCGGCCGAAGCAGCCCAACGGCTGCTGGGCCCCACCTTGCTCCAACGGCTCCTAGCCGTTGCCCAACGGCTATGTCTGGATGCCCGGCGCATTTGCCTATAAATAGCAGGGGGAGAGGGGGTTTCTTCACCAATTCAACACTCTTCACTCACACTCCCGTCTCTACTCCTTACTCTCTTGGTTTTCTTGGATTTCTTGCTCAAGATTGGATCATCAAGTGGTCTCTCTAGTGTGTTGCTGAAATTATTGCTATTGGTGGAGCAAACTCGGTAAGAACTTCATTCGATTTCACTAATCCATCACCGAGTTGCTCTTGTTGTTTCTTGTTGTTGTGCTAGCATGAATTGGGCGGCGAACACTCTCCGGAGGGTGACACGCTCACGCTCCCGTTCGCGGGCAAGCACGAGTGCATCCACCCCTGCCGAGCCGATGCCGAGCCCATCAACGATGGATTATGAAGAAGAGCAGGAAGAGCAAGCCGAGCCACAAGCCGCGGAGGAGGTCGTCGACGACACCCCCTACCTCAGCTTGTGGGGCGATCGAGAGGAGCAAGCCTATGCTCTCTTGAAGGACCGAGTCTTTGCCCACACCAGTGACTTCGACCCGGCTCTCATGGAGAAGACAGGTATGAATCTCGAGTTCGCTTCCATTTGGAATGCTCTTGGTTGGGAGGAGTTTGTGCCGGTCACAGAGCTTAGCTCTCGGCCCCAAACCATCCAGTTTCTTTGCTCTCTTACCGAGATCCCGGATGGCATTTAGTTTCATCTTTTCGGGACCGATTATCGTCTTACTTGTAAGGATCTTAGTCGTCTTCTTGGTTTTAGTCCTCGTTGTGCTGTCTCTTTGAAGCGAGCTTGTGAGGGTTATGTTCGGGAATCTTTCTGGGTAGATATCTCTGGTCTTGTTTACAGTGGCAAGTTTGTACCTCAGTGCAACGATATTGTGCATCCCACTCTCCGCCTGTGGCACAAGTGGCTCGCCATTACTCCCTTTCCACGAGAGGATGTTCGGCCCGTGCACAGCGATGAGATGATGCTATTATACGCCACTGTCAACCAGATCAAGGTCTCTCCCGTTAAAGCAATGATTCAGCAGTGGATGACGAATTTCAAGATGATTGGTCCTATTGAGTGTACAGCTTTGGTGACTCGTATTGCTCTCAGACTCGGGGTTCTTAGTGGGAATCCCGTACCCTTCATCAGGACGCCCCGAGTTCTCATTGATGAGGCATACTTGATCCTGGGGCATATACTCAAGAGGGGCCCAAATGATTCTTTGACTTTCTTCTTTCCGGGCTATGCAAACCAAATCCCGTTACCTAACCCGGGGTTTGGATTGTATAACTCGGAGTCCCTCACTGTTTCCCTTGTTACGCAAGAGGAAAGCCGTCGTGCTAGTGTTTTAGGCAGGTCCACCAGGAGCGCGACGAAGAGAGCACACATGCAGCAGCAACAGCAGTCACAGCCGACACCTCCACCACAGCCTCAGCCATAGCCTGTTACACCACCGGTGGCAGGAGGGGCCCCTGCGGGGTACATGTTTGGGGTTACCCCTGGATATGCACCTGGTTGGGACCAGCCCACCTACCAACCGAGTGCGAGTGGCACGGCTTGGGCGGGCGCGAGCAGAGCTCAGTGGGCCACACCCGCAAGTTCTAGCTCTGGTGGTCCACATCCGTCTTCGTCCTTCCGGCGACACTCCTCAGCCTCTGCGCGCGACGCTCAGCTCGCACAGCAGTTGGGAGAGCTCACCGTTCGGGTCACGGGATTGGAGGAGACGCTGAACACCCACGTCGAGTCTACCTCAGTATGGCAGCGTCAGGCTGGTGAGAGGATAGCAGCCATGCAGCAAGATCAGCGGCAGTACATGGAGGCGCAAAGGGCTTACTACGCGAGTCAGGGTTTCTTCTTCCCTCCTCCGCAGTGAGCCTGAAGCTAGCTTGGGGGAGGACCCCCATCCTGAGGTAACTTGTATCTTCCTTCATTTTCAGAATTCCTTATAAATGAAAATCCAAAAAAAAATCTGCAAAATAAAAAGACCAAAATTATTTATTTGCTTCCATCATCATCGTTTGCTTAGTTTGCTTTGATATGCTTAGTAAGAATGCTTTGCCTCTATGGTTGAAATGATGAATAGTTGCTCTGTTTATTCTCCTCGTATGTCTTGCTTACAACTTTGTATCCTACATAAGTTTTGTGTTTGTTGGCTTGTATGTTCAAACCTTAGCTTGAAAACTGTGGGTAGCGGAAAGCATGATCCTTGCCTAAGTTGTTGTGAGACATGATATGGTAGAATAGAGTGCTATGATCTTGTGCTTAGTGATGCTTGACATCCGGAGTTTTCCTTTTTGAAAAAAATCAAAACATGATGAGTTCCTCAATGATGAGAATTTCCCATCCAAGGCCATATGTAGATTCTAGTTCTTAGCCTCCACATATGCAGCTTGTTCTCTCATTAAGCTTTGTCAAATTGTTGTGACCCATATTAGAACTCATACTCCCCTGATCAAGATCACGTACACGTTCATGCTAAACTTCTACACTAGAAGTTAAGCATTCATCATTTACTCCATACTGCTTACGCATTCTTCCATAAATAAAACTCTATGTATCTTTGCATCATTCATCCCTCTCCAAATATCTCCAATAGAGACAATGGGCTAGCTAAAAAAAGAGAGAGAGAGAAAAAGAAAAGCATGCTCAAAAGCATGTCAAAAATAAATAAAGAGAGCTAGCCCAAGTCTCGAAAAAAATTTCAAAGGAGAAAAAGGGATTGATATGTGCAAGAGAAAGAGTTCCACCATATAGATGGTAATAACTAGTACCTACTCCGGGGCTAGTGTCCACCTTACCATCAATCCCTCATTTCCTCATATAAAACATGGCAATATCTAGCACCCACTTCCGGGCCTAGTATCCACCTTGCCATGCTCATATCCATCACACACATATGCACATCTTGATCAGGATGTATGTTTGTTTCTTCCAAGGATCTGGTTTTGACTTAGCAAAACATGAGAGACAAGTATGCCACATCTTCCCGACCTACAGCTCCACATAAAGCCTATTAGGAGTAGGATGTGAAGAAAGGCAACATTGATGCCGTGTTGAGGAATCATACACCTTTGAGCGATTCGAGAGTATCATTTGAGGAACTCTGATTTTCTTTTGAAAAAATTGCAAAACCTCCGGATTGCTAAGCTGATCAAGGTGTGAGTAATTATGCATTCTCCATATAACCATTCTGTCTCTCAACCGCCCAAGGCAGGTGAAGCTATATGCCCCACGTATTAGGCGAAAGGTAAGAACATTGCCAACTTGTTCAACTCTTGGTAGAGTAACTTGCTGTATGTTTGCCATAAGTTGAGAATATAACATTGTAGCAACTCCTGATCAACCAACCTAAGTCTCTAATGTCTTACTTCGAGACGAGCAAGAGGTTAGCTTGGGGGAGTTTGTTGACGTTGGAAATTCACCATTTCCAACCCTCAATATTCTCACATAAATGGAGGCATATGCATTATTTGCTAGCATTTAGGTTTGAATAATGTAGTTCCACTTGTCCTTGGAGATTATTTGTATGTAGGTGATTTACCCTTTAAAAGAGATGGAAACTCCACTTCTATGAAGAAGCCATGCCAACTCAGCTGAGGAGGTGGCTGCCACCAGGGGAAACATGACAAGACACGTCATCGATCCAGGGGAGGCACTCACCGACGAATCAGAGGACGCCACATGGACTTCACATGGATCAAAGGGCCCACCTCGGATACTAAATCAAGCCATGCACCGGGGATGGATCAGAGGGCCCACAGGGTAGCCAACCAGAGGAAGGCCACCAGGTGGGGCCACCCCAGGGGGCCGGCCGATCCTAGGATCGACCGAAACGCCTTAGGGGGTTCCATCCTGGCCCTCCGTGTGGTAGCTCCCTATTGGTCACTTGCTTCACTCCCTGGTGTTTAGGGGCCATTTGGGCGCCCGAGCAAGCCTTGCCTTAGCCTATAAATAGAAGGGCAGGAGCTCCCATTTCTCACACACCACTCTCTCATTCTCCTCTCACTTTTAGTTTCCAAGGCTAGGGGGTAGGCTAGAGTAGCTCTTCTTCAGGTTCGAAGTCCTCTTGGAAGTTTAGGTATGAGTTCTCTTTTATCTTTATTTCTTTGTATGACTTTGATCTACTTCAGTTATTCAGCTATTTCATATAAAGTCATGGTAGATCATATTCTTGATATGTTCTTGAGTTCATCCTTTGTTCATCATTTAGAGGCTCATGTTCTTCATGAACACTACCTTTTGATCCACTTGAAGGGTGATAAACTCCTTCCTCATGTGTTTGTTCATAAGTTAGAGGCTCGTGTTCTTCACGAACACGACCCTTTGATCTTGCTGATTAGACATAAGAGAGTTCATATCTGTTCATATGTCTAGCCTTAGTTGATCTTGTTAGATGGCTTGAGAGTGTTGCATGGGGTCTGTGTTCAAGCTACGGTACTCGGTCTCGTTGACCAGTCTTCTGGTGGCTCTCACCCTGGGTCACAATAGCCTGGGCCGGGTGAGGTCTAGCAGCAACGTAGGCATGGTGCTTGGGTTGTCTGGCTACAATAGTTATGAGCATACCCCCCGTAATGAGAGGTCGGTCCTCAGGTGGTGACAGCCCTGTTGGATCCTAGGGCAACCTCCGCATTGGGGTACCTGCTGTAGGAGTCTAACGTCTAGTTTCGCAGAGTGCTGGTCGTCGCGGGCTAGCTCCCCGTTTGTACCTGGGTGTTGAACTATGTTTCCCTCATGCAATACTCATGCCCATCTCTTGTATCTTTTAGCTTTGTATGTTTAGTACATTAGAACCTAGAGCTAACTCGTATGTTCCCCCTAAGCCGTAGTGTGCTAGAGTAGAGGTAGATTTGATGTGTGTGTGTCACACTACCCCTATTATCTTTTATCTTACCCCTGCCTTTGAGTGTGTTGTTCCCTATATCTATCTCTTGGTTTACATTCAGAGCAAAAGCATAAGTCTAAGATATCCACCATTGCCTTCCTTGGATTTGATACCCTTGGAATACTCTCCTTCCTTGGGGAAATGCTACAATGGTTTATCTGTGCGCTTGCGGATTCATTCATGATCGTTTAGATTAACCTATGGCAACTCTCAATGTTCACGCTAACCTGCGCCATTAGTTGTGACATTGGGAAATGCCAACAAGCATTTCTAGCTACGACGCTAAGGATGGATTCCAAATCTGTTCTTAAGTGATCGATGTTTAGAAATGTCAACACTCTGGTTAGCTGAATCACCACTGGTCTTCCTTGATCTCATATCCTTCAGAAGCGATGGTATGTGCACCCTCTATCTCACTCTATCATATCCATGAGTTTGTTTGAATTTCAATTCATATCCTTTGAAACCAAACTCAGTGGTCGGTGCTATGCTTGCTCTACATGATTCCTGTGGTTGGCTTGCATATGTTTTATTCCTTACTCATCATCTTGATGCTTGTGAACAAATATCATTAGGGAACTCATGCTTATCTAAGTAGTTGGTGTTTGTGATATGGTTTGATGATATGATCTTCGCTCTAAATGTCTGAGTACTTGGGAATTTTATTTGAAAAATCATAAAACCCTTTGCGAAGCTCCTTTTTGATATGCCACCGTCCTACCAAAGCCATATGATGCTTGTTGACACTTCTGAACGTCGATCACTTCAGAACAGATTTGGGATCCATCCTTAGCGTCAGCGCTAGAAGTGTCTTGTTGGCATTTCCCAATGTCACAACTAACTGGCGCGTATTAGCGTGAACATTGAGAGTTGCCATAGGTTTAATCTAAACGATCATGAACGAATCCACAAGCGCACAGATAAACCATTGTAGCATTTCCCCAAGGAAGGAGAGTATTCCAAGGGTATCGAATCCGTGGAAGGCAATGGCGGATATCTTAGACTTATGCTTTTGCTCTAAATGTAAACCAAGAGATAGATATAGGGAAACAACACACTCAAAGGCAGGGGTAAGATAAATGATATAAAGGGGTAGTGTGACACACACACCTCAAATCTATCTCTACTCTAGCACACTACGGCTTAGGGGGAACATACGAGTTAGCTCTAGGTTCTAATGTACTAAACATACAAAGCTAGAAGATACAAGAGATAGGCATGAGTATTGCATGAGGGAAACATGGTTCAGCACCCAGGTACAAACAGGGAGCTAGCCCGCGACGACCAGCACTCTGCGAAACTAGACTTTAGACTCCTACAGCAGGTACCCCAACGTGGAGGTTGCCCTAGGATCCAACAGGGCTGTCACCACCTGAGGACCGACCTCTCGTTACGGGGGGTATGCTCATAAGTATCGTAGCCAGACAACCCAGGCACCATGCCTACGTTGCTGCTAGACTTCATCCGGCCCGGGCTATTGTGACCCAGGGTGAGAGCCACCAGAAGACTGGTCAACTAGACCGAGTACCGTAGCTTGAACACAGACCCCAAGCAACACTCTCATACCATCTAACAAGATCAACTAAGGCTAGACATACGAACATATATGAACTCTCTTATGTCTAATCAACAAGATCAAAGGGTCGTGTTCGTGAAGAACACGAGCCTCTAACTTATGAAGAAACACATAAGGAAGGAGTTTATCTCCCTTCAAGTGGATCAAAAGGTAGTGTTCACGAAGAACATGAGCCTCTAAATGATGAACAGAGGATGAACTCAAGAACATATCAAGAATATGATCTACCATGACTTTATATGAAATAGCTGCATAACTGAAGTAGATCAAAGTCATACAAAGAAATAAAGATAAAAGAGAACTCATACCTAAACTTCCAAGAGGACTTGGAACCTGAAGAAGAGCTACTCTAGCCTACCCCCTAGCCTTGGAAACTAAAAGTGAGAGGAGAATGAGAGAGTGGTGTGTGAGAAATGGGAGCCCCTCCCCTTCTATTTATAGGCACGGACAAGGCTTGCTCGGACGCCCAAATGGCCCCTAAACACCCGGGAGTGAAGCAAGTGACCAATGAGCAACCAACACGTGGAAGGCCAGGATCAGGGGGCCCTAAGGCGGTTCGGCCGATCCTAGGATCGGCCGGCCCCCTGGCCTGTGCTTTCTCTGAGTGGCTGCCCTGTGGGCCCTTTGATCCATCCCTGGTGCATGGCTTGATTTGGTATCTGAGGTGGGCCCTTTGATCCGTGTGAAGTCCATGTGGCGTCCTCTGATTCGTCAGTGAGTGCCTCCCCTGGATCGATGACGTGTCTTGCCATGTCTCCCCTTGGTGGCAGCCACCTCCTCAGCTGAGTTGGCATGGTTGCTTCATAGAAGTGAGTTTCCATCTCTTTTAAAGGGTAAATCACCTACATACAAATAATCTTCAAGGACAAGTGGAACTACATATTCATACCTAAATGCTAGTAAATAATGCATATGCCCCCATTTATGTGAGAATATTGATGGTTGGAAATGGTGAATTTCCACTGTCAACAAACTCCCCTAAGCTAACCTCTTGCTCGTCTCGAAGCAAGACATTAGAGACTTAGGTTGGTTGATCAGGAGTTGCTACAATGTTGTATTATCAACTTATGGCAAACATACAGCAAAGTACTCTACCAAGAGTTGAACAAGTTGGCAATGTTCTTACCTTTCGCCTGATACGTGGGGCATATAGCTTCACCTACTTTGGGTGGTTGAGAGACAGAATGGTTATATAGCATGTGCATAATCACTCATACCTTGATCAGCTATCAATCCGGAGGTTTTGCAAACTTTTCAAAAGAAAATCAGAGTTTCTCAAATGATACTCTCGGATCGCTCAAAATTGTATGATTCCTCACCAAGGCATCAATGTTGCCTTTCTTCACATCCTACTCCTAATAGGCTTTATGTGGAGCTGTAGGTAGGGAAGATGTGGCATACTTGTCTCTCATATTTTGCTAAGTCAAAAACCGGATCCTTGGAAGAAACAAACATACATCCCGATCAAGATGTGCATATGTGTGTGATGGATATGAACATGGCAAGGTGGATACTAGGCCCGGAAATAGGTGCTAGATATTACCATGTTTTATACGAGGGAATGAGGGATTGATGGTAAGGTGAACACTAGCCCCGGAGTAGGTACTAGTTATTACCATCTATATGGTGGAACTCTTTCTCTTGCACATATCAATCCCTTTTTCTCCTTTGAAATTTTTTTCCGAGACTTGGGCTAGCTCTCTTTATTTATTTTTGCCATGCTTTTGAGCATGCTTTTCTCTATTTTTTTAGCTAGCCCTTTGTCTCTATTGGAGATATTTGGAGAGGGATGAATAATGCAAAGATACATAGAGTTTTATTTGCGGAAGTATGCATAAGCATATGGAACAAATGATGAATGCTAACTTCCAGTGTAGAAATTTAGCAAGAACGTGTACGTGATCTTGATTAGGGGAGTATGAGTTCTAACAAGGGTCACAACAATTTGACAAAGCTCAATGAGAGAACAAGCTGCATATGTGGAGGCTAAGAACTAGAATCTACATATGGCCTTGGATGGGGAATTTCTCATCATTGAGGAACTCATCATGTTTTGATTTTTTTTTCAAAATGGAAAACTCCGGATGTGAAGCATCACTAAGCACAAGATCATAGCACTCTATTCTACCATATCATGTCTCACAACAACTTAGGCAAGGATCATGCTTTCTGCTACCCACAGTTTTCAAGCTAAGGTTTGAACATACAAGCCAACAAACTCAAAACTTAGGTAGGATACGAAGTTGTAGGCAAGACATACGAGGAGAATAAACAGAGTAACTATTTATCATTTCAACCATAGAGGCAAAGCATTCTTACTAAGCATATCAGAACAAACTAAGCAAACGATGATGATGAAAGCAAATAAATATTTTTGGTCTTTTTATTTTGCAGATTTTTTTTGGATTTTCATTTATAAGATATTCTGAAAAATGAAGGAAGATACAAGTTACCTCAGGATGGGGGTCCTCCCCCAAGCTAGCTTCAGGCTCACTGCGGAGGAGGGTAGAAGAAACCCTGACTCGCATGTTAAGCCCTCTGTGCCTCCATGTACTGCCGCTGATCTTGCTGCATGGCTGCTATCCTCTCGCCAGCCTGATGCTACCACGCTGAGGTAGACTTGACGTGGGTGTTCAGCGTCTCCCCCAAATCCGTAACCTGGATGGTGAGCTCTCCCAACTACTGTGCGAGCTGAGCGTCGCGTGCAGAGGCTGAGGAGTGCCATCGGAAGGACGAAGATGGAGGTGGACCACCGGAGCTAGAACTAGCGGGTGTGGCCCACTGAGCTCTGCTCGCGCCCGCCCAAGCCGTGCCACTCGCACTCGGCTGGTAGGTGGGCTGATCCCAACCAGGTGCATATCCAGGGGTAACCCCGGACATGTACCCCGCAGGGGCCCCTCCTGCCACCGGTGGTGTAGCAGGCTGTGGCTGAGGCTGTGGTGGCGGTGTCGGCTGTGACTGCTGCTACTGCTGCATGTGTGCTCTCTTCGTTGCGCTCCTGGTGGACCTGCCTGAAACACTAGCACGACGGCTTTCCTCTTGTGTAACAAGGGGAATAGTGAGTGACTCCGAGTTATACAATCCAAACCCCGGGTTAGGTAACAGGATTTGGTTTGCATAGCCTGGGAAGAATAAAGTCAAAGAATCATTTGGGTCCCTCTTGAGTATATGCCCCTGGATCAAGTATCCCTCACCAATGAGAACTCGGGGCGTCCCGATGAAGGGTACGGGATTCCCGCTAAGAACCCTGAGTCTGAGAGCAATACGAGTCACCAAAGCCGTACACTCAATAGGGCCTATCATCTTGAAAATCGTCATCCACTGCCGAATCATTGCTTTAACGGGAGAGACCTTGATCTGGTTGACAGCGGCGTATAATAGCATCATCTCATCGCTGCGTATGGGCTGAACATCCTCTCGTGGAAAGAGAGTGATGATGGGCCACTTGTGCCACAGACGGAGAGTGGGATGCACAATATCGTTGCACCGAGGTACAAACTTGCCACTATAAACAAGACCAGAGATATCTGCCCAGAAAGATTCCCGAACAAAACCCTCACAAGCTCGCTTCAAAGAGACAGTGTTGACATTTCTTAATGCAACTTCCAAAGAATAGATCTAGAATCCATTCTAAGCAATGGCGCAAGAAATGTTGGTTGGTATAAGATAAGCCTACAGAAATATTATGGTAGATAATCCGCAAGCGCACGGATACCGGTGAGCATTTCACCCGGGGTGATGGGTTTTAAAATATCGTATCCACAGGGAAGATGGATGGATGTAACAAAAGACATAGGGATAGCAGTAGACTACTTTATGGACTTTGATGGAATGGCACATACTTTAACAGGGGTAAGCCAAATGATAAAGTAATGATAAATCAGACAGGCAGAGGCACATGTGGAGCATAGAACATACTATTCCTAGTCTAGATTAGAATTGGATTTACTTAAGAGGCACAATTCTATATAGCATACAAAGACTAAGTTATTCATCTATTCTAATGTAGCATATCATCACATATAGCATAGTCATGGATAAATGTGAACACCCCAAAGATAACCCAAGAAGATCAAGGATGAAACTTGATCCTCCCAAGAATCATTGTTCGACTAGTCTTATACTCGGGGGGGGGACTGCAAAGGACTCAATAGGCCTGTCACGCCCATGATCTACCACACGACCCGGAGTATAAGGTGAATCCGCAAGTAAATTATATCTAAGCACCATGCTTACATACTTTCTACTACCTAGCATACGCGCGTAATATACTAGGAGCTCTACGAATAAGTGCGTAGACTTATCATTAATCATGACTATATCAAATATACTACTAGAATAAAGTAAGAACTTAGCAATTGCACACATAACATTGAAATAGCATAAAGTCATTGAGAAACAATATAAGAACTGAATCTTGATAACTTACAGATCTAGAACTGGAGCAAAGCTCAACTCTACTCGAATCTGACTCTCTATCTAGAACTAGGTTCTTGATCTAGAAATTAGATCTTGAACTATGAAGTAGCTATCCTATCTCTGATGTATCCTCTTCTTCTCCTGTCTTGGCCTGATGATGATGATCTTCTGAGAGATGCATACCATGCCCTAGGGGGGTCTGGGGTTGCTTATATAGCCCGGAGGGATAATCCGTCGATGTAGGATCAAACCGACCTAAACAAGTGGTTTAGATTAACCCTAAGAGGCGGTGGAGGAACCTTCCCGAAACAGGGCCTGATCGGGGCCAGGGGGAGCCCGATCGGCCTCCCTATAGGGCCGGTCGGCCTGGGCTGGGCCCCGGCTGGGCTCCGCCTTCGCGTGTGGGCCTCTTGTCCCTTCTAGATGCATATTTTCTTGGAGCCCACTTCGGTTGAGTTCGGGAGTCTTCTGGAGCCTTCTAGAATTCATTCTTTTCGCATTTTCCTGAATAGTCCCTGAAAATATATAATTCACCAAAACTCGTGGAATTCATTAGTCCAAGGCCCTATACTACTGTTGATTTATCTTTTTGGTCCTTTTTCATGTATTGTTGATGCATAAAAATAAGAGTTAGTGAGCATCAACAAACTCCCCCAAGCTTACCTCTTGCTAGTCTCTTAGCAAGACTCAGTGTTACCACAATAAATTCTTTTCCAAGGTAGGATGAAAAAGTCAGACTTTTAAAACCTGCTTATATCTGCTTGAGAACATGGGGCTTTTATCTGTACTTGGGTCTTGAGCAGTTGAAAGATATAACAATTAAGTCAAGCACCATGTCTCAAGTTCTTGGTTTCACTAAAATTCTGGAGTTTTGCAAAAGATGTTCAAGTTAAAGCTTAGAGTACTCCTGTATGACAACTTGATATGATAAAACATAAAAACTTTCAACTTTAGCCTGCCTTTGCTTCTTTTGTTCCTGAAATATATCTCTCTTTCTAGCAATAATCTTAAGAGAACCTTGGGTTACATGACATTAGGAGAGGTGGGCCCTACTCACCCCGGACTTTTGTCCATTTTTCTCTCTCCTTAGAGATGTGGGCTCTTCTCGCCCTCGGACTTGCGTCCATTATTCATCTCTAATTTATTCTTTTTAGGGAGGTAGGCCCTTCTCGTCTAGTAGAACACTTGTTCATTTCCCTCCCTCTCTCATCTCACTTTTTCCTCTCTTTTTTCTTCTTTTCTTTTTTTTATGTCATGCCCAAGTCTCTTTGAAGGCATAGAGAGATATAAAACTGGAACATTCTGAGCAAATTTTCAACAAGGCTCTTTTAACAGGACATAAAGTCTTGTGTCATACAGGAGACTCGTTATATATGAATTTTATGATTAAAAAGTGAATCTCCAGAATTTAGTGTTACTTTGAACAAGATAAATAGCAGCTCAACTTAATCATGTCAATCAATCACCTAGACTTAGATCGAGAAATTGCTCCCACAAGAATCTCAAGCTCAAAGCATGTTTCAAAATCTAAACCATTGTATCCATGTCTTGGGAGAACTTTAAAGATGGTAAGCTAGGCATTTGCAGCAATGAAGAGCATTTGTTTATCATGTCCATTTAGCATACTTCTCTAGTTCTTTATTTATTTCAAACAAGGGAAATTTTTATTTTATTTTATTTTATTATTATTTCAAACTTATCAAACTAAAAAAAACTTAAAATAAAAATATATAAATAGATAGTTGATACTTACCTTGGGGGCTTCTCCCCCAAGCTGCTTGATTCTACATCCCCCACTGGTGAAATTTGCTTGCCAATAGTTCAGCGTTTGCGTCTGCGGTTTCTTGTATATCTTCTAATCGTTGTCCTGCCTGGTCCATCCACTGTTGTTGTTGGCGTAGCATGTTGGTGTGGGTATCCTGAGTGCTCATTTGCGTCCTCATGTTGTCATGGACACCTTGGCGGAACGTCGCAGAATACTGATGGTCGAATCCTGAAAAAGAGTTACGGGCAGGTACAAAATTTGAAGATGATGCGTAAAACCTGCCACTTCTAAACTCCTGTCTTCCGAGGTTGCTCAGTCCTTGCGATGGTAAATCTCCTCCTTGGTACGCGCGATGAGGGTATGTTGGCACGAAGTTTTCATATGATCGATACGCGGTGTCTTCGGACAGTGGGTCAGCTCCGGCATAGTTTGACAATGAGGCTCGAGCTGACGTTCGTGGAGGTTGCTGCTGCACCAGTTGTGCCTGCTCATTGATCAGAAAAGATTGCACAAAATATATACCCAATCTCGGGTTAGGTAACGGGATTACGCTCTTATTGTGGATATAGTGCAATTTTTCTTGAATTTTCTTAACCCACCTTCCTTGGCGGAAGTAATCGTAGCCGATGATCTCACGAGGAGTATCAATGCTGATGAAAGTGGCATCTCCAAGGATGCCCAAGTCATCGGCTATCCGGGTGATCAGAGAGGTGCAGCTTACGTCTCCAACTAGGTTGGGGAATGAGAGCCAGTGCTCTACTAGCATCTTAACAGGGGACACAGCTTTTCTTTTCAGAGCAGCATAAATCAACTGCATGTCCCCTACTCTCACGCTGATATTATCATTGCGTGGAAAAAGGACAAGGCTTATCCACTTGTGAAAGAAATGGAGAGTGGGATGCTGAATATCATTGGTGCGTGGATTGTGTGCGTTCTCTTTCCCTGTAACGTCCGTCCAGAGGTGTAGCCTATCAAAATCTTCAAGAGACGAGTCTAAATCTAAGGCACATCCTTCTGCAAACCCTAAGGCGTTACTCAACCTTCTCCAAGATAGAGTGTGCTCTTGACGGAACAACAGAAAGGTTACCCCATCGTTAGAGGATTTCAAAGTGCAAAGAAACTCTAAAGTGAGGAGACGGCAACCCCTTTCAGAAGTGTGATAAAAAGAGGTCCACCCTAGCAGAGCAAAAATTTGGCTGAACTCAGAGTTCAAGCCTGCTTCTTGCATGAACTCTTCGCTAAACATGGGTGTAAGGACAAAAGAACGTTTCTTCAGTTTCTCATACCTTTCCTTCTCTTCTCCTCTCCTGATGTGCAAATGCACATCATTGGTTAGGATCTTTCCTTGTGATTGCGATGCCGAAGGAAAGGGGTTAGAGACCGGTGAGGGAGACTCCTGAGAGTCTACACTCATCGACCGCTGGGAGTTGGCTCTGGTGCTAGAGCGTCTAAGGATTCTCCCAAACATGGTGTCTGAGGCTTTCAAGGGTGTAAGAGAAAAGTTTAGAGCTAGGCTACCCTTGGATTTCTTCTCCACTCTCTTCCTAAGCTTCCTTTCTCTTGAGGCAGCACTGCAAAAGCTCGAAGGTGAGGTTTTCTGGGTTGGTGTGTGTGCGAAGAACTGGGTAGGAGGTGGCTGCTTATATAGGCCCAAGGGGGGTGGCCGGCCAGCCTGGTGGTGGGGCCGGTCGGCCCCACCTGGCCTCCACTCGGGTGCCCTCTCCTCCATCCATTTCCTGCTGTCTTCCAACGCTAGAAAAAGTGCCTTGTGAGTGGGAAAAGAAGGTGCTGGTGAATGAAGTGATAAGATAAGGTAGGTAAAGACTTGATGTGTATCCCTATGGCATGTGGGTCCCATGCGTAAGGGTAAAAGCAAATATAACAGCAAAAATATAGTAGTAAAAATATTTTTATGCCACCACGAAAAATCATTATACGGGTTTTGACACACCGTAAAATTATTTACCATGGGGTGTGAAAAAGTTTTTACTGTAGTAAATATGAAATTCAGAAATATATTTTTGTGTTTTTACCGGTTACCTTTGACGAGGGTTCGTAGTTTGAGTCCTCGAACGGGACTTCCAAGTCTTCTAATATTCAGGTGCATCCTCCGTCTTTAGAGATAATGGTCCTTCTGATGATGTCTTTTCTTGATCGATCATGTTCGTGTTGATGCTGAGCTCTGGTCTGGGTCTGAAGGCAAACTTCTCCTCCTGTCCATTGATCTCAAATGTGATCTCCCCTCTGCCTACATTGATGCGTGCATTGGCGGTGCTCAAGAATGGTCGCCTGAGAATTAGTGAAACCCTGGAGTCTGGGTGCATATCCAATACCACGAAATCAACTGGCACCAAGAACTCTCGGATTTTCACTGGAACATTCTCGGCGATTCCTGATGGGTAGCGAACTGATTGATCTGCCAATTGGAGACACATTGATGTTGGAACCAAGGTAGGGTGCTTGAGCTTGTCGAAGACAACCTTGGGCATCACACTGACACTTGCTCCAAGATCACAGAGTGCATTGTTGAAGTATTGATTTCCAATGGAGCACTCAATAGTGGGGCATCTTGGATCCTTTTTCTTGATGAGCGATGTGTTCAGGATTGCCGCACTACATTCTTCGGTCAACTTGATGATCTCCGTAGTTGGCAAAGGTTTCTTCTTATTCAGGATGTCTCGGATGTACTTGGCATATGTCGGGACTTGCATGGCATCCAATAGAGGTATGTTGACATAAAGCTTCTGGATGACTTTGATGAACTTCCCGAATTGGTCATCAACTTGAGGTTTTCTCACTCTTCGTGGATATGGTATGAAGTTGGTGCCGTGGAAATCTTGTCTTGCTGAGTCTTGTTCTTCTTGCACAACTTCTTCTACGTTATTATCCTTCTCTGGAGCTTCGGCTGGTGCTACAGGTACTGCAGATGTTGCAGGTGCTGTAGGTGTTCTAGCCGATGGTCTTGTTGTGCCCTTGGGATATGGTGGATATGTTGTTTGCTTGCCACCTCTTGTTCGGACATTAAATACCTGCTCAGGGTTAGTGGCAACAGGTGCAACAGCAGACAATTTTGATAATTTTGATTCTAGTTCAGCATTAAAGATAGCTTGATCTTTTAAGATTTCAGAAAAATTATCCATCTTAACATTTTTGTCTTCTAGAATCTTATCATTAGCAACAAGCTTCTTAGAGAGATTATTGGTTATTTTATCCTGTTCTTCAATTAACTCTCGTAGCGAAGGTCGCTTGGAATTATTACCTGTATACTTACCTGCGTAAGTTGGTCGTGGTTGTAGGTCTTTTTCTTGGGTAGGTGCTGACTTGTGGACCACCAAGCTAGAATTTCTTAAAGTATTCATCGAATCTTGTAAAGCTTGTCGATCCTTTTTGAAGTTGGCTCGTTCCTCAAGCCTGTTCAACAGCACGTCCATACTAGTTGATAGTTCTTTCAACTCTTCATCTTCTTGTACTTCTTCACTCTGACGACATTGTTGAGTGTTCTTCTGGGTCCAGCCTTAATTTTCAGATATCTTCTGCATAAGTGTATTGGCTTGTCTCGTAGTGAGTGACAAGAATGATCCTTTAGCAGCTGCATCTAGATGCTCAGACGCTTTTTGATTTAATCCATGGTAAAAGCTTTGTAAGAGCATCCATTCTTTTATTCCATGGTGAGGGCAATCTGATATATATTCTTGCAAATGTTCCCATGCCTCTGGAATTGACTCGCCTTTCTGCTGCTGGAAATTGGTGATTTTTCCACGTAAAGCATTGGTTTTGCCTGTGGGGAAAAACTTTGATAGGAAGGTTGTAGAACATTCCTCCCATGTGTTGATTTCATTGGAGTAGAACCATTGTCTCGCCCTTCCCTTTAGTGAAAATGGGAATAAGCGGAGTAGGATCGTTTCCTTGGGAATGTCCTTGATGGAGATGGTGGTGCCTTTCTCCAAAAAGTTTTGGAGATGAGCGCTTGCATCTTCATGTACCTTTCCACTGAATAGATCAGCTTGCACCATGTTGATGAGGCTAGGCTTAAGCTCGAATTCATGATCGATTGTTGGTCCAATGTGAATGTTATTGATGTTTGGAGCAGAGAATTCCAACAACATCTTCTCAGCCATGGCTTCAGAACTTGGTGTAAAGCTTCCTTGGTTGATTTGACTCAAATAATTGAAGTGTGGTGAATCACAATCAAACCTGTTAATACCCTTCAAATAAGATAGACAAAAACAAACAAGGGTAATTCTGTTTAAGCAGAGGTGCCAAATTACAAACTCTCATTAAAGTATCTAGCCATCGATTTTCAAAAGGTAGCCATCCAATCTTCCTCGGCAACGGTGCCAGAAATGCTTGTTGACATTTCTTAACGCAACTTCCAAAGAATAGATCTAGAATCCATTCTAAGCAATGGCGCAAGAAATGTTGGTTGGTATAAGATAAGCCTACAGAAATATTATGGTAGATAATCCGCAAGCGCACGGATACTGGTGAGCATTTCACCCGGGGTGATGGGTTTTAAAATATCGTATCCACAGGGAAGATGGATGGATGTAACAAAAGACATAGGGATGGCAGTAGACTACTTTATGGACTTTGATGGAATGGCACATACTTTAACAGGGGTAAGCCAAATGATAAAGTAATGATAAATCAGATAGGCAGAGGCACATGTGGAGCATAGAACATACTATTCCTAGTCTAGATTAGAATTGGATTTACTTAAGAGGCACAATTCTATATAGCATACAAAGACTGAGTTATTCATCTATTCTAATGTAGTATATCATCACATATATCATAGTCATGGATAAATGTGAACACCCTGAAGATTACCCAAGAAGATCAAGGACGAAACTTGATCCTCCCAAGAATCATTGTTCGACTAGTCTTATACTCGGGGGGTGGACTGCAAAGGACTCAATAGGCCTGTCACGCCCACGATCTACCACACGACCCAGAGTATAAGGTGAATCTGCAAGTAAATTATATCTAAGCACCATGCTTACATACTTTCTACTACCTAGCATACACGCGTAATATACTAGGAGCTCTACGAATAAGTGCGTAGACTTATCATTAATCATGACTATATCAAATATACTACTAGAATAAAGTAAGAACTTAGCAATTGCACACATAACATTGAAATAGCATAAAGTCATTGAGAAACAATATAAGAACTGAATCTTGATAACTTACAGATCTGGAACTGGAGCAAAGCTCAACTCTACTCGAATCTGACTCTCTATCTAGAACTAGGTTCTTGATCTAGAAATTAGATCTTGAACTATGAAGTAGCTATCCTATCTCTGATGTATCCTCTTCTTCTCCTATCTTGGCCTGATGATGATGATCTTCTGAGAGATGCATACCATGCCCTAGGGGGGGTCTGGGGTTGCTTATATAGCCCGGAGGGATAATCCGTCGACGTAGGATCAAACCGACCTAAATAAGTGATTTAGATTAACCCTAAGAGGCGGTGGAGGAACCTTCCCGAAACAGGGCCTGATCGGGGCCAGGGGGAGCCCGAACGGCCTCCCTATAGGGCCGGTCGGCCTGGGCTGGGCCCCGGCTGGGCTCCGCCTTCGCGTGTGGGCCTCTTGTCCCTTCTAGATGCATATTTTCTTGGAGCCCACTTCGGTTGAGTTCGGGAGTCTTCTGGAGCATTCTAGAATTCATTCTTTTCGCATTTTCCTGAATAGTCCCTGAAAATATATAATTCACCAAAACTCGTGGAATTCATTAGTCCAAGGCCCTATACTACTGTTGATTTATCTTTTTGGTCCTTTTTCATGTATTGTTGATGCATAAAAATAAGAGTTAGTGAGCATCAACAGACAGCACAACGAGGACTAAAACCAAGAAGACAACTAAGATCCTTCCAAGAAAGATGATAATCGGTCCTGAAAAGATGAAACTCAATGCCATCCGGGATCTCAGTAAGAGAGCAAAGAAACTGGATGGTGAGGGGCCGAGAGCCAAGCTCTGTGACCGGCACAAACTCCTCCCAACCAAGAGCATTCCAAATAGAAGCAAACTCGAGATTCATACCTGTTTTCTCCATGAGGGTCGGGTCGAAGTCCCTGGTGTGGGCGAAGACTCGGTCCTTCAGGAGAGCATAGGCTTGTTGCTCTCGATCGCCCTGCAAGCTGAGGTAGGGGGTGTCATCGACGACCTCCTCCGTGGCTTGAGGCTCAGCTTGCTCCTCTTGCTCTTCTTCATTGTCCATCGTTGATGGGCTCGGTGTCGGCTCGGCAAGGGTGGATGCACTCGTGCTTGCCCGCGAACGGGAGCGTGAGCGTGTCACCCTCCGGAGAGTGTTCGCCACCCAATTCATGCTAGCACAACAACAAGGAACAAGAGCAACTCGGTGATGGGTTAGTGAAATCAAATGAAGTACTTACCGAGTTTGCTCCACCAACAACAATATTTTCAGCAACACACTTAGGGAGATCACTTGATGATCCAATCTCGAGCAAGAAATCCAAGAAAACCAAGAGAGCAAGGAGTAGAGAGGGGAGTATGAGTGAATGGGTGAAGAACACCCCCTCTCCCCCTGCTATTTATAGGCAAAACAGGGCAGGCAGCTCGGGGTGGCCAAGGCACAATGACTAGGAGCCGTTGGAGCCGGCTGGGCCCCAGTAGCCATTGGTCGGGTTCGACCGAACCAACGGTCGGCCGACCCTGGCTCAGGCCGGCTGGCGGCCTACCTCGGTTGGTGGCTCCCCAACGGCTAGCCCGTGGCTTACCTTGGTGCACCGGCCAAATTTCGCCCAAAAATATTTTTCCAAAGATTTTTCTTGAATTTTCAAACTCAGAAATGATTTTCAGAAATTTTATTTTGAAAAGGGAAAAAGGCTAGATAAATCTAGCATGCAAATGCAAGGTTTTGGAAAAATCAAATATGCAGTTTTGGAAATGAAATTTTGGAAAGGGAAATATGATATAAATACCAACTTTAACATTTTTGGTAGAAAGGACCGATCATTTTTAGTCTGACGAGCGGGACTCTTCTCAGCGATCAATGCCATTCAGCACCCCACTCCTGAGAAGTAGAGGTTGGTGCCATCTCAATCTTCTGCCATTCTTTCCGAATTTTCTTTACCCTTCTTGACGGAGATTTCTTCCTTGGAGGTGAAGGCTCCGTCCTTTCCCCAAGCTGCTCAACACTATCTTGCACCAAATAGCATTGCTCTTCCTTGTCCTGAAACTTGAATTTCAGGTCCCTCTCCCCAATGCAGAAACGGATGATACCGGATCCCACATTGATTCTAGCTCGGACATCACTGAGGAATGGTCGCCCAAGAATGAGCGGCATTCCTCCTTCATCATCCATATCCAGGACCACAAAATCCGCGAAGACATAAGAACCCTTGATTTTAACCAATAAGCTCTCAGCGACTCCTTCTGGATATCGGATCGTTGAATCGGCGAGTTGGATAGTCCGTGTTGTTGGAGAGAGAGCCGGATATCCCAGTTGCTCGAACATGGCCTTGGACATGAGATTAACACTTGCACCAAGGTCGCAGAGAGCATGCCTGATCTTCTTGTAATAGATTGTGCACGTGATAGTTGGGTAGCCTGGGTCTTTCTTGTGCAATAATGCTGATTCCTCCCATGGATCAAGGATTTGTTGAATGGGCTTTCCTGCATAGTCAGAGGCACGTGTCTTCCTAGGTGGCTTACCCCACCTGGTTGGCACTACACTAACATTTTCACAAGAGGATACGGGTTGCCCCGGGATCCTACCGTTATCAGGAGAGGGAACCAAAATAGCCAGCTGAGCCAACTGAGTTTCTAACATCTTGTTGAAACTCAGCTGACTCTTCTGAGCAGAAGAAAAACTATCAAGCTTAACATTGAGACTTTTCATAGTTTTATCAAGGGCAGCTAGCTTTTTATTAATACCTTCATTAATCTTAGCTTGCCCAAAAACAAGATCTCTCAAGGCAGGTTGGTTAGGATTGTAAGAATTACCTTGGTTACCTCCTTGAGAATAAGGGCATTGTTGATTCCACGATTGGCCTCCTTGTTGAGGTGGACGATAACCATTGTTATTGCCATTCATGTACATCACTTCCTCCTGAGTTTTCGGACAATAATTGCCTGAATGCCCAGTGTTGCCACAGACTTCACAAGTCATGTGAGAGTCCATAGGCAAAGAAGTAGTGGCCATGGCAGCCTTCTCGCTGGTGTAGTCATCCAATCTCTTCATAAGAAGATCCATCTTGGCAGTAATCATGTCTGCTTCCTTGACAGTATGAGTACCCCTCGATCGTGGTTGGAGTCTTTCATCACTCCACCCTTGGTTGGAGACCATCTTCTCCATGAGCAATTTAGCATTATCAACAGTAAGTGAGAAGAATGCTCCTTGAGCAGTAGCATCAATATGGCCTCGGGCTGTCGGAGTCAACCCATTATAAAAGCTTTGAAGAATGAGCCAATCTTCCATTCCATGATGAGGACAGGCAAGGACATACTCCTGAAGCCTCTCCCAAGCCTCTGGGATAGATTCACTTGCTGCTTGCTGAAAACCAGAAATCCTTCCACGAAGAGCATTAGTTTTACCCAATGGGAAGAACTTCTTGAGAAATGCCTGTGAACACTTGCTCCAAGTGTCAATAGATTCCCGGTTCTTGTAGAACCATTGCTTAGCCTTTCCCAAGAGGGAGAATGGAAATAGCTGTAGACGAACAGCATCCATATTTGTACCCCTGATGATGAAAGTGCTGCACAGCTCTAGGAATTGCTGCAGATGAGCATTGGCATCCTCATTTGCCTTGCCACAGAATGGGCTAGCCTGTACCATCGTGATTAAACCCGTCTTGATCTCAAAGTTTTCAGTCCCCATTGCCACATCAGGGCCTTGTAGCACCTGGTCAGCAGAAGGAGCTGAGTACTCACGAAGTGTCTTCTGGGCCATAGCGTTGGACGTGGATGGTACAAAGGAAGCTGGTTCGTCCTCCGGACGAGTACGACGAGGTGAGCCAAAATGAATTCGAGCTTTCCTCACAAGAGACTCGGGATCATCAGTAAAATTTCTCGGTAGGTCAAAACCAGTCATACACTACCTGTCTTCATCATCCAAAGATAAAAGAAGACAATCAAGGTTAGCCTGCATTGAGGGTTGTCCTAACCTACTCAGAGTTTATAAGCAGATGCAAAGCATAGTCAAGATAATCCGGTGCCTTCCCCGGCAACGGCGCCAGAAATGCTTGTTGACACTTCTGAACGTCGATCACTTCAGAACAGATTTGGGATCTATCCTCAGCGTCAGCGTTAGAAGTGTCTTGTTGGCATTTCCCAATGTCACAACTAACTGGCGCGTATTAGCGTGAACATTGAGAGTTGCCATAGATTTAATCTAAACGATCATGAACGAATCCGCAAGCGCACAGATAAACCATTGTAGCATTTCCCCAAGCAAGGAGAGTATTCCAAGGGTATCGAATCCGTGGAAGGCAATAGCGGATATCTTAGACTTATGCTTTTGCTCTGAATGTAAACCAAGAGATAGATATAGGGAAACAACACACTCAAAGGCAGGGGTAAGATAAATGATATAAAAGGGTAGTGTGACACACACACCTCAAATCTACCTCTACTCTAGCACACTACGGCTTAGGGGGAACATACGAGTTAGCTCTAGGTTCTAATGTACTAAACATACAAAGCTAGAAGATACAAGAGATAGGCATGAGTATTGCATGAGGGAAACATGGTTCAGCACCCAGGTACAAATGGGGAGCTAGCCCGCGACGACCAGCACTCTGCGAAACTAGACTTGAGACTCCTACAGCAGGTACCCCAATGCGGAGGTTGCCCTAGGATCCAACAGGGCTGTCACCACCTGAGGACCAACCTCTCGTTACGGGGGGTATGCTCATAACTATCGTAGCCAGACAACCCAGGCACCATGCCTACGTTGCTGCTAGACTTCACCCAGCCTAGGCTATTGTGACCCAGGGTGAGAGCCACTAGAAGACTGGTCAACTAGACCGAGTACCGTAGCTTGAACACAGACGCCATGCAACACTCTCATGTCATCTAACAAGATCAACTAAGGCTAGACATACGAACAGATATGAACTCTCTTATGTCTAATCAACAAGATCAAAGGGTCATGTTCGTGAAGAACACGAGCCTCTAACTTATGAACAAACACATAAGGAAGGAGTTTATCTCCCTTCAAGTGGATCAAAAGGTAGTGTTCACAAAGAACACGAGCCTCTAAATGATGAACAGAGGATGAACTCAAGAACATATCAAGAATATGATCTACCATGACTTTATATGAAAATAGCTGAATAACTGAAGTAGATCAAAGTCATATAAAGAAATAAAGATACAAGAGAACTCATACCTAAACTTCCAAGAGGACTTGGAACCTGAAGAAGAGCTACTCTAGCCTACCCCCTAGCCTTGGAAACTAAAAGTGAGAGGAGAATGAGAGAGTGGTGTGTGAGAAATGGGAGCCCCTCCCCTTCTATTTATAGGCACGGACAAGGCTTGCTCGGACGCCCAAATGGCCCCTAAACACCCAGGAGTGAAGCAAGTGACTAATGAGCAACCAACACGTGGAAGGCCAGGATCAGGGGGCCCTAAGGCGGTTCGGCCGATCCTAGGATCGGCCGGCCCCCTAGGGTGGCCCCCTGGCCTGTGCTTTCTCTAAGTGGCTGCCCTGTGGGCCCTTTGATCCATCCCCGGTGCATGGCTTGATTTGGTATCCGAGGTGGGCCCTTTGATCCGTGTGAAGTCCATGTGGCGTCCTCTGATTTGTCGGTGAGTGCCTCCCCTGGATCGATGACGTGTCTTGCCATGTCTCCCCTTGGTGGCAGCCACCTCCTCAGCTGAGTTGGCATGGTTGCTTCATAGAAGTGGAGTTTCCATCTCTTTTAAAGGGTAAATCACCTACATACAAATAATCTCCAAGGACAAGTGGAACTACATTATTCATACCTAAATGCTAGTAAATAATGCATATGCCCCTATTTATGTGAGAATATTGATGGTTGGAAATGGTGAATTTCCACCGTCAACAATGCTACCAGTTAAAAACCTTATACTCATATGCTGCTTGTCATTGCATTGAGCTTTGTCAAATTCTGTGACCCTTGCGAGAAGTGTTTTTATGCTTTCATGATCAAGATTCATGTGCACCCATTTTCCCCCTTGCTATGCTTCTACAATGGAAGTTAGCATTGTATCATTCATCCATTCCACAAAATAAAGCTCCATACATTATTCCATGATTTATCCCTCTCCAAATATCTCTAAAAGAGATTGGGCTATATAAAAAAAGAGAGAGAAAGACATGCTCAAAAAGCATGATCTAAAAAAAAGATAAAAGAGAGATAACCCATATCTCGAAAATTTCAAAAAGGAGAGCGGAGAAAATCATGCAAAAAGGAGTTTCATAACTTAGATGGTAATAACTAGTGTCCATTCTGGGGCTAGGGTCCACCTTACCATCTACCAACTCTCATCATTCATGTATGGTAATATCTAGCACCCATTCTGGGTCTAGTATCCACCTTACCATACTCGCCATGCCCATACACGTGCACATCTTGATCCGATTGTATGAATTGCTTTCCTCTTGGATCCAGTCTTTGACTTTGCAATATATGTGATGCAAGTATGCCTTACCATTCATACCTACCCTGAGCTCCACATAAGCTATCATTAGGAGTAGGATGAATAAAGGCAATATAATGCCTTGGTGAGGACATATACACATTGAGCTATCTGAGAGAATCAAATGAGGAGCAAAGCAAGGTTTGTTTTTGAAAACTTATTGTAAAACCCCAAGTTACTTGACATGATGAGCAGTAGTGATTTGATTCCTGACCATTCCATTCTTCAACTACCTAAGATGGCATGATAGACACTCCACAAAGTTCACAGGTACAAGGTATGGTTTGGAATATCTCCTATGCTCGCTTCATACCTTTGGATATCATGTACCTCCTTCATCTACTCCCTTTACTCGGGGCGAGCAAAGGTCAAGTGTGGGGGAGTTGTAGACGGTTGTTAAGTACCATATTTATAGCCGTCAACTCCTGCATTTTGACACAAGAAATATACATCCACAGTAGAATAGGGGCTTATACTGACAAATACCACAAGTGGCAGTGTATATTTGAATGCAGGCAATTAGCACAAGAAATAGAGTAAAAGCACACCTTATCCATCCACCTCATCAATCCAAGCCTCTCCACCTCAGCCAATGAGGGGCTGCCACGCAAAAGGCCACGGATAGGTGATGTCACCAATCCAAGGGAGAGAGGCTCGATGAATCAGACGCTGCCACGTGCCCAGAACAAGGATCCAAGGGCACACAACCCAAGCAAACCGCCTCCAAACAACCCATACATCGGTAACCGTCATAAGGGCCCACACACCAGTCACCTAGAGAAAGCACAAGGCGAGACGTGGTGGGCCCAGGTCGGCCGACCCCATGGATCGGCCGCCCCGGGATTTTCTCTGTTTGCCATCAGCTTCCACGTGGTGCTCCCTGATTGGATCCTTAAGCCAGTCCGGGGGTGTATGGGGTGATCTCGCATCGGTACCCAGGCCTATAAATAGAAGGAGAGGGGGTAGAGAATAGGACACACACTTCTTTTCCTCCTTCTCACTTTTGCCTTTTGGCTTCTCTCATTAGGAGAGGAGAGCTCTTTGCATAGGATTAGTGCTGGCTTGCTAGTGCTTTAGAGATTAGAAGGAAGGTGGGGTGGTGTCTTGGGGTTGTGCCATGGTGTTTGGCACATTTCCTCAAGAACGATCCTCTACGGATGCTTCTGTTCTTCATTTAGAATAAAGTGAGTATTTCGACATTCTCAGTTAGACTAAAGTGGCATTCATACTGTGTTCTTGTGTTCTTCGTTCGTTCATCATTTAGAGGCTCGTGTTCTTCACGAACACGCTTCCTCGATCTAGTTGTCGAACAAGTTTCTCATACTTTTGTGTTTGTTCATAAGTTAGAGGCTCGTGTTCTTCATGAACACAACCCTTGATCTTCTGTTATAAACACTTAAGTTTGTATCCTGTTTGTATGCCTGCTAGTTTAATCAGAGTTAAGTTCATCTGTGATCCCTTGCATAGGATAGCGTATACTTGAGTGAGTTCGGTCTCTCCCTCGTGGGTTCGTCGCTCCGTATTTATACGGAGTGCTATAGTGTTTCTATGGGGTGCCAGACGTAGCCGTGCTATAGTAGTAATCGGTGGTGTAGACGTAGTGTCTAGACTACGGGTTATCCTTCGAATGCCCTGTATCCCACGGTTTGTCTTAGGGTAGGCCGCGGTAGTGACAGCCGTTGGACCCTCTGAAATCCCCCACGTTCGGATACAGCGTGTAGGCAACCATTTGCCGTGAACCAACTGTTATAGCCAGGAGGGGCTGTTGTCCGAAACGAGAGTTCCTAATCGAGAGGTTGTTCTCAACTCTGCACGCTATCAGCAAGATCCTTTCCATCTTCATCTCATCCTTTAGAGTTGTGTCCTTGGATCATCAGTCTAGGATAGAAGGTAGTACACATTGTTCCTTGGATTCCATACCCTTTGGAATACTCCTGAGGTGAAGTGCTACAACGGTATTTCCGTGCGCTTGCGGTATACCCGGTTGCTCTTATACGTTCCCTCTAGGTGTACAACTAGTGGTGACGTTAAGAAACGCCAACAATGACCTGAGTCATAAGCCCACTGTACGGTCACGAGTCGGCTCCCAGGCGAAGCACAGGTCGCCATCACCCACAAGAAACAAAAATGCTCCAGAATGTAGTCAGGTAGGGGAAAGGCGCGCCAATGCCTCCCACAGGCGAACAGTAACCTCGTGCTCCATGCGGGTACAGTGACCTTGAGGATAAGGACGTCGCGCAAGCCAAGTTGCGAATAAAATCAAAGGCCAAGTGCTGCGGGGTATAAATAAGCACCCATACCTTGAAGCAAACCACCCAGACTTCTAAAGAGAGCCATGTCGAAGCTGTGTAGTAATATTGCCATGCCAGGGACTTGCGTTCGTCCACCAGAGCATAGAGCTAGTGTCGTTCATGCTTGTAGCTAGAAGAATGCTTGCGAAGCAGGAAGAACTCGATCAGCCTCTTCTCTCGGGCCCACCGAGGAATCCAGGTGGAGCATGGAGCAGTACATGCGTCGTCGGGCCTTACACGCTAAGGCCTCATGTGATGCTGGTGAACACGACGCTCCACCCAGCAAAGCCCGTGATGATGCTAGTTCCATTTGGAATCTTGTGGTGAAGCTCAGACTTGATGCTGGACACCACAGGAAACCTATTAGGGCTCGAGTAGAGGTGGCTGTGTGGCAGCTGCCTCTACAGTGGCTGTAGAGGTCTTCAACTAGGTCCTGGAGCTAGGACAAAACTTGCGACGTGCCTTATTAGTGTAGACTGCGTCGCAAACCTTATGTAGGGTAACTTCTTGTAGCTTACAAAGCTTGTAAATACACATTTATATGATAAATGTCATGTTCGAAGTAGATGTAGAGGTGTCCAGGCAACAATGGTATGGCTACCAAGGTCCCAGCGGGGCTATGTTAGCACGTCGATCTTCAGGAGGCCTTAAAAAGCGACAAGCAACCCGTGTCGACCTGGATCAACACGGGCGTTGTGCAGTGACACAACGCAGGTCGTCAACCCGAGGATCTTAAGTCTAGGTGACCTAGAAAGTAGTGGAGCCTTAGCGACCTCAAGGAGGAGCTGTAATCATAGCCAGGAGGCCGCCAACGGGAAGTAGAGCTATTAAGCGCAGAGCCATCGGTGTAAACCCGCCGTGTAGGCTGAGGCGGTCCAGTAGGCAGCAGGGCCTAGGAGCCGGGGTGTGAACCCACCGTGTAGGCTGAGGCGACCTAGCAGGCAGCAGGGCCTTTGTCGACCTTGGAAAGGTGATATGATAGACCCGAAGGTCGTCCAACGGTCGAAAGACCTTGAAGCAGATGACAATTATAATGAGGTTTGGGGGCTTGAAGTAGGGCATAACGAGTCCATGGACGCTAGGCCGTCGACTAGAGAACCAACAGGCATAGATTCCCGTACGGCGCGAACCGTTACTACCTGTGACCGTTAGGCCGAAAAGAGCTGCTAGGTAATAGATCTGTTGGGTCGCCGAAGATTGCGTTGATCTTTAGAGACGTTGGGGCGCTGCGGCCCATAGCGCCGTTGAGGCCCAGCTATAAAAGGCCGAGTGAGGGGCCGGGGACCCCACTCGCTTCCATTTCCGCGCAGGCTTTAGGGTTTCACTGCTGCCGCCTAGAGCTTTCTGCCCGAATCCACCGGCGCCGCCGCGCTCAGATCCACCACGTCGCGCGCCGCCGTATGCACACGAAATCCCTAGTGGTCTTTAGAGCTAGATCTACCGGCTTCGTGGTAGAGGAGATGGCTCCCGATCTTGCGCCGGCACCGGAGAGCATCTGGGAGCCCTCGACAGTGACCGAGGAGCAGCTCCTAGGTCTGGTTGAGCGGGGGCTGCTGAAGCCCAAGGAGCAGGTGGGCTGGAGGCCGGCCGCCGGTGAGGCCTTCCCCTCTGAGGGGACCGGAGAGACCGTGGCCTTCGTCGCGCACGTCGAGCGTGGATTCGGAGTCCCCATGGGTGACTTCTTCCGCGGGATCCTCCACTACTACAGGATCGACCTGGTACACCTCGTCCCCAACTCCATCACCACGATCTTCTCCTTCATCCACCTTTGTGAGGCGTACCAGGGGATCGTGCCGCATTTCGGCCTGTGGTGGCACTTCTTCGAGCTAAAGAAGACGGGGAAGTCGAAGGTCGTCGGGTGCATCAGCTTCATGTTACGTCGCCACATGAAGCCGATGTACATCGAGATGGTGTTGCCAGACAACACCCAGGGCTGGAGGAAGGGTGGTTCTACATCGACAATCTGAAGCTGGTGCTGGTGACAAGGTCGGGGTTCGTGCCGGTTCTGGAGCCGGAGGGGAACCACCAATTGACGTCGCGGGAGATGGACGCCATCAAGCCGCTGCTGGAGGACCTGGCGCAGCTGAAGACAGGAGGTCTGACGGGCGGTGCGGTGGCCATCAGTTTCAGCCAGAGGCTTCTGCAACCGATCCAAGATCGGGTGCATCCAGCCTATGAGTACTGGGGTCAGGCCGATCCTACCTGTGTGGCGCAGCGCAAGGTCTCCAAGGAGTAGATGGTGGCGCGGGTGAAGGAGTTGTTGTTGGCGTTTCTTAACGTCACCACTAGTTGTACACCTAGAGGGAGTGGATAAGAACAACCGGGTATACCACAAGCGCACGGAAATACCGCTGTAGCACTTCCCCAAGGAAGGAGAGTATTCCAAGGGTATCGAATCTAAGGAACGGTGCACTGTATCTCCTACTCTAGTATAGATGGTCCAAGGACACCAAACTCCAGCTAGGATTGATATGGGTCGAGAAGCACTTCCTTAAGGGACTTAGCTCTCAAGATGTATTCCTGTCCGACCTCAGTCGTCCCCGGGGGGTGACAACACTCAGAGGTGCTGTCCTGCGAGCCCAACTCGGTACACGACGTAGAGGGTTGCAAAGGGTCCAACAGGCTGTCACCACTGCGGCCTACCTCTACGCTACGATCGTACGTGGTCTCTGTAGGAAACCCAAGGCCCAGACACCACGTCTGTACCCCAGATAAACACTATAGTGCGGCGTATGCTAGCGTGCTAACTACATTGTAGCAACCGTATAAATACGGTCCCACGAACAAGGGAAAGATCCGAATCAGATCATATCATTGAACTGGGAGCAGAAAGGAAGCTATGGATGAAGCTGAACGAGATACAACAAACTTACTTAATTAAACAGGATCAGAGCATGCTAAACAAGTAAATGAACTATGGTTCTAGCCCTAAAGTATCAAAGCCTTGTGTTAAGAAGAACACAAGCCTCTAACTTATGAACGAGCCAAGAACACAAGAACAAAGCAACCACGCATGATGTCCACTATAGTCTAAATAAGAAATGCTGAAATACTCACTTTGATCTAAATGAAGAACAAACATCCACGAGGACATCAACTCACTCCTCACCCTATCCTACCTAGCACTCTAATCACACACACAACTCATGGGAGAGGTGAGTGTTCTCCAAGAGAGAATGAGAGGAGAGGGAGAGAGGGATGTGTTCCAAAATGGAGCCCCTCCCCTCCTATCTATAGAGGAGGGAGAGGCTTGCATTTGGCACCATTTGCCTCCACATTTTCAGCTCTCCTGGGCGCAGCCAATAGTGTAGTGACATGTGGCAGCAAGAACCGGGCAAGAACCGGAATATTCTGGGCAGAACCGGATGATTCCCTGCTGACTGGGCGCTGAACCGGTGTTAAAGGGGTGAAAACCGAGCCGAACCGGCCAGCAGACCGGCCGTAGACCACGGCCTCAGCTCCTTCCTGCATACGCTGCTCAACCGCCATTGCCCGCTCCAATACCGTCGTGCCGCGTGTCCCGACCCAGGGCGGTCCGCTCCCACGCGCGGCGCTGTGCGTGCACACGCGGTCGGCAGCAGTTGCGTCCGGCCTCTAGGATGGCTCCGCGTGGCCGGCCGAGATCTCCCCGCGCAAGCGCCTGCCTGCGTCAGGCGGAATCCGGGTGAAACCGTGGGAGCCAACCAGTGAATGCCACGTCGACCCTGCGGTCCCGCACACGCGCTGACGTCAGCGATCCTTGGAGTGTGGTGGCTGCCAGTAGAAGGCCGCCACGTGGCTGGCCTCTGCGCAGCACATGCGCGCCTGCGGGAGAATCCTGGGGGAAGCCGAAACCCAACCAGACTCCGCCACGTGTCGCACATGTGTACGAGGATCTAACGGCTGTGGGCCCAGGTGACGTCATCTCTTTTGTCCTTTCCCTAGCTCCTTCATACGAACTCCGATGTAGGCATATAATATGTCCATTTCGATTGTCTCGACGAGCCCGTCGCAATGGTGCAGTCCAAATTGGTATTTGAGGTTGTTTATGATGACGTCCTTTAATAGCCATTGGACCACTTGCTCTTAACTGTACCATTTGGCACGTATTTCGGTGCATCCTGCAACAAAAGCTAGAAACACCAACACTTGTGGAAATCATCAGTATCAAGCCCTATTCTAGTGTTGATGATCCTTTTACATTTATTTTATGCAGGTATTGACGGTGTAAAAGCAGCACTTTTCGACCGTCAACAACACCCCCACACTTGACCTTTGCTCGTCCCGAGTAAAGGGAGTCAGGTCAAGGTGAGACATGATATCCAAAGGTATGAAACAAGCATAAGAGATATTTCAAACCATACCTTGTACTTGTGAACTATGAAGTGTCTATCACGCTATCTTGGGTAGTTGAAGAATGGAACGGTCATGAATCAAATCACTCCTGCTCATCATGTCAAGTAACTTGGGGTTTTGAAATAAATTTTCAAAACAAACCTTGCTTAGTTCCTCATTTGATTCTCTCGGATCGCTCAATGTGTATATGTCCTCACCAAGGCATTAGATTGTCTTTCTTCACCCTACTTCTAATGATGGCTATATGTGGAGCTCAGGGTAGGATAAAGGATAAGGCATACTTGCATCACATATATTGCAAAGTCAAAAACTGGATCCACAGAGAAAATCAGTTCATACGATCAGATCAAGATGTGCACATATATGGATATGATGAGTATGGTAAGGTGAATACTAGGCCCGGAATGGGTGCTAGATATTACCATACATATATGATGGAAGCTGAGGTGATGGTAAGGTGGACACTAGCCCCGGAATGGACACTAGTTATTACCATCTATGATATGGAACTCCTTTTTGCATGATCTCATCTCTCCCCTATTTCTCCTTTATTTTGGACATGGGCTATTTTTCTTTTCTCTTTTTTTTCTTTTTTTCATCATGCTTTAAGCATGTGTCTCTCTTTTTTTTTCATAGCCCATGTCTCTTTTTAGAGGATACTTTTGGAGCAAGGTGTCACACCACATATGGAGCTTTATTTTTATGAAATGGATGAAGGGTACACTGCTAACTTCCTGTGTAAAAGCATAACAAGGGGAAATATGTGGTGTGCACATGAATCTTGATCATGAAAGTAATGAAAAGAATTCTCACAAGGGTCACAGAATTTGACAAAGCTCAATGCAATAACAAGCAGCATATTAGTAGAAGGTTTTCAACTATGAATATCATATGGCTCTAGTGGGACGGTGGCATATCAAAGAGGAGCTTTGCAAGGGGTTTCATGATTTTCAAATAAAATTCCCAAACACTCAAACATTCAGAGTGAAGATCATATCATCAAACCATACCACAAACATCAACTACTTAGATAAGCATGAGTTCCCTAATGATATTTGTTCACAAGCAATCAAGATGATAAGTAAGGAATAAAACATATGCAAGCCAACCACATGAATCATGTAGAGCAAGCATAGCACCAACCACTGAGTTTGATGTAAAGGATAGGAATTGAAATTCAATCAAACTCATGGATAGGATAGAGTGAGATAGAGGGTGCACATACCATCGCTTCTGAAGAATAAGAGATCAAGGAAGACCAGTGGTGATTTGGCTGACCAGAGGGCAGCTGGGTCACTCTAGTTTACCTTGCTCTTGTCATCAAGGCGTAGTCGATGTTGTGCAGCACCTGTGTGAGAGTTCTCTAGTGGAAATGTTGATGATGAGCTCGAGAGAACTCCCCCACACTAGTGGTTGAACCTGGTGCTGTTCTTCAAATGACAAATGAAAACTAAAGAGGGACTCTACTGGTTCAAGAACCATAGAGCCTTTATTCAAATTTAAATATTTTTGGGTTTTTGCTTTATTTTATTGTCACCATGTCATTTACTCGAGAAGGGTTAGATCAAAGTTACACATTATACACAAAGGGGAATATACTTACCTTGGACCTATGAGAGGTCATATGTACCACCTTTGCATGATGTGCGACATGAATCTAACACTTCAACTTACCTTCCCTTTGAATTTAGCTCAATGACTTACCCATTCAAGTTTGACAATTTTCTATAGGGGTTAGTCAGCATATATGCAACCAAGATCTATGGAAATATAACTCTAAGGTTTATCAACCAAAACTCGACACCATGTCTTGTTTTGACTGAAGAAGACAGTCTTAACCTAAGCACCATGCTTAATTTAAAACAATCTATGGATGCATGATATATCATATGCATTCAAACCAGAGCATATAAACAAAGATAAAGGAAGCATGAAAGCATGATCAAGCTATCATCAACAAGGGACATAAGCATGAGCATAGGACGGTGAACCTCGGGAGCCTCCCGGAAGGGCTTTGTTTAATGTCAAAAGCAGGACTTACCTAGCTAGAGGGCAAGATACAAGAGCTGACATCATCTCCACACCAGGATAAGATTTGGTAGAGGGGGAACTTTACTCAGGATGCCCACATACCTCCCCCACACTTGAAGTTTGCATTGCTAGGCAACAAAACTCAAGTGTGTGGTGATCATGCTTCCTTTTGTAAATGTTCCCTCACCAAAGCGTATCTAGGTGTTGTAGCTGATGTAGCTCACATGTTCGTAGGCATCACCTGTCCATCTTTCTTTTCAATCTCCACCTGAAAGGTTAGTGACCAAAAATACCCGAAGGACAACTTATCCTAAAAACATGTTCTTGCTTTTATTCGAAAAGGGAAATAAAACCTAACCTAATCCAGGCTATCTCCTGGGAGTGCTTTGTTTATTTAAGGTCATAAGCTCGACCATGGGAACTTCATCTTGCAGCTATTATTGGTGGTGTCATTCCCGTCTCACCACCAATCCTTGATGTATCAGTGAAGCTTCAGCTGCAAGGTTAGTGCCACAGTGCACGCACGAAATCTGATATGCTTATGGTAAACATATACATCTACAACCAACCTTCTGAACTTTCTAGAAAAGAGGACCATAAGGTGATTGCAGCCCTCACGTGTGCTTAGCGCACTAAGCATGTCTGACTCTGGAGGGACATGATGTGAGCATGGTCTGTATGATAGATCAAGGATGAAACTACCATGCTCGTGTGTGGAATCATTTCCTCCGGAGTCCAGAGTCAGTGCCTCGACAGGTTCCATGGCCCGTGAATTCTCCATCTCAAGAGAGTCATCATGGAAGCTCGATGTTGACTCTTGATCATGATCAAAAGCAACACAATGCGGGCTAGCAGGAAGAGGCTGAAACTCGGTCGAGAGTGGTGACGATCATTCGCCTTCACAAAAGTGAAGAGAGTCTCCCGAGTCATTCTCATGAGGGGTAGAACATTCTACAACCTTAATGAGAACAGGCTCGGATGATGCGAACGGAGATGTATGTGTCATCTTCTCGAGCGGGTTCTGCTGGGGAAGAGGCTTTGCCATAGGATGTCCCGGATAAGGGGTAGCAGTGGCAGAAGCGACTCTCCCAAGCTTATCATCTAGGCTCCCTATGGATTCCTCAAAGAATTTCTCTAGTGGGGAGCCTAGGAGTAGATCAGGATCGAGGACATCGAAGATGTGAAAAGTCTAAGCTAGCTTCGATCCTGTCTATGATGAGCGGCACAGCACTTGCGATCCCCCGACATTCAAGAACGTGCCCAAAGGGACAAGTCTCGAGGAGCATGTCGGATGGTGCTAGCGAAACTTTTCCCAAAAGAGTTTCCGCTAAGTGCCATGGCATGATGTTAACCTCCATGATGGGGTCACAATGGGCCTCTACGGTAATCCCTCTAACAGAACAAGGAATAACCAGAGAGGGTGTACTATCCCAAAATGCTTCGGAAAAGCATATCACTCCCTCTGGCCATTCCTTCTTCAGGGCCTCCTTAGGAAATGCTTCATTAGGAGGATCGGGAGGTGAAGGAGATACCGTAGGTCTAGGGAAAGGTTCTGTCAAAGGATGTCTAGATGGTTCAGCATGGACAGAAGCGGTTTCCCTAAGCCCTTCTTCTTCTGGGTTTCCTTGGGATTTATCGAGAAGTTTTTCTAAGGGGAAACCTAGGAGAAGATCAAAATCCATGTTGTCATAGACGTGGAAATCTAATTGCACCTCTATGTCATCAATGGTGATCGGCACGTCCCTAGCAATCCCTTGACATGGAAAAACACAGCGCCACCTGGGGCTATGGAAAAGTCTATCAGTCGGGATCAAGGGTATGTCACCCACCAGAGTATCCAAAAGGGTCTCTGGTATGATGCAAGCCCCAACAGTAGGGTCATGGACAGCATCTATGGTGTTTCCTCTCATGGAACAGTGGATGATCGTGGAAGTCGAGCTAACCCGAATTGCTTCGGATGTATGCTTCTGAGGTGACCAATCCACTATTGTCCCATGTTTCCAAATTTCATCGAGGACCTCATAAAGGTCCAACGATGCCGTAGGCTTCTCGTGCCAAAAGTGATCTGAGGTATTTCTGATGTTTTGAGAAGGATCACCCTCAAATTGGGAAGAGAACTCCGAAGGTCGAATTTCTTCTTCCTTCGATGTTCGTGGTTCGGGAGAGGACTCAACAGAGGAATCAAGGGATTCAGAGAATGAAAGCTCAGATTCGGCTATTGAGAGACTCTCATGGACCAACTCAGACTCTAGATCGGGTTCGTTGTAAACGATATGGGAAGAAGAGGTTTCTAAGAAGAATTCTAGGATCTCTCTTCTTTCCACTAGAGTTTGGTTTTCAAACGAACCTCCAGCTAAAAGGTCGAGCTTTCGTGCAGATTCCATGTCTATACGAGTATAAAAGGTATACGTCACTATATCATCAGGTATAGACATGTCTGAGCTAGATGGCATAAGACGTAGGAACCTAGCCCAAGTTGCACCTATGGACTCACCCTCTAATTGCTCAAAGTCAAGGAGTTCACACGGCAAGAGCTCTATGCGTTCATAAAGGGAGAACGAGTCACAAAAGTTTTCTCGTAGTTCTCCCCAGTTATTCACATGCTCTGCTGTGCGGGTGTACCATTGCTCTGCTCTATCTACGAGAGAGAAAGGGAACAATTTCCACCTCAAAGTTTCCTGCGTCATGCCTGTAATTACCAAGCACGAACACAAGTCCTCGAACTCCTCTAAATGAACATTAGGATCATCACTGATTGCTCCAGAGAAAGGTCGATTCCGAACCATGGCTGTGAAGCCAAGACGAAGCTCGCAGCAAGATGAGGAAGTTGATGGTTGTTCTAATACGAACTCGCCCCTAGGGGTAGAGAGGCTTTGACAGGAAGGCATCTCAAAGGGTAACGGGGGTAAAGGTAGAAGAAAAGAAACAAAAAGGATAACTGATGGGTAACGGGGGTAAAGATAGAAGAAAACGAAAAAGATAAATACGAGGACCACTAGGTTCGAAGATAGATACAGCAACCGTACCCCGGCAACGGCGCCAGAAATGCTTGTTGGCGTTTCTTAACGTCACCACTAGTTGTACACCTAGAGGGAGTGGATAAGAACAACCGGGTATACCTTAAGCGCACGGAAATACTGCTGTAGCACTTCCCCAAGGAAGGAGAGTATTACAAGGGTATCGAATCCAAGGAACGGTGTGCTCTATCTCCTACTCTAGTATAGATAGTCCAAGGACACCAAACTCCAGCTAGGATTGATATGGGTCGAGAAGCACTTCCTTAAGGGACTTAGCTCTCAAGATGTATTCCTGTCAGACCTCAGTCGTCCCCGCGGGCCGACAACACTCAGAGGTGCTGTCCTGCGAGCCCAACTCGGTACGCGACGTAGAGGGTTGCAAAGGGTCCAACAGGCTGTCACCACTGCGGCCTACCTCTACGCTACGATCGTACGTGGTCTCCGTAGGAAACCCAACACCACGTCTGTACCCCAGATAAACACTATACTGCGGCGTATGCTAGCCCGCTAACTACACTATAGCAACCGTATAAATACGGTCCCACGAACAAGGGAAAGATCCGAATCAAATCATATCATTGAACTGGGAGCAGAAAGGAAGCTATGGATGAAGCTGAACGAGATACAGCAAACTTACTTAATTAAACAGGATCAGAGCATGCTAAACAAGTAAATGAACTATGGTTCTAGCTCTAAAGGATCAAAGCCTTGTGCTACGAAGAACACAAGCCTCTAGCTTATGAACGAGCCAAGAACACAAGAACAAAGCAACCATGCATGATGTCCACTATAGTCTAAATAAGAAATGCTGAAATACTTACTTTGATCTAAATGAAGAACAAACATCCACGAGGACATCAACTCACTCCGCACCCTATCCTACTTAGCACTCTAATCACACACACAACTCATGAGAGAGGTGAGCACCTCTCCAAGAGAGAATGAGAGGAGAGGGAGAGAGGGATGTGTTCCAAAATGGAGCCCCTCCCCTCCTATTTATAGAGGAGGGAGAGGCTTGCATTTGTCACCATTTGTCTCCACATTTTCAGCTCTCCTGGGCGCAGCCAATAGTGTAGTGACATGTGGCAGCAAGAACCGGGCAAGAACCGGATTATTCTGGGCAGAACCGGATGATTCCCTGCTGACTGGGCGCTGAACCGGTGTTAAAGGGGTGAAAACCGGGCCGAACCGGCCAGCAGACCGGCCGCAGACCACGGCCTCAGCTCCTTCCTGCATATGCTGCTCAACCGCCATTGCCCGCTCCAATACCGTCGTGCCACGTGTCCCGGCCCAGGGCGGTCCGCTCCCACGCGCGGCGCTGTGCGTGCACACGCGGTCGGCAGTAGTTGCGTCCGGCCTCTAGGATGGCTCCGCGTGGCCGGCCGAGATCTCCCCGCGCAAGCGCCTGCCCGCGTCAGGCGGAATCCGGGTGAAACCGTGGGAGCCAACCAGTGAATGCCACGTCGACCCTGCGGTCCCGCACACGCGCTGACGTCAGCGATCCTTGGAGTGTGGTGGCTGCCAGTAGAAGGCCGCCACGTGGCTGGCCTCTGCGCAGCACATGCGCGCCTGCGGGAGAATCCTGGGGGAAGCTGAAACCCAACCAGACTCCGCCACGTGTCGCACATGTGTACGAGGATCTAACGGCTGTGGGCCCAGGTGACGTCATCTCTTTTGTCCTTTCCCTAGCTCCTTCATACGAACTCCGATGTAGGCATATAATATGTCCATTTCGATCGTCTCGACGAGCCCGTCGCAATGGTGCAGTCCAAATTGGCATTTGAGGTTGTTTATGATGACGTTCTTTTATAGCCATTGGACCACTTGCTCTCAACTGTACCATTTGGCACGTATTTCGGTGCATCCTGCAACAAAAGCTAGAAACACCAACACTTGTGGAAATCATCAGTATCAAGCCCTATTCTTGTGTTGATGATCCTTTTACATTTATTTTATGCAGGTATTGATGGTGTAAAGCAGCACTTTTCGACCGTCAACAGTTGTTCGCTGGGCAGATCCGGAACCGGACAGGCCCCAAGGCGTTGTGCCTGAAGCGCCCCACTAAAGCTGTAAGTAACTTATTGTCAATTCAACCTTGATTTCTTGCTTTCGAATGTTTTTGTTGGTTTGTGATGAAGGTCACCTGATGCAGGGTTGCGATGGCGTCTACTGGAGCCCAGCTCCCCCCCTGACGAGGGTGAGCTAAGCTTCAAGGTCCGGGCTGCGGAGGACATCCAGGTGCCTCCTCAGCAGTACATCGACGACTACCTCTCCGACTCGTCAGTGGGAGGTAGCGATGACGAAGATCCCTCCGCGGGAGGTTCCGCGCCAGTGGCCCGGCACACGCGGCAGGTCGCCAGGAAGATGGTGGCGTTCAAGGCTGCCAAAGTGGTCGTCGCCACCCAAGAGGCAGAGAAGAAGAAGAAGAGGAAGAGGAAAGATACCACCGTGTCGCCGGAGACGGCGACAGTCAGTGCCGAGGTCGGGACCGGCACTGGCGAAGATGACGATGCAGGCTCACACGACGCTGGCCCAAGGTCAGGCGACACGTCGATCATGCAGGAAGAAGAGACCCCCCTTGGGGTTGTTGATGAACAGCACCCGAAGCCAAGCGCTGAAGGGGTGAGCGACCAAGGGTCACAGAAGAAACAGAGGCGGGTTCCGCCCAGGCCAATAAAGCTTGGGTTGAAGCTCGGTGGCAGGTACGTTGTCGAGCCTGATCTTTTGTAGGCGCAACCTTTGCATGTTGTGGGTACGTCATTGCTGACGAAATCTGCTCTTTTTGAACAGGGGGGCCCCTGCTACATCGGATAGCGGCAAGAACGCCTCAGGCCAGGAGGCCTTTGGGCACAAGGCAGGGAAGGTGCCGGTGGGATAGTCACCAGCTACATCAGGTGGAGATGTCTCAAGCTAGGCCCTTGGGGCCATGGGGAGGACAGCATCGGTGGCGACCAAGGTCGCCTCCGATGATGCACAACAGGTCGAGGGTCTTCAACTTGAGGACCCGCCGCTGACGCAGGAGGCGGAAGCTGGAGGAGGGAGCGGACCTGGTGACAACGACAGGTGCCTCTACTCCGGCACCTCGTGGGAGGATGACATCCTTGCTGATGGCTGGGACCTTGACGAGTTCAAGGAGGCGCAGCAAACGATTGGAAGGACACTCATTGTAAGTTTGGCTTTTGCCCAGGAGCTAGCTCTTTAACCATTCTGACGACTTAGTCTGACACCCTTTAGCATTGTGTTTACACAGTCGCTCGCCGCGCGAGAACAGGGCTGGGCGAACCTGCTGAAGGAGGGCGCCAAGCTTCACGCAGAGGCCACCGCGGCCCGGGAGGCCGTGCTGCAGGCCAAGATCGAGGTCGCAGAGGAGATCTGACGCCTCAAGGATGACGCAACCCTAAAGGACAGGGCGATAGCCTCCTTGAAGGAGGAGCTTGAAGCCGCCAAGGTGAAGGCGAAGGAGGCTGAGGATGATCTCAAGATCGCCGCAGCAGGTATGTCTGGATATACCCACGACCTTGATTTCTGGAGTTTGCGGCGCGTGCCGACCTTGATCTTTTTGGTTTCAGACGCCAAGAAGAAGGAGACTATCTTGAAAAAGGAGCTCAAGGAGTCCAAAGACCAGGTGAAGACCCTCAAGGAGAAGACCAAGGAGGTTGAAGCCAGTGAGTATTACTATACCCGGAAGGCTGCATATGAATTTGGTGTATGCCGGGACCTAGAGATCGACCTTTCCAGGGTGATCCAAACTCTTATTGACCATCAAGAGATGACTACAGATCTTCGAAAGGAGCTGGGCGACCTCAAGGAGGCTGCTGAGTACCTTGTGGATGTCTATGTCCCCAAGGTCGAAGGTGGGCCAGAGGAGCTCGTTGCTCGACTGGAGGAGGCAGAAGGTCAGATGAAGACCTTGCTGATGGACAGCGGCAAGCTCGCTGCGGCTGCAGCACTAGCCACGGTGAAGCACCACAAGCCAGCATTTGACCTATGGAAGGTCGCGGAAGAAATCAACCTGGTACCGCTAGTGGGCTCCGAAGACGTCCAGGCCGCCGCGGAGGAGGTCATCAAGAAGCTGGAGCTCTGAAATTGTAACTTAGGATGTATTAGACTGTTAATGTAGATAGGTCGTGGACCCTTTTGATGTAAGAAAAAGCTTGCATGAATGAAAAGGTCGTGTTTAATTAATGACTGTGATCCCTTATTTGGTTAAGACACTTGTTATAAGAATGCATAAAGTAATGAAGCTGCAAAAACCCTTCCCCTCCGCTAACCCAATTCAGTGGAGGAACGGCTTACTGACTACACGGCTCAGCGCAGAGGCTTACATGTAGCCGGCACGCGAAGGGGGCCTTGGACCCAAGGTGTCACAACCACACGACTTAGGAACACTTATAAAAAGCATAAAAGCTGTGGTAAGGGGAACACTTGCAAAAAGGAAAGTTAAAACCCCCCAGGTCATACGACTCTTACGTTGGCAAAGCCAAGCCCCGAGCGTGACGGGCCTGGCTTAAGACCAAGCCCCCGAGCGCATCGAGTATGGCTTTAAACCAAGCCCCCGAGCGTGTCGAGGGGGAGGGGTGAACAGAAAGTAAATAGAGACCCAAAAAGTAGGTTGACAGGAAAGCTGCCGAAAGGGAATCTTTATATTTATCGACTATGAATTACAAAGGATAGAGTACATAGCTTTTTATTGTGATACAAGGCTCCTAGGGATAGAAGCGACGTAAATGCTCGATATTCCTGGGGTTCGGGACGCCCTGGCCATCGGCCCACTGGAGGCGATAGGTCGCCGGTCCAATGACCTCCTTAACTATGAAAGGGCCTTCCCAAGGTGCAGAGAGCTTGTGCATGTCCTTGGTGTTCTGGATCCGCCGCAGGACTAGGTCACCAACGTTGAAGGAACGTTCCCGCACGTTGCGGTCGTGGTAGTGATGTAGCTGCTGCTCGTGGCGGGTGTGGCACATGAGTGTAGCCACACGATGCTCTTCGAGGCTGTCGAGGTCGACCCTGCGTGTTTACTCCGCTTCTCCCTCATTGAAGTGCTGGATGCGAGGGGCCCCGAAGGCCACATTGGTGGGGAGGATGGCCTCTGACCCGTAGACCAGGAAGAAGGGAGAGTACCTGTAGCCGAGCTGACCTGAGTCCGGAGACCCCAGATGACGTGAGGGAGCTCTGTGAGCCACCTGGTTGCATAGGGTGATGCATCGTCGAAAATGCGGTCCTTGACGGCCTGGAGTACCATGCCATTGGCCCGCTCGACCTGGCCGTTGCACCGTGGGTGCACCACCGAGGAGTAGTATACGTCGATCAGGTTGTCTTGGCAGAAGTCCCAGAAGTCAGCTCCTGTGAAGGCAGTGCCAAGGTCGGTGACAATCCTGTTGGGGACCCCGAAGCGGTGGGTGATCTCCTCGATGAACTTGGCCGCCTCTTTTGACGTGACGCTGGATACGGGGCAGACCTCGATCCATTTGGTGAACTTGTCCACCGCCACGATGATGTGCTTGTACCCGCCAGGGGTGGTCTTGAAAGGTCCCACAGAGTCGAGGCCCTATACTGCGAAGGGCCAGGATGGAGGGATGGTCCTTAGGGCCTGAGCCGGCACATGCTGCTGCTTGCTGAAGAATTGGCACCCCTTGCATCGCCGGACAAGGTCCTGGGCGTCAGCCATGGCCGTAGGCTAGTAGAAGCCAGACCTAATGGCTTTACCCACTAAGTTGGCCGAAGCGGCGTGGCTGTCGCACTCGCCGCCGTGGATTTCCTCTAAGAGCCTGAGTCCCTCAGATCGCAGGATGCACTTCATTAATACTCCGTTGGAGGCGGACCTCCTGTAGAGCTCTGTGCCAACGATGACGTAGTTGGCACTACGCCTCGTGATCTTCTCACACTCCGTCTTCTCCTCGGGGACTCGATGCTCGAGGATGAAGGCAAGGATGTCAAGGCACCAGTCGTCCTCGGCCTCGGTCATGAAGACATCACGACCTCCAGGCAGGGTAGCGTCATCAGCTGGTGACTCTAGGTCGGGGAGATGTTTGATGGTAGGCTTGCGTAGGTCTTGGATGAATACGCCGGCCGGGACCAACGCGCGCTTGGAGCCGAGCTTGGAGAGGATGTCGACCGCAATGTTGTTGTTACGACAGACGTGATGGAACTCGAGACCGTCGAAGTGACCCTCGAGCTTGCGTACCTCAGCACAGTAGGCATCCATTGTATCCTTCCTGGCTTCGGAGTCCTTGCTGACTTGGTCGATGACGACCTTGGAATCGCCGTACGCTATGAGGCGCTTGATCCCCAGGGAGATGGCGATGCGTAGCCCATGAATGAGGGCTTCGTACTCGACACCATTGTTGGAAGCCTTGTAGTAGATCTACAGGACGTACTTCAGGTGATCATCCTGGGGGGAGATGAACAGTACACCTGCGCTGGCCCCTTCGAGGTTCAGGGAACCATCGAAGTACATCTTCCAATGCTAAGGTTCCGAAGGTGGAGGCTGCTGGATCTTGGTCCACTCCGAAACGAAATCCGCGATAACCTGGGATTTGATGGCCTGCCAGGGGCAGAACTCTAGGTCGAACTCACCTAGCTCAATGGACCACTTGACGATGCGTCCAGTGGTGTCGCGGCTTCGCAAGATCTCGCCAAGGGGAAGGCCGAAACGACCTTGATCTTGTGCGACCGGAAGTAGTGCCGGAGCTTGCGCGAGGTGACGAGGAGGGCGTATAACATCTTCTGCGGCTGGGTGTACCTAGTCTTGCATTCTAACAGGACCTCACTAACGTAGTAGATAGGTCACTGTACAAGGTTGGGTCTACCCTCTTCAGGTCACTCTGCCACCAGGACCGAGCTAACCACCAGGGTGGTCACAGAGATGTAGAGTAGTAGTGTTTCCTTTGGTGTCGGGGGCACTATCACCGGGGGTGATGTAAGGAAGGTCTTGAGTTGCTCCAAGGCCTGGTCGGCCTCCTCTGTCCAGACGAACTTGTCTGCCTTCTTTAGCAGCTTGAAGAAGGGTAGACCTTTCTCTCCAAGTTTGCTGATGAATCGACCTAGGGCCGCCATCATGCCGGTGAGCTTCATGACGTCCTTCTTCCCGGTAGGTCGCTTCATCCTGCGGATGGCATCCACCTTGGTGGGATTCACCTCGATGCCCCGGTTGCTGACCATGAATCCCAGGAGCTTGCCGGACGAGACACCGAAGACACACTTTTCTGGATTTAACTTCCAGCGATAACGGCGGAGGTTGGAGAAGCACTTTGCAAGGTCAGCTATGAGCTTATCCTCTTGGGTGGTCTTGACGACCACGTCGTCGACGTAGGCTTCTACGTTTTTGCCTATCTGGCGCTCCAGACACTTCTGTATGGCCTTCTGGTAGGTCGCTCCGACGTTCTTGAGGCCATAGGTCATGGCCGTGTAGCAATAGATGTCGTGCGGTGTTATGAACGCTGTTTTATCTTGGTCGGAGAACTTCAGGGCTATCTGGTGATACCCTGAGTAGCAGTTGAGAAAGCATAGGAGGACGCTTCTGGCCATGGAGTCCACAACCTGGTCGATGCGCGGAAGAGGGAAGGGGTCTTTAGGGTAGTGCCTGTTGAGGTCGGTGTAGTCGATACACATTCTCCATTGACCGGTTTTCTTGGGTACAAGCACCGGGTTGGCGAGCCAAACCGGAGTTTTACACTCTCGGATAAATCCGGCAGCTAGGAGCTTTATTATTTCTGCCCTAATGACGTCCTTGCGATCTTTCGCAAAGTGGCGAAGCTTCTGCTTGACAGGCTTGGCCGTCTTGCTTACATCCAAGGAGTGCTCAGACAGCTCCCTGGGGACACCCGGCATATCCGATGGACTCCATGCGAATATATCCGCGTTATCTCGGAGGAAACTGGTGAGCACGAGTTCCTATTTCTTGTCGAGGCTGTCGTCGATCACCATCGTCTTCTCTGCGTTGGCAAGGCCGAGGCAGACCTTCTTCGTGGAGGGTGCGGCGTCCTGGGCGGTGTCAGTGTGCTTCTGCTCTGGGATGGCTAGGTCGCTCGGAGCAACCTTCTTGGCCTCAGCGACCAAGACTGCGGAGGCGTTGACACAGACGGAGGTCGTGGTGATGTTGAGGGCCTCTGAGTCACACTTGAAGGAGATGATGAGGTCCCCCAGGACAGAGAGGACCCCGTTTGGAGTAGGCATCTTTAACACCAAGTAGGTGTAGTGCGGAATGGCCATGAACCTGGCCAGCATTGGGTGACCTAGGATCGCGTGGTAGAAGGACTTGAAGTTGGCGACCTCAAAGTTGAGGTACTCTGTGTGGAAGTTGGCCTCGGTACCGAAGGTGATGGGGAGGGAGACCCGACCCAGGGGGTAGGCCACCTTCCCTGGGACAATGCCGTAGAAGGGCTCATCGCACGCCGTGAGCTTGTCAAAGTTCATCTTCTTGAGGGTCTCAACGAAGATGATGTTGAGCCCACTCCCCCATCAATGAGAGTCTGGGAGAGCAGGGCCCCATCCACCGTGGGCTCGACGACGAGTGGGTAGGACCCAGGATCTGGGATGTAGAACCAGTGATTAGCTTTGGAGAACGTGATCGCCTGCTCAGACCAACACAGAGGCGCAATTGGCTGGGTGTGGACGAGGTGGACCTCGTGCTTGTCCTTGGGTAGCGTCTCTTGCTGACGTGGGACTTGAGGCCCCCAACGATCATGTTGATCGTGCAAGTCACAGCCTGGAAGGGCCTGTTGGGGTTGCCTGTCGGAGTTGGAGGTGATAGGTTGCCCTCGTCGCAGCGAGCTTCCGGAGGTGGTTCGCTACGACGATTGTCGCGGCGATCGTCACGTTGGTCGTCGTGGGGGTCCCGGTTGTCGTGGTCATTGCGCCGGTCCCGCTGGTCATCACGGCGGTAGTTACTATTGTAGCGGCGGTTGTCGCGGTGATCGCCGTCGTTCCTGGAGCGCTTGGGGTCCACAGGGGTGCTGAAGGCCTTCTTGAACTGGGAGCACTCGCGGAGAGTGTGAGTAGATCCCTCGTGCAACCCGTAAAGGTTGTCGAGTGCCGTGTCAAACTCCTCCTGGTTGAAGGTCGAAGCTCGACGTCCTTCAGCTGCTAGGACCTCGGAAGATCGCTTGCGTAGCTTGGACGCGGAGTTCGCTGCTGTACCAGATGTGCCGACAGCGTCGGCGTCGAACTAGTTCACCATCGCCTCTTCCGTGTCCATGAGCTTGTTGACAATGTCCATGAGGCCCTTGACGGTGGTGGTGCCAGATTCGTGGATCTTCTCAAAGAGCTTGCCATCTTTGATGCCTTTCTTGTAGCTTTCGACGATCTGGTCGTCCTTGACACCGACGCACTGGTTGTGGTTCTTGAAGAATCAGTTGTTGTAGTCGCGGAGCCTCTCCTTGGGCTTCATGATGACTCTGCCAAGGTTGAAGGCGTTTCCAGGGCAATCGTAGGTCGCCTGGAAGTTAGAGGTGAAGGCCTGGGACAGGTCGGCCCAGGACTTAATGTTGCCTGGCTCGAGGCTGTTGAGCCATAACGAGTGGGCCTTGCCTATGACCAATGGAAAATAGGCCGCCATGTGGTCGAAGCTGCCGCCAGGCGCCTTGACGGTGACGTAGTAAGTCGAGAGCCAGATGTTGGGGTCGGAACGCCCATCGTACTCCTTGATGTTGGGCTTGAAGTTCTCGGGGTTGTCCACTGTCCTGAGGCGGGGAGCCAGCACGGGGAAGGCTGTGACAGCTAGGTCATCACCAGTGCCTTTGGTTGGGGCCGCGTCTCTCAGGGCGGAGTGGACGCTGCGGTCTGGGACGACGACCTGAGAGCGCGACTGCCGATCTCTGTTGCCCTGGGCGACCTCTGGGTTGTCATACTTCTCTTCATACACGGCACGGCGCCGGTTCTCGATGTCATGGCGGTCGCGCTGCTCGCCCTCCATGATGCGGTGGACAGCTCTAGGTGGCCGTACTCGCTATCGTACTCCACGCGGCGACGTAGCTCCCGCTCCTCGTGCTCGCGGTGGTGCTGGTCGATGTAGCCGCGCGTGTCGTGGGTACGCCTGTTGGCGTCTAGGTTGTCGCGCAGGTCGCCGCCGTTGGCAGCGTTGGGCTGCTCGGGGTTGTGCTGTGCGACTTCCTCCTGGATGGGGGGAAGGTTGGAGCGATGAGGTCAATGGGATCGACTGCGTGAGTGACGCGTCGATGAAGACGTAGCAACCTTAGAGGCCGTGCACTTTTCCTCCACCAAGGCGTTGGCGACCCAGAGGTACGCGATAGCCTGCTCAGCTTCGGGCGTCAACGGAGCTTGCTGGAGTCGCGTGATGGCAGCGCCCAGGTTGGCTTGGGGGCTGTTGAACGTCAGGATCCCCGCTTCATCGAACTCCATGCGTAAGTCTCGAGCACAGGGGAGGACCGTGCAGCGCTGTTCTTCCGCACGTCGTTGGGCATGCAGGGCGTTGCCTTGGATGCGAGCCGCCTCCTCAGAGTTGGTCGCGCCTTGATGAGGTGGCTCGTTCTCGGAGACCACGAGCACCTGGCGGAAGACGATGTCCGAGTTGTTGGTGGAGACGCGAACCCGGACCTTCTGGAACTCACCACAGTCCGAGGACTGGGTAGGTCGTGTAGCACGGCGAGGGTGATCTTGGTCGATCTTCTTCCGTAGATGGCATCCGCAGAGAGTGTGCCTCGCACCCTTATGGTAGGTGCAAGGTATGTCGAGAGGGTCGCACCGGGCGCGAGGTGCAGGCCTTAGGTCGACGGATGGCCTTCGACCAGATTGGATCTCGGAGGGCGTGGAAAGCTGACTGAGGCGAAGGTAGGGCGCAGAATGCAAGCCAAAGGGGAAGGTGTCGTGGCGTAGCACCGTCTGCGCCGAGCATTGAGCTCACTCGCAGATCTCCAAGGTCTCCTTCGTCATGTCAATGACGTCCTCCATCCCCTGAACAAGGTCATAGGGTCTGGGCGGGTGGGTCTCCGATACTAGATCGGAAACGGGGGTGGCGACGGGTGCCGTCACGACTTGCTCTGTGGTCGCTGGAGGAGCTGCGGCCACCGGAACAGGAGAGGTCGCCGTGAAGGATCCAAAGCAGATCTCCACGAGGTTGGCGAGGATGGCCGCTAGGATCACCGGAAAAATGACACCAGATCGGGACACCATGCTGCACAGCGAGTTCCCGATTGCCCCTACTTGGCGCGCCAACTGTCAGGGGGTGAGACCTGGACAGATCCGCAAGGGGGCTACCCAAGTAGTTTGCAAGTTAATGGAGAGGATCAGAAACTAAGAGCGTAGGTGGTAGTCCACGTGGTGAACTCGGAACAAGGCGAGTGTGGCGATGAACACGGGGAGACAAGGGTATAACTGGTTCACCGGAGAGTAAAACCCTACGTCCAGTTGTGGTGGTGGATTATGCGAGAAGGATGAAGATGTCCCCTCGAATGGAGTCCTAGGCCGCCATATATGGGGAGGACGGACTAGGGCTTCCATTCAAGGTCGGTGGACCCATATCTAGGTCGGTTACAATCTGGGAAGATATCCTTTCGGATTACAAGGATTATCCCGTGATACTCGGACCTACAGGCGGCGACTGTTGATGGTTCAAAACCGCGTTCAACTTCACCGCAAGTCCACGGAGTGACTTGGTGCCTTTTTCACCAAGGGAGGGGACCCCCTAGGTTCTTGTCAATCCACAGAGCAAGGGAATTACTTACATTTAACCTAACACTAACTTAGTTGATTAAGGACTTTATGATATAAAGATTAATCTATAAAGTAAAGACAAACTAACCCTAAATTATGTTAAGAGAAAGAGAGAGGTGTTCACGAGTATGAAAGACGTATGCCCATGGAGTCTAGGTACTTGAGATGCAATCACCCAAAACATGGTAAAACCCCGATCCAATCTATCTAAGGATGTGAACAAAGAGTTAAGTGTTTCCCTTCCCTCGTACATATCACTACGTGAAGGTAATCGTCTCTAACCCTAATGAACACGGTATGTTGACGTGATCTATGGGAGCAACCCCGATGGCAATGGTAGTGAACCTTAAACATTAAGCATCATCAACATGAAGGTATGATAGACAAAGATCCAAACAAAGAGTGGGTGACTACATGTCAAGATCCATTACAACTCCATGGACAAATGATTACTTTACCCCATCAAGACGCTAGGCATGGCACCATTGATCATGGTGGATGCCTCCGATGGAGTTCGTCTCTCGGTGTCCTTCAACTCCGACGGCGCCGTGGCAAGGCCCCGGCGTCCTCCTTCCTCATGGTGGCCTCCATTGACCTAGGTGATGATCCTCCTCGATCTCCACCCTCAAGATCAACCCTCTTCCTTGTGTTTGATCTCCCGAGGCTTCTCTGGTCGTCTTTCGCGAATGGCTCCATTCCTCCAACAATTAGGGTTCCGCGAATATATCACCGAAGAAAGGCGGCGGCGAACCGAGGCAGAGAGGGGCTGGGTCGACCGGCCTGGGCCGATCGGCCTGGCCCATCCTCGGCCCGGTTCGGCTCCTTCTTTTGCCACATGTCGTTTCTTGCACTTTGGGGTTTTTCCTCCTTCGGATATGGGCTTTGGACGTCATTATCTCCGCGACCAAGTCAAGGGGTGTTTATGCATGATATTCAGTTCTTTTCATCTTGGTCCTCAGAGATTCTTCTTCGAAGCTCGTTGGTCCTTGCCACCTTTGGAGTCAAGTTCATGCACGGTCGGAGCCTCTTGATCATCATGTAAATCGTCCTCCAAACCGTATGTATTTCTTCTCATTTAGTGCATGGAATCCTGCATAAACATTATACTCCAAAACACACAACCAACGATGAACTTGTTATATCATTAGTATGCCTAGTGGCGGGTTAGTTCCAAAATGAAATCCAAACTATAACATAACAAGTGTTCTTGGTTGACGGAAATTGCCCGCCAACATCCCCCCACGCTTAGATCTTGTGCGTCCTCGAGCAAGTTGCTCAAAAGTTGATCATCCATGGAGTTTGAAAACATGCTTCGTCAAATCCTTCCTTTCAAGTTAGTCAATCATTCATCTTTAATATAAGAGACATGAAACAAAAATCATAATGTAAACATGGGAGTTTAGAAACTACCAATTCAAGACTTACTCCACAACTCTTACCTTTTCACTAGAGATCTTCAACTTCATCCACACTCGCTTTCTTACTTCCCTAGGAGGGTTTTTGCACTTTTTTTAAAAAATAAAATTCCTGCACAAAGCATTAGACAAAGCCCTTCTCCAAGTTATTTCATGTCACTCATTAAAGTGGCTATCCTAGATAATTTTATAAACTCTCACCTCCCACAAGTCTCTCATATGTGATGTAAGTGGAGCTATAGGTGTGGCTAGTGAAGTTAGCACAAGTGTTGTCAAGCTAAGAGAATCCTCTAGTGGTTGTTCACCTACCAAGCCAATGATCATGAGAATTAACCATAATGTAGGGGTGTCAAGGATGAGAAGATTTAGATTGGTGGACATGTACAAAGGGAAAAAGAATAATGACTTCAAGGCACTAATGATGTCCTCAATGTCGGATTGCACATGGTATGGAATAAGATTCGTTTCTAACATCGTGGCATCATTCTTTGCACTTCATTTGGTCTTCACTTGACTTGTCATCCCTCACTTCACCTTTCATGCCTTGCCTTGGATTTTCTTTCTTTTCTTTTCCTTCTTCCTTCTTTTTCTCTTTTTTCTTTCTTTTTTTTTCTTTTTTCTTTCTTGTGTGCGCACTACACACATACACACATTTTTTTCTTTCTTTTCACCTCTTTACCTTCTTCTCCCATGCTTTTCGCTCAACTTTCGAACATGATCACAATCTGAATTTTAAATATAAACATGCCTAAAGATTGAATGAATCTTTGAATATAGGTTGTGTTCAAGGAGTAGGATGATAAAAAGATGTATATAGGGTTGGGTAAGCAATCCGGCGATGTACGGGGTATTTCAATGTGAAATTCCCATTACCGAATACACGAAGAGGCTAGCAACAAAAGGTATATATCAAGGACATGACCATTGCTTGGAATTAGACCTCCCAAGAGAGTAGAATCCTAACTTAACTCATCATGCTAATCAACACTTATGGTGGAGCTTATGTATGAATGTAAAGGCTTTGTATAGGATAGATATCACTCTCAACTTGGAGAAAGAACTTGCTAACCTTCATAGCAAGGTGTGTTTTTTTTCTTAATTTTCAGAAATAAAATCTCCAAAGTTTAGCAATACTAAGAGCATGGACGAAGCAAAGTCCTAGATTAAATTTTGAGTATGGGTACTTTACAAAGGTAGGTTTCCACTAAGCACCACGTAAACAATTAATCCAAAAAGTCATGCTCAACTAAGAAAGATAAATTAAAGATATAACAAGAAAAGAAACATGAGACTTTGCATAAGACACTTTTTATTTCTTTTTTTCTTTGACTCAACGCTAATTTAAGACTCTTTCAAGCTAAAAAGATAAAACAAAGACTCACAAACTCTCACACTTGACTCAAAAATTAAAGACTAGACTCTCACACCACTTAAAGCAAAAATTTAAAAAGTTAGCTAGTTAGCTCCCCCCCATGCTTAGATCTTACGACGTCCTCGTCCACTACAAGGTTTTCCCCCTATTGCAACACATCTCTTAGGCAACACCACTAATTCGGTTGCAATAGGGGGGTACTATGGCACCGAAACAGTGATTTGGTTGTAATATGTGTGTCTATTGCTACACAAAATTTGAGTTGCAATATTTATTTTTTGGGTTGCAACAGGTTGACGCTAATGCACCCATTATGAGGATTTGTGTTGCATTTGGTTAGAAATAATGCCACCCCATTTCTACGTTGCATTAGCATTTCGTGCGTTGCAATAGAAAGTTGCTATGGCCACCATACTAGGGATGGTTGCGTTTGAACGGCTATATCACAACGTCTAATTTGGGTTGCAAATATGTTTTTGTGTTGTTGCAATACATGGAGGGCTATTGCTTCGTTTGTAGCCTCAAGATGCAATATCGTGTATGTATTGCCACAAAATTTAGTCGTTGCACTATTTTTCGTGGTCGTTGCAACTTTATCAGAATTATTGCAACGAGGTATTCCTTGGTTGCACTGTAATTTGTCTATCGTGACGTTTATGCAGGAGATCAATACGACGATCAGATAGGGACTCATCCGAACCATTCCAAAATTCCAAGTCTTCGACAACGTCGTTCTCCATCAAGATCTCCACGACGGCATCTAGGGGTCTCCATCTAGATCGATCTCCACGGCGATCAATCAACATTTGTGCGGTGCCACGGCCGGTACTGTTGTCTTGATCTCATATATATCTTCATTCGTTCCCTACATATATATGTATATTGCTATATCATGATCTAGGTCGTTTGAAACATGAATGCAGATTAATTAATGACATCACATGAAGATCGGAGTTGGATGCGCTTGCCTCGACACTCAGCGGATTGGCAGAACAATTTTCGAACTTTTTTTCAAACCTTTACCACCGCATCAGCGCGAGGTCGATCTATTGCGTGCCCATGTACTATTTGTCAATGCATGATCAGACATGAGACCATGTTTCCCATTCAAATTCATTTAGTGATGACTAGAGGGTTTGCTAATTGTTTCATCGATGATGGTATCATTCAAGGCCAAACTAATACTTCATCATCTGAGGGTCGTGTGAATCATGATGTCACTCCTGATCTCAATAATCATGATGCACAACCTACAGCTGATGATACAACACCTTATTTTGGAGAAGACGATAAAGAAGACGGTTGTGATGATAACCCTGCTGCCACTAATACTCTGATTAGAAACATTATCAGTGGCACTATACATCATGGACAAACCAGAGATGATGAGGAGGCAGATAAGCAGGCAGAGATTTTTTTGAAACTATTAGACCAGGCAAAGAAGGAATTGTATCCAGGATGCAAAAATGCAACTAAGGTCTCTTTTATCGTGGAGCTTTTTCAGATAAAGTGCATGTATGGCTTAAGTAACGCGGCGTTGGAGGCCATACTTAAGCCCTTTGGAAAGGTTCTCCCTGAAGGGCATTGTATTCCTGACTCCTTGGATAAAGTGCAAAGGGTGGTTCGAGACCTGGGCTTGGACTATGTCAAGATACACGCATGTCAAAATGATTGTGTGTTATTTTTTGATAAATACGCAAATCTGGAGACATGTCCCATTTGTAAGGAGTCAAGGTGGAAAGTTGTAGAAAAAACCTGTGGTAATAATGACAGTGCAGTTGGTGCTACTACTGTTAAGAAGCGGTTACCAGTTAAGATCCTACGCTACTTTCCTCTTATTCCTCGGCTGCAAAGAATGTATATGTCAAAGCAAATGTCAGAGGATATGCAGTGGCACAAGAAAGAATTGGTGAATGATGGGAAAATGCGTCACCCTGCTGACTCAAAGGCATGGAAGCATGTGGATTCAGAGTTTAAATGGTTTTCAGAAAAAGGAGGTCGTAATGTTAGGCTGGGTCTTGCTTCTGATGGGTTCAATCCCTTTGGCATGCAAAGTCTTACATACTCCATATGGCCTGTCATCCTGATACCTTACAATTTGCCTCCATGGTTGTGTCAGAAACAATCTAACTGGATCTTGTCAATGTTGATACCTAGTCCAAAATCTCTTGGAATGGATATTGATGTATATTTGAGGCCCCTAATACTGGAGCTCAAGGAGCTTTGGGATAATGGTGTTAAAACAAGAGATGCAGGGACTAAGAAGAATTTTAGATTACGCGCTATCCTTCTTTGGACAATTAATGACTTCCCAGCCTATGCTATGCTATCTGGTTGGAGCACTAAAGGAAAGTTTGCATGTCCATACTGCCACAAACATACTGACTATTTGTGGTTGAAACATGGGAAGAAGCACTGCTACATGGCACATCGACGTTTCTTGCCCCCCGACCATCCATGGCGCAACAATGCGGTCAGCTTCAACAACAAGGTCGAAACCAGGGAGGCACCAGAACCACTATCTGGTGCACAGGTACTTGAGCAGTATGATACTTTTGAACAAGTAGAATTTGGAAAGACCTTGTTATCAAAAAAAAAGGAAGCGTGACGAAGATAACAGATGGCACAACTGGAGGAAGAAGAGTATTTTTTTGAGCTCCCTTACTGGTCTTCTTTGCTCATCAGGCATAATTTGGACGTCATGCACATTGAGAAAAAATATATGCGAGAGCATACTAGGCACTCTGCTTAAATTGGATGGCAAATGTAAGGACGGGGAGAATGCCCGACTTGACATGGAGCATCTACGGATACGACCAGATCAGCACCCTGTGATTAAAGATGATAAGTATACCTTGCCATCAGCCTTGTACGAGTTAGATAAGGATGCTAGGGAAAGTTTGTGTCAATTTCTATATGGAGTGAAGATGCCTGATGGGGTTTCCTCAAATATAAGAAGATGTGTTGACGTAAAGTCACGTAAGGTGTCTGGCTTGAAAACACATGACTACCATCTAATTCTACAGAAACTTTTACCCTTAGTGGTGCGTAGGATTTTGCCAGAAGCTGTTGTCATCGGATTGATTCAGCTTAGTAATTTCTTCGATGCACTATGTTCAAAGGAGCTGGTGGAAGCAGAATTGGACAGGCTTAGCTGTTCAATTAGGGAGGCTATTGTCGACTTGAGATGATATTCCCACCAGCATTTTTTGATATCATGATCCATTTGCCTGTTCATCTAGCTAAAGAAGGTAAACTTGGGGGGCCAGTGTGTTACAGATGGATGTACCTAGTGGAGCGGTACCTACGCACTGTGAAAGGATATGCGAGGAATAAGGCTCACCCTGAAGGTTCAATTGTTGAGGGATACATACTCAAGGAGTGCCTTACATTCTGCTCAAGATTCTTGGACGTGGACACCAAAGACAATCGTGTTGATCGACATGAAACAATTACTATGAATGAGCCACCGTCTGGTTTGAGCATTTTTTCTGAAATGGATTACAAGAGGAGAGGACAGACAGTCGAAGAAATTCCACCAGATGAGTTTCGGAAGATGAGGCACTACATAATTTGCAATTGTGATGAAGCTAGACCATTTGTCGAGTAAGATACACTACTCAACATCATTTATTGCTTTTAATTTTAAATTTCAAACTAACGGTAATATTCATTTGTATGCAGGGCGCATTTGGAAGAACTGAAGGAATATGGAACCAGAAATCTTGATCAGCGACATGAGGCTCAACTCGTAAGATGGTTTGAAGGCAAGATCAGAGGTCTACATGCGAGAGGGGAAGTAAGTTCAGAGTTGTTTGCACTTGCTTAAGGACCGGATCCCCGACCTCGTACATTGAATAGATGTCATATCAACAATTGGCTGTTTCGAACCGTTAACATCGAGAAAACCCTCGTGACACAAAACAGTGGTGTGCTTGTCAAGGGTGAGAAAGGAGGCACGAACTGGTATGGGGTGATTAATAGAATGATCTCACTGGAATTTCCTGGACAAAAAGAAGTTATTCTATTCCAGTGTGACTGGTTTGATGTGCCTGCTGCCACAAGTACCAACAGAGGCAAAGGATACAATAAAGATAAATTTGGGGTGATTGACATTGATACTACTCGAAACAGGTATAAGAATGAACCCTATATCCTGGCAACACAGGCAGAACTGGTGTTTTATGTGAATCTGGTGAACAAACCTGGTTAGAGCAGTGTTATTTCATTGAAACCAAAGAACTTGTTTGCCATGCCTAAATTAGATCTTGAGGACTCAATTGCTGTGGGTATCGAAGGTATTAATTTGCTTGGTGAACACCAGGATTTGACAAATTGGTCAAGATCGGACAAGGAAGGCACAACCGGGGATGTCTCAGTTATTAATCAAGTTCGGGCTGAGGCAGTTGATGAACCAGACGATGATGTATTTGATGTTGATGATGAACATGATGCAGATGACACGTACATTGATGATGGAATTGTTGCACCAATTGTTCCAGATGCCCAAGATGATGAATTTTTCGATTGATACTTAGTCGATTTTGTTTGGCGTGTTAAGAGGCAATTTATTCTTGCCATGACAATTGTTTTCAACATTTTTTACATTATTATGTCGTGCCCCAAAACTAAAGCATGAGCTGTATTTGTGGCCACTTTTCCCAAGCTGTTACATTCTCAATGCATTTGAATAATAAGTACTGTAATTTTGGCAAAGGTAGGTTCCTACCAGTGTAGAAGAATCTCTAGAAAAACATAACTTGTTATTTCTTTATTCTGGTTGGGACACATCATGAGCATGAAGCTTACTAGGAAGTTCTAGCAGATGATACACTTTACACCATTTCAGCCTCTGTAAACATGATTAACACTAAAGAAGAAGGCATCGCTTTCGAAACGAAGCCTACATTCATCACTATAGAAATACATGGCAAACCCCCTCCGGCTCGGCTCCCTACCGCAGAAGGTTCGGCCTACGGAGTGTTGAATGTTGCCTCGCGCCACCGCTGGTGGCAGCGTCGGCCGGTGGCGGCCCTGGCGGAGGGCGATACTCCTCATTTGCTTTGCAAGATTAACCCCACGAGTCCGGAAATATTGAGAATGGCTGTTGATGATCATCCGCGAACACCACTGCCCTGGAGCCTCGCCCTTAACCTGTTTCATGTACGCAAATGCAGTGGCGTCGGCGTCAGCCCCGCTGTAGAACCTGTAGAGGAGGACGGCCGCCACATAGGCTGCCCCTCTGTTCCCGGCCTGGGCAACACGGTGTAGCTCGTCAAGGAGAGGACTGTTGACGATGGAAATTCACCATTTCCAACCCTCAATATTCTCACATAAATGGAGGCATATGCATTATTTACTAGCATTTAGGTATGAATAATGTAGTTTCACTTGTCCTTGGAGATTATTTGTATGTAGGTGAATTACCCTTTAAAAGAGATGGAAACTCCACTTCTATGAAGCAACCATGCCAACTCAGCTGAGGAGGTGGCTGCCACCAAGGGAAACATGGCAAGACACATCATCGATCTAGGAGAGGCACTCACCGACGAATCAGAGGATGCCACATGGACTTCACATGGATCAAAGGGCCCACCTCGGATACCAAATTAAGCCATGCACCGGGGATAGATCATAGGGCCCACAGGGCAGCCACCTAGAGGAAGCACACTAGGTGGGGCCACCCTAAGGGGCCGGCCGATCCTAGGATCGGCCGAACCGCCTTAGTGGCGCCCCATCTGGTCCTTACACGTGGTGGTTGCTCATTGGTCACTTGCTTCACTCCCAGGTGTTTAGGGGCCATTTGGGCATCCGAGCAAGCCTTGTCTCCCTCTATAAATAGGAGGGGAGGGGCTCCCATTTCTCACACACCACTCTCTCATTCTTCTCTCAATTTTAGTTTCCAAGGCTAGGGGGTAGGCTAGAGTAGCTCTTCTTCAGGTTCCAAGTCCTCTTGGAAGTTTAGGTATGAGTTCTCTTTTATCTTTATTTCTTTGTATGACTTTGATCTACTTCAGTTATTCAGCTATTTCATATAAAGTCATGGTAGATCATATTCTTGATATGTTCTTGAGTTCATCCTCTGTTCATCATTTAGAGGATCGTGTTCTTCGTGAACACTACCTTTTGATCCACTTGAAGGGTGATAAACTCCTTCCTTATGTGTTTGTTCATAAGTTAGAGGCTCGTGTTCTTCACGAACACGACCCTTTGATCTTGTTGCTTACACATAAGAGAGTTCATATCTGTTCGTATGTCTAGCCTTAGTAGATCTTGTTAGATGGCATGAGATTGTTGCATGGGGTCTGTGTTCAAGCTACGGTACTCGGTCTAGTTGACCAGTCTTCTGGTGGCTCTCACCCTGGGTCACAATAGCCCGGGCCAGGTGAAGTCTAGCAGCAACGTAGGCATGGTGCTTAGGTTGTCTGGCTACGATAGTTATGAGCATACCCCCCGTAACGAGAGGTCGGTCCTCAGGTGGTGACGGCCCTGTTGGATCCTAGGGCAACCTCCACGTTGGGGTACCTGCTGTAGGAGTCTAAAGTCTAGTTTCGCAGAGTGCTGGTCGTCGCGGGCTAGCTCCCTATTTGTACATGGGTGCTGAACCATGTTTCCCTCATGCAATACTCATGCCCATCTCTTGTATCTTCTAGCTTTGTATGTTTAGTACATTAGAACCTAGAGCTAACTCGTATGTTCCCCCTAAGCCGTAGTGTGCTAGAGTAGAGGTAGATTTGAGGTGTGTGTGTCACACTACCCCTTTTATATCATTTATCTTACCCCTGCGTTTGAGTGTGTTGTTTCCCTATATCTATCTCTTAGTTTACATTCAGAGCAAAAGCATAAGTCTAAGATATCCGCCATTGCCTTCCACGGATTCGATACCCTTGGAATACTCTCCTTCCTTGGGGAAATGCTACAATGGTTTATCTGTGCGCTTGCGGATTCGTTCATGATCAATTAGAATAAACCTATGGCAACTCTCAATGCTCATGCTAATTTGCGCCAGTTAGTTGTGACATTGGGAAATGCCAACAGACACTTCTAGCGCTGACACTAAGGATGGATCCCAAATCTGTTCTTAAGTGATCGACGTTCAGAAGTGTCAACAAGCATTTCTGGCGCCGTTGCCGGGGAAGGCACATGATTATCATGACTATGCTTTGCATCTGTTTATAAACTCTGAGTAGGTTAGGACAACCCTTAATGCAGGCTAACCTTGATTGTCTTCTTTTATCTTTGGATGATGATGACAGGTAGTGTATGACTGGTTTCGACCTACCGGGAAATTTTACTGACGATCCCGAGTCTCTTGTGAGGAAAGCTCGAATTCATTTCGGCTCACCTCGTCGTACTCGTGCGGAGGATGAACCAGCTTCCTTTGTACCATCCACGTCCAACGCTATGGCCCATAAGACACTTCGTGAGTACTCAGCTCCTTCTGCTGACCAGGTGCTGCAAGGCCCTGAGGTGGCAATGGGGACTGAAAACTTTGAGATCAAGACGGGTATAATCACAATGGTACAGGCTAGCCCATTCTGTGGCAAGCCAAATAAGGATGCCAATGCTCATCTGCAGCAATTCCTAGAGCTGTGTAGCACTTTCATCATCAGGGGTGCAAATATGGATGCTGTTCGTCTACGGCTATTTCCATTCTCCCTCTTGGAAAAGGCTAAGCAATGGTTCTACGCGAACCGGGAATCTATTGACACTTGGAGCAAGTGTTCACAGGCATTTCTCAAGAAGTTCTTCTCATTGGGTAAAACCAATGCTCTTCGTCGAAGGATTTCTAGTTTTCAGCAAGCAGCAAGTGAATCTATCCCAGAGGCTTGGGAGAGGCTTCAGGAGTATGTCTTGGCCTATCCTCATCATGGGATGGAAGATTGGCTCATTCTTCAAAGTTTTTATAATGGGTTGACTCCAACAGCCCGAGGCCATATTGATGCTGCTGCTCAAGGTGCATTCTTCTCACTCACTGTTGACAATGCTAAATTGCTCATGGAGAAGATGGTTTCCAACCAAGGGTGGAGTGATGAAAGACTCCAACCACGACCGAGGGGTACTCATACTGTCAAGAAAGCAAACATGATTACTGCCAAGATGGATCTTCTTATGAAGAGACTAGATGACTACACCAGTGAGAAGGCTGCCATGGCCACTACTTCTTTGCCTATGGACTCTCACATGACTTGTGAGGTCTATGGCAACACTGGGCATTCAGGCAATTATTGTCCGGAAACTCAGGAGGAAGTCATGTACATGAATGGCAATAACAATGGTTATCGTCCACCTCAACAAGGAGGCCAATCGTGGAATCAACAACACCCTTATTATCAAGGAGGTAACCAACGTAATTCTTACAATCCTAACCAACCCTCCTTGAGAGATCTTGTGTTTGGGCAAGCTAAGGTTAATGAAGGTATCAACAAAAAGCTAGCTGCCCTTGATAAACCTATGGAAGGTCTCAACGTTAAGCTTGATAGTTTTTCTTCTACCCAGAAGTGTCAGCTGAGTTTCAACAAGATGTTAGAAACCTAGTTGGCTCAGCTGGCTGCTTTGGTTCCATCACCTAATAACGGGAGGATCCCGGGGCAACCCGTATCCTCTTGTGAAAATGTTAGTGTAGTGTCGACCAGGTGGGGTAAGCCACCTAGGAAGACACGTGCCTCTGACTGTGCAGGAAAGCCCATTCAACAAATTCTTGATCCATGGGAGGAATCAGTAGTGGTGCATAAGAAAGATCCAGGCTACCCAACTATCACGTGCATAATCTATTACAAGAAGATCAGGCATGCTCTCTGCGACCTTGGTGCAAATGTTAATCTCATGTCCAAGGCCATGTTCGAGCAACTGGGATATCCGGCTCTCTCTCCAACAACACGGACTATCCAACTCGCCGATTCAACGATCCGATATCCAGAAGGAATCACTGAGAGCTTATTGGTTAAGGTCAAGAGCTCTTATGTCTTCGCGGATTTTGTGGTCCTAGATATGGATGATGAAGGAGGAATGCCACTCATCCTTGGGCGACCATTTCTCAGAGATGTCCGAGCTAGAATCAATGTGGGGTCCGGTATCATCCGTTTCCGCATTGGGGAGAGGAACCTGAAGTTCAAGTTTCAGGACAAGGAAGAGCAATGCTATTTGGTGCAAGATAGTGTTGAGCAGCTTGGGGGAAGGACGGAGCCTTCACCCCCAAGGAAGAAATCTCCGTCAAGAAGGGTAAAGAAAATTCGGAAAGAATGGCGGAAGATTGAGATGGCACCAACCTCTACTTCTCAGGAGTGGGGTGCTGAATGGAATTGATCGCTGAGAAGAGTCCCGCTCGTCAGACTAAAAATGATGGGTCCTTTCTACCAAAAAGGTTAAAGCTGGTATTTATATCATATTTCCCTTTCCAAAATTTTCATTTCCAAAATTGCATATTTGATTTTTCCAAAATCTTGCATTTGCATGCTAGATTTATCTAGCTTTTTTCCCTTTTCAAAATAAAATTTTTGAAAATCATTTATGAGTTTGAAAACCATAGAAAATTTATTTGGGCAATTTCTGGAGTAAACTTTGGCCGGTGCACCTTGGCATATCTCCATATAGCCGTTGGTGACACACCTGCCAAAGGGGGCCAGCACCGGGCCCACCAGTGGGACGACCGAACCAGGGTTCGGCCGAACCCTGGCAACGGTCAAGTGGGCCCAGCCTTGGCCAACGGCTCCTAGCTGTTGCCCAACGGCTATCCCGCGGTGTGCTGCCCCCTTTGCTCTATAAATTGGACCCGAGGGGGGGTGTTCTTCACCCATTCACTCACACTCCCCTCTCTACTCCTTGCTCTCTTGGTTTTCTTGGATTTCTTGCTCGAGATTGGATCATCAAGTGATCTCCCTAAGTGTGTTGCCGAAAATATTGTTGTTGGTGGAGAAAACTTGGTAAGTACTTTATTTGATTTCACTAACCCATCACCGAGTTGCTCTTGTTCCTTGTTGTTGTGCTAGCATGAATTGGGCGGCAAACACTCTCCGGAGGGTGACACGCTCACGCTCCCGTTCGCGGGCAAGCACGAGTGCATCCACCCCCGCCGAGCCGACACCGAGCCCATCAACGATGGACTATGAAGAAGAGCAAGAGGAGCAAGCCGAGCTGCAAGCCACGGAGGAGGTCGTCGACGACACCCCCCCTACCTCAGCTTGCGGTGCGATCGCGAGCAGCAAGCCTATGCTCTCCTGAAGGACCGAGTCTTCGCCCACACCAAGGACTTCGACCCGACCCTCATGGAGAAGACAGGTATGAATCTCGAGTTTGCTTCTATTTGGAATGCTCTTGGTTGGGAGGAGTTTGTGCCGGTCAGAGTTTGGCTCTCGGCCCCTCACCATCCAGTTTCTTTGCTCTCTTACCGAGATCCCAGATGGCATTGAGTTTCGTCTTTTCGGAACCGATTATCGTCTTTCTTGGAAGGATCTTGGTCGTCTTCTTGGTTTTAGTCCTCGTTGTGCTGTCTCTTTGAAGCGAGCTTGTGAAGGTTTTGTTCGGGAATCTTTCTCGACAGATATCTCTGGTCTTGTTTACAGTGGCAAGTTTGTACCTCGGTGCAACGATATTGTGCATCCCACTCTCCATCTGTGGCACAAGTGGCTCGCCATCACTCTCTTTCTACAAGAGGATGTTCAGCCCGTGCGCAGTGATGAGATGATGCTTTTATACGCCGCTGTTAACCAGATCAAGGTCTCTCCTGTTAAAGCAATGATTCGGCAGTGGATGACGAATTTCAAGATGATAGGTCCTATTGAGTGTACGGCTTTGGTGACACGTATTGCTCTCAGACTCGGTGTTCTTAGCGGGAATCCCGTACCCTTCATCGGGACGCCCCGAGTCCTCATTGATGAGGCATACTTGATCCAGGGGCATATACTCAAGAGGGGCCCAAATGATTCTTTGACTTTCTTCTTCCCGGGCTATGCAAACCAAATCCCATTACCTAACCCGGGGTTTGGATTGTATAACTCAGAGTCACTCACTATTCCCCTTGTTAGGCAAGAGGAAAGCCGTCGTGCTAGTGTTTCAGGCAGATCCACCAGGAGCGCAGCGAAGAGAGCGCACATGCAGCAGCAGCAGTCACAGCCGACACCACCACCACAGCCTCAGCCACAGCCTGCTACACCACCGGTGGCAGGAGGGGCCCCTGCGGGGTACATGTCCGGGGTTACCCCTGGATATGCACCTGGTTTGGATCAGCCCACCTACCAGCCGAGTGCGAGTGGCACGGCTTGGGCGAGCGTGAGCAGAGCTCAGTGGGCCACACCCGCTAGCTCCAGCTCATGTGGTTCACCTCCGTCTTCGTCCTTCCGACGACACTCCTCAGCCTCTATGCGTGACGGTCAGCTCGCACAGCAGTTGGGAGAGCTCACCGTCCAGGTCAAGGGATTGGAGGAGATGCTGAGCACCCACGTCGAGTCTACCTCAGCGTGGCAGCGTCAGGCTGGTGAGAGGATAGCAGCCATGCAGCAAGATCAGCGGCAGTACATGGAGGTGCAGAGAGCTTACCACGTGAGTCAGGGTTTCTTCTACCCTCCTCCGCAGTGAGCCTGAAGCTAGCTTTGGGGGAGGACCCCCATCCTGAGGTAACTTGTATCTTCCTTCATTTTTAGAATATCTTATAAATGAAAATCCAAAAAAATCTGCAAAATAAAAAGACCAAAAATATTTATTTGCTTTCATCATCATCGTTTGCTTAGTTTGCTTTGATATGCTTAGTAAGAATGCTTTGCCTCTATGGTTGAAATGATGAATAGTTGCTCTGTTTATTCTCCTCGTATGTCTTGCTTACAACTTTGTATCCTACCTAAGTTTTGAGCTTGTTGGCTTGTATGTTCAAACCTTAGCTTGAAAACTGTGGGTAGCAGAAAGCATGATCCTTGCCTAAGTTGTTGTGAGACATGAAATGGTAGAATAGAGTGCTATGATCTTGTGCTTAGTGATGCTTGACATTCGGAGTTTTCCTTTTTGAAATATCAAAATATGATGAGTTCCTCAATGATGAGAATTCCCATCCAAGGCCATATGTAGATTCTAGTTCTTAGCCTCCACATATGCAGCTTGTTCTCTCGTTGAGCTTTGTCAAATTGTTGTGACCCTTGTTAGAACTCATACTCCCCTGATCAAGATCACGTACACGTTCATGCTAAACTTCTACACTGGAAGTTAGCATTCATCATTTGTTCCATATGCTTATGCATTCTTCCATAAATAAAACTCTATGTCTCTTTGCATCATTCATCCCTCTCCAAATATCTCCAATAGTGACAAAGGGCTAGCTAAAAAAAAAGAAAAGAAAAGCATGCTCAAAAGCATGGCAAAAATAAATAAAGAGAGCTAGCCCAAGTCTCGAAAAAATTTCAAAGGAGAAAAAGGGATTGATATGTGCAAGAGAAAGAGTTCCACCATATAGATGGTAATAACTAGTACCTACTCCGGGGCTAGTGTCCACCTTACCATCAATCCCTCATTCCCTCATATAAAACATGGCAATATCTAGCACCCATTTCTGGGCCTAGTATCCACTTTGCCATGTTCATATCCATCACACACATATGCACATCTTGATCAGGATGTATGTTTGTTTCTTCCAAGGATCCAGTTTTTGACTTAGCAAAATATGAGATAAGTATGCCACATCTTCCCAACCTACAGCTCCACATAAAGCCTATTAGGAGTAGGATGTGAAGAAAGGCAACATTGATGCCTTGGTGAGAAATCATACACTTTTGAGCGATCCGAGAGTATCATTTGCGGAACTCTGATTTTCTTTTGAAAAAATTTGCAAAACCTCCAGATTGCTAAGCTGATCAAGGTATGAGTGATTATGCATTCTCTATATAACCATTCTGTCCCTCAACCGCCTAAGGCAGGTAAAGCTATATGCTCCACATATCAGGCGAAAGGTAAGAACATTGCTAACTTGTTCAACTCTTGGTAGAGTACTTTGTTGTATGTTTGCCATAAGTTGAGAATACAACATTGTAGCAACTCCTGATCAACCAACCTAAGTCTCTAATGTCTTGCTTCGAGACGAGCAAGAGGTTAGCTTGGGGGAGTTTGTTGACGGTGGAAATTCACCATTTCCAACCCTCAATATTCTCACATAAATAGAGGCATATGCATTATTTACTAGCATTTAGGTATGAATAATGTAGTTCCACTTGTCCTTGGAGATTATTTGTATGTAGGTGAATTACCCTTTAAAAGAGATGGAAACTTCACTTCTATGAAGCAACCATGCCAACTCAGCTGAGGAGGTGGCTGCCACCAAGGGAAACATGGCAAGACACGTCATCGATCCAGGGGAGGCACTCATCGACGAATCAGAGGACGCCACATGGACTTCACATGGATCAAAGGCCCACCTCAGATGCCAAATCAAGCCATGCACCGGGGATGGATCATAGGGCCCACAGGGCAGCCACCCAGAGGAAGCACACCAGGTGGGGCCACCCTAAGGGGCCGGCCGATCCTAGGATCGACCGAACCGCCTTAGTGGCGCCCCATCTGGTCCTTACATGTGGTGGCTGCTCATTGGTCACTTACTTCGCTCCCGGGTGTTTAGGGGCCATTTGGGCATCCGAGCAAGCCTTGTCTCCCTCTATAAATAGGAGGGGAGGGGCTCCCATTTCTCACACACCACTCTCTCATTCTCCTCTCACTTTTAGTTTCCAAGGCTAGGGGGTAGGCTAGAGTAGCTCTTCTTCAGGTTCCAAGTCCTCTTGGAAGTTTAGGTATGAGTTCTCTTTTATCTTTATTTCTTTGTATGACTTTGATCTACTTCAGTTATTCAGCTATTTCATATAAAGTCATGGTAGATCATATTCTTGATATGTTCTTGAGTTCATCCTCTGTTCATCATTTAGAGGCTCGTGTTCTTCGTGAACACTACCTTTTGATCCACTTGAAGGGTGATAAACTCCTTCCTTATGTGTTTGTTCATAAGTTAGAGGCTCGTGTTCTTCACGAACATGACCCTTTGATCTTGTTGCTTAGACATAAGAGAGTTCATATCTGTTCGTATGTCTAGCCTTAGTAGATCTTGTTAGATGGCATGAGAGTGTTGCATGGGGTCTGTGTTCAAGCTACGGTACTCGGTCTAGTTGACCAGTCTTCTGGTGGCTCTCACCCTGGGTCACAATAGACCAGGCCGGGTGAAGTCTAGCAGCAACGTAGGCATGGTGCCTGGGTTGTCTGGCTACAATAGTTATGAGCATACCCCCCGTAACGAGAGGTCGGTCCTCAGGTGGTGACAGCCCTGTTGGAACCTAGGGCAACCTCCACGTTGGGGTACCTGCTGTAGGAGTCCAAAGTCTAGTTTTGCAGAGTGCTGGTCGTCGCGGGCTAGCTCCCCGTTTGTACCTGGGTGCTGAACCATGTTTCCCTCATGCAATACTCATGCCCATCTCTTGTATCTTCTAGCTTTGTATGTTTAGTACATTAGAACCTAGAGCTAACTCGTATGTTCCCCCTAAGCCGTAGTGTGCTAGAGTAGAGGTAGATTTGAGGTGTGTGTCACACTACCCCTTTTATATCATTTATCTTACCCCTGCCTTTGAGTGTGTTGTTTCCCTATATCTATCTCTTAGTTTACATTCAGAGCAAAAGCATAAGTCTAAGATATCCGCCATTGCCTTCCACGGATTCGATACCCTTGGAATACTCTCCTTCCTTGGGGAAATGCTACAATAGTTTATCTGTGCGCTTGCGGATTCGTTCATGATCGTTTAGAATAAACCTATGGCAACTCTCAATGCTCACGCTAATTTGTGCCAGTTAGTTGTGACATTGGGAAATGCCAACAGACACTTCTAGCGCTGACACTAAGGATGGATCCCAAATCTGTTCTTAAGTGATTGACGTTCAGAAGTGTCAACAAGGACGCCGGTCGTGGTTCCTGCTGAAGATGTCGTCGATCCTGGCGAGGAAGCCGGCCACCGGGTTGCCGGCTGCAGCCAGGCTACGAATGAAGACGTCATAGCCTTCGGGGTCGGCGTTCTGCATCTGCTCGACTGGAACTCGACCTAGTGCCATGTGCCTACCGACGTCTCTATCGCGGCAGGGGCCGAGCATGCTCTTGCAGGTGGCACGTAGGCTCCGGAGGTCCTCCATTGGCCGTTTCGATGTCGCAGCGACTCGGCCAGCGATGATTGCCCGGAACTCAATCGGGAGTTCCGCGAGCGACCGGGGGTGCTCCCTCGATGCCATGGAAGGGAAGTCACGCGCCGCGGAGCGTGAGATGTGGGCGGAGAGGGTGCTGCGGTGGAGCGTGAGATGTGGGCGGAGAGGGCGCGGCGGGGGAGCGTGAGATGTGGGCGGAGAGGACTTTCCAAGAACCGGCAGCGTCTTTCTAGTTTCCAATAACCGGCGGCGGCCTCTCAAGTTATTTCGAAAGAAATTAACAACTGAACATCAGAACTGGCGTGTCATGGCGTGGGTTCGAACTAGCGTGGCGTGGCGTGGTGTGGGTTCAAACTGGCGTGTCGTGGCGTGTTGTGGCGTGGCTGGGTGTCATTTCATGTGGTGTGGTGGCAACATATATTACCAAAGTTTCCATTTGACATCAAAATAAAGACTTGCACATATATACCAAAGTAGTAGCAGTGTACTAGCATTGACAAGCTGCATCACTGCATTACTAGATATACATACACAGATACTTGTTCTCAAAACCCAGAAATGCTACTTGTTACTATGGATTATTACATTACTAGATAATTCTAACTATATATCATCTGGCACAAATCGGTAACCATGCTTGATCTCAAGCTAATTTGCAATCTCAAAAGACAGAAATGCATCCTTGGTGGCGTATTTCACCTGCCAGTCTTGCAAATACCTCAAACCCCACAGCCTGTGGTTCACGCTTCTATCCTTGTACAGAGGTAGGTCTAGTACCACATTTCCAATCTTCTCCAGAGATGACCTGTAACCATTTTGGTACAGTTTGCTATACTTGTCATCAACCTCAGAAACAAGCAGTTGAAGGTCTTTCCAATTCAAAATCGTGATGCCGCAATCCTGCTCTAGGCGTTCAACATCATTCGAGATATGCGCTCCGACAAAGATGTGGCCTTCCTCGCTGAGAAACTTGCTCAGGACATCAGGTAGCTTGTAGCCGGCATGGAGCACCTGGTAAATAAGGCAATACGACCCGACACACAACTGCAACAATGAGACCTTGAGCTCGCCACCGCTAAGCTCAATGCACTGGTTGTCCAATCTGACGAGCAAACGATCTGGAGGAGGGCTACCTTTGATTTCTTTGATGTACTCCGCCACTACTCCTGCGTCACCAGTGATTGTGGTCTTGATGCTCGGGTATCGTTCCTTGAAGAATTCAACCTCGCGGACCGAAGTTGGTGCCGGTCCCGGATTTGGCGAACGCCGTGGACAGACGACGGCGGGGTGCCATTCATCCCAGCCACTGCCTACTCGAACGTGGACAACATCGGCAGTGACGTCCCACACATCCCCGGTGCGATGCTTGCCACCGGCCTACAGTACCAATCCAAGAAAACAGAGTTCGGAATCTTAATCAAATAGTTCAATCTCCCTACAAATCCACGACTACCTACACAATGTACATGCTGGCCGCGAAGGGCTAACCTGGAAATTGACGCGCTCTGCTGACGCGGCGGCGCTTGCTCCGCCTGCAGCACCTTGGTTTGTGTGGGGGCCGGCCGCGGTGGTTGCCCCGACTGCATCCCCCTTCCTTTGAGGGGTGGCGCTACCTTCCACTGCCTCGCATCGGGTCATCGCGGGTGCCAATCTTGATTCAGAGCTAGGTGGCGTGGCAATGGCGTCCGAGATTGGAAGCTCGGCGGTCGCCGGCGATGGCGGAAGGCAAGAAAACCCCAGTTTTGATGGGACGGTTTGGGGGAACAGGGATGAAGCAAATATTCTATGCTGTCTGCCCAGCTTCGTGTAGTATAAGCTAAAAGGAATATAAGTGGGGACACCACGAGCGCTAGTGCAGTCGTGCGGCGAACTGGTCCCACGCGTGGGGACGATGATGCAAATTGCTTCTGTTAACAAAAACCAAGTAAATTGACAGAGTTTGAATATAGTTGTCAAAAGTTGTCAAATGAAAATTTCTTGAATACCAAACCTTTACAACTCGTCAAGGCCTACAATCTTTATTTAAGTCATTTATCCATTTGACAGAGTTCCAATAGGACAAATTTCTAAATTCAAAAAATGATATCTACAATCGATATTTTTGAACACCGGACGATGTCAAATGGAAAAGTGTTGAATACCAGAGTTTAATATGTCAACAAGATCTACGAACTTTATTTAGGTCGGATTTTCATTTGAGAAAATGGTACTACACATTGTTCATTAACTTAGGTTCACTCACAAAGTTTAAGAAACCTGGTTGGGGACAGGTCAATTTTGTACTACATGATAGTACCACTTCGTCAAATGAAAACCGCCCAAAATAAACATTGTTCATCTCGATGAGCTATGAAACTTTGGTGTTCATCACTTTTCCATTTGACATCATCTAGTGTTTAAAAAAAACAATTCTAGATATCAATCTTTGAATTTCAAAAATTTGATGGTTCAAACTTTATAATTTCGAATTGCACTGGACTCATGAGATAGATTTTTGCTTTCTAAGAATGTGGGGGAAAAACCACCTGAGTTGGACATCATACGTGTAATATAAACATGTTTTAAGTTTTAATTATGAATCAAAATACAAAAATAAGTTCATCACTTGCCGACTGGTGGGACCCGTAAGTCAACCGCAAGAAGAAGTTCATCAGTCGCCTACTCGATCGGTGGCACGCATCCCTTTGTTGTGGGGTTACTGTGTGGGCCCTTCGTGGTGGGCTCCATTTGTCAGCCGCTTGGGGTGGAGAAAAACTGGTGTCAACCGCACCCTTTGTGTGCCTAGACGCCCCCGCCTGCCCCGACATTTCGCTTCTTGTCTCGCCCCTTCCCACAGGCTCCTCGCTACAGTAGAAACCACCCCACCGCCGACCAACTCCGATTACTTTGCAAACCTCCCCACCGCCGCCCAACTCCGATTAGTTTCCAAACCTCCCCAGCGGACCCGCACGCCAAGATGGAGCCGGACTCGCCCGCGGCGTCGAGGGTTTCTAGTCGCTCTGCCTCGCCGAAGGCCGCATTGGCGGCATCGACGAGCCGGGAGACGGGGTCGATGGGACCGGCGGCGGAGGCTGCGATGCTGGGGTTTCTTCCTTGCCCCGATGTTCGCCGGGCATCCTTGGAAGCAGACGCTGAATCCGCTAGGATGCCTCGGAAGCGGCATGCTGACGATGAGGGTTTTCAGGACCCCGACGCCAAGAAGAAGAAGCCAGCGGAGGAGTCCAGCGAGGAGTTGAACCCCCGCAAATGGCAGGACTTCGGATGGAAGCGTCCGGTAACTTTTCTTACTCGTACCAAATTTCAGTTCCCCCTTTATTATTCGAGAACTCAGTCTTTAATCCCTCTGAGTATTTTAGTGTGATTGCGAAATTCTTTTTGAGTCATAATCAATTCTGGACTTGCAATTTAGGATTTCTTGACTAGGGTACATAAGGAATTTTTTGGTAGAGATCATCCAGTTTAGAATCAGTGAGCAAATCCATCTCAACATTTTGTGTAGTAGCATTCTTGGTACACAAGTATTTATGTGAATTTTATCTTGGCTTAACAGATAGAAACAAATTTTTGCTCACCTCTGATTGCAACATGATTAATCTTAACTTCACCAGTGGAATATTGCTGTTCATGTCTTCATTTCTTAATTCAGGGTCTTGGGCTGAAGGTGACATATGAGTTCAACTTCGCTCGAGTCAGGCTGTTCGTGGATTGCAACAACGACAGCAACGATGAGCTCTACCTCCCGGGCCCCAACCGGAAACGTCCTACTGATGCCGAGGTATTACCTTCATTCCCAGTGTTGACTATGTTCAGTTTCATTCAAATTTTGATGTACTTATCAGACTGATAATGCATTGTAAAACCATTTCAGATTGAGGCTAAGGTGGAGGACCTCCAGCTGGCGATCAAGCGCTGGGGACTCCCGTAGGCACCCCTGCAATGAAAGATAGATAGCTTTTGTGTAGTGAACTAGTCCCTCATGAACATCTAGATTTGATGAATGAGGCTTTTGTTTAATGAACTTGTATGAATGTGAATTACTTTAGTGGAACTATATGGTAGCTAGTTAATGCTACTATTATTATTACCCATGATCATCTTTCTGTTTTGGCTTGATCATTGGCTATTTGATAGCCTAATTTGCATAATAGCCCCAGAGCTCTTTGATCTCTGTGAAGACAAGGAGATAACCTGACATCAATTCATAAAATAGGGGGGGATCTACTGTTTTCAAGATGGCTAACGCCCATCCTCTTTGAACAATGGGTAAATATTGTTGACAAAGCTTTCAGCTTCATATTTCAAAACCAGGGGAACTATAGTCATATATGGAAATCTAAGATTCCATATAAGATAAAGATTTTCACGTGAACTTCCTCGTTCTAGTTCGCTCTTGTAACCGAAAACGCCCGGTATTTCCGTTTCTTTGGAATGGAATTGGGGGAAAGCCCTCAGTTCGAAATATTTACTCGCAAAAAATTTGCTCTTATTGTTGATGTGTTCATGAACGTTTTATGTGTATTTCTGATTGCCAAGTATAGAGCAAAATAATTATAAAGCATAGAAACGAAAAAAGTTCAAGCAGACCGAGAACATCTCATGGACGAAGAAACAAAATCATCTCATAGAAGCAAGCCTTGCGTACAGAAGCATCATACATCAGTACATAAAGACTCCATAAGTCCATCAACATAAAAAAGCTCAAGGCTTCTTAACAAAAGTAATAACTTAACAAGTGCAGGACAACATAACAAGCAGACCACGAAACTAAGTCATACACACTACATTCCATTGTTTATAGCAAGCACATTACTAAATAAGCTTCTATTTTTTTGCTGCCTCAAGCTCAGCAACCTTTGCCTCGAGTTTTGCCACTCTTTCTGCCAACACAGAATTATTTTTTCCTGCTTCGGCAAGCTGATCCACCATAAATGATTCTAGTCTTTCATGACTTTGTGCTACGGCACGAAGCATTGTCCCAAGGCCTTCCATCCTTGCATTCCACGTGTGGATTGTGTCCCAGATTGAGTCAATGTCATGTGGAGTTACACCAACTACCTAAAACAAAGGCAAACTGATGCATTAGAACCATGGATCAATGAAGATACAAGGACATTTGATCAATTCATACAGAGATGCTGGACATTTGAAGCAATATATGGAAAGAGTTAAACATTTTTGTTAGGAACATCACCTCCCTAACAGACCTAGTCATCCATGAGTGCATCTAGCAGAACTAAATGAAATTGGTTCTTTATCTAGCATCAGAGAACCTAGCAAAAGTGAATCTATGTATACAGTAGGCAACCCCAAATCCAAATCGATTCTACCAGAGGATCGGTACTAACCGGGGGGGGGACTGAGGAGGAGGGGGCATCGGGTTCCTGGTGCGTCCGCTCCTCGTGAATCTTCCTCACGAGTCGCGCCCTTGGTTGGTGGAGTGGTGCTCCACTCGGGGCCCCGCAACAATGGCGGCCGCTGGAGGGGAGGCGGCAATGCGGGTGCGACTCTGCATGCTCCGGCCCACTGCACCCGGGGTGGAGCCAACCGTCACCGGTGTTGGAGGAAGCCGGCGGCGAGAGCGAAGCGGCCGGCGGCGAGAGTGAGGCAGAGATTGCGAAATAGCTGTAACCCTAGAACAGAGGTTGGGGAGAAATCAGGAGGAAGGGGACGACAGATATCCGCATTCGACCGAGTTGTGGGTCCCACCTGTCGGCAGAGTTGTGGGTCCCACCTGTCGGCAGAGTTGTGGGTCCCACCTGTCGACAGAGTTGTGGGTCCCACCTGTCGGTAGGATTGTGTGTCCAACCTGTTGGCCTAAACCTGCGAGAGATTTCCCCATTCGACAGAGTTGTGGGTCCCACCTGTCGGCGCCCAGATTGAGATGTGTTCTTGAGTTGTTCATGGACCTAATTAACTTGATTCTTTGATTCGTAATCACAGCTACAAACTTGTTTAGATTTCACAAATGACGTCCAAATCAGAAATTTTTTTCCTACATTCTTATAAAACAATAATCTAGCTCATGGTGTCGACTGCATCTCATGTTAGTATGTTTCAACAATCATAATTAAGAAATATAATAATTCAATACTACAATCAAGATTTTCAAACAGTATAAGATGTTAAATGGAAAAGTGATGAATACCAAAGTTTCATTGCTCCTCGAGATGAACAAACTTTATTTTGGTCGGATTTTCATTTGACGAATTGGTACTATCATGCAGTACAAAAATGACATGTCTCCAACCAAGTTTCTTAAACTATAAGAGTGAACCTAGGATTAATGAACAATGTGTAGTACCACTTCGTCAAATGAAAATCCGACCAAAATAAAGATTGTTCGTCTCGACGAGCTATGAAACTTCGGTATTCATCTCTTTTCCAATTGACGTCATCTACTGTTTGAAAATCTTGATTCTAGTTTTGAATTGTTCTATTTCTTAATTATGATTGCTGAAACACACTCACATGAGATGCAGTGGACACCATGAGCTTGATTATTGTTTCATAAGTATGTAGGAAAAAAAATTTCCTGATTTGGACGTCATTTGAGAAATATAAACAAGTTTGTAGTTGTGATTATACGAATGTAAGAATCAAGTTAATTAGGTCCATGAACAACTCGAAAACACATCACAATCTGGGCGCCGACAGGTGGGACCCACAACTCTGTGATTACGTGTCCTCCCTATGAAAGCGCAATTTTCTTAAACCCAATGTACCCTGGGACCCCCCTAATTCAATCAGCAACCTGATCTGGCGGCGACGGTTCTTTTCCATCTCCCCTCACATCTCTCCTTCATCTTCTACCTCATCCTCGCCAGGGATCACAGCCTCGCACATCCAATCAGCCCCCGCGCGTGACGAACTGCAATCACTCCATGGAAAAGGTCTCCGCGGCATGCTACGAGGCGTCGAGGCTGGTGGAACTGCCGACGGAGCTGACGATTGACATCGTCTCCCGAGTCGCTGCACAGTCAGAGGACGCCATTGTGGATCTCCTTAACCTGCGCGCAACCTGCAAGGCAATGTGCGTGGTGTGCGGCGCCGCCACGGTCGGACGACGACTAGCCTTGAAACGTGTCCTGCGGCGTCGATTCTACCTCAGCCCGGATTATCACGCGGCGCTCATCACCACACTGGCCAACGTCGGCAACCCGTAGGCCGTGTTCCGCAGCGGGTTGCGCCTCGCGTTATTGGGGAACACACGCGGCGTAATCATGCTGTGCCTCGACCAGCTACGGTGCGCCGCGGAGGCGGGCCACAAGGTATCGATGTACGCCCTCGCCCTCTACCTCTACAGGCCCAACAACGGCGAGGCTGACGACGACAAGGCCCAGCGGCTCCTGCGCTTGGTCGAGGGACCCGAAGAGGGGGCGACAGCGCTTCCTTGGAAAAACTTGACTTGTACAAAACGCCGCTCCAGGATCATTTCGACGACGTGGGACTTACGGCTGTCGGAGGCAATTGCCGTGTCGCCGGTGCCGGCGCTCGTACCTCACCAGGAGGATTTTCAGTGTGCAGGTCACGGGTGTGGCAACCATGCAGGATGGCATGCTTGATACTCGTGGCGTAGGTTCTGCAGCGAGGAGTGTAGGATCCGGAACGAGTGTGATTGGTTCTTCTTCACACTCAAGGAAGCGTTAATGATCTGATACAAGGTAAAAAATTTGTGATTGTTGATATTTCTTGATTAATTTGTTCCAGACATGATGCACCATAAAAGACATTCAGGATTTCAGTTTACATGTTTGCTTTCTTTCTTGTCTGCTACTCATCAGGAATTCACTTTACATCTGGAATTCTTGTGTTCTGAAACTTCAGCTGACTGCTAAAATTCTTTCATTTCACAGGATTTCAGTTATCAGGAATCGAATTGTTCTAACAGTTCGTTGAATGATTTGTTTTTTTCAGGAAATTTATCTGGCACTGACGAGGGACCTTGCCGAGAGGCTTTGGCATCATTTTAGTCAGAACTTTGAAGAAATCCAGCAAATAAACTCAAAGCATGTTTCTGAAGTTGTGTCTTTGGTCGATGTGTCTCTCAACTTGTGTCCTTGTAGAGCATGTTTTTGATGATCCTTAGTTGCTGTGGTGTCATCGTGGCTCGGGAAGCCTATGTGTAAACTCAGTCCTCATATATCGTACGCACTGGCTGCCGATCTTTATGTTGGTTACTTAATTTGTGTGATGCATTTTACTCTGGTACGAAATTGATGTGAGGAATGTTATTCTGCTAAAGTTGGTGGAAAGATGATATTCAAAATTTACTTTGACCGCAAAAACTTTTCTGTAAGCAATATACAATAACATGTGTCATCTTGTGTAGTTACATATATAGTAAACAAGAAGTAAACTAGTATAATAAAAATAAAACTATATTTAAAAAACTTGATTATGTTCAACGCATCGTCTTTACAAATATATATAAAACTTTGTGGGACCCACTCGTCAGCGGGTCACACGAAAACGCCCCCCTCAAATACGCTAACTGTTCAGAAAATTTGGTAGCCAACGATTTGGAATGTGGCGCCAGTTTTTCCATCCGAAATATTTAACAAATGCCCAAACTACCGCGCTACCATGACTGGGGCCACCACGTTGTTGCGACAAACGCCGGGTTATTAGAGTAGTAAGTCGTGCGTCTTTACTTTCCCTCCCTAATCCCCTCGCAAAACCAATCTACATCTCGGTCAGTTAGGGGTCGGGTAGTCGACGACGACCGGCGCCGCTGCCAAGCTGCTTCTCGCCTTACACGAGGATGCCAACGTCCAGTGAGGCGGCAAGGGTGACCCCTTCGTCGTCTGAAGCGCTGCGCACACCGTCGTCGCCCATGCTACCTCCAATGTTCACACCAACCTCTGGTACGGTGACTGCTGAACCTACCAGCAGCATGTCCACCAGGGCTAGGGTGACGACTATGCTCTTTGGGTCATCACCTTCATCCCAAAGAGCATCACAAGGTTCAGGCGACGCAGAAGCATTCGTCGACAGCCTAGATGCAGACCAAGATGTGGTACCTTCGTCTCAGGACGAGACGACCGAGGCCAGGTACGCTGTTTCCGCGTTCGATCTTTCCCCTCGTACGTACTGCCACCTATATTTCATGTATTTGTGCACGCACTGGTACCCTAGATTTCATGCATTTGTTCACGCGATTTGCACACCAAATTTCTTCAAATTATTGAAATGCCATCGATGAATGTGCAGATCAAAAGATGAGGAGATTTGGACCATGTATATGATTGAAAAGGGTAGAGATGGGGAGGCAGATAAAAAAATACATGTAAACCTTGTGGGAAACAAATCACCCTTGAAAACATAAACAAGTTGAAACAAAAATTGGGGTATCAGAACAGGGACTTGGTTTACTACAAGACTAGAATTCCTGAATCTCCTGCGGAAGCAACACTCACTGAGATCAACTACGATGTCGATGTAGCAAAAATGAAAAAGATTCACGAGGAGGAGATGGTGATCAGCTTAGTTGTATCCAGAGAGCCAATACCTAAAAACCATACCATGCCCATAACACCATTGAAATCCAAAAGTGTTTCCACACATGATGATGATGATGAAGAAGTCGAAGAATCTGACTTAGATGAATACAAACTTTGGCTAGCTGCAATGCATAAAGAGAAGAAAGCCTTGGGTAAGATATGGTATAGCCCAATATTTGTATATATATACTCATGATTTTGCAGTTTAGTCACATGATTGAAATTAATTATGGATCCTATTTTAGAATTAAAAGACATATTCAGGGAGGACACAATCGACACATACCAAGAATACCTGAATGTTGCAGGACTACTTGATGACATCGGTAATATCCCTCTCCTAATTTGCAAGCAAATTACCATTCTTTGTTAGACTACAAATTATGCTAGCTCATCATGCCACAAAATTGTCTGCAGAACGGTATGTGGACCCCACCTTCATTTTGCAACACAGGGATGACATGAACCCAACACCTCCAGTGCAGCCTCCATCTCATGCTCGGCGTTGGAAACAGCAGGAGCAAGGAGATGGTAACTTGTGTTTCATAGAAATTACCTGTCTATGCATAGTATGTTTTTTTGGGTATTATTACATTTTGTTCACATGGAATAGGCTCACAAAATGTGAAGAAAAGAGGACGCGGTCCCGTAAGAGTCTTGAAGGTAATCGCAAAGAGAATCAAGGTGGGCAAACAGCAGTTGGACATTCAATTCTCCAAACATGGAGGACCGGTAGGTGATAACTACCACTCATTCGTTGATGAAGTGGTCATGTATACAAGGAAAAGGACGCCAATCATTGGAGTGAAATCATGGAAAAATGTCAAGAAAGAAGTCAAAGACGCAATAGCAACTGATGTATTGGTAATAATAAACTTTGCTTTTCAATACAATTCAAATAAAAACTAACATATCAACTCACATAGTATTTGCATGCTATTGTGATTATATAACAGGCAAAGTGGGACATGGAGGATAATGCTGATTCAAGGGAAAAGATATGGGACATTGCTAAGGAGCGTTACAAAGGATGGCGTTCAACTTTCAGTGCTACGGCCAGGACATACGACAGCTACCACCAGAGAATGTTACATAAGCCTAATGAATTAGATATTGTTGAATGGCACTATTTGTTGAAGTATTTCAGTACTGCTAAATTCAAGGTTTGTTCCACATTATTACTATTACTGAGTAATACATTTTTCATACAAATGGCAATGTCTGAGTCTTTAAGATTTTTGTTCATAACTTGACATTCTATAGGAAAGGAGCGCACAAAATTCTGCGATTCGAGGCCAACAAATGACAAGACATTTGTCAGGCTGTAAGCCTTATTCTCAGCGCAGCTATGAGAAGGTAATAACTGGAGAAGCACATCTCCAATCTGTCTTGCAGGATGAATAACTAATTTGTTATGTTCTTGGCTTAACAGAGAGACCCAGAAACTGGTGAAGAGCCTGATGATATGCAACTTTGGTGGATAACTCACACTAAGCATGGGGATTGGACAGACGAACAATCTAAAAATGTCTATGTGAGTTCTCAATGAATGAGTACATACATTACTATACATAGTCCATGCAATTATAGAATGCAAGCAATTTCTTGTTCAACTAACTCCTCCATCTGTGCCTTGTAAATGTTAGGACAAAGCAAGCAGCGTTATTGCTGAGGCGGAATCAAATGCAGAGAACAACTTCGTTTCCCAAAAGGAAAAAAAATGACATGTTCCAGAAGGCATGCAAGGAAGTCACAAAGTGCAAATCAACCAAGTTGCATGGTAATGGGTACCTGGCAAAAAACCCAACTAGAAGGCAGCTGCTCAATGCGGAGCGCCAGGAACAAATTCGTAGGGAAGAGCTATAGCATCAGGAACACGTCGAGCTCATGGACGCATTTGGGCTGCTACAAGAAAAAATGTCAACATGGGAAGAAGAAAGGGAAGCAGAAAGGAGAGAACATGCACGATAACTTGAAGAAAGTAACAAGAAAAGGGAGGCTGATCTGCAACAGCTTAGGCAAGAGTTCCTATCAATGCTGCAAGCAACAAATGGACATGCACAATTTCCACAGGTACTGGTCAAGCTAGTTGCATGAATGACTTTCTTTCCTTAGGTTCTATATCTGAATGTCTGTATCCTTTCATAGGTTGTCCTGGCAACATCTGTCCAACCAAACAACAATGTCACTGAATCTGCCGACGTGGCGGCGGCTGCATCAATCACCCAGCAAAACAACATTGTCACTGAATCTGCAGACGTGGCGGCGGCTCCATCAATTACTACAACTGGAAATGTACAGACAGACTCCAGGAATGTGCTCTTCTACTCAGGTTGTTCTTGAATTCACAACTTTTTACTACTACATATCATCTGTTACTAATAAAATGATGCCTAATCTTGTCCTTCCAAATGATTGGTTCATAGGAGAAGGAATCTGAAGTCATTGCTAAACAAGTCTTTCGCAAAACCAGAAGTACTAAAGGTATTAACAATCCTGAAGCACAATCCGCCGTCCCCCCGTTAAACAAATTTCATCTCAACAGCTACAGGTACAAGCTGCACAAAGGAGACGACAAAGCACCAAAAAGGCATGAGGTGAAATTTTTGCAACTCCTCTTCCTGCTGTGAATGTAATTCATGTTACAGCTGCCAAAGTGTGTTTATGGTTGTGAAAATTATTTGATGTCATTCTGATAATTTTATGAATCACAATCAAACTTTGGTTTGCTACATGCTGTTGTTGCACAAATTACAATATTAGAGATTATTAGATGCTAGCTTAAAAATGTTGTTGATTCTTTTTAGGAAGCCATGTCGAATGGAGCAAACAGGTGATGCGAGCTCCTTGCATTGAAGTCACCCTTTGCTGATCAAGTGTTGGGATTCTCTCAAAGTCACCATTTGCTGACCAAGATCTTCATTACCTATCAAATTAGCCTACTATGTGTTGAAACAATGTCTCGTCCTAAACTTTTCAGTATTTCAGTACTTCGTGTGTCATGTAATAACTCAGTGGATGGTTGAATGTTGTTTCATGAACTATAAATGCATAATTATATATACCTGATGATGTTATTTAATGTTTCAAATTATTGCTACTATATAAATGAGCGTGGCAGAATACACCTTTCGTTGCAAAGGATAAATCATCCTATCACAACCCGTTTTTTCGTTGCCAAAAACTTTCGACATGAAGCAACCAAACCATTTTTGACGTTGCAAATGATAAGTCATCCTTTCACAACCATTATTTTTCGTTGCCAAAAAGAAACGTGGCAATAATAAGTTCAACTTGTAGCAACCTTGTATCAAGGTGGTAATAGAGACTTGAACTTTTGGCAACCAAACCATTTTCGAAGCAATAATAGAGGACACATCTTACAACCAAGAAAACTACGTGGCAATAGAGTGCCAAACCTATTGCCTCCATCCTATATATATTGGTTGTAATAGAATGTTTCACCTATAACAACCATCCATATGTTGCATGGCAATAGAGGATACCACCTATAGCAACGTAACCAATTTCGTGGCATCAGACAATACTACCTATAGCATCGAATCAAAATTTTGTTGTAATACAGGAAATCACATATTGCACCCAAATACCTTTCGTGGTAATAGAGGGGGTTCCACCTATAGCAACCACAATCAGCGCGTTGCAAAACAATACTTTGCAACGTAAGATTTTACACATTGCAACGTGACTGGAACGATGCAATTGCACCTATGGCAACACCAGATGCGTCGCAATAGGATAATTTGCAACCAACATGAGCACGGTCTAAAGTGCTAGTTGCAATGTCGCATTGCGTTGCAACAGAAAAACTTTTGCAACCACCAAATGACCACGGTTGCAAAAGCCTAATGCAATGCGGCCTATCACATCACCTGGCCCACGAAAAAATTTGGTTGCAATTGCGGCTATTGCAACCAAATATGGCATATTGCAACACATTTTGTGCGTTGCATTAGGGGGAAAATCTAGTAGTGGTTGTAACTTTACAAAAGGCACAAGGGGAGAGAACTTTCTAACTACGACACCTAGTGGTACTTTCCGCATGAGTTGCACCACTCCTTCTTCTTGAAATTTTTATTCATCCCGAAGAGCTTCCTTATGTTGCGGTTGAGGTACTTGAAGTCATCTTCCGCCATGCGCTCCCAATCCTCAATTCGTTGTTGCATGGTGTTGATGGTGTGGAAACACTCATCAAGGGATGAGAAGAGCTCCGCAATGGCATTGCGGCATGCCGCGCAACACACATTGTGCTCTTCCTCCGGATCATCATCTCCATGGTCTCCACCGTCCAAATCATTACCGCCGCCTGGGTTTCCTCCTTCGCCTTGCCCTTTCGGATGCTCCTCCGGCTCCTCCTTGGGCACCTCCTCCCAAACGTAGAGATCATTGACATCTCTACCGTCGGCTGCCCACGAGCTAGGGCTTCGATCATCGGAGTAATCACTATCTCCATAGAAATCCGCCCGGCTCGGGGGTCTTCTCCTTGTAGTCCTTCCTCTTCTTCCCAAGGAGCCTCTTTGAGCGGCGAACGGGAGAAGCAGGCTTCTCTTTCTTCTCCTCAACCCAGGGATTTGGGCTGGTGACGCGCCCTCTTGGACCACGCACTCCGCATTGAATCTCTTCACTTGCTTCTTGGGTTTTGGCACCTCGCACCGGCGAAGCTCCTCCATCGCCGGGGTTGGAGAGGGGAGGCGTACTTCTTCTTCCATGGTCGCATTCACCTCCTCCTTGCCTTTGGTGCTGCTCGAGGATGCCATGGGTGCTTGGGTGCTTTCGTGGAGGTTGGAGATTGCAATTGAGATGCAAACCTCGAGCTCCCCAGACATCCTTAAATATCCCTGGAAAGATTCGGCCGAAACCCTTCCTTACCTATTTTTGTCGCCCCCAAAAAGGGAAGACAGGAAAAGGAAATGCACCGAACCGTGTCCCAGAGAAAACGGGCGAAAGGAGGTGGTGGGCCGGCCGGCCTACCCCCTCTTTTGGGCCCCCGCGGCCCAACTTTCGCGGCCCTCGGTGTTTCGTGAATACTAGCCTAGGTGGTGGTAGGGTCCAACTAAAAATTATGAAAAGGACTCAAAATAAATACGAAAACTAAAAACAAAAACATATTTACAGAAAACTTACCTCGTTTTATGTCTTAGGCTTGACGCTCGGGCTCGTCCTCCATGTGATATATATCAATGTAGTCGATGGGCACGATGTCTTGTTCAAGAAAAACCTTTAACCGTTGACCATTAACCACATATTGATCTCCTTTCATGTCCATGATTGTGACCGCTCCATTTGGCGAGACCGAGTGAACGATATACGGTCCATTTCATTTGCTCTTCAATTTTCCTTTCCCGAATATTTTGAACCTTGAATTATAGAGGAGAACCTTGTCACCTTCTTTGAATTCCTTTGCTCGAAGCCTTTTATCATACCACCTCTTCATTCTTTCCTTGTAGATAGTTGCACTCTCATAAGCTTTGAGCCTCATCTCTTCTAATTCACTTATTTGAATTTTCCGTTTGATTCCCGCGGCATCAAGGTCAAGATTCATCTCTTTGATTGCCCAATACGCTTTATGTTCCAACTCCAAAGGTAGATGGCACGATTTTCCATAGACAAATTGATATGGTGTCATACCTATTGGTGTCTTGTATGCCGTCCGATATGCCCACAATGCTCCAACCAATTTCTTTGACCAATCTTTACCTCCCTTTTCAACGGTCTTGTTAAGAATGCTCTTGAGCTGCCTATTTGAAGTTTCTGATTGACCATTGGTTTGCGGATGGTAAGCCGTGGCCACTCTATGCTCAATCCCCAACTTGGACAAGCATTTTCTGAAGCTATTCCCCGTGAAGTGTGTTCCTCCATCACTTATCAATACTCGCGGGACTCCATAGCGTGGGAATATAGTATTTTTGATCATGGATATGGATAGAGTGGACAAGGGAAAGATCGGAATCAGATCATATCATTGAACTGGGAGCAGAAAGGAAGCTATGGATGCAGCTAAACAAGATACAACAAACTTACTTAACTAAACAGGATCAGAGCATGCAAACAAGTAAATGAACTACGGCTCTGGCTCTAAAGGATCGAAGCCTTGTGTCATGAAGAACACAAGCCTCTAACTTATGAATGAGCCACGAACACAAGAACAAATCAATCATGCATGATGTCCACTATAGTCTAAATAAGAAATGCTGAAATACTCACTTTGATCTAAATGAAGAACAAGCATCCACGAGGACATCAACTCACTCCTTACCCCTCCTCTACCTCTCACTAATCCTAATCTAGATCTCTCCTCATCACCATTCTACCACAAAGAGGTGAGAATCACCTCTCATGGGCAGAATTGGAGAGAGGGAGAGGGAGCTACACAAGAGAGAAGTGGAACTTGAGAGCTTGGTTGTGTGTGAGAAACGGAGCCCCTCCCCTCCTATTTATAGACAAGGAGGAGGCTTGCTCCGGGGCTCAAAGTGCCCCTAAACACCCGGGAATGCAGCCAAGAGCCAATGAGCAAGTGACAAGTGGAGGGGAGGATCAACCGACCCTAGGTCGGTTCGGCCGAAACCTCTGGCCCTCCATCTGGGGTGTGCTTCCTCTGGCTCGCTTCCATGTGGGCCCTGATACTTCTCCTCCGTGCATGGCACGTTTTCGGGCGGTTCAGTTGGCAAAGTGGGCCCATGGATCCATGTGATGCTGACGTGGTAGCATATGATTCATCGAGAGTCCCTCACATGGATTGGTGACATCATGGATCCAGGAGAATCCATGTGGCAGCCCCTGATTAGCCAGCATTTGAGTGCCTTGGATTGGAGTGGAGTGAAAGTGCATGGATTCCTCCCATTTCTTATGCTAAATGCCTTCATTCGAATAGATATCGACACTGGTGGAAAGTATGAGTTTAAACACCTATTCTAGTGTGGATGTGCAATTCATGTTCCAATTTGCAGGAGTTGACGGCCTTGAAAATGGCAAATATCAACCGTCAACAACACCCCCACACTTGACTTTTGCTCGTCCCGAGTGAAGGGGAAACAAAGCCAAGTGGGTCATGAATACCAAAAAGTAAGACAGACATAAGAGATATTCCAATTCATACCTTGCTCCTGGGAACCTCTATGTAGTGGCTATCATGTTCCCTTGGGTGATTGAAAAGTAGAACAACTGTGAATCAAGTCACCTATGCACCTGACGATAAACACCTTGGGGTTTTGCAAGATTTTCATAAACAAAACTCTTGGTGGCTTTCTCATTTGATTCTCTCAAATCGCTCAATGTGTATAAGTCCTCACTAAGGCATTTTGCCTTTCTTCATCCTACTTCTAATGATGGCTATATGTGGAGCTCAGGGTAGGATAAAGAGAAAGCATACTTGCATCACATATTTTGCAAAGTCAAAGACTGGATCCACGGAGAAAATCAAATCATACCATCAGATCAGGATGTGCACCGGTATGGCTATGGTGTGTATGGTAAGGTGGATACTAGGCCCGGAATGGGTTCTAGATATTACCATACATATATAAGGTGAGAACTGCAGGTTGATGGTAAGGTGGACACTAGCCCCGGAATGGACACTAGTTATTACCATCTATGATACGGAACTCCTTTTTGCATGATCTATCTCTCCCCTATTCCTCCTTTATTTTGGACATGGGCTATTTTTCTTTTCTCTTTTTTTTTATCATGCCTTGAGCATGTATATTTATTTATTTTTTTCATAGCCCATGTCTCTTTTTAAAGGACCTCTGGAGAGAGATGTCACACCACATATGGAGCTTTATTTTCATGAAAGGGATAAATGATACAATGCTACTTCCAGTGTAGAAGCATAGCAAGGGGAAATAGGTGGGGTGCACACAAATCTTGATCACGAAAGTAATGAAAAGAATTCTCACAAGGGTCACAGAATTTGACAAAGTTCAAAGTAATAACAAACAGCATATGAATCAAAGGTTTTTACCTACAGAGATCATATGGCTCTAATGGGATGGAGGCATATCAAAGAGAAACCTTTCCAAGAGGTTTCGAGTTTTCACAAATAAATTCCCCAAGAGAGTTAGTCTTCAGAGCAATAGATCATATCATCCAGCCATATCATACTCATCAATTACTTAGGTGAACATGCTTGTCCTTAAGAAGATTATGGTTCACAAGCATCAGGCAGGTAACAAGGAATAAAACATATGTAAGTCTACTCAGGTACAAATGAGCTGGGTGATCTTTAGCATCATCATTCGAGATTTAGTTTAGAGATAGACAGATATAGCTTATAAAACTCAGGAATGAAAGAGAGTGAGTTATCGAGATGCAAACTGGTGCTATGCATGAGAGATGAACCGTGAGAGGCTTTCCACAGGAGTGAACTCGTGCGGGTCCTGTTCGGGTTCTCAGTAGGTGATCGATCGGCTAGCGCGGAGTGCTCGCAGTGGGTACGTACGGAAACGTTGTGCCTGCATTGGGAGAGTCGTGGCTCTTCCCCCACACTGTCTCGAACCTAGATGTCCTCTAAATCACAGAGACGAAAGTAATGACACAAAGGGTGGCTAAACCGGGTTACATGACCGGTGAGCCACTTTATTCAAATTCAAATGTTTCAAACAAAATGATTAGGCGCTTACAGACATGCAAAGAAAATAAATGGAATAAAGGTAAACAAGGGGAAATCAAACCTAGACCTAGACTAGCGCCTAATGAACTAAAGCTTGGGCTAATCTCCACTACTCAGCATCATAAAGAGCTGCATGCCCCGTAGCCGAGAACAACCTCCTCATCTTCGCACAAAGGCCGCGGCGAAGGTCATAGATGCCGTCTCTGAGCTCGGCCAGGTCCAACTTCTGCTCTGAGTAAGCAGTCCTGAGCTTCTCGTTGCTGCCTCCAATTCCTTCATCAGCGGGGTCAGCTTGGCCATTGAGGAGAGCCTAGGGGGCTGCTCGGTTGCCCGAGTCCTCTCCCTAGACCTCCTAGTGTAGGGCGGCGGTGGCAACCTGTCGTCCAGGCCAACGTCTTCCTCCTCTTCTGGCAGAACTGGAGCTGGGCGTGCTGCAGGAGCCTTCTCCTTGGGCAGTGCCGGCTTTATGGTCACCGGCGGCTGCGGTGAAGGAGCGGACTGTGCTGAGCTTGTCTGCCCTCCAGCTAGCGATGATCCAGGTGCGCTAGGTGGAGCGAGTGGCAGCCCCCTGGGGCGAAGCTGAGCCATGGTCGGTCTGCCGTAGGGGCTGGCCGCCCGTCTCATGTGCCTCTTCCCAGGCAAGGCGGAGCTCCTTGAGGGCGGCGTGCCTGAAATCCTCCCGCCTGGTGGGATGGTGGCGAGCGGAGGAACATCCAAGACACCGGCCACCATTGTGAGGTCCGCAGCGGGGGTGGCAACGACGGAGGGGTTGCCTCCTGCCCCTGAAGGACCGATTAGGTGAACCAGAGAGGGGGGAGTGAATGGGAGCTGATAAAAATTCTTGTCGAAGGAGATGGAGACTCCAACAAGATGAACACAGCTTCCAGCACACGTCTCCGACTCAACTTCCCAAGTTGGTCAATACCATGTAGCCACTGGAGTGCTACAAGTCCTAGGAACCAACAACTCAACCAAACGTCCCAAACGCACAACGGAAACTTGCACGGCTTGCTGCCTGTGCTACACTGGTCAGACCGATGGCCTGCGCCGGTCAGACCGGTGACATCGGTCAGACCGGTGGACAGAGCTGGTCAGGCCGATGGCTACAGTAGCCGCACAACAAACGTTACAGGAAGCCTTAGTGACTCCTCTAGGCCCTGGAACAAAAACCACCTCCGAAACAAAACCTACAAGGAAGAAGAACCCCTTACAAAACCTAGCAAAACAACTCCAAACGCGCCAAGAACTGACCAGCAGGACCACGGGACAAAACCACACGGACAAGGCTGTTCCCCGAGACAAATCCCACCAAGGGCTAGCACCAGTCAGACCGGTCAAGAGCACCGATCAGACCGGTCGCGCCTGGGCAGCTCGGGATGAACAGCGCCCGCGAGTCAACTCCTCCAAATCCAACTCCCGATCTCCCGATTCGCTCCACGGATTCGCACAAGCCTTTGGGGATAGTAGGAACACCTCATGGGCACTCCATAGCCAAGATTTGGTCCACCAAAACTCGTTGAATCAAGAGGAATCGAAGGATTTCCGCCAAGAACACCACAAACCCTAGAACCACGAAAACCCCAAAATTGAGCCCCTTTACTCACGGATTTGGGAGGGGAATCAAGGAGAAAAGAACCACGAGGGGTTCATGCATACATCCCCCACCAAATCCCAAAGAGAAAGGTCTCAAAACCGCCACAAGAAATTCGCCAAGAAAAGCCTCCGAAAATCACCAAAAAGGAGAAACGGGAAAGACACAACCAAGCCTTGAGGAACCACGCCGAATCATCTATACATACCAAAGAGGTTCATACAAGGTCAAGCTTGCCGCCCGATCATCCTTCCCTCTCACAAGATCTCACCATGAAGCTCTCAAGCTAGTCCTATGAAAATCCTAAGGAAAATAGGAAGAGAAAATAGGAAAAACAAATGAGCTAGGGTTCCAAGAGATGGCTGCCATCCTCTCACCACTTGGGTTATATGGAGGCAACCGAAAGACGAAAATACCCTTACTAGCTAACTAGGGATACATGCCCCTCAAGGGCGAATTCGAAAATCTTTGTCTTCGCTCCATCGGACGGAGGCCCAGCGACCGCAAACTTGCTTAGCCTCGACGCAAGCCTTGCGATCCCGACGCGTGTCCTCCGCTTCGAAGATTCCGGACTGCGTCGTCGCACACCGGTCAGACCGGTGCTCCTCACCGGTCAGACCGGTCTGGAGCTGCTGCACCTCCGTCTTCGGTTCTTCGGTCTTGGCTTTGTGGATCAACCAAGGAACCTAGTGGTTTTCTGGTGAACCACCGGAAACCCCGCGAACTCGGTGTAGCCTCCGCCAATCACCACTCATGACTCGGCTCCCACGTAGTCCCGGCTCGACCTGTGTTTTGAGGCTCAACCAAGAAACCGTCCATGACTTCATCTTGCCGTTCTTGCCACCATGCGGCCCGCACTTGACCCCGCTGGCCACCGGGTCCCTCAAACCAAGCCTACTTGTCTTCTCCACACCTGGAGGCCTCATCGGCAATGACCTTTCGCGCTTGTTCTTCACCTGCACCAACACCAGTCAAGCCGCAACCTGCACCTGCAATACTTAGCCAAGAATCAGTCCACACAACGTTGTCAATCACTCATCACACCAGGAAGCGACCATCCACCGGTCCTCAAACCACACATGGCTTTCAATCTCCCCCTTGATGAGTGCATTGACAACACACACGTTTTGGTAACCAAGAGAAAAGAAAAAGAAAAGAAACGACTAAACGAAACTCCAACAAGTGATCGAAAGCCAAAGAAAAGGCAAAGAGCAAGATCACTTGAAGAAGACAAGTCTCGGACCACTTAGGCAAGGGCAACGACTCGACACATCCTAGACAAAACATGCTCAAGCAAAGAGCAAAAACCATCAAACCAAAGCTCGAAAACCACAACGAGCTCCCCCTGCACACATGCAAGCTCCCCCTGAACCAATGCAACTCCCCCTGGATGAATGCATGCAAACCTTTTGATGAAAATAGAGTAGCTGCATCAGCTCAGCTCTGACCGGTCAGACCGGTCGACACCACCGGTCAGACCGGTGCTCAACATGTGAACAGGACCAGCACACCTGACCGGTCAGACCGGTGACCTCAACCGGTCAGACCGGTGCACAACAGAGCCCAGAAATGGCTCGAAACCACCTGAAAACCTTCCAAATACATTCAGTAGGCCAAAACATGCTCAAACTTCTCCCCCTTGTTGACAATGCATGAATCAAGCCAAAAATGCAAAAAATGCAACCTAGAGCTTCTCAAATAGACAAAATTCAACATAAGATGCTACACATGTCCAAATGAGCAAGTTAGATACTCTATAGCTTCGTAAAGACATCAACTTCATGATCACCAAGTTTCACAACCATTGGGCGAAGCTAAGATAGAATTGAGCAATTTTGCGAAAATTCACCCTCTCATGAGCAAAGTCCTAAACATGAGCAAAACATGTCAAAATGGCAAAGCCACACAAACTTCATGCTAGGATAACCATTCTAAGCATAAGACCATCATAAACACCCACAAGCACCTCATGTCATGTCAAAGCCACCGAGCCATGTGCCTACTTCTATATATGAGACTTCTCATTGGTAGGCATCATGCAACGGTTTAGCACCCAAAGCAAATTAAAATTAGCACATATGACATGGGAGCACATTTTCCAAGCAATTTACATTTCATTTTCAGATTTGAAATTGGTACATGAAATGTCTTTGCGACAAAAAGGAACTTATGCCCCTCCACAAGATCAAGCATGGGGGCTAAACATTCATGATGGCAAATGAGCCTTTGGCCCCATATGATCAAAATAAGCTATCGAACCACAAATTAAGCATAGCCAAACCACTAAAACATGTCAAGATCATATAAAGGCATTTACTCACAAGAGAGCATACATGTGACATTTTTCAAAAACATAGCCATCAACCATGGATATAAACCAAGATTATCAAGAGCTAAGCCAAACTAACCATAGCTTACCAAACTAGCTCACAAAGACATATATATCATTCCATGGTGAACAATATATATAGGAGAAGCTTTTCCTAAACAATGCATATGATACAAAATGTATGCAACCTAAGATACAAAGATGCCTATACATCATGTTACATATACCATGCCAAATGCAAGAAATGCACAAAGGAAAGCTATACATATGCTACAAAGGAGCTCCCACACACAAACTTAAGAAATCAAACACACACCAAGCTCCCCCCGCAAACGAGTGAAAGTTGCTTGATCTAGGGGTTTGGTGAAAATATCGGCTAGCTGGTCATGTGTGGGTACATGGATCAAAGCTATCTTCCCTTTCTCTACATTGTCTCTCAGGAAATGATACCTCACTTCTATGTGCTTGGTTTTTGGAATGGAGCACTGGGTTCTTTGCAACACTTATGGCACTTGTGCTATCACATTGAAGTAGGATATGAGTATACTCCCCACCAAAGTCACTCATGGTGTATGTGATCCAAAGGAGCTGAGAGCAACAACTAGCTGCGGCCACATACTCTGCCTCGGTAGTGGATTGAGCAACACTCGACTGTTTGCGGGAAGACCAAGACACCAAAGAAGAACCCAAGAACTGGCAAGTCCCAGAAGTGGACTTCCTATCCAACCGACACCTGGCAAAATCCGCGTCTGAAAAACCATGAAGCGCCAAAGAAGAAGACGCAGAGTACCAAAGGCCGAAGTCGGGAGTGTGTCGCAAATACCTGAAAATGCGCTTGACTGCTTGCCGATGCGAAGTCCTCGGAGACGCTTGAAAACGAGCGCACAGACATACCGAGAATTGGATGTCCGGCCTCGTCGCCGTCAAGTAGAGGAGTGACCCGATCATGCTCCGGTACTCCTTCTGGTCCACGTGTTCACCTTCCTCGTCCGCATCAAGAGCTGTAGTCGTACTCATAGGCGTCGCCATGGCCTTGGAGTCCTCCATCTTGAACTTCCTCACAATGTCCTTGGTGTACTTAGCTTGGTGCACAAATGTTCCTTCCTTTGATTGCTTGATTTGTAGCCCGAGGAAGAACTGCAACTCACCCATCATACTCATCTCGAATTCCCTTCTCATGTCTTCTGCAAACCTTGCAACAAGTGAGTTAGACGAGCCACCAAAGACAATATCATCCATGTATACCTGCACAATCAGGATATCTCTACCCTGCCTAAGGAGAAACAAGGTCTGATCGACCTTCCCCATCTCAAACCCTCTCTCAAACAGGAACCCCCTCAACCTACCATACCAAGCTCTAGGCGCCTGCTTCAACCCATACATCACCTTCCTCAACTTGTACACTCGGTGGGGGTACTTCTCACTCTCAAACCCCGGTGGTTGCCTCACATACACCTCTTCCTCCAACACACCGTTCAGAAAAGCACTCTTCACATCCATCTGGTACAACTTGAATCCTTTAGCCACGGAAAAGGCTAGAAGGATCCTGATCGCCTCCAAACGAGCTACAGGAGCAAAAGTCTCCTCGTAGTTGATCCCCTCTTTCTGACTGTACCCCTGAGCAACAAGTCTTGACTTGTTCCTCACCACTTCTCCTTTCTCTCCCTCTTTATTTTTCCACACCCATTTTGTCTCAATCGGCTTACACCCTGGGGGAGGGTCAACCAACACCCAAACTTTGTTCCTCTCAAAATTCTCCAACTCCTCATGCATCAAATTAACCCAATTATGATCAGATAGCGCGTGTCCAATGTCTTTGGGCTCAAAGGTGGCAACAAAAGCAGCATGAGCGAAATGAGAATTGTTCCAAACCCTCGATCGTGTAGTACGTTCATTCATGTCGCCGATGATTCTCGAAGCTGGGTGATCCACTTGCACTCGCCGGGGAGGTTCTCGCCTTGATGCTACCTCCCCCTCAACAGCAGCTTCGCCTTGATCTGGGTTTGTCGTTGTAGGTGTGGGAGAGGGCCCGTTCTCGATCGTTGTCGAAGTAGTAGGTACATGTTCAGCCGCGGGCACCACACCGCCATCTTCATCATCTCCATGTTCATGCTCCTCCTCCTGAAAGATCTCCTCGCCAAGTTCGTCATCACCTGCACACTCAAAAACAAGCTAACTACGTGGCTGTGTCTCATCGAAGGTTACCTCGCAAGTCTCCACGATTTGGTTAGTTTCAAGATTGAGCACACGAAATGCTCTAGAATCAGATGCATAACCAAAGAAAATGCCATCGACAGACCTAGCCTCAAACTTGTCCAACTTCTTCCCTTTCTTTAGAATGAAGCATTAACAGCCAAAGACATGGAAGTGACTCACCTTGGGTGTGCGGCCGTGCATCAACTCGTAACAGGTTTTCTTCTTGTGAACCCTGAGGTAGATCCTGTTCGATACATAGCACGCGGTATTGACCGCCTCAGCCCAGAACCTTCTCGGAGTCCTATGCTCGTCGAGCATTGTCCGAGCCATCTCGCACAAGGTCCTGTTTTTCCTTTCCACCACGCCATTCTGGGGAGGCGTATACGGACTCGAAAACTGGTGTTCAAGACCCAAGTCATGGCAAAAGGTTTCGAAGCGAGAGTTTTTGAATTCCGAGCCATTGTCACTGCGGATCGCTTGTATGGCATCACGTGCCTCTCATTTCTTAACCTCAAGACAAGATCTCGAACAAAACCAAACATCTCCCCTTTCTCCTCAAGAAAGAACACCCACGCATACCGAGAGTAGTCATCCACCACAACAAGGACATACCACTTCCCACCCGCAGATCGCACACGAGCTGGGCCAACAAGGTCCATATGGAGCAGCTCGCATGGACGCTCAGTCATCACATCGGTGAGAGGCGGGTGAGAAGTGGTTACCATCTTGGCATGCCTACACGGCGCACAAACCAACTCCTCTCAAACCTCAACCGTGGCAATCCTCAGACCAAATTGAGTTTACTCAAGCGAGACAAAAGGTCAAAGCTCAAGTGACCCAACTTCCTATGCCACTTCCACAACTCACTCGAAGAATCAGCCAAAAAGAACCGCTCCACACCAGAAGACTGAGAGAAATCAGCTCGGAACACTTGACCCTCGGGAACGACCATGCAAACTAGGTCCCCTCGAGAATCTAAAATCCGAGAACCACCAGGCCGAAACACCACCTCAAAGCCCTCATCCAACAACTGGGACACGGAAAGCAAATTGAACCCCAGCGATTGAACAAGAGCAACACGCCTGAGAGTGACCTTGTCACTTACCTTGATCTCACCTTCTGATAGCACACGCCCTCGCCCATTGTACCCAAAGGTGATGTATGTCCTGGACACCACCGGGACAAGACTTGAGAACCACCCCTTGTCCCCGGTCATATGCCTCGAGCAACCGGAGTCAATCAACCAAACGTTCCTCTAGTCTCCCACCTAAAATTTAAAAATGAGCACGTGAGTGAACAAACGACTCAGCACTGGGGTTAGTACCAAAAGAGTAAAACTAGTGCCGAACCATTTGCTCCAAAGTGGGGTTAGCACAAACCATATCATCATGCCTATCAAAGCTACCACCACGAATACCACCACGGTAACCACTACGAGGGAACCAACCCTCTCTAGCTGGAGGAGGACGAAAGCCACGAAAAGAAGACCGTGGACCGTTCCTCCTCTCCATCTCAAAGCTATGACTCCTCCTACCCCTGTATTGAGCACGAGGTGGAGAACGTCTAGCAAACTGACCACCTGCAGACTTTCCATACCAACCACCAGAACCACGACCACCAGAACTAAACCAAGAATCCTCACGAGCATGAAAACCAACTCGCTGTCTGCCCAGACCTGCACCGGTCTGACCGGTGTAGCTCGGCCAGCAGCACCACCTACTGCCTTCCGGTCTCCCCAAGCCGGAACTGTTCAGATACACCATTAGAGGGGTGGTACCTGTCCTTGTTAGCCCACTCTCTAGCCATTCTCTCCTCACGCTTCCTCTTGAAGCAAAACTCATCCTTGTGACCATCTCTCCCACAATACCCACAATGGAACTTCATGGGTTGTGGCTTAGGCTTAGGCTTGGGTTGGAGCTGCTCACTCAGTTTCTCACCCTTCTTCTCTCCTTCCTCACCTCCCTTTGGGCTCACAAACTTCACCGGTTTTTGGAAATCATTTGTTGGGTGAGGGAAAATGGGTGGATCTGGAGTAGTGTCAAGTTTGTTTCTGAGATGGTTAGGCTTGGGCTCAAACTTGTTCTTGTGTCTGTTTGGTGGTGGGATAGGGATCTCTCCAACTCTCTCAACTCCCTCACCACTGTTCTCTCCAAGCTTGTCAGCCCCAAGTGCCTGACCATCATAGCGTTTGAAAGCCGCTATCATGATACCAAGCTGAGGCTCCTGACTCGACAACCAGCTCATACATTTCCTCAGCTCATCATTCTCATCCTGCAAGCGATCAACATAATGCGCAAGCTCCAAATTCTTAACCGCATGCAATTCACAAGTAGAGCAAGAAGTGGGAATAGGCTCTTTCAACTTAGCCTGAAGCGAAACAGTGTAAGCATGCATCTCATCAATCTTTCCATGCAAAACAGGGCAAGAAGTGCAAGCACCTAGCAAAGCAGGTCTAGACTTAAGCTCAGCCACTTCAACCCTACGCATATCTAGTTCATCACAAGTAGAAGCATGCTTATCCTTAAGAGCAGTAAGATCAGCTAGGTACACAGAGCAATCACAGCAATCAACCTCATCAGAAACCACAGGAGAAGCCTTAAGCGAATCAATCTCAAGCTTAGCATCTAGGTTCTGGGTTTCTAGCTCAGCCACACGGTTCCTAGCATCTTCTAGTGAGGCCCTAAGCTCTTTCCTCATCTTCTTGGCCTCTCTAAGCATGTGATCGCGATTATCAAGCAAGTCAACCAACTCATCATTCTCCTTGCGTAAAGAAGAGAGCTCATCACATACCTCATCCTCGGAGTCGGAGTCCGAGTCGCTCTGGTGACTCTTCTTGCTGCCGGAGCTACGAGCCATGCCGCAGAAGCCATCTCCCGCGAAGCAGCTCAACCCGCTCAAGTTCCTGGATGCCTTCTTGTTCTTGCGCCGATCACCTTCATCTTCGCTGCTACTTGAGCTCGAGGAAGAGTAGGCAGAGCTGGAGTCGACGTCGCTCGCTCCGACCATCGCTCGGGCCTTCCTGCCACGGCCGTCCTTCTTCCTCGACCGTCGCTCGTCCTTGTGCTTGTTCTTGTGCTTGTGATCGCGCCTTGATCGGTACTTGCCATCCCTGCTCGACCGGTGCCTGTAGCCGTCCTTGTAGCCGTCCTTGTTCTCCGTCTTCTCCGGACAGTCGGCGACGAAGTGTCCTGGCTTGCCGCACTGAAAGCACGTCCGTGCTGTCCTTCTCGTGTTCACCCGGTTCTCGTGCAGCCTCTCGAACCGCCTGGTCAGCAATGCCAGCTCGTCCTCTCCAAGCACGTCGAACTCCTCGTCTGGCAAAGACATCAAAGAAGACAAAGAGTACATCCTGGAGGATGCGTTAGCGTTAGACTTAGCTCCTTTGCCACCAACGAGAGCAAGACTATGAGAATCAGTCGGGCTCTCGATCTTGGCTGTCATACCACGGTCCAACTCAGCCGACTTGAGCTTTGAGAACAGCTCGTTCACGGTCAAGGTGTCATACTTCTCGAACTCAACGATAGCCTCAAACTTCCCGTCCCATACGGTACGATCCAACGAGTGCAAGAGCTTCACGGCTCTATCATGATCATCGTATGGGAGCACGGCCACATTGGCTCTCATGTTGTTCACAACGACCGTAAACCGCTGGAAAAGGGCATCGACGAACTCGCCGGGGAGATGAGTGAAGTTCTCGTACTCTCTCCGGTAAGTCGCGTACATCCGAGCCTGAACCTGAGCATTCCCAGCATGTGCATCCTTCAACTGCTCCCAAATCCTACAGGCTAAGTCCTCTGTCTGAACCCAATCGAATTCAGGCTGACACAGAGCACGAAACAAGTAGTCGACCACCTTGTTGTTGGCTTCGAACATATCCCTCGATCCTGGAGCAAGGAAGTTCATCAGATGAACATAAGCTGTGTTCACCGTGACGTCCCAAAGGATCTAACCCTTTCCGCGGAGGAACGCTGCCATCTGCCTCTGCCACATCTGGTAGTTCTTCCCATCGAAGTGCGGAGGACCCAAACCCCGTTCCTGGTACGCCATCTTTGGATCTTAGACTGGTAAGAGTCAATGAAGACCCGAACCGGCTCTGATACCAATTGAAGGACCAATTAGGCGAACCAGAGAGGGGGGGAGTGAATGGGAGCCGATAAAAATTCTTGTCGAAGGAGATGGAGACTCCAACAAGATGAACACAGCTTCCAGCACACGTCTCCGACTCAACTTCCCAAGTTGGTCAATACCACGTAGCCACTGGAGTGCTACTAGTCCTAGGAACCAACAACTCAACCAAACGTCCCAAACGCACAACGGAAACTTGCACGGCTTGCTGCCTGTGCTACACCGGTCAGACCGATGGCCTGCGCTGGTCAGACCGGTGGACAGAGCCGGTCAGGCCGATGGCTACAGTAGCCACACAACAAACATTCCAGGAAGCCTTAGTGACTCCTCTAGGCCCTGGAACAAAAACCACCTCCGAAACAAAACCTGCAAGGAAGAAGAACCCCTTACAAAACCTAGCAAAACAACTCCAAACGCGCCAAGAACTGACCAGCAGGACCACGGGACGAAACCACACGGACAAGGCTGTTCCCCGAGACAAATCCCACCAAGGGCTAGCACCGGTCAGACCGGTCAAGAGCACCGGTCAGACCGGTCGTGCCTGGGCAGCTCGGGATGAACAGCGCCCGCGAGTCAACTCCTCCAAATCCAACTCCCGATCTCCCGATTCGCTCCACGGATTCGCACAAGACTTTGGGGATAGTAGGAACACCTCATGGGCACTCCATAGCCAAGATTTGGTCCACCAAAACTCGTTGAATCAAGAGGAATCGAAGGATTTTCGCTGAGAACACCACAAACCCTAGAACCATGAAAACCCCAAAATTGAGCCCCTTTACTCACGGATTTGGGAGGGGAATCAAGGAGAAAAGAACCACAAGGGGTTCATGCATACATCCCCCACCAAATCCAAAAGAGAAAGGTCTCAAAACCGCCACAAGAAATTCGCCAAGAAAAGCCTCTGAAAATCACCAAAAACGAGAAACGGGAAAGACACAACCAAGCCTTGAGGAACCACGCCGATTCATCTATACATACCAAAGAGGTTCATACAAGGTCTAGCTTGCCGCCCGATCATCCTTCCCTCTCACAAGATCTCACTATGAAGCTCTCAAACTAGTCCTATGAAAATCCTAAGGAAAATAGGAAGAGAAAATAGGAAAAACAAATGAGCTAGGGTTCCAAGAGATGACTGCCATCCTCTCACCACTTGGGTTATATGGAGGCAACCGAAAGACGAAAATACCCTTACTAGCTAACTAGGGATACATGCCCCTCAAAGGAGAATTCGGAAATCTTTGTCTTCGCTCCATCGGACGGATGCCCAGCGACTGCAAACTTGCTTAGCCTCGACGCAAGCCTTGCGATCCCGACGCGTGTCCTCCACTTCGAAGATTCCGGACTGCGTCGTCGCACACCGGTCAGACCGGTGCTCCTCACCGGTCAGACCGGTACCCACCGGTCAGACCGGTCAGACCCACCAGTCAGACCGGTCTGGAGCTGCTGCACCTCCGTCTTCGGTTCTTCGGTCTTGGCTTTGTGGATCAACCAAGGAACCCAGTGGTTTTCTGGTGAACCACCGGAAACCCCGCGAACTCAGTGTAGCCTCCGCCAATCACCACTCATGACTCGGCTCCCACGTAGTCCCGGCTCGACCTTGGTTTTGAGGCTCAACCAAGAAACCGTCCATGACTTCATCTTGCCGTTCTTGCCACCATGCGGCCCGCACTTGACCCCGCTGGCCACCGGGTCCCTCGAACCAAGCCTACTTGTCTTCTCCACACCTGGAGGCCTCACCGGCAATGACCTTTCGTGCTTGTTCTTCACCTGCACCAACACCAGTCAAGCCGCAACCTGCACCTGCAATACTTAGCCAAGAATCAGTCCACACAACGTTGTCAATCACTCATCACACCAGGAAGCGATCATCCACCGGTCCTCGAACCACACATGGCTCTCAGCCCCGGGACCGGTGGACGAGGTGGAGCCATCGAAGGGGACAACACTCCTTCCGGCCATGGATGCGGCGTTGAGCAAAGGATGGTGAGGTGGAGGAGATGGATTTCGCGATGCGAAAACTCGTCGGGTGGCAGGGAGAATGTTTCTAGAGGGGAATGAGATGCACACGTGAAAGAAGAAGGGGAGTGGCGGCACCAGGATTTCGGCCGAACCAGGGTTCGGCCGGCCCCCTGTGGGCCCCTCTGGTCCTCCCCTTTCTCGTGTGGGCTCCAGCGAGTCTCAGGATCGACGGTACAGGTGGATTCCCCGAGATGGAAAGTTTGGCTTAGGCTTAAGGCTAGGATAAGGTTGAGGTTGAAAATTCATCCTCCACTATATACCCACCTTGGCCAAACCATGATATATCCAAAGAGAATCTGGGGGATATCACATTGGCGACACACTGGGTTCGTCAGAAGTGTAGGCACTTCCGACGATAGTCACGAAGTGTTCGAGTCACCACAATGGTGCTGCCTTCCTGTGGTCCTTTGCCGACTTCTCTTAATCTTGGCAACTTTTTCTCTTGCATGACCACGGTAAACAAGATACCCAAAGGATAATTCCTCCTGGGGAAACGAGATGAGTCCCAAGAGTACTCAGGATACGGGTGTCTTGTGATCTCCTATCTCAACTTATGACCGTCTCCTTGCAGATGATGTTGATATGATGATAAGCTCTGCTCCGCAAGGGTAGTGTGTATACAAACTCGAGCCCAAAAAGGTGTACATCGAGGCTGAGGGCAAGCATGATCATCCCAGGGAGGCTGAGGCATTCCCTGAGGTGGTCACGGGACTCGAGGACTATAGCACTGGGGTCGTGGAACTTGGAGATGAAAAGATCGAGCACTGAGGCTAGTGCTTCACCAATAAGTACCGATCTCCGAGTGAACTCAAGCTCGGAAAGACACTCGGCCTTCTAGAGGATAAAGCATGGACTTCCAGAGGCTGGTGTGAAATCAGGAACTAGAGTTCGGACGAAGATCAAGATTTAACTCGCTCTTACCTTAGGCAGAGGGTTCGATGTTCTCATCAAAGTGATGAAAACATTCCGAAGTCTGGCCTAAGCTTCCAATGGGGGGTTATGGATAAGCTGAAAAGTGCACCTCCCATTGGGCATCGATCAAGTCAGGCATGAGATACGAAATGCAAGCTTCTCTTGATTGATCGGCATCAATCGATGTGCTTGAGATAAAGAGTGAATGCACTCCATTCGATCGGTAAGTGACAAAGTCTCGGGGAGAAGGTCTAAGAAGATGCACGAGGGGGAAACCCAAGGGCAGATCTCGCGCCATGAAACCTTTCCCTTAGATTCCTGCTATTCAGGAATGACATCTTCAGCCAGAGCTCAGAAAGAATGGATATGAAACCTCGGACATGGCTGATGATGGTTCTAGGTGGCTCAACAATTCCTCTGGTGGGTGCCTCATTGACCGGGATGCAAGGGGAGCTGAAATCTCGGAGATTATCCAGGATCTCTTTTCCCTCGACAGCATCTAGGTGCACAAAGGATCCTCCGGAGAGAGCATTAAGCCTCATGGCAGCATCCTTCCGCAATCCAAACCAGAAGTGCTAAAGCAACATCCAATCGGGAATGTGGAGGACTGGGCAATCTTCCACCGCGGAGGCGAAACGATTCCATGCCATTTCTAGTGATTCCTCCTCACATTGCTTGAAACAGAGAATCTTTGCCCTTAACGAGATGACACGTCGTATTGGGAAGAAGTGGGAGCAAAAAGCTGCTCTCAACCTTTCCCAAGTAAGGTAGTCTCTACCAAAACAACGGTGCCAATCCCGAGCTTCCCCGGAGAGGGATAGCGGGAAAGACTCTCTTTTCCGAGCATCCGATGATTCTCCGGTTTTACCCTGAGTTTCAATCAGATGCTCGTAGTCTCTCACATGGTCAAAGGGGTTCTCATGACTTAACCCTGAGAAGGATAGGTCCTGAATTAGCTTCATGAGAGAGGGGTGAATCCAAAGGCCAGATGTAAGAGTGGATCTTGACGAAGATGGCTCTGAGGGTTCACTCCTCGAGGGCGGAAGGTGTTTACAAGGATAACCTTCCATGGGTAGCGGGGGTAGAGGTAGAAGTAAAGAAAATAAAAAGGGATATCTTAAAAAGGGTAACAGGGTGAAGGTAGAAGAAAAAGGAAAAAGATAAATACGAGGATAGATGGGCTCGAAGGTTAACAACAGCCGTCCCCGGCAACGATGCCAGAAATGCTTGTTGGCGCTTCTTAACCTCAACACTGGGTGCCGTGGCAGCGTGAGTGTGTAAGAAACTCCCGGGTACACTGACGAGTGCGAATGAATCCGCAAGCGCACCGATACACCGTTGTAGCACTTCCCCTAGGAGAATGAGTATTCCCTTAGGGTATCGTTCCCAAAGGACGGAGAGTAACTAGAGAGGATCTATCAAGGACACCAGCTTTCGCTGGGATAGGTCGGGATACAAGAAGTACTTCCTTAAGGGACTTAGCTCTCAAGATGTATTTCTGTCAGGTCTTAGTCATCCCCGCGGGGTGACAACACTCCAAGGTGCTGGCAAGCGAGCCCAACTCGGTACGCGACGTAAGAGGGTTGACAAAGGGTCCAACAGGCTGTCACCACTGCGGCCTACCTCTACGCTACGATCGTACGTGGTCTTTGTAGGAAAACCAAGGCCCAGACACCACGTCTGTACCCCAGATAAATACTATAGTGCAGCGTATGATAGCCCGCTAACTATACTATAGCAACCGTATAAATACAGCAAACTTACTTAACTAAACAGGATCAGAGCATGCAAACAAATAAATGAACTACGGCTCTGGCTCTAAAGGATTGAAGCCTTTTGTCATGAAGAACACAAGCCTCTAACTTATGAACGAGCCATGAACACAAGAACAAATCAATCATGCATGATGTCCACTATAGTCTAAATAAGAAATGCTGAAATACTCACTTTGATCTAAATGAAGAACAAGCATCCACGAGGACATCAACTCACTCCTTACCCCACCTCTACCTCTCACTAATCCTAATCTAGATCTCTCCTCATCACCATTCTACCATAAAGAGGTGAGAATCACCTCTCATGGGCAGAATTGGAGAGAGGGAGAGGGAGCTACACAAGAGAGAAGTGGAACTTGAGAGCTTGGTGGTGTGTGAGAAATGGAGCCCCTCCCCTCCTATTTATAGACAAGGAGGAGGCTTGCTCTGGGGCTCAAAGTGCCCCTAAACACTCGGGAATGCAGCCAAGATCCAATGAGCAAGTGACAAGTGGAGGGGGAGGATCAACCGACCCTAGGTCGGTTCGGCCAATCCTAGGGTCGGCCGAAACCTCTGGCCCTCCATCTGGGGTGTGCTTCCTCTGGCTCGCTTCCATGTGGGCCCTGATACTTCTCCTCCGTGCATGACACATTTTCGGGCGGTTTAGTTGGCAAAGTGGGCCCATGGATCCATGTGATGCTGACGTGGCAGCGTATGATTCGTCGAGAGTCCCTCACATGGATTGGTTACATCATGGATCCAGGAGAATCCATGTGGCAGACCCTGATTGACCAGCATTTGAGTGCCTTGGATTGGAGTGGAGTGAAAGTGCATGGATTCCTCCCATTTCTTATGCTAAATACCTGCATTCGAATAGACATCGACACTTGTGGAAAGTATGAGTTTAAACACCTATTCTAGTGTGGATGTGCAGTTCATGTTCCAATTTGCAGGAGTTGACGGCCTTGAAAATGGAAAATATCGACCGTCAACACCGTTCTTTGACATTCCGGACAACACTACATGAAAACCTCACATAGGTCACGCAGCATTTGTGACGGGCCCTTAACACCCGTTACATGGACCCCATCTGTAACGGTTGTTGTTTGGCGCCCGTTACGCATAAGCGCGGCAGGCTCGACCACGACCTCGCCCTGACCTCGCCACCATAACGCCCGTTACCAATGAGGACTTCTGGTAACGGACTTCTTAAACGCTCGTTACATGTTTTCTTTGTAACGGACGTTAACATGCGTCCGTTACGAAAGTAAAACCTATCGGTAACGAGTTCTTTAAGTCTGTTACCGATGACTTTCCTATTGGAGACGTGTTGTTTTTAGGACGCGTCTCATTTTAAGACGACCCAATTGGCGGCGCTTGTTTGGAGCTAGCATCTCCTTTGTTTTCTCACAATAGAGACGCGTATTGTTATTACGTGTCATTGTTTTTGCATTCCGACCACTCTGCTATCTCAGACAACTACACTCGCTCTCTCTCCTCTGAGGGCCCCACTCACTCTCTCCCCGCTGTTGCTGCAGCAGCATTTTCGCACGCTCTCTGAAGGCCCCACTCGCTGCGTGTGCGCTCTCTGAAGGCCCCACTCGCTGCGCGTGCTCTCTCAATCCTCAGAAAGCCGGCGCTGCAGCAGGCCGGCCGGCCGCGTGCGCGACGGTGAAAGGTGTCGGCGGACTTCGACCGCGGCGTGACGTCCCTCCGCGTCGTACGTCATCCAAAGCAGCAGCTTATCCTCCTCCTCGGGCTCGACGCTGTCCTCCGCGCCGTCGCCGTCGCCGTCCTCCGCGCTGTCGCCGTCGCCGCGGCCGTGACGCCTCGTCCTCCTCCTCGGAAGCGCTCGCCTCATAGACAGTCCTCGTCAAGGTGGAAATTGCCCCCTTTTATTGAACTTCGCTGTCCTAATCCTCTTACTCATCGGTTTTGGTGATGCATTATGCTCATTTGATGTATGAAAATTGCAGATGGCTGCTGCTGCTCGGGCTTGGATGTACATTAGTAAGTCCCGAGATTGGGCCAGTTTCTTAATGGGGGTCAATGGTTTTCTAGATCAAGCAGAGGCGGATATGAGAAACCGTGGTGTTCAGGTAATGTTTTGCCCCTGTATAGATTGTCTCAACGAGAAGAAGTTCGGACAACGAGATAACATTTTTCATCATTTGATCACACGTGGTTTCAAAGAAAATTACATGTGTTGGAATAAACATGGTGAGGAAGGGCTTAATGAAGTCGAAGAAGGATGCCTAAATGAAGGTGAAGCGCGACACCATGCTACAGGCCTTAATAATGAAGGGGCAGCGCTATGCCATGATGAAGAGCTTGATGACGGTGGAGTTTTTTATGAGGAAAATGAACCATTCCCACCAATTGTGATGAGGCCTGAGGATATCACTGATCAAGAAGTTACGGGCTTCAATGATGGTGAGTTGTTGCAATATGTGCACAATGTTGATCAAATGTTGCGGGATGTTGAGTTTCAAGGAGTGTATACAGCTTCTGAATTAGCGAGGCTGAAGCAGTTCGTTGAAGATTCAAAGAAATCCCTCTATCCTGGTTGCAAGAAGTACTCTCGCCTTTCTGGTGATCTAAAACTTCTACAGCTTAAGGCAGATCATGGTTGGAGCAACAAAAGTTTCAAACAACTATTGGATCTCCTTAAGGACATGCTACCCGAGGGAAACCAAATAGCCGAGTCTGTCTATGAGGCAAAGAAGATAATTTGTCCTCTGGGAATAGAGGTTGAAAAAATTCATGCTTGCAAGAATAGTTGTGTATTGTTCCGTGGAGATTATGCAGACCTTGACAAGTGCCCCAAGTGTGGGTTCGATCGGTACAAGAGGAAAAAAGATGGTGGTGATGATAACAATGTTGATGATGACGAGAACGAGCCCGTGGATATCACAGGCAAGAAGAAGAAGAAGAAGAAGAAGGTTAAAGGGGCTCCTGTGAGGGTAGCATGGTATTTTTGCATCATTCCTCGGTTGAGAAGATGGTTCACCACACGAAAGGAGGCCCAACTCTTGTGTTGGCATAAGACATGAACGAAGGAAGTTGGAAAGATTAAGCACCCCGCAGATGGCCAACAATGGCAAAACATTGATTCCCACTTTAAGGAATTTGCCAGTGAAAGCAGGAACATTCGGTTCGCTATGAGCACAGATGGCGTGAACCCATTCGGTAACCAGAGCTCAACACATAGCACCTGGCCTGTCGTGCTGTCAATGTACAACCTTCCACCATGGCTATGCAAGAAACGGAAATACATGATGCTGACAATATTGGTCTCCGGGCCAAAGCAACCTGGCGACTGTATTGATGTCTACTTGAGGTCACTAGTTGATGACTTGAAGATACTTTGGAAGCCTGGTGTGAAGGAGGTTTGGGATGAGTTCGACCGTGAGGAGTTCACATTGCACGCCATGTTGTTCACCACCATCAATGACAACCCAGCTCATCGCAACCTTTCTGGCTAGAGTAAAAGGAAAGGTGCAGCATGCCCACACTGCTTGGAAGAAACTTGTGCAGTGTGGCTAAGAAATTCAAAGAAATTCTCATTTATGGGGCACCGTCGTTTCCTCAGCAAGAAACATGCCTACCGGGACATGGATTGTCAGTTTAATGGGGAAAAGGAGAATCGACAGGCGCCAATGCATGTGACTGGAGATCTCCTCCACTTGCAAGTGAAGGACGTCGAAACTATCGAGGAGTTACCCAAATTGTCTGAAAAGAAACTTCGCAAAAGAAAGAAGCGAGATGGTGAAGAAGAAGAAGAAGATGGGCGAGGAATGTGGAACAAGAAATCAATTCTATTGGAGCTAGAGTATTGGCCGCTTTTGGATGTGCGTCATTCGATTGACAACATGCACGTCAAGAAGAATGTGAAGCTACTTTGGGAACATTGCTACAACAGAAGTTGAAAGGAAAATATCATAAAAATGCAAGGGATGATCTTAAAGAAATGGGCATTAGGCCGGAGCTCTATGCAGAGGAAACAGACACAGGGATGGACCTTCCTGTTGCTGCAACCACCTTGTCAAAGGCAGAGAGAAAAGAATTCTGTGAGTTTTTGCATGGTTTGAAAGTACCTTCAGGCTACTCATCAAACTTCAAGAGGCTAGTGTCGGTGAAGGACATGAAAATGAATTTCAACTTGATGAAATCTCATGATTGCCATGTGTTGATGACATCTATTCTTCCTGTTGCACTAAGAGGTATCAAGACAGAACTGGTTCGCAACGCGGTCATGAGCTTGTGTTTATTCTTCAATGAAATAGAACAGAAGGTGATTGATGAGGAAAAACTATTGGCCTTATAGAGGAGGCATTTCGAGACCCTATGCCTGCTTGAAGCTACCTTCCCACCATCATTCTTTGATCTCATGCTGCATCTAACAACACACCTCGCGAGGGAGATCTGGTACCTTGGCCCATCTTACCTTCATCAGATGTTTCCATATGAGAGGTACTTTGGATTCCTCAAATCATTGGTACATAATAGGTCATTTCCGGAGGGAGCCATTGTTCGTGGCTATGAGACCATCGAAGCAGTGGAGTGGGCCATGGGTTATATGGACCCCCAAAACCCCATCGGTGTGCCTCGTTCACGGCATGAAGGTAGGCTTTCAGGTGTTGGGACCCTGGGGAAAAAGTCAATCACTCCGCACCCAGAGGACTTCAGGAAGGCTCATTTCACCGTGATAGAACAGAGCATAGAGGTTACACCATTTGGCAATGAGCACAAGCAACAACTACATGAACATAACCCTAGATGTACTAAGGATTGGGTTGCAAAGAGGCACATGCAATGCTTCAACAGGTGGCTCCGAGATTATGTCCAGCAGAGTGGCAGCGCTGCTATAACCGACGATCTAAGAAAACTAGCAGCAGGGCCATTATTTACTGTTACAACATATCAAGCAATGGATATCAATGGATACACGTTCTACACCATGGCCCAGGATGCCAAGAGCGTCTATCAAAATAGTTGTGTGCGTGTACGGGTCGTCGACAATAAGAAAAACACAGCCACATATTATGGTCAAATAGAGGAAATTTGGGAGCTTGATTATGTAGGATTCAAGGTAGCCTTGTTTCGGTGTAGATGGGTCACCAATGCGAAGAGAGCTATGATCAAGGACAAATTTGGTTATGTTAGTGTTGATCTCCAGGTCTTTGGTTACAAAACCGAACCGTTTGTCTTCGCCAAGGATGTTGAGCAAGTGTTCTATGTACCTGACCCTGCAAAGAATAACTGGAGTGTGGTTTTGCTTGGAAAAAAGGATTGTTGGGGTTGAAAATGTTGTTGAGGAGGAGGAATACAACCAGTTTGACGAAAGTCCATCCTTTCACACTTCATACATGCCCCGAGTCTTGGGAGCTGACAAAACACCATACTTGCGAAGCGACCATCGTGAAAAGATCCATATACAAAAATCAAAGAAGAAAACGAAGCAAGATTGATTTCTGCTGAATCCGATCCTTTTTGTAAAATGCAGGGATGTCTATTGCTGGAAATGGAATCCTTTTTGTAATATATATAGGATGTGTATTGGTGGAATTTGAATGAATCTCCTTTCTGTAATATATGATGCCTAAGATACTGCCTAAGGTGCCTATATATTCTGCCTAAGATACTACCTAAGATGCCTAAGATACTGCCTAAGATGCCTATAAGTGAGATGTGCAATTAGTAGTACCACTCATCTGAGAGTATTGATATTATATTGTCTACATTTCGTCAAACATCAAAGAGTTTGACTCCTCGATAAGCGAGATGTGTAATTAGTAGTATCCACTCATCGGAGACACGTCTCCTGTATCTTCTCTCCAAAATAAATAACCGTTGCCCCAACCCCTTCTTCTACCAGCGAAAACACCACAGCCCCTTCATCTACCCGCGAGAAAACCACAACTACCTACACTCCTCGTTGTGCCTCCTTCGCTCCACGCCAAGCGACTTCCCTTCCACGCCGGCACTCATGGCATCGAGGGAGCACCCGCGGTCGCTCGCAGAACTCCCGACGGAGGTGCTGGCGATCATCGTTGGCCGAGTCGGTGCGACATTGAATCGGCCTATGGAGGACCTCTGCAGCCTACGGGCAACCTGCAAGGACATGCTCTGCCCCTGCTGCGACAGAGACGTCGGTAGGCGCCTGGCACTGGATCGGGTTCCAGTCGAGCAGATGCAGAACAATGACCCCCGTCGGCTACGACGTCTTCCTTCGTAGCCTGGCTGTAGCCGGCAACCTGGTGGCCTGCTTCCTCACCAGGATGGATGACATCTTCGGCAGGAACCGCAGCCCTCAGCCTCCGCTCGATGAGCTCCACTGCGCTACCAAGGACGGGCACTGAGGGGCGGCCTATGTGGCTGCCGTCTTCCTCTATAGAGCCAACAGCGGGGCTGACGTCGACGCCACTGCAATTGCGTACATGAAACAGGTTGAGGGCGAGGAGCAAGGGTAGTGGCGTTCGCGTTTGATCAACAATGTGTAATCCCTAGATTTCCGGCATCGTGGGGTCAATCTGGCTTGGCAAATTAGGAGTGTCGCCCTCCGTCGTGGCCTCCGTCGGCCGACGTTGCCAACGGTGGTGGCGCGAGGCAACATTCAACATTGCGCAGGCAAAGCATTCTGCGGTACGGTGCCGAGCCGGAGGGGGTTTTGCATGTATTTCTGTAGTGATGAATGTAGGCTTCGTTACGAATGTAATGTCTTCTTCTATCATGTAAAGTATGAAGGACCGAATAGGCGACGAGAGAGGGGGGAGTGAATGGGAGTCGATAAAAATTCTTTCCAAGAACTCGGCCTATGTCCCAATCGCAACTCCGAGGACCACACACGATCAAGCGGGAGCAAAATTAAACCTCTCTCGAACCTTGGGAACAAAGCACGGAAGCCTAGGAAGTAAAGCGGAAGCAAACACGAAAGAGTTCGAGCATCAAAGCAAAAGGCTGAGTCCTACCGGATCATCCTGTCACTTGGACCGGATCATCCGTTAGCCTCCAGAGCCGGTCCGGGTCACCCGGGAACAAGTAGCCGGATCACCCGGCCCCCTTCGGGTCACCCGGGCACTAGTGGCCGGATCAACCGGGACAGCCCAGAAAACAACCTCGAGAGAAGAGGGAAAAATGCAAAACTTGATCAAACGACTTCCAAAAATCATGAAACTTTAACCATAGCTTCTCAACAACACAAGGAAGCTTTTCCCAAAAGATCTCCTCCAAAAGATCAATGAAACATTACCAGAAAAATGATTTAGGCTATGAACCCTAGAGAGGAGACTTTTTCCTCAAATCGATGGATCTCCCAAACGGCTTGAGATCTTGAGACAAGATTTTGGGGAGATGATATGCGTCACACAAGGATGCTATGCCCCAAAAATCTTGACTCCTAACTCCCTAAATCACCAGGAATCACGGATCACATAAGCACCACCATGAACATGAACTCCGGCCAAAAACTCACGAATCGAAGGCTCTCCACAGCGTTTGAGGGGTCAAGATCATACCCAAACATGCACAAGGCATCCACCCATGATTCCCTCAAAGAAATCCGTGAAGAAACGCCTCCAAACTCACGAATCGAGCGAAGAACAAAAACTCCCAAAAATAGCCACAAAAATGACACGAAAATCACAAAGGACTAGGAGATCATCGGGATGCCAAATGCTTCCATACATCCAGAGGACAGAGTCTGTACAAGAGTCTAGCCTAAGGAATCCAGAGGAAAACGAAGCAGTCCAGAGAAATTCTACCGGGGGAGGGAACCCTAGGAAGCAAGAGAGAGAGATGCCATCCACCTCTCCGCTATTTATACGAAGTCTCTCGGAGGGAGGTAAATGACCACGCTACCCCTACTGCATAAATGAAGATACAACCCCTCAGGGGCATTTTGGTCAAGTCTTCATCGGATGGACACGCTTCCACCGCGGCTTCGCTTCACCTCGACGCAAACCCCACGATCACGCCACGTGCCCTCCGCCTCGAAGCTTCCCGAAGCTCCCAGATCACCGTCTCCGTCACTTCGGGCCTTCGGGCTTGGTTTTGAGGCCCAAACCAAGAAACCGTCCACCGATGGTTTTGTGGGCAAACCAACAAACCCCGCGTGCAAGCTTCGGGCTTCAATCACTACCTTGCACCGGACCATGCTCACGACTTCAACCCGCCAGTCTTGCACCGCATGGCTCGCACTTGACCCCATCGGCCACCGGGTCCATCGAACCAAGCCTACTTGCTTCCCCATCACCCGGAGGCCTCCACGGCTAAGGCCTTTCGCGCTTGTTCTTCACCTGCACCGACACGAGTCAAGCCGCAACCTGTACCTGCACACTTAGCCAAGCATCAGTCCACACAACGTTGTCAATCACTCATCACTAAGGAGCGACCCTCCACTGGTCCTCGGACACACCTGGTCCTCAATCTCCCCCTTGATGAGTGCATTGACAACACCCATAGTAACCAAATAGAGAAAAAGAAAAGAAAACAACCACGAACATAAACCTCCCAAGCAAGTGATCAAAGCCAAAGAACAAGTGAAAAACCGATCACTCGCCAATCCAAGTCTCGGCCCCCTAAGACAAGGGCAACGGCTCGACACAGTCGAGACAAAACAAAGCTCACAAGGAGCACATCGCAAAGCACAAAACTCAGGAAAAACAAAGAAGCTCCCCCTGCACATATGCAACTCCCCCTGAGCAAATGCATACCAAAATTCCACAAAATTCTCCCCATATCATACACATTCTCCCCAAAACTCTCCCCCTTGTTGACAATGCATGAATCAAGGTATATGACACTCTTCCCCTTGTTTTCATGAAAAATGCATGTCAAAGCATATATACAATCTACTAAGCTTCTCAAATATACAAAGAGCACAACAAAATGCTACAAATGAGACATAGAGCAAGCAAAGTAGACATGGTGTATCTAGCACATTGCCATCAAGAAGGTAGAAACATATAAGCATGTGACATGACTAAAAGCAATTTTGAGCAATTTTCACAAAGAAATAGTCATCTCATGAGCAAGGTCCTATCCATACCAATTTGAGCATAAATACACTAGATCATCTAAAGTTTATACAAGATCACAAATTCTCATCACAAGATCATTATAAACGCCCACAAGCTACTCAAGTCATGTTAAAGCCACCGAGCCATGTGTCTACTTCTTAAAATGAGACTTCTCATGGTAGACAAGCATGCTACGGTTTAGCACCCAAGATATGAATATCAAAGCATAAAAACATGATTAGGAGCTCATTTTTCAAGCATAAGGCAATTCACACACCAATTTCATTTTCAAGTTTAAACATGGTACTTGAAGTGCCTTTGCGGCAAAAAGAAGCTTATGCTCCTCCCCAAGCAGGCAAAAGGGCTAAACATTTATAATGACACAGGTCTTTGACCCCAAGCAAAGAGAACATGATTCTCAAGCACAAACTAAGCATGATATAGGCATTTAGGCACAAATTAAGCATAGACAAGCATCTACTCATGAGAGACACAATTTTAGCATTTTCATCAAAAGAAGGCTATCTCATCATAAGTATATGGCAAAACCATCAAGAGCATAGCATTCACATCCACAAATTACTCAACATGCACATATATCACAAATATAGCACATCGGTGATCAATGTATATAAGAGAAGCTCATTCCTAGTACAAGTGATCCAATGATGGCTATCCTACCAGGTTTTGTACAAAAAGTAAAATGTATGAATGCAATGCAACAAAATGAACATATGACACATATATATATGAGAAGCTCCAAGACCCAACTAGAAAGGAAAGCAAACACCAAGTTCACCCCGCAAGCGAGTGAAAGTGACTTGATCAAGCGGCTTGGTGAAAATGTCGGCTAGCTGGTCTTGGGTAGGAACATAGGACAAAGAAATGTTTCCCTTCTCAACATTGTCCCTCAGGAAGTGGTACCTCACTTCTATGTGTTTCGTTTTGGAGTGGAGGATAGGATTTTTGGCTACGCTTATGGCACTGGTGCTGTCACAGAAAAGTGGAACCAGGGAGCACTCCTCTCCAAAATCACTCATGGTATATGTCATCCAAAGCAGCTGGGAACAACAACTAGCAGCAGCTACATACTCAGCCTCGGTGGTGGATTGGGCTACACTCGATTGCTTACGAGATGACCAAGAGACCAAAGAAGAACCAAGGAACTGACAACACCCAGAAGTGGACTTGCGATCCAATCGACACCCAGCAAAATCCGCATCAGAAAAACCATGAAGCCTGAGTGTCGAGGAGGCAGAGTACCATAGACCAAACTCAGGAGTGTAGTTCAAGTACCTGAAAATCTGCTTGACGGCCTGCCGATGTGAAGTCCTCGGTGAAGCCTGAAAACGAGCGCACAGACACACACTGAACTGTATGTCCGGCCTCGTCGCCGTCAAGTAGAGGAGGGAGCCGATCATGCTCCGGTACTCCTTCTTGTCCACGGGTTCGCCGTCCTCGTCCGCGTCCAAAGCCGTAGTCGTACTCATCGGTGTAGTCAGCGGCTTGGAGTCGTTCATGCCAAACTTCTTCACCATGTCCCTGGTGTACTTCACCTGATGTACAAAGGTCCCGTCCTTGCACTGCTTGATCTGGAGACCCAAGAAAAACTGCAGCTCGCCCATCATGGACATCTCAAATTCCCTGCTCATGTCATCTACAAATCTGGCAACAAAATCATGAGAAGAGCCACCAAAGATTATGTCATCCACGTATATCTGAACAATCAAAAGGTCATTCCCATGCTTAAGGAGGAACAGGGTCTTATCAACTGTGCCCATCACAAACCCCTTACTCAGCAAAAAACCTCTCAACCTGCCATACCAAGCTCTAGGTGCCTGTTTCAACCCATAGAGCGCTCTCTGGAGTTTGTATACACGGTGTGGGTATTTCTCGCTCTCAAACCCCGGGGGTTGCCTCACATACACTTCTTCCTCTATCACCCCATTCAAGAAAGCACTCTTGACATCCATTTGGTACAACTTGAACCCTTTAGCCACGGCAAAGGCTAGAAGGATCCTAATTGCCTCCAAACGGGCCACAGGAGCAAATGTCTCCTCTTAGTCTATCCCCTCCTTCTGGTTGTAATCCTGCGCCACCAACCTCGACTTGTTTCTCACAACCATCCCATTCTCACCCTCTTTGTTCTTCCACACCCACTTGGTTCCTATGGGACGGCAATTTGGTGGTGGATCGACTAACACCCAGACTTGGTTTCTCTCAAAGTTTTCCAACTCCTCATGCATGGAATTCACACAATTCTCGTCAGACAAAGCGTGTCGAATATCTTTGGGCTCAAACGACGCAACAAAGGCAGAATGAGCGAAATGAGAAGTGTTCCTTGACCTCGATCGTGTAGTGCATTCATGAAGGTCACCAATGATGGTCGTCGGTGGGTGATCAACTTGTACTCGCCGGGGAGCCTCACGCCTGGACACAACCTCCCCCTCAGCAACAGCCTCCACTCGAACAGCCTCAGTCGTAGTGGGAGTAGGGGATGGTCCATCCTCGATCGTCACCGTAGTAGTGGAAGTAGCGTGTACACGATCAGCCACGGGAGCACCACCATCATCATCGTCGTTGTCTCCATCTCCATCCTTCTCATCCTCAAAGATCCTCGCTCCAATTTCATCGTCACCTGCACACTCAAAAGCAGAAGAGCTACATGGCTGTGTCTCGTCGAAGGTTACCTCGCAAGTCTCCATGGTTCGGTTAGTCTCAAGGTTGAGCACACGATATGCTCTAGAGTGAATCGCATAACCAAGGAAAATCCCATCCGAACATCTAGATTCAAACTTATCCAACTTGCCCTTCTTCAGAATGAAACACTTGTAGCCAAAAGCTCTAAAATGACTCACCTTGGGTTGTCGACCATGCATCAGCTCATAAGAGGTCTTTTTCTTGAAAGCACGAAGGAAGATGCGATTTGAGACATAGCAAGCGGTATTGACCGCCTCAGCCCAGAAACGCCTAGGAATCCTATGCTCATCAAGCATCGTCTTGGCCATCTCACAAAGGGTCCGGTTCTTCCTCTCCACAACGCCATTCTGGCAAGCGACGTATGGAGAAGAGTACTGATGATCGAGACCAAGATCACTGCAAAAGGCATCAAAATGAGAGTTCTTAAACTCCGTGCCATTGTCACTGCGTATAGCTCGAATGGCATCACCATGTCTCTCATTCTTCAACCTCAAGATCAAGTCCCGAACAAAGCCAAATGTCTCACTCTTATCTTCCAAAAAGAAAACCCACGAGTACCTCGAAAAATCATCAACAACCACAAGAACATACCACTTCCCACCGGCAGAGCGAACACGAGCTGGCCCAATCAAATCCATGTGCAAAAGCTCACAAGGTCACTCGGTCATGACAGAAGTCAAAGGGGCGTGAGAAGCGGCAACCATTTTTCCATGTCAACAAGAAGCACAAACCAAATCCTTCTCGAATTTCAACTTGGGCAATCCTCGGACAAGATCAAGACCACTCAAGCGGGAAAGCAACTCAAAGCTCAAGTGTCCCAACCTCCTATGCCATTTCCAAAGCTCGGTCGAAACGCCAGCAACAAAGCATCGAGGAGGACCTACAGACTGGGAAAAGTCGGCACGAAAGATTTGACCCTCGGGGACGATCGTACAGACAAGATCGCCTCGAGTATCAAGCACACGAGAAGCACCTGACTTAAAACGAACCTCAAAACCTTCGTCAAGTAATTGAGATACTGACAACAGGTTAAGACCAAGTGACTTGACCAGGGCCACACTTCTTAAGGTCACCTTGCTACTCACCTTCACCATACCTTCAGCAAGCACTCGTCCTCTCCCATTGTCCCCGAAAGTGATGTACTCCCTCGTACTCACTGGGGTGAGGCTGGAGAACCACCCACGATCTCCGGTCATGTGTCTTGAGCAACCGGAGTCGATCAACCAAAAGTTCTCCAAGCCTCCCACCTGCAATCAAAAGCAAGAACGAGAATGAGCAAGCGACTCAACACTGGGGTTAGTTCCAAACGATTCAAACCAGTGTCGAGCCATTTGCTCAAAGGAAGGGTTAGCAAAGTCCATTCTACCAACACCCCGAGGCGGAGCCCTCTCATGCCTACCACCAAAGGACCTGTCACGTCTCACTGGAGGAGTACACGCACCACGAGGAGGAAAACGTGGCCCGTAGTCCATCTGAGACCCAAAGCTCCGATCGTGCCTCCCAAACTCGTAATGGTCACGAGAAGGAGCACGTCGAGCCAACTCACCACGCCCAAACCCAACAAGCCTATCTCTCTGAGGGAACGCACCTCCACCTCCACCTCCACGAGTGGGAACTATCCTCACAAACACATCACCCCTAGGTAGAGGCCCTCTACGAGGCTCAGGCACACCACGAGCAAGGTGGTACCTGTCCTTGTTTGCCATCTCCCTAGCAAACCTCTCATCCCTCTTCCTCCGGAAGTAGAACTCATCCTTGTGCCCATCCCTCCCACAATACTCACAATGAAAGCGGATTGGCACTGGCTTAGGCCGTGGCTTCTCTCCAGCTTTCTCTCCTGTCTTCCCATCAAAGACACTCCCCTGGGTGCTCACAAACTTGATGGTTTTTGGTAGTTTTCAGCTTTGTGGGGGAACACTGGTGGATCAGGTGTTGTGTCTAGCTTGTTTCGGAGGTGGTTTGGTTTGGGTGCAAATTTGTTCATCAGTGTGGTATGTGGTGGAATGGGGATCTCTCCGGCTTTCTCTTCTCCCTCACCACTCTTCTCACCACACTTGTCAGCGCCCAACGCCTGACCATCAAACCTCTTGAACTGAGCCAACATCATACTCAATTGTGGCTCATGCCCAGACAACCACCCTATCAATTTTCTCAATTCATCATTTTCATCCTGCAGACGATCAACACAGTTTGCAAGTTCCATATTCTTCAAAGCATGCATTTCACAGGGTGAACATGATGTAGGAAGAGGAGCTTTCAATGCCGCCTCAAGAGACACAATCCTAGTGTGAGATTCATCTAGCCTAGCATGCAAAATAGGACATGAGGTACAAGCACCTAGTAAAGCTGGCCTAGACTTCAACTCATCACATTCAATCCTAACCACATCTAGTTCCTCAAGGACAGAGGCATGTTTCTCCTTGAGGGCAGTCAAATCAGCAAGAAAAACTGAGCAATCACCACAATCAATCTCATCCGACACCACAGGAGCAGACTTCAAAGCAACAATCTCATTCCTAGCATTCACAAGCAAGGATTCAAGCTCTGCTACCTTGTCCTTAGCATCACCCAACAAAGACCTAAATTCCCTCTTCTCCTTGTTGGTCTTTCTAAGCACATCATCACGGTTATCAAGCAACTCATTGAGCCTAGCATTCTCCTCTAGCAAGAAGTTGGGATCTTGTCGTACCTCATCCTCGGAGTCGGAGTTCGAATCCGAGCTGTGCTTCCCACCCTTCTTGGAGTGCGCCATGCTGCAAAAGCCTCCTTGCGCGACGAAGCTTAGGCTGGTGAAGTTCTTACCCATGTGCTGCTTGTCCTTGCGCTTCTCTTGCTCTTCCTTGCTGCTTGAATCGAAAGAAGCGTCGCTTGATGTTGAGTCGATGTCGCTCGCTCCGACCACCATCGCTCGAGTGGTCTTCCTCTTGTGGCCGCCACCCTTCTTGTGCCTTCTCTCGCCCTTGTCCTTGTGCTTGTCCTTGTAGTCATTTCGGGACCGGTGCTTGTTGTAGTCGTGCTTGGGCTTGCCCTTGTAGTCGTTCTTGATCTCCATGGCTTCAGGGCATTTGGCGATGAAGTGCCCGTGCTTGCCGCACCGATAGCACATCCCCGAGCTCCGCCTTGCATTCTTGCGGTTCTCGTACATCTGCCCAAACCTCTTGCTCAACAGTGCGAGATCGTCCTCGCTTAGCACCTCAAAGTCCTCATCTGGCAAAGACATAAGACAAGACAAAGAGAAACCACCAGAGTTAGCGTTAGACCGTGATCCCGAGACAAGAGCCAAACTATGAGGATCAGTGGGGCTCTCGCTCTTGGCTCTCAAGCCACGATCAACCTCAGAAGACCTGAGCTTGGAAAATAGCTCATCCAACGTCAGCGTTTCATACACGCTCGACTGCTCAATGGCCTCGACCTTGGCTTCCCACACAGACCTATCCAGGGCATGCAAAAGCTTGATAGCATGATCATGGTCCGTGTATGGGAGCACTGTCACATTGGCCCTCATGTTGTTGACTATGCAAGTGAAGCGCTGAAACATAGCATCAGTCGACTCACCGGGGAGATGAGTGAAGTTCTCATACTCTCTCCGGTAAGTGGAAAACAAACGGGCTTGCACTTGGGCATTGCCAACATGAGCGGTTCTCAACTTGAGCCATATCTTTCCGGCAACATTCTCTCCGTACACTCGCTCAAACTCCGAGGCACAGAGAGCACGGAACAAGTAATCAACGGCCTTGCTGTTGGCCTCAAACATGTCCCGCGATCCTGGAAGTAGAAAACTATCTGGGATGACATATTGATCATTCTGAGTGACCTCCCAAATAAGAGTTCCCTTCCCTCGTAAAAACGCGCCCATGCGCCTCTCCCACATCGGGTAATTCTTGCCATCAAAGTGCGGAGGACCCCACCCCTTACTATAATCGCCCATCTTTGTATCTTAGACTAGTTAGAATCATAAATATCCGTAACCGGCTCCGATACCAATTGAAGGACCGAATAGGTGACGAGAGAGGGGGAGAGTGAATGGGAGCCGATAAAAATTCTTTCCAAGAACTCGGCTTATGTCCCAATCGCAACTCCGAGGATCACACACGATCAAGCGGGAGCAAAATTAAACCTCTCTCGAACCTTGGGAACAAAGCACGGAAGCCTAGGAAGTAAAGCGGAAGCAAACACGAAAGAGTTCGAGCATCAAAGCAAAAGGCTGAGTCCTACCGGATCATCCTGTCACTTGGGCCGGATCACCCGTTAGCCTCCAGAGCCGGTCTGGGTCACCCGGGCACAAGTAGCCAGATCACCCGGCCCCCTTCGGGTCACCCGGGCACTAGTGGCCGGATCACCCGGGACAGCCCAGAAAACAGCCTCGAGAGAAGAGGGAAAAATGCAAAACTCGATCAAACGACTTCCAAAAATCACGAAACTTTAACCATAGCTTCTCAACAACACAAGGAAGCTTTCCCCAAAAGATCTCCTCCAAAAGATCAAGGAAACATCACCAGAAAAATGATTTAGGCTATGAACCCTAGAGAGGAGACTTTTTCCTCAAATCGATGGATCTCCCAAACGGCTTGAGATCTTGAGACAAGATTTTGGGGAGATGATATGCGTCACACAAGGATGCTATGCCCCAAAAATCTTGACTCCTAACTCCCTAAATCACCAGGAATCGCGGATCACACAAGCACCACCATGAACATGAACTCCAGCCAAAAACTCACGAATTGAAGGCTCTCCACAGCGTTTGAGGGGTCAAGATCATACCCAAACATGCACAAGGCATCCACCCATGATTCCCTCAAAGAAATCCATGAAGAAACACCTCCAAACTCACGAATTGAGCGAAGAACGAAAACTCCCAAAAATAGCCACAAAAATGACACGAAAATCACAAAGGACTAGGAGATCATCAGGATGCCAAATGCTTCCATACATCCAGAGGACAGAGTCTGTACAAGAGTCTAGCCTAAGGAATCCAGAGGAAAACGAAGCAGTCCAGAGAAATTCTACCGGGGGAGGGAACCCTAGGAAGCAAGAGAGAGAGATGCCATCCACCTCTCCGCTATTTATACGAAGTCTCTCGGAGGGAGGTAAATGACCATGCTACCCCTACTGCATAAATGAAGATACAACCCCTCAGGGGCATTTTGGTCAAGTCTTCATCGAACGGACATGCTTCCACCGCGGCTTCGCTTCACCTCGACGCAAACCCCACGATCACGCCACGTGCCCTCCGCCTCGAAGCTTCCCGAAGCTCCCGGATCACCATCTCCGTCGCCTCGGGCCTTCGGGCTTGGTTTTGAGGCTCAAACCAAGAAATCGTCCACCGATGGTTTTGTGGGCAAACCAACAAACCCCGCGTGCAAGCTTCGGGCTTCAACCGCTACCTTGCACCGGCCCATGTTCACGACTTCAGCCCGCCAGTCTTGCACCGCATGGCTCGCACTTGACCCCATCGGCCACTGGGTCCATCGAACCAAGCCTACTTGCCTCTCCATCACCCAGAGGCCTCCACGGCTAAGGCCTTTCTTGCTTGTTCTTCACCTGCACCGACACGAGTCAAGCCGCAACCTGTACCTGCACACTTAGCCAAGCATCAGTCCACACAACGTTGTCAATCACTCATCACTAAGGAGCGACCCTCCACTGGTCCTCGGACACACCTGGTCCTCAAAGTATCGTCCAATCGGTTATTGATAGACAAGATTTGATTTCTTACATTTCTGAGTCAAATCCAAGGTTACGGCGCCCTCTGCTTCCTCCTCTGTTCTATTGGAATGAAGAACCGTTTGTGTGGGAAAATGAGATGAGGATTAACCATCCCGCGTCTCTAATTAGGGTGGGGCCCAGTTCTATTGGAACGAAGAACAGTTCTCATTTCTCCTTTCAATTTGCAATCAAATTTAGTAACATGTATTTCTCCGCGTGCTTAGTCCAAATTTGATGATTTTTTTCTAATTTTTTCTAAAATCTCCATCTTTTCATTAATTTCATTGTTTAGTGTATATTCCGTTTCGTGAATAATGTTTATATGCCTTATCTTGTTCTTTGTAAGTCCAACATAGAAATACTATTTGTTTTCAACAACCATTAGTAATGAAACTTTACATTTCGTGATCTTAAGGTGAACACATGCTTGTGTTAAAATTTCAAATGCGTACGAGATCGAACATGTTGCAAAGTGTGGAAAACTTCAATGTTCAAGCAACATTCTAGGAAACTATGTGAGAGATGTAGCCATTTGTACACAAGTATATTCTTCCTTTATCAAAACCATTTGAATTTTTTATGACAAGTTTAGGTACCCAAATTATGTTTCCACGTAACTTTGTAGAATTTTTGGAGCAAACTAAGATGTTATTAGAATTATTATATCACAAGCTTGAGATGTATATTCGAATTATAAGAATGTTCGTTATACAAGTGTGACTGTTGATATTTTATTAAAATACTAAATGTCCAAATATAAATTGATGTTATTTTTAATGAATTTTTAGGCGCTATTTTACCGGCTCTAATATTTGATGGATGCAAGTTTCAGTTTAAAAAATAGTGTCGGGCCCACGCGTCAGTATCAACAGCATATATAAAGAAGATAACCGCCCGGACCTACCTGCCAACGAAGGCGACGCAAGTTTACTAACCAGCGTCGGTGATGACTATCCATTGTCTCCAAGATCGAGTTCATCACAGGAGGAACAGATACTATAGGCGACGCTGATGGATCTGCCCGCGTCTCTTAGATCGAGTTCATGCGACATGTATACAAAATCCAACAACCAAACTAACCAGTTCATGATCGACAAACAAACTAAGTAGTTCATGATCGACAAACTAAGTAGTCCAACAACCTGACGAACAAACTGACGAACACACAATAATCACAAACACATTATTAATGGTACAGGAATGGATCAATTAGTCGGTCGCCGTTGTCGGAGTCCCACTGTCGGAGCCGTCGTCGCCGCCGTCGGAGCCGTCGTCGCCGCCGAGGAGAGACCGCTGGACCACGGGGAGCTTCTCAAACTGTTCAGCCAACATGTGGATCCTGAAGGCGAGACCCTTGAGGCTGCGATCCTTGTAATCGTCAGGCGCCTCGATCTTGAACACTGCACCAACATCTCAGAGCTTCAAGAACGCACCCTGGAGCAGTTTGACGGCGAAGCTGATGTCGGCGGCCTCCGAATTCTTCTCCTTGGGCACCGTCGGCTCCTTCCCCTTCTCGATGGTCAACTTCCTCCGACGGCGGATTTCGTCGTCGTCGTCATCCTCCCTTCATCCCCGCTTCGCCGACGGGTCACTCGACGCCATGCTCTTCTTGCTCCTTGTTGGTGATCTCTTGGTGACCAGAGTTTGTGGTGGTGATGGCGAGGCGGAAGAGGATGAAGCGAAAGAAACGATATGATTAGGGAGCAACCAGTCAAGTATTTATGATGACAAGACGTCAACCGTCAGGGCGCCTCTCCTCCCCACACCCCATGTCCCCCTACGCCTCGGGAACCATTTTTTGGGAGCAAAACCGTCCAAAAACATGCGTCGCATTTCAATTTCGCGGGAAGTTGGAGGGGCAGGGGCAGTTGTCGGGCCCACGCGTCAGCAGCCAAACCGCGTCGCATTTCAAGTTCCATATTATCAGTAAGGGGTTTTTATAAATGGCCGCGTCGCATTTCAATTTCCAAACCCCGTCGCCTTTCAATTTCCAGATCCCGTTGTCTTTCCATTTCCTACCCCTTCTCCTTCATGGCCGCGGTGTGCTTCATGGAGCTGCTGCCAAATGAACTGGTCACCCAGATCATCCTCTGCTGCATCAAGGGTGAGCCCGTCATTCGTTTCCTGATCCTTTGTAATCGGGTCTGCGGCACCTTCCGGCACATCTGCGACTCAGATGAGGTACTCCTGCAGGTGTCGCTGTGTGAGCTTTGTCAAGAGTGCAAGAATCGCTACGTCAGGTCCTTGTTGGAGGAGCGCTTCCGCCTCGCCAAACATCCGGAGGCATTATGCTTCGAGGGGATGGAGAGGTTGATGAGGCTGCAGAATCCCGATGAGGGTCTGGAGCTCGTCGAAAAGGCCACTGCCAAAGACGCCGATGCGAAGTACTTCTTAGCGATGCTGAAGTACCGTCGCAACCCTGCGGACCCCGAAGCGATGGCACTGCTCCACGAAATCAGCAGCGGGCCGTCGCCCCCTGACGGGCGGTGGAAGAACCAGAACCTACTGATGAGGACATCGCCGCACTAGATACACACACGTCACGTCCTTCCCCACGCTACAAGTTGTCTCCAACTCCACTGCCATCTTTGGTTCGGATTCAGCCGACATCCCTGCACGGTTTCGGCGATATCTCCCTGATCCGGCATCAAAACGAGGCATATAAGGATGCGTTGGAAAGGGGACGACGACACCGTCGTTTTGGTTCTGGTCCCAGCTCCAGAAGGTTCATGGATCATGCTGTGTGACCACGATAAGGTGCTGCGTCACCTTTTTGGGCCATTTGGGTCGTGTATCGTGTCGGGCCTTAAGCCCAGGTTGAGGAAGCCCCCCTGGTTGCCCCCTCAACCCTAGGTCGCCCCTTAGGGGTTAAAAACTCAGTAGCTACCATCATTTAGACTTGGGTTTTGTTTAATAGGTTGTGATTTCCGTCGAGGATCAAACTTTCTTCATAGCCACTGTACCGTCGAGGTCTTTTGCTGTGAATCAAGGCCCCCGTTCTTGTTCATCACCACTATGTCGATTAGTCCTTTTGTGATCAGAACTGGAACCCCTTTGTCTTTGCTTCAATTCATATCTGCAATTATCAGATTGCGTGTTTTACTTTCTTGCTTGTGTTCTCGATTCGCTTGCAGGGAAAAGCCTTCGTGGCGAGGTCAATCAAGTTGTGCTTGGTTGATAACCAGTGGAGCAGTGGTGTAGCGGTTGCGGGGTCCGAATCGTGCTGATTCAAAGCCAGATCGTCAACGTCGAGTCTCCACCCAATCGAGTTTACCATCTACCTCTCGGAAGATCGGGCCATCGCCTATCATTTGGTATAAGATTCCTAGGTTTCCCGTGAGGTACTTTCGTGATCCCCTTTAGATTCGTTCTATTCATCACCTATCATCCACAAAAACCCCAAAAAGATTTACTTTTTTGTTGTCCTACCGCCCTGTTTAGCCTTGCAAATTCGTTTTCAGATTGCTTTGTTGAGTTTGTGTCCATGGTCGAGTCTTGTTGCTGGTTTAGGTTGTGTTCGTCGTCGTAGTTCAACGTGCCCGTCGCTGTTATTTTGTTTCCACTGCTAGCCCATCTACAATTTGCCATACAACAAGTCGAGCCATCACATTACTCGATTTGCCATTGCTAGCCGTCTTGTGTGAACTCTCGCCGTGCAAGCCCTAGATAGGTTGCAAACCGCTTTAATCGCTTTTGCATCGCATACTTGATCGTTGATTCATTATCTGGCGAATACCTATTGCTTTGCATCTACTACCAGGGAGGATCGTGCCCCTGTGTTTATTTGTGCTGCCGCTAGGAGGAAGTTTTGCCCTAGCCGTCGCTGTTTTTCCTGACGAGTTGTGCCTTTCTGAAAACATAGGTTGAGGTACCTTTCATAAAACAGGCATAACTTTTCGCTCGGTGCTCCGTTTTTGCTCAAATTTTTATAGGAGCTTGGTAACAAAAAGTTGGACAGACATCTACCCACTCTGTTGGTTAGGCCATTCTCAAAAAATTCAAAAAAAATCGGGAAGATAAAGAAAAAAAATGGTTTAAGTGTTTTGAGGGGTTTTCAGAGATCGTTTCTCATTTTCCCTAGGCCACATTACACCTCTGTTTCAGGTGAAATTTTGTGTGCTTCCATCTTCAGTGCGTTTTGTTCAGAGGTAAAAATTTTAGAAAAAGTTTAGTTCGTTTGCTGGTACTCCTTTGGAAACGTGATTTTGTGATTTCTACTAGTGCTGAAAAACTGCTCTATTTACAGAACTGCCATTGTGCTGATTTTCAGAGTTTTCTGTCCATCGTTCCTTGTTACTTTTACATTGTTGTGCTACGACTAGGACACGTCTTAGCCAGCAATTGTGACTTGTGCTTTAGACATTTATTGAACTTTGCTAATCTGCATTCGTTATTTTCTAATCCTTGCTACCATATTGTGCCTACCCATAGCTCCACAGATACTTCTGTCAGCACAGTTTCGCCTTGTAACTTGTTACCCACGCTCGACAACTGATTGTGCCGTCCTGTTGGCTTTGGTAAGAACACTTGTAAGATGGTGGTAAGCCGCTTGAGATATTGCATTCCACTTTCACCAACACCCAGTAGTTGTTAGTTGATAGGGATAACCTTTTTTGTGTTGTCTTTTGCTGTCATCTAACCATGTCAGGTAAAGAGAAAGGAAAGGAGTCTCCCACAGACTTCAATGAGTGTGTATCCAAGGACGAGCTTACGAGGCTTGTTACTGAGCAGCGTACCTACATGCAAGAATAGTTTGATGCATTGACTCGACAGATCAACGGTCTGGTGACCCAGATTGAACAAGTTGAGCAACAACCTCCACCAGTTCAACCTGAGGATGATGATGAGTTTGAGGATGTTGATCCTGATGAGGAGTGTCTCCGACATAATCGTTTTCAGATGAGAGGAGGTAATCGCAATCGTGGAGGAGGTAATCAAAATCGTGGTAATAATGATCATTTTGCTAAAGTTAAGTTTACCATGATTCCTTTTGCTGGTAGTGCTGATCTTGAGGCTTATTTAGATTGGGAACTAGCTGTTGAACAAAAATTTAATTCCCATCAAGTTCCTGATGAGCATAGAGTTAGGCTTGCTACTAGTGAGTTTACTAGTTTCGCTCTCTTTTGGTGGAATGATCTGTACAATGCTTATGCTAATAATAATGCTGCTCCACCTATACCTCAAACTTGGAATGCTTTGAAACAACGTATGAAATCTCGTTTTGTTCCTCCATATTATCAACGTGATTTGCGTATGAAACTGCAAACTTTAAAACAAGGTGACAAAAGTGTTGAGGCTTATTATCAAGAATTGCTTATTTCTTTGTCACGTTGTGGCATACATGAGGATGATCAGGCTCTTTCTATTAGATTTTTTGGTGGTTTGAACCGTGATATACAGGATATTCTTGATTACAAAGATTGGACAAGGTTCAGCCAATTGTACCATCTTGCTATTAAGGCTGAACACGAGGTACAGGGACGTCGTCAGCAATTTTCTTTCAGGTCCAACACTGGGAGAACTTTTCAGCAGCGTCCAGATGTTGACAAGTCCAAGGCCGCCGCTACTCCAAAGGCGCCATCACCTACACAGTCTACTACACCAACTTCCGAGGTGAGCAATTTGTCTCCTGTGCAGGTCCAGTCGCATAAGAAGCCTTTTACTCTAGGTGCGTCCTCGAGTAGTTCCGCTAGCATCCAGTGCCACCAATGTAAGGGCATGGGACACGTGTCGAAGGAATGCCCAAGTCACCGTGCTTTCATCGCTGCCCCTGATGGTAATGGTTATATCAGTGCAAGTGATGAGGAAGAAGATTCTTTGGTTCTTGCTACTAATCTTGTTGCAGATTCTTCGGTTGAGCAAGAGGAGGATACCATTGATTCTGATGCTGCAGCCGCGGGCTTCCCTAGCCTTCTTGTGCAACGTGTGTTGGCCGCTCAATTGGCTGATGAGGAGGACACAAAGGTACAACGTAACAATTTGTTCCATATGTTTCTCATTGTTCAGGAGCGTCGTGTTCTCACCATAATTGATACCGGGAGCTGCAACAACTTGGTGAGTTCAGATCTGGTCCGAAAGCTTGGTTTGACCACTCGTGAACTATGTCACTCATATCACATACAATGGTTCAACAATAGTGGTAAGGCAAAGGTAACGCACTCAGCGCGCATACATTTTTCGGTGGGTTCTTATACCGACTATGCTGATTTTGATGTTGTGCCAATGGAAGCATGTTCACTTTTATTAGGACAACCATGGGAATATGATAGAGATGCTGCACACCATGGTAGAACTAATACTTACACTTTCATGCATAAGAATAAAAACATTACTTTGCTTCCTTTATCACTTGCTGATGTTAGGAAACATTTTAAAGAGCTTGCTGAAAATAAAATGAAACAACCTGCTATGAGTGATTCTAATGTTGATAAACATAAGGGTATTAAATTAAAAGGAGGTGCTTTTATTGCTACTACATCTGCTACTGCTGAACTTTGTGAAAATCATGATGCACCTTGTTATACTATGATATCCCAAGATGTTCGTATTCTCGATGCTACTATGTCTTGTATGCATTCTGCTGTCACTAACCTTTTGTAGGAGGTTGATGATGGGATGGAGTCGAGGACGACTCCAATTCAAGAAGGGGAGGATGATGAGGACATCGCCACATTGGATACGCACACGCCACATCCTTCCCCACGCTACAAGTCGTCTCCAACTCAGCTGCCACGTTCGATTCGGATTCAGCCGACATCCCTGCACGGTTTCGGCGATATCTCCCTCATCCGGCATCGAAACGAGGCGTATAAGGATGCGTTGGAAAGGGGACGACGACGCCGTCGTTGTGGTTCTGGTACCAGCTCCAGAAGGTTTGTGGATCATACTGTGTGACCACGACAAGGTGCTGCATCACCTTTTTGGGCCATTTGGGTCGTGTATCGTGTCGGGCCTTAAGCCCAGGTTGAGGAAGCCCCCCTGGTCGCCCCCTCAACCCTAGGTCGCCCCTTAGGGGTTAAAAACTCAGTAGCCACCATCATTTAGACTTGGGTTTTGTTTACTATGTTGTGATTTCCGTCAAGGATCAAACTTTCTTCATAGCCATTGTACCGTCGAGGTCTTTTGCTGTGAATCAGGGCCCCTGTTCTTGTTCATCACCACTGTGTCAATTAGTCCTTTTGTGATCAAAACTTGAACCCCTTTGTCTTTGCTTCAATTCATATCTGCAATTATCAGATTGCGTGTTTTACTTTCTTGCTTGTGTTCTCGATTCGCTTGCAGGGAAAAGCCTTCGTGACGAGGTCAATCAAGTTGTGCTTGGTTGATAACCAGCGGAGCAGTGGTGTAGCAGTTGCGGGGTCTGAATCGTGCTGATTCAAAGCCGGATCGTCAACGTCGAGTCTCCACCCAATCGAGTTTACCATCTACCTCTCAGAAGATCGGGCCATCACCAATCACCTGCACCGGCTGCGCTACATCGTCCGCCGGGATCTCGAGAACATTGTGTGGTGGTACTGGCTTCGTGACGGTGACGATGACATTCCGTTGCTACCCGTCCAGAATCCCCACGTCTGCATTTGGGTAGTGGGTTGTAGGCGCTACGGACCAGAGACCCTGTTGACACCATTTTTTGGAAAAACAGGTCAAAAGAGATAAGGGGAAACAGTCGATGAAAAAAACAAAGTGTAATCAGCCGATTGAAGGAAGAAAAGGACGGTCAACACAGATCGCTAATGGTCAGAGGGATTTGACCCTGACAGTGGGCCAGTTGGTCAAAGCGATCGGCCGATAGTCAGTTAGGAGAATCGACCGATGAAGAGAAAGAAGACGGTAATCTAGGAGATACACCAAAAGGAAAAGCAAGGTGGAGGCGGGTCAATCTACGATTGACGGCGGGTCAAAGAGTCAGTTTTAGAAGGTCTTAGAATCCTGCGAGAGTCCTTTTCTATTTTAAATAGTTTTTGTCTTTAGATGCAAGTAAACAGTGCCGTAATCGGCTAGGAGTTGGGTTGTCCTCAGGACATAAATAGCGACCCTACGTGGTCGGTAAATCTGTACACACCAATATCAAACACACCGCCTCCAGGCAAACCCTTTACTTTTACTGCATCTACTTTACAGCATCTACTTTTCGGCGACTTCGCCATTGCGTTTTTCTCTTTTCTACAACGCTGTGCTTCGGGTTCGTTGGGCTGCATCAACTGATCTCCGGCAAACTTGTGAGTAACGTTTTACCGAATAATCCTAGGCTTTAACCTTCGGGTGCATCGCTGAGGTTTCGTCTAGTTCTTTATTCACCCCTTACCGATATTAGCTAGATCTACAAGTTTTCGTACCAAAATTCTTGTAGTTTTAGCTATTATCATTATCATCCGCTCGATCTAGATCCTATCGGCTTCTAACACCGCAGCCGATTCCGACCTACTCGAGCGCTGACGTCACGATCGGCCGATCCAGCCGATCGCATCCTCGCTTCGGTCGCTTTCGAACCGACCGATCTCGCTTTTCCCGTATCTGCCGATTGGCTGGTACACGTGTCGCTAAAAGGCCATCGGTTCTCTAGCCGATCCCTAATATTTTCCATTGTTAATCAACAGGTCAGATTGGCTGGCACGCCTCGCTACAGACCGGGGAGTCACGTGTGTCGCGCGCAAGGGTGACGTCCTATTTTTGCATCAACACACTTTTGGCACGCCCAGTGGGACACGAAAAAAGCCAACAATGACGAAGCCTACGAAGACTGGTCCTCATGAAGTCGATCCGGACAACGTCCAACCAATCACCAAGGATCAGCTGAAAGATTCAGACAAAGCTGAGTTAGAGGCTCACATGAAGCATTATGAAGAGCTTTGTCTGGCATCATACAGTCAGACTAAATGTGGAGTCTTCAAGAAGAATCCGCTACCAACACCTAAACAAGTCACCTTTTCAGCCGATCCTGAAGGGCTTCAAGACATGATGACCAAGGCTATGCATCAAACAATGATTGATCAATCCAAGGTATTCGCAAATACAATTCAGAATGCCATAATTGATGCACTCAAGCAAGGAGCAGAAGGAGGATATCTGGGACCTACATACTTTCAACCAAGGCGTACTCCTTCTATGTTTCAGCAGGACCAATCGGCTATACCGCCGATTGATGATCCAACAGCAAAAGTTACACCATCTCCACAAGCTGCCCCCAGTTTTTCATCGGACTCTCAGCCGATTCAGAATCAGAGTGGTGATGGTAAAGCTAAAGATCCTGCCGTCACAACACCAATGCAATCTATCGTCCAGGACCAAGTGCTTCCAGTGCAGAATCAGTAAAAATATCCTGCGATGAGAGATCAAGATGGGAAGCTTGCAGGATGGGATTTACCTCGTGATCACTTTGAGACTAACATCTCAAATTTCTTTGAGCCTATGCCTGAGGAAGTTCCAGAAGTGAAATACCCACAGTCTTACCAAGCTATATTTGGAGGTACTCCAGGGACTGTGCACATGAATGGGGAAGGAGTGGTGTTTGTCTACTTTAATCATGGGAGCAAAGCCTTTGAGAGAGTCAAGATTAGCCCAGCTCATGCTCATATGGTCATACCAACAGAGAAAAGGGCTCCTATTCCACCTCAGAGGCCAAATCCCACTCCACCTCAGAGATCGGCTCAACAGCCGATGCTCGGGATGCCTGTGCAAACTGCTCCACTACATCAGCCAATGCTGGGAATGCCCATACAGACTGCCCTATTACAACAATCAACGTCAATGCAAGCTATCTTAACCCCAGCTAATACGGTGGCTCATACAAGATCTTCACCTCAACAGCTGATCAACCAAGGAGCAGCAGGGTAGCCAGTGTTTCCACAAGTGGATTCAGCGCAATTGCTGCAAACATTTCTAAATCAATTGGCTATTTCAAACCAGTTGAATACGCAGCAACCAGCCCCATCGGCTAGTCAGCCGATTGAACAGGCTACACCTATTACAGGTCATTCAAACACTCAAGGTTCTACTGAGGCAAGGACAGTTCCAGATCCAAAGACAAGAATCTTAGAAGAACGACCTCCAGAAACTCCAGCTGAGATACAAGGAATTGAGCAAGTCGCTACAGAGTTGAAATCTCATGTGAAGCAGGAGTTGATCGACCACTTCTCGGAGATGCTATCGAAGCAATATGGGATAAAACCCAAGCAGCAGTCCTGCATGTACAGGACACTGTATCCTTCTGGCTATGATCAGATACCGTTCCCGCCAAGATTTAAAGTGCCAGATTTCACCAAGTTCTCTGGGCAAGATGAAACATCCACTATGGAGCATATCACTCGATTTATCATCCAATGTGGAGAAGCAGGGAACGTTGATGTACTAAGGATATGTCTGTTCTCTTCATCTCTGTCAGGGCCAGCATTCTCATGGTTCACCTCACTGCCAGCTAATTCCATCATCAAGTGGTCCGATTTGGAACAGCAGTTCCATAACTACTTCTTCTCTGGCATCAACGAGATGAAGATCACTGATCTGACCAGGCTCAAGCAAAGGAACGATGAAATAGTAGCTGGATTCATTCAAAGATTCAGAGAGGTCAGGAATAAGTGCTATAGTCTGAACTTGGGAGACAAGCAACTAGCTGAGTTGGCTTTCCAAGGTCTCATGCCGACTTTGAGGGAGAAATATGCATCACATGATTTTGAAAGACTCAGCCAGTTAGTCAGTCGGATGAGTCAAGAAACTGCAAAGTCCTATGAGCCTAGAAGGAACTTTTAGAAGAAGGTGTCGTATGTGGACTACTCTGACTCAGAAGATGAAGACAACATGATAGGGCTCGCAGAATGGGTCAAAGGCAAGAAGACAGTGTCCTGTCCTTTTGGCAAGAAAGAGCCAGAGAAATTCGGCTTTGATATCACTAAGGCTGATAAGATATTTGATCTGTTGCTTCAGCAAGGATAGATTAAACTCTCCCAGTTCCATACTATACCATCTGCAAAAGAGTTGAAGAGGATGAAGTATTGCAAGTGGCACAATGCAACATCGCATGACACCAATGATTGCAAGATCTTCAGACAACAGATCCAATCAGCTATTGAGCAAGGGAGGCTTAAATTTGAAACTCCTACCAAAGCTGAAAAGCCGATGAAGATTGATTAGCACCCCTTCCCAACTAACACAGTTGAAGTGTCTAGCAAAGACACGTCACGAGTTAAGTTGCTGACATCTGATTCGGCTCAAAATAAAGGAGCCGTTGACCCCAAAGTACAAGTAACCGCTGCCGATGTCAAAGGAAAAGGGTTACTACTTGGAGAAGGAGAATCAAAGCCACGCCGACCCGTCACGTCACAAATGTTGATCAACAAGTTCCAGCGCCGACAAGAGAAGGCAAAGGAAAGAAAGGAGTGGGCACGGCGTAATGAAGGACATTGGAGATGTCCGTTCTTCAAGTACTGTTGGGAAGAAGGGATCAAACTGCCGACGGCAAAAAACTGTCCAGAGTGCAACGGGGCTTACAATAATGGCAATTCATCCAAAAGGATTTGCTTTGATGACAGAAGACCTGCAGCCAAGGATCACCGTGGATTCAACAATCAATGAGTCTTGGTTCACGATCGGCTGGGGGGCAAAGCCAGCGTCCACGATCGGCTGGAGGGCAAAGCCAGCGTCCACGATCGGCTGGGGGGTAAGGCCAGCGTTCATGATCGGCTGGGAAGCCGAGTCAATGAAGAGTCAAACAATCGGCTGGAAGAGATGGCCGATTTACTGGTACCTGATGAAGACATCATGTGCTGAGCTCCTGAACGTCGACGCACATTACAACTGTATGACGAAGGATCAAGTCAAACACGTAAGAAGCCTAATCCACAGTGGTGTCCAGATGGCTTGAATAAATCCCAGAAGAGAAGAGTCCAGCGCCTACGTCAGCTAGAACAGCATGAAGAAGCAGAGAGACTTATGCTGGACAAGAAGAAGGTTTGGTCTAAAGTTTGGCGCCTAAAGCCCAAGGCCGATGGTGAGGAAGATGACAAACCCCGAGCTGATATAAATATGGTTGTCTTCCTACCAAAGGAGTTCATGGCTCCGGTTGATTCGAATGTGTCCGATGAGGAGCTTGGCATGACTCAATTGACACTGGAACCTAAACAAGCTATCTTTGAGAAACAGAAGATGGGAAGAGGCAACATTTGAAGGCTCTATTTCTCAAAGGTTTTGTCAATGGCAAACCAATCACCAGGATGCTAGTAGATGGAGGAGCTGCAGTTAATCTGATGCCGTACACCATGCTGCGCAAGATTGGAAAATCTGATGAAGATTTAACCCAAACCGATATGATGTTGGTGGACTTCGAAGGCAATGTCTCTCCGGCTCAAGGAGCCATCTGCGTGGAGCTCACCATCGGCAGTAAGACCCTTCCGACCGCTTTCTTTGTTATTAAAGGGAGGGGATCTTATAATCTACTGCTGGGTCGGGATTGGATACATGCCAATTATTGCATACCATCTATAATGCATCAATGCATCATCCAATGGATTAGAGATTCAGTGGAGGTGGTGCAAGGAGAAACCTCCTTGACAGTAGCAGCTACAGAAGCACAAGGGTGGACTTATGATCAAGTGAGCTGCATATCTGGAAAAGCCTGGGATACCAAATATCTCAGAGTGTCCGATTTTGGACTAAAGCCGGTTCAAGCAGTCAGCTCTGATGACGAGGCTTAATGAATCAATTCATTGAAGACGAAAGGAAGCTTGGGCTCAGAGTTACAGCAGCCGATGGATTGGTTGCCCAAGTGCGTCAATAATTGTACAAGCTGATTGTCTTATCGTGCCTGTCGGCCGATTGAGTTTTCGAGCTACAGCCGATTGCTGATGTAATCGTAGAATAGCCGATATCTGTAAAGAATCGCCTTTAGTACAAAAAATGTAAAACCGATGTACAAAATCAATATATTCGGTTATCACCTTCAGAACAAAAAATACATGTTTATCTCTTCTGCTTTGGATTACAACTCAGATCTATAGATTACATATGTTCTCAAGAGGTTACAAGAAGGGTGTTGTCCTAACTCCCAGTGTGATGAGGATATTGAATCGATGAATGGGAGAAAGACACACGCGAAGAGGAAACGAAAGATTAAGATCTTCAATCTTTCGCCGGAAGGAGCCGAATGGCCATTCCTTTGGCACGCTCTTCCTCTGATAAATGTGTAGCAAGACACCCTACCTGTGTTCTCCCTCCAAAGCCGGATCCTCACAAGGATTCTTCTAGCTATGGCGTTTCCTAGCTTTTCAAAAGGAGACGAAGAAGAAGAGGGGCCGCTACACTACTTCACAAGAATTCTTCTAGCCATGAAAGGGAGAGAAGAAAAGAGAACAGTCATACAACAAGAGCCTATCTGGGTTGATTGCGCCATGGCCAATGGGTGTGTCTTCTCCATCGAGCACCAGACCTATTTATAGCCTCAGGATGCAGAAGGGATAACCACAAGAGGGAATTGAAAAAGGGGAAATGAAGAGCATCTGATGCAGTCAAAGCTAGAGCAGTTTCCCCGTGAAAGTCTCAGACTGGACAGTGGGCAGGCATGCAGTGATACGTTTCCCAAAATTCAGGAGCTGGCTTTGAAGGAGATTTAAATAATCTTGCGTGACCCTACTCTGTACTCCAGAAAAGGAGACTCTCAGGATTCCTCTCTCTCTAAATTTCCAGCAGCAACGACAAGCTTTGATGCATCATTAGGATACAATGGAACTTCAAGAAGAAACTTGTCAGGAAATGAGAATGATCATATTATCTTGGAAATGCTCTAAGAGAAGCTTGCCTCTTATTCCTAATAGAAGATTGGTCTGGTTCATGGTTAGAAAATAATAATACTGCCTAAGGAGTGGGCTACCGTTTTATAGCAGGGAAGTTGAATCAGATCATAAAAGCAGCACCCACCAATATGGATTCATCACCAGAGAATGGTACATTGAATCAAATAACAAATCAGGAGGGAGAGATTCTCATTCATAAAAGGCTGATTACATCGGCTAGCAGTACATCAGAGTTTAAAGGAGACTCTTGGCCTTGTCTAATTCTGCCCTAGTTTGGACTATTTCTTCATTTATGCGGTCCAGTTCTTGAAGAAGAGATGTCCTCCTGGCTTCAAGGACTTCCAACTTCTCCTCCTTATTGGCTATTACAAGGCGAAGACCACGTTCTTGCCTAGATGGGTGGTTCGGCCGATTCGCACCAAAGGCGTTGATGTTCGAGACGATCCTCTCCACAGCATCACGGTTTGGAGACTAAGGAAAGATAAAATGTCAAGGAAAGAAATCATGAAACAAGGAGAAGAAAAAAGGAACCAACCTGATTCACAGAAGAGGAGGAGGAAGAAGAAACCATCGCGAAAGGAAGATAACAATTCTAGGGAACTAAAGAAAGCTTGCGATATATAAAGGCTGATTGAAATGTTCAGTCAAGGCATTCAATGTGGAGCGTTGGAAGTTGGCCAAGAAAAGGCCAATCATAATTCACCTCAGGGGAATTCGAAGAATATGCAAATTTTTTAGGGATCAAACTGTTAAACTCATCTCCCTATTATGCTCAGGCGAATGGACAGGCAGAGGCAGCAAACAAAGGAATCATCAAATTGATCAAATGCAAGATTGATGAAAGTCCTAAGCGATGGCATACGGTCCTTAATGAAGCACTATGGGCATACAGGAGGCATGCCACGGAGCGACCAAGGTATCACCATATCAATTGGTGTATGATCATGATGCTGTACTACCTTAGGAACTAAGAGCTGGATCCAGGAGAACTTCTTTACAAGATCAGCTATCGGCCGATGATTATGATGAAGGAGGAATTAGAAGATCTTGCTGGTAATCGGCTGAGAGCTTTAGAGAATATCGAAAAGAATAAAAGAAGGGTAGCCAAGAATCTGCTGAAGGAGATCTAGTCTGGAAGCTCATATTGCCAATCGGCTCAAGGGATCCTAAATATGGGAAGTGGTCACCTAATTGGGAAGGACCATATTGGATCAGTCAATGCGTACCAGGCAATGCATATATATTGGAAACATTGAAAGGAGAGAAGTTTGCCAGAGCATTGAATGGAAAATATTTAAAGAAATACTATCCAAGCATATGGGTAGACGCTTAGTCCAATCTGAGCCTAATCAGCCGATCTGAGATTCAAGTTACAGCCGATTGCAGGTGAAATCTTCTCTGGCAGAGGAAAGCCGAAATCATCTAAGCATGTTCGGTTTCAGGTTATGGCTGATGTACAAATCACCCTTAGAACAAAAAAAATATATATATATTTTCTCTCATCTTCAATTACAATGGTGACATTACAATGCAGATCTGAAAGAATACATTGGGAAGACAAACTTGAACAATTCATTACAGATTGATTACATTGGTCATCACTGGACAAGTGATAGGGACGAAGAAACAGAAAAACAAAAAAGAATAGATTTGATGAAGATGAATCACCAGATGTGGTAACTCTCCCCGTCAAATTTGTTGGGAAAGAAGACATAGGGTTGTTCTTCTATCCGCTATGCCTAGGGGCAACCTCCACCCTCCTCCACCAGCTGATGCACCTAAGTTGCATCACAAGGATTCTTCTAGCTGTTGGACCTCCTGGCTTCACAAAAGGAGATTAGAGAGAGGAGCATTTTCTAGGCTATTTCACAAGAATTCTTCTAGCCATCTTGAGTTAGAGAAGAAGAAAGGAACCGAAGAGCAAGAGCCTAAAGCTCCCTGGACCTATATCTCGAGCCATGGATGAAAGGAAAGGTGTGGTCTCCATAGGGGTATTGTGACAACCCGCCCAGGAAAATACCGTACTATCGCCTAAACCAATCCACTTTGGTCATTAAGCAATAATAAAGTATCATCTTGTCGTTAGTTGCCGGGTTAACGCCCGGTAAATCACTTACAAAGCAACAAGGATCGACATATATGCATTAAAACTCACGCGAAGGTGAGTCTAGAGAACAACATATGATTAACATCCAAATTTACCCCGAAGGGTTTAATTAGTACAAACCGAAGTCTTTGACATGATAACGGAGTTCAGAGTTTTGAAAACAGCGGAATTAAACTAAACGGCATAAGGAAACATCACGGGAGGCCTGCCATGATGCCTTCATTCATCGTCTTCAACCCACTCCAGCTCCCAGCCAGGCGGGATCTCTCCAGGCCACACATCAGCAAAGGCATTACCTGGAGCAACAGATTATAGCAAGGCTGAGTATACTAATACTCAGCAAGACTTACCCGTCGGTGACAACTACATCACCAACTCTAGACATGAAAGGCTTTTTGGCCAATGGGGTTTCTTTTGCTGAAAAGCAACAAAGAGTATGTCCTTACTTTCAATATTTTAGCACAAGTTCTAGTTGATTATTCCTTTCTAAATTAGCAAGCTAGTGCAAGCATAAGTTGTGCAAACAATTAATCAAGCATAAATATTCATCAACTTCCATCATTAGGGATCTCATGGCCAGTAGGATAAGTAGTCTCAGATAACGGTGAGAGGCCGACAATCGATTGATTTAAACCTTGCAAGGTAGACCTAAACACACGGTAGGGTGCCCCCGCGAGGACAACCACCAGGCGGTTCCCAAAAGTCCTCGGTTCGGGATAAAAGGCCACAGTCTTCGGTACCGGCTATCTGGTATACCCCGCAAGGCACCCAGCATCGCACATGCACCACCGGTAGCTAGCCGGGGGACACATCCCAAGATTAGTCACAGTAAAATCCCTTACCGTCTCGTTAAGGTACTAGGCTTACCGTACCCATTTCCGACAAGTGCTTAGTACGTTCAAACACTTAACCCACGAAAGCCATTGGACCGGAGCCCACATCCCATGCTCTTACCACATGAGCAATCCATTTATAAAGATCTTATGATTCCAACATAAGAACCTATTCTCGCGAGTGACAAGCATCACTCGACTTGTAACGGTCCTATAGCATAGCAGCTACCGACCTATCATACTAGTAAGGACATAGGTACCTAGGGATCATGCATCTAGGGTTTCATTTCAACTCCTGAACGTAAATGCACAATCATCCATAGATAGTTGCCTAAAGTTTCAAAAACACTTGGTTAATGCACCGGGGCTTGCCTTCGTCAGCAGGGTTAGCCTGAGGGTCCTCGGTGTTGTCGATCACCTCCACGTACAGCAGCTCCGCGTCAGCTCCTCCTTCCTCGGCTTCCGGCACGAGCACGTAGTTACCGTCAGGGAGCTCTACACGGAATGCAATGCAGGGTTCAGGTGGAGTGATAGATTAATTATTTCATCCAACTCTTGTTGGCCACATTCACCTTAACAAACAATTAATCATTAATTCTTTTTCATTAAGGTTATTATGGACGAGGGTTTAAACTTTGACCAACAATTAATTAATGTTTGCTTTCATGATCGTTATTTCATGTGAGATTTATTATTCAATCTTTTCATAGCAATTGTGCACCTCTATGTAAATAATTTCAATTTAAGTTCTCAAACAGCAAGGGTGAATTAAAAGACCCTAAAATTAAGCTATGCAACCATTTTCAAAGGTCACAAGGTTAAAGGACACATTTTCCTAATTAACTCCTAATAACAAGCTTATGTGCACCTTAACTTTTAAAAGCACAAACAAAACATACAACAAGGACAGGGGGTCCTTGCTGGCCTAATTACTACTAAGCATCCATTGGATTCAAGCTTGGTCATTAAAAGAGGTACAAAACCTATATATGCAAAAATAACATTTCCTAGCTAATTGAATTAAAGGAAATGCATAAATAAATAAATATAAGGCTCCTGCATCCAACAACAAGTCTACAGCTACTCTGACCCTAAACAATATCAGAACACCCATAGGTTCACCACAAATATATTTGAAACTTGAATTATGTATTTAAAGACATATCTAAGCATAAAACAAGATTAAATATTTCTAACAGAGATAAATTCATGATAAATTTAGGAAAGTTACTTCTAGGCATAACATGAACATAGCCACAAGTTGAGCACAAAAATCAATACATATTTTGCTACAAAAATCAGTAAACTAGAAATAGCATAAAAACAAAGTAATTCATATAAAAAGATCTGTTCAACAACTTTGGGAAATTTTTGGTCCAGATTCTAATCATGACAAGTCTAGCAACATATCCAAAACTCAGCTCCATAGCCTTTCCAGATTTTGAATTATAGCAAAAAGATGTCAAACTGAATTTGAATTTTCATTCAAAATCTACAAGTCAAAACTATGGTCATGCTTTGCAGAAGTTGTAGATCTACTCTCACTGAGACCAACAAAATTGGGTTTGCATTTTTCTGAATCTTCTGTGAATTTCTAGGCTTTTTCTAAGGTGCTGGACCAACTTGCAAAGGAACTAAGATTATTTTCATTACAACTAGGCCCCTGGTTTACACATCTGCCCTCGGGATTTCACAACCGTGCCCTTGGCGGTAGGGGAGGGCTCACCGGTGGTGAACGACGGCCGGACCTGGCAAACAAATGACGCCCGGGTGCGATTGGGCTCACCACGCGTCGATTGGTGGTGGTGGCGTGGCCAGAGGCGGCTTCGGCGAGCGGTGGCGGCGAGGTCGCGGCGGCGCACCCGCTGCGGCTCGGGTTCCGGCGAGTGTGTGGGAAATGCAAGGCAACAAGCGGCGGTGGACGCTCGAGTGGGGCCTAGGGAAGAACTTGGAAGCCTTGGCCGGCGGCGGGAGCGAGCGGAGGGGGTGCTCGCCTGCGGCGGCAGCAATGGCGGGCGGCGGACGGCGAGCTCACACGCGGGAGCTGCGACGGCGGGCTATTTATAGGCAGGCGCATGCAGAGGCGGCCTTGCTTCGTGGCTAAGCGTCTGGGCGCGTAAATGCGCGGGGTACGGCGGCCCTCGACGTGCGTGCGCGGTGGGCGCACGGACGGCACCGCGGGCACGCGCGTACGCGCCGCGTGGCGCTCGGCTCCCCGGCCGAGGCCGTGTCTTGGAGCGCGCGCACGAGGCGGACGTCAGCCGTGCTCACGCACTGACTCCCAGGCGTGCCGTGGTACGGCCGGCGCACGGCGGCGGCGCGGCGGCGACGCGTGGACACGCGCGCGCGTGTGACGTCGTGCCGAGCGCGTCCCCAGCCCGGTCCATCCCAAGTGCCCCTGTTGGCTTGCACGATTCTCGAAAATTTGCATGTAAGCTCTAAAACTTGTAGATAGGAAAGTTGTAGGTGAGTTAATCCTCTAAAACATGGCTGAAACCGAATTTGAAATAGATTCAAATCGAAGGAGAAATTCGAATGCCAATTTGAGAATTTTTAAGCCTCGGGTGAACAGGAATTCTGAGTTTGACTGCCAATTTTGGACCTTTTCCGCTCAGAATTTGAAATGCCGCTCAACATGAAAGTTGTGTCTCATGAAAAACTGGACAACTTTTATATTGGGGGATTTTGACGTGTTTAGGTGAATTTTGGAGAACGCGGTAAAAGTTCCAGATCGACACAAAGACATCAAGGGGTGTGTCCCCCTTAGCTAGGGTTTTGACCAAGGAGAGTGTGCTAGACTTGCTTAAGATGCTAAAGGGTGAGTGTTGGTGAGGTTTTCGAGGTGATGACCCAGGTTGACCATGATTTGACCTTAGTCAACACGTTTGACCGGCAATTAAGGTTAATTAAAAACCTGGGGCGTCACAGCCTACCCCCCTTAAACGGAATCTCGTCCCGAGATTCCGTTCAAGAAAAACAAGGTAGGTAGTAGAAACTCACGGTTTTGAGATTGCAGAAAACCCAGGTACTTGGTGTTGAGATACTCTTCCGTCTCCCAAGTTGCTTCTTCCTCCGTATGATGACTCCATTGTATCTTGTACATCCTTACGGTTTGTCTTCGAGTCTTCCTCTCCTTTTTGTCCAACACCCTCATGGGATGCTCGATGAGCGAGAAATCCGGCTCAATCCAAGCATTTGCTTCTGTGATCACTTCGGTTTTAGGCACAGGCACGCCTTTCTTCAATTGGGTCACATGAAATACATTGTGGACTGCGGAGAACCACTCCGGAAGTCGGATGCGATAGGCCACTGGCCCACATACTTCGATGATTTCATAAGGTCCGATATAGCGCGGGGCTAACTTTTCCTTAACACCGAACCTTTGCACACCCTTGGTTGGTGAAACCTTTAGGTATACATAATTACCAACTTCAAATTGTCGGGGTGCCGTTCCTCTATCGTGATAGCTCTTTTGCCTCATCTGTGCTAACTTCAAGTTCTCCCTTATCACCTGCACTTTCTCTTCGGCATCTTTGACTAGGTCTGGACCAAAGAGTGTCCTTTCTCCGGCTTCTGACCAGTTCAAAGGAGTACGACATCTCCGTCCATAAAGAGCATCGAACGGTGCCATCTTCAAACTAGCTTGGTAGCTATTGTTATAAGAGAACTCTGCCAAGGACAAACACTTGTCCCAACTTTTGTCAAAATGTAGGATGCTTGCCCGTAGCATGTCTTCCAAAATTTGATTTACCCTTTCCGTCTGACCATCGGTCTGCGGGTGATAGCTGGAACTACGGATCAACTTGGTTCCTAGGCATTCATGCAATTGTTCCCAGAAACGAGCTACAAATTGAGTTCCTCTATCCGAGATTATGGTCTTCAGAATTCCATGCAAACGGACTATTTGATCCATATATAACTCTGCATATTGCTGCACTGAATAAGTAGTATGAACTGCAATGAAATGGGCAGTCTTGGTGAGTCTGTCCACAATAACCCAAATAGAATCCTTCTTTCTAGCAGTCAGGGGTAAACCCACAATGAAGTCCATACTTATGTCATCCCATTTCCACATAGGTATCGACAAGGGTTGGAGTACACCTGCCGATTTCAAATGGCTTGCTTTCATTCTGTGGCAAGTATCACACTCTGACACATACTTTGCTATGTCGACTTTCATATTGGACCACCAGAAATTTTCCTTCAAATCTTGATACATCTTGGTGCTTCCGGGATGAATGGAGAATTTGGAAAGATGAGCTTCATCGAAGATGGTTTTCTGAATTTCTTGTTCAGTGGGAACCACAAGACGTTTCCCAAACCATACCACATCATTTGAATCCCTCTGGAAACAGGTATACTTGGGGTCTCCTTCTGCTAACTTCCGTTTGATTAGTTGTATGCCCTCGTCATTGCGTTGAGCAGTGACAATTCTATCGTAAAGATTGGATTCGGCAGCTAGGACATATAGATTTCCTTGCTCTACCACTTCCAAGTTAAGCTTCCTCATGTCTTCACACAAGGTGTCACTATACGGCTCCACTTCTAGATGGTTGCAGTGAACTTTGCGACTAAGAGCATCCGCAACAACATTGGCTTTCCCGGGGTGATAGTGCACTTCTAAATCATAATCTTTAATCAACTCAAGCCATCTCCTTTGTCTCATGTTGAGATCCGATTGAGTGAAGATATATTTGAGACTCTTGTGATCGGTGAAGATATTGCAACGATTGCCCATCAGATAGTGTCTCCAACTCTTAAGAGCATGAACAACCGCTGCCAGCTCTAGATCATGGGTAGGATAATTGATCTCATGGGGTCGAAGCGCTCGTGAGGCATAGGCAATGACTCGGCCCTCTTGAATGAGAACACAACCGAGACCAGTGCCTGACGCGTCACAGAAAACTTCAAAAGGTTTGGAATTATCCGGTTGCACTAGCACTGGGGCTGAAGTTAAGTGTTGTCTCAGCGTGTGGAAGACTTTCTCACATGCTTCACTCCATACAAATTTCACTCCTTTCTTGAGCAGTTCAGTCATAGGTTTAGCGATCCTGGAGAAGTCCGGAATGAATCGACGGTAATAACCCGCCAAACCTAGAAAACTGCGGATTTGGTGTACGGACTTGGGTGGTTTCCAATCCATCACCTCTTGTACTTTGCTAGGATCTACGGATATGCCATCTTTGGAAATAGTGTGCCCCAAGAATTTCACACTATCCAACCAGAATTCACATTTGGAGAACTTAGCATAGAGCTTATGATCTCTCAAACGCTGTAGGACAATTCGAAGATGTTTGGTATGTTCCTTCTCATTTTTGGAATAGATTAGAATATCATCGATGAAGACCACTACGAATTTGTCAAGCTCTGTCATGAATACGGAGTTCATGAGATACATGAAGTAGGCTGGGGCATTTGTGAGACCGAAGGACATCACCAAGAACTCGTAGAGACCATAATGTGTGGAGAAAGCAGTTTTGGGAATGTCACAAGGTCGAATTTTGATTTGATGGTAACCAGAACGAAGATCGATCTTGGAGAAAACTTTGGCTCCAGCCAACTGATAAAAAAGAACATCAATTCGGGGAAGAGGATATTTGTTCTTGATGGTCACCGCATTGAGCGGTCTGTAGTCAACACATAGCCTCAAACTACCATCTTTCTTCTTGACAAAGAGTGCGGGACAACCCCAAGGAGAAGAACTTGGGCGAATGTAGCCCTTATCTAACAATTCCTGGAGTTGGTTTTTCAGTTCAGCTAATTCCTTGGGAGGCATATGATAAGGACGTTTAGAAATAGGCGCAGTGCCCGGTTGGAGTTCAATCACAAACTCGACATCCCTGTCTGGTGGCATGCCAGGCAACTCATCGGGAAAGACATCAGGATATTCACAAACTATTGGAATTCCTTCAAGATGGGAGATAATGGTCACATAGGCACAAGGGTCTGCACCGTCCTTAAAAGGTAGGTACAATGTGGTGTGCCCGACCGTAGGTGAATTGATTGCTACAACTCGGCCTGATATATCTAGAACCACCTTATGTCGGGTCATCCAATCCATACCCAAGATAACATCCATACCCTCTAAGCCTATGACAATGAGTTTGATTGAACCGTCTTACTTCCCAACCTTAATTGTACTCCACGGATTAAGGTACTAGAAGAGATTTGCCCACCCAGAGTGACAATTTTATAAGCCGAATTGATGTGAGAACCTATCAAACCCAATTTGCCTACTAGCTTTTCACTTATGAAACTGTGGGTAGCTCCAGAATCGAACAAAATCTTAACAGGGGTGTCATCGATAGAGAATGTACCCATAAGCACTGAAGCTCCCGCTGGGATGTCACTCATGGTGGTAAAGTTCAGCTTGCCTTGGCGGACTTGCACCGTTGGCTTCTTAGCCGGATTGGCCGACTTGGCCCCTGAACCTTGATTCTGCTGGTTGGGCTTGTTCTGCTTAGGTTTGGGGCAATCACTTATGTAGTGCCCCGGCTGTCCACAATTGTAACAACGGCATTCACTGATGTTGCGTGGGGGTGCGTTGGGCTTGGAAGCTTGCTGCTGGGTGTTGCGGAACTGGAAGTTCCCTGAAGGTTTGTTCTGTGATGGCTTCATCGTCCAGCGTCCAGTTGAAGATTGCTGGGACGAGTTAGGAACATTCTTTTTCACAAAGCGAAACTTTTTGTTAGTTCCACTGCCCGAAGCAAAACCAGCCTGCCTCTTCTTGTCTCTCTGGGCCTTCTTCATAGCATCCTCTTGGGATATAGCCTTGTTTACGAGCTCATGGAAGTTGTGGGGCTCGATCAAGTTCAGCCGTTCGTACAACTCACCATCTAGGCCATCACGGAACCTTTCCATTTTCTTTGCATCGGTATCCATGTGATGTCCGCCATATTGGCAAAGGTTATTGAATTTCTATGCATAGTGATACACAGTGTCAGATCCCTGCCTGAGGGCCAGTAACTCCCTCATCTTCCTATCCATTAATCCCTTAGGAATGTGATGGCTCTTGAAAGCTTGCTTGAATTCATCCCAAGTGACAGCATGCCCCTGCTGCATGGTCTTGAAATGATCCCACCACATCAAGGCTTCACCTCGCAGTTGCAGAGCTATGAAGTTGGCTTTGTTTTCCTCAGAGCAAGGCAGTACAAAGGCAGAGAATTTTGCCTCGATGGCCTTGATAAACGCCTCAGCTTCAAGGGGGTCTTCCGCCTTGGAAAAGGTCGGGGGCTTCATCCCGATGAACTGAGGGTAGGTGGTGACCTGATTTGGCCCCTCATGATTTGCCACATGTGGCGGCCTTTGGTTCAGCTGCTGGGCGATTTGTTGCTGCGTCTGTAGGATCTGGCACAGCACCTCGGTCTGAGTGGCCATGAATGCCTCCGACGCCATCATGGGCGGTGGCGGTGGTAGTTCACCACTGCCCGACGTTCCGAAACCGTTGGGGGAGCTGCGTGTTGGTCCCACCATCTGAAATGTGAGCCTTTATTAGACACATAGCCATAATCTTGCTTAGAAAGAAATGACAAGTGTAAATATGCATGACAAAAGCTCATTCGCGCATTCATTCGACATTTGCAGCAACACAGTCACAAGAGTACTTCACATCCAACAGCCTAGTCACCGAAATATTTTCCAAAATTGGTTAGTAGATGCCAAATTTCATACGCCCCAAAGTTGGCATTCCACATTGCGGCGAACTTCAACTTCGCATGCCCGAAGAATGCAATTGCGGAAAGCTACCTAGCTGTCCTGGCAGCAGGCCGACACTCACCGAAAACTCCGTAGTTTTCTCTACCCTTATGCAAAAATGCTGAATTTTGGTGAGCACGGTCATGGCAATATTCCGCACAACTTTGGTATTCAACGCATGAAAAGATTTCGACGTTCAATTGCTCGAAAACTCCCTTTCCTAAGCCTTGTCTCGCTGTTTGGACAGCAGCGAGGATTGGATTAAAAAATTGCATAACTTTCAATAAGAAAGTGCACGATTGCTGAGATTTTGAGAGCACGATCGTCACAAAAATTCCAAACAAGCTTGGTATACAACACCGAACTCGATTCTAATCACAAATTGCTTAAGCATTTCCTTATAACCAACATTACGGATAAGGTGTTCACAGAACATTACATAGGTTTCAAGGTTTGAAATTACCACATTACAATCTGGGTTACATTGCAGTCACACTGCACAAAAGCCTACTCCTATGCTCACCTACCACAAACCAACCAAAAGGCTACACACAGGAGTATGACCCATCTTATTACAACACTACAGCAACCTAGTTGCCGACCGAAGCACCACTGCCAGCAGGTGAAGCCGGTGGGGTCGGTAGCGGTGGTCCAGCCTGACTCGCCTAGTCAAGACCAGACTGACCCTGCTGCTCCTCCGGAGGTGCCTCCACCGAAGGTGGTGGCTGCAGAGCCACAATGGCCTGCAGAGCTGCTACCTGTACCTCAGCCTCCTCTACCTGCTGCTGCATCTCGATGATGTTATGTAACAGTGTCAACCTCTCGATCTCTCTAGTGTCCACGTCCTCCTCAAGGGTAGTGACCTCCGCCTCCAGGTCTAAGATTCTCTGTAGGCGGTCACCTCTCTCTAACTCCAACTGGAACCTCCTGGCATGTAGTCGGTCATTCTCCTGCTAAGTCTGGGCGAGAGTGAAGCTCAGCTGCTGGTACGCTGCTGAGAGATTGTGCCAGGCCAGCCGAGCCGACTCCAGTCGCTGGCTGATCATCAGCTGGGTGGTGTTACGCAGCCCCTGGAGTGTGAACACAGCGTCCAGGCAATGTGTTAGCATCTGCGTGACGTCCAGTGGGACTGCGAGCATCAGTAACTCCTGAAGGTGGTCCGCACGGTCCCTCCATGCCGGATCGTGCGGGTTTACCGCCGGAAACAGTCCGAATGGTGACAGTGCTACCACCGTCGGGTTACGGTCGTAGAAATCCGTCAATACCCAGAGGGCAGCCGACTCGAAGGACTCCTGCAGACGAAAACCCCAGTACACAGAGCTCAAGTCGAACCAGTCGGGGTGGTCCGGGTGAGGTGGTACAGTGACGGTCACTCTGCAACGAGGCACGCCCAGGTGCTCTAACTCGAGTGCCTCGTAGACGGGCGGAATGGTGTAGCCGGCAGCGCTGAGTGCCTCCCACACAAGGCGTGGAAAACCCTCCCAGTGCAGTCAATTGGTATGGACCGAACCATCAGCGCCGTACTCGAGAAACACGGGGGCAGCCATCTGTACAAAAATGTAACGCATGTTAGAACTCAAAAGAGAGCAACATGTCAAATGGTGCAAATTCTGGCAGCTGTGAATAGAAATTCATAACTAAAAATCCAGAACCCCAAAAAAATTCTCAAATTTTACAGGCTACTCCATAAGGTTTTTATACACACTTTTGGTATTCAAAGGTTGAGCTAGATCATTTAGGAACAAGGTCGAAAGTTGCAAAGTTTCAGGTTCTGCCTTCCTGAAAAACAGCATGACCTGAGTTCACTAAAAAGGGTACAACTCAAGATTTACAGAAGCTATGACCATGAATTTTTGTGAGCAAAAACTAGATTAGTTATGGAGCAACTTTGGTATAGATCAACTGGTCTAAATATTCCTAGAGCAGGGTGCAAAAATTCAAGCTAGCAGCAATACAGATTTTTGGACAGCAACAACACCTATGCATGAGAGGTAATCTAGTTCACAGAAACCACACACAAGCAAATCTTCCTTAGAGAGCATAAGCTCTGTTTTGGGTCCATTTTAAAAGTTTCGACTTTTAGTATGCATGCAAGACGTCCTATTCGACCTCACACGGCAATCAAGCCAAAAATCGAAGTCAGTGCCAGTGGAAAGGCTTTTACTCGTCTCTCCCTATAATAGCAAGTCGAGAGCTACTCGGTACTCACTTAGCGTCTAACGAAGCGCTGTTATGTACCTGCAGAAAAGAACCTTCCGTGCCAACACGTCACAGAAGCGTCCACATACAGTACCATTCACTTATAGAAACGGTATCCATGCGTCAAGCCGCTGCATGGACAGCGTCCAACCTCAGATACGCTCCTTTTGGAATGAAGCGGATCCTTGCCTCGCATATACAAAATGCGGAATGTCCACATATGGCAAAACGTGGCGAAACACAGACGCGGCAGTGGGTTCCCTTTGGAATAGGTCCCATCCATCCCTCGCATGACTTCCATGCGGTACCACCACGTATAGCAAAACGTGATGAGACGCAGACGCGACGTGGGTGCCCATTTGAATAGGTCCCATCCATCCCTCACAGGACCTTCCTGTGGTACCACCACGTATGGCAAAACATGATGAACTAGTATGGTTGTACAGAAAGTAAGTTCTGACAGAAAGTAGATGTGCTGGGAGTTAGCAAAATAAACCATAGATTAATAAGCCACCTGAAAGAACCTAAAATTCCCTCTAGGGCCTCTCGGTCTAGTTTATCCTTAACGGACCAACATGTTTTGCAAATCCAAATAATCTTGGCAAATTTTATTCAAAAACCAGTGATTAAGGTTATTAATTAATCTCTGGTGCATATAATTACTCTGATGCCAGCTGTGACAACCCGCCCAGGAAAATACCGTACTATCGCCTAAACCAATCCACTTTGGTCATTAAGCAATAATAAAGTATCATCCTGTCGTTAGTTACCGGGTTAACGCCCGGTAAATCACTTACAAAGCAACAAGGATCGACATATATGCATTAAAACTCACGCGAAGGCGAGTCCAGAGAACAACATATGATTAACATCCAAATTTACCCCGAAGGGTTTAATTAGTACAAACCGAAGTCTTTGACATGATAACGGAGTTCAGAGTTTTGAAAACAGCGGAATTAAACTAAACGGCACGAGGAAACATCACGGGAGGCCTGCCATGATGCCTTAATTCATCGTCTTCAACCCACTCCAGCTCCCAGCCAGGCGGGATCTCTCCAGGCCACACATCAGCAAAGGCATTACCTGGAGCAACAGATTATAGCAAGGCTGAGTATACTAATACTCAGCAAGACTTACCCGTCGGTGACAACTACATCACCAACTCTAGACATGAAAGGCTTTTTGGCCAATGGGGTTTCTTTTGCTGAAAAGCAACAAAGAGTATGTCCTTACTTTCAATATTTTAGCACAAGTTCTAGTTGATTATTCCTTTCTAAATTAGCAAGCTAGTGCAAGTATAAGTTGTGCAAACAATTAATCAAGCATAAATATTCATCAACTTCCATCATTAGGGATCTCATGGCCAGTAGGATAAGTAGTCTCAGATAACGGTGAGAGGCCGACAATCGATTGATTTAAACCTTGCAAGGTAGACCTAAACACACGGTAGGGTGCCCTCGCGAGGACAACCACCAGGCGGTTCCCAAAAGTCCTCGGTTCGGGATAAAAGGCCACAGTCTTCGGTACCGGCTATCTGGTATACCCCGCAAGGCACCCAGCATCGCACATGCACCACCGGTAGCTAGCCGGGGGACACATCCCAAGATTAGTCACAGTAAAATCCCTTACCGTCTCGTTAAGGTACTAGGCTTACCGTACCCATTTCCGATAAGTGCTTAGTACATTCAAACACTTAACCCACGAAAGCCATTGGACCGGAGCCCACATCCCATGCTCTTACCACATGAGCAATCCATTTATAAAGATCTTATGATTCCAACATAAGAACCTATTCTCGCGAGTGACAAGCATCACTCGACTTGTAACGGTCCTATAGCATAGCAGCTATCGACCTATCATACTAGTAAGGACATAGGTACCTAGGGATCATGCATCTAGGGTTTCATTTCAACTCCTGAACATAAATGCACAATCATCCATAGATAGTTGCCTAAAGTTTCAAAAACACTTGGTTAATGCACCGGGGCTTGCCTTCGTCAGCAGGATTAGCCTGAGGGTCCTCGGTGTTGTCGATCACCTCCACGTACTGCAGCTCCACGTCAGCTCCTCCTTCCTCGGCTTCCGGCACGAGCACGTAGTTACCGTCAGGGAGCTCTACACGGAATGCAATGCAGGGTTCAGGTGGAGTGATAGATTAATTATTTCATCCAACTCTTGTTGGCCACATTCACCTTAACAAACAATTAATCATTAATTCTTTTTCATTAAGGTTATTATGGACGAGGGTTTAAACTTTGACCAACAATTAATTAATGTTTGCTTTCATGATCATTATTTCATGTGAGATTTATTATTCAATCTTTTCATAGCAATTGTGCACCTCTATGTAAATAATTTCAATTTAAGTTCTCAAACAGCAAGGGTGAATTAAAAGACCCTAAAATTAAGCTATGCAACCATTTTCAAAGGTCACAAGGTTAAAGGACACATTTTCCTAATTAACTCCTAATAACAAGCTTATGTGCACCTTAACTTTTAAAAGCACAAACAAAACATACAACAAGGACAGGGGGTCCTTGCTGGCATAATTACTACTAAGCATCCACTGGATTCAAGCTTGGTCATTAAAAGAGCTACAAAACCTATATATGCAAAAATAACATTTCCTAGCTAATTGAATTAAAGGAAATGCATAAATAAATAAATATAAGGCTCCTGCATCCAACAACAAGCCTACAGCTACTCTGACCCTAAACAAGATCAGAACACCCATAGGTTCACCACAAATATATTTGAAACTTGAACTATGTATTTAAAGATATATCTAAGCATAAAACAAGATTAAATATTTCTCCCAGAGATAAATTCATGATAAATTCAGGAAAGTTACTTCTAGGCATAACATGAACATAGCCACAAGTTGAGCACAAAAATCAATTCATATTTTGCTACAAAAATCAGTAAAGCAGAAATAGCATAAATACAAAGTAATTCATATAAAAATATCTATTCAACAACTTTGGGAAATTTTTGGTCCAGATTCTAAGCATGACAAGTCTAGCAACATATCCAAAATTCAGCTAAATAGCCTTTCCAGATTTTGAATTATTGCAAAAAGGTGTCAAACTGAATTTGAATTTTCATTCAAAATCTACAAGTCAAAACTATGGTCATGCTTTGCAGAAGTTGCAGATCTACTCTCACTGAGACCAACAAAATTGGGTTTGCATTTTTCTGAATCTTCTGTGAATTTCTAGGCTTTTTCTAAGGTGCTGGACCAACTTGCAAAGGAACTAAGATTATTTTCATTACAACTAGGCCCCTGGTTTACACATCTGCCATCGGGATTTCACAACCGTGCCCTTGGCGGCGGGGGAGGGCTCGCCAGCGGTGAATGGCGGCCGGACCTGGCAAACAAATGACGCCGGGGTGCGATTGGGCTCACCAAGCGTCGATTGGTGGTGGTGGCGTGGCCGGAGGCGGCTCCGGCGAGCGGCGGCGCACCCGCTGCGGCTCGAGTTCCGGCGAGTGTGCGGGAAATGCAAGGCAACAAGCGGTGGTGGTCGCTCGAGTGGGGTCTAGGGAAGAGCTTGGAAGCCTTGGCCGGCGGCGGGAGCGAGCGGAGGGGGTGCTCGCCTGCGGCGGCAGCAATGGCGGGCGGCGGACGGCGAGCTCACGTGCGGGAGCTGCGACGGCGGGCTATTTATAGCCGGGCCAGTGCAGAGGCAGCCTTGCTTCGTGGCTAAGCGTCCGGGCGCGTAAATGTGCGGGGTACGGCGGCCCTCGGCGTGCGTGCGCGGCGGGCGCACGGACGGCACCGCGGGCGCGCGCGTACGCGCCGCGTGGCGCTCGGCTCCCCAGCCGAGGCCGCATCTTGGAGCGCGCGCACGAGGCGGACGTCAGCCATGCTCACGCGCTGACTCCCAGGCGCGCCGTGGTACGGCCGGCGCACGGCGGCGGCGCGGCGGCGGCGCGTGGACACGCGCGCGCGCGTGATGTCGCGCCGAGCGCGTCCCCGGCCCGGTCCGTCCCAAGTGCCCCTGTTGGCTTGCACGATTCTCGAAAATTTGCATGTAAGCTCTAAAACTTGTAGATAGGAAAGTTGTAGGTGAGTTAATCCTCTAAAACATGGCTGAAACCGAATTTGAAATAGATTCAAATCGAAGGAGAAATTCGAATGCCAATTTGAGATTTTTTAAGCCTCGGGTGAACAGGAATTCTGAGTTTAACTGCCAATTTTGGACCTTTTCCGCTCAGAATTTGAAATGCCGCTCAACATGAAAGTTGTGTCTCATGAAAAACTGGACAACTTTTATATTGGGGGATTTTGAAGTGTTTAGGTGAATTTTGGAGAACGCGGCAAAAGTTCCAGATCGACACAAAGACATCAAGGGGTGTGTCCCCCTTAGCTAGGGTTTTGACCAAGGAGAGTGTGCTAGACTTGCTTAAGATGCTAAAGGGTGAGTGTTGGTGAGGTTTTCGAGGTGATGACCCAGGTTGACCATGATTTGACCTTAGTCAACACGTTTGACCAGCAATTAAGGTTAATTAAAAACCTGGGGCGTCACAGGTATGAGGACGGCTATTTATAGCCGGAGCACCAGAAGAGATAAAGATGAAGAGGCCGAAAAAGACGGAAACCGAAGATGCCAGATCCAGAAACAGATAACCCGTGATTGGCTCAGTTTCCAAGGAATGACCGATTCAAAGGAATCGCCCCCCCAAAATAAAGGATACAAGACGATGGGAAGTTTCTCTAACGCGTCCACAAACTGCAGAGCATGGATCACAGGAATCTTCTGCTCAATATTACAGACAGAGTCTACTAGCTCGCTAGCAGTACTCAGGAGGAATGCTATTTTGAGCTAAAGTCTGTCAACAGCCAGCAGTAATCATCAATGCTCACGGAGTTTTCCAGAGGAAGATGCCTCTCATACCCATAAGACTGAAAGAGCTAAGAACCCCCGGGTAAAAGGATGAATTTTATAGGGAAGAGGAACGAAGAGCCAAAGGGTCACATGGTGAACAACCCTGAAGAAAGTCAGATAAAGAGGACAAGGCATTATTAATGGAGATTGATCATGTCAATCACGCAAAAAGATTTGACTATTATTCAGAAGATATCAAGCGAATTTTAGAGCAAAAGGATCATTCACTCCGAAACTGGGGGGCATGTGTTGACACCGTTTTTTGGAAAAACAGGTCAAAAGAGATAAGGGGAAACAGCCGATGAAAAAAAACAAAGTGTAATCGGGCGATTGAAGGAAGAAAAGGACGGTCAACACGGATCGCCAATGGTCAAAGGGATTCGACCCTGATAGTGGGCCAGTTGGTCAAAGCGATCGGCTGATAGTCAGTTAGGAGAATCAGCCGATGAAGAGAAAGAAGACGGTAATCTAGGAGATACGCCAAAAGGAAAAGCACGGTGGAGGCGGGTCAATCTACGATTGACGGTGGGTCAAAGAATCAGTTTTAGAAGGTCTTAGACTCCTGCAAGAGTCCTTTTCTATTTTAAATAGTTTTTGTCTTTAGATGCAAGTAAACAGTGCCGTAATCGGCTAGGAGTCGGGTTGTCCTCAGGACATAAATAGCGACCCTGCTTGGTCGGTAAATCTGTACACACCAATACCAAACAAACTGCCTCCGGGCAAACCCTTTACTTTTACTGCATCTACTTTACAGCATCTACCTTTACAGCATCTACTTTTCGGTGACTTCGCCATTGCGTTTTTCTCTTTTCTACAACGCCGTGCTTCGGGTTCGTCGGGCTGCATCAACTGATCTCCGGCAAACTTGTGAGTACCGTTTTACCGAATAATCCTAGGCTTTAACCTCCGGGCGCATCGCTGAGGTTTCGTCTAGTTCTTTATTCACCCCTTACCGATATTAGCTAGATCTACAAGTTTTCATACCAAAATTCTTGTAGTTTTTGCTATTATCATTATCATCCGCTCGATCTAGATCCTATCAGCTTCTAACACCGCAACCGATTCCGACCTACTCGAGCGCTGATGTCACGATCGGCCGATCCAGCTGATCGCATCCGCGCTTCGGTCGCTTTTGAGCCGGCCGATCTCGCTTTTCCCGTATCAGCCGATTGGCTAGTACACGTGTCGCTGAAAGGCCATCGGTTCTCTAGTCGATCCCTAATATTTTCCATTGTCAATCAACAGGTCAGATTGGCTGGCACGCCTCGCTACAGACCGGGGAGTCACGTGTGTCGCGCGCAAGGGTGACGTCCTATTTTTGCATCAACAGACCCCAGGGATCATCCACTACTGCAGCGCCGAGTGTCGCATCCGTCATGAGTTCGACCTCTAGACGCGTGGATTCAGCGTCGCGGTGGAGTACGCCGTCAGCAGGATGAACATCGGGATGTAGGCGGAAGCATCAATAAAAATTATGTATCTTTTTTTGTGAGTGAAAAATTATGTATCTTGAATGTAAATTATTACATATTCTGTGTTGCATCCACAAGATTTGATTTGACACGTTTCTGAGTCAAATCAAAGGTTGCGGTGGTCTCATTTGCCGCATTAGAGGCCTAGGGTGCCCTCTTGGATGTCAAAGCGGGCACGGCGGCGGCGGCGGCCTCTGCTAGTCTGCTTCCTCCTCTGTTCTATTGGGTGGGTGTAGGAGACGAGGATTGGAGGGGCAAATGAGACGCGGGTTAACCACCCCTCTGTTCTATTGGAATGAAGAACAGTTCTCATTTCTCCTTTTAATCTGCAGTCAAATTTTGTAACATGTATTTCTCCATCATACTTAGTCCAAATTTGATGATTTTTTTCCTATTTTTTTCTAAAATCCCCATATTTTCATTAATGTCATTGTTTAGTGTATATTCCGTTTCGTGAATAATGTTTATATGCCTTTATCTTGTTCTTTATAAGTACAACATAGAAATAATATTTGTTTTCCACATAGAATTGTTTATATTTGTTCTTTGTAAGTACAACAAAGAAATAATATTTGTATGCCATTAGTAATGAAACTTTGCATTTCGTAATCTTAAGGTGAACACAAGCTTGTGTAAAAATTTCAAATGCGTACGAGATCGAACATGTTGCAAAGTGTGGAAAACTTCAATGTTCAAGCAACATTCTAAAAAACTATGTGAGAGATGTAGCCATTTGTACACAAGTATATTCTTCCTTTATCGAAACCATTTGAATTTTTTATGATAAGTTTAGGTACCCAATTTATGTTTCCACATCAATTTGTAGAATTTTTGGAGCAAACTAAGATGTTATTAGAATTATTATATCACAAGCATGAGATGTATATTCGAATTATAAGAATGTTGGGTACACAAGTGTGACTGTTGATATTTTATTAAAATACTAAATGTCCAAATATGAATTGATGTTATTTTTAATGAATTTTTAGGTGTTGTTTTACCGACTCTAATATTTGATGGATGCGAGTTTCATTTCTAAAAAATAGTGTCGGGCCCACGCGTCAGTGTCAGCAGCCTATATAAAGAAGATACCTGCTGACGAAGCCGACACGGGTTTACGAACCAGCGTCGGCGATGACTATCCATTGTCAGCGTCAGCAGGCAAACCTTGCGCGCGCTGTTCAAAAATTCCCACCTATATTGACTATAATGCCCATGGAATTCCAATTCCACCAGAGAGCCGTTCAAGGGCACACCAGTAATTTCCGTGAACAAAGTAACGCGCACGCAGGGGACATATACTCGGGAGTCTAATTCAGACAGATCCACCATGCCCGCACTCTCCCTGCTGCCGCCCTGCTCCTTCTCCAGCCCTAGCCCGCCGCCGCCGCTCTCCCCGCCGCAGCCCTGCTCTTCTCCAGCCCCACCGTTCCCGGCGTGACGTCGGCGAAGCGGCTCTAGCCGTGACAACGGTGACGAGGACGCGGTTACTGGCGTGCAGACGGCGTCCCGACCGACCTAGAGATGGTGACGCAGATCCGGCATCCCCAGCCACGACGACGAGCCGGCCACCTCAGGCAATGAGGCGACGCGGATCGGGCCTCTCTGACCACCACGAGAATAACTACTTCAATCACGACAGAGGTTAGTGCTGCTTGAACCCCCAATGCCCAATCTGTGCTCGGCCACCCAATCTGCTATTCCTGTCAAGGTGGATTAGGGAGACATGCTACTTTACGGTTGTTCACATAAGATTATTCTCCTGGAATTGCCTGCATTAGTACAGCATGCCTTAATAGTTCATTTTTAATTGATTGGCTGTGGATTTGACAGATGAATTTTGTTGCTCCAAGTCCGTTTGAATAAATTGTTGCTAACAGATGAACTTATATGAACTGTTGAAATTCTGTTATGCTTCGAATGTACCAGATCGACAATTATGCTTTGGACCTGTTAGCATACTTTAATTCTAATTGCTTTGTCCTCTTGTTGCATGTACACATGGAACACACAATTCATTGCTGCTGAAGTTGGACAAGGAAGTAGTTGAAGGAATTTAGTCTCTGCTTTGATATAAAAGCATATTGCTTCACCCTGTCAAAATGGTTAGTACCTATCCCCAACCTGTATGCTAATATCAACTATTTTGCCTGTCAGAGAATAAGAATTTATCTTATTTTGTTTAGGTTTTCAGTCTAGCTTATGTTGCTCTACTGACGACCTGACATATCATCTATGCAGTCTCCCACAACACCAAACTCCTCTACCTCCAGTGCACCATCACAGCCCATCGACGGTGAACCTTGTTCACAGCCTATCAATGGTGATCCTTCTTCACAGGGTCACTCAGCACATACTGCTGCAAGTAGTACTCGATCCCGCGGGTCAAGGACACAAACCAAATGGCCAGAAGACAAGTTGACCGCAACTGGACTTGATAACAATTATTGGCCTACCCCAGATGCTGCGAGGGATAGATTTGTATTGGTCTGTGGCCTCATTGCTCGAGAGAGGGTGTCAATCAACAAGGCAATTGAAGATCTCTCAGCAATTGAGAAGGAAGTGCTGTTCACAGTTTTAGAGGAAAAGCTAGATTAGCCAGCCAATCTGGCTGAATCTGTTCGCAAGAAGGCAGTTAAGGCAGCTATGTCAGAGATTGGAACCTTGCAACGGTGGTTCAAGACCCATTTAACAAAAAAATTTGTGAGCCAAGAGGAGACTCCCTTTGTGAAGCATGCCTTTTTGCAGCCAGAAGACTGGACCGTGTTTGTCCAGGAAACCAATTCTCCTAGATTTCAGCGATTGAGCCAGGGGATGAAAGAAAAGAGAGCATTGCATGATAAGCCACACAGGACGGGCAGAAAAGGTTATGTTCGTAAAAGGAAAGAGTGGGAGGAGGAGGATGCAAAGCTAGCTGAAGAAGGAAAACAGAACTCTTGGGACCAATTTCCTGGATGTTCGAGGCCTTATCTGCGGGCAAGGGTAGGGAAGAGGAAGACCACTAGTGAAGGAAGCGGGGACATAACATTCAGTAACCCTGCGGTGGTGGGGGTAGCAACTAGGGTGAAAACACTTGCAACTCAGGCTAGCGATGGTTCTTTCGGGGTTAGGGAGAATGATATCCTCACCGCAGCACTTGAGACTCTAGAGCATCGAGGTCGAGTCCGTGGTGTGTCTAGTTCACTTGGCTGGGGTAAAGGGTTTGGTGAAGAGTTTGCTGGAATGTATAGGAAGACGAGGAACAAGAAGGCTGTACCGCAGATGGAAGACCTAGTTGGTGAAGCAGTCACCAGAATTGTCTCCATTCTAGCAGAATCAGGCTTTGATATACGGAAAAATGTACTTCATCCTCCCCAATCACCACCTGTCAGTAGCACCGAGGAAGAAGATGTGCATGGCCTCGAGGAAGAAGATGTGCATGGCAGTGAGGAAGAAGAAGCATGTGGCAGAGAGGAAGACCATTGGCATGTCAGCGAGGACGAAGGTAGTCAACAGCACATCGATAGTCGATCACCTATGCTGGACACAATAGATAAGCTGACAGAGCCAACCAAGTGTAGCCTTTTTGGATGGCTCCGGGAATAAAGTGGAGCTCGCACTAGCCACTGTCTTTCCATTGCAAAAGACTCTCCATACAGTACCAGTGCAGGATGGGTATGCTGTGGTGCAACCTAGTTATGTGTGGGGCAATACGGGTCACTACCCTCTGCCTGTACCAATTGGGGGGGATGAAGTAATAACCCTAGATGAGGCTCTCTGTCTAAGGATCCAATGGTCAAAGAACAGGATCCATGTACCACCCATTACGAGAACTACCAACCCTGCTCCCACATTAGGTAGTAGGGGTACAGCATCAGATGGAGGTACTGCAGCTCAGCGTCAGCAAGAGAAAGCTCAGCAGTAGCAGCAGCAGATCAGCAAAACTACGCAGCAGGAGCATCGATAACAGCAGGAGGAGGACAAGCAATCTCCACCTAAGAAGCAGCAGCAGATCAGCAAAACTACGCATCAGGAGCATCGACAACAGCAGGAGGAACCCAGGCAATCTCCACCTAAGTAGCAGCAGTAACAGTAGCAGCAGCGACAGGCGGAGGACAGGCAATCTCCGCCTGAGCAGCAGCCACCGCAGAAGAAGGGGGCCAGAAAACCTCTGCCTAGAGATGAGCTTCTTAACTGTTTTTGGACAAAATGGGATCCAAAATACAAGCCTGCTGTGCCTATGTTGTCAGAAGCGGACTTACAGGCTGCTGGACCGAATTGTGCCAGGTTGCATGCTTACGCCATGGAACACAGTAAGGATAAACTTAGTTTTCTAGCAAAGTTGCCTGAAGACTCCTTTCATGGTGCTGGTGATTTAATGTTAAACATTGCATTCAGTCACGTGTATGACCTTATAACCCTGGTTGCTCTGGATGAGACCTTCTTGAGGTTGTGGACATTGTAAGTGCCTTAAAACCAAAATAGATATTTCTTTAATTTTGACCACAAAGTTCATGCATGCTAACATTTGGATTTTTTGTAGAAAAATGATGGACAAGGTAGCGGAGATAAAGATCAGTGTTGGGTTTTTGGATCCACAGGTTCTCACGACCACAAAGATTGATAAGGAGTCTAACCTTGTAATACAAGCATTGAGAAATGCAATGACGAATGACTACGTGGTGGGCGCCTTCGGCACAAGTGGCCACTGTGTAACACTGATCATCTGTATGAAGTTCAAAGAGGTTTGGTATCTAGTTTCTGCTAAACATCATCCCATGCGAAAGTTCGAAGACCTCCGAGCGCTTGTGACTTGGTCCGTACCTTGTAGGTTTTGTTCACAAAATTCAATCTCTTAGTGTTTCTAATCGGTATTGCTGATCATGCAGGGCCTCTGAAAATATATGCCCAAAGGACGAAGGGATGAAAGGAAAGAAGACAAAGCTAAAATCCAATCAGACATTCAAGCACAAGCCAAATACCACTGTAAGACTGAGATTTTTTATGGTCCCTTCATACCAATTTGGTACTGCATTAACTTATCATTTTGGTACCTCGATGCGCAGTGTGCTCAGCAGCCATCAGGGTCCTTTTTGCATGGATTCCATGTGGCATTCAATATGTTCAAACTACTCGAAGACATACCTCACATCAAGAAGGCTGCTGTAAGTAGATAATGCTCTCATCCTTGTCTCTGCTCATATTCTCCATTTGATTTTAGAAACTGATTTGTACTTATATTCTCATAATTATTTTATTTTGCAGGATTTCAAACCTGCCCTAAATGTTTCTACAGAAGATCTAAAGCCGGTCCGGGAGATGTTGTGCGAGTACATTGTTAAGGAGATCCTCGACCGAAACAGCAACCTCTATAATGGTGCACCGTGAGTTCATTGTACTGCCTGACAAACTTGAAACTTGCTGCATTCAGGTTAGTTTAGTACTGCCTGAGAAACCTGGTTGGCTGGGGTCAGATGTTGCCTGGTTTAGGCAGTTTTCTCAGGACTCCATCCAAACAAAGCACCAATGACGAACTTGAAACTTTAGCATGCATGTCGATCTGATGAGGAACTTGATGTGATCTCGCATTATTGTGTATATATATATGTGATCTTGCTTGTGTATATATGTGATGAGAATGTGTTTGTGATGTCTCCTAGCATTGCTGTGGTGGCTACCAAATCCTGGCTATTTCCAGGATGCAGCCCCTGATCTGGTGGCTGCCAAATCCTGGCTAGTTCCGGGATGTAGCCAGAAAATGGGCAGGTTACTGTAGGTGCCCTACGTATCGGTCACGGGCGTTAAGTAAGGCACGTTACAAAAATAGATCCGTGAGTAACGAGCTTCACTTGGAACGCCCGTTACAAGTATGACAACACTGTAACGAGCCGCATAAAGGCCCGTTACTAATACTGACCGGTGGGCCCTAGAAGTTGATGCTTTCGTCGAGACAGAGGAGACGCACTTCCAGAGCACGCATCTCCTGTCGTCAAGACAGACGTGACGCGCGTCCAGAGCACACGTCTCCTTTCGTGGAGACAGGCGAGACGCGCGTCCAGAGCACGCGTCTCCTGTCGTCCAGACAGAGAAGACGCGCGTACAAAAAATGTGTCTCCTTACGTGCAGACGTGTGTCCACAGCAAACGTCTCCGATATTGAGTTCATGTAACGGGCTAGGTTTCTGTGCTCGTTACCAAAGGTCCATGTGGGCCCAGAGAAACAGACATTTCAGGTGACCGGTAACTAGTTTCGGTAACGACCTTTGTTAGACGCCCGTTACAATTACGTGTTATCAGTAACGGGCATCCACCCGTTACCTTTCTTGGCTTATTTGTAACACTTGATCGGTAATGGGCATTTTGCCCGTTACCAATAGCCATCCGCGCCCGTTACCAATGTCTGTTTTTCATGTAGTGCAAGAAGCAACATACCTCATCGAATCTTCATGCATCTCTGGCCAATAAAATCCACTAGCCCATACCTTTGCTTGAGTCCTAAAATGTCCATAGTGTCCTCCATATTCGCCTGAGTGACACTTTCTCAATATTTCGCCTCTTTCATCTCTTGGTATACACCTTTGTAAGACTCCATCCGCTCCAAGTCTAAAGAGGTAAGGTGCATCCCAATAATATTTTCGACTCTCGGCGATCACTCTCCTTTGAACGTTCCTATCCAAATGATCAAGTGGTATTTTTTGTATGGCTCGAATAATGTTGATCATCCAAGTATCTTTGTCAAGGATGTGATAGAGATGATCATCTCTCATCTTATCTTCAATAGGCTCTTTATCATCCTCACAATTCATCCTTGATAAATGGTCAGCCACAATATTTTCCACCCCCTTTTTGTCTCTAATTTTCACATAAAATTCTTGCAAGAGAAGGATCCATCGAATCAACCTTGGTTTGGCATCTTTTTTAGACAAGAGATACTTGATCGCTGCATGATCGGTGTAGACAATCACCTTAGAATTCACAATATATGATCTGAATTTTTCAAAGGCAAACACTATGGCGAGCAATTCCTTCTCTGTTGTTGCATAATTTAATTAAGCTCCATTGAGGGTTTTGCTAGCATAGTAAATAGCATGTACCTTGCCTTCTTTTCTTTGTGCCAACACCGCTCCAACAGCATAGTCACTAGCGTCGCACATTATCTCAAAAGGTTGATTCCAATCGGGTGGTTGGATGACGGGTGCGGTTACAAGAGCTCTCTTTAATGTCCAGAATGCCGCCAAGCACTTCTCATTGAAATTGAATCGCACATCTTTTTGGAGAAGATTGGTCAATGGCTTGGTAATTTTTGAGAAATCCTTGATGAATCTTCTATAGAAACCCGCATGGCCTAAGAAACTCCTCAAAGATTTGATATCCGTTGGGGGTAGAAGTTTTTCAATCATTTCAACCTTAGCTTTGTCCACCTCAATCCCTCTCTCGGATATCACATGACCCAACACTATACCTTGTTTCACCATAAAGTGACACTTCTCCCAATTTAGCACCAAATCAACCTCTGAGCATTTAGTGAGAACTTTATCCAAGTTTGCCAAGCAATCCACAAAAGATTTACCATAAACGGAGAAGTCATCCATAAATACCTCAACAATTTCCTCGATGAACTCCGAAAATACCGCCATCATATATCGTTGAAAAGAGGCTGGAGCATTGCATAAACCGAATGGCATTCTTCTATACGCAAATGTTCCATAAGGGCATGTGAATGTTGTCTTATGTTGATCATCCGGGTGAATAGGTATTTGCATGAACCCTGAGTACCCATCAAGAAAGCAAAAATATGCATGATTTGCTAACCTCTCAAGCATCTCGTCGATGAACGGTAGGGGGAAGTGATCCTTCTTTGTTGCTTTGTTCAATTTCCGATAGTCAATACATATCCTCCATCCAGTCATGGTTCTTGGCGGTATCAATTCATTCTTCTCATTCTTCACCACGGTCAAACCTCCTTTCTTAGGCACACAATGTATGAGGCTCACCCATTCGCTATGTGGCACCGGGTAGATGATTCCGGCGTCCAACAACTTGATAACTTCCTTCTTCACCACCTCTCGCATGGCATGAGTTAACCTCCTTTGATGGTCCACTACGGGCTTGCATTGATCCTCCATAGGTATGCGGTGAGTGCAAAATGTTGGGCTGAGTCCTTTAATATCATTAATCGAATATCCCATCACTTTCTTGTGCTTCTTCAATAAATTCAGCAACATATCATTCTCCTCGGGACTTAATTCATCACTCACAATCACGGGATAAGTCTTGTCCGGCCCCAAAAATTCATATTTCAGTCCCTTGGGCAATGGCTTAAGATCCACCTCCGGTGCTTGTGGTTCCTCATGTACAATTTCTCCAAGATCTTCAAATTTATCCTCCTCTAAGCTTCCGTCTTGCGGTTCTAGTCCTTTGGTTGCTTTCGCTAACTCTTCATCTAGCTCATCATTAGATTGATTCTCCATAGCTCTTTGTAGCGGATCCCTGAAAGTTTCAACAAAACGAAGGCTCCCTACCTCTTCATCATCAAGAGGTAGGGGTGAGGTAATTCTAGAAGCGGGAAGAAAATTGTATGTGTGATTATTTCCATCAAGATTAATAGTTACTTTTCCTTTTCTGGCATCTACAACGGCATTAACCAACTTAAGAAAAGGTCTACCAAGAATTACATGATCATTCTTATCATAGTAGACATCAACAATGAAGAAATCGGTTGGAATGCATTTTTCAGAAATTAAAACTTCTAGGTCACGAGCAATCCTTAGAGGTTTAACAATTCTACCATCTCCCATAATTAATTTAGTAGAGGTTGGAACTAGGTCAATGGTGTGGTCATGAATTGCATCAAAAATCTTAGAAGACAAGACACTTACTTGTGCTCCAATGTCGCATAATGCCTTGCAATTAATGTTGTTGACCTTGCAATCTATACGCGGCGATGTCTTCTCTTCCTCATCGGATCCTATGGCAAAAATTTCAGCGAGGCGGGCAAATGGTGACGCCTCGGGCTTGATTCCCATGATTCTTTTAGCTTCGGCCACATGGTCCGGATCAACTTCTTCTTCCCTAAAGAGTTTTTGAAGGACCTCCCCGGTTGTCTCTATGTTGTATGAATGTTCCACTTGTTTTTCCGGCGGGAAGTCTATCTCCAAAGCTTTTGCCATCCCTTTTTGATTAGGGAACGGTCTCCTCTTGTCAAAGATTTCTCCAAAATCAAGTGGGATCCAATCCATTTGCTCAAACTCCCTTAGTGGCTTCGCGCTTGACATAGTTCTTTCATTTGCTTTGCTTGTCTCGGTGTGATCACTCTCCGGGATAGTTCTAGTTTCCTCATGTTTGGCTTCTTCAACCTTTTCAAGGATTGGTTCCTCTTTCTTCTCTTTTGGAGCTGTATTTCTGAAAATTGCAGCAAGGGGTGCCACACTTGTGTCGTATTCCGGCTTTCCCGAAAGTCGTATTTCCCAATCTCTTCGCATGGCTGCCGCTTTACTTATTTTTTGTAGAAGTTTGTCAGCTTCCGTGAGTGTTTTCTCCATGAGATCCCTCCTGCACACATTTGAACATATTCCATGCAACTAGGGGTTAGGGAAAAAAAGAATGTATGCAATAGTACGTCACCCGGGAATCCGAGTCTTGGTCCTTGTTCAACTAGTTCATTGAATCGATTCCATGCTTGATCAATCCCCTCTTCTTTTCCTTGCTTGAAAGTCATCACTTGCATCCTTATATGTTGAATCTTGGTAATAGGGAAGAACTTGGCACAAAATTTCTATACCAATTGATCCCAATTTCCCTCGGCTTCGAAAGACACAAATGAATACCACTTTATTGCTTCATCGGCAAGTGAGTAGGGAAAAAGATTCCATTTAAACCAAGTGTCGGGAACTCCCTCTTGTCGCACCGTATTGCACAATATCGTGAAGCGCTGCATATGTCTATATGGATTGTCCGTCTCTATCCCTCAGAATGGATTAGTTGCTGCCATCTTGATGATTTGAACTCTAATTTCGTACCTTGTCGCTTCGAGAATTGAATCCGACTCTTGTACCTTGATGTCCTCACATCGAGGGCTAGCATAGCCTCTTAGTGATTTTTTCGGTTCCTCCAAAGGATTTCCAATGAACACCATCTAGACAATCAAAAACAAAAACAAAAGAGTGTGTTTTTCTAGAACACAAAGGTTAGATGTTAGTAATCAACAAAATTAATGAGAGATTAAACGAAGTAAACTGGCTTGCTCCCCGGCAATGGCGCCGAAAAAAGGGGCTTGTTGACGGTTCAAAACCGCGTTCAACTTCACCGCAAGTCCACGGAGTGACTTGGTGCCTTTTTCACCAAGGGAGGGGACCCCCTAGGTTCTTGTCAATCCACAGAGCAAGGGAATTACTTGCGTTTAACCTAACACTAACTTAGTTGATTAAGGACTTTATGATATAAAGATTAATCTATAAAGTAAAGACAAACTAACCCTAAATTATGTTAAGAGAAAGAGAGAGGTGTTCACGAGTATGAAAGACGTATGCCCATGGAGTCTAGGTACTTGAGATGCAATCACCCAAAACATGGTAAAACCCCGATCCAATCTATCTAAGGATGTGAACAAAGAGTTAAGCGTTTCCCTTCCCTCGTACATGTCACTACGCGAAGGTAATCGTCTCTAACCCTAATGAACACGGTATGTTGACGTGATCTACGAGAGCAACTGAGGACCATGTGTGGTTCGAGGACCGGTGGATGGTCGCTTCCTGGTGTGATGAGTGATTGACAACGTGGTGTGGACTAATTCTTGGCTAAGTATTGCAGGTGCAGGTTGCGGCTTGACTGGTGCAGGTGCAGGTGAAGAATAAGCGTGAAAGGTCATTGCCGGTGAGGCCTCCAGGTGTGGAGAAGACAAGTAGGCCTGGATCGAGGGACCCGGTGGCCAGCGAGGTCAAGTGCGGGCCGCATGGTGGCAAGAACAGCGGGATGAAGTCATGGAAGGTTTCTTGGTTGAGCCTCAAAACCAAGGTCGAGCCGGGACTACATGGGAGCCGAGTCATGAGTGGTGATTGGCGGAGGCTACACCGAGTTCACGGGGTTTGCAGTGGTTCACCAGAAAACCACTGGGTTACTCGGTTGAGCCACAAAACCGAAGCCGAAGACTCGACGAGGAAGTGCGGCCACCCAGGCCGGTTCAACCACCCAGGAGGGGCGGTCAGACCGCCTGGGCCGGTCTAACCACCCAGGGGGGCGGTCTGACCGCCCGGGTTGCTGCCGCCGAGAAGCTTCAAAGCGGAGGACACGCGTCGGGATCGCAAGGCTTGCGTCGAGGCTAAGCAAGGTTGCGGTCGCTGGGCATCCGTCCGATGAAGAAAATCTGAAGACTTCCAATTTCGCCCTTGAGGGGCATGTATCCCTAGTTATCTAGTAAGGGTAGTTTAGTCTTTTGGATGCCTCCATATAAGCACTTGAGGGGATGGATGGCAGCCAACTCTTGGAACCCTAGCCCATTTGTTTTCTCATTTTCGTTCTCATTTTCCTCTAGTTTCCTAGGACTAGCTTGAGAGCTTCATGTGAGATCTAGAGAGAGGGATGGATGTATGGGTGGCAAGCTAGACCTTGTATGAACCTTCATGGTATGTATAGATGATTCGGCGTGGTTCCTCAAGGTCTTGTGTTGCCTTTCCCGTTCTCCTTTTTGGTGATTTTCGGAGCTCCTTCTTGTGATTTTCTTGGCGGAGTTTTGAGGGTGATTCCTTGCGGGATTCTTGTTGGGTGTCACGTATGAGGACCTTGTGCCTCTTTGGCTGGTGACTTTGCCCCAAGAACCCCCTTGAATCGACCTCGATTTGGTGGTTTTTCGAGTTGCTCGAGTTCTTGACCTAGAGGGCCTAAATCCGCGATTCCCTTTGATTGTGGGCGTTTCGGTTCGATTCCTTTGAGGGAGAGGTTGCCCAGGAGGTATCCCAGCTATCCCCGAAGTTTCGCCGCAATCCGTGGGGTGAATCGGGAGATCGGGCGATGGGAAGTTGAGGGTTGACCCGCGGCCAGATTTTCTAGGTAGGGCGGTCTAACCGCCATAGGGGGGCGGTCTAAACGCCCTAGGTCTTCCAGGTGAAGGTTTGGATTTTCCCAGGTTTTCCTCTGTGAGTTTGTTCGCCTTGATCAGAGGAGTCTTCTGGTGAAATCTTGGGTCGTTTCGGTGCTGTTTGCTAGGAGTTCTTGCCTTGAGTTCGTTGCTGGGTACAGGAGGTTAGACCGCCCGTGGTAGCCGGTCTAACCGCCCCTAGGCCCCTGGGTGAAGTTTTGGTTTTCGCCAAGATTTCCTGGTAGCTAGCTTAGCCTTGACCAGAGATTTCTGTTGGTGAAACTGTGGTGTGTTTTGGTGCTCGGAAGAGGTGTTTCGGAGGATTTTTCTGTTACCAAGTGGAGGCGGTCTAACCGCCCTCCATACCCGGTCTGACCGCCCCCTCCAGACAGCCGGCTCCCGAGTCGTTTCCGCTGCCGTGTGCGTGTTGGAGTTGAGGCTGCTGGTAGTGTTTGTTCCTAGGACCAGTAGCACTTCAGTGGCTACGTGATTTTGGCAAACGGAAGGTTGCGTGCGGAGCGTGTGACTTTGGGTGTCAGACCGAGTTCATCTTGTTTGGGAAGTCATCCCATTCGAGAAGAATTTTTATCGGCTCCCATTCACTCCCCCCTCTCTGGTCGCCTAATCGGTCCATCAAGTGGTATCAGAGCCGGTTCGGGTCTTCATTGACTCTTACCAGTCTAAGATCCAAAGATGGCATACCAGGAACGGGGTTCGGGTCCTCTGTACTTCGATGGGAAGAACTACCAGATGTGGTAGAGGCGGATGGCAGCGTTCCTCCGCGGAAAGGGTCAGATCCTTTGGGACGTCACGGTGAACACAGCTTATGTTCATCCGATGAACTTCCTTGCTCCAGGATCAAGGGATATGTTCGAAGCCAACAACAAGGCTGTCGACTACTTGTTTCGTGCTCTGTGTCAGCCTGAATTCGATCGGGTTCAGACAGAGGACTTAGCTTGTAGGATTTGGGAGCAGTTGAAGGATGCTCATGCTTGGAATGCTCAGGTTCAGGCTCAGATGTACGCGACTTACCGGAGAGAGTACGAGAACTTCACTCATCTCCCCGGTGAGTCCGTCGATGCCCTTTTCCAGCGGTTTACGGTCGTTGTGAACAACATGAGAGCCAATGTGGACGTGCTCCCATACGATGATCATGATAGAGCCGTGAAGCTCTTGCACTCGTTGGATCGTACCGTATGGGACGGGAAGTTTGAGGCTATTGTTGAGTCCGAGAAGTATGACACCTTGACGGTGAACGAGCTGTTCTCGAAGCTCAAGTCGGCTGAGTTGGACCGTGGTATGACAGCCAAGATCGAGAGCCCGACTGATTCTCATAGTCTAGCTCTCGTTGGTGGCAAAGGAGCTAAGTCTAACGCTAATGCATCCTCCAGGATGTACTCTCTGTCTTCTTTGATGTCTTTGCCAGACGAGGAGTTCGACGTGCTTGGAGAGGACGAGCTGGCGTTGCTGACCAGGCGGTTTGAGAGGCTGCACGAGAACCGGGTGAACACGAGGAGGACAGCACGGACGTGCTTTTTGTGCGGCAAGCCAGGACACTTCGTCGCCGACTGCCCAGAGAAGACGGAGAACAAGGACGGCTACAAGGACGGCTACAGGCATCGATCGAGCAAGGACGGCAAGTACCGATCGAGGCGCGATCACAAGCACAAGAACAAGCACAAGGACGAGCGACGGTCGAGGAAGAAGGACGGCCGCGGCAGGAAGGCCCGAGCGATGGTCAGAGCGAGCGACGTCGACTCCAGCTCTGCCTACTCTTCCTCGAGCTCGAGTAGCAGTGAAGATGAAGGTGATCGGCGCAAGAACAAGAAGTCATCCAAGAACTTGAGCGGGTTGAGCTGCTTCGCGGGAGATGGCTTCTGCGGCATGGCTCGTAGCTCCGGCAGCAAGAAGAGTCATCAGAGTGACTCGGACTCTGACTCCGAGGACGAGGTATGTGATGAGCTCTCCTCTTTGCGCAAGGAGAATGATGAGTTGGTTGACTTGCTTGATAATCGCGATCACATGCTTAGAGAGGCCAAGAAGATGAGGAAAGAGCTTAGGGCCTCACTAGAAGATGCTAGGAACTGTGTGGCTGAACTAGAAACCCAGAACCTAGATGCTAAGCTTGAGATTGATTCGCTTAAGGCTTCTCCTGTGGTTTCTGATGAGATTGATTGCTGTGATTGCTCTGTGTACCTAGCTGATCTTACTGCTCTTAAGGATAAGCATGCTTCTACTTGTGATGAACTAGATATGCTTAGGGTTGAAGTGGCTGAGCTTAAGTCTAGACCTGCTTTGCTAGGTGCTTGCACTTCTTGCCCTGTGTTGCATGGAAAGATTGATGAGATGCATGCTTACACTGTTTCGCTTGAGGCTAAGTTGAAAGAGCCTATTCCCACTTCTTGCTCTACTTGTGAATTGCATGCGGTTAAGAATTTGGAGCTTGCACATTATGTTGATCGCTTGCAGGATGAGAATGATGAGCTGAGGAAATGTATGAGCTGGTTGTCGGGTCAGGAGCCTCAGCTTGGTATCATGATAGCGGCTTTCAAATGCTATGATGGTCAGGCACTTGGGGCTGACAAGCTTGGAGAGAACAGTGGTGAGGGAGTTGAGAGAATTGGAGAGATTCCTATCCCACCACCAAACAGATACAAGAACAAGTTTGAGCCCAAGCCTAACCATCTCAGAAACAAACTTGACACTACTCCAGATCCACCCATATTCCCTCACCCAACAAATGATTTCCAAAAACTGGTGAAGTTTGTGAGCCCAAAGGGAGGTGAGGAAGGAGAGAAGAAGGGTGAGAAACCAAGTGTGCAGCCCCATCCCAAGCCTAAGCCTAAGCCCATAAAGTTTCATTATGACTATTGTGGAAGAGATGGTCACAAGGGTGAGTTTTGCTTCAAGAGGAAGCGTGAGGAGAGAATGGCAAAGGAGTGGGCTAACAAGGATAGGTACAACCCTTCCCATGGTGTATCTAAGCCTCGTATGCCACTGCCCAGGGGTAAGGCTGTGGTGAGAAGTGTTCCAGCATGGGGAGATACGAGTTCCCGCAGCCGAGGTGGTTTCCTGGAGAGGGCGGTCAGACCGGCCTGGCTAGGCGGTCAGACCGGCCCTGCCCAGAGGGGGGCAGTTAGACCGGCCTGGCTAGGCGGTCAGACCGGCCCCCCCAGAATTCTGGGCGGTTCAGTTTTTGAAGTGGTGAGTCGAGTGGTTTCAGTTCTGGAGGTCGTGGTTCTGGTGGTTGGCATGGTGAGTCTGCAGGTGGTCAGTTTGCTAGACGTTCTCCCCCTCGTGCTCAATACGGGGATGGGAGGAGTCGTAGCTTTGAGATGGAGAGGAGGAACGGTCCACGGTCTTCCTTTCATGGTTTTCGTTCTCCTCCAGCAAGACAGGGATGGTTCCCTAGTGGTGGTTCTCGTGGTGTTTTTCGTGGTGGTAGCTTTGATAGGCGTGATGATTTGGATTGTGCTAACCCCACTTTGGAGCAAATGGCTCGGCACTGGTTTTACTCTTTTGGTACTAACCCCAGTGCTGACTCGTTTGTTCACTCACGTGCTCACTTTTGAATTTCAGGTGGGAGACTTGAGGAACGTTTGGTTGATTGACTCCGGTTGCTCGAGGCATATGACCGGAGACAAGGGGTGGTTCTCAAGTCTCGTCCCGGTGGTGTCCAAGACATACATCACCTTTGGGGACAATGGGCGAGGGCGTGTGCTATCAGAAGGTGAGATCAAGGTAAGTGACAAGGTCACTCTCAGGCGTGTTGCTCTTGTTCAATCACTGGGGTTCAATTTGCTTTCCGTGTCCCAGTTGTTGGATGAGGGCTTTGAGGTGTTGTTTCGGCCTGGTGGTTCTCAGATTTTAGATTCTCGAGGGGACCTTGTTTGCATGGTCGTTCCCGAGGGTCAGGTGTTTCGAGCTGATTTCTCTCAGTCTTCTGGTGTGGAGCGTTGCTTTTTGGCTGGTTCTTCGAGTGAGTTGTGGAAGTGGCATAGGAAGTTGGGTCACTTGAGCTTTGACCTTTTGTCTCGCTTGAGTAAACTCAATTTGGTCTGAGGATTGCCACGGTTGAGGTTTGAGAAAGAGTTGGTTTGTGCGTCGTGTAGGCATGCCAAGATGGTAGCCTCTTCTCACCCGCCTCTCACCGATGTGATGACTGAGCGTCCATGCGAGCTGCTCCATATGGACCTTGTTGGCCCAGCTCGTGTGCGATCTGCGGGTGGGAAGTGGTATGTCCTTGTTGTGGTGGACGACTACTCTCGGCATGCGTGGGTGTTCTTTCTTGAGGAGAAAAGGGAGACGTTTGGTTTTGTTCGAGATCTTGTCTTGAGGTTAAGAAACGAGAGGCACGGAGATGCCATACGAGCGATCCGCAGTGACAATGGCTCGGAATTCAAAAATTCTCGCTTCGAAACCTTTTGCCATGACTTGGGTCTGGAACATCAGTTTTTGAGTCCGTATACACCTCCCCAGAATGGCGTGGTGGAAAGGAAAAATAGAACCTTGTGCGAGATGGCTCGGACGATGCTCGACGAGCATAGGACTCCGAGAAGGTTCTGTGCTGAGGCGGTCAATACCGCGTGCTATGTGTCGAACAGGATCTACCTCAGTGTTCATAAGAAGAAAACCTGTTACGAGTTGATGCACGGTCGCACACCCAAGGTGAGTCACTTCCATGTCTTTGGTTGTAAATGCTTTATTCTGAAGAAAGGGAAGAAGTTGGACAAGTTCGAGGCTAGGTCTGTCGATGGCATTTTCTTTGGTTATGCATCTCATTCTAGAGCATTTCGTGTGCTCAATCTTGAAACTAACCAAATCGTGGAGACTTGCGAGGTAACCTTCGACGAGACACAGCCACGTAGTCAGCTTGTTTTTGAGTGTGCAGGTGACGAAGAACTTGGCGAGGAGATCTTTTAGGAGGAGGAGCATGAACATGGAGATGATGAAGATGGCGGTGTGGTGCCCGCAGCTGAACATGTACCCACTACTTCGACGATGATCGTGAACGAGCCCTCTCCCACACCTACAACAACAAACCCAGATCAAGGCGAAGCTGCTGTTGAGGGGGAGGAGCATCAAGGCGAGAACCTCCCCGGCGAGTGCAAGTGGATCACCCAGCTTCGAGAATCATCGGCGACATGAATGAACGTACTACACGGTCGAGGGTTCGGAACAATTCTCATTTCGCTCATGCTGCTTTTGTTGCCACCTTTGAGCCCAAAGACATTGGACACGCGCTATCTGATCATAATTGGGTTAATTCGATGCATGAGGAGTTGGAGAATTTTGAGAGGAACCAAGTTTGGGTGTTGGTTGACCCTCCTCCAGGGTGTAAGCCGATTGGGACAAAATGGGTGTGGAAAAATAAAGAGGGAGAGAAAGGAGAAGTGGTGAGGAACAAGTCGAGACTTGTTGCTCAGGGGTACAGTCAGAAAGAGGGGATCGACTACGAGGAGACTTTCGCTCCTGTAGCTCATTTGGAGGCGATCAGGATCCTTCTAGCCTTTTCCGTGGCTAAAGGGTTCAAGTTGTACCAGATGGATGTGAAGAGTGCTTTCCTGAACGGTGTGTTAGAGGAAGAGGTGTACGTGAGGCAACCACCGGGGTTTGAGAGTGAGAAGTACCCCCACCGGGTGTACAAGTTGAGGAAGGCGCTGTATGGGTTGAAGCAGGCGCCTAGAGCTTGGTATGGTAGGTTGAGGGGGTTCCTGTTTGAGCGAGGGTTTGAGATGGGGAAGGTTGATCAGACCTTGTTTCTTCTCAGACATGGCAGAGATATCCTGATTGTGCAGGTGTACGTGGATGATATTGTCTTTGGTGGCTCATCTAACTCTCTTGTTGCAAGGTTTGCAGAGGACATGAGCAGGGAATTTGAGATGAGCATGATGGGTGAGTTGCAGTTCTTCCTCGGGCTACAAATCAAGCAATCAAAGGAAGGAACATTTGTGCACCAAGCTAAGTACACCAAGGACATTGTGAGGAAGTTCAAGATGGAGGACTCCAAGGCCATGGCGACGCCTATGAGTACGACTACAGCTCTTGATGCAGATGAGGACGGTGAACACGTGGACGAGAAGGAGTACCGGAGCATGATCAGGTCACTCCTCTACTTGACAGCGACGAGGCCGGACATCCAGTTCTCGGTATGTCTGTGCGCTCGTTTTCAAGCGTCTCCAAGGACTTCGCATCGGCAAGCGGTCAAGCGCATTTTCAGGTATTTGCGTCACACTCCCGACTTCGGCCTTTGGTATTTCGCGTCTTCTTCTTTAGCGCTTCTTGGTTTTTCGGATGCGGATTTTGCCGGGTGTCGGTTGCATAGGAAGTCCACTTCTGGGACTTGCCAGTTCTTGAGATCTTCTTTGGTGTCTTGGTCTTCCCGCAAACAGTCGAGTGTTGCTCAATCCACTACCGAGGCAGAGTATGTTGCCGCAGCTAGTTGTTGCTCTCAGCTCCTTTGGATCACATACACCATGAGTGACTTTGGTGAGGAGTATACCCATGTCCCACTTCAATGTGATAGCACAAGTGCCATAAGCGTTGCAAAGAACCCAGTGCTCCACTCCAAAACCAAGCACATAGAAGTGAGGTATCATTTTCTGAGAGACAACGTAGAGAAAGGGAAGATAGATTTGATCCATGTACCCACACATGACCAACTAGCCGATATTTTCACCAAACCCCTAGATCAAGCAACTTTCACTCGTTTGCGGGGGAGCTTGGTGTTTGTTTGATTTCTTGAGTTGGCGTGTGGGAGCTCCTTTGTAGCATATGTATAGCTTTCCTTTGAGCATTTCTTGCATTTGGCATGGCATATGTAACATGATGTATATTCATCTTTGTATCTTAGGTCGCATGCATTTTGTATCATATGCATTGTTTAGGAAAGGCTTCTCCTATATACATTGTTCACCATGGAATGATATATATGTCTTTGTGAGCTAATTTGGTAAGCTATGGTTAGTTTGGCTTAGCTCTTGATAATCTTGGTTTGTATCCATGGTTGATGGCTATGTTTTTGAAAAAAATTCATATGTATGCTCTCTTGTGAGTAAATGCCTTTACATGATCTTGACATGTTTTTGTGGCTTGGCTATGCTTAATTTGTGGTTGGATAGCTTATTTTGATCATATGGGGCCAAAGGCTCATTTGCCATCATGAATGTTTAGCCCCCATGCTTGATCTTGTGGAGGGGCATAAGTTCCTTTTCGTCGCAAAGACATTTCATGTATCAATTATAAATCTGAAAATGAAATGTAAATTGCTTGGAAAATGTGCTCCCATGTCATATGTGCTTAATTTACTTGCTTTTGGATGCTAAATCGTTGCATGTTGCTTACCAATGAGAAGTCTCATACATAGAAGTAAGCACATGGCTCGGTATGCTTTGACATGACATGAGGTGCTTGTGGGTGTTTATGATGGTCATATACTTAGAATGGTTGTCCTAGCATGAAGTTTGTGTGGCTTTGCCATTTTGACATGTTTTGCTCATGTTTAGGACTTTACTCATGAGAGGGTGATTTTTCGCAAAATTGCTCAATTCTATCTTAGCTTCGTCCAATGGTTGTGAAACTTGGTGATCATGAAGTTGATGTCATTACGAAGCTATAGAGTATCTAACTTGCTCATTTGGACATGTGTAGCATCCTTTGTTGAATTTTGTCTATTTGAGAAGCTCTAGGTTGCATTTTTTGCATTTTTGCCTTGATTCATGCATTGTCAACAAGGGGGAGAAGTTTGTGCATGATTTGGGCACCTAGGAGCATTTGGAAGGTGTTCAAAGTGGTTCGGGCAGTTTTTGAAAAGTTTGGTGCAGGGCCGGTCTTTTGGGGCGGTCTAACCGCCCCCCAGGCGGTCAGATCTCAGTGGGGCGGTCTAACCGCCCAGGGCATGCGGTCTAACCACCCTGGGCAGAGTGAGCAGGTTTTTGCTCTTTGTTGCATTCCCATGTTGCATTGCTGCATTGGTTCAGGGGGAGTGTGCTTTGGCTCAGGGGGAGCTTGCATGTGTGCAGGGGGAGCTCTTTGTGATGTTTGAGCTTTGGATTGGTGGTTTGTGCTCTTTGCTTGAGCATGGTTTTGTCTCGGATGTGTCGAGCCGTTGCCCTTGCCTAAGGGGTCCGAGACTTGCTCTTCTTCAAGTGATCTTTTTCTTTGCCTTTCTTTGGCTTTCGATCGCTTGTTGGAGTTTCTTTTATTCGTTTCTTTTCTTTTTCTTTTCTCTCGGGTTACTATATGTGTGTGTTGTCAATGCACTCATCAAGGGGGAGATTGAGGACCATGTGTGGTTCGAGGATCGGTGGATGGTCGCTTCCTAGTGTGATGAGTGATTGACAACGTGGTGTGGACTGATTCTTGGCTAAGTATTGCAGGTGCAGGTTGTGGCTTGACTGGTGCAGGTGCAGGTGAAGAACAAGCGCGAAAGGTCGTTGCCGGTGAGGCCTCCAGGTGTGGAGAAGACAAGTAGGCTTGGTTCGAGGGACCCGGTGGCCAGCGGGGTCAAGTGCGGGCCGCATGGTGGCAAGAACAGCGGGATGAAGTCATGGACGGTTTCTTGGTTGAGCCTCAAAACCAAGGTCGAGCCGGGACTACGTGGGAGCCGAGTCATGAGTGGTGATTGGCGGAGGCTACACCGAGTTCACGGGGTTTGCAGTGGTTCACCAGAAAACCACTGGGTTACTCGGTTGAGCCACAAAACCGAGGCCGAAGACTCGACGAGGAAGTGCGGCCACCCAGGCCGGTTCAACCGCCCAAGAGGGGCGGTCAGACCACCTGGGCCGGTCTAACCGCCCAGGGGGGGCGGTCTGACTGCCCGGGTCGCTGCCGTCGAGAAGCTTCGAAGCGGAGGACACGCGTCGGGATCACAAGGCTTGCGTCGAGGCTAAGCAAGGTTGCGGTCGCTGGGCATCCGTCTGATGAAGAAAATCTGAAGACTTCCAATTTCTCCCTTGAGGGGCATGTATCCCTAGTTATCTAGTAAGGGTAGTTTAGTCTTTTGGATGCCTCCATATAAGCACTTGAGGGGATGGATGGCAGCCAACTCTTGGAATCCTAGCCCATTTGTTTTCTCATTTTCGTTCTCATTTTCCTCTAGTTTCCTAGGACTAGCTTGAGAGCTTCATGTGAGATCTAGAGAGAGGGATGGATGTATGGGTGGCAAGCTAGACCTTGTATGAACCTTCATGGTATGTATAGATGATCCGGCGTGGTTCCTTAAGGTCTTGTGTTGCCTTTCCCGTTCTCCTTTTTGGTGATTTTCGGAGCTCCTTCTTGTGATTTTCTTGGCAGAGTTTTGAGGGCGATTCCTTGCGGGATTCTTGTTGGGTGTCACGTATGAGGACATTGTGCCTCTTTGGCTGGTGACTTTGCCCCAAGAACCCCCTTGAATCGACCTCGATTTGGTGGTTTTTCGAGTTGCTCGAGTTCTTGACCTAGAGGGCCTAAATCCGCGATTCCCTTTGATTGTGGGCGTTTCAGTTCGATTCCTTTGAGGGAGAGGTTGCCCAAGAGGTAACCCAGCTATCCCCGAAGTTTCGCCGCAATCTGTGGGGTGAATCGGGAGATCGGGCGATGGGAAGTTGAGGGTTGACCCGCGGCCAGATTTTCTGGGTAGGGCGGTCTAACCGCCATAGGGGGGCGGTCTAACCGCCCTGGGTCTTCCAGGTGAAGGTTTGGATTTTCCCAGGTTTTCCTCTGTGAGTTTGTTCGCCTTGATCAGAGGAGTCTTCTGGTGAAATCTTGGGTCGTTTCGGTGCTGTTTGCTAGGAGTTCTTACCTTGAGTTCGTTGCTGGGTACAGGAGGTTAGACCGCCCGTGGTAGCCGGTCTAACCGCCCCTAGGCCCCTGGGTGAAGTTTTGGTTTTCACCAAGATTTCCTGGTAGCTAGCTTAGCCTTGACCAGAGATTTCTGTTGGTGAAACCGTGGTGTGTTTTGGTGCTCGGAAGAGGTGTTTCGGAGGATTTTTCTGTTACCAGGTGGAGGCGGTCTAACCGCCCCCCATACCCGGTCTGACCGCCCCCTCCAAACAGCCGGCTCCCGAGTCGTTTCCGCTGCCGTGTGCGTGTAGGAGTTGAGGCTGCTGGTAGTGTTTGTTCCTAGGACCAGTAGCACTTCAGTGGCTACGTGGTTTTGGCAAATGGAAGGTTGCGTGTGGAGCGTGTGACTTTGGGTGTCAGACCAAGTTCATCTTGTTTGGGAAGTCATCCCATTCGAGAAGAATTTTTATCGGCTCCCATTCACTCCCCCCTCTCTGGTCGTCTAATCGGTCCATCAGCAACCCCGATGGCAATGGTAGCGAACCTTAAATATTAAGCATCATCAACATGAAGGTATGATAGACAAAGATCCAAACAAAGAGTGGGTGACTACATGTCAAGATCCATTACAACTCCATGGACAAACGATTACTTTACCCTATCAAGACGCTAGGCATGGCACTGTTGATCATGGTGGATGCCTCCGATGGAGTTTGTCTCACGGTGTCCTTCAACTCCAGCGGCGCCGTGGCAAGGCCCCGGCGTCCTCCTTCCTCGTGGTGGCCTCCATTGACCTAGGTGATGATCCTCCTCGATCTCCACCCTCAAGATCAACCCTCTTCCTTGTGTTTGATCTCCCGAGGCTTCTCTGGTCGTCTTTCACGAATGGCTCCTTTCCTCCAACAATTAGGGTTCCACGAATATATCACCGAAGAAAGGTGGCAGCGAACTGAGGCAGAGAGGGGGTGGGCCGGCCGGCCTGGCCCATCCTTGGCCCAGTTCGGCTCCGTCTTTTGCCACGTGTCGTTTCTTGCACCTTGGGGTTTTTCCTCCTTCGGATATGGGCTTTGGACGTCATTATCTCCGTGACCAAGTCAAGGGGTGTTTATGCATGATCTTCCGGTCTTTTCATCTTGGTCCTTGGAGATTCTTCTTCGAAGCTCATTGGTCCTTGCCACCTTTGGAGTCAAGTTCACGCACGGTCGGAGCCTCTTGATCATCATGTAAATCGTCCTCCGAACCGTATGTATTTCTTCTCATTTAGTGCATGAATTCCTGCATAAACATTATACTCCAAAACACACATCCAACGATGAACTTGTTATATCATTAGTATGCCTAGTGGCGGGTTAGTTTCAAAATGAAATCCAAACTATAACATAACAAGTGTTCTTGGTTGACGAAAATCGACCGCCAACAGCGGCGCGTGCGTCCTACGTCTTGACTCGCACGCCAAGTGTCGCGGATCTTCCGGGATCTTGATAAGGTCGCCCGAAGTTGTCGGAGTTGTGGATAAGGTCAATGGGCCCACTTGCAGGTCGGCGGGGCTTCTGGAAGGTCGAGTCCACTTGTCAGGGACCTCTGGGACCCTGGCCGGTGGGGACCCATGGGTACCCATGTCGCTCAACCGGTCTAACTTCCCCTAGGACCCGGTTAGGTCGCATGTCCGACGTGCAGGTCTTCTCGAAGCCATATCTCTCTCATCCGGAGTCCAAATCAGACGTTCCATACATGAATCTTGACCGTCTCAACGAGAGCATCCAATGGTGGTGTCCAAATTGCCTTTTGAGCAATTTGCCAGGGCGGTCTAACTGGGTTGCCAGGGCGGTCTAACCGGTCTTCCCATGCCTGCCAAATTCGGGTGTCAACAGTAACATTGCCCGTTCACTTGACATTAACTAGAGCTGAAAAAAAGATCTGAACCAAACTCACCAGCCTCCCTCCTCTTTGAGCTCTCTTTTACCTTCCTCTTTCTTCCTCTGCTCTCTCTCCATCCCGCGGGTAGTGATAGGAACGCGAGACCGGCGGCGAGCGGAGCAGCTGGCGGGCAGGCATAGGTGCACGAGGCTGCTGGAGTGCGGGATGGCCGGTGAGTGAGGACAATGTGTGGGTGATAGGCGGGTGAGGCTAGCTCATGGGGCAGCCGGCGAGCGCGGCTAGGAGTGTTGGGCCAGCGACCTTGGAGGCCATGGGTAGGGAGCCTGAGCTCCGATCGGTGGCGGTTGGAGGTTAGGGATGACCGGTGGGGCCCAAAGGTCATAGGGAGAGAGAAGCAGCATGTGAGGTCTGAAGCTCTCATGTTGTACAAACATTAACAGTGAGCTCACAGTGAATAGTACAAATCCATAACAGATGAACTCTCAATGCTATTTTTCCAATGTTGAATTTTTTGATGCTACTATTTTTCAAACTCTTGATCTTTTTCAAACTCTTGATCTTTTAGCAAAGCTCCTCTAGTCTACTTGGTTAGAGGATCTGAGGTATGGTCGTAACTAGGAGACTCAGGTTCGATTTCTCATTGTAGCGAATTATGGAGCCGGTTTTAAAAATCCCCTCGCCGGAGAAGGTTCTTCTTCTTAATGAAAACCCGTGGGGCGGTCTTACCCCATCGGGCCTAGTTTTTTAAAATCTTGATCTTTTGATGGTATGAATCCAATTTTCCCAATTTGAATCGAACCTTCTGCCACTGCCTTTGACGCAAAACCCTAACTCCTCGTCATCTGCCTTTATGGCCCCTCCTCGCACCCAAACCCCTTGCCACCGACGGCACGGTCGAAGGTGGCGACCGAGTCCGACTTGTCCTCAGCGGAGGTGGACGGTCATACCAGCTCTATCACATCCTCTTCCATGCAGCCGCCTCCGCACCTAAAGCCGAGCCCATCAGCACCGCAAGCAGAGGCGGAGGCGGAGACAATAGGGGTAGAGAAAATTTGTACTGTTGTTACTCTATACTTTTACTCTAGAAAAATATTCTAGCTACATCAACAAGAATCTTTACTCTACATTAACTTCTTCCGCAATCATGTTACTCTACGTATTTACTCCATCATCTCGTGGGATCCACATGTCATCCTCTTTCCTCAACCCTATCTTCTAGCCACCTCCGTTCTTTGTCCCACAAGTCATCACCGCTGCTCGAGCCACCCTGCTCCGCTGCTCTCACTGCTCGTGCCCCCACCCTCTCGGCCTCTCCATCGGGATCCACCGCCCGTGGCACCCGGTGGATGCGGCACGACGCTGCCTCTGGATCTCGCTCGACACTAGCAATGCAAAGGGAGGTCCGATGGTCAGGCGCAAGGGCTGCGCTGCCGATTCGCTGTCGGTTGACGAGGTGTGGCATGGGAGCGGGCCACCATATCACCTCCACCGCCGTCGCTTCGCCCGCTGCTCATCCTAGCCCGACGTCGACTACTCGACCCGTACCCCTTCTTTCTCCTACCTCCCCTCCATTTTTCTTTCTCACTCGCTGCCCCTGCCATGGTCTGCCTCATGATTAATTAGGCTCATTAGATTCATCACGCAAAGTTGCACCCATCTGTGAAAAAGTTTTACAAATAGACACTTTTTAGTACTCCATGCATGCAACATTCTCTCAAAAAACAAATTTTCCCCTGGAAACCAAACACCACACCCTAACTCCAACTTTTCACTATTCACCCTCTATTCAGTGTCACCACATTTCACAAACTAAACAGCGACACCTATCCCAAAGGATGGGATTAGGTCATTGGCAGTCGCATCAACCGGGGCCCTGCCTCAAGCTCTTGAATCATATCTCGTCGTCGACAACAGCCGTTGTCGAGGGAAACTCGAGCGTGGTTCATCCATAAAATCCTTAGGTCTTGTTTGGTTCCCACAAGTCGCCCGACTTATAAGTCACCTGACTTATAAGTCAGTTGAATTTAAGTCAGTCTTGTTTAGTTACGATGACTTATAAGTTAGTGGGCTCCACTCGAGGTAGGAGAGAGAAAAAGGTGGCTTGTGCAACTTTAAGTCACTTTAAGTAGGGATGGAGCAGCTTATGGGACTTATAAGTTAGGTGACTTAAAGTGCAAATAAGTCTAAGTTAGAGCTGTTTGGTTCACACAAGTGACTTATTTGCACTTTAAGTCACCTGACTTATGGAAACCAAACAGAACCTTAGCTTGTTTTCATCATTGCGGCAAAAGGTCAGGTGCTTCACCTCCTGTACAAGGGCTCCCGAACTCTCCACTAGCCCCCGAGTGAGGCGCCAATGAGCAACGAACAGTCGAATCACACTTACTCCCTCCATCTCAAAATAAATGCAGATCTCACTTCTCGAGGAGTCAAACTCTTCTGAAATTTGACTAAGTATATATAAAATAATATCAATATTTGTATCTTCAAATAAGTTTATTATGAAAATATATTCCATAACTAATCTAATACTGCCTCTATTCTTAAATATATGACATTTAGGACAAACTAGTTAGTTCAAAAATGAACTAATTTGCTTGTCCTAAATGTTATATATTAAAGAACGGAGGGAGTAACACTTATTACACATCACAGGTATTAGTAATTTTTTATAAATATTTGATCAAATTTGTAAAAAAATGACTTCTCCATAAGCAACACGTGGAACGGAGAGAGTATTCCTTCCGGTGCGCCGTGGTCACTGTCGCCGCCTGGAACCACACACACGGGGCTGGCGAAAAACACCACCGGAGCTGGTGGACTCATTAGAGCGACCTATCGAGACACCAGACACGAGGTCCGCCACCGGCAAAAAAAACACTGACTCGGAATGAAGAGTGTGACGCCCCAGGTTTTTAATTAACCTTAATTGCCAGTCAAACGTGTTGACTAAGGTCAAATCATGGTCAACCTGGGTCATCACCTCGAAAACCTCACCAACACTCACCCTTTAGCATCTTAAGCAAGTCTAGCACACTCTCCTTGGTCAAAACCCTAGCTAAGGGGGACACACCCCTTGATGTCTTTGTGTCGATCTGGAACTTTTGCCGTGTTCTCCAAAATTCACCTAAACACTTCAAAATCCCCCAATATAAAAGTTGTCCAGTTTTTCATGGGACACAACTTTCATGTTGAGCGGCATTTCAAATTCTGAGCGGAAAAGGTCCAAAATTGGCAGTCAAACTCAGAATTTCTGTTCACCCGAGGCTTAAAAATTCTCAAATTGGCATTCGAATTTCTCCTTCGATTTGAATCTATTTCAAATTCGGTTTCAGCCATGTTTTAGAGGATTAACTCACCTACAACTTTCCTATCTACAAGTTTTAGAGCTTACATGCAAATTTTCGAGAATCGTGCAAGCCAACAGGGGCACTTGGGACGGACCGGGCCGGGGACGCGCTCGGCGCGACGTCACGCGCGCGCGCGTGTCCACGCGTCGCCGTCGCGCCGCCACCGTGCGCCGGCCATACCACGGCGCGCCTGGGAGTTAGCGCGTGAGTGCGGCTGACGTCCGCCTCGTGCGCGCGCTCCAAGACGCGGCCTCGGCCGGGGAGCCGAGCGCCACGCGGCGCGTACGTGCGCGCCCGCGGTGCCGTCCGTGCACCCGCCACGCACGCACGCCGAGGGCCGCCGTACCCCGCGTATTTACACGCCCGGACGCTTAGCCACGAAGCAAGGCCGCCTCTGCACGCGCCCGGCTATAAATAGCCCGCCGTCGCAGCTCTCGCGCATGAGCTCGCCGTCCGCCGCCCGCCATTGCTGCCGCCGCAGGCGAGCACCCCCCCTCCGCTCGCTCCCGCCGCCGGCCAAGGCTTCCAAGCTCTTCCCTAGACCCCACTCGAGCGTCCACCACCGCTTGTTACCTTGCATTTCCCGCACACTCGCCGGAACCCGAGCCGCAGCGGGTGCGCCGCCGCGACCTCACCGCCACCGCTCGCCGGAGCCGCCTCCGGCCACGCCACCACCACCAATCGACGCGTGGTGAGCCCAATCGCACCCCGGCGTCATTTGTTTGCCAGGTCCAGCCGCCGTTCACCACCGGCGAGCCCTCCCCCGCCGCCAAGGGCACGGTTGTGAAATCCCGAGGGCAGATGTGTAAACCAGGGGCCTAGTTGTAATGAAAATAATCTTAGTTCCTTTGCAAGTTGGTCCAGCACCTTAGAAAAAGCCTAGAAATTCACAGAAGATTCAGAAAAATGCAAACCCAATTTTGTTGGTCTCAGTGAGAGTAGATCTACAACTTCTGCAAAGCATGACCATAGTTTTGACTTGTAGATTTTGAATGAAAATTCAAATTCAGTTTGACACCTTTTTTCTATAATTCAAAATCTAGAAAGGCTATGGAGCCGAATTTTGGATATGTTGCTAGACTTATCATGATTAGACTCTGGACCAAAAATTTCCCAAAGTTGTTCAACAGATCTTTTTATATGAATTACTTTGTATTTATGCTATTTCTGATTTACTGATTTTTGTAGCAAAATATATATTGATTTTTGTGCTCAACTTGTGGCTATGTTCATGTTGTGCCTAGAAGTAACTTTCCTGAATTTATTATGTATTTATCTCTGTTAGAAATATTTAATCTTGTTTTATGCTTAGATATGTCTTTAAATACATAGTTCAAGTTTCAAATATATTTGTGGTGAACCTATGGGTGTTCTGATCTTGTTTAGGGTCAGAGTAGCTGTAGGCTTGTTGTTGGATGCAGGAGCCTTATATTTATTTATTTATGCATTTCCTTTAATTCAATTAGCTAGGAAATGTTATTTTTGCATATATAGGTTTTGTAGCTCTTTTAATGACCAAGCTTGAATCCAGTGGATGCTTAGTAGTAATTAGGCCAGCAAGGACCCCCTGTCCTTGTTGTATGTTTTGTTTGTGCTTTTAAAAGTTAAGGTGCACATAAGCTTGTTATTAGGAGTTAATTAGGAAAATGTGTCCTTTAACCTTGTGACCTTTGAAAATGGTTGCATAGCTTAATTTTAGGGTCTTTTAATTCACCCTTGCTGTTTGAGAACTTAAATTGAAATTATTTACATAGAGGTGCACAATTGCTATGAAAAGATTGAATAATAAATCTCACATGAAATAACGATCATGAAAGCAACATTAATTAATTGTTGGTCAAAGTTTAAACCCTCGTCCATAATAACCTTAATGAAAAAGAATTAATGATTAATTGTTTGTTCAGGTGAATGTGGCCAACAAGAGTTGGATGAAATAATTAATCTATCACTCCACCTGAACTATGCATTGCATTCCGTGTAGAGCTCCCTGACGGTAACTACGCGCTCGTGCCGGAAGTCGAGGAAGGAGGAGCTGACGCGGAGCTACAGTACGTGGAGGTGATCGATGACACCGAGGACCCTCAGGCTAACCCTGCTGACGAAGGCAAGCCCCGGTGCATTAACCAAGTGTTTTTGAAACTTTAGGCAACTATCTATGGATGATTGTGCATTTACGTTCAGGAGTTGAAATGAAACCCTAGATGCATGATCCCTAGGTACCTATGTCCTTACTAGTATGATAGGTTGGTAGCTGCTATGCTATAGGACCGTTACAAGTCGAGTGATGCTTGTCACTCGCGAGAATAGGTTCTTATGTTGGAATCATAAGATCTTTATAAATGGATTGCTCATGTGGTAAGAGCATGGGATGTGGGCTCCAGTCTAATGGCTTTCGTGGGTTAAGTGTTTTAATGTACTAAGCACTTGTCGGAAATGGGTACAGTAAGCCTAGTACCTTAACGAGACGGTAAGGGATTTTACTGTGACTAATCTTGGGATGTGTCCCCCGGCTAGCTACCGGTGGTGCATGTGCGATGCTGGGTGCCTTGCGGGGTATACCAGATAGCCGGTACCGAAGACTGTGGCCTTTTATCCCGAACCGAGGACTTTTGGGAACCGCCTGGTGGTTGTCCTCGTGGGGGCACCCTACCGTGTGTTTAGGTTACCTTGCAAGGTTTAAATCAATCGATTGTCTGCCTCTCACCGTTATCTGAGACTACTTATCCTACTGGCCATGAGATCCCTAATGATGGAAGTTGATGAATATTTATGCTTGATTAATTGTTTGCACAACTTATGCTTGCACTAGCTTGCTAATTTAGAAAGGAATAATCAACTAGAACTTGTGCTAAAATATTGAAAGTAAGGACATACTCTTTGTTGCTTTTCAACAAAAGAAACCCCATTGGCCAAAAAGCCTTTCATGTCTAGAGTTGGTGATGTAGTTGTCACCGACGGGTAAGTCTTACTGAGTATTAGTATACTCAGCCTTGTTATAATCTGTTGCTCCAGGTAATGCCTTTGCTGATGTGTGGCTTGGAGAGATCCCGCCTGGCTGGGAGCTGGAGTGGGTTGAAGACGATGAATGAAGGCATCATGGCAGGCCTCCCGTGATGTTTCCTCGTGCCGTTTAGTTTAATTCCGCTGTTTTCAAAACTCTGAACTCCGTTATCATATCAAAGACTTCGGTTTGTACTAATTAAACCCTTCGGGGTAAATTTGGATGTTAATCAGATGTTGTTCTCTGGACTCGCCTTCGCGTGAGTTTTAATGCATATATGTCGATCCTTGTTGCTTTGTAAGTGATTTACCGGGCGTTAACCCGGCAACTAACGACAGGATGATACTTTATTATTGCTTAATGACCAAAGTGGATTGGTTTAGGTGATAGTACGGTATTTTCCTGGGCGGGTTGTCATAGCTGGCATCAGAGCAATTATATGCACCAAAGATTAATTAATAACTTTAATCACTGGTTTTTTATTAAAATTTGCGAAGATTGTTTGGATTTGCAAAACACGTTGGTCCGTTAAGGATAAACTAGACCGAGAGGCCCTAGAGGGAATTTTGGGTTCTTTCAGGTGGCTTATTAATCTATGGTTTATTTTGCTAACTCCCAGCACATCTACTTTCTGTCAGAACTTACTTTCTGTACAACCATACTAGTTCATCACGTTTTGCCATACGTGGTGGTACCATAGGAAAGTCCTGTGAGGGATGGATGGGACCTATTCAAATGGGCACCCACGTCGCGTCTGCGTCTCATCATGTTTTGCTATACGTGGTGGTACCGCATGGAAGTCATGCGAGGGATGGATGGGACCTATTCCAAAGGGAACCCACCGTCACGTCTGTGTCTCGCCACATTTTGCCATACATGGACGTTCCGCATTTTGTATATGCGAGGCAAGGATCCGCTTCATTCCAAAAGGAGCGTATCTGAGGTTGGACGCTGTCCATGCAGCGGCTTGACGCATGGATACCGTTTCTATAAGTGAACAGTACTGTATGTGGGCGCTTCTGTGACGTGCTGGCACGGAAGGTTCTTTTCTGTAGGTACATAACAGCGCTTCGTTAGACGCTAAGTGAGTACCGAGTAGCTCTCGACTAGCTATTATAGGGAGAGACGAGTAAAAGCCTTGCCACCGGCACTGACTTCGATTTTTGGCTTGATTACCGTGTGAGGTCGAATAGGATGTCTTGCATGCATACTAAAAGTCGAAACTTTTAAAATGGACCCAAAACAGAGCTTATGCTCTCTAAGGAAGATTTGCTAGTGTGTGGTTTCTGTGAACTAGATTACCTCTCATGCATAGGTGTTGTTGCTGTCCAAAAATCTGTATTGCTGCTAGCTTGAATTTTTGCGCCCTGCTCTAGGAATATTTAGACCAGTTGATCTATACCAAAGTTGCTCCATAACTAATCTAGTTTTTGCTCGCAAAAATTCATGGTCATAGCTTCTGTAAATCTTGAGTTGTACCCTTTTTAGTGAACTCAGGTCATGCTGTTTTTCAGGAAGGCAGAACCTGAAACTTTACAACTTTCGACCTTGTTCCTAAATGATCTAGCTCAACCTTTGAATACCAAAAGTGTGTATAAAAACCTTACGGAGTAGCCTGTAAAATTTGAGAATTTTTTTGGGGTTATAGATTTTTAGTTATGAATTTCTATTCACAGCTGCCAGAATTTGCACCATTTGACATGTTGCTCTCTTTTGAGTTCTAACATGCATTACATTTTTGTACAGATGGCTGCCCCTGTGTTTCTCGAGTACAGCGCTGACGGTTCGGTCCGTACCGACGGACTGCACTAGGAGGGTTTTCCACACCTTGCGTGGGAGGCACTCAGCGCTGCCGGCTACACCATTCCGCCCGTCTACGAGGCACTCGAGTTAGAGCACCGGGGCGTGTCTCGTTGTAGAGTGACCGTCACTGTACCACCTCACCTAGACCACCCCGACTGGTTCGACTTGAGCTCTGTGTACTGGGGTTTTCGTCTGCAGGAGTCCTTCGAGTCGGCTGTCCTCTGGGTATTAACGGATTTCTGCGACCGTAACCCGACGGTGGTAGCACTGTCACCATTCGGACTGTTTCCGGCGGTAAACCCGCACGATCCGGCATGGAGGGACCGTGTGGACCACCTTCAGGAGTTACTGATGCTCGCAGTCCCACTGGATGTCACGCAGACGCTAACGCGTTGCCTGGACGCTGTGTTCACACTCCAAGGGCTACGTAACACCACCCAGCTGATGATCAGCCAGCGACTGGAGTCGGCTCGGCTGGCCTGGCACAATCTCTCAGCAGCGTACCAGCAGCAGAGCTTCACTCTCGCCCAGACTCAGCAGGAGAACGACCGACTACATGCCAGGAGGTTCCAGTTGGAGTTAGAGAGAGGTGACCGCCTACAGAGAATCTTAGACCTGGAGGCGGAGGTCACTACCCTTGAGGAGGATGTGGACACTAGAGAGATCGAGAGGTTGACACTGTTACAGAACATCATCGAGATGCAGCAGCAGGTAGAGGAGGCTGAGGTACAGGTAGCAGCTCTGCAGGCCATTGTGGCTCTGCAGCCACCACCTCCGGTGGAGGCACCTCCGGAGGAGCAGCAGGGTCAGTTTGGTCTTGACCAGGCGAGTCAGGCTGGACCACCGCTACCGACCCCACCGGCTTCACCTGCTGGCAGTGGTGCTTCGGTCGGCAACTAGGTTGCCGTAGTGTTGTAATAAGATGGGTCATACTCCTGTGTGTAGCCTTTTGGTTGGTTTGTGGTAGGTGAGCATAGGAGTAGGCTTTTGTGCAGTGTGACTGCAATGTAACCCAGATTGTAATGTGGTAATTTCAAACCTTGAAACCTATGTAATGTTCTGTGAACACCTTATCCGTAATGTTGGTTGTAAGGAAATGCTTAAGCAATTTGTGATCAGAATCGAGTTCGGTGTTGTATACCAAGCTTGTTTGGAATTTTGTGACAATCGTGCTCTCAAAATCTCAGCAATCGTGCACTTTCTTATTGAAAGTTATGCAATTTTTTAACCCAATCCTGGCTGCTGTCCAAACAGCGAGACAAGGCTTAGGAAAGGGAGTTTTCGAGCAATTGAACGTCGAAATCTTTTCATGCGTTGAATACCAAAGTTGTGCGGAATATTGCCATGACCGCGCTCACCAAAATTCAGCATTTTTGCATAAGGGTAGAGAAAACTACGGAGTTTTCGGTGAGTGTCGGCCTGCTGCCAGGACAGCTAGGTAGCTTTCCGCAATTGCATTCTTCGGGCATGCGAAGTTGAAGTTCACCGCAATGTGGAATGCCAACTTTGGGGCATATGAAATTTGACATCTACTAACCAATTTTGGAAAATATTTCGGTGACTAGGCTGTTGGATGTGAAGTACTCTTGTGACTGTGTTGCTGCAAATGTCGAATGAATGCGCGAATGAGCTTTTGTCATGCATATTTACACTTGTCATTTCTTTCTAAGCAAGATTATGGCTATGTGTCTAATAAAGGCTCGCATTTCAGATGGTGGGACCAACGCGCAGCTCCCCCAATGGTTTCAGAACGTCGGGCAGTGGTGAACTACCACCGCCACCGCCCATGACGCCGTCGGAGGCATTCATGGCCACTCAGACCGAGGTGCTACGCCAGATCCTACAGACGCAGCAACAAATCGCCCAGCAGCTGAACCAAAGGCCGCCACATGTGGCAAATCATGAGGAGCCAAATCAGGTCACCACCTACCCTCAGTTCATCGGGATGAAGCCCCCGACCTTTTCCAAGGCGGAAGACCCCCTTGAAGCTGAGGCGTTTATCAAGGCCATCGAGGCAAAATTCTCTGCCTTTGTACTGCCTTTCTCCGAGGAAAACAAAGCCAACTTCGCAGCTCTGCAACTGCGAGGTGAAACCTTGATGTGGTGGGATCATTTCAAGACCATGCACCAGGGGCATGCTGTCACTTGGGATGAATTCAAGCAAGCTTTCAAGAGCCATCACATTCCTAAGGGATTAATGGATAGGAAGATGAGGGAGTTACTGGCCCTCAGGCAGGGATCTGACACTGTGTATCACTATGCACAGAAATTCAATAACCTTTGCCAGTATGGCGGACATCACGTGGATACCGATGCAAAGAAAATGGAAAGGTTCCGTGATGGCCTGGATGGTGAGTTGTACGAACGGCTGAACTTGATCGAGCCCCACAACTTCCATGAGCTCGTAAACAAGGCTATATCCCAAGAGGATGCTATGAAGAAGGCCTAGAGAGACAAGAAGAGGCAGGCTGGTTTTGCTTCGGGCAGTGGAACTAACAAAAAGTTTCACTTTGTGAAAAAGAATGTTCCTAACTCGTCCCAGCAATCTTCAACTGGACGCTGGACGATGAAGCCATCACAGAACAAACCTTCAGGGAACTTCCAGTTCCGCAACACCCAGCAGCAAGCTTCCAAGCCCAACGCACCCCCACGCAACATCGGTGAACGCCGTTGTTACAATTGTGGACAGCCGGGGCACTACATAAGTGATTGCCCCAAACCTAAGCAGAACAAGCCCAACCAGCAGAATCAAGGTTCAGGGGCCAAGCCGGCCAATCCGGCTAAGAAGCCAATGGTGCAAGTCCGCCAAGGCAAGCTGAACTTTACCACCATGAGTGACATCCCAGCGGGAGCTTCAGTGCTTACGGGTACATTCTCTATCGATGACACCCCTGTTAAGATTTTGTTCGATTCTGGAGCTACCCACAGTTTCATAAGTGAAAAGCTAGTATGCAAATTGGGTTTGATAGGTTCTCACATCAATTCGGCTTATAAAATTGTCACTCTGGGTGGGCAAATCTCTTCTAGTACCTTAATCCGTGGAGTACAATTAAGGTTGGGAAGTAAGACGGTTCAATCAAACCTCATTGTCATAGGCTTAGAGGGTATGGATGTTATCTTGGGTATGGATTGGATGACCCGACATAAGGTGGTTCTAGATGTATCAGGCCGAGTTGTAGCAATCAATTCACTTACGGTCGGGCACACCACATTGTACCTACCTTTTAAGGACGGTGCAGACCATTGTGCCTATGTGACCATTATCTCCCATCTTGAAGGAATTCCAGTAGTTTGTGAATATCCTGATGTCTTTCCCGATGAGTTGCCTGGCATGCCACCAGACAGGGATGTCGAGTTTGTGATTGAACTCCAACCGGGCACTACGCCCATTTCTAAACGTCCTTATCGTATGCCTCCCAAGGAATTAGCTGAACTGAAAAACCAACTCCAGGAATTGTTAGATAAGGGCTACATTCGCCCAAGTTCTTCTCCTTGGGGTTGTCCCGCACTCTTTGTCAAGAAGAAAGATGGTAGTTTGAGGCTATGTGTTGACTACAGACCGCTCAATGCGGTGACCATCAAGAACAAATATCCTCTTCCCCGAATTGATGTTCTTTTTTATCAGTTGGCTGGAGCCAAAGTTTTCTCCAAGATCGATCTTCGTTCTGGTTACCATCAAATCAAAATTCGACCTTGTGACATTCCCAAAACTGCTTTCTCCACTCGTTATGGTCTCTATGAGTTCTTGGTGATGTCCTTCGGTCTCACAAATGCCCCAGCCTACTTCATGTATCTCATGAACTCCGTATTCATGACGGAGCTTGACAAATTCGTAGTGGTCTTCATCGATGATATTCTAATCTATTCCAAAAATGAGAAGGAACATACCAAACATCTTCGAATTGTCCTACAGCGTTTGAGAGATCATAAGCTCTATGCTAAGTTCTCCAAATGTGAATTCTGGTTGGATAGTGTGAAATTCTTGGGGCACACTATTTCCAAAGATGGCATATCCGTAGATCCTAGCAAAGTACAAGAGGTGATGGATTGGAAACCACCCAAGTCCGTACACCAAATCCGCAGTTTTCTAGGTTTGGCGGGTTATTACCGTCGATTCATTCCGGACTTCTCCAGGATCGCTAAACCTATGACTGAACTGCTCAAGAAAGGAGTGAAATTTGTATGGAGTGAAGCATGTGAGAAAGCCTTCCACACGCTGAGACAACACTTAACTTCAGCCCCAGTGCTAGTGCAACCGGATAATTCCAAACCTTTTGAAGTTTTCTGTGACGCGTCAGGCACTGGTCTCGGTTGTGTTCTCATGCAAGAGGGCCGAGTCATTGCCTATGCCTCACGAGCGCTTCGACCCCATGAGATCAATTATCCCACCCATGATCTAGAGCTGGCAGCGTTTGTTCATGCTCTTAAGAGTTGGAGACACTATCTGATGGGCAATCGTTGCATTATCTTCACCGATCACAAGAGTCTTAAATATATCTTCACTCAATCAGATCTCAACATGAGACAAAGGAGATGACTTGAGTTGATTAAAGATTATGATTTAGAAGTGCACTATCACCCCGGGAAAGCCAATGTTGTTGCGGATGCTCTTAGCCGCAAAGTTCACTGCAACCATCTAGAAGTGGAGCCGTATAGTGACACCTTGTGTGAAGACATGAGGAAGCTTAACTTGGAAGTGGTAGAGCAAGGAAATCTATATGTCCTAGCTGCCGAATCCAATCTTTACGATAGAATTGTCACTGCTCAACGCAATGACGAGGGCATACAGCTAATCAAACGGAAGTTAGCAGAAGGAGACCCCAAGTATACCTGTTTCCGGAGGGATTCAAACGATGTGGTATGGTTTGGGGAACGTCTTGTGGTTCCCACTGACCAAGAAATTCAGAAAACCATCTTCGATGAAGCTCATCTTTCCAAATTCTCCATTCATCCCGGAAGCACCAAGATGTATCAAGATTTGAAGGAAAATTTCTGGTGGTCCAATATGAAAGTCGACATAGCAAAGTATGTGTCAGAGTGTGATACTTGCCACAGAATGAAAGCAAGCCATTTGAAATCGGCAGGTGTACTCCAACCCCTGTCGATACCTATGTGGAAATGGGATGACATAAGTATGGACTTCATTGTGGGTTTACCCCTGACTGCTAGAAAGAAGGATTCTATTTGGGTTATCATGGACAGACTCACCAAGACTGCCCATTTTATTGCAGTTCATACTACTTATTCAGTGCAGCAATATGTAGAGTTATATATGGATCAAATAGTCCGTTTGCATGGAATTCCAAAGACCATAATCTCGGATAGAGGAACTCAATTTGTAGCTCGTTTCTGGGAACAATTGCATGAATGCCTAGGAACCAAGTTGATCCGTAGTTCCAGCTATCACCCGCAGACCGATGGTCAGACGGAAAGGGTAAATCAAATTTTGGAAGACATGCTACGGGCAAGCATCCTACATTTTGACAAAAGTTGGGACAAGTGTTTGTCCTTGGTAGAGTTCTCTTATAACAATAGCTACCAAGCTAGTTTAAAGATGGCACCGTTCGATGCTCTTTATGGACGGAGATGTCGTACTCCTTTGAACTGGTCAGAAGCCGGAGAAAGGACACTCTTTGGTCCAGACCTAGTCAAAGATGCCGAAGAGAAAGTGCAGGTGATAAGGGAGAACTTGAAGTTAGCACAGATGAGGCAAAAGAGCTATCACGATAGAGGAACGGCACCCCGACAATTTGAAGTTGGTAATTATGTATACCTAAAAGTTTCACCAACCAAGGGTGTGCAAAGGTTCGGTGTTAAGGGAAAGTTAGCCCCGCGCTATATCGGACCTTATGAAATCATCGAAGTATGTGGGCCAGTGGCATATCACATCCGACTTCCGGAGCGGTTCTCCGCAGTCCACAATGTATTTCATGTGACCCAATTGAAGAAAGGCGTGCCTGTGCCTGAAACCGAAGTGATCACAGAAGCAAATGCTTGGATTGAGCCGGATTTCTCGCTCATCGAGCATCCCATGAGGGTGTTGGACAAAAAGGAGAGGAAGACCCGAAGACAAACCGTAAGGATGTACAAGATACAATGGAGTCATCATACGGAGGAAGAAGCAACTTGGGAGACGGAAGAGTATCTCAACACCAAGTACCCGGGTTTTCTGCAATCTCGAAACCGTGAGTTTCTACTACCTACCTTGTTTTTCTTGAATCGAATCTCGGGACGAGATTCCGTTTAAGGGGGGTAGGCTGTGACGCCCCAGGTTTTTAATTAACCTTAATTACCGGTCAAACGTGTTGACTAAGGTCAAATCATGGTCAACCTGGGTCATCACCTCGAAAACCTCACCAACACTCACCCTTTAGCATCTTAAGCAAGTCTAGCACACTCTCCTTGGTCAAAACCCTAGCTAAGGGGGACACACCCCTTGATGTCTTTGTGTCGATCTGGAACTTTTGCCGCGTTCTCCAAAATTCACCTAAACACTTCAAAATCCCCCCAATATAAAAGTTGTCCAGTTTTTCATGAGACACAACTTTCATGTTGAGCGGCATTTCAAATTCTGAGCGGAAAAGGTCCAAAATTGGCAGTCAAACTCAGAATTTCTGTTCACCCGAGGCTTAAAAATTCTCAAATTGGCATTCGAATTTCTCCTTCGATTTGAATCTATTTCAAATTCGGTTTCAGCCATGTTTTAGAGGATTAACTCACCTACAACTTTCCTATCTACAAGTTTTAGAGCTTACATGCAAATTTTCGAGAATCGTGCAAGCCAACAGGGGCACTTGGGACTGACCGGGCCGGGGACGCGCTCGGCGCGACGTCACGCACGCGCGCGTGTCCACGCGTCGCCGCCGCGCCGCCGCCGTGCGCCGGCCGTACCACGGCGCGCCTGGGAGTCAGCGCGTGAGCACGGCTGATGTCCGCCTCGTGCGCGCGCTCCAAGACGCGGCCTCGGCCGGGGAGCCGAGCGCCCGCGGTGCCGTCCGTGTGCCCGGCGCGCACGCACGCCGAGGGCCGCCGTACCCCGCGCATTTACGCGCCCGGACGCTTAGCCACAAAGCAAGGCCGCCTCTGCACGCGCCCGGCTATAAATAGCCCGCCGTCACAGCTCCCACGCGTGAGCTCGCCGTCCGCCGCCCGCCATTGCTGCTGCCGCAGGCGAGCACCCCCCTCCGCTCGCTCCCGCCGCCGGCCAAGGCTTCCAAGCTCTTCCCTAAACCCCAATCGAGCGTCCACCGCCACTTGTTGCCTTGCATTTCCCGCACACTCGCCGGAACCCGAGCCGCAGCGGGTGCGCCGCCGCGACCTCGCCGCCACCGCTCGCCGGAGCCGCCTCCGGCCACGCCACCACCACCAATCGACGCGTGGTGAGCCCAATCGCACCCCGGCGTCATTTGTTTGCCAGGTCCAGCCGCCGTTCACCGCCGGCGAGCCCTCCCCCGCCGCCAAGGGCACGGTTGTGAAATCCCGAGGGCAGATGTGTAAACCAGGGGCCTAGTTGTAATGAAAATAATCTTAGTTCCTTTGCAAGTTGGTCCAGCACCTTAGAAAAAGCCTAGAAATTCACAGATGATTCAGAAAAATGCAAACCCAATTTTGTTGGTCTCAGTGAGAGTAGATCTGCAACTTCTGCAAAGCATGACCATAGTTTTGACTTGTAGATTTTGAATGAAAATTCAAATTCAGTTTGACACCTTTTTGCTATAATTCAAAATCTAGAATGGCTATAGAGCTGAATTTTGGATATGTTGCTAGAATTGTCATGATTAGACTCTGGACCAAAAAGTTCCCAATGTTGTTGAACAGATCTTTTTATATGAATTACTTTGTATTTATGCTATTTCTGCTTTACTGATTTTTGTAGCAAAATATGAATTGATTTGTGTGCTCAACTTGTGGCTATGTTCATGTTATGCCTAGAAGTAACTTTCCTGAATTTATCATGAATTTATCTCTATAAGAAATATTTAATCTTGTTTTATGCTTAGATATGTCTTTAAATACATAGTTCAAGTTTCAAATATATATGTGGTGAACCTATGGGTGTTCTGATCTTGTTTAGGGTCAGAGTAGCTGTAGGCTTGTTGTTGGATGCAGGAGCCTTATATTTATTTATTTATGCATTTCCTTTAATTCAATTAGCTAGGAAATGTTATTTTTGCATATATAGGTTTTGTAGCTCTTTTAATGACCAAGCTTGAATCCAGTGGATGCTTAGTAGTAATTAGGCCAGCAAGGACCCCCTGTCCTTGTTGTATGTTTTGTTTGTGCTTTTAAAAGTTAAGGTGCACATAAGCTTGTTATTAGGAGTTAATTAGGAAAATGTGTCCTTTAACCTTGTGACCTTTGAAAATGGTTGCATAGCTTAATTTTAGGGTCTTTTAATTCACCCTTGCTGTTTGAGAACTTAAATTGAAATTATTTACATAGAGGTGCACAATTGCTATGAAAAGATTGAATAATAAATCTCACATGAAATAACGATCATGAAAGCAACATTAATTAATTGTTGGTCAAAGTTTAAACCCTCATCCATAATAACCTTAATGAAAAAGAATTAATGATTAATTGTTTGTTCAGGTGAATGTGGCCAACAAGAGTTGGATGAAATAATTAATCTATCACTCCACCTGAACCCTGCATTGCATTCCGTGTAGAGCTCCCTGACGGTAACTACGCGCTCGTGCCGGAAGTCGAGGAAGGAGGAGCTGACGCGGAGCTACAGTACGTGGAGGTGATCGATGACACCGAGGACCCTCAGGCTAACCCTGCTGACGAAGGCAAGCCCCGGTGCATTAACCAAGTGTTTTTGAAACTTTAGGCAACTATCTATGGATGATTGTGCATTTACGTTCAGGAGTTGAAATGAAACCCTATATGCATGATCCCTAGGTACCTATGTCCTTACTAGTATGATAGGTCGGTAGCTGCTATGCTATAGGACCGTTACAAGTCGAGTGATGCTTGTCACTCGCGAGAATAGGTTCTTATGTTGGAATCATAAGATCTTTATAAATGGATTGCTCATGTGGTAAGAGCATGGGATGTGGGCTCCGGTCCAACGGCTTTCATGGGTTAAGTGTTTGAACGTACTAAGCACTTGTCGGAAATGGGTACGGTAAGCCTAGTACCTTAACGAGACGGTAAGGGATTTTACTGTGACTAATCTTGGGATGTGTCCCCCGGCTAGCTACCGGTGGTGCATGTGCGATACTGGGTGCCTTGCGGGGTATACCAGATAGTCGGTACCGAAGACTGTGGCCTTTTATCCCGAACCGAGGACTTTTGGGAACCGCCTGGTGGTTGTCCTCACGGGGGCACCCTACTGTGTGTTTAGGTCTACCTTGCAAGGTTTAAATCAATCGATTGTCGGTCTCTCACCGTTATCTGAGACTACTTATCCTACTAGCCATGAGATCCCTAATGATGGAAGTTGATGAATATTTATGCTTGATTAATTGTTTGCACAACTTATGCTTGCACTAGCTTGCTAATTTAGAAAGGAATAATCAACTAGAACTTGTGCTAAAATATTGAAAGTAAGGACATACTCTTTGTTGCTTTTCAACAAAAGAAACCCCATTGGCCAAAAAGCCTTTCATGTCTAGAGTTGGTGATGTAGTTGTCACCGACGGGTAAGTCTTGCTGAGTATTAGTATACTCAGCCTTGCTATAATCTGTTGCTCCAGGTAATGCCTTTGCTGATGTGTGGCCTGGAGAGATCCCGCCTGGCTGGGAGCTGGAGTGGGTTGAAGACGATGAATGAAGGCATCATGGCAGGCCTCCCGTGATGTTTCCTCGTGCCGTTTAGTTTAATTCCGCTGTTTTCAAAACTCTGAACTCCGTTATCATGTCAAAGACTTCGGTTTGTACTAATTAAACCCTTCGGGGTAAATTTGGATGTTAATCATATGTTGTTCTCTGGACTCGCCTTCGCGTGAGTTTTAATGCATATATGTCGATCCTTGTTGCTTTGTAAGTGATTTACCGGGCGTTAACCCGGTAACTAACGACAGGATGATACTTTATTATTGCTTAATGACCAAAGTGGATTGGTTTAGGCGATAGTACGGTATTTTCCTGGGCGGGTTGTCACAAAGAGCCAGCCAAAGGGAAACACAAACACACAAGATCGACCCCAAACGCAAGGAGATAGAACACTACTAGCCTTCTTTGACCCTCGCTGGAGACACCATCACGAACGCCGCCTCCACTGGTGAAGTGAACAAGGAACTGACTCTAAACAACGATATAGAAGACGCCACTGAAAGATACAAGCTCGAAGATCTAACTCGATAGCTCTACAACGTCCTTCCGCCAGAGGACCAGGCTTCCTTCTCAACTCCGACAGGAGAATTCCTAGCTGCTCGAGATGGGCTCGCGCACACCGGCGGCAGAGCGTGGTTTTGACAGATTGTTCTGGAAAGTGACAATCTAACATTGGTGAGCATGCTGCAATCTGGCATTGGCGATCGCAGTATGGTTTATGGTCTCTAGGAAGAGATCTAGGAGCTTGGCAGGTCTTTTGTTTCGTTAAAGTTTTCATTTGTTCACATGGAAGGTAATGGGGCAACACATGTGTGTGCAAGTTTGTCATCGTTGCTAGAACTTAGATCTAGTTTGGTCAGACGTTTTCCTGTCGCGCCTTGTGGAAGCGACGATGTAAGATTGTAATCTTGGTGTGATTTAATAAAGCTCTTGTGATCTATAAAAGAAAAGAACTGCTAGCGCTCGGACGTCCGTTACGGGCGCTAGCATCGGCCGCTTCCGCGGCCTCGGATTCGAAGCAACTCAGCGGTCGGATCGAAGTCCAACGACCCCATGTTGCGAGTCATGTTGCGTGCAACATCGAACACCAGGGCCTTCCTCCCTCCGACACAATACCCAAGCGACCTTGCGACCCATGTTGCGACTCGTGTTGCGTGCAACATCCAACATCAGGGGCCCTCCTCCCTCCTCCCCCTCGACACAACACCCAACATCACATGTCTGCAACACTGAAACTCAACATCCGCAACATCGAAAATTAATGTTTGCAACATCAAAAATATTTAGATCTAATTTTGAAAACATTCACATGGAACACTCGTAACATGTCAAGAACACAGATGCAACATGTTCACAACGATTGCAATATAAACGACAGACAATTGCAACATGTAGCCGTCAAATCAAACACTGTAGCCGTCAGATCTAAGCACTGTAGCAAAAAAAAAAATCTCGTCGCCACATCAAATCACCTGTCGCAACATTGAGTCATGTTGCGTGCAACATGAAGAAGGATTACGCAATATTCAAAAACAACATTGGTGAGAGACGTCCGATATTTCACCGGCGCGTCGAACGTCCTATACTTAGCATTACTGATAAAAGAAACTAGGGCCAGCCGAAGAAGAGGAGGGTTCTGACAACGAGCTCCTTTCCTGTTAATTACCCCATTAGTCTGCACCCAGCAGCCTGTTAAGGCGTCGATGGCCCACAGCTAGAGCACACACATGACCCGCTCACCACTCGCCTCCATGCAACGTTAGATCTCGGGCCTATTAAAGAAAAACTAAAAAGTTAACGATAGTAGTTTTGTATAATAAAAATTCTGAAATGAAAACTTATAATTTACAGACACAATTTTAATGTACAACTTTATGATATAATTTTTATGAGATAAATTTGTAGCACAACTTCAAAATAATGCAAAATTTATGTGTACAACTTTTATGATGTACATAACTTATTTGCATAACTTCATGATATAATTTTTATAAGATAAATTTTTGGCACAACTTCAATAGAATACAAAAATTTATGTGTACAACTTTTATATATTCATAACTTAGATGCATAACTTGAAGATATAACTTTTATGAGATAAATTTTTAGCTGTTGAATGTAAAACTTATGTGTACAACTTTTATGATATTCATAATTTAATTTAGATGCATAACTTCACAATATAATTTTTATAAGATAATTTTTTAGCACAACTTCAGAGAATGCAGAATTTGTGTATACAAGTTTCCATGATATACGTAACTTAGATGTATAACTTCACGATACAATGTTTATAAAAAAATTTAACACAATTTCAGTAGAATGTAAACTTTAATTGTGGGTACACCTTATACATATAATGGTTTGTCATAACTTTACATATTTCAAGAATGAATAGAAAAAAGAGTGACAGCAGCAGCGAGCTGTGTGAACGGGAAAAGGAGGATAAGAGGTGTTGCGCGGCTCATGCACATGGGGGCGACCAATGGCGCGGCCTCTAACTAGGGCGCGGGTGCCAAAATGATATAGCGGGATTGAGGCCCTATTTAGTTCGCTAAAAGTTTCAAAAATTTCGTATTGCAGACCGTATTATCTCTCACCAAACATATTTTTTAATGTAAAAATTTCACTAGTTTCGCTAAAAATTTCACCAACTAAACGGAGCGAGAAGGAAAGGAGGGCCGCTTTGCCCAGTGGCGGGGCAACTCAGTGGCACTGACCGGTAATTTTCATCATCTCGAAAGGGTAATCTGATACTGCGGTCTAGATTAGGGATGGGAAGGGGCAACGGCGGCGGACGGTTTCTCCCCAGCCACACCTTCCTATGGAGTACCCGACTACAAGAGCCGAGCGGGGAAGGCGACGTTGTGCTGGGAGAGAGGCGGGCGGCGGCACGAGCGCACCGCGCCATCGCGCACGCAGCGGGGGAGGGCGGATTGACGACGGCGTGCGACTACTCTCGGATTCGGCCGTGGTACGTGACCCCGACGATTTAATTTCCGAATTCGATTACATCTAGGTAGAGGGGAGGAGCCCTACACGGCACAAGCATTGCTGAAGCTCCATAAGTAAAGGCATCCTAAGTCGCTCCCGATGTATTGACAGATTTGGCCCTGTGAGACATCTCGATTGCAACAAAAAATTGAATCTTTACCAGTAAGGAACGGAACGGGTAACTCGGTGGAGCATCACAAAATTGTTGGAGGGGGAATGTCCAAGCGGCGGCAGCAGGGCCTGGGACAGGGGACCGGCAAGAGGTTGCAGAAGCAAAAGCATCTCTATCTGGTGCTGGATGATTGGACCAAAGGCTTCTCGATCCATAAGATCGACACTGCCAACCCTCACCTCGGGGATCCCCCCGTCCTCCGGCTGGTGGAACCTGTACCTTACTGTCCCATGAGCTTTGTCGCCCTGGGAAGCAGCATCTTCACTGTGAGCAACCAGCACCGCGGAACCCTCGTCTACGACACGGAGACGGCGGCGCTGGCCACCGGCCCTTGCCTCCCGGATCCATTACTTCATGGTGTTAACAAGTTTGTGTTCGCCACCGATAAGCTGTATGCATTTACATACTACTTTGGCAAAAGCCCGCACTCTTTTGAGGTGATGTCCGTGTCCAGTGCCAAGCAAGGTATGCGTCTATCAACCCCAACTTTGGATTGGTCATGGCAAAGTGTGCCATTCCCATCACCATTCAAGACGGAGGAAGTGATTGTCTCCTACGCCCTTCACCCAGATGGACGCACCATCTTCATCTCTGCCCACGGAATGCATATCGGTGATCGGACCTTCTCCTTTGACACCAGACACTGCGAGTGGAGGTACCATGGGGAGTGGAGGTTGCCTTTCAAACATGAAGGCTTCTTTGACAGTGATCTGGATGCATGGGTTGGGCTTCACAGGGATGGTGGCATTTGCTCCTGCCAAGTGATCTCCCACAGCAGCACAAGTGCCACGCAGCCGGACTGGAAGATGGCCAAGGACAACCTGTGGAGCCGAGACAAGGTGAATCGTACGCCTACTCTGACGTACATGGGTGGTTCCAGATTTTGCATTGTGTTGGTGCATGAGGGACTGAAGTATGAGGATGCCTTTGGTGACTGTAATGGTTGCATGCTGGATATCACCATGTTCCGCCTCAAGTACAGTCACAAGGGAGAGCTGCAAACCATTGACCGCACCACCAACTCATGTCTAGTGTCAAAGCATCTTTCCTCATTTTCTCCTGTAGCCTTCTGGATGTAGGAATAGACCTGCTATTTGGTTTGGTTGTATGCAATTTATACTTGTCTGTCCAATTCCCTTGGATGTAAGATATGCCTTATGGCAATAACAAGTTTGGTTTGGTTGCATGCAATGCATATTTGTCTGTCCAATTACCCTCGATGTAAGTTATGTTTTATGGCAATAAAAAGTGTCTTCCTGTAATTTGTGGAAGCTGTTGACCTATTTCTTTTTGCAGTAGTTCACGGATATGCAGATATGTCGAACTTTAAAGAACTAAAAACAGTTCCTGTGCCCCTTACAATATATCACTATATCATAATCAACGTGGATGATGCAATTCTAATCTATTCTCTGATTCCCTCAATAAACAATGAAATGATTTCTGTCACTGCACATAAGATATAATATGTTTACAGTCTGATTTTGTAAAACCAGATGTTTCATTGGCCACTAAAGCTTGATTACTCTGGTTATTACACAAAATGACTGCACAATTTGAATAGGGGGTCTGAACATAGTCTTCAATTCCTTGTTGATCCTGGAACTGCCTTCACTATGCCATAGTAGTATCGTCAAAAGAAGGTAAATGGAAACAATGATAGTGTCAAGCTGTTCATATGCCATAGTAGGTTGTCAATTAAAAATCGTCTACTACAGTATAAAGGACCAGACCACAAAATATCCTGTGTTGCAAACTGCAACCATGTTTTGGTCCTCAGAACCAATTTTCCCATGTGAAAATATCTAGTTTCGTGCTGGAGTTACACATTCACTTGAAATAAGGTCAGTTCTTCAATCATCAATATCCAAAGGATGCTTGGCATGTAGTCAGCTCTTACAGTTCAAATTTTCAACACCCTAATATCTAGTTAGAGGCAGATTCATATATGTTATATGCCTGGTACTCTGGTTCTTTAGTCATTTATATGTATTACATGGTGACTGTTTTTTTTATTGTAAATTCAGACCCCATGAGTTTGAATATAATATTTATATCATAAGTCTTAAAGTCAGCTTGAGATGCGACATCAGTTCTTCCAAAAAAAGTGGCATGATCTGTGTTTCATTCTGGTTTCATTCTGGTACTGTCATTTGTAGATAGGATCAGAAATATGTCCTAGCATTGATCACTTCAACCATTGGAATTCACATATATTCTTTGTCCACAACCATGATTTGTGTTATTCCCAAACTTCAATTGAATAATTATTCTATACTAATTGCATTGATTTTAGTCTTTTACTGCTTAGGCCAGTCTCAGTGGGGGTTTCATGAATCATGACACTGATTCCAAATCTTCTCCTGTGTTGGAAACAGTGCAGATTCGTTTCATCCCCATGAACTCATTTCATCCCATGAAACTTTTATTTCTCTTCGTTAATAATATGCCACATCAACTTATTTAATGTCCATGAAACTCATGAAACCTCCGTTGAGGCTAGCATATGACACATCACAAAGCTCACTGAATGGCAAACACAGTTACATTGGAATTTTTCATTGTTCTCATCAGAATGATTTTCTATTTTAAATCTTAGGTTGCAATTTACTTTTTAAGTAGCGTGTTCGAGAGAGAAAAAAAATTCCAGCTCTTCTACGTGCTTGAGAAAATCAGAAAATAATTAAAAACATTATTGAACTATCAAGGTTGCTGGCAGATTCGTTTCACTGTTTCATGATATACCTTTCTCGAGTCATTTTGCATATTAAAGTATAGTTCAGAACAAGTCACAGGCGAGAGCGGAAGGTAACAGTAACCTGTGAGGGGAGCTACAGGGTAACAGTGATTGGCGTCCGTACATCTACAACTTTATATAGATAGTATTAATTTTGGAACATATATGGTACTTCTCTCATTGCTATGGTTATGAAGCTCCTTTTCAAAAGAATCATCTTACTGTACCAGAAAGTTTAGCTACGTGCCTTTGGTTAACTTTGTGGCTTTTACAGGATACTAGAACAATCGGCGCGCGATGCGCGCCCTATCAAAAGAGCACTACATTATGATCAATACAATGTATTCATAATTCATTAACACGTACATAAAAAACTAATATCAAGTATTCCTTACACATTAATATGTACAGAAAGTAACACCAAGTATTCCTAATACGTTAAGAAGATTGAATTCTAATGAACCATGGCTCTACTAAGTTTCAAAGTATCTTCACACTCTCATGAGTCAATTCATTTTATGTATTCTGAACATATGGTGAAAACTTTGACACCGCAGGTGTTTGGGCGCGCATTGCGCGCCCTATCGATATCTAAATGGAAAAACTACAAATATTTAAACGAACAACAACAAAGACAACATCTATAGTATTTTAACAATAAAATGCAACATGATATTTTAGTCAAGCAATAGTGAATATAGAATTATAGAAAATGATATGGCACTATATTGGGGTCATATCAAGACAACATCCATCGTGGTATAATGCAAATAATCTTTCTCGATGTTTTAAGCATATCAGAGCACATTAAATTGAGTAATTGACAACATCACACCGGTTTAGTTATTTCCAAAAGATTTAGAAACCCAAAAGTTCATTGAGATCATACAATAATTACGCAAATTAGTTTAACAGATACATTTTGGACCATGAATATCTGAAATTTATAAAGCTGAGTACATAAGAGAGAGATGCCACGGTGCCACCATACATTAACCAAGAGTTGAAACTCCAAGGATCATAGCATGCATATTAACAGATGCTAAGCCTTAAAAGTTTAGAGTATCTACTAATAGTCTAATATCAATCTCTGCTACAATCTGGCACCATTAACTTAGAATCCTGTATCAGTGCAAGTTTGAGATCACAAGCATGCCAGATTATGCAACAAATTAACATATATTCAAAAGGCGAGGCAACCGCTGAGCCAAATCCGCCTCTGCGTGGCAAACTGGCAACGAAGGCGAGCATGAAGAGGGGCCGTAGGAGCGTGCCCTATCATATCAGCAGTGGTTGAAATAAGCTTTCACGGTAACTGGACAAATATGGCTGAAAAAACACTGATTGTTAATGAGACATAGCTCTGGTGATTCTCTTTTGCACAAGCACCTATAAACTACATCCCAATTTTATTACAGAAGAGAAGGCAAATATTGCAGAGTATTTATGTGTACAACTATAAACTTGTCACAAATAGCAGCTCGCATCTCTTTATATATCTCACATTTAAGTTGTTTACACTTCTGTCATGAACCATAAACGTTAGGCTCTCACAATCAAAACAGAATTATCAAATATAAAAGTGGGAACTATTGTCAGGAAACAATATTTGTTAATTGAACATTTGCTCAACGTTCTTAGTATAATTGACGCTACATTTTTCAGCCTAAGCGCAATAGAAGTGAGAACTATTGAGTTGATATGTAGTGAATAATATAGCAATGTCCATTAACATATCATGCTGAAAGCACACACATTAATTGAACATTTGCTCAACGTTCTTAGTATAATTGACGCTACATTTTTCAGCCTAAGCGCAATAGAAGTGAGAACTATTGAGTTGATATGTAGTGAATAATATAGCAATGTCCATTAACATATCATGCTGAAAGCACACACATTAATCTCAGACTACTACAATCACAGGGTACTTGCCCTGCTCACCTTGAAGTGCAGCTGTTGTGATATCCTCTGTGGGACCTGATCAACTGCTGCCTTTAGCTTCCATTTCTGCTATTTGCTTGCCTCCAGCTTACAGCCTCCCTTCATGGCCATCCTGCGGTGACTACTTGTATGAAGTATCCCGCAGCACCTCCGGCTCATCCCGCAGCACGAACACTCTGCTCCTGCACTTCTTGTCTGCTCCGCCTCACAGGAACACAAAAATATAAGACAAAAAAAATTGATCCATCAAATGTCTGTTAATTCACCATTTAAAGAAGAAAAAAAAGTATTGGCACAACTTATTACATGAATCAATGGAACTGACATCTCTATTCAACATAAACTCCATTAGACAACATATATGGGGATCTGCTTATAAAAAGATGTTGTATGTCTAGACATATGACTACCACAACCATGGAAATCAAGAAATTAATTCTGTGGAGATCAAATGTACAAGAATACATTACTCCTGCATATTATTTAGATTCTTCAACGCCATACAAGTAAAAAATGATTAAATCAATCAACTTTGCTCGTTGGACTAAGCAAGTGGACAGAAGGCTCTTTCACTGTAAGAACATGTTGCCAATTTCTGGCTTCGAAGTTCCAATAGGCATGTGAAATTAAAACATCTAAAAAACACAAAATGAATACCACACCATCTTTGAAGTTCCAACAAGTAGTGAGTGAGGTACAATAAGTACCCATATCTATCAAAAATTCTTAAGCAAACATTTTGACAGTTCGTAGAACATCGTGTACTTCTATACCTTTTCGCAGCTTATCCATTTTATATGCTGCTGACCAAACAACTAATTTAAGCAGATTCTGAACTGTGAATGCAATTTACACATATGGCCAAAACTCCTTAAATGTCAAGCACATACAAAACGGTGGCTGAATCATGGTGATGTACTCTCTTTAAGGAAACTTAAAAGACAATTAGGAATTAAAAATAGATGCCATCGACTCACTAAAGCATCACTGATAAAATAACTATAGGACATAAAACCATCTCACCTTCATCTATCTCTTTGGAATCTGAACCAGAAAATGCATAAAAAAGCCCACAACAATTCCACCATGGTGCTCTTTTTTCCTTAAGCAATCACCATCACAATCCTTGTATCTCTGTTTTCCGTGCAGCTGAAAGACAAAAATCCCAGATTAGAAACCTACAAGGTGATCTTGGAAAAAAATTTATTAATACAACAAGTATCTTGCAAAATTAATACGACAAGTTTAATTTCCAACAGAGACTGTAGAACCTTAACTGAGAGAAATCAACTTAAAAATGTATACCATGGATCAGCCCCAAAAACGATATACGGATCCATTTCCTTGAATCATGAGAAAATATATTGTAAACTATACTATAGCAATAGTCAGTCAGTAATCTCAACAATCTGAGGACCAGTACTTGCAATGCAAAATGCCAGGTCATGTAACTATCAAACCCCGTAGATGAGTATCAAATACCCAATCAATTGAGTTACAGTATTACCATTAGTTTCAGTTTTTCAACCAAGATAATAACAAGGTCAAGCAAGTCAAAATTAATCTTTCACATGCTTTTATAGTTTTATTTTATCGTGATCGTACAATAGATCTATGTTTCATCGAGGTCTTTCGCTGGCTTTTAAAACTGAAGAATGTGTATGTTCACACCCGGCTCTGTGCACATAAGCTGGACCAACCAATCAACATGTATAATCTTGGCTAATTCTACAGTAGCTGACAAGCTTCTGAACTTCGCCAAACAATTTGTTCATGGAGAAAAAAAAAGCTTCTAAGCAGTGATTGAGCTGATAAATTACTTCAAGATACACTACAATGTTCCAACCAAACTAAAACAACCATCAGAGGACCATGAAACTCTTGTATCATATAACAACATTCATAGAAACTCTTGTATTTTCATATAATAACCTCACAGTTCAAATGAAACCTACCACATAATCCCACTGCAGTCACTGATTGAACTTTCTAAAGAGAAACAGTCCAGGTAAAATTGTAACAGCCCTACAAACCATTATTTTGCAAGAAGATGAAACCACTATTACCCAAGCAGATGAAGCTCAAAGTTTTTAATTGTTTCTTGGAAGGTATAACCACAACACACAAGCACAACCTAAGAAGTATACCTAAACCACGACAAGATACCTGACTTCTCGATATGTTTGGTCCAAAAGCTGCAGGCAACGATGCGGAAAGGCCACCATTCCCCAAGTCATCCACGCCACCACATCCTGAGGACATCTGCAATTACAAAATTCAGACCACGATTACTAAGCTACTTTTAAAAGAGGATGGTACTGGTAGTGTAAACAAGATTTTGGGTGAAAACAGTAGACATCTAATTACTCTCAGAATTTCTTTTGCACATGAATCATGAGCTTCAAGACATTTGGAAAGTTTCAGCTCCAAACTACACTCATAGTCCACCCACAAATAAAAAAGATAAGAGAAAAAAAGAACCTACGTTCATCATCTGAATTTAAATTGCTAGTTTCTACACCTCGTGGATGTATGGCATTATTCACTAACTGCACGAGAGAATGAGAATCGAATCGGCGTCACTCCGTTCAACACGAACATTAGCTTTGTGGAGCTCCTTCTGGTGTTACTAAAATCGCCAGAAGCCCAGAACAGTCGAAATAAGTAGAGAGAACCCTAGGCACACACCTCTGATTCGGTGGCATTCCGGGGAGCCGCTGCGTCGGGCGGCGAGGAGATAGTGGGTGGCGGAAGGGCACCAGCTGCGGGTGGGTCTGCTTCGGGGGGTGCAGGAGCGGGATCGGAGGCGTGGGCGGCGGGAGTGGTTTCGTCGCGGCGGCGCTTGAAGAGGCCGGCGTCGCGGTCGAGGCGGCGGAGGGCGAGGAGGCCGTCCTCGCGGCGGCGGCGCGAGCGGCTGAAGTCGACGCGCGGCTTGTAGGTGCCACGGCGCGCCTCGTCGGACGGCCGGCGCGTGGCACGCGGCATGGCAGTCGCCCGCCGAGGGAGGGGAGGAGGTGGCGTACCAGCTGCGATGCGCGGCCCGCCCGCCGCACCGGGTCGGCCACCGCTTACCCTGCCCAGACCGCACGGAAGATGGCAGCGAAGCAGCCGGTGAGCCACGGCACTGGAACCCTAGAGAGCTCTCCTGGCCTGCCGTCGCCTTCGTCCGCACCGGAGGAGAGGGAGGGAGCGGCGGGAAGGAGAGGGAGAGAGGGCGGCGGAGGCCCAGATCTGGCTTAAGGGCATGCGCCGAGGCAGCGCAACCACCCCTGGCGGCGTCGGAGACCCGAGAGAGAGAGACGGAGAGGTGGAGAGCGTGACGAAGGGATAAGGTGGGGGCCACATGAAGGCCTGCGGCCATGCGTCTCGCGGGAGAGCGCGCGGGCTCTCGCTCGGCAGGAGGACGTGTCGAGCAACGGAGCTTCCAACAAGGCCCAAATCGCTGTGGTTCGAGGAAAGGGCAGTGGCTTTTAATAACTCTGATTAGTCTTTGTTCAAAAAGAAAAAAGATATGAATTGTTCCTGAGCTTGCTTCTTGCGTATGTACTTCTTGATTTAGCATACTGTGTCGTTCTTAATATGGCAGATTAAGCATAGTGTTTTTAAAAAAATTGTGAGGACTTCCTGAGTGTTATTATGCTCATTAAGATGTTATTTGTCAAGCATTTATCAGTAAGCACTTGGATTTCTTCTTCTTTTTGCCACAAATTTTATATGGTTCTATGCACAGCGACGCACCAGATCTTCATCACATCATGGCTAGGTGCCTAGGTGAGTGTTTTCTTTACCTGAAAAAAATATTTTCTCAGCTGAATAACACCATGTTTACTTTATAGTTTATTAGAACAGAGAAAGCATCCGTTACTGCTTTATTAGAACAGAGAAAATGTCAAATTGCTTGTGAAGTCATCTTATTTTATACTTCCTAATAATTTTCGTAGAGCTGTTTATATCTTTGTGCAGTATTTGTATCATATCATAAAAGGGTCTTTTATTTAATTAAGTTTTTCCATGATTTAGTACTTATTTCTTTCCTATTTCCTATGTTTCAATTTTCCAAAAGAATCACCTTGTCCTAGGTGATTGATGTACAGAATGGTGCTGCGCCAAGATTCACGACGAAGTGGTCCTACCACTCCAGAGGCCCATAAAGCAAGCGCCAGGCAGAAGCCCCCTCTATTCTTCTTCCTCTGCTTCTTCCTCCACCTCCAGTATTCTTCATCATTCCAAACATCTTCGTCCTCATCAGGTGGAGCTTTGAGCCCAGCGCAGATCCTTTTAGGGAGCAGCTCTGCGCGGACCTTGGGCATCACGGCCGGGTGGTGGAGCAGCTCCTCTCGAGCAAGGTGCCGCACATATCGTTCCTAGTTAGTTGACAGTTTTATGGTTTTCAGCCATGACACCCACCACGTCGGAGCTAGTACTGCTGAGCTCGAAGATGGTGGGCGACCAAAAAAGTAATGTCTACATCTTCTCTTTAAGGAGTTTATATAGATCTTGTGAACGAGGATTTTAATTCATTTTTTTCCTGCTATTATACATCAATCTTGCCATAGGGCGCAAGTTTCAGATTTATTTTCTACCCATCCGCGCATGACTTTTTCTAAGCTGGTTCGGTCAACCAAAATGGTATGTTAATCTTTCTGTGATTTCAATTGCTAGGCATCTTGATGTAATACCTGATAAAAAATGATAAACATGGTAGTGTTGGGAATCCAATCAATTGAAACTTTTGTGCATTGTTAATATTACTCTTTACATATGGTTTCTTGGAGGATCGACGTTCCAAGGTTTCGTTATGGTGGGTAATGGTGGCGATTTATTGGGAGGCCACACACCTACAGTTAACCGTGATTGTGCTGTCGTGATTGAGCCGTGATCGTCGTGCTTCTTTTCCGGCGGAGGCTTTGCTGTCGTGATTGAGCCTACGCCGTGATTGTGGTTGTGATTGCTGGTGGATGCTTTGCCACCATTGCGTGCTTGGGCAGCTTGGCGAATGCTTTGCCGCCATTCTCTCACTTTGTGGTTGTGTTGCTGGTGGATGCTTTGCCACCTTTGCTTGCTTGGCGGATGCTTTGTCGTCATCCACTCTCGTTGGCGGATGCTTTGCCGCCGTGGTTGTGTTCTTCGTGGGTTTCACCACTTGTGTTTGCTCTCCCTCGGCTTCCTCGGCGGCAGTGTGCTTCTTTTCAGGTTGGCGTTGGCGGACGGTTAGGTTGGGGTTTCCTCCCCTTCGTGCTTCTTCTCTTGTTGCTTGTGTGTCTGTTCGCGGCTGCGCCCGCCTCTGTCTGTGTTGTTCTCTTCTTCTGTGTTCCACTGTCAGTCGTCGTCTGTGTTGACCTCTGTATGTGTGCTCTTTAGGGGTTCTCCTAAAGTTGCTTATTTGTAACTCTTTTCTTCTTAATGAAAAATGTGTTATGCACGTCTTAAAAAGAATTGCTTTCTGTAGTAGTTCAAAGTTCTATCATTGCCAACATAAACTGTGGTGACTGCGGGGTTGTTGAAAATGTAAAAGTAAGTGCTGAAACTCCAAGCGTAGAAATGTATGCAGACATGGATATTGATGTTGTTCCTTGAGAAGGTATTCAAAGAATGCATCTCTGGTTTGAATGGAGAACAAGATTTACAAGTCCGGCCCAAATGGTGAGTTTACTAGTTGGCTAGTATTGCTATCATGGTATACCATGATAAGGCAGCCTGCTTTGAAAATGATTTTTAGATTGGGGGATGATGTAGATGGTGTGTGCTGATATTAATATCTCCAGCTGTATGAATCTTAGGGCTGGATATCGAGCCAGCTCGGCTCGCTAGTGGCTCGGCTCGTTTTGGGTCGGCTCGTTATAACTCGTTAAGGTACCGAGCTAAAAGTTGAGCTCGGCTCGGCTCGTTTGAAAGCTCGAGCCAACTCGTTAGCTCATGAGCCAAAACATAAAAATTTTGACCATTGATCACATATTGAGATATACTATAAATATATATTGATCTATATTTTATATAACTTTCAACAACAAAAAAAAGAAACAAAGCACATATAATCTATCCGATCATTAAATAAATCATCAATGTTAAGTTCATCCAATAGAAAAACACTCCATGCGATCATGCAGTCATGCAGCAGCAGTGCAACACCACGTGCCAACACTTGACACTCAAAAATCATCATAAGTTTAGTTCATGCAACAGGAAATTAAAACACTTCATGCAGCAATACTTACACTTGATCACAGTATTTTGCTAGGCCGCTAAGTAAGGTTGGCTCGTTTTGGCTCGCGAGCTGGCTCGTTATACGACCGAGCTGAAACCTTAGCTCAGCTCGTTTAAAAATCCTAACGAGCTTCGAGCGAGTTCGAGCAAGTTTGCGAGCCACGAGTTTTTCGTCCAGCCTTATGTATGATGTTGATTTACCAATATAACTTTTATTATGAATTAAAATGTCTACAAGGAGAGAGATACAAAATATTAAAACTTTCAGCTTAGGATTTATGATTGTGAGAACTCGGTATGTGAGTGTGCCACATCACGGCATTTTTTGTTTCATAAGACCAAGGTATTAAGTTCTCTTTCTTCACATCCTACTCCTAATAGGCTTATGTGAAGCTGTAGGTAGGGAAGAAATGTGGCATACTTGTCTCTCATATTTTGCTAAGTCAAAAATCGGATTCTTGGAAGAAACAAACATACATCCTGATCAAGATGTGTTATGTGTGTAATGATAGCAAGTATGGTAAGGTGTATACTAGGCCCGGAAGTAGGTGCTAGATATTACCATATTTTATATGAAGATTTGAGGGGTTGATGGTAAGGTGGACACTAGTCCCGGAGTAGGTGCTAGTTATTACCATCTATATGGTGGAACTCTTTTTCTTGTACATTTCAACCCTTTTCTCTTTTTGAAATTTTTCGAGACTTGGGCTAAATTTCTTTATTTTATTTTGTCATGCTTTTGAGCATGCTTTCTCCTTTTTTTCAGCTAGCCCTTTGTCTCTTTTGGAGATATTCGAAGAAGGATGAATGATGCAAAAGATGCATGGAGTTTTTATTTGTGAAAGAATGCTATGATGAATGGAACAAATGACGAATTCCAACTTCTAGTGTAGAAGTTTTAGCATGACACGTGATCTTGATCAGCGGAGTATGAGTTCTAAACAAGAGTCACAACAATTTGACAAAGCTCAATGAGAGAACTGAAAGGATCTAGAGGACGACTAGAGGGGGGGTGAATAGTCGCTCCTGAAAAATCACAACTTAAAACAACTTATGAGACCAAGGTCCGGAGTCTCCGGATATTTTTTCGGATACTCCGGGAAATCCGGAGTATCCGAGAAAATGTCCGGATTGTCCGGCCTTTGAGGTGGCGACTAAATCAACTGCAATCAAACTTGACCAAACTCAAATCTGTGAAAATAGGTTATGCAATACAGAGATATAAGCCTGTTCCACCACTTAGAAACAGTAGGAACCTCACCACGGATTAGATCGGCCACAAACCCTAGAAATGTACTCAAGAGGATTTCAAGCATACAACAAGAGCAACAAGCACAAGAGACACAAGGGATTTGTTACCGGAGTTCAAGCTCACACCTTGAGCTCTACGTCTCCGTTGAGGAACCCACAAAGGGTGGACCTTTACACCTAGGTCACTTTCCTCCCCCTAGCGACCACAAAGATCGAGCTAGGGTTACTTACTCAATCACGGGGTAATACAAACTTCCTTGGGCAGCCACAATCCTTTGGATGCTCCAAGGCAACGCCTAACCGGCTAAGAGCTCAAAGCTCCAAGAGTAACAAACACGAGATTGCTAACCAAGCGAAGAACGAGGTGCTCTAGAGATGGGAAATCAGCTCACTAGCACTCTCACTTGCTCAAGCCTTGAATTCCTTCTTTAATCCCCACCAAAGCTCAACAACCAAGTGCCAAGGGGAGTAAAGAGGAGGGAGAAGGTGTTCTGAATGCTACAGTTCGAAATGAGGCAAGAGAGAGAGAATGGATAGGGTTGAGGGGGTATAAATACCTCCTCACCCAGAAAAGAGCCATTACAGCTCTAAGACCCGGAGTATCCGGACCAGGCCCGGACACTCCGGGAAGTCCGGACTGTCCGGGATAAATCCCGAAGTGTCCGACCTTCCAGAGTTAGCACACACAAGGATATCTCGGTGATCGTGCAGTACAAGGTGTCTCTCATAGGTTTTTGGTTAGTCATCTAGAGCACCTTTTCAACTCTTGGAAGATACAATCCATGTCTCTCCTTATAGTATGGCATTCCTAGGACTCAATTTCAAAATATAAAATAAATAAATCTCCAAGGAATCCTTCCTTTAGCATTACTTCCTTTTAATAGAGCAATGAAGCGCTTAGATGCCATCTTAGAATTTTAGTATCTGCTCATATACTCAACACATCATTAGTAGCTTAATGGTCTGTCATTAAATCACCAAAACCCACTTAGAGGACCAAGATACTCTTCAATCTCCCCCTTTTTGGTGATTGATGACAACACCTTTAAGCTTTTAAAAGAGAGATAAATAAATTCAGTAAAGAGCATTTGATCTATCTTGCAACACTCCCCCTTAATTTGTGCATATGGAGTTTGAATCTCAAAGGTGCTTTAAGCACCAAATTTTGCACAAGAGAGAGAAACACGAGAGTGTGACAAGATGATCAACAGTGGGGTGCTTGTGTTTGTGCAAACAAGATATATGTGATGCGTATGATAGTTCATGCACTCAAAAAGAATAAAAGAGGCTGTAGTGTCAAAGCCTGGAGTGTCCGGATTCACCCCGGAGAATCTGGGAAACCCGGAGTATCCGGAGAAAAATCCGGAGTATCCGGACTTTGAAGACTTAGCAGAAATCAAATCATCACAGAAAAATTTTCAAACTATCAAGTGCATCCTTAGATAAATAAAATGCAACATATCTAGCATCACAAGCACACAACCAAATAGTCTCAAACTCACATCACATAGTCTCACACATAAAAGAGTTATTACATACCATAGTTCTCAAATCCTCCAAGTCTCAAACAAGAAACGAAACTAAGATACTCACTCCCCCTTTGGCATCAAGCGCCAAAAAGGAAGTGTAGGAGCAGCAGCAGCAGCGATCACTCCTCGTCGTCGTCATCGTCTCCTTGTTCTTCTTCTTCATTGTTGTTCTCCTCCTCCTCCTCTTCTTCTTCTTCTTGTCCTTCTTCCTCTTGCTCTTCTTCTTCTTCTTGTGCAGCAGCAGCAGCATCATGGGCATCCCACTCCGTAAACGGGTCATCAAACTCAGGGAGCTCATGATAAGTGTCCGTAGGAAGCCCAAGATGAGACTTGATCTCAATGATGTCGTGGCGGTTCTCATTAGTCTCGGTGACGATGCGCTTGCACATGGAGAAGATACTCTTGAAAGCCCTCTTGACCATGGAGCCCTTAACCTTGCGAGAAGATTTGGATGAGTGTGAAGGGCGAGGAAGGGGTTCATCATCATGGTGAGGGGCAGCACTAGAGGATCCGACAAATCTTGTGCTCTTCTTCATGGGGGCTCTCTTGTCTCTAGCACGAAGATGCCTAAGGGGCTCATGAGTGACATCCTTTGGAAATTGGGTTTTGGTAACCCTCTCAATCATATACATGATGTATGAAGCATATGGGAGGTGCTTCATGGGGTCACACATAGCACGGCGAAGCTCATTCCAAATGAAGTCAAAGATGCAAAAGCCTTCTTCTTCGGGGACCACACGATTGAGGAGATTGACGGCATAGTGCCTAAGAGCGGTGTTGTCTCCCATCTTTGGATCAATGGTGGCACGGAAAAACTGATTGAAGTAATAGTAGTAAGGAATGAGATTGTCAGCTTTTCCTTCATGAGCTAGGAAGGCGGAGGGGAACATATATGCCATGTCCTTGGGCTTGTACTTGTCTTCATTATGAATGGGAGTGTGAGCTTCATCCTTTGAGCCAAGACCAAGCAAGCGAGAGAAGGTCATGTAGTCAATGGTGTACTTCTCGCCTTGAGTGGTCCAAGTGATAGTGTTTTGATGAGAGTCATAGTAGTAAGAGCAATGGAATTGAGCGAGAATCTCTCTATTCCATCCATAGCGAAAACCCATGATCTCATATAGTCTGAGTTCCTTGCACCTATCAATGATGGCATCAAAGGTGGGATTCTCCAACTTCTCATAGTATGCCCACTCAATGTACTTCATCTCCACGATGGGTGACTTGTTCTTTGCCTTCATCTGTGGGCTTCTTATCACTGTCTGATAGAAGTCCCTATGGAAGTCACACAAAAAACGTGACTCAAGTGCCTCACTAGAGATATACATGTAGACGTCCTCATCCCTCTATTGTCTGACTGCAAGAGCATTCCTAGCATAGTCTCTCACCATCTGTTGAGCAAACCCTTGCACAGCTCCGGGGTCCCTTAGATTGACAGGAGCAGTCACCACCCTCACATTTGATGGAAAAGTAGCAGTGAGATGGGGTGGAGTTCTGGGATAGATTTGGGAGTAGGGAGTGGGACAGTTCTTTGGCATGGGTGGACGAGACACGGGTCTAGAGCGGGAGATGTAGGGGGCCTCACGGAATTTCCTTGATGGCTGAGCTGGACCTTTCCCGTGACGCCTAGGAGCAACCCTATACTGATCGGCGTCTTCTTCCTCCTCTTCCTCCTCTTCCTCACCAACAACTTGCTGTTCTTCCTCTTCCTCGATCTCTTGCTCGGTGTAAACAGGGGAACGAGCACGAGTGGATCTCTGAGAGGAGCCAAGCCCCAAAGTCTCTTGCACAACCCCCAAGGTTTGAGGGTCATGCCTAGCCTTTGTCCTCCTTTGGGTGGCCGGTTCGTCTTGCTTGTACTTCTTCCTCATGATCTAGAGATAAGTAGCAAGGAGTACATAAGAATTCATCCATGGAAAAAGGTGTGTGACGTTGTGATTTGGAGTTTCAGCACGAAAGGCCGGAGTTTCCGGGAAAATTCCCGGACAGTCCGGGAAGTTCGGAATGTCCGGAAAAAGGTCTGGAATCTCTAGGTTTTCCTGGCGAAACCCTAAATCACAATGCCTCACAAATCCACCACGGGAATCTCAAGATATTGCAGATCCACTACTTCTAGAGTCTTAGGAACAATCCTATCCAAGAGATTTCGCAAGTTATGGCCTAGAAAAGGAGATCGGGCAAAGGGGTCTTTGAATACCTTAGGGAAGAGAGGGAACCGAGGGGAAACTTCTTCAAATCTTCAAACCAACGGCAGCACCTTGCTTCCCACACCTTGGAGCCCTCAATCTCTCACTTTCTCAAGATTTGGAGGGTAGAACCCTAGGTTCTATGGAGGAACCAAAGGGGGAAGGAGAGGGGCGCGGGGGAGGCGACGGGAGAGAGGTAAAAGCAGTCCACGCAGTAGAAAGGTGAAAACTAGGGTTTGACTGCGGTGAAAATGCTTTTATAGGCGTAAAGGTCCGGAGTATCCGGGCTGAACCCGGACTCTCCGGGAAATCCGGAGTATCCGAGGAAAAGCCCGGAGTATCCGGCTCCCCCCGAGACTAAGCAGCGGATTTTCAAGGAAATTGATATTGAGATGGATAGAGATGATTATGAGTGAAACTAATGTGAGCTAGAGAGGTTCCAACACTTGATACTAGCCACAAACATACAATGAGAACAATAGTTCAAGTGTTGTACCTAGAGAAAAATCCAAATATTTTTAAAGCAAATCCATACCAATTTTTAAAATCCTTTTCTTTTGTAAAGATCTAGCCTAAGTCAATCAAACATGTGCATGATCTCAAGCCAAGTTATGAGAATCCAAGATATTTAATTCATTCCTCAAAGCACAAAACCTTAGTTCATCAAGAGGCTTTGTGAAGATATCGGCTAGTTGCTTTTCGGTGCTCACATGACTTAAAGCGATATCTCCTTTGGCTTCGTGGTCTCTCAAGAAATGTTGTCTTATGTCTATGTGCTTTGTTCTTGAGTGGTTAACGGGATTGTTCGCTAGCTTGATGACACTCTCACTGTCACACAAGAGTGGCACCTTACTAAACGTACAACCAAAGTCCCTCAAAGTGAACCTCATCCAAAGTAGTTGAGCACAACAAGCGCCAGCTGCAACATACTCGGCCTCGGCGGTGGATAAGGCAACAGAATTTTGTTTCTTGGAACTCCAAGACACCAAGGACCTTCCAAGGAATTGGCAAGTCTCGGATGTACTCTTTCTATCTACCTTGCAACCGGCATAGTCCGAATCGGAGTAGCCAAGTAGATTGAAAGTGGAGCCCTTTGGGTACCATAAACCAAGGTTAGGAGTGTGCACTAAATACCTAAAGATTCTCTTAACAGCCATGAGATGACATTCCTTAGGATTGGCTTGAAACCTTGCACATATGCACACACTAAGCATAATATCGGGCCTAGATGCACAAAGGTAAAGCAAAGATCCAATCATGGAGCGATATACCTTTTGATCCACGCTTTTTCCATCTTCATTTAGGTCAAGATGTCCATTTGATGGTATTGGAGTCTTGATGGGTTTGGCCTTGTCCATGTCAAACTTCTTGAGCATGTCATGAGTGTACTTTTTTTGACTTATGAACGTGCCTTCCTTGAGTTGCTTGATTTGAAATCCAAGAAAGAACTTCAACTCACCCATCATGGACATCTCGAATCTCTTAGTCATAATCCTACTAAATTCATCTGCCCAAGCTTTGTTAGTAGAACCAAATATGATGTCATCGACATATATTTGGCACACGAATAAATCATTTCCTTCTTTGCGAGTGAAAAGAGTAGGATCGGCTTTGCCTATTTCAAAGCCTTTTCTTAAGAGAAATTCCTTAAGGCATTCATACCATGCTCTAGGTGCTTGCTTAAGACCATAGAGCGCCTTATGGAGCTTGTAGACGTGGTTGGGGAATTGAGGATCTTCAAAGCCCGGTGGTTGCTCAACATAAACTTCTTCGGAGATTGGGCCATTCAAAAATGCACTCTTGACATCCATTTGAAAGAGCTTGAAATCATGATGAGTAGCAAATGCCAATAAGATGCGGATTGCTTCAAGTCTTGCTACCGGTGCATAGGTTTCTCCAAAGTCCAAGCCTTCTACTTGAGTATAGCCCTTGGCAACCAACCTTGACTTGTTCTTGGTCACTACCCCATCCTCGTCTTGTTTGTTGCAGTACACCCATTTTGTTCCAATCACATTTTGCTTAGGGCGTTCCACTAAGGACCAGACTTCATTCCGAGTGAAGTTGTTCAACCCTTCTTGCATAGCGATCACCCAATCAGCGTCTTGTAATGCTTCTTCCACGGAGAGAGGCTCAATCATGGATATGAAAGAGTAGTGCCCACAAAAGTTTGCCAATCTTGATCTTGTAGTAACTCCTCTTCTTATGCTTCCAAGAATGTTGTCAACGGGGTGATCTCTTTGAACATTTTGACGAACTCTTGGATGTGGCTCAGAAGCTTCTTCTTGAATCAAATCCTCATTTTCTTGAATGTCTTCAACATCATCTTCAGAGGGCCCGGACTCTCCGAGGTTGGGTCCGGAGTCTCTGGAATTTCCGGATTCTCCGGACTTTTCTCCGGAGTGTCCGGGTTTTGCAGCGGCAGTGAGGTTTGATGATGCTTCAATGACTTCAACTTCATCATCTTCTTCTTGAGGCGCCAATGGCCATCTTCTTGATGTCATTTGTAGAGGTCTTTTCCTTGCCTACACACACTTCATCAATTTGCTCCACTTGAGAGCCATTAGATTCATCAAATGTCACGTCACACGCTATATCAACACTACCGGTGGTCTTGTTGAGAACGCGATAGCCGTGAGCATTTGAGGCATAACCAAGAAAAATATCATCATCAACTTTAGGTGCAAACTTAGAGTTCTTGGGCTTCTTGTTGAGAATGAAGCACTTACAACCAAAAACTCTAAAGTAAGACACATTAGGCTTCTTACCGGTTAGGAGCTCATAGGCGGTCTTGTGTCGAAGCTTGTGAAGATACAAACGGTTGATAGCATGACAAGCCGTGTTGACTGCTTCCGCCCAAAAACTATCCGAAGTCTTGTACTCATCAAGCATAGTTCTTGCGGCTTCAATGAGAGTCCTATTCTTCCTCTCCACTATCCCATTTTGTTGAGAAGTGTATGGGACGGAGAATTCATGCCAATGCCTTCACCATCAAGATACTCTTCAATGTTGGTGTTCTTGAACTCGGAGCCATTGTCACTTCTTACTCTCTTGATTTTCACATCAAACTCATTTTGGGCTCTAGTTGCAAACTTCTTGAATACATCATGAACCTTGCTCTTGTCACGCAAAAAGAAAACCCATGTATATCGAGAGTAATCATCAACAATGAAAAATCCATACTTGCTCCCTCCAATATTAACATAGGCCACGGGACCAAAGATATCCATGTGAAGCAATTCCAATGGTCTTGTAGTGGTGAGTACATTCTTGGAGGGGTGAGGAGCACCAACTTGCTTTCTGGCTTGACAAGCACTACAAATTCTATCTTTCTCAAAATGAACTTTTGTTAGTCCTAGGATGTGTTCCCCCTTTTGAAGTTTGTTGAGATTATTCATCCCAACATGGGCTAGCCGGTGATGCCAAAGCCAACCCAAGCTAGACTTTGTCATTAAGCATGTATCAAGTTGGGCTTTCTCCGATGTAAAATCCACCAAATAAAGCCTTCCCTTGAGTTCACCCTTAAAAGCAATGGAGTCATTGCCTCTTCTAAAGATGATCACACCCTCATTGGTGAACAAACAATTGTAGCCCGTCTCACAAAGTTGTGACATGGACAACAAATTGTAGTCCAAAGATTCAACCAAATAAACATCAGAAATTGAATGATTGGTTGAGATAGCAATTTTACCTAGACCAACAACCGTTCCACCACCATTGCCTCCAAAGGCAATCTTTTCCGTAGGATGTTCAATCATTTCGCAAGACATAAGCATCTTCTTCTCCCCGGTCATATGATTAGTGCATCCACTATCAATCACCCATTTAGATCCACCGGAGGAGTATGCCTACAAAACAAATTAGGCTTGGTTTTTAGGTACCCAATGAGAGTTGGGTCCTTTTACGTTAGTCACAAGAACTTTGGGCACCCACACATTCCTTTTGATCATAGAACCTTGTGTGCGGGGTCCCACATACTTGGCCACCACCTTACCCTTGTGGTTCCAAGTCAACACATAATCGGCATAAAAGTTGTCTTGTGAAGCATGTGCCTTGGGCTTCTTGGTTTGCTTGGCTTGCACCACTTTGGTCTTGACTTGTGGTTCATGGGATGTGCCATTGGAGCTCTTGAACTTGATGGGAGTGTTGAGCCTAGGTTGTTTACCTTCAACCTTGGCACCCAATTGCTTCATCCCATGCACCACATTTCTTGTTCCCACACCCCTTATGTGGTTGTTCTTGATGAATGGGATAGGGTCTTTGGAACCTTGCTCATTCTTACCTAGCCCCTTCCCATTCTCAAAGCCAAACTTCTTCATGTAGTTTGAACCAAATCCCTTGGTATGGTTCTCAAACTCTCCTCTCTTAGATTCCTTCTTCTTTTCCTCAACAAGAGAGTTTGACAACCGAGCAATTTCTTTCTTCATTGCATTCATCTCGGCAATGTTAGTAGCATAAGCATTTATATCAAGTTTATAGCATCTAGAACAACCATTACTTGTAGAAGCATTAGAGTTAGAGGTAGCATCATTAGAGGTTGTTTTAGCACTATTCTTAAGATTGTCAAGTTGAACTTCAATTGCAATGTGACTAGCTTTCAAGCATTTTAGGCTCTCTTGAAGTTCAACCTTTTCATTCTCAAGTCTAGTACAAGCATCCTTAGCTAGGAAAGACTCCCTAGTTAATTCATCTACTACAACGGCCTCTTTAGCTTGAGAGTTCTTGAGGCTAAGAATTTCTTCCTCTTTTTCTTTGAGCAGGCCCTCTTGCACCTTGAAACCCTTCTTTTCAATTACAAAGGCATTCTCAAGGGTAATGGTTTTCTCTCGCTCAAGTCTAAAGAGCTCTTCTTGCACCTCAAGAGTCTCATCTCTATTCTTGATTTCATTTAGAAGATTCATGATTCTTTTGGTTGCTTTCTTGCCAAAACTAGTGATCATTCTTTCAAATTCATCATCACTATCAACATCATCATCACTATCTAGGGAAGAAGGTTTAGTGTCTACCTTAGTGCCCCTAGCCATGAGGCATGTGTGGGTGAAGTCATCTTCATCGTCGGTGAGATCTCCAAAGAGTGATGGCTTGTCAATGGGTTGAGCAATGGATATTGTAGCAAGCCCCGCTTCATCATCGGAGTCGGAGCTATCATCATTTGAATCCCACTCTTCACCCAAATGAGCTTCACCAACTTCCTTCTTTTTGTTCTTGTCATACTTGTTGGTGTCTCTTCTTCTCACTTTGATGTTGGGGCATTCCGCAATGAAATGACCCTCCTTGGCACACCCAAAGCATGGCCTCTTGGATGTTCTCTTGGTCTTGATCTTGTCCTTGTCTTTGTTCTTGTTGAAGAAGCCACCCTTCTTCATTACCTTGGTGAACCTCTTCACAAATAGAGCCATTTGCTCGGGAGTTAAGGTGTCATCACTATCTTCATCACTATCTTCCATGACCACGGTCTTGGAGGATGATGAGCTTGCCCTCTTCTCTTTGTCCTTGCTTGAAGCTTTGAGAGCTACTCCCTTGTTCTTCTCAATTTGTTCATGCATCTTTGACATTTCTTGTGAGAGCTTTGACTCCTTGACGGTGATAAGATGCTCTTCAATTCTACCAATCACATCCGCCAGAGTGAACTTCTTGAAGCCTCTCTTCTCTCTAATAAGTGTAGGGAGTTGAACATCCCTAGCCATATAGGTGGAGAGGATCTTATCAACTACTTCCTTTCTTCCCTATCTTGTGCTTCCAAGAGACTTGATTTTGTTGATGATCTTGTTCAAGCGGTTGTACATGTCTTGTGGAGATTCATCTTCTTTGATGACGAAGCGGTTGAGCTCACTCTCAAGAGCTCGAATTCTTCCTTCTCTAACTTGCCTTGTTCCTTCATGGTTGATAAAGAGAGTGTCCCACACATCTTTGGCGGACTTCAAGTCATCAACCTTGTCATATTCTTCAGCGGTGAGAGAGCTCTTGATGATGCGAATGGCTTGATAGTTGCGTTGAATTTCATTCGCTTGAGCTTGTGTCAAAGTAGCATCTCCACTAGGAAAGGTGATTCCCCTGTTCACAACACTCCAAAGTGCGGGGTTTACCGCCATCAAATACTCCTCCATCGAGTTCTTCCACTTGGAATAGCCGGTTCCATCAAATTGGGGTATCTTTCCAATGTGGTGGGAACTCGATGGTTTATCAAAGATTAAATTGGAGTAATCATAAGGGATTCTAGAAAACTCCCTTCCCGAAGGCCGACGAGTGGAGCGGTTTGATCTTGCATCATCAAAGTCTTCATCACTTGATGAAGATGATCCACCATCTTCATTTCTTGGATGATGACTTGTGCTTGCTCAACCGGCACCTCCCACTTGAAGGACCGATTAGGCGAACCAGAGAGGGGGGGAGTGAATGGGAGCCGATAAAAATTCTTCTCGAAGGAGATGAGAACTCCAACAAGACGAACACGGCTTCCAACTCACGTCTCCGACCCAACTACCCAAGTTGGCCAAGACCACGCAGCCACTGGAGTGCTACTGGTCCTAGGAACCAACACTCAACCTTCCGAGTCAAAACTCACCAAACCACAGCGGAAACTTGCACGGCTTGCTGCCTGAGCTACACCGGTCAGACCGATGGACTGCACCGGTCAGACCGGTGACACCGGTCAGACCGGTGGACGGATCCGGTCAGGCCGGTGGCTACAGCAGCCGAACAGCAAACGTTCCAGGAGGCCTCAGTGACTCCTCTAGGCCCTAGAACAAAAACCACCACGAAACACAACCTGTGAGGAAGAAGAACCCCTCACAAAACCTAGCAAACCAACTCCAAACACGCCAAGAACTGATCAGCAGGACCACGGGACAAAACCACACGGACAAGGCTGTTCCCCGAGACAAAAACCCACCAAGGGCTAGCACCGGTCAGACCGGTCAAGAGCACCGGTCAGACCGGTCGTGCCTGGGCAGCTCGGGATGAACAGCGCCCGCGAGTCAACTCCTCCAAATCCAACTCCCGATCTCCCGATCCGCTCCACGGTTTTGCACAAGACTTTGGGGATAGTAGGAACACCTCATGGGTACTCCATAGCCAAGATTTGGTCCACCAAAACTTGTCAAATCAAGAGGAATCGAAGAAATCCCACCAAGAACGCCTCTAACCCTAGAGCCACGAAAACCCCAAAATCGAGCCCCTTTGCTCACGGATTTGGAAGGGGAATCAAAGGGTAAAGAACCACGAAGGGTTCATGCATACATCCCCCACCAAATCCCAAAGAGAAAGGCCTCGAAATCGCTCCAAGAAAATCGCCAAGATAGGGCTCCGAAAATCACCAAAAAGGAGAAACGGGAAAGACACATCCAAGCCTTGAGGAACCACGCCGAATCATCTATACATACCAAAGAGGTTCATACAAGGTCTAGCTTGCCGCCCGATCATCCTTCCCTCTCACAAGATCTCACCATGAAGCTCTCAAGCTAGTCCTACGAAAATCCTAAGAAAATAGGAAGGAAAATAGGAAAACCAAATGAGCTAGGGTTCCAAGAGATGGCTGCCATCCTCTCACCACTTGGGTTATATGGAGGCAACCGAAAGACTAAAATACCCTTACTAGCTAACTAGGGATACATGTCCCTCGAGGGCGAAATTGGAAGTCTTTGTCTTCGCACCATCGGACGGATGCCCAGCGACCGCAAACTTGCTTAGCCTCGATGCAAGCCTTGCGATCCCGACGCGTGTCCTCCGCTTCGAAGATTCCGGACTGCGTCGTCGCACACCGGTCAGACCGGCACTCCTCACCGGTCAGACCGGTACCCACCGGTCAGACCGGTCAGACCCACCGGTCAGACCGGTCTGGAGCTGCTGCACCTCCGTCTTCGGTTCTTCGGTCTTGGCTTTGTGGATCAACCAAGGAACCTAGTGGTTTTCTGGTGAACCACCGAAAACCCCGCGAACTCGGTGTAGCCTCCGCCAATCACCACTCATGACTCGGCTCCCACGTAGTCCCGGCTCGACCTTGGTTTTGAGGCTCAACCAAGAAACCGTCCATGACTTCATCTTGCCGTTCTTGCCACCATGCGGCCCGCACTTGACCCCGCTGGCCACCGGGTCCCTCGAACCAAGCCTACTTGTCTTCTCCACACCTGGAGGCCTCACCGGCAACGACCTTTCACGCTTGTTCTTCACCTGCACCTGCACCAGTCAAGCCGCAACCTGCACCTGCAATACTTAGCCAAGAATCAGTCCACACCACGTTGTCAATCACTCATCACACCAGGAAGCGACCATCCACCGGTCCTCGAACCACACCTGGCTCTCAATCTCCCCCTTGATGAGTGCATTGACAACACACACGTTTTGGTAACCAAGAGAAAAGGAAAAGAAAAGAAACGACTAAAAGAAACTCCAATAAGCGATCGAAAGCCAAAGAAAAGGCAAAGAGCAAGATCACTTGAAGAAGACAAGTCTCGAACCCCTTAGGCAAGGGCAACGGCTCGACACATCCGAGACAAAACATGCTCAAGCAAAGAGCACAAACCATCAAACCAAAGCTCGAAAACCACAAAGAGCTCCCCCTGCACACATGCAAGCTCCCCCTGAACCGATGCAACTCCCCCTGGACAAATGCATGCGAACCACTTCACGAAACAGAGCAGCTACAACAGCTCAGCTCTGACCGGTCGACACCACCGGTCAGACCGGTGGGCAACATGTGAACAGGACCGGCACTCTGACCGGTCAGACCGGTGACCTCAACCGGTCAGACCGGTGCACAACAGAGCCCAAAAATAGCTCGAAACCACCTGAAAACCTTCCAAATGCATTCAGTAGGCCAAAACATGCTCAACCTTCTCCCCCTTGTTGACAATGCATGAATCAAGCCAAAAATGCAAAAATTGCAACCTAGAGCTTCTCAAATAGACAAAATTCAACATAGGATGCTACACATGTCCAAACGAGCAAGTTAGATACTCTATAGCTTCGTAATGACATAAACTTCATGATCACCAAGTTTCACAACCATTGGGCGAAGCTAAGATAGAATTTAGCAATTTTGCGAAAAATCACCCTCTCATGAGCAAAGTCCTAAACATGAGCAAAACATGTCAAAATGGCAAAGCCACACAAACTTCATGCTAGGACAACCATTCTAAGCATAAGACGATCATAAACACCCACAAGCACCTCATGTCATGTCAAAGCCATCGAGCCATGTGCCTACTTCTATATATGAGACTTCTCATTGGTAGACATCATGCAACGATTTAGCACCCAAAGCAAATTAGAATTAGCACATATGACATGGGAGCACATTTTTCAAGCAATTTACATTTCATTTTCAGATTTATAATTGGTACATGAAATGTCTTTGCGACAAAAAGGAACTTATGTTCCTCCACAAGATGAAGCATGGGGGCTAAACATTCATGATGGCAAATGAGCCTTTGGCCCCATATGATCAAAATAAGCTATCCAACCACAAATTAAGCATAGCCAAGCCACAAAAACATGTCAAGATCATGGAAAGGCATTTACTCACAAGAGAGCATACATATGAAATTTTCAAAAACATAGCCATCAACCATGGATACAAACCAAGATTATCAAGAGCTAAGCCAAACTAACCATAGCTTACCAAATTAGCTCACAAAGACATATATGTCATTCCATGGTGAACAATGTATATAGGAGAAGCCTTTCCTAAACAATGCATATGATACAAAATGCATGCAACATAAGATACAAAGATGCCTATACATCATGTTACATATGCCATGCCAAATGCAAGAAATGCACAAAGGAAAGCTATACATATGCTACCTAGGAGCTCCCACACGCCAACTCAAGAAATCAAACAAACACCAAGCTCCCCTCGCAAACGAGTGAAAGTTGCTTGATCTAGGGGTTTGGTGAAAATATCGGCTAGTTGTTCATGTGTGGGTACATGGATCAAAGCTATCTTCCCTTTCTCTACGTTGTCTCTCAGAAAATGATACCTCACTTCTATGTGTTTGGTTTTGGAATGGAGCACTGGGTTCTTTGCAACGCTTATGGCACTGGTGCTATCACATTGAAGTGGGACATGGGTATACTCCTCACCAAAGTCACTCATGGTGTATGTGATCCAAAGGAGCTGAGAGCAACAACTAGCTGCGGCCACATACTCTGCCTCGGTAGTGGATTGAGCAACACTCGACTGTTTGCGGGAAGACCAAGATACCAAAGAAGAACCCAAGAACTGGCAAGTCCCAGAAGTGGACTTCCTATCCAACCGACACCCGGCAAAGTCCGCGTCTGAAAATCCATGAAGCGCCAAAGAAGAAGACGCAAAGTACCAAAGGCCGAAGTCGGGAGTGTGTCGCAAATACCTGAAAATGCGCTTGACTGCTTGCCGATGCGAAGTCCTCGGAGAAGCTTGAAAACGAGCGCACAGACACACCAAGAATTGAATGTCCGGCCTCGTCGCTGTCAAGTAGAGGAGTGACCCGATCATACTCCGGTACTCCTTCTGGTCCACGTGTTCACCTTCCTCGTCCGCATCAAGAACTATAGTCGTACTCATAGGCGTCGCCATGGCCTTGGAGTCCTCCATCTTGAACTTCCTCACAATGTCCTTGGTGTACTTAGCTTGGTGCACAAATGTTCCTTCCTTTGATTGCTTGATTTGTAGCCCGAGGAAGAACTGCAACTCGCCCATCATGCTCATCTCAAATTCCCTGCTCATGTCTTCTGCAAACCTTGCAACAAGAGAGTTAGACGAGCCACCAAAGACAATATCATCCACGTATACCTGCACAATCAGGATATCTCTGTCCTGCCTGAGGAGAAACAAGGTCTGGTCGACTTTCCCCATCTCAAACCCTCTCTCAAACAGGAACCCCCTCAACCTACCATACCAAGCTCTAGGCGCCTGCTTCAACCCATACAGCGCCTTCCTCAACTTGTATACCCGGTGAGGGTACTTCTCACTCTCAAACCCCGGTGGTTGCCTCACAAACACCTCTTCCTCCAATACACCGTTCAGAAAAGCACTCTTCACATCCATCTGGTACAACTTGAACCCTTTAGCCACGGAAAAGGCTAGAAGGATCCTGATCGCCTCCAAACGAGCTACAGGAGCGAAAGTCTCCTCGTAGTCGATCCCCTCTTTCTGACTGTACCCCTGAGCAACAAGTCTCAACTTGTTCCTCACCACTTCTCCTTTCTCTCCCTCTTTATTTTTCCACACCCATTTTGTCCCAATCGGCTTACACCCTGGGGGAGGGTCAACCAACACCCAAACTTGGTTCCTCTCAAAATTTTCCAACTCCTCATGCATCGAGTTAACCCAATTATGATCAGATAACGCATGTCCAATGTCTTTGGGCTCAAAGGTGGCAACAAAAGCAGCATGAGCAAAATGAGAATTGTTCCGAACCCTCGACCGTGTAGTACGTTTATTCATGTCGCCGATGATTCTCGAAGCTGGGTGATCCACTTGCACTCGTCGGGGAGGTTCTCGCCTTGATGCTACCTCCCCCTCAACAGGAGCTTCGCCTTGATCTGGGTTTGTCATTGTAGGTGTGGGAGAGGGTCCATTCTCGATCGTCGTCGAAGTAGTAGGTACATGTTCAGCCGCGGGCATCACGCCGCCATCTTCATCATCTCCATGTTCATGCTCCTCCTCCTGAAAGATCTCCTCGCCAAGTTCGTCGTCACCTGCACACTCAAAAACAAGCTGACTACGTGGCTGTGTCTCGTCGAAGGTTACCTCGCAAGTCTCCACGATTTGGTTAGTTTCAAGATTGAGCACACGAAATGCTCTAGAATGAGATGCATAACCAAAGAAAATGCCATCGACAGACCTAGCCTCGAACTTGTCCAACTTCTTCCTTTCTTCAGAATGAAGCATTTACAACCAAAGACATGGAAGTGACTCACCTTGGGTGTGCGACCGTGCATCAACTCGTAACAGGTTTTCTTCTTGTGAACCCTGAGGTAGATCCTGTTCGACACATGGCACGCGGTATTGACCGCCTCAGCCCAGAACTTTCTCGGAGTCCTATGCTCGTCGAGCATCGTCCGAGCCAACTCGCACAAGGTCCTGTTTTTCCTTTCCACCACGCCATTCTGGGGAGGCGTATACAGACTCGAAAACTGATGTTCAAGACCCAAGTCATGGCAAAAGGTTTCGAAGCGAGAGTTTTTGAATTCCGAGCCATTGTCACTGCGGATCGCTCGTATGGCATCTCCGTGCCTCTCGTTTCTTAACCTCAAGACAAGATCTCGAACAAAACCAAACGTCTCCCCCTTCTCCTCAAGAAAGAACACCCACGCATACCGAGAGTAGTCGTCCACCACAACGAGGACATACCACTTCCCACCCGCAGATCGCACACGAGCTGGGCCAACAAGGTCCATATGGAGCAGCTCGCATGGACGCTCAGTCATCACATCGGTGAGAGACGGGTGAGAAGAGGCTACCATCTTGGCATGCCTACACGGCGCACAAACCAACTCTTTCTCAAACCTCAATCGTGGTAATCCTCGGACCAAATTGAGTTTACTCAAGCGAGACAAAAGATCAAAGCTCAAGTGACCCAACTTCCTATGCCACTTCCACAACTCACTCGAAGAACCAGCCAAGAAGCAACGCTCCACACCAGAAGACTGAGAAAAATCAGCTCGGAACACCTGACCCTCGGGAACGATCATGCAAACAAGATCCCCCCGAGAATCTAAAATCCGAGATCCACCAGGCCGAAACAACACCTCAAAACCCTCATCCAACAACTGGGACACAGAAAGCAAATTGTATCCAAGCGATTGAACAAGAGCAACACGCCTGAGAGTGATCTTGTCACTTACCTTAATCTCACCTTCTGACAGCACACGCCCTCGCCCATTGTCCCCAAAGGTGATGTACTTCTTTGTCACCACCGGGACGAGACTTGAGAACCACCCCTTGTCTCCGGTCATATGCCTCGAGCAACCGGAGTCAATCAACCAAATGTTCTTCAAGTCTCCCACCTGAAATTCAAAAGCGAGCACGTGAGTGAACAAACGACTCAGCACTGGGGTTAGTACCAAAAGAGTAAAACCAGTGCCGAGCCATTTGCTCCAAAGTGGGGTTAGCACAAACCAAATCATCACGCCTATCAAAGCTACCACCACGGTAACCACCACGAGGGAACCAACCCTCTCTAGCTGGAGGAGGACGAAAACCACGAAAGGGAAACCGTGGATCGTTCCTCCGCTCCATCTCAAAGCTACGACTCTTCTCACCCTCGTATTGAGCACGAGGTGGAGAACGCCTAGCAAACTGACCACCTGCAAACTTTCCAGACCAACCACCAGAACCACGACCTCCAGAATCAAACCGAGCATCCTCACGAGCACGAAACCCGACTCGCTGTCTGCCCAGACCTGCACCAGTCTGACCGATGTAGTACACCGGTCTGACCGGTGTGGCTCGGCCAGCAGCAACACCTGCAGCCTTCCGGTCTCCCCAAGCCGGAACCATCCTCACAATCACCTTGGCCCTGGGCATCTGCATACGAGGCTCAGGTACACCATTAGAGGGGTGGTACCTGTCCCTGTTAGCCCACTCTCTAGCCATTCTCTCCTCACGCTTCCACTTGAAGCAAAACTCATCCTTGTGACCATCTCTCCCACAATACCCACAATGGAACTTTATGGGCTGTGGCTTAGGCTTAGACTTGGGTTGGGGCTGCCCACTCGGCTTCTCACCCTTCTTCTCTCCTTCCTCACCTCCCTTTGGGCTCACAAACTTCACCGATTTCTGAAAATCATTTGTTGGGTGAGGGAATATGGGTGGATCTGGAGTAGTGTCAAGTTTGTTTCTGAGATGGTTGGGCTTGGGCTCAAACTTGTTCTTGTGTCTGTTTGGTGGTGGGATAGGAATCTCTCCAACTCTCTCAACTCCCTCACCACAGTTCTCTCCAAGCTTGTCAGCCCCAAGTGCCTGACCATCATAGCGTTTGAAAGCCGCTATCATGATACCGAGCTGAGGCTCCTGACCCGACAACCAGCTCATACATTTTCTCAGCTCATCATTTTCATCCTGCAGGCGATCAACATAATGTGCAAGCTCCAAATTCTTAACCGCATGCAATTCACAAGTAGAGCAAGAAGTGGGAATAGGCTCTTTCAACTTAGCCTCAAGCGAAACAGTGTAAGCATGCATCTCATCAATCTTTCCATGCAAAACAGGGCAAGAAGTGCAAGCACCTAGCAAAGCAGGTCTAGACTTAAGCTCAGCCACTTCAACCCTAAGCATATCTAGTTCATCACAAGTAGAAGCATGCTTATCCTTAAGAGCAGTAAGATCAGCTAGGTACACAGAGCAATCACAGCAATCAATCTCATCAGAAACCACATGAGAAGCCTTAAGCGAATCAATCTCAAGCTTAGCATCTAGGTTCTGGGTTTCTAGCTCAGCCACACGGTTCCTAGCATCTTCTAGTGAGGCCCTAAGCTCTTTCCTCATCTTCTTGGCCTCTCTAAGCATGTGATCGCGGTTATCAAGCAAGTCAACCAACTCATCATTCTCCTTGCGCAAAGAAGAGAGCTCATCACATACCTCATCCTCGGAGTCAGTGTCCGAGTCACTCTGGTGGCTCTTCTTGCTGCCGGAGCTACGGGCCATGCCGCAGAAGCCATCTCTCGCGAAGCAGCTCAACCCGCTCAAGTTCCTGGATGACTTCTTGTTCTTGCGCCGATCACCTTCATCTTCACTGCTACTCGAGCTTGAGGAAGAGTAGGCGGAGCTGGAGTCGACGTCGCTCGCTCCGACCATTGCTCGGGCCTTCCTGCCGCGGCCATCCTTCTTCCTCGACCGTCGCTCGTCCTTGTGCTTGTTCTTGTGCTTGTGATCGCGCCTCGATCGGTACTTGCCATCCTTCCTCGATCGGTGCCTGTAGCCGTCCTTGTAGCCGTCCTTGTTCTCCGTCTTCTCCGGGCAGTCGGCGACGAAGTGTCCTGGCTTGCCGCACTGAAAGCACGTCCGTGCTGTCCTCCTCGTTTTCACCCGGTTCTCGTGCAACCTCTCGAACCGCCTGGTCAGCAACGCCAGCTCGTCCTCTCCAAGCACGTCGAACTCCTCATCTGGCAAAGACATCAAAGAAGACAGAGAGTACATCCTGGAGGATGCGTTAGCGTTAGACTTAGCTCCTTTGCCACTAATGAGAGCGAGACTATGAGAATCAGTCGGGCTCTCGATCTTGGCTGTCATACCACGGTCCAACTCAGCCGACTTGAGCTTCGAGAACAGCTCGTTCACCGTCAAGGTGTCATACTTCTCGGACTCAACAATAGCCTCAAACTTCTCGTCCCATACGGTACGATCCAACGAGTGCAAGAGCTTCACGGCTCTATCATGATCATTGTATGGGAGGACATCCACATTGGCTCTCATGTTGTTCACAACGACCGTGAATCGCTGGAAAAGGGCATCGACGGACTCACCGGGGAGATGAGTGAAGTTCTCGTACTCTCTCCGGTAAGTCGCGTACATCCGAGCCTGAACCTGAGCATTCCCAGCATGAGCATCCTTCAACTGCTCCCAAATCCTACAAGCTAAGTCCTCTGTCTGAACCCGATCGAATTCAGGCTGACACAGAGCACGAAACAAGTAGTCGACAGCCTTGTTGTTGGCTTCGAACATATCCCTCGATCCTGGAGCAAGGAAGTTCATCGGATGAACATAAGCTGTGTTCACCGTGACATCCCAAAGGATCTGACCCTTTCCGCGGAGGAACGCCGCCATCCGCCTTTGCCACATCTGGTAGTTCTTCCCATCGAAGTGCGGAGGACCCGAACCCCGTTCCTGGTACGCCATCTTTGGATCTTAGACTGGTAAGAGTCAATATAGACCCGAACCGGCTCTGATACCAATTGAAGGACCGATTAGGCGAACCAGAGAGGGGGGGAGTGAATGGGAGCCGATAAAAATTCTTCTCGAAGGAGATGAGAACTCCAACAAGACGAACACGGCTTCCAACTCACGTCTCCGACCCAACTACCCAAGTTGGCCAAGACCACGCAGCCACTGGAGTGCTACTGGTCCTAAGAACCAACACTCAACCTTCCGAGTCAAAACTCACCAAACCACAGCGGAAACTTGCACGGCTTGCTGCCTGAGCTACACCGGTCAGACCGATGGACTGCGCCGGTCAGACCGGTGACACCGGTCAGACCGGTGGACGGATCCGGTCAGGCCGGTGGCTACAGTAGCCGAACAGCAAACGTTCCAGGAGGCCTCAGTGACTCCTCTAGGCCCTGGAACAAAAACCACCACGAAACACAACCTGTGAGGAAGAAGAACCCCTCACAAAACCTAGCAAACCAACTCCAAACACGCCAAGAACTGATCAGCAGGACCACGGGACAAAACCACACGGACAAGGCTGTTCCCCGAGACAAAAACCCACCAAGGGCTAGCATCGGTCAGACCGGTCAAGAGCACCGGTCAGACCGGTCGTGCCTGGGCAGCTCGGGATGAACAGCGCCCGCGAGTCAACTCCTCCAAATCCAACTCCCGATCTCCCGATCCGCTCCACAGTTTTGCACAAGACTTTGGGGATAGTAGGAACACCTCATGGGTACTCCATAGCCAAGATTTGGTCCACCAAAACTTGTCAAATCAAGAGGAATCGAAGAAATCCCACCAAGAACGCCTCTAACCCTAGAGCCACGAAAACCCCAAAATCGAGCCCCTTTGCTCACGGATTTGGAAGGGGAATCAAAGGGTAAAGAACCACGAAGGGTTCATGCATACATCCCCCACCAAATCCCAAAGAGAAAGGCCTCGAAATCGCTCCAAGAAAATCGCCAAGATAGGGCTCCGAAAATCACCAAAAAGGAGAAACGGGAAAGACACATCCAAGCCTTGAGGAACCACGCCGAATCATCTATACATACCAAAGAGGTTCATACAAGGTCTAGCTTGCCGCCCGATCATCCTTCCCTCTCACAAGATCTCACCATGAAGCTCTCAAGCTAGTCCTATGAAAATCCTAAGAAAATAGGAAGGAAAATAGGAAAACCAAATGAGCTAGGGTTCCAAGAGATGGCTGCCATCCTCTCACCACTTGGGTTATATGGAGGCAACCGAAAGACTAAAATACCCTTACTAGCTAACTAGGGATACATGCCCCTCGAGGGCGAAATTGGAAGTCTTTGTCTTCGCACCATCGGACGGATGCCCAGCGACCGCAAACTTGCTTAGCCTCGATGCAAGCCTTGCGATCCCGACACGTGTCCTCCGCTTCGAAGATTCCGGACTGCGTCGTCGCACACCGGTCAGACCGGCACTCCTCACCGGTCAGACCGGTACCCACCGGTCAGACCGGTCAGACCCACCGGTCAGACCGGTCTGGAGCTGCTGCACCTCCATCTTCGGTTCTTCGGTCTTGGCTTTGTGGATCAACCAAGGAACCTAGTGGTTTTCTGGTGAACCACCGAAAACCCCGCGAACTCGGTGTAGCCTCCGCCAATCACCACTCATGACTCGGCTCCCACGTAGTCCCGGCTCGACCTTGGTTTTGAGGCTCAACCAAGAAACCGTCCATGACTTCATCTTGCCATTCTTGCCACCATGCGGCCCGCACTTGACCCCGCTGGCCACCGGGTCCCTCGAACCAAGCCTACTTGTCTTCTCCACACCTGGAGGCCTCACCGACAACGACCTTTCACGCTTGTTCTTCACCTGCACCTGCACCAGTCAAGCCGCAACCTGCACCTGCAATACTTAGCCAAGAATCAGTCCACACCACGTTGTCAATCACTCATCACACCAGGAAGCGACCATCTACCGGTCCTCGAACCACACCTGGCTCTCACCACTGCACCCGTAGGACCCTCGGGTGTGTTCACGGGTGGTTGATTCCCACCGGGGTTGGTCAAGTCACCATCAGGCGGCGTTGCTTGATTAATTGGGGTCGACATCTCTTTTCTCCAAGCGGTTAAGCTTCAAATGGAGCAACTGGCTCTGATACCAATTGAAAGGATCTAGAGGTCGACTAGAGGGGGGAGGTGAATAGTCGCTCCTGAAAAATCACAACTTAAAACAACTTATCAGACCAAGGTCCGGAGTCTCCGGATATTTTTCTGGATACTCCGGGAAATCCGGAGTATCCGGGAAAATGTCCTGATTGTCCGGCCTTTGAGGTGGCGACTAAATCAACTGCAATCAAACTTGGCCAAACTCAAATCTGTGAAAATAGGTTATGCAATACAGAGATAGAAGCCTATTCCACCACTTAGAAACAGTAGGAACCTCACCACGGAGTAGATCGGCCACAAACCCTAGAAATGTACTCAAGAGGATTTCAAGCATACAACAAGAGCAACAAGCACAAGAGACACAAGGGATTTGTTACCGGAGTTCAAGCTCACACCTTGAGCTCTACGTCTCCGTTGAGGAACCCACAAAGGGTGGACCTTTACACCTAGGTCACTTTCCTGCCCCTAGCGACCACAAAGATCGAGCTAGGGTTACTTACTCAATCACAGGGTAATACAAACTTCCTTGGGCAGCCACAATCCTTTGGATGCTCCAAGGCAACGCCTAGCCAGCTAGGAGCTCAAAGCTCCAAGAGTAACAAACACGAGATTGCCAACCAAGCGAAGAACGAGGTGCTCTAGAGATGGGAAATCAGCTCACTAGCACTCCCACTTGCTCAAGCCTTGAATTCCTCCTTTAATCCCCACCAAAGCTCAACAACCAAGTGCCAAGAGGAGTAAAGAGGAGGGAGAAGGTGTTCTGAATGCTACAGTTCGAAATGAGGCAAGAGAGAGAGAATGGATAGGGTTGAGGGGGTATAAATACCTCCTCACTCAGAAAAGAGCCGTTACAGCTCTAAGACCCGGAGTATCCGGACCAGGCCCGGACACTCCGGGAAGTCTGGACTGTCCGGGATAAATCCCGGAGTGTCTGGCCTTCCAGAGTTAGCACACACAAGGATATCTCGGTGATCGTGCTGTGCAAGGTGTCTCTCATAGGTTTTTGGTTAGTCATCTAGAGCATCTTTTCAACTCTTGGAAGATACAATCCATGTCCCTCTTTATAGTACGACATTCCTAGGACTCAATTTCAAAATATAAAATAAATAAACCTCCAAGGAATCCTTCCTTTAGTATTACTTCCTTTTTATAGAGCAATGAAGTGCTTAGATGCCATCTTAGAATTTTAGTACCTGCTCATATACTCAACACATCATTAGTAGCTTAATGGTCCGTCATTAAATCACCAAAACCCAGTTAGGGGGCCAAGATACTCTTCAAGAACAAGCTGCATATGTGGAGGTTAACACAAGCTAGAATCTACATATGGCCTTGGATAGGAAATGCTCATCATTGAGGAACTTATTATGTTTAGATTTTCAAAAAGGAAAAGTCCGGATATCAAGCATCTCTTGGTACAAGATCATAGCACTCGATTTTACCATATCATGCCTCACAACAACTTAGGCATGGATCATGCTTTTTGCTACCCACAAATCTTAAGCTAAGGTTTGAACATGCAAGCCAACAAACTCAAAACTTAGGTAGGATGCAAAGCTGTAAGCAAGGCATATGAGAAGAATAAACTGAGCAACTATTCATCATTTCAACCATAGAGACAAAGCATTCTTACTACGCATATCAAACTAAAGCAAACTTGATGATGAAAGAAAATAAATATTTTTGGTCTTTTTATTTTTGCAGATTTTTATGGTTTTTCATTATAGGAGATTCTGGAAACAAATGCAGATACAAGTTACCTCAGGATGGGAGTCCTCCCCCAACGTAGCTTCAGACTCACTGCGGTGGAGGGTAGAAGAACCCCTGACTCGCAAAGTAAGCTCTCTGCTCCTCTATCTGTCGCTGCTGCGTCTGCTGCATGGCGGCCATCCTCTCGCCAGTCTGTTGCTGCCATGCTGAGTTAGACTCAATGTGTGTGTTCAGCGTCTCCTCCACTCTCGTGACCTGGACGGTGAGCTCTCAAGCTACTGCACGAGCCGAGCCTCTCGTGCAGAGGCCGAAGAGTGCCATCTGAAGGACGAAGACGGAGGCGGACCACCGGAGCTGGAACTAGTGGGTGCAGCCCACCGGTCACTACTCGCGCTAGCCCAAGCTGTACTACTCGCACCCTGATGGTAGATGGGCTAATCCCAATTGGGTGCATACCCAGGGATTACCTCGGCCATGTACCCCGCAGAGGCCCCTCCTGCCATGGGTGGTGTAGTAGGTTGTGGTTGTGGTGGATGCGATTGCTGCTGCTGCATGTGTGCTCTCCTTGAAGCGCTCCCGGTGGACCTGTCGGAAACACTAGCACGACGGGCTTCCTCTTGTGCAACAAGGGGAATGGTTAACGACTGCGAGTTATACAACTGAAACCCCGGGTTAGGTAACAGGATCTCATTTGTATAGCCCGGAAAGAAGAAAGTCAAAGAATCATTTGGGCCCCTCTCAAGTATGTCTCATCAATGAGAGCTCAGGGAGTCCCAATGAAGGGGACAGGGTTCCCGCCTAAAATCCCGAGTTTGGGAGCAATACGAGTCTGCAAAGACGTACACTCAACCGGACCTATCATCTTAAAGTTTGTCAACCATTACCGAATCATAGCTTTAATGGGGGAGACCTTAATCCTTTTGGTGGTGGCATATAAAAGCATCGTCTAACCGATGCACACAGGCCGAACATCCTCTCGTGGAAAGAGAGTAATGGCGAGCCACTTGTGCCACAATCGAAGAGTAGGATGCACGATATCATTGCACCTAGGCACAATTTTACCACCACCGACTCGGCCAGAATTTTCTCCCCAGAAAGAATCCCGAACAGAATTATCACAAGACTTTTTCAAAGAAAGAGCATAACGACGACTAAAACTGAGGAGACGACTAAGATGTTTCCATGAAACTTGGTAATCGGTCCCGAAGAGATGAAACTGAATACCATTTGGCATTTCAGTAAGAGAGCAAAGAAACTAGATGGTGAGGGGCCGAGAGCCTACCTCTGTGACTGGCGCAAACTCCTCCCAACCAAGAGCATGCCAAATGGAAGCAAACTTAGAGTTCATACCTATTTTCTTCAGGAGGTCCGGGTCGAAGTCCCGGGTGTGGGCGAAGACTCGGTCCTTCAGGAGAGCTGACGAGGGCCTAGACCAGGGCCCACCGCAACCACCAAAAGCAGAAGTATGGGCTATAGTCCGAGTACTTGGCGGCCTGTACGACAAAGTACTCCATTACCGAGCACTTGGCAACCCGTGCGGCCTGTTTCCGTGAAGACCGAGTACTTGGCGGCCCGTACGCGTGGGCACCACTCGCCTTCGAGTACTTGGTGGCTCATCCAGCAAGCTTCTGAGTACTTGGGGGTCCGTCTGACAAGTTTCTATCCACCTGGCGGCTCAAACGACAAGTTCCCGCCCCACCACGACTACTCGTTCGCACGAGTAGTTTCCGTCTCGCCTCTGACTACTCGTTCGCACGAGTAGTTTCCACCGCTGGTCGGCCAAGCCTTTGCGGTGAAGGCTGGGATGGTGGGGCCCACTCCTGATGTGACAGGACCTCCGCACACACCCGCTTCCACGCCACCACGTGCAACCCTCTCCATGTCAGGTCGTACTAACAGGGGGTGTCTGGTGTCAGGAGGCGTGGCCGCCCACTACGCCACGAATGGCACAGTGCGAGCTATTCGTCCACACAGGAACCCCACAGTACCTCAGAAAGACACATACCAACTCCGCTGACGGGAGCATGGTACGAAACCGACGACTTACGACAACCCGACTACTCGGAGACGAGCTCGAGGAGTCCCCGGCGCAAACTACTCGAAACCCGCAATTCCGGGAAGCCCATACCGGCAACAGCCACTCCGCTACAGTCCCTAGCTGACTCACCATGCCCGGCCGGCCGCCCGACGTGGAGAAGGACACCCTACACTGTAATCTAGTTTCTATTCCCGTTTTACCCGTTTTACCCTCTCCCTTGCAACTATAAAAGGGAGAGGAGGGGGCCACATTCATGATATCCCATCTCATATCATCCCATAGACGCTCACACGCGTTCACCCACTCACACACACATACGCAGGACTCTGCTACAAGAACCATGTCCACTCGCACCAGGGACTTGGGCTCTAAGACCCTCTCTTGACCAGTTTGTAACCCCTACTACAAACTTTGAGCATAAAGAACACTCCCCCCTCAGACTGGATGTAGGGTATTACTCTCCGGAGGCCCGAACCAGTATAATCCCTAGTGTCTCTTGTGCCACCGTGCAAATCTCGACATGTGATCGTATAAATTTACTTGCCGGCGGTGACAAACCCCGACAGTTGGCACACCAGGTAGGGGACTTCGCGTGTCTCGACATCCACTCCAGGGTCCGCACGGCCCATCCACCAGCTCTTTCGATGGTGATCCGCACGTAGTCGTTGTCATCGAGATGCCCCATGGGATCCTCCGACCCACTCCCGGTCGGATTCGAGATTCGGTTCGGGAGCCTGGAGTTCCAAGCGACGGGCAACGACTACCTCATGCGTCTCCTCTCAAGGGACGCAAACGTGGAGGCTCTAGCATCAGCTCCACAGTCACCCCGACGCTGGAGGTGTTCGGGCCAGCGCTCACGACAAGCGCGCGCGGAGCGACGTAGGACGGCGCGCACTAGCTCCCCCCAGCGGGTTGAAGCTAGCGAGCCGCAGCCCGCCATCGCAACAGAAGTGGTCGCACCCCCACCATCGAACCCGACAGCGCGTCTCGTCAGGGAAGGTCTCGGTGTTTTAGACCGGCAACCTACTAAGGGGAGTACCCGAGGTAGATGAATGTGGCCTCGCCGAGATCGGGAACTCGAAGGAGAGACACGTGGCACACAATTTAGACAGGTTTGGGCCGCGAGGTGCGTAATACCCTACGTCCTGTATGCTGCGTAGCTCTGGATTGATTGGGTGTGATTACAAGATGATGCGGATGATCAGATAGGGGTCCCTGCCTCGCCTTATATAGTCCGGGAGGCAGGGTTACAAGTCGGTTTGCTAGAGGAGTACTAGTCGTGTACGGCTAGGAGTACTCTACATGGATCCGGACATGTATAGCTTCCTAACCGAGTACTATTCCTCTGTAGGCCTTGCGCTCCACACCAGCAGGTGCCGTGTTGCCCAAGTCGAGTAGTCCCAAGGGCCCACGGAGTAGCCGGTCCTAGTACCCACCTGAGTAGTGGGCCCAGGGATGTCCGTACGACAGAAGGCGCGACCACGCCTTCATCGGCAACTTTCAGGGCACGTACACCTGGCCTGGCAACCTGTGGTACTTGCGCAATTGCAAGCAGATGAAGGGGGAAAGCCTACATGACTACATCCGGCGCTTCTCCAAGCGGTGCACTGAGCTGCCCAACACCACCGACACTGACGTCGTCTCGGTGTTCCAGAATGGGACCACGTGCGCCATGCTGATCCACAGGATTGAGCGCCGGAAGCCGCGATCTACTCAGGAGCTCCTCGAATCACCACGGACTAGGCCAACGGAGAGGAGGCGGTGGCCGCTACCCTCAGCCCCGGCAAAAGAAAGTAGCCAGCGGAGGCCGACGAAGGTCCATCAGCTCGGTCCGACAAGAAAAAGAAGAACAAGGACAAGCGGCACCGTGACGACAATCTCGTGGCCGCAGTCGATCGGAAGACGACAAGGCCCAAGAACAATCCACCCAAGGACCACTTCGAGAAGCTGTTGGAGGCTCCGTGCACCAACCACGAGGGCCTAGTCAAGCATGCGCTCAAGGATTGCAACCTGATGAAGAGCTACCACGCCAGCACGCTGAAGAGGAGGGATCCCGCCCCAACTGGCAAAGGGGCCAAGGACAAGGACGACGACACCGCCGAGTACCCCAGGGAAGATGGTGCTATCATGATGATCTTCGGCGGCTCACCAGCGCGCTCGCCCAAGCGCCAGGAGAAGTTGATCCGGCGAGAAGTCTACAGCACTGATCCCGTGACACCAACGTACCTGAAGTGGTCGGAGACGCCGGTCACGTTTGACCGCAGTGACCATCCCGACCACATCCCACAGCTGGGTAACTACCTGCTTGTCGTGGCGCCCTTGTTCGGTACCAAGCGTATATACAAGGTGTTGATGGACGGAGGCAGCGGCCTCAATGTCATTTACGCCTCGACTCTCGACGACATGGGGCTTCCGCGGTCCCGACTGTGGCCGTCTACGGCACCATTCCACGGGGTCGTACCCGGGATGGAGGCGGTTCCCCTCGGGCAGATCGATCTACTCATCACTTTCGGAACACCGAGCAACTTCCGAAAGGAAACCCTCACTTTCGAGGTGGTCGAGTTCCCGGGGATGTATCACGCGATACTCGGAAGGCCCGCATATGCGAAGTTTATGGCTATCCCCAGCTACACGTACCTCAAGCTGAAGATGCCTGGTCCGAAGGGCATCATCACAGTAGGCACGTCGTTCCAGTACACATATGAATGCGATGCTGAGTGTTTTCAGTTCGCTAAAACACTGATCCGGTCTGAGAAGCTCGCCGCGGAGCCCCCTTCTGAGGACCTCGACATCACCAACTCGTCCAAGCGTGCGGCATGCTCCTTCGAGCTCGCCAAGGACGGAAAGGAGGTGGTTGTTGCCGACGATGGCCGCACGATCCGCATCGGGATAGCGCTCGATCCTAAATAGGAAAGTGCGCTCGTCGACTTCCACTGTGCGAACCTCGACGTGTTTGTGTGGAAACCCTCTGACATGCTGGGGATTCGAAGGGAGGTTGCCGAGCACAAGCTTAACATTAAGCCCGGCTCGAAGCCAATCAAGCAACATCTTCGCCGCTTCAACACCGACAAGTGCAAGGCCATCGGCGAAGAAATCAAGAAGCTCCTTAGTGCAGGGTTCATTAGAGAAGTGTAGCACCCCGAGTGGTTAGCAAATCATGTACATGTAAAAAAGAAGAATGGCAAATGGAGAATGTGTGTTGACTACACGAGCCTAAGCAAGGCATGTCCAAAAGACCTATTTCCATTATCGCGCATAGATCAAGTCGTCGACTCAACAGCTCAGTGTGAACCCTTCTATTTTCTCGACGCTTATTCCGGGTACCACCAGATCACGATGAGCCCGGCCAACCAACTCGCCGCATCGTTCATCACCCCTTTCGGTGTGTTTTGTTACGCGTCCATGCCATTTGGGTTGAAAAACGCGGGTGCCATGTTCCAAAGATGCATGCGACATGTCTTTGGTGACCTTATCGGACGGCTGATCGAAGCCTATGTCGATGACATCGTGGTAAAGTGAAAGAAGGTGGGCGACCTGATCCCGGACCTCACAGTAGTTTTTGAGAAACTGAGGGAGCACGGCGTAAAGCTTAACCCCGAGAAGTACGTCTTCGGGGTCCCAAAAGGCATGCTCCTCGGGTTTGTTGTGTCAGAGCGTGGCATCGAGGCAAATCCCGAGAAGATTTCAGCCATCCAGAATGATTTCAGACATGGGGCCGATCCAGAACCTGAAGGGGGTGCAACGCGCCACGGGATGCCTCGCCGCTCTGAGCTGCTCCATTGCCCAACTTGGTGAACGCAGCCTGCCGCTGTACCGACTCATGAAGAAGTCAGACCATTTCGCATGGATTCCCAAAGCACAAGAAGTGCTCAACTCGCTCAAAAACCTACTCAAAAGCCCGCTAGTGCTCACAGCACCAGTGGAGGAAGAGCCTATGCTCCTATACATTACCGCAACAACTCAGGTAGTAAGCGCGACACTGGTTGTCGAGCGAGAAGAGCCCGGAAGGACACAGAAAGTGCAACGCCTAGTATATTTCATAGTGAAATCCTCTCCGACTCAAAAACGTGCTATCCGCGGATCCAAAAGTTGATTTATGCTGTCCTGATCACCAAGCGGAAGCTCCGGCATTACTTCGATTAACACCCCATCACGGTGGTGTCGAAATACCCGCTTGGCAAGGTCATACAGAGCCTCGAAGCCGAAGGAAGAATAGCTAAGTGGGCCCTCGAGTTGATGGGGCAGAACATCACGTATGCGCCTCGCAGCACCATCAAGTCGCAAGCATTGGTTGACTTCATCGCCGAATGGACAGAGGTTCAGACCCCTCCAGGACCAATCAAACACGAGACGTGGCTCATGTACTTTGACGGCTCACTCATGAAGGAAGGAGCCGGGGTCGGGCTTGTCTTCATCTCGCCTCTGGGCGTGCGTATGGAGTACATGATCCGACTACATTTCTCGGCCTCCAACAATGTCGCAGAGTACGAGGCCCTCCTCAACGGTCTCTGAATCGCCCTCGAGCTTGGGATTCGCCGTCTTGAGATCCGGGGAGATTTCGACCTAGTCGTGGGACAGGTGATGAAGGAAAAGAACTGTTTAAACCCGAAGATGGCAGCGTACTGCCAAGCGGTGCGCGAGCTGGAAGATAAGTTCCACGGGCTCGAGCTCAACCACGTGCTACACAAATACAATGAAGCGGCGGACACCCTCGTGAAGGCAGCATCTAATCAGAAACCCGTTCCATACGGGGTCTTTGCCAGCGACCAGTATGAGCCATCTATCCACTCTGATGATGACAAGCCGCCGGAACCCTCAACGCAAGAGGTCATGGAGATCGACAAGGTGCGAGAACCCAACCTTGAGGACCTCGTGGAAAGCAAGCTGCCACCCGACAAGGAGGAAGCTAGGCGGATCTCACGGATGGCCAAGTCGTACAAACTTGTCGATGGTGAGCTCCGACGAAAGGGTGCCAAAGGCCTTCTTATGCGATGCATCCTAGCCGACCAAGGAAAAGAGCTGCTGCGGGACATTCACGCCGGGACGTGCGGACACCACGCTGCTCTGAGAACTCTTGTCAGAAAGGCCTTCCGACAAGGTTTTTACTGGCCAACCGCCGTTGCTGATGCTAACAACATCGTGCACAGCTGCGAAGGCTGCCAATTCTACGCACAACAAACCCATCTCCCGGCGTACGATCTCCAGACCATCCCCATCACTTGGCCCTTTGCGGTCTGGGGGCTAGATCTGGTCGGACCGTTGAGGAAAGCGCCCGGGGGCTACACGCATCTGCTCGTGGCTGTCGACAAGTTCTCCAAGTGGATCGAAGCCAAGCTGATAACAAGTGTTCGTTCCGAGAAGGCCGTTGCGTTCTTCACCGATATCATCTACCACTTCGGGATCCCAAACTCCACCATCACCGACAACGGCACCCAGTTCACCGACAAGAAGTTCCTCAAGTTCTGCGACGACAACAACATCCGCATAGATTGGGCCACAGTCAACCATCCGAGGACCAACAGGCAGGTGGAGACGGTGAACGACATGATCTTACAAGGCTTGAAGCCACGAATTTTCAAGTGCCTCGAGAAATTCCGAGCAACGTGGGCAGTGGAGCTCCCGTCCGTCTTGTGGAGCCTGCGCACCATGCCTAGTCGGGCCACTGGTTGCACGCCTTTCTTCCTGGTGCACGAGTCAGAGGCAATTCTCCCGACGGACATCGACTAAGGCAGCCCGAGGGTACAAGCATACACCGAAGAAGGCAACCAGGTCACCCTCGAAGACACCATCGACCAGCTGGACGAAGCACGCAGTGTCGCCCTCCTTCACTCAGCACAGTACCAGCAGGCCCTGTGACGCTACCACGAGCGCAACATACGAAGCTAGGAGTTCCAAGTTGGCAACCTTGTGCTCCAACGAGTTCAAAGCAACGAGGGCAACAACAAGCTCTCGCCGCCGTGGGAAGGACCGTTCATCGTCGACCAAGTGCTCCGTCCGGAAACTTTCAAGCTCATGTACAAGGACGATAGGGTCATCTCCAACGCATGGAACATAGAACAGTTACACTGCTTTTATCCTTAAGCGAAGTTCTTTGTTTCATCTTATGATAATGCAAAAGCTTCAAGCTATGTTCATATTTCATAAGTATGCTATCTCTATTTTGGCTTACGTTTCATGCTTGAGTAAAACGTTTTAAGCCTTTAATCCGACGAGCAAGTCTCTGACTTCCCCGTGGGCTCAGGGGCTACAACCCGGGGCACGACGCCCCTCCCCCACCTCGTTTTCAAAAACTTTTTCGACCAAAAAAACGTCTATGATTGATTGCACCCGCGAATGATCCTCGCGGTATACCTGCGCTTGCTAGGGAAAAGGACGACAACCCGCGCGGTTCCGGGCCTGTGCTTGTCCGGGCTCCGAGTACTTACGCCCTTGTGGCTACGGTGCGAGGACCTACAAGCATAACCTAGGACTCTGAGTTGTTTTCTCTCACTCTCTCGGAAGTAGTCGGGCAACCGTCTAAGCGACTGCCCCGAGCAGTTTTCTTGTTTGCAAAAACATGCGCGCTCACTCGTTCTCCCAAAGTACACGGGGGGTACACGTCCGAGTAGTATTACTATAAGGCTAAGCCCGGCTAAGCTATCAAGTTCCTACACCCCCGGGGTTACAGAACAAAGCACCACCGACAAGGTCTTAGGTCGTACTACTTGGACTCGTGAGCTCCTAGCTACTTAGGAAAAAGCAACATGTAACAGAACAACGAATAAACTAGTAAACCTAGTTGGAAGAACGTTCACACATGGTTTACTGGTTCTTTACAAACATGTCAAAATATAATCAAAAGCCCCTGAGAGGCTATATTGTTTTTTCTCTATAGCCCAAGGTCGTGCAGAGCATTGGCAGTCACGGCGTCTACAAAGTCAACGGAGCCCGTCTCGAAGGCGTCGTACTCCTCGTTCTCATAGCCGGGAGCCCACCCCTCGCTCAGCAACTTGTGGTCCAGCTCTGGGTAGTGCGATAAGAACATGGTGACCACCTTGTGCACCATGTCGTGTGCCACGTCCAGTGCACACTGCCGGGATGTCCCGACAGCGAGACCGAGGCGTTCCACCAAGGAAGGAGCAGAGCTGACCCCAAGATCTGTCAACACCTTTGCGACAGCTCAAGCCATGGAATCGCGAACCACCTGCACCTCCTCGAGGGACTTCTGGGTCTCCTCACAAGACTTCCTGGACTGTTCGAGCTCCGTGACAAGATCTGAGGAAGGGAAAGAACGAACTTCAGCTAAAAATCTTCGTCAGGAAAGGGCAAGAGAAGTGGGGTGCACCCCGTACTTTTCATCTTGTCGGAGAGCTCGTTGGCGAGCTTCACCAGCTCCTGGTTCTTGACAAAGTGTGAGGTCATGAGGCTCTCTTTCTCCGCGACTTGCTTCAACAAGTCATCACAGGTCACGCGGAGATCTGTCCACCCAAAAAACAAAATGACGTCACAAAACCATGAACTACGCAGGAAGAAAAGATGTGAAGGCCACAAGACAATCACTGAGAATCTCCTCCTCGTGCTTCCGGGCGACCTCGCGAAGCCTGGTCCCCTCGGTGGAGGCGTTGCTGACCTAGGCCTCCAGAGCTGTCACCCGCTCACGAGACACCTAGAGGTCGGACTCGGCCCGACCCACCTTCATCTCGAGCTCCGCCTTCTCCTGGCTGGCAGCTCAGGCGGCAGCCTCAGCGTTTGATCGCAGCTCTGCCGCTGCTTTGTCCGCCTCAGCCAGCTTCGCCTCCAGGGTGATCTTCTTTGACTGCATGGCGGCCGCGTTGTCCTCCACGGACTTCGCCTTCGCCTCAAGGGCGGCCCTCTCTGTTGCTCTGCCAGCCTCGGCAGCCACAGTGATAAGGTGGGTCGCGGCCAGCTGCGCCTCCAGCTGCAACTTCTCCACCCAAAGCGCCTCGACGGCATGAGACCTGTTGGCACTGCGCCTGACGAGTTCCTTCGCCATAAGAAACTCCACGCTCAGCAAAGGCGACAGGATCGAAGGACTAATGAAGAAAGAAAACAAAAGAACCGATAACTCACCCTCGTGACGGGAAGGATCAGCTCCCTGAGCGCCCGCTCAGACTGGCGCAATGCCCTCTCGATCTGGCGCAGGCCCCTCTTGAGATTACGATGGGCCAAGGATTCCGCGCCCTCGTCGACATCGAAGTCGGCAGAGACCTCAACCTGCGAGACCGGCACTATCTAGAGGTGCCACGACTCCTCCAACTCCTCAGACGCAGACGGGACCGAGCCCAGACCCCTTGAACACTCCCCGACCTCCCGACTTGGGGGTGGCAGTAACACCTCCATCACCACAAGGGGAAGAGCAGTGGGAGAGGGAGACTGTCAAGATAAAGGACCACTATGTCCTGACTGACTTTTTAGTCATAGACATGGGAGATGAGCAAGATCCTCCCATCGTGCTTGGAAGACCATTCCTGAACACAACTAGAGCAATCATCTACATCAGGACTGGCGAGATCCACTTCCAGTTCAGAACTGAAAAGGTATGCTGCTACTTCAAAACTTATACTGATCCTGAGCAGCCCAAGAAGAACAAGACGCGGAGACGCCTTCAGAAATTACAACGCAAGCTGAACACAAAGTTGACGGATGTCAAGAACATTGAAGAAGAGATCAAGGAGAAGTCCGCTCAACTTCTACCAGCCCAGTATTCTGAACCTGTTACTCCAGAAAGGTCTCCACCAAAGAAACAAGTTTGGAGGAAGAAAGATCAAAGTACACCTTCGGAAGACCAATCACTACCCGCATCATCAACTGATCAATCAATGGCCACTATATCTACGCCATGGGAGTAAGTACTCTAAACTCTCGCCGAGAGGTAACTCGGTATTTATCTTTATATTCTGCACTGCATATTTAGATTAGTATGTTTATTTCCCTATACCTGCATTGAAAGAAAAATCATCATAAAAATATTTTCTGCTTTTGCATTCTTTAAGGCCCCATGTACTCCGTACCGTGGCAGCATAAAAAAAATAAATATATTTTTTGCATTCACATGTTTTTGCATTTAGCATCCCTTTTGCAGATAAAAATTCACAAAAAAAAATACGTGGGCACATGAAGGTCCACACATTTAAGAAAAACCCAAAAAGAAGTGGGCACATGAAGGCTCACATCATAATCCTAGAATTTGTTCCTTCGGGTATGTGCGAGACTAATATTTACAGGGAGAATTTAATAAGGACCTGAAGGCAAACAAGTTCCAAAGATGAATCAAGAATCACTTCAAGATCCAGCTTGGGGGAGAGCACCCCCAGTTATCACGATAAGTATCACTATCCTAGGTGTTTAATATTAGCTAGTTATTTGAGTATTAGTTAAAAGTCTTAGTTTGAATAAAATGCTAGAGTCTGCTAGTTGGCTTTTCTCTTTAATAATGATCTTGATGATATATGCTTGGAGATGATGAATAGTTGCTCTGCCGTAATTCCTTTTAAAAGTGCTTAGTTTTCAGACCTAGATTCTCCTGAAGCTTAAATGCTTAATTTGCTCTAAACCCAAAACCTGTGCAAGTACATGCTTAATCTGAGTCTAGGCTTTGAAAGATGATTCATGAAAAGTTGAGTTGCTATTGATCATTTTCCTAGAGAAGCTTGATTCCTGGATTTATCTTAAAAATCATGAAATTTTATATGATGAGTTCCTGTGTCTATGATCCTTAAGAGCTTGTCATACACATCAAGATCATTCCATTCCACCATTTATGCTGCTTCTGACATGGAAGTACGCATTTTCCATCAAGCCATATAGCTCATGCAACTCTAGGATATATCTCTCTCAATGTTAAAAAGGATTCTGGGGCTACATTCGAAAAAAAGAAAAGAGAGGAAAAAGTGACAAGAGAGAGGGAGAGAAAAGGACAAGTGTCATACTAGGCGAGAAGGGCCTACCTCCCTAAAAAATATATAATAAATTTAGAGATGAATAATGGACACGTGTCCGAGGGCGAGTAGAGCCCACATCTCTAAGGAGAGAGAAAAATGGACAAAAGTCCGGGACGAGTAGAGCCCACCTCTCCAAGAATGGAAAGCCCAGATCTTAAAAATCTTAGAAAGAGAGATATAGTCCAAGAGCTAGGCTAAAAGGCTTACCACCTTTCACCCTCATCCATCCAACACTATCATCCATACATATCTTGCCAAGTGCGACTCCATGCTTGAGAAGGTCATACACAGGATCTCTGAGTTTTATCTGAAAAATGTGCAAAACCCCAGGATGATAGCTGGTCAAAGAATTTGAGATATACTGCTTGACTTGATTGTTTTGTCTTTTATTTGCTCAAGATTTATGAAAAGGCTGAAGGTAAGAGAGAGCAATCTTATTGAGGAGAATTGGTTTTTGAAAACCATAGTACTTTTGAGGTGTGAAAGCGTTGTAGCAACTCCTGATCCTGCTAAAGCATATCTTTGCTAGGGACTAGCAAAGGGCAAGCTTGGGGGAGTTTGTTGACACATCTTATCCTATATATTTATAAGTCAACTAAACATGAGAAAAGGGCATAAATGTTAATATAAACTTAGAATAGGGTGCCACTAACAGTTTTTCTGGAGATTTGGTAAATTATATAAATCCAGGAACCATTCGGGAAAAGTTCTTAAAGAATCAAATCTAGAAGACTCCAGAAGGCTCCGGAAGTCAACGTGACTTGGCACCCAAGAAATAAGCATCTAGAAGAAGCGACAGACCACCTGGCCGAAGTGGGCCCCGAGGGGGGCCCACCCCAGCCCGATCGGCCTGGTGGTGGGGCCGGTCGGCCTCCCCCGGGCTCCACCTCAGCCCTACTTCCAGAAGGTTCTTCCACCGCCTATGAGGATCAATCTAAACCACTCGTTCGGTCAGTTTGATCAAACGGCGCACGTCTACCCCTCAGGGCTATATAAGCAGCCCCCCTGCCCCCTGGTAGAGGCATCTGGAAACCTGAGTTTGCATACACCAGATCAAGTCATCAAGTCAGAGATACTACGCCCTAGAAACACCATATAGCAGAGTAGCTAGCTAGTCTAGATCTAGGAGGAGGCAAGGCGTCTACTTGGCTCCAAATCGTCTAGAGGCTGATCGAGATACTGATCTAGCTTCGCTCTTGTAAGTTCTTATCTAGTTCCTTACATTTGTTATGCAGACATATGTTCTTATCAATGATTCTATTCGACATTATATGCTTTGGTGTTTATTATGATTACATGTTTAGCATAGTTGATTTGCCTTTATATTCATGTATGGAGTCGTATAGCCCTCACCTAGATCATTTGTTAACATGGGTGAACGGTAAAGATAGTGTAAGCGTGGTGCTTATATTGTATTTATCTTCGATTGCACCCTATATGCCGGGTCGTGTGGTAGATCGTGGTGGTGACAGCACTATTGAGTCCTTCGTAGTCCACCCCCCGTGTATAGGACTAGTGGAGCCTTATACTGTTTGGGTTGTTTCAAGTTTCGGCCTTGATCCTCCTGGATAGTCTCCCCATGCATTGATATAATAGTTCTTCTTCCATGATTGTTAAATGTTTGCACTAATCATAGTTAGCACTGACATATAGTTTAGAGTTACCGAGGAGTATCCTCTCTAACTAGACTTTGCTATGTTTCTCTTGCTATAATGACACTTTCTAGCTGCTCATGATGTTATGACTTGAACAATGCTATCAATATCTTTATCTTTATGTGACTTACCCCTGTTTATGGCAATTGATATATTTTGGCCACTCTACATTATAAAACTGAGAGATGAGCATGTATTAGCTATTATGGATTAGAAAGTCTTCTTTCCCTGTGGTAGAATATAAATACGATACCTGGTTTTACTCCTGGTTAAAATGCTACAATGGTATATTCATATCTGTGCGCTTGCGGATTCCCAGTTTATATATATCTTCTATTCTAGAGATCCAAGGCATATGTAAGAGTACCATATCCATGCGTTTTCTGGCACACCAGTCAGGGCTGACAACCTATATCGAGTTGTGCTATGAATCGTGTCGGAGTTCACCTTTTAGTTTAATCTGAAAGCAACATCTGATATACACTTAGCATCATGTTAAGATATACCTTTGCATTTCTGGTGCCATCGATAGAGGTGGATCTTATATCCGTTTCTAGTCGATGACGTTAGGAATGTCAACACCGATCACAACGACATTCGTTGCGACCGGGACCTCCTCGGGGATGGGGACGGCCTGCCCCACATCTACGATAATGTCGCCTGCCAGCGCAGCTGCCTCGGGGGCTAGTGCCTCAGGCCCTGACAGGCACCTCTCTAGCTCCACCTGATAAGCGGAGACCTCCTCTTCTGTGGGGGCAATGCCCCCTCCCCCATGCCTATCTGCCCCAGCGATAGGTCGCTACGCACGGGGCTCTCGGTGCCCCTCAGGGGGGACCACCGTCTCCTGGGCCGCGGTTCCCTCTCTCGCCTCCCCGCTGGTCTGTCCCGACGGAGGGATCGGCAGCAGAGCGGCCGATGGAGACGCGCCACGGGTCACCTGCGTGTGCTGGTGTAGCGTCTTCTTGGCTGATGATCTCATCGTGCTGGGCGTAGGGCGGATGGAACACAGAAGCATCGAAACAAGGTCAATACAAAAAATATGTCCCTGAGCAATTCAACAACTAATCGAAAACCAACAAGTCGGAACTTACCTCCACGCGATGAGGCATGGCCGCTTCGAGCTCGGGGTAGGGGCCGGCCTCTTGCTCCCTGCAAGCGGGGTGGAAGTCTGGGCGGTAGTCGAGCTGGCCCCTGCGACGTTCACCGACTCAAGGCACCGCGGGAGGATGTTCAATCCTCCGCCCTGTGCCCTGGGCGGGGGAGAAGCCCTCGACGTGGCCCTTTCCTCCCACGATGAGCGCCTCGGCGGGGAATGCGACCACCAGCACAGCTGGTCACCGAAGGGAGGGAGGGATGGAGCGTCACGCCCTGACGGCCGACGAGCAGAGTCGCCACGCCGAGGGGAGTCCCTCCTCTCCGTAGGGGTGTGGTGGTCACCTGGGGGAGCGAGTACGAATTATGAACTGACTGCCCCGAGGAGATCACTGTGACGCCTGTCGGCTTGAGCTGGCCTCCGCAGCGTGTGATACGGGGCCGCCTCGGTGCACGAGTGGGGGTGACCCCTCATCACCCCAATCGAAGTCGGAGCTCTTTTCATCGGTCCACGGGGGTGACAGCGAGGGATCCTCGTCCGAGGACATGTTCGCCTCCCGAGCTTGCCGGTGCGTCGCACGGTGGGAGTTCCGAGACCGTTTTGTGATCTCCTTCTGCTAGTGCGCCTTTCGACAGTCGGCCCGCCTCTTCTCCACCGCGGTGGCCAAACGGTGCCATGCCAGGTCCTTCCTCAGCCAAGCCCGCGCAGGGACGACGTCCGCGTTCGCCATCTAAGCGAACATGAAAGGATCAGAGCCCAACACCAAATCCCAAACAGGTCAGAAATTGAAAAAGAAAACTTACCAGGGCCACGATGTCCTCGTGGGGGAGCATCGACAGCAAATCCACCAGCGGCCATACCACATGTGCGATCCCGGTCGCCTGCGCCACGTGGCGCTGAACCTCGTCCACCGAGGGCAAGGGGTCGGTCGTCACTGTCCCCATGAAGGGGGCCCGGTCTTTCGTCATCTCGAAAATGCGAAGGGGCCGAGCCGCTGATGAGGGCCACCATGTCCACACCATGAGCGCGGAGCACCTGGAGCACATCCCAGCCACTTTGAAGCAGCTTCAGCCAATCATTCTTCTCTGGCCCGTACTTCCACTTCTTCGGCGCACGCTCGAACCAATCACCGTTGAAGTCTGGGAGCGGGTTCCGGGGATCGTTCTTAAGGAAGAACCAATCCCTGTGCCACCCGCTGTTGGACCTTTTCAGCGCGGTACGGATGTACGCATCCAACCTCCCCTGCTTCGACTGCAGGCGTCGGACGGCCATCATCCTTCAGGAACACGAACAGGAAGAAGTACCTGAAAAGGTCCCAGTGGGCTTCTACACCCAGGTACCCCTCGCACAACGCCTCGAACGCCGCCATCTGCTGGATGCCGTTGGGGTTGAGATGCTGAAGCTGCAGCCCGTACTCCTCGAGCACGGCGCGGATGAACCGCCCGGCAGGGACGGAGAAGCCGTGCTCGTGGAAGGCCACGAAGTAGACGACATACCCCGGCAGAGGCTCAGGGGAGGTCTCGAGCCCAGGAAGCTTCCACTCCTCGGCCTTAGTGCGCGCCGGGAGCATGCCCATGGAGACAAGGCGATCAAGCTACGAAAAGGTCACAGTGGAGCGCGCCCTGTTCGACATAGCGGCGACAGCGAGGAGCGGGCTCGAGGCTGGAATCAAAGAAAGAGGGAAGCGCGGGCGTGGAACATGCGAGGGTGAAGAAGAAGCGGCGGCGGCAGCAAGGAAGGCGAGGAAGAAGAAAGGGGAGAAATCCCAACCGGTGGTCACCGCATATAAAGAGGTAGTAATAGGGCAGCCGGGGCAGTTAATGCTAAGGCCCACCTCCAGGCCGCACGCCCCACGAATTGAAGTGACACCTCTCGAAAGACGCGCCCCTGGCCCCACTAACACGTGCACGCACCGCCACTTCGCCCACGACGGGCCCACGAATCTGAATCGGCACGAGATTTTCGCCCATTTACCCCGCGACACGCATTCCCTGCAACGTGCAATGGCACAAAATCTCCATAACTTCAAATCATTACTTAACCCCACGAGCAAGTCTCCGACTTCCCCGAGGGCTCGGGGGCTACAACCGGTGGGTGCGTTCGCACGCCCCCACCAGAAAAACACAACTCACCTCTTCACCGCCACGACCACCGAGCCTGGGAGCGAGTCCTTGACTCCCTCACCAGGCTCGGGGGCTACTGACGAGGGCCTAGACCAGGGCCCACCGCAACCACCAAAAGGAGAAGTACAAGCTACAGTTCGAGTACTGGGCAGCCTGTACAACAAAGTACTCCGTTCCCGAGCACTTGGCAACCCGTACAGCCAGTTTCCGTCAAGACCGAGTACTTGGCGGCCCGTACACACAGGCACTACTCACCTCCGAGTACTTGGTGGCTCATCCAGCAAGCTTCTGAGTACTTGGGGGTCCGTCCGACAAGTTTCCGTCCACCTGGCAGCTCGAACGACAAGTTTCTGCCCCCACCACGACTACTCGTTCGCACGAGTAGCTTCCGTCTCGCCTCTAACTACTCATTCTCCGCCGTCGGCCGGTCAAGCCTTCGCGGTGAAGGTAGGGCCGACAGGGCCCACTCCTGATGGGACGAGACCTCCACGCACACCCGCTCCCGCGCCGCCATGTGCAACCCTCTCCATGCCGGGTCGTACTGACAGGGGGTGTCCGGTGTTAGGAGGCGTGGCCGCCCACTATGCCACGAATGGCACAGTGCGGGCCATTCTGTCCACACAGGAACCCCATAGTACCCCGGAAAGACACATACCAACTCCGTTAACGGGAGCATGGTACAAAACCGATGACTTATGACAACCCGACTACTCGGAGACGAGCTCGAGGAGTCCCCGGTACCAACTACTCGGAACCCGCAATTCTGGGAAGCCCATACCGTCAACAGCCACTCCGCTACAGTCCCTAGCTGACTCACGATGCCCGAACGGCCGCCCGACGTGGAGAAGGGCACCCTACACTGTAATCTAGTTTCCATTCCCGTTTTACCCTCTTTGCCCTCTTCCTTACAACTATAAAAGGGGGAGGAGGGGGTCACATTCATGATATCTCATCTCATATCATCCCATAGACGCTCACACGTGTTCACCCACTCACACACACGTATGCAGGACTCTGCTACAAGAACCACGTGCACTCGCACCAGGGACTTGGGCTCCAAGACCCTCTCCCGACCAGTTTGTAACCCCTACTACGAACTTTGAGCATAAAGAACACTCCCCCCTCAGACTAGACGTAGGGAATTACTCTCCGGAGGCCCGAACCAGTATAATCCCTAGTGTCTCTTGTGCCACAGTGCGGATCCTGACACGTGATCGTATAAATTTACTTGCCGGCAGTGACAAACCCACACAAGAGCATAGGCTTGCTCCTCTCGAGCACCTCGCAAGCTGAGGTAGGGGGTGTCATCGACGACCTCCTCCGTTGCTTGCGGTTCGGCTTGTTCTTCTTGCTCTTCTTCATAGTCCATCATTGATGGGCTCGGTGCCGGCTCGGAGGGGATGGATGAGCTTGCATTAGCCCGCGAATGGGAGAGTGTCACCCTCCGGAAAGCATTCGCCGCCCAACTCATGGTTGCACAACAATGGGACAACAAGAGCAACTCGGTGATGGATTAGTGAAATTAAATGAGATTCTTACCGAGCTTGCTCCACCAATAACAATACTTGCAGCAACACAATAGAGAGAGTACTTGATGATTCCAATCTTGAACAAGAAAACCAAGAGAGCAAAGAGTAGATAGGGGAGTGTGAGTGAAATGAGTTGAATGGGTGAAGAACACCCCCTCTCCACCTTCTATTTATAGGAAAATGCACCAGGCATCCAGACATGGCCGTTGGAGCAAGGTGGGGCCCAGCAGCCGTTGGGCTGCGTCGGCTGATCCCTGGTCGGGCCTACCTGCCCCCTGCTTTGGCCAGTTTCCCCCCAACGGCTAGCTGGGGGTCTGCCTGAGCGTCTCGGCCCAAATTTGCCCAAAAATTTTTTCAAATGATTTTTCAAGGCTTTTCAAACTCAGAAATTATTTTCAGAAATTTTATTTGAAAAGGGAAAATTGGCTAGATAGATCTAGCATGCAGATGCAGGGTTTGGAAAAATCAAATATGCATTTTGGAAATCAAATAAAATTTTAGAAAGGGAAATATGAGATAAAAGCCATCTTTAACCTTTTTGGTAGAAAGGACCCATCATTTCTAGTCCGACGAGTAGGACTCTTCTCAGCGGTTAATACCACTCGGCATCCCACTTCTGAGAAGTAGAGGGTGATGCCTTCTCAACCTTTCGCCATTCTTTCCGAATTCTCTTTTGCTTTAATGTGGGTGGAGGTTTCTTTGGTGAGGGTGAAGGCTCCATCCTTCCCCCAAGCTGCTCAACATTATACTGCACTAGGTAGCATTGCTCCTCTTTATCTTGAAACCTGAGCATCAAGTTCCTCTTCCCAATGCGGAAACGGATCACTCCAGATCCCACATTGATTCTAGCTCTGACATCACTGAGGAATGGTCGCTCAAGGATGAGCGGCATTCCACCCTCATCGTCCATATCAAGGACCACGAAATCCGCAAAGACATAAGAACTCTTGACCTTGACCAACAAAATCTCAACAATTCCTTCTTGATATCATGTCGATGAATCAGCGAGTTAGATAGTCAGTGCTGTTGGAGAGAGAGAGAGAAAGCTGGATATCCCAGTTGCTCGAACATGGCCTTGGACATGAGATTAATACTCGCACCAAGGTCACAAAGGGCATGCTTGATCCTCTTGTAATAAATAGTGGACGTGATAGTTGGATAGCCAGGATCTCTTCTATGCAACACTGCTGATTCCTCCCATGGATTTTTAATTTGATGTATGGGCTTCCCTGCATAGTTAGGAGCATGTGTCTGCCTAGGTGGCTTACCCCACCTAGTCGACACTACACTAACATTTTCACAAGATGTCACACGTTGCCTCGGGATCCTCCCATTATCAGCAGACGGAACAAAAGCAGCTAACTGAGTTTCTAACATTTTATTAAAACTTAGCTGGCTCTTCTGAGCAGAAGAAAAACTTTCAAGCTTAACATTGAGACTTTCCAAAGATTTATCCAGGGCAGCTAGCTTCTTAGTAACACCTTCATTAATCTTAGCCTGCCCAAAAACAGGATCTCTCAAGGAGGGTTGGTTAGAATTGTAAGTGTTACCTTGGTTGCCTCCTTGATAATAAAGGTGTTGTTGATTCCATGCTTGGCCTCCTTGTGGATGATAACCATTGTTATTGCCATTCATGTACATCACTTCCTCCTGAGTTTCAGGACGGTAATTTTCTGAATGCCTAGTGTTACCACAGACTTCACAGGTCATATGAGAATCCATAGGCAGAGTAGTGGTGGCCATGGCAGCCTTCTCACTGGTATGTTCATCTAATCTCTTCATAAGAAGGTCCATCTTGGCGGTAAGCATATCCTCTTCCTTGACAGTATGAGTACCCCTCTGACGTGGTTGGAGTCTTTCATCACTCCAACCTTGGTTGGAGACCATCTTCTCAATAAGTGATTTGGCTTTGTCAACAGTGAGTGAGAAAAGGCTTCTTGAGCAGCAGCATCAACATGGCCACAGGCTGTCAGAGTCAGCCCATTGTAGAAGCTTTGAAGAATAAGCCATTCCTCCATCCCATGGTGAGGACAGGTCAGGACATACTCCTGAAGTCTTTCCCAAGCTTCTGGAAAAGATTCATTCACTGCTTGCTGAAAGCTAGAAATCCTCCCACAAAGAGCGTTGGATTTACCCAACGGAAGAACTTCTTGAGGAATGCTTCTGAACATTTGTTCATGTATCAATAGCATCACGATTTGCATAGAACCATTGCTTGGCTTTCCCCAGGAGACAAAAAGGAAACAGTCAAAGACAAACAACATCCAGTTTGCACCCCTGATGATGAAAGTACTGCATAGCTCTAGGAACTGATGTAGATGGGCATTAGCATCCTCATTTGGCTTGCCACAGAATGGGCTAGCCTGTACCATCATGATTAACCTGTATTGACCTCAAAGTTTTCAGTCCCTACTGCCACCTCAGGGCCTTGCAACACCTAGTCGGCAGAAGGAGCTGAGTACTCATGAAACGTCTTCTGGGCCATAGCTTTTGATGTGGATGGTACAAAGGAAGCTGGATCGTCTTCCGGACGAGTACGACGAGAAGAGTCAAAATGAATTCGAGCTTTCCTCACTAATGACTCAGGATCTTCTGTGAAATTGTCCGGTAAGTCGAAACCAGTCATACACTACCTATCTTCATCATCCAAAGATAAAAGAAGACAATCAAGGTTAGCCTGCATTGAGAGTTGCTCTAACTTACGCATGTTTCATAAACAGATGCAAAGTATGGTCATGATAATCATGTGCCTTCCCCGGCAACGGCGCCAGAAATGCTTGTTGACATTTCTTAACGCAACGACATAAGAACGGATTTAGAATCCGTCCCCGGCACACTACGGCATAGGGGGGACATACGAGTTAGCTCTAGGTTCTAAAGAACTATACATACAAGAGTTAGATGATACAAGAAAGAGAGGCACAAAGCATTGCATGATTGGAAGGTTGAGCACCTAGGTACAAACAGGGAGATAGCCTGTGACGACCAGCATCTTGTGAAACTATCCTTTAGACTCCTACAACAATACCCTAGCGTAGAGGGTTTCAAAGGGTCCAACAGTTGTCACCACTGCGGCCTACCTATATCGTTACGAGGGGCAAGCTCATAACTAAGGAAGCTACACAACCCAGGCATCATGACTGCGTTGCTGCTAGACTTCACCCGACCCGGGCTGTTGTGACCTAGGGTGAAGCCACCAGATAACTGGCCAACTTAGACCGAGTATCGTAGCTTAAACACAAACCTCATGCAACACAATGATGATATCAATCTAGATCAAACAAGGGCTAGTCATACGAACGGATACGAACTCTCTTATGTCTAATCAACAAGATCAAAGGATCGTGTTCGTGAAGAACTCGAGCCTCTAACTTATGAACAAACACATAAGGAATGAGAAAATCATCCTTCAACTAGATTGAGAGGTAGTGTTCGTGAAGAACAAAAGCCTCTAAATGATGAACAATGGATGAACTCAAGAACATATCAATCACATGAGCTACCATAACTTTATATGAAATAGCTGAATAACTGAAGTAGATCAAAGTCATACAAAGAAATAAAGATACAAGAGAACTCATACCTAGATCCCAAAGTATACTTGGAACCTGAATAAGAGCTACTCTAGCCTACCCCCTAGCCTTGGAAACTAAAAGTGAGAGGAGTGTCAAGAGAGATGTGTGTGACAAATGGGAGCCCCTCCCAATCTATTTATAGGCAAGGGCCAGGCTTGCTTTGAGCACCAAATGTCATCAAAATGCCCGGGATTGCAGCAATTGACCAATGAGCAACCACCACATGGAGGGCCATGATGGGGCGCCACTAGGTCGGTTCGGCCAATCCTAGGATCGACCGACCATCTAGGGTGGCCCCACCTAGTGTGCTTCCTCGTGGTGGCTGCCAGGTGGGCCCTCTGAGCTTTCCCCGATGCATGGCTTGTTTGATGGCGGTTTGGAATCCTAGGTGGGCCCATGGATCCATGTGATGTCCATGTGTTGCTCTCTGATTCGTCGGTGAGTGCCTCCCTTGGATCAATGACGTGGATGCCACCTAGAATCAGTGTGGCAGACACCTCCTCAGCTGAGTTGGCATGGATCATTCCATAGAAGGTGGGTTTCCATCTCTTTTCATGCTCATTTCACCTATATTCAAATAATCTCCAAGGACAAGTGGAACTACATTATTGATACCAAAGTACGAGTAATAAGTGCATATGCCTCTATTTATGCAAGAATATTGACGGCTAAAAGTGGTACTTAACAGCCATCAACATTAACACCTCGCATACCTGTGGTGGCATTCTGGTCACTTGGAATGTTGATGTATGGTTGGTCCTAAGCTCCTCTACTTCTGCTAATTCGGTGTCCGTCCGAGTGGCACTTAAAGGGAACCCCTCCCTTTCTTGGTGGCTAACGACGGTCTATGGTCCTCAGGAGGACGGGTCCAAGGTCGCTTTCCTTTAGGAGCTTCACACGCTGAGAGCCTCGCTGGTCGCCCATGGGTTCTTTATGGAGATTTCAACCTGATCTACCAGGCGGCAGACAAGAACAATGGTCGCTTGCATCGCCGTATGATGGGTCGCTTTAGGCGCTTCCTCAATGATCTAGACCTTAAGGAGCTGTATCTGCATGGTCGGCTCTTCACTTGGAGTAACGAGACGTCACATCCCTCTCTCGAGCGGATTGATAGGGTGTTCGTCTCGATCGACTGGGAAGCTCTCTTCCCCAGGTGTTCCCTCTAGGCGGTCGCTTCTCACTGCTCCATGCACCGCTTCTCTTGTGGTTCGATGATGACTTTCACCCGAAGAAGTGAATCCACTTCGAATCCTGTTTGAAGGACCGAACAGGCGACCAGAGAGGGGGAGTGAATGGGAGCTGATAAAAATTCTTCCCGAAGGATGAACTCGGCCTATATCCCGATTGCCACTCGGATCACTCGCACACACCAAAGAAGCTCTAGACTAGGCACACACAAGCCTACAAGTTCTAGAGACAAGCCACGAATCGAAAAGCGGAAGCACTAGACAAGAACCACAAGACTTAGCCAAATCTGCGAAGTCCTGGGTGGACAGTCCACATGAGCTAGGTGGACAGTCCGCACCGCCTGGGCGGACAGTCCGCAACACCTGGGCGGACAGTCTGAAACTCACACTGAGCCTCCAGTAGCTCCCGAGGAAATTCGGACAGTCCGGGCAAGCACCTCGGATAGTTCGAGCCTCGCGGGCAGTCCGGCCTCACCAGGCGGACAGTCCGGCAAACCTCCTCCAACCAAAAACCTTGAACTCGAGGGATCAAAACTCAAATGTGCACGAACACAAACGAACTGGCGAAGAACACACCTCGCGCGGACGGTCCACAGGACCTAGCAGACGGTCCGCCAAGCGCGGATAGGAGCAGAAACAGCCACTTCACGAAGTCAACTCTCCAAAGCCATCACCGGATCTCCCAAACTACTTAAGCTCTTGAGACAAGATTTGGGGCAGATGAGAAGTGTCACTAGGTGAAGCTATGCCCCAAAAATCTCGACCTCTAACTCACTAAATCACCGGGAATCGCGGATCACATGAACAACCTCCATGAACTCGGGTTCTTCCAAGAACTTGCAAATCGAAGGGTTTTCCCAGCATTTGAGGGGTCAAGATCACACACAAAGATGTGCAAGGCATCCACCCATGATCCCCACAGTGAAATCCGAGGAGAAAAGTCCTCAAATCAATGAATCGAGCGAAGAACAAAAGTACTCAAAAATAGCTCCGAAAATGACATGAAAATCACAAAGAGCTAAGAGAGGGATCGAATCACAACGCCGAAAGCTTCCATACATCCAGAGGTCAGAGTCTATACAAGAATCTAGCCTAAAGAAATACTGGGAAAAGAAGCAGTCTAAAGCGAGTTCAGAGTGATCAACCCTAGCCATCCTCCTCTACCTTCTATTTATACTTAGTCTCCTGGAGGTGGCAAATGACCCAACTACCCCTAGTGCATAAATGTAAGATACACACCCCTCATGGGCATTGTGGTCCAAGTCAAGCATATTCCCATCGAGCAGACACGCTTCCACCGCGGACTTGCTTAGCCTCGACGCAAGCCCTGTCAGAGTTCTAGACACTGAGCCTACCACAGGGTATCCGAAGTAGTAGATTGTGCGGTGGGGCTCGCCGAGATTAGGAACATGATGGTGAGACACGAGGCACACAATTAGATAGGTTCGAGCCGTAATGTGCGTAATACCCTACGTCATGTATGTTGCGTGGCTCTGTATTAATTGCGTATGTTTTGAGAGGGGTCCATGCCTCGACTTATATGCCACGAGAGGCAGGGTTACAAGTTGGATTGGTACAAGAGTACTATTCGAGTAGGACTAGGAGTAGCCTATACGAGTAATAGAAAGCTATCCTAATCTTAGTATAAGTTCTTGTCCGTCTTGTCTTGCCTTGTGGCCCACGGTAATCTTGCACCGTGGCCCACTAATCGAGTAGTCCAGGTGTGCAGGCCTTATCTCCCGGGTATGGCCCACATGTGTGGTGGACCTAGGGATGCCCGGTCGACAAGCCCCCAAGTACTTTGTAGTCGAGTATGATGTGTCCAAGTAGTCTTGAAGGTCTCCACGAGTAGTTCCCAAGCGTCCCCAAGTTCTGCAAGCTTCAATCTTCAATAATACTTGAATCATCATGAGGCAGGAAGGTACTCCAGCTAACTCCACAAGTAGTCTTGAAGTCTTCTCGAGTTGTTCCCAAGCGTCCCCGAGTACTTCCCTTGAAGGTCTTCAATAATACCCACTTCGTTCTTAAAATCTTTGCATCAAAGATCTATATGGAAATGCGATTACTAAAATCGCATTCCATATGGAATGTAGCCCCCAAGCCTTAGGTCGAATCTAGGATTCAAGCTGAGGGTCAATCTTCTAGCACTTGATCTTGCTCCGAAAAATCCGTAGAAATCCCGAAGAAATCATATGGAAATGCGATTACTAAAATCGCATCCCATATGGATGTAGCCCCCGAGCCTAAGTTCGAATTGTAAATACAAGCTGAGGGTCAATCTGAAGTCTTTGTCAAATAATCCCGCAAAATCCTGAGAAAAAACTGAAGGACACGTGGCACGGAGCCCCCGAGCCTTGAGTCGAGTACTTCCTCAAATTGAAGGATCCAATCTGACTGTAGAAAGTGGCCTGAGTTCAGTGTACTGTAGAGTGAAATCCAATCCCATCGAGTAGTCGAGCCCCCGAGATGCAGCCGAGCAGGTTTTGGAATTTGTTAAAAAGCCCAGTGACTTAGCCGAAAATATTTGCCCTGTGTGAAACCAATCTGTTGAATATGAAGGGTCACCAAGTCGAACCATTTGGGTTTCGACTTATAAATACCAAAGGGGGTATCCCTTAGGGTTTCATTGCTTCCATTCACCCTTAGATCCAGAAAAAAGCCTTAGCCACCGTAGCTGCCATAGAGTTGAGTGCCTACTCTGCCAAGGTCCGCTACCTCCACCCCCTCGCATGTCACACCCGATTTTACAAGGAAAACCGAATGCATCTCATATGTGCGCCAGGATCAGAATTACACACACATGATACACAATAGAGTGTAATACCATAACTGTAATCAAAACGTACAAGAGTTTAACCGATACAATATTCATTTATTACACTCAGACGGGTGGACACGAAGGTCCGAACACAAAACGACAACTAAACGAGTAGCTCCTTCTTCAACTTCCACAGGCATATGACTGGGGGATCCGCATGCCTTAGAACTCCTCGAAGTCGCTCCAGTACTCCTACCGATGTTCTCCTCTGAACAGCGGTAAGCAAGGGTGAGCACTCTTATGGTTGGAGCTCAGCAAGTGGGGAAAACATGCAAGGCTACCAAGGATAGGCTATGGTTTACAGCGGTTAGCATTTTATAAGTTGGTCAAATTTTAGTTAACAGCACCTAGTTACTAGATGTAAGTTTATACCAACCCACTTAAGCTTTAAAAGACATCCCAAACCAAAAACCCACAAGATCCATGATTTACATCCATCTTTAAGTTTGATTATCATGTGAGGGTCCAAGCCGCACTTGACCGTGAGTACGGCTGATCGATCAGTTTTAACTCTGCAGAGGTTGTACACTTTACCCACAGCTCGTGTTCCCCACGTTGCCCGGGTTAGCTAGACCCTTAAACACTTCCAAGGTGAGTGGCTAGGGGTCCACTACGAAGCCTTTACAAAGGAAAGCAGAGAAACCAACAGCCTGCGACAGTTACAGCTCAGGGCGGACCATAACCCTCCCTAATGGTCAGCACCTTAGCAAAGGCTGCTACCCCAGAAGAACCGGGCTATACCCCTGCAACCCCGAGCCCCCTGTGCCCCTCTCGGAAAAAGGCTATCAGATAAACCCACTCTCCTAATTAATTGGCTAAGCCAGAGCCATGTGGACTGTGGTTGTACTGTTTTCTTGGGTGGTTCTCCATGTTCCATTTAAAATATAAGATCTTGTCTTATTCTTAAACAACATTTCATAAACATAACAGATTGCAATACATAACCCACATAACCAGCCCAAGTTTAGCAACTAAGCAATTATCTACCCAAAGCATTTGTTAAACAGGGTTGATCAAGGTAACAGGGTGAAACATCTAGTCAAGTCCTTAAAAAGGTGTTTGCCCATCAATTTAATGCATAGCAACAAGTAAAGTAAATATTGTAACAGCATGCAGTTATATAGGTTCAAAAGAGAATATGTAGAGGGGGAAAATCCACTTGCCTTCCTCTACAAACTGAGTATCTTCTTCTTCGTAGACAGGCTCTTCCTGATCGTCTCCAATGGGGCGCTCAGACGAAACAGGCACGATATCTACGCACAAGCATATACAAACAAACAATAAATAAACAGTACACCAAACAGTAACAAAAGCTAAAAACACGCTGTCTAAAAGATTCTACTCGCTGAGACGATCATTTCAGTATATAAAACGCTAAAAACGGAGTTAAAACAAGAAAGATATGATTAAAACAAGTTACAGGGACCTTTCTGTAAGAAAACTAAGCCTACAGGACTGTTATGAATAAAACTAGGGACTAAAATATAATTTTACATAGAAACAGAAGGGATAACATGTGAAAACAAGTAAAAAGGACCTCGGGTGCTATTTAACAGAGAAGGCAGGGGCTAAAGCATAAGATTCAGGACCTGTTTGTGAAGGTTTATATAGGTGGAAGGACCGGCATGCAAAAACATAGAAATCCAGGGGCTCTTTAAAGAAAATGGCTCGATTGAGCCGTGGATCTTCAATCCAACGGCCGCGGCGGCGGTGGACCGCGCCGTGAGCCCGGCTCACGGGTCCACGGTAGACCAGGCCAAGGGGTATCTCCCCTGTTTAGATCAGAGCCGCCCGTGCGCGATCGAACGACCCTGGTGGCCTGCAAGCGGGGCGCGGCGGCGAGTGCGCCGGGAACAGAGACGGCGCGGTGGCACACGGGGCGCGGCGGCGTGAGCCCGGGAAGGGGTTCCCGGCTGCCATTTCAAGTGCGGGTGGGTGCTACGCGTAGCGGGGGAGCACGCGCACATGCCTAGGGGTTCAGGGGATAGGCTAGAGCGTCCACGGTGGCCGGCGCCGGAAGGGGGCGGATCGGCCTCACCGGCGAGCTCGTGAAGACGGTGTTGTGCACCTAAAAGAGGGAAAAGGACTTGGAGGTTTTGCTCACCACGCAGAGACGGTTCGAAAATGATCACGGGCGAGGAAGGAGTTGTGGCGGCGAAGTTCAACGTCGGCGGCGACCTTGAGCGGCGCTCCGGCGGACGGACACCAGAGCTCCGGCAAGCGTCGGGAAAGAGAACCTGTGGCAAGGGGAGACTCCATGAGTCACGGTTGCATCATCCGAGAGGAAAAAGAGAAGAAGAAAGGGACCCTTCAACGGCGGCGAGCCCTTCCAGCGGCGGTGAGAGGCAGAGGCGGCGGCGCTGGGTGAATGTGGTGCTCGAGCGTGTGTAGGTGTGATGCAAGTGCAAAGGGAAGGGCGAGAGCTCAGGCTCGATTTTAAGTAGGGACAGAGAGAGGGGAAGGGGAAGCGGAGAGGGGGGGACGGCGGCCGGCGCACTTGCCATTAACGGCCGGCGGCGCCACGGCATAAAGAAGGAAGGGGAAAGGGGGAAACGGAAGGTTTTGGAGGGAAAACGGGCGCGGGGATCACGACTCTTGATTGGATCCCGCGGATGGAAAGGAGGAGCGGAGGAGGCGCGGGACGTGGCGGTGTCCCGGTCATCGCCGCTGAACAGAGGAAGGAGGGGGCGCTAGGGAGGAAGAAGAAGGCGCCGACAGGTGGGACCGGCGTGTCAGCGGCACAGAGAAAAAGAAAAAGGGAGGCGGGGAGTAGACCTGAGCATTTCACGGGCCGGGCCAAAAAAAAATTCAGTTTTTTCGGGCCGAGAAAATCCTGTCCATGACCGTCCCATGGGACGTGTCGGGCCTCAATTTTCAGGCCGGGCCCGGGCTTGGGCGGGCCGCCCGCGTATTTTACACTGTAAAATAGCTAAAAACAGCATGTCAGGCCGGACTCGGGCCAAGATTTTTTTTTGCGGGCTTCAAGATCTCTGCCCACGCCCGTCCAGTAAAGTCCGTGGGCGGGCCTGGCGCGGGCCGGGCCCGGGCCGGGCCGGGCCAAAAATGCTCAGGTATAGCGGGGAGCTGGGCCGCTGCGGGAGGGAGTTGATGGGCCGGTGGGCCGGCCGGGCTGAAAGGGAGGTGAGGTCCATTTCTTTTTTTTTCTTTTTCTTTTTCAAACTCTTTTAAATCAAACCTTTTAAACTCAAAACCATTCAAACTTTCTCACAAAATTTTGTAAACTTTTCAAACCTCACACAAGCAACCAAAAACCATGCATATCCAAATAATGATGCACAAACACTTGTTGTCTCTAAATTAATTAAATTAAATTAATTCACTTTTAGAGCTCAATTTAATTAGCAAGGCAATTTAAATCCTTAAGACTATAACAACATGTTGCTTAGGTGAATTTTAGTGATGGAATTTTTAGGGTGTCACAAATCCTACCCCCTTAAAGAGAATCTCGTCCCGAGATTCAGAAGATTTAGAGAACAGCTGAGGAAAGTCTTCCTTGAGTTCATCCTCTCTTTCCCAGGTTGCCTCTTCCTCTGTATGATGGCTCCACTGTACCTTACACATTCTGATAACCTTACTCGTAGTAACCCTTTCTGAGGTATCCAAGATTTTGATAGGATATTCCTTGTAAGTCAAATCTTTCCCCATCTCAATGTCTTCCAACAGTACTGGTTCTATTCTGACTTCACTCGTACATTTCTTTAACTGTGATACATGAAACACATCATGTACACTTGACAACTGTGCTGGCAATTCCAACTGGTAGGCTACTTCTCCTCTTCTTTCCACTATCTTGAAAGGACCTATGAACCGAGGTGATAACTTCCCTCTGACATTGAACCTTCGCAGACCACGGATAGGTGACACTCTGAGGTATGCATAGTCACCAACTTCCAAAACCACTTCTCTTCTTCGAGGATCAGCATAACTCTTCTGACGTGACTGTGCGGCTTTGAGATTCTCTCTAATGATCTCAACTTGTCTTTCTGCTTCTCTTATGCTATCCAGTCCAAAGAGCTGACTCTCTCCAGTCTGGTTCCAAAACAACGGTGTTCTGCACTTTCTTCCATACAAAGCTTCAAACGGTGCCATCTTGATGCTGGACTGATAGCTGTTGTTATAAGCAAACTCTGCATAAGGCAAACTCTTATCCCAGCTGCCACTATTCTTCAACGCACAAGCTCTCAACATGTCCTCCAGGATCTAATTTGTTCTTTCCGTCTGTCCATCTGTCTGAGGATGGTATGCTGAACTGAAGTTTAGCTTTGTATCCATTGATTCATGCAACTTCTGCCAAAACCGTGAAGTGAACTGAGTGCCTCGATCCGACACTATTTTCTTTGGTACCCCATGTAAACACACTATCTTTGAATTATACAATTCTGCCAGGTTGACTCCTGTATAAGTTGTCTTCACTGGAATAAAGTGTGCTACCTTGGTTAATCTATCCACAATAACCCATATAGAATCATACCCATCACGAGTACGAGGTAGTCCCACTATGAAGTCCATGCCAATCTCTTCCCACTTCCATTAAGGTATCTTTAAAGGTTGAAGCAATCCTGCTGGTCTTTGATACTCAGCTTTCACTCTTTGACATGTGTCACACAAAGCTACATGAGCTGCTACATCCTTTTTCATCCCATACCACCAATACCTTTGTTTTAGATCTTGATACATCTTGGTACTTCCAGGATGAATAGAGTAAGCTGAATCGTGTGCTTCCTTCAAAATAGTTTCTCGCAGTTCCTTGATCTCAGGTACACAGATTCTGTTCTTGAACCACACAGTTCCTTGTTCATCTTCCCTGAACTCTGGAACTTTACCCATCTTTATCAATTTCTTATACTCCGCAATCTTCTCATCAGTCAATTGCCCTTTTCTAATATCCTGCTCAAGGGTCGACTCAATTTCTAGTGTCAAGGTTTCATTCTGAGCAACTATTCCCAAGTTAAGCTGTGCCATTTCCCAACATAACTCCTGAGGTAACAAGCGATCTATCAGCATGTTGGCCTGACTCTTCCGACTCAAAGCGTCAGCTACCACATTTGCTTTACCAGGATGATACTGAATATCCAGATCGTAATCCTTGATTAACTCCAACCATCTTCGTTGCCTGAGATTAAGATACTTCTGTGTAAAGATGTACTTCAGACTCTTGTGATCAGTGAAAATCTGACACTTATTCCCAATCATATAATGCCTCCAGATTTTCAGAGCATGAACAACTGCTGCTAGCTCAAGATCATGTGTAGGATAGTTCTGCTCATGTTTCCTTAACTACCTTGAAGCATATGCTACTACTTTTCCTTCCTGCATCAACACACAACCCAATCCTTGCCGAGAAGCATCACAGTACACATCAAACCCTTTGTGTATATCCGGCATTATCAATACAGGAGCTGTAGTCAATCTTTTCTTTAATTCCTCAAAACTAGCTTGACACTTTTCATCCCACTTAAACTCCTTACCCTTCTCAAGTAGAGTTGTAAGGGGTTTTACAATCTTCGAGAATCCCTCGATGAATCTACGATAATATCCTGCAAGTCCAAGGAAGCTTCTGATCTCCGGTACATTCTTAGGCGGACTCCAGTTCAACACATCCCGAACCTTGCTTGGATCCACTGCAATTCCTCCATCAGTGATAATGTGTCCGAGAAAAGAGACCTCCTTCAACTAGAAATCACATTTGCTAAACTTGGCATACAGCTGATGTTCACAAAGCTTCTGCAACACAAGCCTCAAGTGTTCTTCATGTTCTTCCTCACTCCGAGAGAATACCAAAATATCATCAATGAATACCACAACAAACTTATCGAGCTACTCCATGAATACCTTGTTCATCAAGTACATGAAGTACGCTGGAGCGTTGGTCAAGCCAAAAGACATCACAGTGAACTCATATAACCCATATCTAGATGTGAATGCTGTCTTTGGTATATCCTCCAATCGGATCTTCAACTGATGATAACCCGATCTAAGATCTATCTTAGAGAAAACTTTTGCTCCTCTCATCTGATCGAACAAATCCTCGATCCGGGGTAAAGGGTATTTGTTCTTGATAGTAACCTCATTAAGAGATCGATAGTCTATACACAATCTCCTAGATCCATCCTTCTTATCAACGAAGAGTGTGGGGGCTCCCCATGGTGATGAACTAGGACGGATAAACCCTTTACTAAGTAGTTCCTCTATTTGTTTCTTTAGTTCAGCTAAATCTTTAACATCCATTCTATAAGGTCTTTTTGATATAGGAGCAGTACCAGGTACAAGTTCAATACTAAATTCAATGTCACGGTCAGGTGGCATACCTGGCAGATCCTCTGGAAATACATCAGGGAATTAACTCACTACTCTTATATCCTCCAAGGCCTTGCCTTCTACTGAATTCACAGTTCCACTGTTGGATGAGGGTGTACCCACATACTCTATTCTCTCTCCTTGTGGACTGGTCAACAATACAGACTTCTTCCGACACTGAATAACCCCATCATGTTTTTGTAACCAATCCATCCCTAGGATGATATCTATCCCCCATGACTTTAAGACTGCCAGATTAGCAAGAAAGTCTACTCCCATGATATTAATCTTTACTTGTGGGCATATGTAACCAGTTTTCATTTCTCCTCCCGGGGAGCTAACTATCAGTGGATTCTTCATAGAACTCATAGATAAGTTATGTTTTGTCACAAATTGATCAGTTATGAAAGAATGTGATGCTCCCGAATCAAATAATACTGTAGCGGGTATAGAGTTGACGGGAAACGTACCCAGTACCACGCCGGAGTCATTCTGGGCTTGCTCCACAGATACATGATTAACCCGGCCATGCACATAGTTCTGCTGGCCTCTCTTGCTAGGAACTTGTGGAGTGCGAGGCTGTGAAGATGACTGCCCAGGCCTCTGACTATTATCCCTCTAAGGGGTCTACACTGCTCTCTTAGGACAGTTGTTAGCATAGTGTCCCAGCTCTCCACACTTGAAACACCCACTGGGCTGAACAGGGGTAGTGTTCCTGACAGGTGCCCCAGAGCCATTGTTGGAGCGATTCTGCTGAGGTGTAGGAGCTCGGGGTGTCTGAGGGTTGAAACGCTGTGGTTGAAACGAGCGCTGCAGCTGCAAGTTCTGTGGATACTTTCCTCCTTGTCCACCAGGACGATACTGAGACGAGCTCTACTGTGAACTGTAGCGAGGACGAGTGTTACTGCTTGACTGCCCATGTGACTGGAACTTGCGTTTTTGCTTGCCATGTTCCTTCCTCTTGCTCTCCAGTCCAATTGCCTTGTTCACCAGTGTCTGGAAATCTGGAAAGGTGTGACTCTGCAGCTGATAGTTGAGAGGCCCAATCAACCCATCCAGAAACCTTTCCTGTCTCTTAGGATCAGTGTTGACTTCATCCGGCGCATAACGAGACAGATGAGTGAACTTGTCTAGGTACTCAGTAACTGACATGCTTCCTTGCCTCAGTGACAAGAACTCCTTCTGCTTAAGCTTGATTACCCCTGAAGGGATGTGATAAGTACGGAAGTTGTCACGAAACTCCTGCCAAGTGATGTTCTACCTGTTGGGATGTGCAGTTGCATATGCATCCCACCAATCACCAGCCTGTCCAACAAGTCTACCAGCAGCATATAAGACCATTTCCCTGTCAGTACACTGAACAATCTCCAGCTTCTTAGTAACTATCTTCAACCAATCATCTGCATCTAGCGGATCAGTTGAATGAGAGTAAGTAGGAGGATTGTGGCTCATGAATTCCTTGTGCCTATCCCTGGGTGGCGGTGGAGCTGGCTGTGGTTGCTGGTTCTGCTGAGCTTGCATGTTCTGAACAGTGTTGGTGAGATTCTGGATTAGCTGCATTTGTGCTTCAAAGAACTGCTGCATTGCCGGATCCATTGCTTGATTGATTGGCGGGGGTGGTGCTTGATTTCGTTGATTAGCAATGCGAGCACGAATCACAGGTGGATGTCTTAACCTCCTCCGGACCTGGTTTTTACCATCTGATTGTTAGAGAAATCTATTTCAGAGAGGGGTATTGAACTGATGCATAAAAAGATGAACTCAAAACGATAAAGCGACACGAACTTCCAACTAAGACAGATTCTGTTGACCTCAAAGAATCAGATGTAACTCTCTGTACCATTATCCAAAAATCATGAAATTTTACCAGAATGTGAAGTACAAAATTATGAAACTAATCCAACTGGAATCATCTCAATCGGAGGTCTACAACTCGAGATAAAATTCAAACAGTGCAGTTGTGTCAGCAGAAATTACAGATTCTGATGTGCTCAATACTTTGTGCATAATTCCCAGAATACATACTGTATGATATTGAATTTTTGACATAAAATCATCCTCAAAATTTGTGAACTAACCCAACTGGTTTCATATCAAACGGAGCTCTGTAGCTCGAGATAAAATTAAAACATTACTGCTATGTCAAATAACTGCGAGAACAGATTTGCATCATTCCAAACTTGCATGAGAGTTAAAATAGAAGACAACCAGATTTGGACCCAAACTAACTTTATTTAACTTAATGGTTTCTTGTTGTATTGTGGCCATCACTCCACCATACAACTCACACAAGCAAAATCCAAATCAAACATGTGTTCAAGCAACAACCATTATTACAAGCATTCGTCCTCACAGGAACGGTCTATCGAAACATATAAAAAAAGTAAAGGCAGGCATCCTAAGATCCTAGCCAAGACGGGTTGTAGCTTCTGGAGTGCCGTAACGGAGCTTCTTGCGTGGAGGAGAGGCTATAGTTTGGTACGGCATTGCTTCCTCAGGTGGCTGCTGACCAGCAAGCTGTGCTTCCAGATAGGCAATCCTAACCTGAGCAGTCTGTAGTTCTTCATGGTACCTATCCATCTCAGTTGTTGCACCTTCAAGGTTAGTGTTTAGTGCAGCTGTCACCCGAGCCAGGATGTCAATACGGTCATCACCTCCAGCAGGTACTATGGTATCCTCTGAGCCACTCACACGACGAGGAACATGGCGGAACTCAGACTCATGCAGACGATCACGCTGAGCATTGCAGAGTGACCAGAGAGCCCTCCTAGCTGCATCATTGACCGCAGCCTCATCAGTGGAGAAGTGAGCTGTGCTGTGGTGTGATGAGTGGTTCCTCCACCCATTGGTGTCAATCAAAGGCACACGGATGTAGACTCGGCTGGTGTAGTAATCCCTTATACCAGGCTCACTGAAATGCTTGGTGACATAGAGTGGCTTCATGGTGTACCCCAGGTGCTGCAGTACCTCCTGCAGTAGGACACAGAACTGGCCATTCTCATCTTCAGTGGAGTGCTTGTGGTACTCAGCCCCACGATAGCGAGGATTGTCATCCTCTTCCTCCTCAGGATCTTCACCATCATTGTTGTTGTTGTCTTCATCATCATCATCTTCACCACTGTCATCCCCCGAGTCATCTAGATCTCCACCCATAGCATTGGGTGCGGGAGCAACTGGCGAAGGTGGTGCATCTTCTGCTGCTTCAGGTGCCGGTGGAATCACAATGTCACCATCTGCATCAGCTTCCAGGACAGTGCCATCATACAGCTGTGGCTGCTCAACTGGATCCTCCTCCTGCTGCACTTCTTCAGGGTCTTCTTCAACCTCAGCTTCCGGCTGCACCTCTTCGGGATCCTCTTCAACTTCAACCTTTGGCTGCGGCTCTGGCACTGGCGCAATCACCGGGTAGCGGGGTGCCAACTGACCACGGGGAACACGGCCACCAGTGCTCTTGCGTGCAGTGTACTTTGTTCTGGCCATCTGACAAAACAAAACTGAACTCAGTATGGAATAAATCAAAATGATAGAGTTTTAATAATAAACAAGAATAAATTAGATTTTTATGCGTAAATAAGACAATTTGAAGCATGACATGGCTTTCTAGAACATGAATCCTTAATTTCGACCATTTCTAACTAAGGCTGCGACCTACAGTCATTACGGCTCTGGTACCACTTTGTCACACCCGATTTTACAAGGAAAACCGAATGCATCTCATATGTGCGCCAGGATCAGAATTACACACACATGATAGACAATAGAGTGTAATACCATAACTGTAATCAAAACGTACAGGAGTTTAACCGATACAATATTCATTTATTACACTCAGACGGGTGGACACGAAGGTCCGAACACAAAACGACAACTAAACGAGTAGCTCCTTCTTCAACTTCCACAGGCATATGACTGGGGGATCCGCATGCCTTAGAACTCCTCGAAGTCGCTCCAGTACTCCTACCGATGTTCTCCTCTGAACAGCGGTAAGCAAGGGTGAGCACTCTTATGGTTGGAGCTCAGCAAGTGGGGAAAACATGCAAGGCTACCAAGGATAGGCTATGGTTTACAGCGGTTAGCATTTTATAAGTTGGTCAAATTTTAGTTAACAGCACCTAGTTACTAGATGTAAGTTTATACCAACCCACTTAAGCTTTAAAAGACATCCCAAACCAAAAACCCACAAGATCCATGATTTACATCCATCTTTAAGTTTGATTATCATGTGAGGGTCCAAGCCGCACTTGACCGTGAGTACGGCTGATCGATCAGTTTTAACTCTGCAGAGGTTGTACACTTTACCCACAGCTCGTGTTCCCCACGTTGCCCGGGTTAGCTAGACCCTTAAACACTTCCAAGGTGAGTGGCTAGGGGTCCACTACGAAGCCTTTACAAAGGAAAGCAGAGAAACCAACAGCCCGCGACAGTTACAGCTCAGGGCGGACCATAACCCTCCCTAATGGTCAGCACCTTAGCAAAGGCTGCTACCCCAGAAGAACCGGGCTATACCCCTGCAACCCCGAGCCCCCTGTGCCCCTCTCGGAAAAAGGCTATCAGATAAACCCACTCTCCTAATTAATTGGCTAAGCCAGAGCCATGTGGACTGTGGTTGTACTGTTTTCTTGGGTGGTTCTCCATGTTCCATTTAAAATATAAGATCTTGTCTTATTCTTAAACAACATTTCATAAACATAACAGATTGCAATACATAACCCACATAACCAGCCCAAGTTTAGCAACTAAGCAATTATCTACCCAAAGCATTTGTTAAACAGGGTTGATCAAGGTAACAGGGTGAAACATCTAGTCAAGTCCTTAAAAAGGTGTTTGCCCATCAATTTAATGCATAGCAACAAGTAAAGTAAATATTGTAACAGCATGCAGTTATATAGGTTCAAAAGAGAATATGTAGAGGGGGAAAATCCACTTGCCTTCCTCTACAAACTGAGTATCTTCTTCTTCGTAGACAGGCTCTTCCTGATCGTCTCCAATGGGGCGCTCAGACGAAACAGGCACGATATCTACGCACAAGCATATACAAACAAACAATAAATAAACAGTACACCAAACAGTAACAAAAGCTAAAAACACGCTGTCTAAAAGATTCTACTCGCTGAGACGATCATTTCGGTATATAAAACGCTAAAAACGGAGTTAAAACAAGAAAGATATGATTAAAACAAGTTACAAGGACCTTTCTGTAAGAAAACTAAGCCTACAGGACTGTTATGAATAAAACTAGGGACTAAAATATAATTTTACATAGAAACAGAAGGGCTAACATGTGAAAACAAGTAAAAAGGACCTCGGGTGCTATTTAACAGAGAAGGCAGGGGCTAAAGCATAACATTCAGGACCTGTTTGTGAAGGTTTATATAGGTGGAAGGACCGGCATGCAAAAACATAGAAATCCAGGGGCTCTTTAAAGAAAACAGCTCGATTGAGCCATGGATCTTCAATCCAACGGCCGCGGCGGCGGTGGACCGCGTCGTGAGCCCGGCTCACGGGTCCACGGTGGACCAGGCCAAGGGGTATCTCCCCTGTTTAGATCAGAGCTGCCCGTGCGCGATCGAACGGCCCTGGTGGCCTGCAAGCGGGGCGCGGCGGCGAGTGCGCCCGGAACAGAGACGGCGCAGCGGCGCGCGGCGGCGCTTCACCGGCGTGAGCCCGGGAAGGGGTTCCCGGCTGCCATTTCAAGCGCGGGTGGGTGCTACGCGTAGCGGGGGAGCACGCGCACATGCCTAGGGGTTCAGGGGATAGGCTAGAGCGTTCACGGCGGCCGGCGCCGGAAGGGGGCGGATCGGCCTCGCCGGCGAGCTCGTGAAGACGGTGCTATGCACCTAAAAGAGGGAAAAGGACTTGGCGGTTTTGCTCACCACGCAGAGATGGTTCGAAAATGATCACGGGCGAGGAAGGAGTTGTGGCGGCGAAGTTCAACGTCGGCGGCGACCTTGAGCGGCGCTCCGGCAGACGGACACCAGAGCTCCGGCAAGCGTCGGGAAAGAGAACCTGTGGCAAGGGGAGACTCCATGAGTCACGGTTGCATCATCCGAGAGGAAAAAGAGAAGAAGAAAGGGACCCTTCACCGGCGGCGAGCCCTTCCAGCGGCGGTGAGAGGCAGAGGCGGCGGCGCTGGGTGAATGTGGTGCTCGAGCATGTGTAGGTGTGATGCAAGTGCAAAGGGAAGGGCGAGAGCTCGGGCTCGATCTTAAGTAGGGACAGAGAGAGGGGAAGGGGAAGCGGAGAGGGGGGACGGCGGCCAGCGCACTTGCCATTAACGGTCGGCGGCGCCGCGGCATAAAGAAGGAAGGGGAAAGGGGGAAACGGAAGGTTTTGGAGGGAAAACGGGCGCGGGGATCACGGCTCTTGATTGGATCCCACGGATGGAAAGGAGGAGCGGAGGAGGCGTGGGACGTGGTGGTGTCCCGGTCGTCGCCGCTGAACAGAGGAAGGAGGGGGCGCTGGGGAGGAAGAAGGAGGCGCCGACAGGTGGGACCGGCGTGTCAGCGGCACAGAGAAAAAGAAAAAGGGAGGCGGGGAGCTGGGCTGCTGCGGGAGGGAGTTGATGGGCCGGTGGGCCGGCCGGGCTGAAAGGGAGGTGAGGTCCTTTTCTTTTTTGTTTCTTTTTCTTTTTCAAACTCTTTTAAATCAAACCTTTTAAACTCAAAACCATTCAAACTTTTTCAAACTTTCTCACAAAATTTTGTAAACTTTTCAAACCTCACACAAGCAACCAAAAACCATGCATATCCAAATAATGATGCACAAACACTTGTTGTCTCTAAATTAATTAAATTAAATTAATTCACTTTTAGAGCTCAATTTAATTAGCAAGGCAATTTAAATCCTTAAGACTATAACAACATGTTGCTTAGGTGAATTTTAGTGATGGAATTTTTAGGGTGTCACATCGCAGCCCCCGATCAGATGCGAAAGAAGACTCTCGTGACTAGAAGGATGAAGACTGCGCCATCCAAGGGTCAGATGGAGAAGAAAAGATCTCGCCACGGCAAAAATCAATTGCCGGAGCCGAAATATAAGACGGTGGTGATTCAGAAGCCACCGAGCCGAGCCGCCTCTTGGAAGAAGTCCAAGATGAAGGAAGAGGACATCAAGGCTCTTGAGGCTGCTGGTTTGCTACACGCGAAGACCGTCGCAGGTTGGAATTCCGCCGCTGGGGATGCGTGGCCCATGGAGAAAAATCCAGATGAAATCCCAATGTTTGGCCTCTTCATCGAGCATGGGTTGACTCTGCCAGTGTTGGGATTCAGGAATCCCGAACAGATAGAAAGAGAAAAAGACTTGGAAGAACTTGAGACTAATGAACAATGAACAAGAGAGATCCATGAATACTCGAGCCAAAAAACTCTCCCCCTCCTCCACCTCTTGGGTCCTATTTATAGGAAGAGGAGGCGCCCTCCCCTTCAAACCCTAGGAGAGAGGAGGTGGTTGTTTATATTATTTCCATCGGTGGGCTTGAATATTACATTTGGGTCCTTAACTATTACAATTGAGTCCCTGGATGTTACAATCAGGTCCTTGGCCCTTACAAATACGCCCTTATACCCCTCATTCGGGCCTCTTTTATACACATGAGGGTCCCTAGCCTTAGGTATCCTAAGGCGCACCACCAACAGTAGCCCCTCAACTATTTGGTCTTGGCCGGTACAACAAGACCTAATAGTTGATCCTGTTTAAAAGAGGCCCAACACTACTTAGACTTTGATTGTAAAAGGAATGTCCTCTACAACCTTCCCGTGTGCACCTCGCTAAAAACTCCATCCCAAAAACCCAGTGGGAAAAAAGAGCATGGAGAAAAGAGTATGCACATTCTCGGGTTTACATGTTCTAATTCCGAATTACATGTCTCTAAGTGCCTTGAATGATGAACTTTGATCTGTGGCTTCATTCTCAAGCCTTGTTCTGGAGACCTTTCTTCAGGAGTTGACGTTGTCGCCGCCGAAGTTAGCTTCAACATCTTCATACCTTCTCTCATGAGCACCAGACAACTAGGATGGACTGGTTCACCAGTACACCCCCACCCCTCTTGGCTGGTGTTCATGAGAGAAGCTCTGTATGTAGTGGAAGTAGTCTGGTTGAGCCCTTCAAGCCAATAGAGCGGAAGACTTGAGGTTGACGAGGACGATGTCGAGATTGATGGCCATGTCGAGAATGACAGAGATTCCTGGGGCAAGCCCCTTGAGGCGATGTCGAGGTAGACGAAGATTCCGGGGTCGAGCCCCTTGCACTGTCGTAGAGGTAGATGATGGTGTCGAGGTCGACAAACATTCCGCGGGTGAGCCCCTTGCACTGTTGTTTCCAAAAATGCCAAGTCGAGAGTTTCATAGATTCCGAGAACGATACCCTTGAGCTTTTTAGCTTTTTCTCCAAGACTGAAAAGAAACCTCAACCATTAAAAGAGAGCTGCTATTTAACAAGTAATTTGTCAAGTTAAAATTAGCTTGTAATCAAGTGATTAGGAAGCAAGCCAAAATAGCAAACTGTGCGGTTCGGAGCATTGATGACAACCATTGGTTTTTTTATATATGTATGAGTATGCATAAAACATTGCCATGGAGAGAATTTGTATCAAGTTGCGCTAGGTCGTATAACTTGCATATCACGCAAAATTGGTAAAATCATAAGAAAAGAACAAATTTTCATTATAGATTAATGGTAGGCGGGATACTTATCTGGTTCTGTAACGGGTAGCTTCGATCTGGAAAATTGGTATGCATTTTTTTTCAAGGGTGCTGCAGCCCTTGGACATCACACATCAGTATCTTTTTCTAAGGACCTTCGGACCTGGAACCGACGTTCCAGAGAATCACGATCCCTTGGACATGTAAGTCCAAAGAACTCTTCATTCCTGAAACCAAACAAGAAACACATATTTCCTGGACACCTAACTGTTCCGAGGGTCATAGATTAATCCCATTCATGCTATAAAATATGTATTTTAGCCTCGGACAAATAAGTCAATGATTTCTCCATCCAAGTCAGAAATGAGCGATATTCTGTAAAGTCCACAATCTCAAGAGTTCTGAGAAATCCGGAAATCTTGGAACCGAGAAATTCAGAGGTTCTGTGTTTCTTCCGACGCTCCGAGGGTGACTAGCTAACTTTTTGGTCAATCCCCAACAGTATCTTTTGCATGAACAACTTAGCTTTAGCATCACGCGATCGTTGAGGTTGTGCTTGCTGATGGTTGAAATGCTGTGGAGTCACAACCCTAAGCATCCTTTTTTTTAGTTTGAAAATATGGCCACAACAAACTGTTGTCCTCGACGCCTCTAGTTTTTAGAAATTAGCCCATACAACTTACTGTTGCCTCTATTGGGTCATAATAATAAACTTTGGAACTTAGTCCATACAACTTATTGCTGCCCCCTCTGGGCCTTGATCGAAATTTTTAGGGTATGACCGCAACTTATTGTTGCCTCCTGGCCTTGTGGTTTTCTGGGATAACCACGCTTTTTTGGGATACGACCGCAACTTATCGTTACCTCGGCTTTAGTGATTTTCTTGGATAATCACTTGGAATAAGGCTGCAACTTTCCTGTTGCCTCGGCCCTCATGATTTTCTTGGATAATCATGGATTTTTGGAATAAGGCCGCAACTTTTCTGTTGCCTCGGCCCTCGTGATTTTCTTGGATAATCACGGATTTTTGGAATAAGGCCGCAACTTTTCTGTTGCCTCGGCCCAAAGTAAAACTGAGAATAACTCATGCAATGCAATGCTTTTGATGCATGCTGATGCATATGAATGAAAATGCTTGGATGTGCATAGATTTATCTCATAGTAGAGGGGAATGTTCAACAGAATAGTGTCCTGAATTTCCTTGATCAGCTTCCAAAGATTATAACTTGGTGGTTTGAGAGCCATTCTTTTCATAATAGTCCATTAACCAATAGAGATAATTCCAATGGATGATGAAACCAAGTGTTGAGATAATTCCAATGGATAACGAAACCCAAATGTGTATCTAAACCAAAGTATCATGTTCCAATTTGATGAAAACCAATATGTCTGCAAAGGAGAAAGCATCGGTATTTTTTTTGAAGGATGTTTCGATCAGAAACATAACAGCATCACAAATAAAGAGATAAGTCGACAAAAGCTTGATCAAAAGTTTTTGTGGACTTACTTCCAGTTTTAGTCGATATAGCAACTCTTGGTTGCTTCGACTATTAACTTTGCACTTAGTTCTATGGAGGAATTTTTTTAGTAAAAGCGAACTATATTCCAAAGTGTTTAACAGTATTCTAGATAGCTCAGGTAATTAGATACGCACATAGAGCAAGAACGATCACATGATTGCCAAAAATTAATTTTTACTGGCAAAGGAATACTCATATTGGTGAAGTTCTGCAAGTTAGCAAAAAACATCTAAGGAATAGAAATGAGTTTCTAAGCGTAGCCCCTCTAGTGCTTTAGAAAAAAAACTTTTAACCGTGTACATAGCAAAAACTTCTAGAGAAGATGACAATATGTAAGTATGCTTAAATAATATATTTTTTAAAGGATACAACCTGCAAAATAGATATATTAGTGATACACATATAGCAGTATCTATAACCTTTGTTGGTGCACTTGAGCAATATACGAAAACCATAGAATATTCACTTTGATAGGTAGCTTCGAGGATTTTTTTTTCTTTTATCAAAGTTTCCTTGTCTCTGGGCCCGCAGGTTCTTGAAGTTTGGCCAGGTTCCATTCATTGCTAAAGATTCTGAATTTCTTCTCGTGCCATCGAGTTTCCAGCAGTCGGGCAAAGTTTCCATTCTATTCTCGAGGGTTATAAAATTATGAGAGATATAGAAACTTGGATGCTTGCTAGCTTCGAGGCCATAGTAATCAAAATTTTTGATGAAAGAAGAGCTTTTACTGAGAATGCTGAGAAGAAGATTCATCTTTACCTCACTCGAGGAACCTGCAAACATAGGAGTCAACATAGATAATAAGTATACTAGTATTTTACAAGGTTCTGCTCGAGATTGCGAGGTTCCAAGATTTTTCTTCTTCTGAGATTCTGAGATTTTCGAGCACAGCTTGTACTGCGAGGTTTCACTGTGTCTATGAAGCGCAGCCTTCCACTTTTTTTCCTGAATAAACCTTCCACTTTCTTTAGAGCCTTGGATTCCTGGCTAGCTTCGAAGGTGCTGACTGGTGCTGCATGGATGCCTACATGCTAAGTTTAGTCCTTTTCCATAAATCATAATGTTTGACAATGTGTAGGTGCTAATCGCAAGTCTCCATGGTAATGACTTCTGCCTCCTGTGACTTTTGCGTTGCACAATAAGTGACAAATCACCATCGAGGGTGATGGGATGATAATGATGACCTCAACAACCATAGCTAGCACCTTCGATCTTTTGAAAAATATTTTTTGTTGTGGTAATCAATATTTGCAAAATTCCGAGATTTCCGCTCTTTCTGTAATTTCGAGATTTTGCTCTTTCTGAGATTCCTAGATTTCGTTCTTTCTGAGATTCCGATATTTTGCTCATTCCAAGACTTTGAGATTTCGCTGGTTCCGAGATTACGAGATTTCACTTTTTCTGAGATTTCGAGATTTTGCTCTTTTTGATATTCCTTTAAACCTCCGAGGGTACTAGCAGCCTCGAGGTTGAGCTCTTTCCGTCGAGATTGATAATGTACTTAGCTTCCAAATGATTAATAGAAAGAGCTTCGTGGCTTCAAAAATCAGCTGAAAGTGAGATAGTTTTAGTTTTTCTGGAGTACACCCTGGACCTCGAGTCAACTTCTTGTGAAATTTGTGTTGCACAACATCACCATCGAGGGTGATGGGATGATCATGGTGGCACCAACATAGTAGTACTCACGAACTTTGGAAGAATAATTTTGGTTGTGGTAACGGTGAACTTTGTTTCCTGCGCTATCTTCATAAATCCGCGACGCTTGCTTTCATGAGCTTTGGATCAAGAAATGAAGTCCCAAAAGCCTGGATTTCTTTTCTTCTCTCAGATTTCTGAAACTCAGATTCTCGAAACACTCAGCTTCCCAGAACTCCCAGATTCTTAGAAATAATAATTTATTTTTTTTGAAAGAGCACAAAAACAAAGAAAAATTGGATTGCACTGGGATTTTACTTCTCCGAGGGTCAAATAAATCAATAAGTCTATGTATAAAAGATAAAAATTGGTAAATATGTAAGATGTTATAAAGGATACATCCTGCAAGCATAAAAGTTAGTATAGATAACATGTATATTATTGTTCTACGAGTTTTTGCTTGAGGTAGTGAGGTTCCGAGATTCCGGTTGTTTTGAGATTTGGAGATTCCGAGATTCCTAAATTTCGAGACTTCGCTCGAGATTTTGAGATTTTGGTTGTTCCTAGATTCTGAGATTGAGTTTCGCCATTGCATCATTTCACTGTCTTTGTTTCGACGAGGTTCGAGGGTGATCAATATTTTGCCAATCCCATCTTTTATATGTTTCATGAGCTTTGTTTTGGAGGTTCCGAGTTTGGCTTGAACTGCGAGGTTCCACTGCTTGGCTCATGGAGCTTGACTTGGGAGATTCCATAACATGACTTTCCAAATAGTAGCTTCGTGCCACGATCATAACTTTCCAAATAGTAGCTTCGGGTATTTCTAGAGACATCTGAACTTTGGCGAGATGGCCTGAGTTTTTTTTTGGATGTATGAACCTCGATGGTAAAGATCACTGCTTCCTCAGACTTGCGTTGCATAACAAGTGACAGAGACCCTCGGTATTTCGGAAATTAGCTGTAAGTGGGGCGGTTTCATTTTCTAGAGCTCTGAACCTCGAGATGACTTTTTGTGAAATTTTGTGTTGTACAAAAGAGAGAAATCACCATCGAGGGTAGACCTGGTAATGGATTGATATCCATTATCCAATCGACGGAATCCAATTAAAGTCCAACTAAAGTCAGCTACTCATCCAATCCAATTCTAAAAATTAGTCTCTTCATCCAATCCTGTCCAATCCAATATCATTTAAATCCAAGTCCATCCAACACATCCAAATTTCATAGGCTCGTAGTTGGCAGCGAATGTGGGAGAGGTAGAGGCGGCGGTGGTGCGTCCAGCAGGCTCGGCAAGGTGTCAGCGATCCAGCGTAGCCGTGTCGTGCGGGTCCACCTGCCCTCGCCGGTTGTGCAGAGCTCCTACACGAGCTGCCACACCACGCTCCACCGCTCGCCGTTGCAGACTCACAGTCGCAGCCCCCTCCTCGTCGGTGCACACGGCCGCCCTCCATCCTCGCCGACGTGTGATGTCGCGGCCAGGAGCACACGTGGTTAGCAGCTCGGCCGGCTCGGCAGCCTCGCGGTCGAGGCGCACGACGCAGGCCCGCAGCGCGGCGGCGGCGGCCTCCACCTCATCAGGTCGTGCGAGGCGAGGCGACCTCGTCCCCTGCTGTGGTGGTGCGGGTGTGCTCACGGCGGCGCGCGCAACTAGCAGAGCTGCAGTGGCGGCCGAGGAGGTCGCGACTCGGCCCACGTAGGGCCACCACGACGGCCAGCGAGAACTCGCCGGACGAGGCTTGAAGGCTTGAAGCTCATCCTCACCACGCAGTCCTTGAAGCTCGCCGGCTGGGGGAGAGCGAGCTCCGGCCACGGCTGGTCGAGCTCTGGGATGGTACAGCTCTCGCCAAAGCCGGCGCGTCGACGGTCTTCAACTTCTTGGCGAGGGGCCGCAGGTTATCGTCGTCAAGCCGCCGCCCCTGCGAGTTTCCTACCAGCTGTGCAAAATCCAACATAAATTGGATTATCCCATTTGTTTTTGTCCAACCCAGTCCAACCCTATTGATGTCACGCAGATGGACATCCATATCCAACTAGCTCCTAAGTCCAATAAAATCCATGTCCCAAAATCCTATTGGATTTTGATTTTGCCCAATCCAATCCCAGGTATAATCGAGGGTGATGGAAAGATCACACTTGCAACAAAAATCATGTCTAGCACCTTCGATCTTCGGAAGAAAATTTTTGGTTATGGTAATCGTGAACTTTGTTTCCTGCAGACTGCTCACTCTAAGATTCCAAGATTTTGCTTGCTCTGGGATTTTGAGATTCTTTTTTTTTCATTCTGAGATTTTGAGATTCTAAGATTTTGAGATCTCGAGATTTTGAGATTTCGAGATTTTGTAGATTCCGAGAAATCACCTCCTAGGGTGATGGAAAGATCACACCGGCAACAAAAATCATGTCTAGTACCTTCAATCTTTGTAAGAAATGTTTTGGCTATGGTAATCGTGACTTTTTTCGTGTTCCAAGATTTTTCTTCTTTTGAGATTCCGAGATTTTCCTTCTTCTGAGATTCCAAGATTTCTTCTTCTTCTGAGATTTCAAGATTTTTCTTCTTCTGAGATTCCAAGATTTCTTCTTCTTCTGAGAATATCATGTCCCAATTCGATGAAAGCCCATATACCTAAAACGCTACCCTCAAGCTCAAGACTTTTTTTCTTTTGTTTGGGCGTTCCCATGATCCTCAACAGTGTTTCAATCTGCCATCCGTTTTGGTATGGATGCACCTCGTGATCTAAAAAATCAGTTGAGAGCATGATAACCTGATTTTCCTGCAGCTCTCAACCTTGATGTTCTTGAAAAATATGTGTTCCACAAAAGTGATAAATCACTAACGAGGGTGCTGAGATGATAATGACTATGGCAACGATCATGGCTAGTACCTTCGATCTTGGAAAAAAACTCTTTGTTGTGGTAATCATGAACTTTATTTCCTTCAGACTGCTCATTCCGTGATTCCAAGATTTTGCTTGTTCTGGGATTTTGAGATTCCGAGAATCTGCTCATTCTGAGATTCCAGGATTTCGCTTGTTCTAAGATTTTGAGATTTCGCTCGTTTCGAGATTTCGCTTGAGGTTGGCGAGGTTCCAAGATTTTGTTTGTTCTGGGATTTCGAGATTTCGAGATTTTTCTTCTTCTTAAATTCCAAGATTTTTTCTCCTTCTGAGATTCTGAGGTTTTTCTCTTTCCAAGAATCTAATATTTTTCTTCTTCAGAGATTCTGAGATTTTGCTGATTCCGTTATTCCAAGATTACAAGATTTCCCTTGTTCCAAGGTTCTGAAATTTCGCTCGTTTGGAGATTCCGAGATTGAGATCACCATAGCGTCATTTCTGAGTTTTATTTAACTCTGAAGATCACCATATTGCTTGGAATTCGGCGAGCTTTCTCTTGAACTTCGCACGAAATGATGTCACCTTCCGAGGCACCCATTTCTCCCTTGTTCTGGTGATTCCGTCAAGTGACGTCAGCCTCCCTTTCACATGGTTCTTCCTATCAACTTGACTTATTCTTTTTCGATCCTCGCAACACTCTGAGGCTCACACATAGCTAGGAAACCTGTGAAATCAGCCATTCAGGACCCTCGGACGTGGAGGTTTTCAGAGATTTGATCCCAGCCCATGGAGCGAAGTCTTGGAGTTTCAGCCAGCGAGTGCAAAGGTTAAAAAGATCACCAAAAACTTGGCCATTCAACGTCCGAAGCTCCAAGGTATCGCCGTAGCCAGCTTAACTTTGGCGAGAGACTTAACTTTCTTGGAGTTTCTCGTAGAAAAAAAAATTACTTTGCTCCAAAGTGATGAATCACCATCGAAGGTGATGAGCTGCTGATAACGGCGCCAACAATCATGCCTAGTAATTTTGATTTTTTGAAAAATCTTTTTGGTTGTGGTAATCGTGGATTTTTGTGTCGTGCAAAAAACCACGGTGGGCGGCACTGTTGGGATTCAGGAATCCCGAACAGATAGAAAGAGAAAAGGACTTGGAAGAACTTGAGACTAATGAACAATGAACAAGAGAGATCCATGAATACTCGAGCCAAAAAACTCTCACCCTCCTCCACCTCTTGGGTCCTATTTATAGGAAGAGGAGGCGCCCTCCCCTTCAAACCCTAGGAGAGAGGAGGTGGCTGTTTATATTATTTCTATCGGTGGGCTTGAATATTACATTTGGGTCCTTAACTATTACAATTGAGTCCCTGGATGTTACAATCAGGTCCTTGGCCCTTACAAATACGTCCTTATACCCCTCATTTGGGCCTCTTTTATACACATGGGGGTCCCTAGCCTTAGGTATCCTAAGGCACACCCCCAACAGCCGGCCTCGGATTTCTTCAGGGGGTTCCTCAACTTCTTCAAGATAGAGCACGTGCACTTGAATCCGAACAGCATATTCCAGATTGTAGTGTATGTACACTTCTGCGAAGCTTTTCTTGGAATCTGCCCACATTGGGCCTTTTTGAGGAAGATATTCTGATTGAAGCCACAGCCCAACACCAATTTCCCAGTAGTAGTCGGTGGAGCTGGTCTTCAGATGCGCCAGAAGGCGCAATAGTTGTACTTCAAGTATGACTTGATAGACTCCAATTAGGACTGGAAAACCAGATGGTTCTATATTGAGAATGCTCCACCTCAGCTGCCCAAGCCCAGTATGTTCGCACCAGTGTACGAGAGGATCTGGAAAGATGAACCGTCGATGCAAGAGTGCATCCAGATCCCTGAACTGCTGGCGAAGATTGCCCAGAAGAAAGTGCAAGGTTTGACAGCTGAGAGGGTAGCTTCTAGCTTCATGAAGCGCCGAGTACAACTCTTGATGTAGAGGGAGCATCTTGGGTATGAGTATACTGGCCTTGATGACGGCTCAAGAATGTCTGTAGAAGAGATTAGCGACGATCTCGTGATGGAGAAGCTACAGAAGATCTTCAAGAACCTTGATGGAATACCAGCAGTGCTGATAATCCTCCGCGTCTAGTAAGTATTGCAAACTAGCCCCCGAGTACTTGTTTGAAAGTAGTCGTGAACTTAACTTATTTTCCTTGTTTTGCAGGAGGATGTTCTGAAGTTTGTCTCCATCCCTCCTCCTCGTCCCCGTGATCCGCTACAGGTGCTAGAGGAAGAGCCGTCACAAGTTGAGGCTCAAGCCCCCGAGAGTAGCCGTTCCGCTCAAGGGGAAGATGAAGTACTGGTGGAGGATGCCTCCTCAAGTGATGATGACGAGAAGACACTTCAACAATGTTTTGAAGTGAAGGCTCGCTACGGGTACTCTGGAGCGCCCATCCCCAGTGGTGTTTCCGCAGGGGCGTTGAAGAGGCCAGCTTCATCTCTTGCAGATGATGTGACGCAGCCACCGCGGAAGAAGAGGACCACTATGGGGAAACGCACTTTGAAGAAGGTCACAGCCTTGCCGTCCATTACGGTTAGTTTTGAGAACTAAGTAGCCAATATCTTGTTGGATACTTATAACTTTTTGTAATGGCTTGTAATTTTGACTTTGCAGATTATCGAGAGTACTACTCGTGTACCCGCCAGTAGTCCTGCAAGGCCAACAGAACCTGAGATGGTTCAAACATCACCCGCCGAGACGGTGATGCCTGAGCAACAAGAAGCTGCAGGGCTGGGAAGCGTGCCACCGGTAGAGAATGTCTCAGTGGAGCCGACAGCGCCCTCATTCTTTGATATGCTGGGACCAAGAATCATGGTGCCTCATGCTGCTCTATAAGTACCTGAGTAATTCTTTGATTTGATAAATTTAAATATGATGACCGACTTGTTGATGCAGAAAATCCACTGATGTGAAGTGGGGAGCTTCATGAAGTAGTTCTGCTAGGGGTAATCAGAACCCTCTAGTAGAACAAGAAGATGTTCTCCCAGAATCCCAGGTGGTAGCTGCTGAAGCCGATGTCGCACAGGCACTGTGCCTACTTTTGAGTGATGTAGTCAAGGCAGTAGTGGATGCAGCTTCCAAGCCAAGAACCCAGCAACCAGAAGACATAGAGGCGATGGTGAATGAAGGCCTAGAGGTTGATCCAGAAGCCAGATTGCGCAATGAAGAAGCCTTAGTTGCTGAAACCCCCGTGCGTCAGATAGATGCACAGCTAGTGCTGGAAGACAGCACGAAAGGTCGCATAGTGCCGCATGAGCTAGAAATTGAAGACCCGACTCCTCTGTGTAGCGTTGCGATGAACTCAGAGGCGGGAACAAGTACTCAATCCAGGGTCGAAGGCTTAATGCCCTATGATGACTCGTGCCTGGATGAGGACAACCTGCAAGCGCACTCCGAGATGTTCCGCAGTGTAGAGAAGCTCTTTGCAGTAAGCTTGAGATCATAGTCCCTTGTAGAGTAGTTTAGCCAAAGATAACTTGTCTTTGATCCTTGAGTTGTTTGCTTTTTCAAGAAGTTGTCAAGCAGTCGAAACGAAAGACTCATCTACTTGAGCAATATGCGGCACACATAGAAGAAGTCTCGCAGCTCAGAGAAGAGCTCAAGGAGCAAAAAGCATTGGCTCTGAGACTGCAAGAGAAGCTTGATGGCAATGTTGTTGAGTACCATAATGAGGTCCAGAAGCTGACGGCGCAGAAAGATGACATTGTCGGGAAGAACAAGTCACTACGCCAGAAGAATAAAGGTATTCCTCCTTTCTGAACTTATTTTCAAGTACTTATTTCTTGCAAACTTCATCCTTATAAGTTGTCTTGGTCTTTTGCAGAGCTGGCTGAAGAGGTTGAAAAGCACAAGAAGAAGTCTCTTGACTGGCAATTGGCCTTTAACCGTGAAGAATCAACTTGCCTTGACCTTGAGGCAAATTATAAGGTGCGTTGTATGGAACTTGAGCGTGAAATGCAGATTCGTCTTGACGGTTGGAATGACCTGCTGACTTGTATGCAGTCGCTCAAGATCAAGATTGAAGAATCCGAGTGTCTGCGTGCGTTGGCGATCGATTTCCGTCCACCAAGAACACTTGTTATGTTATAGTTTGGATTTCATTTTGGAACTAACCCGCCACTATGCATACTAATGATATAACAAGTTCATCGTTGGATGTGTGTTTTGGAGTATAATGTTTACGCAGGAATTCATACACTAAATGAGAAGAAATACATTCGGTTCGGAGGACGATTTACATGATGATCAAGATGCTCTGACCGTGCGTGAACTTGACTCCAAAGGTGGCAAGGACCAATGAGCTTCGAGGGAGAATCTCTGAGGACCAAGATGAAAAGACCGAAAGGTCATGCATAAACACCCCTTGACTTGGTCGCGGAGATAATGACGTCCAAAGCCCATATCCAAAGGTGGAAAAACCCAAAAGTGCAAGAAACGACATGTGGCAAAAGACGGAGATGAACCAGGCTGAGGATGGGCCAGGCTGGTCGGCCCAGGCCGGTCAGCCCACCCTCTTCTCGCCTTGGTTCGCCGCCGCCTTTCTTCGGTGATATATTCGCGGAACCCTAATTGTTTAGAGAGAGGAGCCATTCACGAAAGACGACCAGAGAAGCCTCAGGAGATAAAACACAAGGAAGAGGGTTGATCTAGAGGGTGAAGATCGAGGAGGATCATCACCTAGGTCAACGGAGGCCACCACGAGGAAGGAGGACGCCAGGGCCTTGCCACAGTACCACCGGAGTTGAAGGACACCGAGAGAAGGACTCCATCGGAGGCATCCACCATGTTCAACGGTGCCATGCCTAGCATCTTGATGGGGTAACGTAATCGTTTGTCCATGGAGTTGTAATGGATCTTGACATGTAGTCACCCACTCTCTTGTTTGGATCTTTATCTATCGTACCATCATGTTGATGATGCTTAATGTTTAAGGTTAGCTACCATTGCCATCGGGGTTGCTCCCATAGATCATGTCAACATACCGTGTTCATTAAGGTTAGAGACGATTACCTTCGCGTAGTGACAAGTACGAGGGAAGGGAAACGCTTAACTCTTTGTTCAAACTCTTAGATAGATTGGATCGGGGTTTTACCATGTTTTGGGTGATTGCATCTCAAGTACCTAGACTCCATGGACATACGTCTTTCATACTTGTGAACCACCTCTCTTTCTCTTAACATAATCTAGGGTTAGTTTGTCTTTACTTTATAGATTAATCTTTACATCATAAAGTCCCTAATCAACTAAGTTAGTGTTAGGTTAAACGCAAGTAATTCCCTTGCTCCGTGGATTGACAAGAACCTAGGGGGTCCCCTCCCTTGGTGAAAAAGGCACCAAGTCACTCCGTGGACTTGCGATGAAGTTGAACACGGTTTTGAACCGTCAACAAGCCCCTTTTTCTGGTGCCGTTGCCGGGGAGCAAGCCAGTTTACTTCGTTTAATCTCTCATTAATTTTGTTGATTACTAACATCTAACCTTTGTGTTCTAGAAAAACACACTCTTTTGTTTTTGTTTTTGATTGTCTAGATGGCTCTCGTTGGAAATCCTTTGGAGGAACCGGAAAAATCACTAAGAGACTATGCTAGCCCTCGATGTGAGGACATCAAGGTACACGAGTCGGATGCGATTCTCGAAGTGACAAGGTACGAAATTAGAGTTAAAATCATCAAGATGGCAGCAACTAATCCATTCCGAGGGGAGGAGACGGACAATCCATATAGACATATCCAGCGCTTCACGACATTGTGCAATACGGTGCGACAAGAGGGAGTTCCCCACACTTGGTTTCAATGGAATCTTTTTTCCTACTCACTTGCCGATGAAGCAACAAAGTGGTATTCATTTGCGTCTTTCGAAGCCGAGGGAAATTGGGATCAATTGGTAAAGAAATTGTGTGCCAAGTTCTTCCCTATAACCAAGGTTCAACATATAAGGATGCAAGTGATGACTTTCAAGCAAGGAGAAGAAGAGGGGATTGATCAAGCGTGGAATCGATTCAATGAACTAGTTGAACAAGGACCAAGACTCAGATTCCTGGGTGACTTACTATTGCATACATTCTTTTTTCCCCTAACCCCTAGTTGCATGGAATACGTTCAAATGTGTGCAGGAGGGGATCTCATGGAGAAAACACTCACAAAAGCTGCCAAACTTCTACAAAAAATAAGTAAAGCGGCAGCCATGCGAAGAGATTGGGAAATACGACTTTCGAGAAAGCCGGAATGCGACACAAGTGTGGCACCTCTTGCTGCAATTTTCAGAAATACGGCTCTAGAAGAGAAGAAAGAGGAACCAATCCTCGAAAAGGTTGAAGAAGCCAAACATGAGGAAACTAGAACTATCCCAGAGAGTGATCACGCCGAGACAAGCAAAGCAAATGAAAGAACTATGTCAAGCGCGAAGCCACTAAGGGAGTTTGAGCAAATGGATTGGATCCCACTCGATTTTGGAGAAATCTTTGACAAGAGGAGGCCGTTCCCTAATCAAAAAGGGATGGCAAAAGCTTTGGAGATAGACTTCCCGCCGGAAAAACAAGTGGAACACTCATACAACATAGAGACAACCGGGGAGGTCCTTCAAAAACTCTTTAGCGAAGAAGAAGTTGATTCGGACCATGTGGTCGAAGCTAAAAGAATTATGGGAATCAAGCCCGAGGTGTCACCATTCACCCGCTCGCTGAAATTTTTGCCATAGGATCCGATGAAGAAGAGAAGACATCACCGCATATAGATTGCAAGGTCAACAACATTAATTGCAAGACGTTATGTGACATTGGAGCACAAGTAAGTGTCTTGTCTTTAAGATTTTTGATGCAATTCATGACCACACCATCGACCTAGTTCCAACCTCTACTAAATTAATTATGGGAGATGGTAGAATTATTAAACCTCTAGGAATTGCTCGTGACCTAGAAGTTTTAATTTCCGAAAAATGCATTCCAACCGATTTCTTCATTGTTGATGTCCACTATGATAAGAATGATCATGTAATTCTTGGTAGACCTTTTCTCAAGTTGGTTAATGCTGTTTTAGATGCCAGAAAAGGAAAAGTAACTATTAATCTTGATGGAAATAATCACACATACAATTTTCTTCCCGCTTCTCTCACCCCTACCTCTTGATGATGAAGAGGTAGGGAGCCTTTGTTTTGTTGAAACTTTCAGGGATCCGCTACAAAGAGCTATGGAGAATCAATCTAATGATGAGTTGGATGAAGAGCTAACGGAAGCAACCAGAGGACTAGAACCGCAAGACGGAAGCTTAGAGGAGGATAAATTTGAAGACCTTGGAGAAATTGTACATGAGGAACCACAAGCACCTGAGGTGGATCTTAAGCCATTGCCCAAAGGATTGAAATATGAATTTTTGGGGCTGGACAAGACTTATCCCGTGATTGTGAGTGATGAATTGAGTCCTGAGGAGAATGATATGTTGCTGAATTTATTGAAGAAGCACAAGAAAGTGATGGGATATTCGATTAATGATATTAAAGGACTCAGCCCAGCATTTTGCACTCACCGCATACCTATGGAGGATCAATGCAATCCTGTAGTGGACCATCAAAGGAGGTTAACCCATGCCATGCGAGAGGTGGTGAAGAAGGAGGTTATCAAGTTGTTGGATGCCGGAATCATCTACCCGGTACTGCATAGCGAATGAGTGAGCCCCGTACATTATGTGCCTAAGAAAGGAGGTTTGACCGTGGTGAAGAATGAGAAGAATGAATTGATACCGCAAAGAACCATGACTGGATGGAGGATGTGTATTGACTATCGGAAATTGAATAAAGCAATGAAGAAAGATCACTTCCCCCTACCGTTCATTGACGAGATGCTTGAGAGGTTAGCAAATTATGCATATTTTTGCTTTCTTGATGGGTACTCGGGGTTCATGCAAATACCTATTCACCCGGATGATCAACATAAGAAAACATTCACATGCCCTTATGGAACATTTGTGTATAGAAGAATGCCTTTCGGTTTATGTAATGCTCCAGCCTCTTTTCAACGATGTATGATGGTGGTATTTTCGGAGTTCATAGAGGAAATTGTTGAAGTATTTATGGATGATTTCTCTGTTTATGGTAAATCTTTTGCGGATTGTTTGGCAAACTTGGATAAAGTTCTCACTAAATGTTCGGATCTTGATTTGGTGCTAAATTGGGAGAAGTGTCACTTTATGGTGAAACAAGGTATAGTGTTGGGACATGTGATATCCGAGAGAGGGATTGAGGTGGACAAAGCTAAGGTTGAAACGGTTGAAAAGCTTCCACCCCCAATGGATGTCAAATCTTTGAGGAGTTTCTTAGGCCATGTGGGATTCTATAGAAGATTCATCAAGGATTTCTCAAAAATTACCAAGCCATTGACCAATCTTCTCCAAAAAGATGTGCCATTCAATTTCAATGAGAAGTGCATGGCGGCATTCCGGACATTGAAGAGAGCTCTTGTAACCGCACCCGTCATTCAACCGCCCGATTGGAATCAACCTTTTGAGATAATGTGTGACGCTAGTGACAATGCCGTTGGAGCGGTGTTGGGACAAAGAAAAGAAGGCAAGGTACATGCTATTTACTATGCTAGCAAAACCCTCAACGGAGCTCAATTAAATTATGCAACAACGGAGAAGGAATTGCTCGTCATAGTGTTTGCCTTTGAAAATTTCAGATCATATATTGTGAATTCTAAGGTGATTGTCTACACCGATCATGCGGCGATCAAGTATCTCTTGTCTAAAAAAGATGCCAAGCCAAGGTTGATTCGATGGATCCTTCTCTTGCAAGAATTTGATGTGGAAATTCGAGACAAAAAGGGGTCGAAAAATGTTGTGGCCGACCATTTATCAAGGATGTATTGTGAGGATGATAAAGAGCCTATTGAAGATAAGATGAGAGATGATCACCTCTATCACATCCTTGACAAAGATACTTGGATGATCAACATTATTCGAGCCATACGAAAAATGCCACTTGATCATTTGGATAGGAACGCTCAAAGGAGAGTGATCGCCAAGAGCCGAAAATATTATTGGGATGCACCTTACCTCTTTAGACTTGGAGCGGATGGAGTCTTACGAAGGTGTATACCAAGAGATGAAAGAGGCGAAATATTGAAAAAGTGTCACTCAGGCGAATATGGAGGACACTATGGACATTTTAGGACTCAAGCAAAGGTATGGGCTAGTGGATTTTATTGGCCAGAGATGCATGAAGATTCAAAAAGGTGTGTTGCTTCTTGTCTGGAATGTCAAAGAATGGGGAATATAAATCAAAGAAATGCTATGCCCTTGAATTACAACTTGCAAATTGATCTATTCGACGTATGGGGAATTGACTTCATGGGGCCCTTCACAAGTTCAAATGGATATGAGCTTATTTTGGTTATGGTTGATTATGTATCCAAATGGGTGGAGGCTATCCCTTGTCAAAGAGGTTCAACAGAAGAATCCATATCAATGATCAAAAATATCATATTCCCACGCTATGGAGTCCCGCGAGTATTGATAAGTGATGGAGGAACACACTTCACGGGATATAGCTTCAGAAAATGCTTGTCCAAGTTGGGGATTGAGCATAGAGTGGCCACGGCTTACCACCCACAAACCAATGGTTAAGCAGAAACTTCAAATAGGCAGCTCAAGAGCATTCTTAACAAGACCATTGAAAAGGAAGGTAAAGATTGGTCAAAGAAATTGGATGGAGCATTGCGGGCATATCGGACGGCATACAAGACACTCATAGGTATGACACCATATCAATTTGTCTATGGAAAATCGTGTCACTTACCTTTTGTTGACGGTCGATACTTGCCATTTTCAAGGCTGTCAACTCCTGCAAATTGGAACATGAATTGCACATCCACACTAGAATATGTGTTTAAACTCATACTTTCTACCAGTGTCGATGTCTATTCGAATGTAGGTATTTAGCATAAGAAATAGGAGGAATCCATGCACTTTCACTCCACTCCAATCCAAGACACTCAAATGCTGGCCAATCAGGGGCTTCCACATGGACTCTCCTGAATCCATGATGTCACCAATCCATGTGAGGGACTCTCGACGAATCATACGCTGCCACATCAGCATCACATGGATCCATGGGCCCACTTTGCCAACTAAACCGCCAGGAAACATGCCATGCACGGAGAAGAGGCATCGGGGCCCACATGGAAGCGAGCCAGAGGAAGCACACCCCAGATGGAGGGCCAGAGGTTTCGGCCGATCCTAGGATCGACCGAACCGACCTAGGGTCGGTTGATCCTCCCCCTCCACTTGTCACTTGCTCATTGGATCTTGGCTACATTCCCAGGTGTTTAGGGGCACTTTGAGCCCCGGAGCAAGCCTCCTCCTTGTCTATAAATAGGAGGGGAGGGGCTCCATTTCTCACACACCACCAAGCTCTCAAGTTCCACTTCTCTCTTGTGTAGCTCCCTCTCCCTCTCTCCAATTCTACCCATGAGAGGTGATTCTCACCTCTTTGTGGTAGAATGGTGATGAGGAGAGATCTAGATTAGGATTAGTGAGAGGTAGAGGAGGGGTAAGGAGTGAGTTGATGTCCTCATGGATGCTTGTTCTTCATTTAGATCAAAGTGAGTATTTCAGCATTTCTTATTTAGACTATAGTGGACATCATGCATGATTGATTTGTTCTTGTGTTCGTGGCTCGTTCATAAGTTAGAGGCTTGTGTTCTTCATGACACAAGGCTTCGATCCTTTAGAGCCAGAGCCGTAGTTCATTTACATGTTTGCATGCTCTGATCCTGTTTAGTTAAGTAAGTTTGCTGTATCTTGTTTAGCTGCATCCATAGCTTCCTTTCTGCTCCCAGTTCAATGATATGATCTGATTCTGATCTTTCCCTTGTTCGTGGGACCGTATTTATACGGTTGCTATAGTGTAGTTAGCGGGCTAGCATACACCGCACTATAGTATTTATCTGGGGTACAGACGTGGTGTCTGGGCCTTGGTTTTCCTATGAAGACCACGTACGATCGTAGCGTAGAGGTAGGCCATAGTGGTGACAGCCTGTTAGACCCTTTTTCAACCCTCTTACATCGCGTACCAAGTTGGGCTCGCTTGCCAGCACCTTGGAGTGTTGTCGCCCCGTGGGGATGACTAAGACCTGACAGAAATACATCTTGAGAGCTAAGTCCCTTAAGGAAGTGCTTCTTGTATCCCGACCTATCCCAGTGAAAGCTGGTGTCCTTGGATAGATCCTCTCTGGTTACTCTCCATCCTTTGGTAACGATACCCTAAGGGAATACTCATTATCCTAGGGGAAATGCTACAATGGTGTATCCGTGCGCTTGCGGATTCGTTCGCACTCATCAGTGTACCCGGGAGTTTCTTGCATGCTCACACTGCCACGGCGCCCAGTGTTGAGGTTAAGAAGCGCCAACAAGCATTTCTGGCGCCGTTGCCGGGGACGGCTGTTGTTAACCTTCGAGCCCGTCTATCCTCGTATTTATCTTTTTTCCTTTTTCTTCTACCTTCACCCCTGTTACCCTTTTTAAGATATCCCTTTTTGTTTTCTTTACTTGTACCTCTACCTGAGAGCCAGGTGTGGTTCAAGGACCGGTGGATGGTCGCTTCCTGGTGTGATGAGTGATTGACAACGTGGTGTGGACTGATTCTTGGCTAAGTATTGCAGGTGCAGGTTGCGGCTTGACTGGTGCAGGTGCAGGTGAAGAACAAGCGTGAAAGGTCGTTGCCGGTGAGGCCTCCAGGTGTGGAGAACACAAGTAGGCTTGGTTCGAGGGACCCGGTGGCCAGCGGGGTCAAGTGCGGGCCGCATGGTGGCAAGAACGGCAAGATGAAGTCATGGATGGTTTCTTGGTTGAGCCTCAAAACCAAGGTCGAGCCGGGACTACGTGGGAGCCGAGTCATGAGTGGTGATTGGCGGAGGCTACACCGAGTTCGCGGGGTTTTCGGTGGTTCACCAGAAAACCACTGGGTTCCTTGGTTGATCCACAAAGCCAAGACCGAAGAACCGAAGACGGAGGTGCAGCAGCTCCAGACCGGTCTGACCGGTGGGTCTGACCGGTCTGACCGGTGTGCGATGACGCAGTCCGGAATCTTCGAAGCGGAGGACACGCGTCGGGATCGCAAGGCTTGCGTCGAGGCTAAGCAAGTTTGCGGTCGCTGGGCATCCGTCCGATGGTGCAAAGACAAAGACTTCCAAATTCGCCCTCGAGGGGCATGTATCCCTAGTTAGCTAGTAAGGGTATTTTAGTCTTTCGGTTGCCTCCATATAACCCAAGGGGTGAGAGGATGGCAGCCATCTCTTGAACCCTAGCTCAATTTTGGGGTTTTCGTGGCTCTAGGGTTAGAGGCGTTCTTGGTGGGATTTCTTCAATTCCTCTTGATTTGACAAGTTTTGGTGGACCAAATCTAGGCTATGGAGTACCCATGAGGTGTTCCTACTATCCCCAAAGTCTTGTGCAAAACCGTGGAGCGAATCGGGAGATCGGGAGTTGGATTTGGAGGAGTTGACTCGCGGGCGTTGTTCATCCCGAGCTGCCCAGGCACGACCAGTCTGACCGGTGCTCTTGACCGGTCTGACCGGTGCTAGCCCTTGGTGGGTTTTTGTCTCGGGGAATAGCCTTGTCCGTGTGGTTTTGTCCCGTGGTCCTGCTGATCAGTTCTTGGCGTGTTTGGAGTTGTTTTGCTAGGTTTTGTGAGGGTTTCTTCTTCCTCACAGGTTCTGTTTCGTGGTAGTTTTTGTTCCAGGGCCTAGAGGAGTCACTGAGGCTTCCTGGAACGTTTGCTGTGCGGCTGCTGTAGCCACCGGCCTAACCGGCTCTGTCCACCGGTCTGACCGGTGTCACCAGTCTGACCGGCGCAGGCCATCGGTGTGACCGGTGTAGCACAGGCAGCAAGCCGTGCAAGTTTCCGCTGTGTGGTTTGGTGAGTTTTGGCTCGGAAGGTTGAGTGTTGGTTCCTAGGACCAGTAGCACTCCAGTGGCAGTGTGGTCTTGACCAACTTGGGTAGTTGGGTCGGAGACGTGAGTTGGAAGCCGTGTTCGTCTTGTTGGAGTTCTCATCTCCTTCGAGAAGAATTTTTATTGGCTCCCATTCACTCCCCCCTCTCTGGTTCGCCTAATCGGTCCTTCAATTGGTATCAGAGCCGGTTCGGGTCTTTATTGACTCTTACCAGTCTAAGATCCAAAGATGGCGTACCAGGAACGGGGTTCGGGTCCTCCGCACTTCGATGGGAAGAACTACCAGATGTGGCAAAGGCGGATGGCGGCGTTCCTCCGCGGAAAGGGTCAGATCCTTTGGGATGTCACGGTGAACACAGCTTATGTTCATCCGATGAACTTCCTTGCTCCAGGATCGAGGGATATGTTCGAAGCCAACAACAAGGCTGTCGACTACTTGTTTCGTGCTCTGTGTCAGCCTGAATTCGATCGGGTTCAGACAGAGGACTTAGCTTGTAGGATTTGGGAGCAGTTGAAGGATGCTCATGCTGGGAATGCTCAGGTTCAGGCTCGGATGTACGCGACTTACCGGAGAGAGTACGAGAACTTCACTCATCTCCCCGGCGAGTTCGTCGATGCCCTTTTCCAGCGATTTACGGTCGTTGTGAACAACATGAGAGCCAATGTGGACGTCCTCCCATACAATGATCATGATAGAGCCGTGAAGCTCTTGCACTCGTTGGATCGTACCGTATGGGACGGGAAGTTTGAGGCTATTGTTGAGTCTGAGAAGTATGACACCTTGACGGTGAACGAGCTGTTGTCGAAGCTCAAGTCGGCTGAGTTGGACCATGGTATGACAGCCAAGATCGAGAGCTCGACTGATTCTCATAGTCTCGCTCTCGTTAGTGGCAAAGGAGCTAAGTCTAATGCTAACGCATCCTCCAGGATGTACTCTCTGTCTTCTTTGATGTCTTTGCCAGACGAGGAGTTCGACGTGCTTGGAGAGGACGAGCTGGCGTTGCTGACCAGGCGGTTTGAGAGGCTGCACGAGAACCGGGTGAACACAAGGAGGACAGCACGGACGTGCTTTCAGTGCGGCAAGCCAGGACACTTCGTCGCCGACTGCCCGGAGAAGACGGAGAACAAGGACGGCTACAAGGACGGCTACAGGCACCGATCGAGCAAGGATGTCAAGTACCGATCGAGGCGCGATCACAAGCACAAGAACAAGCACAAGGATGAGCGACGGTCGAGGAAGAAGGATGGCCGCGACAGGAAGGCCCGAGCAATGGTCGGAGCGAGCGACGTCGACTCCAGCTCCGCCTACTCTTCCTCGAGCTCGAGCAGCAGTGAAGATGAAGGTGATCGGCGCAAGAACAAGAAGTCATCCAGGAACTTGAGCGGGTTGAGCTGCTTCGCGGGAGATGGCTTCTGCGGCATGGCCCGTAGCTCCGGCAGCAAGAAGAGCCACCAGAGTGACTCGGACTCTGACTCTGAGGATGAGGTATGTGATGAGCTCTCTTCTTTGCGCAAGGAGAATGATGAGTTGGTTGACTTGCTTGATAACCGCGATCACATGCTTAGAGAGGCCAAGAAGATGAGGAAAGAGCTTAGGGCCTCACTAGAAGATGCTAGGAACCGTGTGGCTGAGCTAGAAACCCAGAACCTAGATGCTAAGCTTGAGATTGATTCGCTTAAGGCTTCTCCTGTGGTTTCTGATGAGATTGATTGCTGTGATTGCTCTGTGTACCTAGCTGATCTTACTGCTCTTAAGGATAAGCATGCTTCTACTTGTGATGAACTAGATATGCTTAGGGTTGAAGTGGCTGAGCTTAAGTCTAGACCTGCTTTGCTAGGTGCTTGCACTTCTTACCCTGTTTTGCATGGAAAGATTGATGAGATGCATGCTTACACTGTTTCGCTTGAGGCTAAGTTGAAAGAGCCTATTCCCACTTCTTGCTCTACTTGTGAATTGCATGCGGTTAAGAATTTGGAGCTTGCACATTATGTTGATCGCTTGCAGGATGAGAATGATGAGCTGAGAAAATGTATGAGCTGGTTGTCGGGTCAGGAGCCTCAGCTTGGTATCATGATAGCGGCTTTCAAACGCTATGATGGTCAGGCACTTGGGGCTGACAAGCTTGGAGAGAACTGTGGTGAGGGAGTTGAGAGAGTTGGAGAGATTCCTATCCCACCACCAAACAGACACAAGAACAAGTTTGAGCCCAAGCCTAACCATCTCAGAAACAAACTTGACACTACTCCAGATCCACCCATATTCCCTCACCCAACAAATGATTTTCAGAAACCGGTGAAGTTTGTGAGCCCAAAGGGAGGTGAGGAAGGAGAGAAGAAGGGTGAGAAGCCGAGTGGGCAGCCCCAACCCAAGCCTAAGCCTAAGCCACAGCCCATAAAGTTCCATTGTGGGTATTGTGGGAGAGATGGTCACAAGGATGAGTTTTGCTTCAAAAGGAAGCGTGAGGAGAGAATGGCTAGAGAGTGGGCTAACAAGGACAGGTACCACCCCTCTAATGGTGTACCTGAGCCTCGTATGCAGATGCCCAGTGCCAAGGCGATTGTGAGGACAGTTCCGGCTTGGGGAGACCGGAAGGCTGCAGGTGGCCGAGCTACACCAGTCAGACCGGTGTACTACACCGGTCAGACCGGTGCAGGTCTGGGCAGACAGCGAGTCGGGTTTCGTGCTCGTGAGGATGCTCGGTTTGGTTCTGGAGGTCGTGGTTCTGGTGGTTGGTCTGGAAAGTTTGCAGGTGGTCAGTTTGCTAGGCGTTCTCCACCTCGTGCTCAATACGGGGGTGGGAGGAGTCGTAACTTTGAGATGGAGAGGAGGAACGATCCACGGTTTCCCTTTCGTGGCTTTCGTCCTCCTCCAGCTAGAGAGGGTTGGTTCCCTCGTGGTGGTTACCGTGGTGGTAGCTTTGATAGGCGTGATGATTTGGTTTATGCTAACCCCACTTTGGAGCAAATGGCTCGGCACTGGTTTTACTCTTTTGGTACTAACCCCAGTGCTGAGTCGTTTGTTCACTCACGTGCTCGCTTTTGAATTTCAGGTGGGAGACTTGAAGAACATTTGGTTGATTGACTCCGGTTGCTCGAGGCATATGACCGGAAACAAGGGGTGGTTCTCAAGTCTCGTCCCGGTGGTGACAAAGAAGTACATCACCATTGGGGACAATGGGCGAGGGCGTGTGCTGTCAGAAGGTGAGATTAAGGTAAGTGACAAGATCACTCTCAGGTGTGTTGCTCTTGTTCAATCGCTTGGATATAATTTGCTTTCTGTGTCCCAGTTGTTGGATGAGGGTTTTGAGGTGTTGTTTCGGCCTGGTGGTTCTCGGATTTTAGATTCTCGGGGGGATCTTGTTTGCATGGTCGTTCCCGAGGGTCAAGTGTTCCGAGCTGATTTTTCTCAGTCTTCTGGTGTGGAGCGTTGCTTCTTGGCTGGTTCTTCGAGTGAGTTGTGGAAGTGGCATAGGAAGTTGGGTCACTTGAGCTTTGACCTTTTGTCTCGCTTGAGTAAACTCAATTTGGTCCGAGGATTGCCACGGTTGAGGTTTGAGAAAGAGTTGGTTTGTGCGCCGTGTAGGCATGCCAAGATGGTAGCCTCTTCTCACCCGCCTCTCACCGATGTGATGACTGAGCGTCCATGCGAGCTGCTCCATATGGACCTTGTTGGCCCAGCTCGTGTGCGATCTGTGGGTGGGAAGTGGTATGTCCTTGTTGTGGTGGACGACTACTCTCAGTATGCGTGGGTGTTCTTTCTTGAGGAGAAGGGGGAGACGTTTGGTTTTGTTCGAGATCTTGTCTTGAGGTTAAGAAACGAGAGGCACGGAGATGCCATACGAGCGATCCGCAGTGACAATGGCTCGGAATTCAAAAACTCTCGCTTCGAAACCTTTTGCCATGACTTGGGTCTTGAACATCAGTTTTCGAGTCCGTATACGCCTCCCCAGAATGGCGTGGTGGAAAGGAAAAACAGGACCTTGTGCGAGATGGCTCGGACGATGCTCGACGAGCATAGGACTCCGAGAAGGTTCTGGGCTGAGGCGGTCAATACCGCGTGCCATGTGTCGAACAGGATCTACCTCAGGGTTCACAAGAAGAAAACCTGTTATGAGTTGATGCACGGTCGCACACCCAAGGTGAGTCACTTCCATGTCTTTGGTTGTAAATGCTTCATTCTGAAGAAAGGGAAGAAGTTGGACAAGTTCGAGGCTAGGTCTATCGATGGCATTTTCATTGGTTATGCATCTCATTCTAGAGCATTTCGTGTGCTCAATCTTGAAACTAACCAAACGTGGAGACTTGCGAGGTAACCTTCGACGAGACACAGCCACGTAGTCAGCTTGTTTTTGAGTGTGCAGGTGACGACGAACTTGGCGAGGAGATCTTTCAGGAGGAGGAGCATGAACATGGAGATGATGAAGATGGCGGTGTGATGCCCGCGGCTGAACATGTACCTACTACTTCGACGACGATCGAGAATGGACCCTCTCCCACACCTACAACGACAAACCCAGATCAAGGCGAAGCTGCTGTTGAGGGGGAGGTAGCATCAATGCGAGAACCTCCCCGGCGAGTGCAAGTGGATCACCCAGCTTCGAGAATCATCGGCGACATGAATGAACGTACTACACGGTCGAGGGTTCGGAACAATTCTCATTTCGCTCATGCTGCTTTTGTTGCCACCTTTGAGCCCAAAGACATTGGACACGCGTTATCTGATCATAATTGGGTTAACTCGATGCATGAGGAGTTGGAGAATTTTGAGAGGAACCAAGTTTGGGTGTTGGTTGACCCTCCCCCAGGGTGTAAGCCGATTGGGACAAAATGGGTGTGGAAAAATAAAGAGGGAGAGAAAGGAGAAGTGGTGAGGAACAAGTCGAGACTTGTTGCTCAGGGGTGCAGTCAGAAAGAGGGGATCGACTACGAGGAGACTTTCGCTCCTGTAGCTCGTTTGGAGGCGATCAGGATCCTTCTAGCCTTTTCCGTGGCTAAAGGGTTCAAGTTGTACCAGATAGATGTGAAGAGTGCTTTTCTGAACGGTGTGTTGGAGGAAGAGGTGTTTGTGAGGCAACCACCGGGGTTTGAGAGTGAGAAGTACCCTCACCGGGTGTACAAGTTGAGGAAGGCGCTGTATGGGTTGAAGCAGGCGCCTAGAGCTTGGTATGGTAGGTTGAGGGGTTTCCTGTTTGAGAGAGGGTTTGAGATGGGGAAGGTCGACCAGACCTTGTTTCTCCTCAGGCAGGGCAGAGATATCCTGATTGTGCAGGTATACGTGGATGATATTGTCTTTGGTGGCTCGTCTAACTCTCTTGTTGCAAGGTTTGCAGAAGACATGAGCAGGGAATTTGAGATGAGCATGATGGGCGAGTTGCAATTCTTCCTTGGGCTACAAATCAAGCAATCAAAGGAAGGAACATTTGTGCACCAAGCTAAGTACACCAAGGACATTGTGAGGAAGTTCAAGATGGAGGACTCCAAGGCCATGGCGACGCCTATGAGTACGACTACAGCTCTCGATGCGGACGAGGAAGGTGAACACGTTGACCAGAAGGAGTGTCGGAGCATGATCGGGTCACTCCTCTACTTGACGGCGACGAGGCCGGACATTCAATTCTCGGTGTGTCTATGCGCTCGTTTTCAAGCTTCTCCGAGGACTTCGCATCGGCAAGCAGTCAAGCGCATTTTCAGGTATTTGCGACACACTCCCGACTTCGGCCTTTGGTACTCTGCGTCTTCTTCTTTGGCGCTTCATGGATTTTTAGACGCGGACTTTGCCGGGTGTCGGTTGGATAGGAAGTCCACTTCTGGGACTTGCCAGTTCTTGGGTTCTTCTTTGGTGTCTTGGTCTTCCCGCAAACAGTCGAGTGTTGCTCAATCCACTACCGAGGCAGAGTATGTGGCCGCAGCTAGTTGTTGCTGTCAGCTCCTTTGGATCACATACACCATGAGTGACTTTGGTGAGGAGTATACCCATGTCCCACTTCAATGTGATAGCACCAGTGCCATAAGCGTTGCAAAGAACCCAGTGCTCCATTCCAAAACCAAGCACATAGAAGTGAGGTATCATTTTCTGAGAGACAACGTAGAGAAAGGGAAGATAGCTTTGATCCATGTACCCACACATGAACAACTAGCCGATATTTTCACCAAACCCCTAGATCAAGCAACTTTCACTCGTTTGCGGGGGGAGCTTGGTGTTTGTTTGATTTCTTGAGTTGGCGTGTGGGAGCTCCTTTGTATCATATGTATAGCTTTCCTTTGTGCATTTCTTGCATTTGGCATGGCATATGTAACATGATGTATAGGCATCTTTGTATCTTAGGTTGCATGCATTTTGTATCATATGCATTGTTTAGGGAAGGCTTCTCCTATATACATTGTTCATCATGGAATGATATATATGACTTTGTGAGCTAATTTGGTAAGCTATGGTTAGTTTGGCTTAGCTCTTGATAATCTTGGTTTGTATCCATGGTTGATGGCTATGTTTTTGAAAATTTCATATGTATGCTCTCTTGTGAGTAAATGCCTTTACATGATCTTGACATGTTTTTGTGGCTTGGCTATATTTAATTTGTGGTTGGATAGCTTATTTTGATCATATGGGGCCAAAGGCTCATTTGCCATCATGAATGTTTAGCCCCCATGCTTCATCTTGTGGAGGGGCATAAGTTCCTTTTTGTCGCAAAGACATTTCATGTACCAATTATAAATCTGAAAAATGAAATGTAAATTGCTTGGAAAATGTGCTCCCATGTCATATGTGCTAATTTTAATTTGCTTTGGGTGCTAAATCGTTGCATGATGCCTACCAATGAGAAGTCTCATATATAGAAGTAGGCACATGGCTCGATGGCTTTGACATGACATGAGGTGCTTGTGGGTGTTTATTATGGTCTTATGCTTAGAATGGTTGTCCTAGCATGAAGTTTGTGTGGCTTTGTCATTTTGACATGTTTTGCTCATGTTTAGGACTTTGCTCATGAGAGAGTGTTTTTTCGCAAAATTGCTAAATTCTATCTTAGCTTCGCCCAATGGTTGTGAAACTTGGTGATCATGAAGTTTATGTCATTACAAAGCTATAGAGTATCTAACTTGCTCATTTGGACATGTGTAGCATACTATGTTGAATTTTGTCTATTTGAGAAGCTCTAGGTTGCATTTTTTGCATTTTTGGCTTGATTCATGCATTGTCAACAAGGGGGAGAAGTTTGAGCATGTTTTGGCCTACTGAATGCATTTGGAAGGTTTTCAAGTGGTTTCGAGCCATTTTTGGGCTCTGTTGTGCACCGGTCTGACCGGTTGAGGTCACCGGTCTGACCGGTCAGAGTGCTGGTCCTGTTCATATGTTGAGCACCGGTCTGACAGGTGGTGTCGACCGGTCTGACCGGTCAGAGCTGAGCTGTTGCAGCTGCTCTGTTTCTTGAAGTGGTTCGCATGCATTTGTCCAGGGGGAGTTGCATTGGTTCAGGGGGAGCTTGCATGTGTGCAGGGGGAGCTCTTTGTGGTTTTCGAGCTTTGGTTTGATGGTTTGTGCTCTTTGCTTGAGCATGTTTTGTCTCGGATGTGTCGAGCCGTTGCCCTTGCCTAAGGGGTCCGAGACTTGTCTTCTTCAAGTGATCTTGCTCTTTGCCTTTTCTTTGGCTTTCGATCGCTTGTTGGAGTTTCTTTTAGTCGTTTCTTTTCTTTTCCTTTTCTCGTGGTTACCAAAATGTGTGTGTTGTCAATGCACTCATCAAGGGGGAGATTGAGAGCCAGGTGTGGTTCAAGGACCGGTGGATGGTCGCTTCCTGGTGTGATGAGTGATTGACAACGTGGTGTGGACTGATTCTTGGCTAAGTATTGCAGGTGCAGGTTGCGGCTTGACTGGTGCAGGTGCAGGTGAAGAACAAGCGTGAAAGGTCGTTGCCGGTGAGGCCTCCAGGTGTGGAGAAGACAAGTAGGCCTGGTTCGAGGGACCCGGTGGCCAGTGGGGTCAAGTGCGGGCCGCATGGTGGCAAGAACGGCAAGATGAAGTCATGGACGGTTTCTTGGTTGAGCCTCAAAACCAAGGTCGAGCCGGGACTACGTGGGAGCCAAGTCATGAGTGGTGATTGGCGGAGGCTACACCGAGTTCGCGGGGTTTCCGGTGGTTCACCAGAAAACCACTGGGTTCCTTGGTTGATCCACAAAGCCAAGACCGAAGAACCGAAGACGGAGGTGCAGCAGCTCCAGACCGGTCTGACCGGTGGGTACTGGTCTGACCGGTGAGGTGCACCGGTCTGACCGGTGTGCGACGACGCAGTCCGAAATCTTCGAAGCGGAGGACACGCGTCGGGATCGCAAGGCTTGCGTCGAGGCTAAGCAAGTTTGCGGTCGCTGGGCATCCGTCCGATGGTGCGAAGACAAAGACTTCCAAATTCGCCCTCGAGGGGCATGTATCCCTAGTTAGCTAGTAAGGGTATTTTAGTCTTTCGGTTGCCTCCATATAACCCAAGGGGTGAGAGGATGGCAGCCATCTCTTGAACCCTAGCTCAATTTTGGGGTTTTCGTGGCTCTAGGGTTAGAGGCGTTCTTGGTGGGATTTCTTCAATTCCTCTTGATTTGACAAGTTTTGGTGGACCAAATCTAGGCTATGGAGTACCCATGAGGTGTTCCTACTAGCCCCAAAGTCTTGTGCAAAACCGTGGAGCGAATCGGGAGATCGGGAGTTGGATTTGGAGGAGTTGACTCGCGGGCGCTGTTCATCCTGAGCTGCCCAGGCACGACCGGTCTGACCGGTGCTCTTGACCGGTCTGACCGGTGCTAGCCCTTGGTGGGTTTTTGTCTCGGGGAATAGCCTTGTCCGTGTGGTTTTGTCCCGTGGTCCTGCTGATCAGTTCTTGGCGTGTTTGGAGTTGTTTTGCTAGGTTTTGTGAGGGGTTCTTCTTCCTCACAAGTTGTGTTTCGTGGTAGTCTTTGTTCCAGGGCCTAGAGGAGTCACTGAGGCTTCCTGGAACGTTTGCTGTGCGGCTGCTGTAGCCACCGGCCTAACCGGCTCTGTCCACCGGTCTGACCGGTGTCACCGGTCTGACCGGCGCAGGCCATCGGTGTGACCGGTGTAGCACAGGCAGCAAGCCGTGCAAGTTTCCGCTGTGTGGTTTGGTGAGTTTTGGCTCGGAAGGTTGAGTGTTGGTTCCTAGGACCAGCAGCACTCCAGTGGCTGTGTGGTCTTGACCAACTTGGGTAGTTGGGTCGGAGACGTGAGTTGGAAGCCGTGTTCGTCTTGTTGGAGTTCTCATCTCCTTCGAGAAGAATTTTTATCGGCTCCCATTCACTCCCCCCCTCTCTGGTTCGCCTAATCGGTCCTTCACTACCCCCACTACCCATGGAAGGTTATCCTTGTAAACACCTTCCACCCTCGAGGAGTGAACCCTCAGAGCCATCTTCGTCAAGACCCACTCTTACATCTGGCCTTTGGATTCGCCCCTCTCTCATGAAGCTAATTCAGGACTTATCCTTCTCGAGGTTAAGTCATGAGAACCCCTTTGACCATGTGAGAGACTACGAGCATCTGATTGAAACTCAGGGTAAAACCAGAGAATCACCGGATGCTCAGAAAAGAGAGTTTTTCCCGCTATCCCTCTCCGGGGAAGCTCGGGATTGGCACCGTTGTTTTGGTAGAGACTACCTTATTTGGGAAAGGTTGAGAGCAGCTGTTTGCTCCCACTTCTTCACAATACGACATGTCATCTCATTAAGGGCAAAGATTCTCTGTTTCAAGCAATGTGAGGAGGAATCACTAGGAATGGCATGGAATCATTTTGCCTCCGCGGTGGAAGATTGCCTAGTCCTCCACATTCCCGATTGGATGTTGCTTCAGCACTTCTGGTTTGGATTGCGGAAGGATGCTGCCATGAGGCTTAATGCTCTCTCCGGAGGATCCTTTGTGCACCTAGATGCTGTCGAGGGAAAAGAGATCCTGGATAATCTCCGAGATTTCAGCTCCCCTTGCATCCCGGTCAATGAGGCACCCACAAGAGGAATTGTTGAGCCACCTAGAACCATCATCAGTCGAGTCCAAGGTTTCATATCCATTCTTTCTGAGCTCTGGCTGAAGATGTCATTCCAGAATAGCAGGAATCTAAGGGAAAGGTTTCATGGCGCGAGATCTGCCCTTGGGTTCCCCTCTCGTGCATCTTCTTAGACCTTCTCTCCGAGACTTTGTCTCGTGGGAGGACGGAGAGAGTAGTTCAGAGAGAATGACCATTCCTGGCCAGGATGACTTGTTCGATCCTCACTACTATCTCCTAAGGAGGGAATGAGAGGCCTATCGTGTTTCTACATCGAGGTTTGAGCTGAAGTGCTTTGCACGGAAGTTTCGTATAAGCCGAGACATCGGTCTCTGCTTTATAATCCATTGGATTCATCCATCAGACCGAAGGAGCACGATCACTTACCGATCGAATGGAGTGCATTCACTCTTTATCTCAAGCACATCGATCGATGCCGATCAATCAGGAGAAGCTTGCATTTCGTATCTCATGCCTGACTTGATCGATGCCCAATGGGAGGTGCACTTTCCAGCTTATCCATAACCCCCCATTGGAAGCTTAGGCTAGACTTCGGAATGTTTTCATCACTTTGATGAGAACATCGAACCCTCTGCCTAAGGTAAGAGTGAGTTAAATCTTGCTCTTCGTCCGAACTCTATTTCCTGATCGTACACCGGCCTCTGGAAGTCCATGCTCTATCCTCTTGAAGGCCGAGTGTCTTTCCGAGCTTGAGTTCACTCGGAAATCGGTACCTATTGGTGAAGCACTAGCCTCAGTGCTCGATCTTTTCATCTCCAAGTTCCATGACCCCAGTGCTATAGTCCTCGAGTCCCGTGACCACCTTAGGGAATGCCTCAGCCTCCCTGGGATGATCATGCTTGCCCTCAGCCTCGATGTACACCTTTTTGGGCTCGAGTTCGTATATGCACTACCCTTGCGGAGCAGAGCTTATCATCATATCAACATCATCTGCAAGGAGACGGTCATAAGTTGAGACATGAGACCACAAGACACCCGTATCCTGAGTACTCTTGGAACTCATCTCATTTCCCCAAGAGGAATTATCCTTTGGGTATCATGTGGACCGTGGTCATGCAGGAGAAAAAGTTGCCAAGATTAAGAGAAGTAGGCAAAGGACCACAGGAAGGCAGCACCATTGTGGCGACCCGAACACTTCGTGACTACCGTCGGAAGTGCTTACACTTCTGACAAACCCAGTGTGTCGCCAAGGTGATATCCCCCAGATTCTCTTTGGATATATCATGGTTTGGCCAAGGTGGGTATATGGTGGAGGATGAATTTTCAACCTCAACCTTATCCTAGCCTTAAGCCTAAGCCAATCTTTCCATCTCGGGGAATCCACCTGGGCCGTCGATCTTGAGACTTGCTGGAGCCCACACGAGAAAGGGGAGGACCAGAGGGGCCAACAGAGGGCCGGCCGAACCCTGGTTCGGCCAAAACCCTGGTGCCGCCTCTCCCCTTCTTCTTTCGCGTGTGCGTCTCATTCTCCTCCAGAAACATTCTCCCTGCCGCCCGACGAGTTTTCGCATCGCGAAATCCATCTCTTCCACCTCACCATCCTTTGCTCATCGCCGCATCCATGGCCAGAAGGAGTGTTGTCCCCTTCGATGGCTCCACCTCGTCCACCGGTCCCGGGGCAGGAGGCAACCCCTCTGTCGTTGCCACCCCCGCTGCGGACCTCGCAATGGTGGCCGGTGTCTCGGATGTTCCTCCGCTCGCCACCATCCTGCCGAGCGGGAGGATTCCAGGCACGCCGCCCTCAAGGCACTCCACCTCGCCTGGGAAGAGGCACATGAGACGGGCGGCCAGCCCCTACGGCAGACCGACCACGGCTCAGCTTCGCCCCAGGGGGTTGCCGCTCGCTCCACCTAGCGCACCTGGATCATCGCTAGCTGGAGGGCAGACAAGCTCAGCACAGTCCGCTCCTTCACCACAGCCGCCGGTGACCATAAAGCCGACACTGCCCAAGGAGAAGGCTCCTGCAGCACGCCTAGCTCCAGTTCTGCCAGAAGAGGAGGAAAACGTTGGCCTGGACGACGGGTTGCCACCGCCGCCCTACACTAGGAGGTCTAGGGAGAGGACTCGGGCAACCGAGCAGCTCCCTAGGCTCTCCTCAGTGGCCAAGCTGACCCCGCTAATGAAGGAATTGGAGGCCAGCAATGAGAAGCTCAGGACTGCTTACTCAGAGCAGAAGTTGGACCTGGCCGAGCTCAGAGACGACATCCGTGACCTTCATCGCAGCCTTTGTGCGAAGATGAGGAGGCTGTTCTCGGCTACGGGGCATGCAGCTCTTTATGATGCCGAGTAGTAGGGATTAGCCTCAGCTTTAGTTCATTAGGCGCTAGTCTAGGTCTAGGTTTGATTTCCCTTTGTTTCCCTTTATTCCATTTATTTTCTTTGCATGTGTGTAAGCGCCTAATCATTTTGTTTGAAACATTTGAATTTGAATAAAGTGGCTCACCGGTCATGTAACCCGGTTTAGCCACCCTTTGTGTCATTACTTTGGTCTCTATGATTTAGAGGACATCTAGGTTCGAGACAGTGTGGGGGAAGAGCCACGACTCTCCCAATGCAGGCACGACGTTTCCGTACGTACCCACTTCGAGCACTCCGCGCTAGCCGATCGATCACCTACCGAGAACTCGAACAGGACCCGCACGAGTTCACTCCTGTGGAAAGCCTCTCACGGTTCATCTCTCATGCATAGCGCCGGTTTGCATCTCGACAACTCACTCTCTTTCATTCCTGAGTTTTATAAGCTATATCTGTCTATCTCTAAACTAAAACTCGAATGATGATGCTAAAGATCACCCAGCTCATTTGTACCTGAGTAGACTTACATATGTTTTATTCCTTCTTACCTTCCTGATGCTTGTGAACCATAATCTTCTTAAGGACAAGCATGTTCACCTAAGTAATTGATGAGTATGATATGGCTGGATGATATGATCTATTGCTCTGATGACTAACTCTCTTGGGGAATTTATTTGTGAAAACTCAAAACCTCTTGGAAAGGCTTCTCTTTGATATGCCTCCGTCCCATTAGAGCCATATGATCTCTGTAGGTAAAAACCTTTGATTCATATGCTGCTTGTTATTACTTTGAGCTTTGTCAAATTCTGTGACCCTTGTGAGAATTCTTTTCATTACTTTCATGATCAAGATTTATGTGCACCCCACCTATTTCCCCTTGCTATGCTTCTACACTGGAAGTAGCATTGTATCATTTATCCCTTTCATGAAAATAAAGCTCCATATGTGGTGTGACATCTCTCTCCAGAGGTCCTTCAAAAAGAGACATGGGCTATGAAAAAAAATAAAATAAATATACATGTTCAAGGCATGATAAAAAAAAGAGAAAAGAAAAAATAGCCCATGTCCAAAATAAAGGAGGAATAGGGGAGAGATAGATCATGCAAAAAGGAGTTCCATATCATAGATGGTAATAACTAGTGTCCATTCCGGGGCTAGTGTCCACCTTACCATCAACCCGCAGTTCTCACCTTATATATGTATGGTAATATCTAGCATCCATTCCGGGCCTAGTATCCACCTTACCATACACACCATAGCCATACCGGTGCACATCCTGATCTGATGGTATGATTTGATTTTCTCTGTGGATCCAATCTTTGACTTTGCAAAATATGTGATGCAAGTATGCTTTCTCTTTATCCTACCCTGAGCTCCACATATAGCCATCATTAGAAGTAGGATGAAGAAAGGCAAAATGCCTTAGTGATGACTTATACACATTGAGCGATTTGAGAGAATCAAATGTGAAAGCCACCAAGAGTTTTGTTTATAAAAATCTTGCAAAACCCCAAGGTGTTTATCATCAGGTGCATAGGTGACTTGATTCACAGCTGTTCTACTTTTCAATCACCCAAGGGAACATGATAGCCACTACACAGAGGTTCACAGGAGCAAGGTATGACTTGGAATATCTCTTATGTCTGTCTTACTTTTTGGTATTCATGACCCACTTGGCTTTGTTTCCCGTTCACTCGGGACGAGCAAAGGTCAAGTGTGGGGGTGTTGTTGACGGTCGATATTTGCCATTTTCAAGGCTGTCAACTCCTGCAAATTGGAACATGAATTGCACATCCACACTAGAATAGGTGTTTAAACTCATACTTTCAACCAGTGTCGATGTCTATTCGAATGCAGGTATTTAGCATAAGAAATGGGAGGAATCCATGCACTTTCACTCCACTCCAATCCAAGGCACTCAAATGCTGGCCAATGAGGGGCTGCCACATGGATTCTCCTGGATCCATGATGTCACCAATCCATGTGAGGGACTCTCGACGAATCATACGCTGCCACGTTATTATAACATGGATCCATGGGCCCACTTTGCCAACTAAACCGCCAGGAAACATGCCATGCACGGAGAAGAGGCATCGGGGCCCACATGGAAGCGAGCCAGAGGAAGCACACCCCAGATGGAGGGCCAGAGGTTTCGGCCGACCCTAGGATCGACCAAACCGACCTAGGGTCGGTTGATCCTCCCCCTCCACTTGTCACTTGCTCATTGGCTGCATTCCCTGGTGTTTAGGGGCACTTTGAGCCCCGGAGCAAGCCTCCTCCTTGTCTATAAATAGGAGGGGAGGGGCTCCATTTCTCACACACCACCAAGCTCTCAAGTTCCACTTCTCTCTTGTGTAGCTCCCTCTCCCTCTCTCCAATTCTACCCATGAGAGGTGATTCTCACCTCTTTGTGGTAGAATGGTGACGAGGAGAGATCTAGATTAGGATTAGTGAGAGGTAGAGGAGGGGTAAGGAGTGAGTTGATGTCCTCATGGATGCTTGTTCTTCATTTAGATCAAAGTGAGTATTTCAGCATTTCTTATTTAGACTATAGTGGACATCATGCATGATTGATTTGTTCTTGTGTTCGTGGCTCGTTCATAAGTTAGAGGCTTCTGTTCTTCATGACACAAGGCTTCAATCCTTTAGAGCTAGAGCCGGAGTTCATTTACTTGTTTGCATACTCTGATCCTGTTTAGTTAAGTAAGTTTGCTGTATCTTGTTTAGCTGCATCCATAGCTTCCTTTCTGCTCCCAGTTCAATGATATGATCTAATTCTGATCTTTCCCTTGTTCGTGGGACCGTATTTATACGGTTGCTATAGTGTAGTTAGCTGGCTAGCATACGCCGCACTATAGTATTTATCTGGGGTACAGACGTGGTGTCTGGGCCTTGGTTTTCCTACGAAGACCACGTATGATCGTAGCGTAGAGGTAGGCCGCAGTGGTGACAGCCTGTTGGACCCTTTGTCAACCCTCTTACGTCGCGTATCGAGTTGGGCTCGCTTGCCAGCACCTTGGAGTGTTGTCGCCCCGCGGGGATGACTAAGACCTGACAGAATCCCAGCGAAAGCTGGTGTCCTTGGATAGATCCTCTCTGGTTACTCTCCGTCCTTTGGGAACGATACCCTAAGGGAATAGTCATTCTCCTAGGGGAAGTGCTACAACGGTGTATCCGTGCGCTTGCGGATTCGTTCGCACTCGTCAGTGTACCCGGGAGTTTCTTACACGCTCACGCTGCCACGACGCCCAGTGTTGAGGTTAAGAAGCGCCAACACCTTTGGAGTTAGAACATAAAGCGTATTGGGCAATCAAAGAGATGAATCTTGACTTTGATGCTGCCGGAATCAAACGGAAAATTCAAATAAGTGAACTAGAAGAGATGAGGCTCAAAGCTTATGAGAGTGCAACCATCTACAAGGAAAGAATGAAGAGGTGGTATGATAAAAGGCTTCGAGCAAAGGAATTCAAAGAAGGTGACAAGGTTCTCCTCTATAATTTAAGGTTCAAAATATTCGGGAAAGGAAAATTGAAGAGCAAATGGGATGGACCGTACATCATTCACTCGGTCTCGCCAAATGGAGCGGTCACAATCATGGACGTGAAAGGAGATCAATATGTTGTTAATGGTCAACAGTTAAAGGTTTTTCTTGAACGAGACATCGTGCCCATCGACTACATTGATATATATCACACGGAGGACGAGCCCGAGCGTCAAGCCTAAGACGTAAAACGAGGTAAATTTTCTGTAAATATGTTTTTGTTTTTTGTTTTCGTATTTGTTTTGAGTCCTTTTCTTAATTTTTAGTTGGACCCTACCACCACCTAGGCTAGTATTCACAAAACACCGAGGACCGCGAAAGTTGGGTCGCGGGGGCCCAAAAGAGGGGGTAGGCCGGCCGGCCCATGCCGACCGGCCCACCACCTCCCTTCACCCGTTTTCGCTCATTTTTCTCTGGGACACGGTTTGGTGCATTTCCTTTTCCGTCTTCCCTTTATGGGGGCGACAAAAATAGGTAAGGGAGGGTTTCAGCCGAATCTTTCCAGGGATATTTAAGGATGTCTGGGGAGCTCGAGGTTTGCATCTCAATTGCAATCTTCAACCTCCGCGAAAGCACCCAAGCACCATGGCATCCTCAAGCAGCACCAAAGGCAAGGAGGAGGTGAAGGCGACCATGGAGGAAGAAGCACGCCTCCCCTCTCCAACCCCGGCGAATGAGGAGCTTCGCCGGTGCGCTGTGGTGCCGGAGCCCAAGAAGCAAGTAAAGAGAACCGTGAGGATTCAATGCAGAGGGCGTGTCTCAAGAGGGCGCATCGCCATCCCAAATCCCTTGGTTGAGGAGAAGAGGGAGAAGCAGGCTCAGAGAGGCTCCTTGGGAAGAAGAGGAAGGACTACAAGGAGAAGACCCCCGAGCCGGCGGATTTCTACGGAGATAGTGATTACTCTGATGATCAAAGCCCTAGCTCGTGGGCAGCCGGCGGAAGAGACGACAATGATCCCTATTTTTGGGAGGAGGTGCCCAAGGAGGAGCCGGAGGAGCATCCGGAAGGGCAAGGTGAAGGAGGCAACCTAGGCGGTGGTAATGATCCGGACGATGGAGACGATGGAGATAATGATCCAAAGGAAGAGCACAATGTGTGTTGCGCGGCATGCCGCAACGCCATTGCGGAGCTCTTCTCATCCCTTGATGAGTGTTTCCACACCATCAACGCCATGCAACAACGAATTGAGGATTGGGAGCGCATGGCGAAAGATGACTTCAAGTACCGCAACCGCAACATAAGGAAGCTCCTCGGGATGAATAAAAATTTCAAGAAGAAGGAGTGGTGCAACTCGTGCAGAAAGTACCACTAGGTGTCGTAGTTAGAAAGTTCTCTCCCCTTGTGCCTTTTGTAAAGTTACGACGAGGACGTCGTAAGATCTAAGCGTGGGGGGAGGTAGCTAGCTACCTTTTTAAATTTGTGCTTAAAGTGGTGTGAGAGTCTAGTCTTTAATTTTTGAGTCAAGTGTGAGAGTGTGTGAGTCTTTGTTTTATCTTTTTAGCTTGAAAGAGTCTTAAATTAGCGTTGAGTCAAAGAAAAAAGAAATAAAAAGTGTCTTATGCAAAGTCTTTTGTTTCTTTTCTTGTTATGTGTTGGTATTTCTTAACGTCACCACTATGGCGCCGGGATAGCGTGAGCGTGTAAGAATCACCCGGGTATACTGATAGGTGCGAACGAATCTGCAAGCACACGGATACACCGTTGTAGCACTTCACCTCAGGAGTATTCCCAAGGGTATCGAATCCAAGGAACGGTATGGGGGACTCTACGAATGACTATCCAAGGGAACACAGTCCCTGCTGAGGTAGGTGAGTGATGTGAAGTCTCCTGTAGGATCTCGACTCTAGAGAGGAACAAGCTCGGATAAGATCTCGCTTCGAACACCGGCCCCTCCTGACTATAACAGTTGGTTCATGGCAAAGGGTTGCCTACACGCTGTATCCGAACGTGGGGGATTTCAGAGGGTCCAATGGCTGTCACTACCACGGCCTACCCCAAGACAAATCATGGGATACAGGGCATTCGAAGGATAACCAGCAGTCTAGACACCACATCTACACCACCGACTACTACTATAGCACAGCTACGTCTGACGTCCCGTAGAAACACTATAGCACTCCGTATAAATACGAAGTGACGAACCCGCGAGGTTGAGCTAGACCTTACTCGTCATTAAATCGATTCACGCGAGGAGATATGATTGATACTTGGTCTAAATCAGATATGCATGAGTTCACTATACTCTAATAGACAGGCAATCATACAAACGAGATGCAAACTTATGCGATGGTAACAGAAGATCTAGGGTCGTGTTCGTGAAGAACACGAGCCTCTAACTTATGAACAAACGCAAAAGTATGAATTACTTGCTCGTCAACTAGATCGAGGGAGCACGTTCACGAAGAACGTGAGCCTCTAAATGATGAACGAACAAAGAACTCAAGGACAACTCATTCATGCATGAGAACCACTTTAGTCTAAATAGAAAATAATGAAATACTCACTTTAGTCTAACTGAAGAACATCATAGCTCACGAGGTACAAGGGGATGATGGATGATGAACGGATCATCACCACCTCACCTCTACTCATCCACACACTCCTCTCTACCTACCACCACCTAGTCTAGATCCTCCACACACACACACTCATGGTGGGATGAGGTTTCACCTCCACCAAGAGAGAATGAGAGAGAGAGAGAAAGAGGCAAAGGTGAGAAATGGCTTCAAGTGTGCTTCACCTCTTCTTACCCCCCCCCCCTCTCCTCCTATTTATAGGCATGTGCAATCGGCGTGAGAGCACCCAAACACCCCGGGGATGGACTCTAGAACCAATGACCGAGCACCACGTGGAAGCCCCTGAGTGGGCGCCACAAGGTCGGTTCGGCCGACCTGTGGGGTCGGCCGACCCCCTGTGGGCCCCACTCGGGGTGTGCTTTCGCGTGGTGGCTGTCCTATGGGTCCTGAGGTTAGGTCCCGGTGTCCACGTGGTTTGGAGGCGGTTTAGGCGCTCTGGTGGGCCATAGGATCCATGTGATACCTGCATGGCGGCTTCTGATTCGCCGAGGCTTCCTTCCTTGGATTGGTGATGTCATGGATCCAGGGGATGCTTGCATGCAGCCTCTCATTGGCTGAGCCTATCTTGCTAGGATCATGAGGGCGTCTTTTCTCTTCATTTCTTATGCCAAACACCTGCATTCAACTTAGAATAGCCACTAGTGGAAATTGTCATTTTAAACCTTTATTCTAGTGTGGATGCTTAGTTCTTATGATAAAATGCAGGGATTGACGGCCCTAAATTAGGTACTTAACAGCCGTCAACATTATGCTTTTATTTATCTTTCTTATTTGAGCATGAGCTTTTTGATTAATTGTTTACCGTGGTGCTTAGTGGAACGTACCTTTGTAAAGTACCCATACTCAAATTTTAATCTAGGACTTTGCTTCGTCCATGCTCTTAGTATTGCTAAACTTTGGAGGTTTTATTTTCTGAAAATTAAGAAAAAAACACCTTGCTATGAAGGTTAGCAAGTTCTTTCTCCAAGTTGAGAGTGATATCTATCCTATACAAAGCCTTTACATACATACATAAGCTCCACCATAAGTGTTATTTAGCATGATGAGTTAAGTTAGGATTTTACTCTCTTGGGAGGTCTAATTTCAAGTAATGATCATGTCCTTGATATATACCATTTGTTGCTAGCCTCTTCGTGTATTCGGTAATGAGAATTTCACATTGAATGCCCCGTACATCGCCGGATTCCTTACCCAAACCTATATGTGATCATGTTCGAAAGTTGAGCGAAAAGCATGGGAGAAGAAGGTAAAGAGGTGGAAAAAGAACAAAATGTGTAAGTGTGTAGTGCGCACACAAGAGAAAAAGAAGAAGAAAAAAAAGAAGAAAAAGAAAAAAAAGAGAGTGAAGAAAAAAGAAGGAAAAGAAAAGAAAGAAAATCCAAGGCAAGGCAAGAAAGGTGTAGTAAGGGATGACAAGTCAAGTGAAGACCAAATGAAGTGCAAGGAAGGATGCCACGATGTTAGGAACGAATCTTATTCCATACCATGTGCAATCCGACATCGAGGACATCATTAGTGCCTTGAAGTCATTTTTTCTTTTTCCCTTTGCACATGTCCACCAATCTAAATCTTCTCATCCTTGACACCCCTACATTATGGTTAATTCTCATAATCATTGGCTTGGAAGGTGAACAACCACTAGAGGATTCTCTTAGCTTGACAGCACTTGTGCTAACTTCACTAGCCACACCTATAGCTCTACCTTACATCACATATGAGTTTATAAAATTATCTAGGATAGCCACCTTATTGAGTGACATGAAAGAACTTGGAGAAAGGCTTTGTCTAATGCTTTGTGCAGGAATATTATTTTTAAAAGTGAAGGACCGAATAGGCGACCAGAGAGGGGGGAGTGAATGGGAGACGATAAAAATTCTTTCCAAGAACTCGGCCTAAGTCCCAATCGCAACTCCGAGGATCACACACGATCAAGCAGGAGCACAATTAAACCTCTCTCGAAGCTTAGGAACAAAGCACGGAAGGCTAGGAAGTAAAGCGGAAGCAAACACGAAAGAGCTCGAGCAACAAAGCAAAAGGCTGAGTCCTACCGGATCATCCTGTCACTTGGGCCGGATCACTGGTTAGCCTCCAGAGCCGGTCCGGGTCACCCGAGCACAATTAGCCGGATCATCCGGCCCCCTTCGGGTCACCCGGGCACTTGGGCCGGATCACCCGAAACAGCCCAGAAAACAGCCCGCGAAAGAAGAAGGAAAAATCCAAAACTCGGTCAAACGACTTCCAAAAATCACGAAACTTTAACCATAGCTTCTCAACAACACAAGAAGCTTTTCCCAAAAGATCTCCTCCAAAAGATCAAGTAAACATCACCAGAAAAATGAGTTAGGCTATGAACCCTAGAGAGGAGACTTATTCCTCAAATCGATGGATCTCCCAAACGGCTTGAGCTCTTGAGACAAGATTTGGGGTAGATGAGAAGCGTCACTAGATGAAGCTATGCCCCAAAAATCACGACCTTTAACTCACTAAATCACCGGGAATTGCGAATCACATGAACAAGCTCCAAGAACTCGGGTTCCTTCAAGAACTCGCAAATCGAAGAGTTTTCCCGGCGTTTGAGGTGTCAAGATCACACACAAAGATGCACAAGGCATCCACCCATGATCCCCTCAAAGAAATCCGAGAGGAAACGCCATCAAATCAATGAATCGAGCGAAGAACAAACACACCCAAAAATAGCTCCGAAAATGACACGAAAATCACAAAGAGCTAGGAGAGGGAAATCATCACAACGCCGAATGCTTCCATACATCCAGAGGTCAGAGTCTATACAAGAATCTAGCCTAAGGAATACAGAGGAAAAGAAGCAGTCCAGAGCGATCTACCGGGGGAGGAAAACCTAGAGTCCAAGAGAGAGAGAGATGTCATCCACCTCTCCGCTATTTATACGAAGTCCATCGGAGGGAGGTAAATGACCATGCTACCCCTACTGCTTGAAATGAAGATACAACCCCTCAGGGGCATTTTCGTCAAGTCTTCATCGGACGGACACGCTTCCACCGCGGCTTCGCTTAAACTCGACACATACCCCGTGATCACGCCACGTGCCCTCCGCCTCGAAGCTTCCCGAGGCTCCCGGATTACCATCTCCGTCGCCTCGGGCCTCCGGGCTTGGTTTTGAGGCCCAAACCAAGAAACCGTCCACCTGATGGTTTTGTGGGCAAACCACCAGACCCCGCGTGCAAGCTTCGAGCTTCATCCGCTACCTTGCACCGGCCCATGTTCACGACTTCAGCCCGCCAGTCTTGCACCGCACGGCTCGCACTTGACCCCATCGGCCACCGGGTCCATCGAACCAAGCCTAGTTGCCTCTCCATCACCCGGAAGCCGCCATGGCTAAGGCCTTTAGCACTTGTTCTTCACCTGCACCGACACGAGTCAAGCCGCAACCTGTACCTGCACACTTAGCCAAGCATCAGTCCACACAACGTTGTCAATCACTCATCACTAAGGAGCGACCCTCCACTGGTCCTCGAACACACCTGGTCCTCAATCTCCCCCTTGATGAGTGCATTGACAACACCCATAGAAATCACATAGAGAAAAAGAAAAGAAAAACAACCACGAACACAAACCTCCAACAAGTGATCCAAAGCCAAAGAACAAGCAAAAACAAGATCACTCGTCGGACCAAGTCTCGGCCCCCTAAGACAAGGGCAACAGCTCGACACAGCCGAGACAAACCAAAGCTCACAAAGAGCACATCACAAAGCACAAAACTCAGGCACAAATCAAAGGAGCTCCCCCTGCACATTTGCAACTCCCCCTGAGCAAATGCAACCACTTCTTCTCAATTTTTCTCCTCACATGCAAATGCATACCAAATTTCCACAAAATTCTCCCAAAGCATACAAATTCTCCCCAAAACTCTCCCCCTTGCTGACAATGCATGAATCAAGGTATATGAAACTCTTCCCCTTATTTTCATGAAAGATGCATGTCAAAGCATATATACAATCTATCAAGCTTCTCAAATATACAAAGAGCACAACAAAATGCTACACATGAGACATAGAGCAAGCAAAGTATTGTGTATTTAGCACATTGCCATCAAGAAGGTAGAGACATATAAGCATGTGACATGGCTAAAAGCAATTTTCACAAGGAAATAGTCATCTCATGAGCAAGACTCTCTCTATACCAATTTGAACATAAATACACTAGATCATCCAAAGTTTATGCAAGATCACAAATTCTCATCACAAGATCATTATAAATTCCCACAAGCTACTCAAGTCATGTTAAATCCACTGAGCCATGTGTCTACTTCTTAAAATGAGACTTTTCATGGTAGACAACATGCTACGGTTTAGCAACCAAGATATGAATATCAAAGCATAAAAATATGATTTAGGAGCTCATTTTTCAAGCATAAGGCAATTCACACACCAATTTCATTTTCAAGTTAAAACATGGTACATGAAGTACCTTTGCGGCAAAAAGAAGCTTATGCTCCTCCCCAAGCAAGCAAAAGGGCTAAACATTTACAATGATAAAAAGGTCTTTGACCCCAAGCAAAGAGAACATGATTCTCAAGCATAAACTAAACATGATATAGGCATTTAGGCACAAATTGAGCATAGACAAGCATCTACTCATGAGAGACACAATTTTAGCATTTTCATCCAAAAGAGAGCTATCTCAACATAAGTATATGGCAAAACCATCAAGAGCATGGAATTCACATCCACAATTTACCAAATATGCACATATCACACATATATATAAGAGAAGCTTTTCCTAGCACATCGGTGATCAATGTATATAAGAGAAGCTTTTCCTAGCACAAGTGATCCAAAGATGGCTATCCTACCAAGTTTTGTGCAGAAATTAAAATGCATGAAAGAAATACAACAAACTGAACATGTGCCACATATATACATGAAAAGCTACAAGACTCAGCTAGAAAGGAAAGCACACCCCAAGTTCACCCCGCAAGCGAGTGAAAGTGACTTGATCGAGCGGTTTGGTGAAAATGTCGGCTAGCTGATCTTGGGTAGGGACATAGGACAAAGATATGTTTCCCTTCTCAACATTGTCCCTCAGAAAGTGGTACCTCACTTCTATGTGTTTTGTTTTGGAGTGGAGGACAGGATTTTTGGCTACGCTTATGGCACTGGTGCTGTCACAGAAAAGTGGAACCTGGGAGCACTCCTCACCAAAATCACTCATGGTATAGGTCATCCAAAGCAGCTGGGAACAACAACTAGCAGCAGCTACATACTCAGCCTCTGTAGTGGACTGGGCTACACTGGATTGCTTGCGAGATGACCAAGAAACCAAAGAAGAACCAAGGAACTGACAACACCCAGAGGTAGACTTGCGGTCCAATCGACACCCAGCAAAATCAGCATCGGAGTAACCGTGAAGTCTGAGTGTCGAGGAGGCAGAATACCAAAGACCAAACTCAGGAGTGTAGTTCAAGTACCTGAAAATCCGCTTGACGGCCTGCCGATGTGAAGTCATCAGTGAAGCCTGAAAACGAGCGCACAGACACACACTGAACTGTATGTCCTGCCTCGTCGCCGTCAAGTAGAGGAGGGAGCCGATCATGCTCCGGTACTCCTTCTGGTCCACGGGTTCGCCGTCCTCGTTCACGTCCAAAGCCGTAGTGGTACTCATCGGTGTAGTCAGCGGCTTGGAGTCGTTCATGCCAAACTTCATCACCATGTCCCTGGTGTACTTCGCCTGATGTACAAACGTCCCGTCCTTGCACTGCTTGATCTGGAGGCCCAAGAAAAACTGCAGCTCGCCCATCATGGACATCTCAAATTCCCTGCTCATGTCATCTGCAAATCAAGCAACAAGATCATGACAAGAGCCACCAAAGATTATGTCATCCACGTATATCTGAATAATCAAAAGGTCATTCCCATGCTTAAGGAGAAACAGGGTCTTATCAACTGTGCCCATCACAAACCCCTTACTTAGCAAAAACCCTCTCAACCTGCCATACCAAGCTCTAGGTGCCTGTTTCAACCCATAGAGCGCTCTCTGGAGTTTGTATACACGGTGTGGGTATTTCTTGCTCTCAAACCCTGGGGGTTGCCTCACATACACTTCTTCCTGTATCACCCCATTCAAGAAAGCACTCTTGACATCCATTTGGTACAACTTGAACCCTTTAGCCACGGCAAAAGCTAGAAGGATCCTAATTGCCTCCAAATGAGCCACAGGAGGAAATGTCTCCTCATAATCTATCCCCTCCTTTTGGTTGAACCCCTGAGCCACCAACCTCGACTTGTTTCTCACAACCATCCCATTCTCACCCTCTTTGTACTTCCATACCCACTTGGTACCTATGGGACGGCAATTTGGTGGTGGATCGACTAACACCCAGACTTGGTTTCTCTCAAAGTTCTCCAACTCTTCATGCATGGAATTCACCCAATTCTCATCAGACAAAGCGTGTCGAATATCTTTGGGCTCAAACGACGTGACAAAAGCAGAGTGAGCGAAATGAGAGGAATTCCTTGACCTCGACCATGTAGTGCATTCATGAAGGTCACCAATGATCGTCGTCGGTGGGTGATCAACTTGTACCCGCCGCGGAGCCTCCCGCCTGGACACAACCTCCCCCTCAGCAGCAGCCTCCACTCGAATAGCCTCAGTCGTAGTGGGTGTAGGGGATGGTCCATCCTCGATCGTCGTCGTAGTAGTGGAAGTAGAGTGTACACGATCAGCCGCGGGAGCACCACTATCATCATCATCCTCGTCTCCATCTCCATCCTTCTCATCCTCAAAGATCCTGGCACCAATCTACTCGTCACCTGCACACTCAAAAGCAGAAGAGCTACATGGCTGTGTCTCGTCGAAGGTAACCTCGCAAGTCTCCATGATTCGGTTAGTGTCATGGTTGAGCACACGATATGCTCTAGAGTGAATCGCATAACCGAGAAAGATACCTTCCGAACATCTAGACTCGAACTTATCCAACTTGCCCTTCTTCAGAATGAAACACTTGCATCCAAAGGCTCTAAAGTGACTCACCTTGGGTTGTCGCCCATGCATCAGCTCATAAGAAGTCTTTTTCTTGAAAGCATGAAGGAAGATGCGATTTGAGACGTAGCAAGCGGTATTGACCGCCTCGGCCCAGAAACGCCTAGGAGTCCTATGCTCATCAAGCATCGTCCTGGCCATCTCACAAAGGGTCCGGTTCTTCCTCTCCACTACGCCATTCTGGCAAGCGACGTATGGAGAAGAGTACTGATGATCAAGACCAAGATCACTGCAAAAGGTATCAAAATGAGAGTTCTTAAACTATGTGCCATTGTCACTGCGTATAGCTCGAATGACATCTCCATGTCTCTCATTCTTCGACCTCAAGATCAAGTCTCGAACAAAGCCAAATGTCTCGCTCTTATCCTCCAAAAAGAAAACCCAAGAGTACCTCGAAAAATCATCAACAACCACAAGAACATACCACTTCCCACCAGCAGAGCGAACACGAGCTGGCCCAACCAAATCCATGTGCAACAACTCACAAGGTCGCTCAGTCATGACAACAGTCAGAGAGACGTGAGAAGCGACAACCATCTTTCCATGCCGACAAGAAGCACAAACCAAATCCTTCTCGAATTTCAACTTAGGCAATCCTCGGACAAGATCAAGACCACTCAAGCGGGAAAGCAACTCAAAGCTCAAGTGTCCCAACCTCCTATGCCATTTCCAAAGCTCGGCCGAAACGCTAGCAACAAAGCATCGAGGAGGACCAACAGACAGGGAAAAATCGGCATGAAAGATTTGACCCTCGGGGACGATCGTACAGACAAGATCGCCTCGAGAATCAAGCACACGAGAAGCACCTGACTTAAAACGAACCTCAAAACCTTCGTCCCGTAACTGAGATACTGACAACAGGTTAAAACCAAGTGACTTGACCAGGGCCACACTTCTTAAGGTCACCTTGTTACTCACCTTCACCATACCTTCAGCAAGCACTCGTCCTCTCCCATTGTCCCCGAAAGTGATGTACTCCCTCGTACTCACCGAAGTGAGGCTGGAGAACCACCTACGATCTCCGGTCATGTGTCGTGAGGAACCGGAGTCGATCAACCAAAAGTTCTCCAAGCCTCCCACCTGCAATAAAAAATGAGAACGAGAATGAGTAAGTGACTCAACACTAGGGTTAGTTCCAAAAGAGTCAAACTAGTGTCGAGCCATTTGCTCAAAAGAAGGGTTAGCAAAGTCCATTCTACCAACACCCCGAGGCGGAGCCCTCTCACGCCTACCACCAAAGGACATGTCACGTCTCACTGGAGGAGTACGCGCACCACGAGGGGGAAAATGTGGCCCGTAGTCCATCTAAGACCCAAAGCTCCGATCGTGCCTCCCAAACTCGTAACAGTCACGAGAAGGAGCATGTCGAGCCAACTCACTACGCTCAAACCCAACACGCCTATCTCTCTGAGGGAAACCACCTCCACCTCCATGAGTGGGAACTGTACACACATACACATCACCCCTAGGTAGAGGCCCTCTAAGAGGCTCAGGCACACCACGAGCATGGTGGTACCTGTCCTTGTTTGCCATCTCCCTAGCAAACCTCTCATCTCTCCTCCTCCGGAAACAGAACTCATCCTTATGCCCATCCCTCCCACAATACTCACAATGGAAGCAGATTGGCACTGGCTTAGGCTGTGGCTTCTCTACAAGCTTCTCCCCAGCTTTCTCTCCTGACTTCCCACAAAAAACACTCCCCTAGGTGCTCACAAACTTGATGGGTTTCTGGTAGTTCTCAGACTTGTGGGGGAAAACTGGTGGATCTGGTGTTGTGTCTAGTTTGTTTCTGAGGTGGTTTGGTTTGGGTGCAAATTTGTTCATTGGTGTGGTATGTGGTGGAATGGGAATCTCTATAGCTTTCTCTTCTCCCTCACCACTCTTCTCACCACACTTGTCAGCCCCCAACGCCTGACCATCAAACCTCTTGAACTGAGCCATCATCAAACTCAATTGTGGCTCATGCCCAGACAACCACCCCATCATTTTTCTGAGCTCATCATTTTCATCCTGCAGACGATCAACATAGTGTGCAAGTTCCATGTTCTTTAAGGCATGCATTTCACAGGTTGAACATGATGTAGGAAGAGGAGCTTTCAATGCCGCCTCAAGAGAAACTATTCTAGTGTGAGATTCATCTAGCCTAGCATGCAAGACAGGACATGAGGTACAAGCACCTAGTAAAGCTGGCCTGGACTTCAACTCATCACATTCAATCCTAATCACATCTAGTTCCTCCAAGGTAAAGGCATGCTTCTCTTTGAGAGCAGTCAAATCAGCAAGAAAAACTGAATAGTCACCACAATCAATCTCATCCGACACTACAGGAGCAGATTTCAAAGAGCCTATCTCATTTCTAGCATCCACAAGCAAGCATTCAAGCTCAGCTATCTTATCCTTTGCATCACCCAACAAAGACCTAAATTCCCTCTTCTCCTTGTTTGTCTTTCTAAGCACATCATCACAGTTATCAAGCAACTCATTGAGCCTAGCATTCTCCTCTAGCAAGAAGTTGGGATCTTATCGTACCTCTTCATCAGAGTCAGAGTTTGAATCCAAGTTGTGCTTCCCACCCTTCTTGGAGTGCGCCAAGCCGCAAAAGCCTCCTTGTGCGATGAAGCTTAGGCCGGTGAAGTTCTTGCCCGTGTGCCGCTTGTCCTTGCGCTTCTCTTGCTCTTTCTCGCTGCTCGAGTCGGAAGAAGCATAGCTTGATGTAGAGTCGATGTCGCTCGCTCCGGCCACCATCGCTCGAGCGGTCTTCTTCTTGTAGCCGCCACCCTTCTTGTGCCTTCTCTCGCTCTTGTCTTTGTGCTTGTCCTTGTAGTCATTCTGGGAGCGGTGCTTGTATAGTCGTGCTTGGGCTTGCCCTTGTAGTCATTCTTGATCTCCATGGCTTTAGGGCATTCGGTGATGAAGTGCCTGTGCTTCCCGCACCGATAGCACATCCCCGAGCTCCTCCTTGCATTCTTGCGGTTCTCGTACATCCGACCAAACCTCTTGCTCAACAATGCGAGATCGTCCTCGCTCAGTACCTCAAAGTCCTCATCTGGCAAAGACACAAGACAAGACAAAGAGAAACCACCAGGGTTAGCGTTAGTCCTCGATCTTGAGACAAGAGCCAAACTATGAGGATCAGTGGGGCTCTCGCTCTTGGCTCTCAAGCCACGATCAACCACTGAATACCTGAGCTTGGAAAATAGCTCATCAAGCATAAGCGTATCATACACGCTCGACTCCTCAATTGCCTTGACCTTGGCACTCCACACAGACCTATCCAGGGCATGCAAAAGCTTGATAGCTTGATCATGGTCCGTGTATGGGAGCACTGTCACATTGGCCCTCATGTTGTTGACTATGCTAGTGAAGCGCTGGAACATAGCGTCGGTCGACTCACCGGGGAGATGAGTGAAGTTCTCGTACTCTCTCCGGTAAGTGGAAAACAAACGAGCTTGCACTTGGGCATTGCCAACATGAGCGTTTCTCAACTTGAGCCAAATCTTTTCGGCCACATTCTCTCCGTACACTCGCTCGAACTCCGAGGCACAGAGAGCACGGAACAAGTAATCAACGGCCTTGCTGTTGGCCTCAAACATGTCCCGCGATCCTGGAAGCAGAAAACTGTCTGGGATGTCATATTGAGGATTTTGAGTGACCTCCCAGATCAGAGTTCCCTTCCCTCGCAAAAACGTGCCCATGCGCCTCTCCCACATCGGGTAATTCTTGCCATCAAAGTGCGGAGGACCCGACCCCTTGCCATAATCGCCCATCTTTGGATCTTAGACTGGTTAGAATCAAGAAGATCCGTAACCGGCTTTGATACCAATTGAAGGACCGAATAGGCGACCAGAGAGGGGGGAGTGAATGGGAGCCGATAAAAATTCTTTCCAAGAACTCGGTCTAAGTCCCAATCACAACTCCGAGGATCACACACGATCAAGCGGGAGCACAATCAAACCTCTCTCGAAGCTTAGGAACAAAGCACGGAAGGCTAGGAAGTAAAGCGGAAGCAAACACGAAAGAGCTCGAGCAACAAAGCAAAAGGCTAAGTCCTACCGGATCATCTTGTCACTTGGGCCGGATCACCCGTTAGCCTCCAGAGTCGGTCCGGGTCACCCGGGCACAAGTAGCCGGATCACCCGGCCCCATTCGGGTCACCCGAGCACTTGGGCCGGATCACCCGAAACAGCCCAGAAAACAGCCCGCGAGAGAAGAGGGAAAAATCCAAAACTTGATCAAATGACTTCCAAAAATCACGAAACTTTAACCATAGCTTCTCAACAACACAAAGAAGCTTTTCCCAAAAGATCTCCTCCAAAAGATCAAGGAAACATCACTAGAAAAATGAATTAGGCTATGAACCCTAGAGAGGAGACTTTTTCCTCAAATCAATGGATCTCCCAAACGGCTTGAGCTCTTGAGGCAAGATTTGGGGTAGATGAGAAGCGTCACTAGATGAAACTATGCCCCAAAAATCTCGACCTCTAACTCACTAAATTACCGGGAATTGCGAATCACATGAACAAGCTCCAAGAACTCGGGTTCCTTCAAGAACTCGCAAATCGAAGAGTTTTCCCGGTGTTTGAGGGGTCAAGATCACACACAAAGATGCACAAGGCATCCACCCATGATCCCCTCAAAGAAATCCGAGAGGAAACGCCCTCAAATCAACAAACCCAAAAATAGCTTCGAAAATGACACGAAAATCACAAAGAGCTAGGAGAGGGAAATCATCACAACGCCGAATGCTTCCATACATCCAGAGGTCAGAGTCTATACAAGAATCTAGCCTAAGGAATACAGAGGAAAAGAAGCAGTCCAGAGCGATCTACCGGGGGAGGAAAACCTAGAGTCCACGAGAGAGAGAGAGATGCCATCCACCTCTCCGCTATTTATACGAAGTCCATCAGAGGGAGGTAAATGACCACGCTACCCCTACTGCTTGAAATGAAGATACAAACCCTCAGGGGCATTTTCGTCAAGTCTTCATCGGACGGACACGCTTCCACCGCGGCTTCGCTTCAACTCGACGCAAACCCCACGATCACGCCACGTGCCCTCCGCCTCGAAGCTTCCCGAGGCTCCCGGATCACTGTCTCCGTCGCCTTGGGCCTCCGGGCTTGGTTTTGAGGCCCAAACCAAGAAACCGTCCACCTGATGGTTTTGTGGGCAAACCACCAAACCCCACGTGCAAGTTTCGAGCTTCATCCGCTACCTTGCACCGGCCCATGTTCACGACTTCAGCCCGCCAGTCTTGCACCACACGGCTCGCACTTGACCCCATCGGCCACCGGGTCCATCGAACCAAGCCTACTTGCCTCTCCATCACCCGGAGGCCACCACAGCTAAGGCCTTTCGCACTTGTTCTTCACCTGCACCGACACGAATCAAGCCGCAACCTGTACCTGCACACTTAGCCAAGCATCAGTCCACACAACGTTGTCAATCACTCATCACTAAGGAGCTACCCTCCACTGGTCCTCGGACACACCTGGTCCTCAAAAAGTGCAAAAACCCTCCAAAGGAAGTAAGAAAGCAAGTGTGGATGAAGTTGAAGATCTCTAGTGAAAAGGTAAGAGTTTTGGGGTAAGTCTTGAATTGGTAGTTTCTAAACGCCCATGTTTACATTATGATTTTTGTTTCATGTCTCTTATATTAAAGATGACTGATAGACTAACTTGAAAGGAAGGATTTGACGAAGCATGTTTTCAAACTCCGTGGATGATCAACTTTTGAGCGACTTGCTCAAGGACACGCAAGATCTAAGCGTGGGGGGATGTTGGCAGTCGATTTCCGTCAACCAAGAACACTTGTTATGTTATAGTTTGGATTTCATTTTGGAACTAACCCGCCACTAGGCATACTAATGATATAACAAGTTCATTGTTGGATGTGTGTTTTGGAGTTTAATGTTTACGCAGGAATTCATACACTAAATGAGAAGAAATACATTCGGTTCGGAGGACGATTTACATGATGATCAAGAGGCTTCGACCGTGCGTGAACTTGACTCCAAAGGTGGCAAGGACCAATGAGCTTTGAGGAAGAATCTCCGAGGACCAAGATGAAAAGACCGGAAGATCATGCATAAACACCCCTTGACTTGGTCACGGAGATAATGACGTCCAAAGCCCATATCTGAAGGAGGAAAAACCTAAAAGTGCAAGAAACGACACGTGGCAAAAGACGGAGATGAACTGGGCCGAGGATGGGCCAGGACGGTCGGCCCAGGCCGGTCGGCCCACCCTCTTCTCACCTCGGTTCGCCGCCGCATTTCTTCGGTGATATATTCGAGGAACCCTAATTGTTTGGAGAGAGGAGCCATTCGCGAAAGACGACCAGAGAAGCCTCGAGAGATAAAACACAAGGAAGTGGGTTGATCTAGAGGGTGAAGATCGAGGAGGATCATCACCTAGGTCAACGGAGGCCACCATGAGGAAGGAGGACGCCGGGGCCTTGCCACGGCACCGCCGGAGTTGAAGGACACCGAGAGACGGACTCCATCGGAGGCATCCACCATGTTCAATGGTGCCATGCCTAGCGTCTTGATGGGGTAACGTAATCGTTTGTCCATGGAGTTGTAATGGATCTTGACATGTAGTCACCCACTCTCTTGTTTAGATCTTTATCTATCGTACCTTCATGTTGATGATGCTTAATGTTTAAGGTTAGCTACCATTGCCATCGGGGTTGCTCCAGTAGATCATGTCAACATACCGTGTTCATTAGGGTTAGAGACGATTACCTTCGCGTAGTGACAAGTACGAGGGATGGGAAACGCTTAACTCTTTGTTCACACCCTTAGATAGATTGGATCGGGGTTTTACCATGTTTTGGGTGATTGCATCTCAAGTACCTAGACTCCATGGACATACGTCTTTCATACTTGTGAACCACCTTTCTCTTTCTCTCAACATAATCTAGGGTTAGTTTGTCTTTACTTTATAGATTAATCTTTACATCATAAAGTCCCTAATCAACTAAGTTAGTGTTAGGTTAAATGCAAGCAATTCCCTTGCTCCGTGGATTGACAAGAACCTAGGGGTCCCCTCCCTTGGTGAAAAAGGCACCAAGTCACTCCGTGGACTTGCGGTGAAGTTGAACGCGGTTTTGAACCGTCAACAGCGTGCAGAGCTGAAGGTCTTGATGGAGGCAGCCGAGTCAGTAGCCAATCTCTTTGAGCCCAGAGTATCAGGAGTACAACCTCGTCCACTTGTGGAAAGGTTGAAGGACACACCAAAGAAGATACTAGAGTATGCTCAGCGGCTGGCTTGCACGATTCCCAATCAAGTGTTGAGCTTCATCAAGTCTTTCTACGCAGACGCGGATCTGACGGTCATCATGGGCAGAAGATCTGGACATTGTACCGATGACAGGCTGAACGAGTTGATGCAGCAGACATCTCCTATCACGGAAGCCATCTCCAAGTTCATTAATCTACGCTAGATGAACCTGTAGAATATAAACACTATGGAAAAACAAGTGTAATTCCAAAGAAGTGTTTATGTAATATAATTGAAAACTTGAGTAAGTCAATTATCTGGATCTCTTATTTCTTGTGTGAATGCCATGTACTCGAGTTCATGATCAATGAGTGTTTGGCTGCAAAAAGAGATACAGTACTCGAGTAGAAGTACTCAAGTCTAGATGTGTTCCGAAGAACATTAGCTTAATCACAACAAATATTAATCCTTAGATGTAGCAGCGTAAAAGAAGGCTTTGTTGTGAAATAAGTAAAGACACAGTAACAAGTCGATATATAGAATAACCACTTTATTACTGTCTTGATAAATGTGTACATTGTATTGAGTTTACAATGTCTAGATACACTATTGAGTAATAGTGCCTTAAGTACCTCTGAGGCTATGAGCCTAGTGAGAGAGTACTCGCAAGGATGTTCCGAAGAATGAGTAAGACCGTACGAGACAGTGTGATGAACTCGTCTTTGCTGTAGCAGCAACTTGTGTGAGAGTTTGTCATGATCCCCTACGAGTTGTTGCAGCCGTAGCCTCCTGGAGAGGGTTGTCGTGACCCCCTACGGGTAGAAGCAACAAAGCTAATCGATGTTCCAAGAGTTGTCGACTTCTTCGCCTTCAAGTGTTTGGAGACGATATGAGTCAGGGCCGGTAACCTTCGCAACAGAGAAAGGACCTTCCCATGGCGAGTTGAGTTTGTGTAGTCCTGTCGTGTTCTGGGTACAACGAAGAACCAAATCACCAATGTTGAAGGAGCGTTCCTTAACGTTGTGGTCATGGTAGCGACGAATCTTCTTAAGGTATCAGGCTGATTGAATGAGTGCGTTGCAGCGAGCTTCTTCGAGACTATCGACATCTGTTTGTCTTGTTTCTTCACCTACGCCTTCTTCGTACTGGTCAACCGTAGGAGATCACCACATGACATCAGCAGGCAAGACGACTTCAGAGCCGTAGACTAGGAAGTAGGGTGATTGCCCTGTGGGAGCAATAGGCTGAGTACGTAGCCCCCAGAGTGCATTGGGTTGTTCCTTGATCCACTTGCCGCCGTTGGTGTTTGCAGCATCATACAATCGCTTTTTGAGGGCGTCGAGTACCATCCCATTAGCGCGTTCCACTTGGCCATTGGCGCGTGGATGAGCGACAGAGACGCACCGGACATCAATTCCACTGTTCTGACAATACTCCAAGAACTGGTGCTTGTTGAAACTCGAACCCAGGTCTGTGATAATGCGATTGGGGAACCCATAGCGATGTACGATTTCATCCAAGAAGTTGAGGACTCTATCAGCCTTGGGGCAGGTAACAGGCTTGACCTCAATCCACTTGGTAAATTAGTCGATAGCCACCAGAACTCTGTTGAATCCCCCTGGCGCATTTGGGAGAGGACCAATCATGTCCAGCCCCCAGCAAGCGAAAGGCCAAGTTGGTGGTATCGTGATAAGCTTGTAGGCTGGAACGTGTTGTTGCTTAGTGAAGAATTGGCATCCATGGCATTTTTTGACTAGTTCTTTTGCATCAGCAAGAGCTGTAGGCCAGTAGAAAGCATGTCTGAAAACTTTTCCCACCAGGGTGCGGGAAGAAGCATGATTGCCACAGATTCCTTTGTGTGTCTCCTCCAAGATTTCATTGCCTTCTTCACGAGAAACGCACTTCATGAGTACATTAGAACTTGCGGCTCGTTTGTAGAGTTGGTCCCCGACTAGAGCATAAGCCTTGACGCGGCGTGAAATACTCTCATCTTCTGACTTGTCTTCAGGAATCAACTGATTTTTGATGTAGTCGATAAAAGGAGTTCTCCAGTCCACATCAATCATAAGCACTTCACGATCAGGCTGAACTGAAGTAGTCGTGGGTGCAGGTGATTGCTCCGAAATTGATGGTTTGTGGAGTTCATGGACGAAGATTCCTGCTGGCACTTGAGCTCATGTAGATCCCAGCTTCGACAAGACGTCCGCAGCAACATTGTTGTTGCGAACAACATGATGGAACTAGAGACCATGAAATTTGTTCTCAAGTTTGCGTACCTCTTGACAGTACGCATCCATGTTCTCAACATTACGATCCCAGGAATCGTTGACTTGATTGATGACCACCAAAGAATCACCATAAACAAGTAGTCATGTGATGCCAAAAGAGATTGCAAGGTGAAGACCATGTAGTAGAGCTTCATATTCAGCTTCATTGTTTGAGACCTTCCTGAAGGACCGAATCGGGCGACCAGAGAGGGGGGAGTGAATGGGAGCCGATAAAAATTCTTCCCTAAGGTCGAACTCGGCCTATACCCCGATTGCCACTCCAAGTTCTCGCGCACACAAAGGAAGCTCCAAACAAGTCACACACAAGCCTAGAAGATCACTAGAGAAGCCTAGGAGCAAAGAGCGGAAGCACCAAAGCAAGAATCAAAGAACATGATCAATTCTGGAACGCACCTGGCGGACCGTCCGTGGAGACCAGGTGGACTGTCCGCGAGGAGGGCGCGGACCGTCCGGACTGGCTTGGCGGACTGTCCGAAAAAGCACCTCGAACCACCAGTAGCACACCCCCGAAATTCGGACTGTCCGTGGAGGCTTCGCGGACCGTCCGCCAGAAAACCGGCAACGCGGACTGTCCGTGAAGCTCTCGCGGACCGTCCGCCAAACCCTTTGCAACCAAAGCATAGGGGCGAAACGGATCGAAATGAAGACGCGTAAGAACACGCAAAGAACACGAAGAACACCAACTCTGCTGGCACCTCGCGGACCGTCCGCCAGGGTCACACGGACTGTCCGCCACGCACGAACAGAACAGAAAAATGCTCGAGCTCGGGAGTCAACCCCACCTTTCCATCACCGGATCTCCCAAACGGTTGAAGCTCTTGAGACAAGATTTTGGGGAGATGAAAAGCGTCACACAAGAATGCTATGCCCCAAAAATCTCGTCCTCTAACTCCCTAAATCACCGGGAATCGCGGATCACATGAACCACCACCATGAACTCGGGCTCCAACCAAAAACGCATGAATCGAAGGCTCTCCACCCAAAGATGCGCAAGGCATCCACCCATGATCCCCTCAAAGAAATCCGACGGAAAACGCCCCCAAAATCACGAATCGAGCGAAGAACGAAACTCCCCGAAAATAGCCCCGAAAATGACACGAAAATCACGAAGGACTAGGAGATCACCGCAACGCCGAATGCTTCCATACATCCAGAGGTCAGAGTCTGTACAAGAGTCTAGCCTAAGGAATCCAGAGGGAAAAGAAGCAGTTCAGAGAAATCTACCGGGGGAGAAAGCCCTAGGGAGCCAGCGAGAGAGATGCCATCCACCTCTCCGCTATTTATACGAAGTCCATCAGAGGGAGGTAAATGACCACGCTACCCCTACAACTCAAATGAAGATACAACCCCTCAGGGGCATTTTGGTCAAGTCTTCATCGGACGGACACGCTTCCACCACGGCTTCGCTTCACCTTGACGTAAACCCCACGATCACGCCACGTGCCCTCCGCCTCGAAGCTTCCCGAAGCTCCCGGATCACCGTCTCCGTCACGTCGGGCCTCCGGACTTGGTTTTGAGGCCCAAACCAAGAAACCGTCCACCTGATGGTTTTGTGAGCAAACCACCAAACCCCGCGTGCAAGCTTCGGGCTTCATCCGCTACCTTGCACCGGCCCATGTTCACAACTTCAGTCCGCCAGTCTTGCACTGCACGGCTCGCACTCGACCCCATCGGCCACCGGGTCCATCGAACCAAACCTACTTGCCACTCCATCACCCGGAGGCCGCCACGGCTAAGGCCTTTTGCGCTTGTTCTTCACGTGCACCGACACGAGTCAAGCCGCAACCTGTACCTGCACACTGAGCCAAGCATCAGTCCACACAACATTGTCAATCACTCATCACTAAGGAGCGACCCTCCACTGGTCCTCGGACACACCTGGTCCTCAGTCTCCCCCTTGATGAGTGCATTGACAACACCCATAGTAACCACATAGAGAAAAAGAAAAGAAAAACAGCCACGAACACAAACCTCCCAAGCAAGTGATCCAAAGCCAAAGAACAAGCGAAAACATGATCACCCGCCAATCCAAGTCTCGGCCCCCTAAGACAAGGGCATCGGCTCGACACAGCCGAGACAAACCAAAGCTCACAAGGAGCACATCACAAAGCACAAAACTCAGGAAAATCAAAGGAGCTCCCCCTGCACATATGCAAACTCCCCCTGAGCAAATGCAACCTCTTCTTCTCAATTTTTTTTCTCACATGCAACATCTCACAAATGCATACCAATTTTCCACAAACTCTCCCCCTATCAAACAAATCTCACAAAATGCATACAACATCTCCCCCTTGTTGACAATGCAAGAATCAAGGTATATGAAACACTTCCCCTTGTTTTCATGAAAAATGCATGTCAAAGCATATATACAATCTACCAAGCTTCTCAAATATACAAAGAGCACAACAAAATGCTACACATGAGACATAGAGCAAGCAAAGTAGATATGGTGTATCTAGCACATTACCATCAAGAAGGTAGAGACATATAAGCATGTGACATGGCTAAAAGCAAGTTTAAGCAAATTTCACAACGAAATAGTCATCTCATGAGGAAGATTCTCTCTATACCAATTTGAACATAAATACACTAGATCATCCAAAGTTTATGCAAGATCACAAATTCTTATCACAAGATCATTATAAACACCCACAAGCTACTCAAGTCATGTTAAAGCCACCGAGCCATGTGTCTACTTCTTAAAATGAGACTTCTCATGGTAGACAAGCATGCTACGGTTTAGCACCCAATATATGAATATCAAAGCATAAAAACATGATTAGGAGCTCATTTTTCAAGCATAAGGCAATTCACACATCAATTTCATTTTCAAGTTTAAACAAGGTACATGAAGTGCCTTTGCGGCAAAAAGAAGCTTATGCTCCTCCCCAAGCAAGCAAAAGGGCTAAACATTTACAATGATAAAAGGTCTTTGACCCCAAGCAAAGAGAACATGATTCTCAAGCACAAACTAAGCATGATATAGGCATTTAAGCACAAATTGAGCATAGACAAGCATTTACTCATGAGAGACAATTTTAGCATTTTCATCAAAAGAAGGCTATCTCAACATAAGTATATGGCAAAATATCAAGAGCATAGCATTCACATCCACAATTTACCAAACATGCACATATATCACAAATATAGCACATCGGTGATCAATGTATATAAGAGAAGCTTTTCCTAGCACAAGTGATCCAAAGATGGCTATCCTACCAGGTTTTGTACAAAAAGTAAAATGCATGAATGCAATGCAACAAAATGAACATATGACACATATATACATGAGAAGATCCAAGACTCAGCTAGAAAGGAAAGCAAACACCAAGTTCACCCCGCAAGCGAGTGAAAGTGACTTGATCAAGCGGTTTGGTGAAAATGTCAGCTAGCTGGTCTTGGGTAGGGACATAGGACAAAGATACATTTCCCTTCTCAACATTGTCCCTCAGGAAGTGGTACCTCACTTCTATGTGTTTCATTTTGCAGTGGAGGACAGGATTTTTGGCTACGCTTATGGCACTGGTGCTATCACAGAAAAGCGGAACCTGGGAGCACTCCTCACCAAAATCACTCATGGTATATGTCATCCAAAGCAGCTGGGAACAACAACTAGCAGCAGCTACATACTCGGCCTCTGTAGTGGACTGGGCTACACTGGATTGCTTGCAAGATGACCAAGAAACCAAAGAAGAACCAAGGAACTAACAACACCCAGAGGTAGACTTGCGGTCCAATCGACACCCAGCAAAATCAGCATCGGAGTAACCGTGAAGTCTGAGTGTCGAGGAGGTAGAATACCAAAGACCAAACTCAGGAGTGTAGTTCAAGTACCTGAAGATCCGCTTGGCGGCCTGCCGATGTGAAGTCCTCGGTGAAGCCTGAAAACGAGCGCACAGACACACACTGAACTGTATGTCCGGCCTCGTCGCCGTCAAGTAGAGGAGGGAGACGATCATGCTCCGGTACTCCTTCTGGTCCACGGGTTCGCCGTCCTCGTCCGTGTCCAAAGCCGTAGTGGTACTCATCGATGTAGTCAGTGGCTTGGAGTCATTCATGCTGAACTTCTTCACCATGTCCCTGGTGTACTTTGCCTGATGTACAAACGTCCTGTCCTTGCACTGCTTGATCTGGAGGCCCAAGAAAAACTGCAACTCGCCCATCATGGACATCTCAAATTCCCTGCTCATGTCATCTGCAAATCTGGCAACAAGATCATGAGAAGAGCCACAAAAGATTATGTCATCCACGTATATCTGAACAATCAAGAGGTCATTCCCATGCTTAAGGAGAAACAGGGTCTTATCAACTGTGCCCATCACAAACCCCTTACTCAGCAAAAACCCTCTCAACCTTCCATACCAAGCTCTAGGTGCCTGTTTCAACCCATAGAGCACTCTCTGGAGTTTGTATACACGGTGTGGGTATTTTTCACTCTCAAACCCCGGGGGTTGCCTCACATACACTTCTTCCTCTATCACCCCATTCAAGAAAGCACTCTTGACATCCATTTGGTACAACTTGAACCCTTTAGCCACGACAAAGGCTAGAAGGATCCTAATTGCCTCCAAACGGGCCACAGGAGCAAATGTCTCCTCATAGTCTATGCCCTCTTTCTGGTTGAACCCCTGCGCCACCAACCTCGACTTGTTTCTCACAACCATCCCATTCTCACCCTCTTTGTTCTTCCACACCCACTTGGTACCTATGGGACGGCAATTTGGTGGTGGATCGACTAACACCCTGACTTGGTTTCTCTCAAAGTTTTCCAACTCCTCATGCATGGAATTCACCCAATTCTCGTCAGACAAAGCGTGTCGAATATCTTTGGGCTCAAACGACACGACAAAAGCAGAGTGAGCGAAATGAGAGGAATTCCTTGACCTCGACTGTGTAGTGCGTTCATGGAGGTCGCCAATGATCGTCGTCGGTGGGTGATCGATCTTTACACGTTGGCGAGGCTCACGCCTGGACACCACCTCCCCCTTAGCAGCAGCCTCCACTCGAACAGCCTCAGTCGTAGTGGGTGTAGAGGATGGTCCATCATTGATCGTCGTAGTAGTGGAAGTAGCATGTACACGATTAGCCGCAGGAGCACCACCATCATCATCATCCTCGTCTCCATCTCCATCCTTCTCATCCTCAAAGATCTTGGCACCGATCTCCTCATCACCTGCACACTCAAAAGCAGAAGAGCTACATGGCTGTGTCTCGTCGAAGGTAACCTCGCAAGTCTTCATGATTCGGTTAGTGTCATGGTTGAGCACACGATATGCTCTAGAGTGAATCGCATAACCGAGGAAAATACCATCTAAACACCTAGCCTCAAACTTATCCAACTTGCCCTTCTTCAGAATGAAACACTTGCATCCAAAGGCTCTAAAATGACTCACCTTGGGTTGTCGGCCATGCATCAGCTCATAAGAGGTCTTCTTCTTGAAAGCACGAAGGAAAATGCGATTTGAGACATAGCAAACGGTATTGACCGCCTCAGCCCAGAAACGCCTAGGAGTCCTATGCTCATCGAGCATCGTCCTGGCCATCTCACAAAGGGTCCGGTTCTCCCTCTCCACTATGCCATTCTGACAAGCGACGTATGGAGAAGAGTACTGATGATCAAGACCAAGATCACTCCAAAATGCATCAAAATGAGAGTTCTTAAACTCTGTGCCATTGTCACTGCGTATAGCTCTAATGGCATCTCCATGTCTCTCATTCTTCAAACTCAAGATCAAGTCTCGAACAAAGCCAAATGTCTCGCTCTTAGAGCTTCAGCAATGTGTATGAACACCCTCGAATCTATATAGGACCGGGTCATTTTGATCAAAAAAATCACAATGTATAGGACTCTTTGCAATCATTGAGATGGACTAAAAAATCAATTTTTTTCCTTCCATCATTATCCTCTCGCAACAGCAGCCACCGTCTGCTTTTTTTCTCCTCAGTTGTTTATTCCATAGGACCGAGTCCCATGCATGGAGTCGGCTCTTTAAATTTCTAGCAAAGGACCGAGGCCACAGTGTATAGGACTAACGGAGAAAGTATAGGACCAGCTATAGGACTGCACACTGGAGACGCCCTTATCCTCCAAAAAGAAAACCCAAGAGTACCTCGAAAAATCATCAACAACCATAAGAACATACCACTTCCCACCCGCAGAGCGAACACGAGCTGGCCCAACCAAATCCATGTGCAACAGCTCACAAGGTCGCTCGGTCATGATAGCCGTCAGAGGGGCGTGAGAAGCAGCAACCATTTTTCCATGCTGATAAGAAGCACAGACCAAATCCTTCTCGAATTTCAACTTAGGCAATCCTCGGACCAGATCAAGACCACTCAAGCGAGAAAGCAACTCAAAGCTCAAGTGTCCCAACCTCCTATGCCATTTCCAAAGCTCGGCCGACACGCCAGGAACAAAGCATCGAGGAGGACCAACAGACTGGGAAAAATCAGCACGAAAGATTTGACCCTCGGGGACGATCGTACAGACAAGATCGCCTCGAGAATCAAGCACACGAGAAGCACCAGCCTTAAAACGAACCTCAAAACCTTCGTCAAGTAATTGAGATACCGACAATAGGTTAAAACCAAGTGACTTGACCAGAGCCACTATTCTTAAGGTCACCTTGCTACTTACCTTCACCATACCTTCCGCAAGCACTCGTCCTCTCCCGTTATCCCCGAAAGTGATGTACTCCCTCGTACTCACCGGGGTGAGGCTGGAGAACCACCCACGATCTCCGGTCATGTGTCTTGAGCAACCGGAGTCGATCAACCAAAAGTTCTCCAAGCCTCCCGCCTGCGATCAAAAACGAGAACGAGAATGAGCAAGCGACTCAACACTGGGGTTAGTTCCAAACGATTCAAACCAATGTCGTGCCATTTGCTCAAAAGAAGGGTTAGCAAAGTCCATTCTACCAACACCCCGAGGCAGAGCCCTCTCACGCCTACCACCAAAGGACCTGTCACGTCTCACTGGAGGAGTACGCACACCACGAGGAGGAAAACGTGGCCCGTAGTCCATCTGAGACCCAAAGCTCCGATCGTGCCTCCCAAACTCATAACGGTCACGAGAAGGAGCACATCGAGCCAACTCACCACGCCCAAACCCAACACGCCTATCTCTCTGAGAGAACACACCTCCACCTCTACCTCCACGAGTGGGAACTGTCCTCACAAACACATCACCCCTAGGTAGAGGCCCTCTATGAGGCTCAGGCACACCACGAGCAAGGTGGTACCTGTCCTTGTTTGCCATCTCCCTAGCAAACCTCTCATCCCTCTTCCTCCGGAAACAGAACTCATCCTTATGCCCATCCCTCCCACAATACTCACAATGGAAGCGGATTGGCACTGGCTTAGGCGGTGGCTTTTCTGTGGGCTTCTCAACCGCTCTCTCCTGACTTCCCCTCAAAGACATTACCCAGGTTGCTCACAAACTTGATGGGTTTCTGGTAATTCTTTGTTTTCTGGGGGAAAACTGGTGGGTCTGCAGTTGTATCAAGCTTGTTTCTCAGGTGGTTTGGTTTGGGTGCATATTTGTTCATGGGTATGGTGTGGGGTGGTGTAGGTGTCTCTCCAGCTTTCTCATCTCCCTCACCACTCTTCCCACCACACTTGTCAGCCCCCAACGCCTGACCATCAAACATCTTGAATTGAGCCAACATCAAACTCAATTGTGGCTCATGCCCAGACAACCAACTCATAAACTTCCTAAGTTCATCATTTTCATCCTGCAGATGATCAACATAGTGTGCAAGTTCCATGTTTTTCAAAGCATGCATTTCACAGGTTGAACATGATGTAGGAAGAGGAGCTTTCAATGCCGCCTCAAGAGAAACTATCTTAGTGTGAGATTCATCTAGCCTAGCATGCAAGACAGGACATGAGGTACAAGCACCTAGTAAAGTTGGCCTAAACTTCAACTCATCACATTCAATCCTAACCACATCTAGTTCCTCCAAAGTAGAGGCATGCTTCTCCTTGAGAGCAGTCAAATCAGCAAGAAAAACTGAGCGATCACCATAATCAATTTCATCCGACACAACAGGAGCAGACTTCAAAGAAGTAATCTCATTTCTAGCATCCACAAGCAAGGATTCAAGCTCGGCTACCTTGTTCTTAGCATCAACCAACAGAGACCTAAATTCCCTCTTCTCCTAGTTGGTCTTTCTAAGCACATCATCACAGTTATCAAGCAACTCATTGAGCCTAGCATTCTCCTCTAGCAAGAAGTTGGGATCTTGTCGTACCTCTTCATCGGAGTCGGAGTTCGAATCCGAGCTGTGCCTCCCACTCTTCTTGGAATGCGCTATGCCGCAAAAGCCTTGTGCAACGAAGCTCAAGCCGGTGACGTTCTTGCCCGTGTGCCGCTTGTCCTTGCGCTTCTCTTGCTCTTCCTCGCTGCTCGAACCGGAAGAAGCATCACTTGATGTCGAGTCGATGTCGCTCGCTCCGGCCACCATCGCTCGAGCGGTCTTCCTCTTGTGGCCGCCACCTTTCTTGTGCCTTCCCTCGCCCTTGTCCTTGTGCTTGTCCTTGTAGTCGTTCTGGGAGCGGTGCTTGTTGTAGTCGTGCTTGGGCTTGCCCTCGTAGTCGTTCTTGATCTCCATGGCTTCAGGGCATTCGGTGATGAAGTGCCCGTGCTTCCCGCACTGATAGCACATCCCCGAGCTCCGCCTTGCATCCTTGCGGTTCTCGTACATCCGCCCAAACCTCTTGCTCAACAAGGCGAGATCGTCCTCGCTCAGCACCTCAAAGTCCTCATCTGGCAGAGACACAAGGCAAGACAAAGAGAAACCACCATGGTTAGCATTAGACCGTGATCCCGAGACAAGAGCCAAACTATGAGGATCAGTGGGGCTCTCGCTCTTGGCTCTCAAGCCACGATCAACCTCAGAAGACCTGAGTTTGAAAAATAGCTCATCCAACGTCAGCGTATCATACACGCTCGACTCCTCAATGGCCTCGACCTTGGCACTCCACAGAGACCGATCTAGGGCATGCAAATGCTTGATAGCTTGATCATGGTCCGTGTATGGGAGCACTGTCACATTGGCCCTCATGTTGTTGACAATGCTAGTGAAACGCTGGAACATCGCATCGGTCGACTCGTCGGGGAGATGAGTGAAGTTCTCGTACTCTCTCCGGTAAGTGGAAAACAAACAGGCTTACACTTGGGCATTGCCAACATGAGCATTTCTCAACTTGTGCCATATCTTTCCGGCCACATTCTCTCCGTACACTCGCTCAAACTCCGAGGCACAGAGAGCATGGAACAAGTAATCAATGGCCTTGCTGTTGGCCTCAAACATGTCTCGCGATCCTGGAAGTAGAAAACTATCTGGGATGACATAATGATCATTCTGAGTGACCTCCCAGATAAGAGTTCCCTTCCCTCGCAAAAACGCGCCCATGCGCCTTTCCCACATTAGGTAATTCTTGCCATCAAAGTGCGGAGGACCCGACCCCTTGCCGTAATCACCCATCTTTGGATCTTAGACTGGTTAGAATCACAAAGATCCATAACCGGCTCTGATACCAATTGAAGGACTGAATCGGGTGACCAGAGAGGGGGGGAGTGAATGGGAGCCGATAAAAATTCTTCCCTTTGGTTGAATTCGGCCTATACCCCGATTGCCACTCCATGAATCCTTGCACACAAAGGAAGCTCTAAACAAGACTCACACAAGCCTAGAAGAACACTAGAGAAGCCTAGGAGCAAACAGCGGAAGCAACTGGACAAGAATCAAAGCACTCGGTCAATTCTGGAAACGACCAGTGCGGACCGTCTGGCTGGTACGGGTGGACTGTCCGCGTGTGTGTTGACGGTTGTTTTTCACTCATTTTATATGCGTCAACATGTACCTTTTGGCATGAGAAATGATCATCCACACTGTTGACACATCTTATCCTATATATTTATAAGTCAACTAAACATGAGAAAAGGGCATAAATGTTAATATCAACTTAGAATTGGGTGCCACTAACAGTTTTTCTGGAGATTTGGTAAATCATATAAATCCAGGAACCATTCGGGAAAAGTGCTAAAAGAATCAAATCTAGAAGACTCCAGAAGGATCCAGAACTCATCGTGACTTGGCACCCAAGAAAGAAGCATCTAGAAGAAGTGACGGACCACCTGGCCGAAGTGGGCCCCGAGGGGGGCCCACCCCAGCCCGATCGGCCTGGTGGTGGGGCCGATCGGCCTCCCCCGGGCGCCACCTCAGCCCTACTTCCAGAAGGTTCTTCCACCGCCTATGAGGATCAATCTAAACCACTCGTTAGGTTGGTTTGATCAAACGGCGCACGTCTACCCCTCAGGGCTATATAAGCAGCCCCCCTGCCCCCTGGCAGAGGCATCTGCTAACCTGAGTTTGCATACACCAGATCAAGTCATCAAGTCAGAGATACTACGCCCTAGAAACACCATATAGCAAAGTAGCTAGCTAGTCTAAATCTAGGAGGAGGCAAGGCATCTACTTGGCTCCTGATCATATAGAGGCTGATCGAGATACTGATCTAGCTTCGCTCTTGTAAGTTCTTATCTAGTTCCTTACATTTGTTATACAGACATATGTTCTTATCAATGATTATATTCGACATTATATGCTTGGGTGTTTATTATGATTACATGTTTAGCATAGTTGATTTGCCTTTATATTCATGTATGGAGTCGTATAGCCCTCACCTAGATCATTTGTTAACATGGGTGAACGGTAAAGACAGTGTAAGCGTGGTGCTTATATTGTATTTATCTGCGATTGCACCCTATATGCCGGGTCGTGTGGTAGATCGTGGTGGTGACAGCACTATTGAGTCCTTCGCAGTCCACCCCCCGTGTATAGGACTAGTGGAGCCTTATACTGTTTGGGTTGTTTCAAGTTTCGGCCTTGATCCTCCTGGATAGTCTCCCCATGCATTAATATAATAGTTCTTCTTCCATGATTGTTAAATGTTTGCACTAATCATAGTTTGCATTGACATACAGTTTAGAGTTACCGAGGAGTATCCTCTCTAACTAGACTTTGCTATGTTTCTCTTGCTATAATGACACTTTGTAGCTGCTCATGATGTTATGACTTGGACAATGCTATCAATATCTTTATCTTTATGTGACTTACCCCTGTTTATAGCAATTGATATATTTTGGCCACTCTACATTATAAAACTGAGAGATGAACATGTATTAGCTATTGTGGATTAGAAAGACTTCTTTCCCTGTGGTAGAATATAAATACGATACCTGGTTTTACTCCTGGTTAAAATGCTACAATGGTATATTCATATCTGTGCGCTTGCGGATTCTCAATTTATATATATCTTCTTTTCTAGAGATCCAAGGCATATGTAAGAGTACCATATCCATGCGTTTTCTGGCACACCAGTCAGGGCTGACAACCTATATCGAGTTGTGCTATGAATCGTGGCGGGGTTCACCTTTTAGTTTAATCTGAAAGCAACATCTGATATACACTTAGCATCATGTTAAGATATACCTTTGCATTTCTGGTGCCGTCGATAGAGATGGATCTTATATCCGTTTCTAGTCGATGACGTTAGCAATGTCAACAAGTATTTTTGGTGCCGTTGCCGGGGAAAGAAAGTCTATAGCCTAGATGAAAAAGTTTCAGTAATAGCATGCATGCATCTCTCACACATAATGTATCGAGAACCCAAATTATCATTGCTTAAACAGATTTACCCTTGTTCTTTCCACTTTTGTCTATCTTATTTCAGGGTAATGTATGAATAAGAATCTTCCAGAAGACTTCATTTCAGATCCAGAGAAAATCTTAAGGAAGGCAAGGTCAAAGCTCAGGTCTCCTGATTCTCGGCCCATGACTTCTGCCTTGGGAGATTCAACAGCGCGAAGCTTAACACCCACGTTTGAAGTAATGGCAAACAAGTCCCTACGTGAATACTCTGCACCAACCCCGGACAACATTCGTACTGGTCTGACAGTCGCTGTAGGAAATGCTACTTTTGAGCTCAAGCCTGCACTGATCAACATGGTACAAGCTAGCCAATTTTGTGGAAAAGCTCATGAAGATGCCAACAAACACCTTCAATATTTCTTGGAGATATGTAGCACCTTCACGATCAAAGATGTGCCAAGTGATGCAGTCCTACTTCGTTTATTCCCATTCTCATTATTGGGGCGAGCGAAGCAATGGTTTTACTCCAACAAAGACAAATTTACAACTTGGACATTGTGTTCTACTGCCTTTCTGGCAAAGTTCTTTCCTATAGGCAAAACCAATGCCTTACGGGGGAAAATTTCGAGTTTCCAGCAGCAACACGAGGAATCTGTTCCTGAAGCATGGGAGCACTTTCAAGACTACATTTCAGAATGCCCACATCATGGAATGGAAAACTGGTTGCTCTTGCAGACCTTCTACCACGGGCTCTCTACCAACACCCGTGAAACGATGGATGCTGCAACTGGAGGTGCTTTCCTGTCCCTTACACTTACTCAAGCTACTAACCTTGTGGAAAAGATGGCGTCCAATCAAGCTTGGAACGAGGAATGTCAACCCCGCAAGAAAGAAAGAGGAATGCACCAGCTCAAGGAGGTAGACATGCTGTCTGCCAAAATGGATTTACTGATGAAGAGGCTTGAAGACAAAGCCCCTGAGAAGAAGGAAGTCATGCAACTCTTCGAATCCCGCATGACCTGTGAAGAGTGTGGAAACACTGGACACTCAGGGAGTCAATGCCCTCAGCTGGAGGAGGACGTGAACTACATCAACAATAACAACCAATATCGCCCCCAGCAGAATCAAGGATGGACTCAACAGAGGACCAACTACCCAGGTAACTATTCAGGTAATTATCAAGGTAATAATTCTTCCAATAATTTCTCACCTTTAAGAGACTTAGTCCAAAACCAGGGTAGAATTATGGATAATCTGTCTAAGAAGTTAGCTTCCAATGATAAAATAATCGAAACTATTAGTAATAAAATGGAAAGCTTTTCTTCTGCCATCAAGAACCAACATAGCTTTAATAAAATGCTAGAATCTCAGATTTCTCAGCTGGCATCATCTGTTCCCACAGTTAACCCAAGTAAGATTCCGGGCCAGCCGGAAGAATTAGAATTTGCAAATCTTGTCGATATCTATTCTGCAGATCTGTGTTCGAGTAAGACAGAAGAAGGGCCAAGATGGACTGACTAGGGCATGCCTGCCAAAAGAGGAGATCCAGGAAGGCCCGTCATCACCATCACTATCGGAGCCTACACCTTCAAGAATGCACTTTGTGACTTTGGGTCTAGCGTCAACATAATGCCTAAGGTAATATATAAGAAAATCAATGGTTCACCTTTATTGTATACAACCATGTGCTTGCAGCTTGCAGACCTGTCACTATGCTACCTCGAGGGCATCCTAGATGACGTATGTCTGGGGGTAGGACGCTCCTACGTGGCTACCGACTTTGTTGTTGTCGAGACTGGGGGAAGTGAGAACGCTCCAATCATTTTGGGACGTCCTTTCCTTGCCACAGCCAAAGCCATCATCTACGCCGACGCCGCTAAGATCGTCTTCACCATCAATGGGAGAAAGGAGAGATTCAATTTCAAGAACAAGATCCTAAAAGCTCCTGCACACCCCCGATATCCTTACCCCCAAGAACACGAGCCAGTTGTCGAGAAGAAGAGAAGAGATAGAAGGAGGAATAAGAAGAATAATCGACCTCAACCACATGTGGAGGAAGTTTGGATGATCAACACGATTCAATCAGAGAATGAGAACCTGTTCCCTTCACCATTACTGCCAAAGCTTGAAGACCCTGGAGTTCCATCAATCCACTGCTCCATCAATCAATGGAACTTCCAGCGAGTTGTCTGCGACACGGGATCGGGCACCAACCTAATGTCTAAGGTAACCTACGAATTAATATATGGTGACCTGCCTTTGTATTCCACATATATAATGTTGCAGATGGCGGATCAATCACAACAGTTCCCGGAAGGAATTGCACGAGATGTACCTGTCAAGATAAAGGACCACTATGTCCTGACTGACTTTTTAGTCATAGACATGGGAGATGAGCAAGATCCTCCCATCGTGCTTGGAAGACCATTCCTGAACACAACTAGAGCAATCATCTACGTCAGGACTGGCGAGATCCACTTCCAGTTCAGAACTGAAAAGGTATGCTGCTACTTCAATACTTATATTGATCCTGAGCAGCCCAAGAAGAACAAGACGCGGAGACGCCTTCAGAAATTACAACGCAAGCTGAACACAAAGTTGACGGATGTCAAGAACATTGAAGAAGAGATCAAGGAGAAGTCCGCTCAGCTTCTACCAGCCCAGTATTCTGAACCTGTTACTCCAGAAAGGTCTCCACCGAAGAAACAAGTTTGGAGGAAGAAAGATCAAAGTACACCTTCGGAAGACCAATCACTACCCGCGTCATCAACTGATCAATCAATGGCCACTACATCTACGCCATGGGAGTAAGTACTCTAAACTCTCGTCGAGAGGTAACTCGGTATTTATCTTCATATTCTACACTGCATATTTAGATTAGCATGTTTATTTCCCTATACCTGCATTGAAAAAAATCATAAAAATATTTTCTGCTTTTGCATTCTTTAAGGCCCCATGTACTCCGTACCGTGGCGGCATAAAAAATAAAAAAAATTGCATTCACATGTTTTTGTTTTAGCATCCCTTTTGCATATAAAAATTCAAAAAAATACGTGGGCACATGAAGGTCCACACATTTCAGAAAAACCCAAAAAGAAGTGGGCACATGAATGCTCACAGCATAATCCTAGAATTTGTTCCTTCGGGTATGTGCGAGACTAATATTTACAGGGAGAATTTAATAAGGACCTGAAGGCAAACAAGTTCCAAGGATGAATCAAGAATCACTTCAAGATCCAGCTTGGGGGAGAGCACCCCCAGTTATCACGATAAGTATCACTATCCTATGTTTTTAGCTAGTTATTTGAGTCTTAGTTAAAGGTCTTAGTTTGAATAAAATGCTAGAGTCTGCTAGTTGGCTTTTCTCTTTAATAATGATCTTGATGATATATGCTTGGTGATGATGAATAGTTGCTCTGCCGTAATTCTTTTTAAAAGTGCTTAGTTTTCAGACCTAGATTCTCCTGAAGCTTAAATGCTTAATTTGCTCTAAACCCAAAATCTGTGCAAGTACATGCTTAATCTGAGTCTAGGCCTTGAAAGATGATTCATGAAAAGTTGAGTTGCTATTGATCATTTTCCTAGAGAAGCTTGATTCCTGGATTTATCTTAAAAATCATGAAATTTTATATGATGAGTTCCTGTGTCTATGATCCTTAAGAGCTTGTCATACACATCAAGATCATTCCATTCCACCATTTATGCTGCTTCTGACATGGAAGTACGCATTTTCCATCAAGCCATACAACTCATACAACTCTAGGATATATCTCTCTCAATGTTAAAAAGGATTCTGGGGCTACATTCGAAAAAAAGAGAGGAAAAAGTGATAAGAGAGAGGGAGAGAAAAGGACAAGTGTCATACTAGGCGAGAAGGGCCTACCTCCCTAAAATAAATTTAGAGATGAATAATGGACATGTGTCCGAGGGCGAGTAGAGCCCACATCTCTAAGGAGAGAGAAAAATGGACAAAAGTCCGGGGCGAGTAGAGCCCACCTCTCCAAGAATGGAAAGCCCAGATCTTAAAAATCTTAGAAAGAGAGATATAGTCCAAGAGCTAGGCTAAAAGACTTACCACCTTTCACCCTCATCCATCCAACACTATCATCCATACATATCTTGCCAAGTGTGACTCCATGCTTGAGAAGGTCATACACAGGATCTCTGAGTTTTATCTGAAAAATGTGCAAAACCCCAGGATGATAGCTTATCAAAGAATTTGAGATATACTGCTTGACTTGATTGTTTTGTCTTTTATTTGCTCAAGATTTATGAAAAGGCTATGCTTAAAGGTTGAAGGCAAGAGAGAGCAATCTTGTTGAGGAGAATTAGTCTTGAAAACCATAGTACTTTTGAGGTGTGAAAGCGTTGTAGCAACTCCTGATCCTGCTAAAGCATATCTTTGCTAGGGACTAGCAAAGGGTAAGCTTGGGGGAGTTTGTTGACACATCTTATCCTATATATTTATAAGTCAACTAAACATGAGAAAATGGCATAAATGTTAATATCAACTTAGAATAGGGTGCCACTAACAGTTTTTCTGGAGATTTGGTAAATCATATAAATCAAGGAACCATTCGGGAAAAGTGCTAAAAGAATCAAATCTAGAAGACTCCAGAAGGCTCTGGAACTCAACGTGACTTGGCACCCAAGAAAGAAGCATCTAGAAGAAGTGACGGACCACCTGGCTGAAGTGGGCCCCGAGGGGGGCCCACCCCAGCCCGATCGGCCTAGTGGTGGGGTCGGTCAGCCTCCCCCGGGCGCCACCTCAGCCCTACTTCCAGAAGGTTCTTCCACCGCCTATGAGGATCAATCTAAACCACTCGTTAGGTCGGTTTGATCAAACGGCGCACGTCTACCCCTCAGGGCTATATAAGCAGCCCCCCTGCCTCTGGCAGAGGCATCTGGAAACCTGAGTTTGCATACACCAGATCAAGTCATCAAGTCAGAGATACTACGCCCTAGAAACACCATATAGCAAAGTAGCTAGCTAGTCTAGATCTAGGAGGAGGCAAGGCATCTACTTGGCTCCTGATCGTCTAGAGGCTGATCGAGATACTAATCTAGCTTCGCTCTTGTAAGTTCTTATCTAGTTCCTTACATTTGTTATACAGACATATGTTCTTATCAATGATTATATTCGACATTATATGCTTGGATGTTTATTATGATTACATGTTTAGCATAGTTGATTTGCCTTTATATTCATGTATGGAGTCGTATAGCCCTCACCTAGATCATTTGTTAACATGGGTGAACGGTAAAGACAGTGTAAGCGTGGTGCTTATATTGTATTTATCTGCGATTGCACCCTATATGCCGGGTCGTGTGGTAGATCGTGGTGGTGACAGCACTATTGAGTCCTTCGCAGTCCACCCCCCATGTATAGGACTAGTGGAGCCTTATACTGTTTGGGTTGTTTCAAGTTTCGGCCTTGATCCTCCTGGATAGTCTCCCCATGCATTAATATAATAGTTCTTCTTCCATGATTGTTAAATGTTTGCACTAATCATAGTTTGCATTGACATATAGTTTAGAGTTACCGAGGAGTATCCTCTCTAACTAGACTTTGCTATGTTTCTCTTGCTATAATGACACTTTGTAGCTGCTCATGATGTTATGACTTGAACAATGCTATCAATATCTTTATCTTTATGTGACTTACCCCTGTTTATAGCAATTGATATATTTTGGCCACTCTACATTATAAAACTGAGAGATGAGCATGTATTAGCTATTATGGATTAGAAAGGCTTCTTTCCCTGTGGTAGAATATAAATACGATACCTGATTTTACTCCTGGTTAAAATGCTACAATGGTATATTCATATCTGTGTGCTTGCGGATTCCCAGTTTATATATATCTTCTTTTCTAGAGATCCAAGGCATATGTAAGAGTACCATATCCATGTGTTTTCTGGCACACCAGTCAGGGCTGACAACCTATATCGAGTTGTGCTATTAATCGTGTCGGAGTTCACCTTTTAGTTTAATCTGAAAGCAACATCTGATATACACTTAGCATCATGTTAAGATATACCTTTGCATTTCTGGTGCCGTTGAAAGAGATGGATCTTATATCCGTTTCTAGTCGATGACGTTTGCAATGTCAACACACACTAGAATAGGGCTTAAACTAATCCTTTCCACAAGTGTTGGTGATTATGCAAATACAGGTGATTAGCACTAGAAAGAGGAGTAAAAGCACAAGCCTTTGATCCAAGTCCTTCAAGCTCAGCCAATGAGGGGATGCCACCTAGGATTCCCCTTGATCACTAACGTCATCAATCCAAGAGAGGCAAGCCCAACGAATCACGCATCACCACGTGGACATCACATGGATCAAGGGCCCACTTATCCCCCAAAACCGTCGGGAAACTTGGCATGCACGGAGGAGTGACTACAGGGCCCACTGGTCAGCGACCTGGAGAAAACACAAGCCAGGAGGCCGCCCTAGGGGTTCGGCCGACCCTAGGATCGGCCGAACCGACCTAGGGTCAGTTCATCCTGGCCTTGCACGTGGAGGACTCCCATTGGCCACTTGCTGCGATCCCGGACGTTTAGGGGCACTTTGAGCCTCCGAGCAAGCCACTCCCTCCTCTATAAATAGGAGGGGAGGGGCTCTCATTTGGAGCACACTCTTCTCCTCCTCCTCTTCATTTTGGCTTGAAGCCTCTCTCATTAGGAGAGGAGAGCCCATTGTATAGGATTAGTGCTAGGAAGTGAGGTGGGAGGCTTGGGGCCATCTCATGTTCATGACATCTTCCTCAAGAACGATCCTCAGCAGTGCCTTTGTTCTTCAACTAGACTAAAGTGAGTATTTCGACATTTCCTATTTGGACTAAAGTCGTATGCATGCTTAGAATGTTGTGTTCTTGTGTTCTTCGTTTGTTCTTGGTTTAGAGGCTTGTGTTCTTCGAACACAACCCCTTTCGATCCACTAGAACTTAGATCACAAGTTGCATCTAGTTTGCCTACCAGTCTAATTAGAGTAAATTGAAGCTCCTGCATGTGTCTAGTTAGATCAAAGTGCATTCGTGATCTTGCATGAGTGATAGAGCATACCTTGAGCTAGTGCCAGTATCTTCCCCGCGGATTCGTAGGAATAGTGAGTGGTGTAGACGAGGTGTCTGGACCATAAGCTACCCTTCGGAGGCCACGTACGATCGTAGCGTAGAGGTAGGCCGCAGTGGTGACAGCCTGTTGGACCCTTTGCAACCCTTTTACATCGCGTACCGAGTTGGGCTCGAGCCAGCACAAAGGCCGTGTGCCTGGTGCCCGAAGTGAGTGTTATACCTGAGAGAACATTACTAGACTCTGCGCTCGGTCCGAGCAGATCCTTTCTACCTATCCTATCCATAGAGTTGTGTCCTTGGATCATCTATACTAGAAGTAGAAGGTAGTGCACACCATTCCTTGGATTCGATACCCTTGGAATACTCTCCTTCCTTGGGAAAGTGCTACAGCGGTATTTCCGTGCGCTTGCGGTATACCCGGTTGTTTTTATCCACTCCCTCTAGGTGTACAACTAGTGGTGATGTTAAGAAACGCCAACAAGCATTTCTGGCGCCATTGCCGGGGACGGTTGTTGTTTTTATCTTCAAACCTAGTGGTCCTCGTATTTATCTTTTTCGTTTTCTTCTACCTTCATCCTCGTTATCCATCGATATATATCCTTTTTGTTTCTTTTGTTCTACCTTTACCCCCGTTGCCCTTTGAGATGCCTTCCTGTCAAAGCCTCTCTACCCCTAGGGGCGAGTTCGTCTTAGAGCAACCATCAACTTCCTCATCTTGCTGCGAGCTTCGTCCCGACTTTATAGCCATGGTTCGGAATCGACCTTTCTCTAGAGCAATTAGTGATGATCCTAATGTTCATTTAGAGCAGTTCGAGGACTTGTGTTCGTGCTTGGTAATTCCAGGTATGACACAGGAAACTTTGAGGTGGAAATTGTTCCCTTTCTCTCTCGTAGATAGAGCAGAGCAATGGTACACCCACACAGCAGAGCATGTGAATAATTGGGGAGAACTACGAGAAAACTTTTGTGACTCGTTCTCCCTTTATGAACGCATAGAGCTCTTGCCGTGTGAACTCCTTGACTTTGAGCAATTAGAGGGTGAATCCATAGGTGCAGCTTGGGCTAGGTTCCTACATCTTATGACATCTATCCCAAACATGTCTATACCCGATGATATAGCAACGTATACCTTTTATACTCATATAGACATGGAATCTGCACGAGAGCTCGACCTTTTAGCTAGAGGTTCGTTCGAAAACCAAACTCTAGTGGAAAGAAGAGAGATTCTAGAATTCTTCTTAGAAACCTCTTCTTCCCATATCGTTTACAACGAACCCGATCTGGAGTCTGAGTTGGTCCATGAGAGTCTCTCAATAGCCGAATCTGATCCCTTGATTCCTCTGTTGAGTCCTCTCCTGAACCACGAACATCGAAGGAAGAAGAAATTCGACCTTCGGAGTTCTCTTCCCGATTTGAGGGTGATCCTTCTCAAAACATCAGAAATACCTCAGATCACTTTTGGCACGAGAAGCCTACGGCATCGTTGGACCTTTATGAGGCCCTCGATGAAGTTTGGAAACATGGGACGATAGTGGATTGGTCACCTCAGAAGCATACATCCGAAGCAATTTGGATTAGCTCGACTTCCACGATCATCCACTGTTCCATGAGAGGAAACACCGTAGACGCTGTCCATGACCCTACTGTTGGGGCTTGCATCATACCAGAGACCCTTTTGGATACTCTGGTGGGTGACATGCCCTTGATCCCGACTGATAGATTTTTCCATAGCCCCAGGTGGCGCTGTGTTTTTCCATGTCAGGGGATTGCTAGAGACATGCCGATCACCATTGATGATATAGAGGTGCGATTAGATTTCCACGTCTATGACATCGTGGATTTTGATCTTCTCCTAGGTTTCCCCTTAGAAAAACTTCTTGCTAAACCTCGAGGAAACCCAAAAGAAGAAGGGCTTAGGGAAACCGTTTCTGTCCATGCTGAATCATCTAGACATCCTTTGACAGAACCTTTCCCTAGACCTACGGTATCTCCTTTACCTCCCGATCCTCCTGACGAAGCATTTCCTGAGGAGGCCATGAAGAAGGAATGGCCAGATGGAGCGATATGCTTTTCCGAAGCATTTTGGGATAGTACACCCTCTCTGGTTATTCCTTGTTTTGTTAGAGGGATTGCCGTAGAGGCCCATTGTGACCCCATTATGGAGGTTAACATCATGCCATGGCACTTAGCGGAAACTCTTTTGGGGAAAGTTCCGCTAGCACCATCTGACATGCTCCTCGAGACTTGTCCCTTTGGGCACGTGCTTGAATGTCGGGGGATCGCACGTGCCGTGCCGCTCATCATAGACAGGATCGAAGCTAGCTTAGACTTTCACATCTTCGATGTCCTCGATCCTGATCTTCTCCTAGGCTCCCCTTTAGAGCAGCTCTTCATTACATCTTTAGGGAGCCTAGATGATAAGCTCAGGGGAGTCGCTTCTGCCACTACTACCCCTTATTTGGGACACCCTATGGCGAAGCCTCTTCCCCAGCAAAACCCGCTCGAGAAGATGACATATACATCTCCGTTCGCATCATCCGAGCCTGTTCTCATTAAGGTTGTAGAATGTTCTACCCCTCATGAGAATGACTCGGGAGACTCTCTTCACTTTTGTGATGGTGAACGATCGTCACCACTCTCGACCGAGTTTCAGCCTCTTCCCGCTGGCCCATATCATGTTGCTTTCGATCTTGATCGAGAGTCAACATCGAGCTTCCATGATGACTCTCTTGAGATGGAGAATTCTTGGGTTATGGAACCTTTCGAGGCACTGACTCTGGAGTCCGGAGGAAAGGATTCCACACACGAGCATGGTAGCTTCATTCTTGATCTACCATACAGACCATGCTCGCATCATGTCCCTCTAGAGTCAGACATGCTTAGTGCACTGAGCACGTACGAGGGCTACAACCACCTTCTGGTCCTCTTTTGCAAAACATTTGGAAGGTTGATTGTAGATGCATATGTCTACCATAAGCATTGCAGATTTCGTGTGTGCGCTGTGGCACTAACCTTGCAGCTGAAGCTTCACTGATACATCAAGGATTGGTGGTGAGACGGGAATGACACCACCAATGATAGCTGCAAGATGAAGTTCCCATGGTCGAGCTTATGACCTTAAATAAACAAAGCACTCCCAGGAGATAGCCTGGATTAGGTTAGGTTTTATTTCCCTTTTCGAATAAAAGCAAGAACATGTTTTTAGGAGAAGTTTGTCCTTCGGGTATTTTTGGTCACTAACCTTTCAGGTGGAGATTGAAAAGAAAGATGGATAGGTGATGCCTACGAACATGTGAGCCACATCAGCTGCAACACCTATATAAGGTTTGGTGAGGGAACATTTACAAAAGGAAGCTTGATCACCCCACACTTGAGTTTTGTTGCCTAGCAATGCAAACTCCAGGTGTGGGGGAGGTATGTGAGCATCCTGAGTAAAGTTCCTCCTCTACCAAATCCTATTTTGGTGTGGTGATGATGTCAGCTCTTGCATCTTGCCCACTAGCTAGGTAAGTCCTGCTTTTGACATTAAACAAATCCCTTCCGGGAGGCTCCCGAGGTTCACCGTCTTATGCTCATGCTTATGTCCCTTGTTGATGATAGCTTGATCATGCTTTCATGCTTCCTTTATCTTTTGTTCGTATGCTCTGGTTTGAATGTGTGTTTGGCGAATATACATTCATAGGTTGTTTTAGATTAAGCATGGTGCTTAGGTTAAAATTGTCTTCTTCAGTCAAAACAAGACATGGTGTCGAGTTTTGATTAATGAACCTTAGAGTTATATCTTCATAGATCTTGGTTGCATATATGCTGACTAACCCCTGCAGAAAATTGTCAAACTTGAATGGGGTAAGTCATTGAGCTAAATTCAAAGGGAAGGTAAGTTGAGGTGTCAGATTCATGTTGCACAACATGCAAGGGTGGTACATTTGACCTCTCAAAGGTCCAAGGTAAGTATATTCCCCTTTGTGTATGAAGTGTAATCTTGGTCTAACCCTTTCGAGCAAATGACAAGGTGACAATAAAAAAACCCTAAAATATTTGAATTTGAATAAAGGCCTTATGGTTCTTGAACCAGTAGAGTCCCTCTTTTGTTTCCACTTTTTGTTTGAAGAACAAGCACCAGGTTCAAGCACTAGTGTGGGGGAGTTCTCTCGAATTCATCGTCGACATATCCACTCGAGAACCCCCACACAGGCGCTGCACAACATCGACTACGCCTTCATGACAAGAGCAAGGTAAACTAGAGTGACCCGGCTGCCCTCTGGTCAGCCAAATCACCACTGGTCTTCCTTGGTCTCTTATCCTTCAGAAGCGATGGTATGTGCACCCTCTACCTCACTCTCCTTTATCCATGAGTTTGAATGAATTTCAATTCATATCCTTTACATCAAACTCAGCAATCCGTGCTATGCTTGCTCTACATGTTTCCTGTGGTTGGCTTGCATATGTTTTATTCCTTACTTATCATCTTGATGCTTGTGAACAAATATCATTAGGGAACTCATGCTTATCTAAGTAGTTGACGTTTGTGATATGGTTTGATGATATGATCTTCGCTCTGAATGTCTGAGTGCTTGGGAATTTTATTTGAAAATCATGAAAACCCCTTGCAAAGCTCCTCTTTGATTTGCCACCGTCCCACTAGAGCCATATGATTTTCATAGTTGAAAACCTTTTACTCATATGCTGCTTGTTATTGCATTGAGCTTTGTCAAATTCTGTGACCCTTGTGAGAATTCTTTTCACTACTTTCATGATCAAGATTCATGTGCACACCACCTATTTCCCCTTGCTATGCTTCTACACTGGAAGTTAGCATTGTATCATTCATCCGTTTCATAAAAACAAAGCTCCATATGTGGTGTGACATCTCTCTCCAAAAGTATTCTTCAAAAAGAGACATGGGCTATGAAAAAAAGAGAGACACATGCTCAAGGCATAAAAAAAAGAAAAAAAAGAAAGAAAGAATAGCCCATGTCCAAAATAAAGGAGAAATAGGAGAGAGATGAGATCATGCAAAAAGGAGTTCCATATCATAGATGGTAATAACTAGTATCCATTCCGGAGCTAGTGTCCACCTTACCATCACCTCAACTTCCATCATATATGTATGGTAATATCTAGCATCCATTCCGGGCCTAGTATCCACCTTACTATACTCACCATATCTATACACGTGCACATCTTGATCTGATCGTATGATTTGATTTTCTCTGTGGATCCAGTTTTTGACTTTGCAATATATGTGATGCAAGTATGCCTTATCCTTTATCCTACCCTGAGCTCCACATATAGCCATCATTAGAAGTAGGATGAAGAAAGGCAATCTAATGCCTTGGTGAGGACATATACACATTGAGCGATTTGAGAGAATCAAATGAGGAGCTAAGCAAGGTTTGTTTTGAAAATTTATCGCAAAACCCCAAGTTACTTGACATGATGAGCAGGAGTGATTTGATTCATGACCGTTCCATTCCTCAACTACCCAAGATAGCATGATAGACACTTCAGAGTTCACAAGTACAAGGTATGGTTCAGAATATCTCTTATGCTTGCTTCATACCTATGGATATCATGTCTCACCTTGATCTTGTTTTCCCTTCACTCGGGATGAGCAAAGGTCGAGTGTAGGGGTATTTGTTGACGGTTGTTTTTCACTCATTTTATACGCGTCAACATGTACCTTTTGGCATGAGAAATGATCATCCACACTAGAATAGGGCTTAAACTAATCCTTTCCACAAGTGTTGGTGATTATGCAAATACAGGTGATTAGCACTAGAAAGAGGAGTAAAAGCACAAGTCTTTGATCCAAGCCCTTCAAGCTCAGCCAATGAGGGGATGCCACCTAGGATTCCCCTCGATCACTGACGTCATCAATCCAAGAGAGGCAAGCCCGACGAATCACGCATAGCCACGTGGACATCACATGGATTCAAGGGCCCACTTATCCCCCAAAACCATCGGGAAACTTGGCATGCACAGTGGAGTGACTACAGGGCCCACTGGTCAGCGGCCTGGAGAAAACACAAGCCAGGAGGCCGCCCTAGGGGTTCGGCCGACCCTAGGATCGGCCGAACCGACCTAGGGTCAGTTCATCTTAGCCTTGCACGTGGAGGACTCCCATTGGCCACTTGTTGCGATCCCGGGCGTTTAGGGGCACTTTGAGCCTCCGAGCAAGCCACTCCCTCCTCTATAAATAGGAGGGGAGGGGCTCTCATTTGGAGCACACTCTTCTCCTCCTCCTCTTCATTTTGGCTTGAAGCCTCTCTCATTAGGAGAGGAGAGCTCCTTGTATAGGATTAGTGCTAGGAAGTGAGGTGGAAGGCTTGGGGCCATGTCATGTTCATGACATCTTCCTCAAGAACGATCCTCAGCGGTGCCTTTGTTCTTCAACTAGACTAAAGTGAGTATTTCGACATTTCCTATTTAGACTAAAGTCGTATGCATGCTTAGAATGCTGTGTTCTTGTGTTCTTCGTTTGTTCTTGGTTTATAGGCTTGTGTTCTTCGAACACAACCCCTTTCGATCCACTAGAACTTAGATCATAAGTTGCATCTAGTTTGCCTACCTTTCTAATTAGAGTAAAGTGAAGCTCCTGCATGTGTCTAGTTAGATCAAAGTGCATTCGTGATCTTGCATTAGTGATAGAGCATACCTTGAGCTAGTGCCAGTATCTCCCTCGCGGATTCGTAGGAATAGTGAGTGGTGTAGACGAGGTGTCTGGACCATAAGCTACCCTTCGGAGGCCACGTACGATCGTAGCGTAGAGGTAGGCCGCAGTGGTGACAGCCTGTTGGACCCTTTGCAACCCTTTTACATCGCGTACCGAGTTGGGCTCCAGCCAGCACAAAGGTCGGGTGCCTGGTGCCCGAAGTGAGTGCTATACCTGAGAGAACGTTACTAGACTCTGCGCTCGGTCCGAGCAGATCCTTTCTACCTATCCTATCCATAGAGTTGTGTCCTTGGATCATCTATACTAGAAGTAGAAGGTAGTGCACACCGTTCCTTGGATTCGATACCCTTGGAATACTCTCCTTCCTTGGGGAAGTGCTACAGCGGTATTTCCGTGCTCTTGCGGTATAACCGGTTGTTCTTATCCACTCCCTCTAGGTGTACAACTAGTGGTGACGTTAAGCAACGCCAACAGTGTGTACGGCGGACTGTCCGGCCCTGCCTCGCGGACCGTCCGAAATAACCACCAGAGCCACCAGAGCTGCACCCCGAAAATACGGACTGTCCGTGGACGACGCGCGGACTGTCCGTCAAAAACTCGGCCACGCGGACCGCCCATGAGTGACACGCGGATTGTCCTCAAACCACTTGCAACGAAAACCTAGGGCCGAAACGGATCAAAACAAAGATGCGCAAGAACACGAAGAACACGCGACGAACAGCAGAACACGCGGACTGTCCGCGGCAGCCGTGCGGACTGTCCGCAACACGCGGACAGAGCAGAAAACACCCAACTCCGCGAGGTCAACTCTCCTAATCCATCATCGGATCTCCCAAATGCCAAAAGCTCTAGAGACAAGATTTGGGGTAGATGATAAGCAACACAAGATGAAGCTATGCCCCTAAAATCTCGACCTCTAAGCCACTAAATCGCCGGGAATCACGGATCACACGAACTCCACCAAGAACATGAACTTCCGCCGAAAACTCACGAATCAAAGGTCCTACACGGCGTTTGAGGGCTCAAGATCATACACAAACATGCACAAGGCATCCACACATGATCCCCTCAAAGAAATCCGTGAAGAAACACCTCCAAACTCACGAATCGAGCGAAGAACAAAAGCTCAAAAATTAGCCCCAAAAATGACACGAAAATCACAAAGGACTAGGAGATCACCGGGATGCCGAATGCTTCTTTACAACCAGAGGACAGAGTCTGTACAAGAGTCTAGCCTCAGGAATCCAGAGGAAAACGAAGCAGTCCAGAGAAATCTACCGGGGGAGAAAGCCCTAGGAAGCAAGAGAGAGAGATGCCATCCACCTCTCCGCTATTTATACGAAGTCCATCGGAGGGAGGTAAATGACCACGATACCCCTACTGCATAAATGAAGATACAACCCCTCAGGGGCATTTTGGTCAAGTCTTCATCGGACGGACACGCTTCCACCACAGCTTCGCTTCAACTCGACGCAAACCCCACGATCACGCCACGTGCCCTCCGCCTCGAAGCTTCCCGAAGCTCCCGGATCACCGTCTCTGTCGCCTCGGGCCTTCGGGCTTGGTTTTGTGGCCCAAACCAAGAAACCGTCCACCGAAGGTTTTACGGGCAAACCAACAAACCCCGCGTGCAAGCTTCGGGCTCCATCCGCTACCTTGCACCGGCCCATGTTCACGACTTCAGCCCGCCAGTCTTGCACCGCACGGCTCGCTCTTGACCCCATCGGCCATCGAGTCCATCGAGCCAAGCCTACTTGCCACTCCATCACCCGGAGGCCACCACGGCTAAGGCCTTTCACGCTTGTTCTTCACCTGCACCGACACGAGTCAAGCCGAAACCTGTACCTGCACAATTAGCCAAGCATCAGTCCACTCAACATAGTCAATCACTCATCACTAAGGAGCGACCCTCCACTGGTCTTCAGACACACCTGGTCCTCACCTCCCCCTCAGCAGCAGCCTCCACTCGAACAACCTCAGTCGTAGTGGGTGTAGGGGATGGTCCGTCCTCGATCGTCATCGTAGTAGTGGAAGTAGCGTGTACACGATCAGCCGCGGGAGCACCACCACCATCATCATCCTCGTCTCCATCTCCATCCTTCTCATCTTCAAAGATCCTGGCACCAATTTTCTCGTCACCTGCACACTCAAAAGTAGAAGAGCTACATGGATGTGTCTCGTTGAAGGTAACCTCGCAAGTCTCCATGATTCGGTTAGTGTCAAGGTTGAGCACACGATATGCTCTAGAGTGAATCGCATAACCGAGAAAGATACCATCCGAACATCTAGACTCGAACTTATCCAACTTGCCCTTCTTCAGAATAAAACACTTGCAACCGAAAGTTCTAAAGTGACTCACCTTGGGTTGTCGTCCATGCATCAACTCATAAGAGGTCTTCTTCTTGAAAGCACGAAGGAAAATGCGATTTGAGACATAGCAAGCGGTATTAACCACCTCGGCCCAGAAACGCCTAGGAGTCCTATGCTCATCAAGCATCATCCTAGCCATCTCACAAAGGGTCCGGTTCTTCCTCTCCACTACGCCATTCTGGCAAGCGATGTATGGAGAAGAGTACTGATGATCAAGACCAAGATCACTGCAAAATGCATCAAAATGAGAGTTCTTAAACTCCGTGCCATTATCACTGCGTATAGCTCGAATTGCATCACCATGTCTCTCATTCTTCAACGTCAAGATCAAGTCTCGAACAAAGCCAAATGTCTCACTCTTATCCTCCAAAAAGAAAACCCAATAGTACCTCGAAAAATCATCAACAACCACAAGAACAAACCACTTCCCACCCGCAGAGCGAACACGAGCTGGCCCAACCAAATCCATGTGCAACAGCTCACAAGGTCACTCGGTCATGACTGCAATCAGAGGGCCGTGAGAAGCAGCAACCATCTTTCCATGCCGACAAGAAGCACAAACCAAATCCTTCTCAAATTTCAACTTAGGCAATCCTCGGACAAGATCAAGACCACTCAAGCGGGAAAGCAACTCAAAGCTCAAGTGTCCCAACCTCCTATGCCATTTCCAAAGCTTAGCCGACACGCCAGCAACAAAGCATCGAGGAGGACCAACAGACTGGGAAAAATCGGCACGAAAGATTTGACCCTCGGGGACGATCGTACAGACAAGATTGCCTCGAGAATCAAGCACACGAGAAGCACCCGACTTAAAACGAACCTCAAAACCTTCGTCAAGTAATTGAGATACCGACAACAGGTTAAAACCAAGTGACTTGACCAGGGCCACACTTCTTAAGGTCACCTTGCTACTCACCTTCACCAAGCCTTCAGCGAGCACTCATTCTCTCCCGTTGTCCCCGAAAGTGATGTACTCCCTCGTACTCACCGGGGTGAGGCTGGAGAACCACCCACGATCTCCGGTCATGTGTCTTGAGTAACCGGAGTTGATCAACCAAAAGTTCTCCAAGCCTCCCACCTACAATAAAAAATGAGAACGAGAATGAGCAAGCGACTCAACACTAGGGTTAGTTCCAAACGATTCAAACCAGTGTCGAGCCATTTGCTCAAAAGAAGGGTTAGCAAAGTCCATTCTACCAACACCCCGAGGCGGAGCCCTCTCACGCCTACCACCAAAGGACCTGTCACGTCTCACTAGAGGAGTACGCACACCACGAGGAGGAAAACGTGGCCCGTAGTCCATCTGAGACCCAAAGCTCCGATCGTGCCTCCCAAACTCGTAACGGTCACGAGAAGGAGCACGTCGAGCCAACTCACCACGCCCAAACCCAACACGCCTGTTTCCCTGAGGGAACACACCTCCACCTCCACCTCCACGAGTGGGAACTATCCTCACAAACACATCACCCCTAGGTAGAGGCCCTCTACGAGGCTCAGGCACACCACAAGCAAGGTGGTACCTGTCCTTGTTTGCCATCTCCCTAGCGAACCTCTCATCCCTCTTCCTCCCGAAACAGATCTCATCCTTATGTCCATCCCTCCCACAATACTCATAATGGAAGAGGATTGACACTGCCTTAGGCTGTGGCTTCTCTACAAGCTTCTCTCCAGCTTTCTCACCTGACTTCCCTTCAAAAACACTCCCCTGGGTGCTCACAAACTTGATGGGTTTTTGTTAGTTTTCAGCTTTGTGGGGGAACACTGGTGGATCAGGTGTTGTGTCTAGCTTGTTTCGGAGGTGGTTTGGTTAGGGTGCAAATTTGTTCATCGGTGTGGTATGTGGTGGAATGGGGATCTCTCCGGCTTTCTCTTCTCCCTCACCACTCTTCTCACCACACTTATCAGCCCCCAATGCCTGACCATCAAACCTCTTGAACTGAGCCAACATCATACTCAATTGTGGCTCATGCCCAGACAACCACCCCATCATTTTTCTCAATTCATCATTTTCATCGTGCAGACGATCAACACAATTTGCAAGTTCCATGTTTTTCAAAGCATGCATTTCACATGTTGAACATGATGTAGGAAGAGGAGCTTTCAATGCCGCCTCAAGAGAGACAATTCTAGTGTGAGATTCATCTATCCTAGTATGCAAAATAGGACATGAGGTACAAGCACCTAGTAAAGCTGGCCTAGAATTCAACTCATCACATTCAATCCTAACCACATCTAGTTCCTCCAAAGTAGAGGCATGCTTCTCCTTGAGAGTAGTCAAATCAGCAAGAAAAACTGAACAGTCACCTCAATCAATCTCATCGGACACAACAGGAGCAGATTTCAAAGCAACTATCTCATTTCTAGCATCCACAAGCAAGGATTCAAGCTCGGCTACCTTGTCTTTAGCATCACCCAACAGAGATCTAAATTCCCCGATTGGCACTCCAAATTCTCACGCACACAAAGGAAGCTCCAAACAAGTCACACACAAGCCTAGAAGATCACTAGAGAAACCTAGGAGCAAAGAGCAGAAGCACCAAAGCAAGAATCAAAGAACTTGATCAATTCTGGAACGCACCTGGCGGACCGTCCGTGGAGACCAGGCGGACCGTCCGCGAGGAGGGCGCGGACCGTCCGGACTGGCTCGGCGGACTGTCCGAAAAAGCACCACGAACCACCAGTGGCGCACCCCCGAAATTCGGACTGTCCGTGGAGGCTCCGCGGACCATCTGCCAGAAAACCAGCCACACGGACTGTCCATGAAGCTCTCGCGGACCGTCCGCCAAACCCTCTGCAACCAAAGCCTAGGGGCGAAATGGATCGAAACGAAGACGCACAAGAACACGCGAAGAACACGAAGAACACCAGCTCTGCTGGCACCTCGCGGACCGTCTGCCAGGGTCACACGGACCATCCGCCACGTACGAACAGAACAGAAAAATGCTCGAGCTCGGGAGTCAACCCCACCTTTCCGTCACCGGATCTCCCAAACGGTTGAAGCTCTTGAGACAAGATTTTGGGGAGATGAAAAGCATCACACAAGGATGCTATGCCCCAAAACTCTCGGCCTCTAACTCCCTAAATCACCAGGAATCGCAGATTACACGAACCACCACCATGAACTCAGGCTCCAACCAAAAACGCACGAATCGAAGGCTCTCCACGGCGTTTGAGGGGTCAAGATCACACACAAAGATGCGCAAGGCATCCACCCATGATCCCCTCAAAGAAATCCGACGGAAAATGCCCCCAAAATCACGAATCGAGCGAAGAACAAAACTCCCCGAAAATAGCCCCGAAAATGACACGAAAATCACGAAGGACTAGGAGATCACCGCAACGCCGAATGCTTCCATACATCCAGAGGTCAGAGTCTGTACAAGAGTCTAGCCTAAGGAATCCAGAGGGAAAAGAAGCAGTTTAGAGAAATCTACCGGGGGAGAAAGCCCTAGGGAGCCAGCGAGAGAGATGCCATCCACCTCTCCGCTATTTATACAAAGTCCATCGGAGGGAGCTAAATGACCACGCTACCCCTACAACTCAAATGAAGATACAACCCCTCAAGGGCATTCTGGTCAAGTCTTCATTAGACGGACACGCTTCCACCGCGTCTTCGCTTCACCTTCACGCAAACCCCGCGATCACGCCACGTGCCCTCCACCTCGAAGCTTCCCGAAGCTCCCGGATCACCGTCTCCGTCGCCTTGGGCCTCCGGGCTTGGTTTTGAGGCCCAAACCAAGAAATCGTCCACCTGATGGATTTGTGGGCAAACCACCAAACGCCGCGTGCAAGCTTTGGGCTTCATCTGCTACCTTGCACCGGCCTATGTTCACGACTTCAGCCTGCCAGTCTTGCACCGCACGGCTCGCACTCGACCCCATCGGCCACCGGGTCCATCGAACCAAGCCTTCTTGCCACTCCATCACCCGGAGGCTGCCACGGCTAAGGCCTTTCGCGCTTGTCCTTCACCTGCACCAACACGAGTCAAGCCGCAACCTGTACCTGCACACTTAGCCAAGCATCAGTCCACACAACGTTGTCAATCACTCATCACTAAGGAGCGACCCTCCACTGGTCCTCGGACACACCTGGTCCTCACTTCCAAAAGATCTGCAAAACATATTTGAGTTGCTCGCCCTTGGGGGAGATTAGAAGTACTCCAGCACCAGCGCCTTCCAGCTTGAGGGAACCATCAAAGTACATGACCCAATGCTCTGGACGCTTAATTGGAGTTGGAACTTGATTCTCCCGCCACTCAGCCATGAAATCAACCAAGACCTGAGACTTGATAGCAGTGCGAGAATTGAACTCGAGCAATACAGCACCGAGCTCTACCGCCCATTTAGAAATCCTTCTTGTGGAATCCCGGTTATGCAAAATCTCGCCAAGCGGGTAGTTAGTGACCACAGAAATCTTGTACTCGTCGAAGTAGTGGCGGAGCTTCCGTGAAGTAATCAGGACTGCATAAAGTAGCTTCTGTACTGGAGGATAGCGAGCTTTGGATTCTAAGAGTACTTCACTGACGAAGTAAACCGGCCTCTAGACAGGGTAACCATGGCTTTCTTCCTGCCGCTCAACAACTATAGTAGTGCTGATAACATTAGTAGTTACAGCAATGTAGAGCAAGAGCTCTTCATTTGGCAGAAGAGCTATGAGGACTGGAGTCTTGGATAAGAACTCCTTGAGCTGAGAAAGAGCTTGATCAGCATCTGTTGTCCATACAAACTTCTGTTGTCGCTTGAGTAACTTGAAAAAGGGTAGACCCCGTTCTCCAAGTCGTGAGATGAAGCGATTGAGTGCTGCCATACATCCAGTAAGCTTCTGGACGTCTTTGATAGTTGTTGGAGCTTGCATGTTGGATATGGCAGTGATCTTCTCGGGGTTTGCTTCGATGCCGCGATGGCTGATGATGAACCCAAGTAGTTTTCCTGATGATACGCCAAAGACGCAGGGTTGAGCTTCCATTGGTACTCCCGTAGCAAAGCGAAAGTTTCCTCAAGATCCGTGATAAGCATGTCTGGATCCCTAGTCTTTACAACGACGTCATCCACGTATGCTTCCACGTTCTTGTGAAGTTGCTTCTTGAAGCACGCTTGGATAGCTCTTTGGTAAGTAGCACCGACGTTTTTCAACCCGAAGGACATTATTGTGTAACAATAAGCACCAAACAGGGTGATGAACGCGGTCTTCTCTTGATCAGATTCCTTGATTACAATTTTATGATAACCCGAGTAGCAGTCAAGGAAACAGAGTAGAGCACAGCTCGCCATGGAGTCAATGACTTGATCAATCCACGGCAACCCGAAAGGATCCTTGGGGCAATGCTTGTTGAGATCCGTGTAATCGACACACATCCTCCAATCATTAGAGTTCTTCTTTCTGACAAGTATAGGGTTAGCAAGACATTGCGGGTGAAAAACTTCCCGGATGAAGCCAGCCACTAGTAGTTTGGCGAGCTCTTTCTTGATAGCATCCCTGCGATCATCAGCAAAGCGACGAAGGTGTTGTCTCTTGGGGGTAGCATTAGGATCGATGTTGAGTGAGTGCTCGATCAACCTCCTGGGCACACCTGGCATGTCAGATGGTTTCCATGCAAAGATATCACGGTTAGCCCGAAGGAAGATGACGAGCGCGTCTTCCTATTTAGGATCAAGTTGTGCACTGATCATGGTCGTCTTGCTGCTGTCACCAGTACCAAGATCAATGGCTTTGAGCAGGACGTCACTAGTCGGTGCAGGCTTATTGTTGATATCCGTCTTCTCAGGAACCTCTAGCTCGCTCGGAGCAAGCTTTTTAGCTGCAGTGAGGACATCCATCATAGCATTAGGGACTTGAGTTGTGGAGGCAAGTTCTACGGCTTTAGTGTTGCAGTCGTAAGAACACTTCAAATCCCCTCGTAGTGAGAGTACTCCTTTGGGGCTCGGCATCTTGAGTACAAGATATACATAATGTGGAATAGTGTTGACGGTTCAAAACCGTGTTGAAGTTCACCGCAAGCCTACAGGTGACTTGGTGCCTTTTTCACCAAGGAGGGTCCCCCCCAAGGACTATCAATCCAAGGACCGGAAGCAAACCGCTAGAGATCTCTACCTTATCTAGCCAATCTAACCTAACATGAAGCATTGATTGCATATGAGATTACCTTTAAAGATGTATATGTGATGTCACAAAGTTGATCACATCCATAACATAGGCAACATAGAGGAACAAGCAAGGATAACAAAGGCCTACATCTTCTAGTTGTAGTTCTAGCCGAAAGAGAAAGAGCAAGTGCAACATGCATCTCATCCAAAGCTATCTTTAAACTACTACCCTCTGGTCAAATTCTCGAAGGGCACCCGCCGTACTTGGAATCGACATCCTGTCACGATGCCCCCCTTTCTTCACAGGTGAACCTAAGAGCACGTTCATGAAGAACGTGTTGAACTCATTGGTGGATCTGGCATGAACCCATAGCCCCCATGGCTACGAAATCACCCCAAGACATCTATATCGATAGTAGATTGAAATAAAGCAAACCCAAGAAAGCACAAAATCATAAAAGGAGGAATCGAGTCGCTAAAGATCAGATGGCATGAAGTGCTTTACTCACATAGTAGATGCGTTTAGGTCATCGCCACCGAATACATACCATCGAAGACCTCAACTAGCTCTAGAACTCCGCCATGGCACAACCACGTAGGGCGGCCATGGCGGCTAGGGTTGGCCTAGGCCATACCCTAGACAACTTCGAGGACTTGGGCGGCCGTCGTCTCCCTCCGGTGCTCACTTCTAGGTTTCGCCGAGTTCTGATGATTGGATTGGCGGCCGTCAGAGGCAGGGGGTATAAATGAGCCGAGGAGCGTGTAGGTCAAAGGGGAGACTGAACCGGGCCCGGAACACCCTAGGCCGGTCGGCATGGGCCGGCCGGCCCAGGCCTGTTTCGGCCCGGTTTGGACCCATCTTCGGCCACGATGCTTCCCGCACTTTCTTGAATATTTGCCGAAGTCCATGTGGGTCCTTGACGTCGTTTTCTCGGCGGTTTGGATAAGAGTACTTGGCATACGAACTCTCGCATCTTCTGTTCAGGTCCTCGGGGTTTCCTGGCTTCATGCTTCGGTCCTCGGGTCATTTGGAGTCATGTTCACTTCGTGTCTTGACTCGTGCCGGGCTTCGTGATCTTCTCACAAAGTGCTAGATGAACTCCACCCGGAAGTCCTCATTTAGGTACCTAATTCCTGCGTAAACAACATACTCCAAAAACCACATGCAAGTGTGAACTTGTTACATCATTAGTGTGCCTAGTGGCGGGTTAGTTATAAATCAAAGCTCAAACCAAAGTGTAACAAGTGCTCTAGGTTGACGGAATTTGACCGTCAACATACCCCCATGCTTAAACCTTGATCATCCTCGAGTAAGCCTTTAATGGATGTCAGCATTGCCTTTCAATGTTCATACCCTGCACTTGTTCATATATGAGAAAACATAATGCTCTCCAAGTTTATATGTTATAGTTTCATAATGTAACTAGCTTTCATCTCTATGGAGGGTAGATATCATTTAAGCTCTTTCCACAAGTAGTTGATCATGCTCTCAAATTTTAAACAAATCTCAGAAATTTTGAAAATAAAGAGAGGGATGAAGAAAAATTGCTTTACCAAGATCAATAATAAACCTCCTTGCATCCTGCTCATGAACTCTCATCTCATCTTATCTCTCAAGCCTACTTGTTCTACTCCTTTCCTCTCTCAAATATTTGGTGGAAGGCTTTATATAGAGCTATGGGAAAGTTTAGTCTTACCAAGATATTATAGTCGAGATATTATCAAAACAAGACAAGCTTCTCATGGACTTACCGAGACTCATCAAAAAGGTCATTAGAAAAATAATGTTTTCAAGGAGGGGGGGAGAAAAATTACAAACACTTTTAGATAGGTGGACATGTGCAAATGGCAAAGAGTGATCCCAAGGCACAAACGAAGTCCTCGTTATCGGATTGCACATGGTTGGAAAGATGAGTATGGGTCTTGATCTTGAATCCTCTTGAAAACTCAAAAAGCACTAAACATAGCTAGAGAACCGGGGTGCTTTATTTTATTATTTTTCTTCTTCTTTTTTCTTTCTTTTCTCATCATACTTTTTCCTCTTTATCATTTTTTTCATCATACTTTTTCTCTCTTTTTTTCTTTTCTTTTTGTATTTGCTCCCCTTGAACTCTAGACTATTCTAGCACTTCCTTGGCACCCCCCATGCTTAGGCGTTTGCTCGTCCTAGGGCAAAAGAGGTAATAAATGTGCCAAGGTGGGAATCGAAGCTCTCATATTTTCTTAGAGAGAGAGTTACTCGAAAAATCTTCTAGGGATCCTTTTGGAAATCTCCCTTACTCACTTGAAGCACCTTCTTTGTAATCTTCCTCAAAATATTCATCCATACTCATATATTGGGTTGTGGTCAAGGAGGTATACACAAAAAGATATTTTGGGTTTTGGTTGGATATCCGGCGAGGTTTGCGAAATTCCTAATGTGGAAACTCACAATGCACGGATAGAAGAGGCTAGCATAAAGATAGATATGCAAAAACAGAATGACCAGTTTCTTAGTCTCGAGCCAGAGAAATCAAGCCTTGAATCAATGCACCCAAAAATAAATCTTGTATATACTAATGTTTTGCACTCAAGTAAGTTTGGGCTTTGGATGGATAGAGCAAAATGCAAGCGGTACTCATGACAAGATTAGCATAACTTTTTGAGAATAAAAAGGTTCTTTGATTCATTCAAAGTTGAGAGCAACGAAAAAGAACTATGGGACTTAAGTTATCATAACCTCCACAAAAGATTAGGCTAGCATTAAACAAATTTCAGATTCATATAAAAAGAGAGAGCACTAGCTTAATCATATAAAAACCAAGCACAAGAATGATCAAAGTGGCAACAATCATCATATATCCATAAATAAGAGCATACAAGATATCATCATGGTGAGCTCAAGGTGACAGTGATTATTGTTGAAAACAAAAACAAACCTAGATTGTACTCCTAGTAGCCATATTATTCTATAGAGAGATATACAAAGGTTGCATCTAAGGTTGTTGAAGGCATAAACATATATACAAGCATAAAGAAAGACGAGGACAAAAAGAGGATTGAGGATTTGTTACCGTCCTTTGATGCTTGAAGTGTAGCGCGGCCTCCCCTATGGTTAAGCATTGTGCTTAATCATGGAAGAAGAACCATGATCCTAGCTCCATGCGGTCTTCTCATGTCCACCAATCCTCCCCCATGCTTAGGATGTTGCTAGGCATGGAAGATGATGAACCATCTTGAAGTCCTACCGCCATGTGTGGATCGTCATACTCTTCACTTTGTCTTGATTGTCCTCCAACGTTCACCCTTTGTCACAAGCTTTCGTCACAATGCCTGCAAAACAATTTTAAAGCACAAAGTACCCCCGAGGTGACGGTCGGGAATACTCACTCTATGCCGACAAACCAAAGACATCCCCTAAGATCTTAACTTGTGGCATAGTTAATCTAGTGAAAAATTAAAAACCTAGGGGGTGTACGTGTGTGCAAGGGTGCATGCAAATGATAGGATGGTATAAAGACAAAACAATGTTTACACCAAATTCTAAGCTCCATGCTTACAAAGTGGTTGCCAAACTTCTCCCATGCCATAAAGATTTATTAACCAAGGTCAAAACACCATGCTTATTCCAAGATTAACAATTCCTTATAGTGTAAGATAAGTGGGGCACATTGTAAAGTTTATAAACCAACCAATGCATCAAGATAGCAAGGTATGCAAAACTGAATGATGGTGGTCTCCGATCATGTCTAAACACCACATTTACACAAGACCGCAAGGGAAAATGCTATACCAAGCACTTAACATAGATATGAAAGCATTCATCATAAAGTTTCACAAAAAGTTCCAAGCTAACATAAAGCGGATGATGACAATGAGAGGGATACAAAATGCAAATGCAAAGAGTTAGCACAAGCAAATGTTAGTAGGGTTGAAAAAATCAAACAACCAAACTAACAAGGTTTTAAGTGTAGGTTATGGGTATCCTATATTTTTGGCTCAAATAAGAATTTTGAAGAGAGGGAGTCAAGTTTATAAATTCTATCTAAGGTGGTGTTAAAAGTCTTTTTATGAAAAACAAACCTATGGTTTTAGGAGGGCTAAAGGTGTGAAAGGTTTTCTCATAGGAGGGCTAGTTAAAGCTTTTAGTTAGAGCAAGGGATAGAGGTGGGCTTGGCCAACCGAAATGGTGCAAGCCAATCAACACAAGTCAACCCTACCCTTGTTGGCTATGGGTTTTCGGTGGGGCTATAGGTAGGCTTAGGTTGGTTGGGCGAAAAGTTAGATCAACACAAAACATGCAATGCAATATGACATGGGTGAACAAAATAACATGATATGGTGGTTGTCTAAAACAAATGCAGGAGTTAGCCTAAATTAACTAGCCACAAGCTTAGAGTTAGAGGATGGTGCCAACTTCATATTTCTCTCTAAAAAGACACAAAAGAAAACGAACCTAAACACTAATAGGCACACAAAAAGGTCTACAAGTTTTCCAAGATCAAGAACAAAGTGCTCCCTCAATAGCAATTAAATCAAACAACATGGTGTTGTGGTATTTATTAGAGCAACGGTACAATATTACTTGATGGTTCAGTTTAAGATCACAATGTGGACGGTCATATTATATATATATAAATGTAAACAAAAGAAAACGGGTTGCCTCCCGCAAAGCGCTTCTTTTAAAGTCATAGAGCTCGACTTTCTTACGTACCTTTTTGTTGTCGCGAAGTCATGATCCTTCATGCAAGATTTGAAGGTGTCCATGCAGCTTTGATCCACTATCCATGCTTGACGCGATCATTTTATTTGATGAGAGGCTTGCCCGATCGTTTCCTTGCATCATCGTCCCCTTCTCCTCCTTTGCTCTTCATCACTGCTTCCTTTTTCATAAATTTCCCTCTCTGCCCAGACCAGACCATGTAGCAAATAATTTCTACAATGCATGGCACATAAAATTGTCTTTCCATTAAGTCTTTGTTGACCCCCAATGGACTCCGAACGAGCGAGTTATGCTCGTTTTACTCCAATGCTGCAATCTGTCCAAATCTGATTTCAGACTGTGCAGCGCCTAATGTTTTTATCATATCTCCTTCTACTAGTCTTCAAATTCATCGATCTTGGAGGCGTTGGAATCGGCACTTGATGGAGCTTCTAATTTTCAATTTTTTCCTTCTTCTACATATCTGATCAGGTGCTCAAAATTCATGAAAACAGCTACGTCCGTACTCAAGATTCGATGGTGGAGATGTTCTAGCTCGTGATTCTTTCGGGGCATAGCTTCCCTCCTCTTGATTAAGGTTTAATGACCTGCATGGTTAGTGAAACTCAGGTGTTCTCCCGACATACACTCTTTTGAGGTCACGAGCTCGACCAAGCATGAAGCAAGTCCAAGATTTACAAAGTGTGAAACAAACATATGCAACCATAACCATAAATTAAATTTGGTGAACAAAGCATGTTGTGATTAAAGGTAACATAAGTTTCTTGCTCAGCGCTAAGACTCTCATTAGGCATGGGTTCATTAGGCAAGTAATTAACAAAGTTAAAGCACAACATAGCCTCTTTATCATACTCAAGAAATTCTAGCCTATCAACATGATTATTAAAGGTGCAAGGCATAGAATCAAAACATACTATTGGATAAGAACACAAATATATCAAAAGAAATATATCATATCCAAAAGTACCTTGAGAGATTAATATGTACCTTAGCCTTCAAGCTTTTCATCGTGAGTGATCCTTCGGAGTTGAAAGATGACAATCCTTGATGATCGAAGGTGACTCGCGTAGACTTTTCTCAATTTCTTCCTTCGTGCCACATGTCGTCAAGGTTGCTTTGTGTAGGATCACTCCTCTTCTTCATTTGCGGGGCTTCACACATGTCTTAAATGTCTTCATGTAGTTCCATGATCCTTCATGTGAGAGCCCAAAAATATCGGCACCATTGGATGTTGTCTTATATGTGTAGTCCATTGTGGTCTTCTTCAAACATCTCCTTGCGTCGGATGCCGCCAACTCGTGTCTTCATTTGCCAATGCTCCAAGGGTCTTTGTTTTGTTCCAAGCCTCTGAATTTCTTCATGAGTGGTCTAATGGAAGCATTCCCTAAGCTCCTCTTCGTTGTTGTCTTCCTCACCTTCACCATCTTGTTCTCATCATATTGCAGCTGCCTATTCTTTGGATTTCCCCCTGTATACATAATAGAACATATACCAAAATATAATTCTATTGAAAAATTTATAAAATTACCTTTCCGACCGGTACTCATCCATGTTAATCGGAGTCCAAATGAGGGAGTTATGACTGTTTCACTTCAGCTTTGCTTGCTGTCCAGAAATTTTCAGGACGTGCAATCATCAGTGATTCGGCCATATCCGCTTGTAGGAACCTCCGATCGACTTGATTCTTGACTCGTTGGAAGAGTAACTTCGTGGGGATTCTAAATATCCAAAGATACCCTGTTGTTCCTCCCATGACACTGTGCAAAAATCGATGCGAATAGAAACTTCAAAGATGTTGACGAGCTTGATCTTGTGATTTCGGGGGTATCGTGATTGCTTCCAATACCTATTGCTTGAACAAACAAATCTCCATAAAACATTAGTCTTAAAAACTTAATTGACACGTTGACTTACCTTGTTTATCATCACTCTTGTGTAGGGTGTGGGCTCGATAGCGGATGATGGGCCACTAACCAAAGTTAGCACCTACCACTAAAGAGCAAATCTTGATGTTGCAATAAACTTGTCAGAGTGTGCATGTAGAGAACTCATCGAACGTCTTGTGTCTAGGTTTTGGCCTGCTTTCAAGGACACAAAAAGAAAACAAGGGTATATGCAACAATAAAAATTAGGGTTAGTCAAATAGAAAGGTAGATCACCCTAGGGTTTGAGTTGTCGATCCCCGGCAACGACGCCAGAAAAAGGGCTTGTTGACGGTTCAAAACCGTGTTGAAGTTCACAGCCAGCCTACGGGTGACTTGGTGCCTTTTTCACCAAGGAGGGTCCGTCCCCCCAAGGATTGTCAATCCAAGGATCGGAAGCAAACCGCTAGAGATCTCTACCTTATCTAGCCAATCTAACCTAACATGAAGCGTTGATTGCATATGAGATTACCTTTAAAGATGTATATGTGATGTCACAAAGTTGATCACATCCATAACATAGGCAACATAGAGGAACAAGCAAGGATAACAAAGGCCTACATCTTCTGGTTGTAGTTCTAGCCGAAAGAGCAAGTGCAACATGCATCTCATCCAAAGCTATCTTTAAACTACTACCCTCCGGTCAAATTCTCGAAGGGCACCCGCCGTACTTGGAATCGACATCCTGTCATGATGCCCCCCTTTCTTCACGGGTGAACCTAAGAGCACGTTCATGAAGAACGTGTTGAACTCATTGGTGGATCCGGCATGAACCCATAGACCCCATGGCTACGAGATCACCCCAAGACATCTATATTGATAGTAGATTGAAATAAAGCAAACCCAAGAAAGCACAAAATCATAAAAGGAGGAATCGAGTCGCTAAAGATCGGATGACATGAAGTACTTTACTCACATAGTAGATGCTGAAGGACCGAAACGGGCGACTAGAGAGGGGGGGAGTGAATGGGAGCCGATAAAAATTCTTCCCTTTGGAAGAATTCGGCCTATACCCCGATTGCCACTCCACGAATCCGTGCACACAAGCGAAGCTCCAAACAAGGCACACACAAGCCAAGAAGATCACTAGAGAAGACTAGGAGCAAAGAGCGGAAGCACCAAAACAAGAATCAAAGGACTTGAGCACTGCTGCGAAGCCCCTGGCGGACTGTCCGGGGTGACCAGGCGACCGTCCGCGAGGAGGTCAAGGACTTTACGGCAGGTCACGGTGGACCGTCCGCAAAACTGTCTCGAACCACCAGTGGCGCACCCCCGAAATTCGGACCGTCCGTGGTGAGCACGCGGACCGTCCGCCTGAAAACCGGCCATGCGGACCGTCCGTGAGATCACCGCGGACTGTCCGCCAAACACTTTCCAGCCAAAACCTGAGATCCAACCGGATCGAAAAGAAAGCGCTCAAGAACATGCGACGAACATGAAGAACACAAGACGAATCCTAGCCACGCGGACCGTCCGCGTGGACCTCGCGGACTGTCCACCAGGCACGAACAGAGCAGAAAAACGCCCGACCCCGAAAGTCAACTTCACCTTTCCTTCACCAGATCTCCCAAACGGTTGAAGCTCTTGAGGTAAGATTTTGGGGAGATGAAAAGCGTCACACAAGGATGCTATGCCCCAAAAATCTCGACTCCTAAGCCACTAAATCACCGGGAATCACGGATCAACCGAACCACCACCAAGAACTCGGGCACCAACCAAAAACGCATGAATCGAAGGCTCTCCACGGCGTTTGAGGGGTCAAGATCACACACAAAGATGCGCAAGGCATCCACCCATGATCCCCTCAAAGAAATCCGTTAAGAAACGCCTCCAAAATCACGAATCGAGCGAAGAACGAAAATTCCCAAAAATAGTCCCAAAAATGACACGAAAATCACAAAGGACTAGGAGATCACCGAGACGCCGAAAGCTTCCATACATCCAGAGGTCAGAGTCTATACAAGAGTCTAGCCTAAGGAATCCAGAGGAAAACGAAGCAGTCCAGAAAAATCTACCGTGGGAGAAAGCCCTAGGAAGCAAGAGAGAGAGATGCCATCCACCTCTCTGCTATTTATACGAAGTCTCTCGGAGGGAGGTAAATGACCACGCTACCCCTACTGCATAAATGAAGATACAACCCCTTAGGGGCATTTTGGTCAAGCCTTCATCAGACGGACATGCTTCCACCGCGGCTTCACTTGACCTCGACGCAAACCCCGCGATCACGCCACGTGCCCTCCGCCTCGAAGCTTCCCGAAGCTCCCGGATCACCTTCTCCGTCGCCTCGGGCATTCGGGCTTGGTTTTGAGGCCCAAACTAAGAAACCGTCCACTGAAGGTTTTGTGGGCAAACCAACAAACCCCGCGTGCAAGCTTCGGGCTCCATCCACTACCTTGCACCGGCCCATGTTCACGACTTCAGCCCGCCAATCTTGCACCGCACGGCTCGCACTTGACCCCATCGGCCACCGGGTCCCTCGAACCAAGCCTACTTGCCTCTCCATCACCCGGAGGCCGCCACGGCTAAGGCCTTTCACGCTTGTTCTTCACCTGCACCGACACGAGTCAAGCCGCAACCTGTACCTGCACACTTAGCCAAGCTTCAATCCACACAACGTTGTCAATCACTCATCACTAAGGAGCGACCCTCCACTGGTCCTCAGACACATCTGGTCCTCAATCTCTCCCTTGATGAGTGCATTGACAACACCCATAGAAATCACATAGAGAAAAAGAAAAGAAAACAACCACGAACACAAACCTCCCAAGCAAGTGATCCAAAGCCAAAGAACAAGCGAAAACAAGATCACTCGCCAACCAAGTCTCGGCCCCCTAAGACAAGGGCAACAGCTCGACACAGCCGAGACAAAACAAAGCTCACAAGGAGCACATCACAAAGCACAAAACTCAGGAAAAACAAAGGAGCTCCCCCTGCACATATGCAACTCCCCCTGAGCAAATGCAACCTCTTCTTCTCAATTTTTCCCTTCACATGCTTATGTCACAAATGCATACCAATTTTTCACAAAATCTCCCCATATCATACAAAGCTCTCCCCCTTGTTGACAATGCAAGAATCAAGGTAGATGATGCTCTCCCCCTTGTTTTCATGAAGAATGCATGTCAAAGCATATAAACAGTCTACCAAGCTTCTCAAATACACAAAGAGCACAACAAAATGCTACATATGAGACATAGAGCAAGCAAAAGTAGACATGGTGTATCTAGCACATTGCCATCAAGAAGGTAGAGACATATAAGCATGTGACATGGCCAAAAGCAATTTTAAGCAATTTTCTCAAAGAGATAGTCATCTCATGAGCAAGGTTCAATCCATACCAATTTGAGCATAAATACTCTAGATCATCCAAAATTTATACAAGATCACAAATTCTCATCACAAGATCATTATAAACGCCCACAAGCTACTCAAGTCATGTTAAAGCCACCGAGCCATGTGTCTACTTCTTAAAATGAGACTTCTCATGGTAGACAAGCATGCTACGGTTTCGTACCCAAGATATGAATTTCAAAGCATAAGAACATGATTAGGAGCTCATTTTTCAAGCATAAGGCAATTCACACACCAATTTCATTTTCAAGATTAAACATGGTACATGAAGTGCCTTTGCGGTAAAAAGAAGCTTATGCTCCTCCCCAAGCAAGCAAAAGGGCTAAACATTTACAATGACAAAGGTCTTTGACCCCAAGCAAAGAGAACATGATTCTCAAGCATAAACTAAGCATGATATAGGCATTTAGGCACAAATTTAGCATAGACAAGCATCTACTCATGAGAGACATCATTTTAGCATTTTCATCAAAAGAAAGCTATCTCAACACAAATATATGACAAAACCATCAAGAGCATAGCATTCACATCCACAAATTACTCAACAAGCTCATATATCACAAATATAGCACATCGGTGATCAATGTATACAAGAGAAGATTTTCCTAGCACAAGTGATCCAAAGATGGCTATCCTACCAGGTTTTGTACAAAAAGTAAAATGCATGAATGCAATGCAACAAAATGAACATATGCCACATATATACATCAGAAGCTCCAAGATCCAACTAGAAAGGAAAGCAAACACCAAGTTCACCCCGCAAGCGAGTGAAAGTGACTTGATTGAGCGGCTTGGTGAAAATGTCGGCTAGCTGGTCTTGGGTAGGGACATAGGACAAAGATATGTTTCCCTTCTCAACATTGTCCCTCAGGAAGTGGTACCTCACTTATATGTGTTTGGTTTTGGAGTGGAGGACAGGATTTTTGGCTACGCTTATGGCACTGGTGCTATCACAGAAAAGCGGAACCTGGGAGCACTCCTCACCAAAGTCACTCATGGTATATGTCATTCAAAGTAGCTGGGAACAACAACTAGCAGCCGCTACATACTCGGCCTCTGTAGTGGACTGGGCTACACTGGATTGCTTGCGAGATGACCAAGAGACCAAAGAAGAACCAAGGAACTGACAACACCCAGAAGTACTCTTGCGATCCAAATGACACCCAGCAAAATCCGCATCAGAAAAACCATGAAGCCTGAGTGTCGAGGAGGCAGAGTACCACAGACCAAACTCAGGAGTGTAGTTCAAGTACCTGAAAATCCGCTTGACGGCCTGCCGATGTGAAGTCCTCGGTGAAGCCTGAAAATGAGCGCACAGACACACACTGAACTGTATGTCCGGCCTCGTCGCCGTCAAGTAGAGGAGGGAGCCGTTCATGCTCCGGTACTCCTTCTGGTACACGGGTTCGCCGTCCTCGTCCGCGTCCAAAGCCGTAGTCGTACTCATCGGTGTGGTCAGCGGCTTGGAGTCGTTCATGCCAAACTTCTTCACCATTTCCTTGGTGTACTTCGCCTGATGCACAAACGTCCCGTCCTTGCACTGCTTGATCTGGAGACCCAAGAAAAACTGCAGCTCGCCCATCATGGACATCTCTAATTCCCTGCTTATGTCATCTGCAAATCTGGCAACAAGATCATGAGAAGAGCCACCAAAGATTATGTCATCCACGCAAATCTGAACGATCAACAGGTCATTCCCATGCTTAAGGAGAAACAGGGTCTTATCAACTGTGCCCATCACAAACCCCTTACTCAGCAAAAAGTCTCTCAACCTGCCATACCAAGCTCTAGGTGCCTGTTTCAACCCATAGAGCGCTCTCTGGAGTTTGTATACACGGTGTGGGTATTTTTCACTCTCAAACCCCGGGGGTTGCCTCACATACATTTCTTCCTCTATTACCCCATTCAAGAAAGCACTCTTGACATCCATTTGGTACAACTTGAACCCTTTAGCCACGGCAAAGGCTAGAAGGATCCTAATTGCCTCCAAACGGGCCACAGGAGCAAATGTCTTCTCATAGTCAATGCCCTCTTTCTGGTTGTACCCCTGCGCCACCAACCTCGACTTGTTTCTCACAACCATCCCATTTTCACCCTCTTTGTTCTTCCACACCCACTTGGTTCCTATGGGACGGCAATTTTGTGGTGGATCGACTAACACCCAAACTTGGTTTCTCTCAAAGTTTTCCAACTCCTCATGCATGGAATTCACCCAATTCTCATCAGACAAAGCGTGTCGAATATCTTTGGGCTCAAACGACGTGACAAAAGCAGACTGAGCGAAATGAGAGGAATTCCTTGACCTCGACCATGTAGTGCGTTCGTGGAGGTCACCAATGATCGTCGTTGGTGGGTGGTCGATTTGTACACACCGGGGAGCCTCACGCCTGGACACCACCTCCCCCTCAGCAGCAGCCTCCACTTGAACAGCCTCAGTCGTAGTGGGTGTAGGGGATGGTCCATCATCGATCGTCGTCGTAGTAGTAGAAGTAGCATGTACACGATCAGCCGCGGGAGCACCACCATCATCATCATCCTCGTCTCCATCTCCATCCTTCTCATCCTCAAAGATCCTGGCACCAATTTCCTCATCACCTGCACACTCAAAAGCAGAAGAGCTACATGGTTGTGTCTCGTCGAAGGTAACCTCGCAAGTCTCCATGATTCGGTTAGTGTCAAGGTTGAGCACACGATATGCTCTAGAATGAATCGCATAACCAAGGAAAATCCCATCCGAACATCGAGACTCAAACTTATCTAGCTTTCCCTTCTTCAGAATGAAACACTTGCAGCCAAAAGCTCTGAAATGACTCACCTTGGGTTGTCGGCCATGCATCAGCCCATAAGAGGTCTTCTTCTTGAAAGCACGAAGGAAAATGTGGTTCGAGACATAGCAAGCGGTATTGACCGCCTCGGCCCAGAAACGCCTAGGAGTCCTATGCTCATCAAGCATCGTCCTGGCCATCTCACAAAGGGTCCGGTTCTTCCTCTCCACTACGCCATTCTGGCAAGCGACGTATGGAGAAGAGTACTGATGATCAAGACCAAGATCACTGTAAAAGGCATCAAAATGAGAGTTCTTAAACTCCGTGCCATTGTCACTGCGTATAGCTCGAAAGGCATCTCTATGTCTCTCATTCTTCAACCTCAAGATCAAGTCTCGAACAAAGCCAAATGTCTCACTCTTATCCTCCAAAAAGAAAACCCAAGAGTTCCTCGAAAAATCATCAACAACCACAAGAACATACCACTTCCCACCCGCAGAGCAAACACGAGCTGGCCCAACCAAATCCATGTGCAACAGGTCACAAGGTCGCTCGGTGATGACAGCTGTCAGTGGGGCATGAGAAGCGGCAACCATTTTTCCATGCCGACAAGTGGCACAAACCAAATCCTTCTCGAATTTCAACTTAGGCAATCCTCGGACAAGATCAAGACCAATCAAGCGGGAAAGCAACTCAAAGCTCAAGTGTCCCAACCTCCTATGCCATTTCCAAAGCTCGGCCGACACGCCAGCAACAAAGCATCGAGCAGGACCAACAGACTAGGAAAAATCGGCACGAAAGATTTGACCCTCGGGGACGATCGTACAGACAAGATCACCTCGAGAATCAAGCACACGAGAAGCACCAGCCTTAAAACAAACCTCAAAACCTTCGTCAAGTAATTGAGATAGTGACAACAGGTTGAATCCAAGTGACTTGACCAGAGCCACTGTTCTTAAGGTCACCTTGCTACTCACCTTCACCATACCTTTAGCAAGCACTCGTCCTCTCCCGTTATCCCCGAAAGTGATGTACTCCCTCGTACTCACCGGGGTGAGGCTGGAGAACCACCCACGATTTTCGGTCATGTGTCTCGAGCAACCGGAGTCGATCAACCAAAAGTTCTCCAAGCCTCCCGCCTGTAATAAAAAATGAGAACGAGAATGAGCAAGCGACTCAACACTGGGGTTAGTTCCAAAAGAGTCAAACCAGTGTTGAGCCATTTGCTCAAAAGAAGGGTTAGCAAAGTTCATTCTCCCAACACCCCTAGGCGGAATCCTCTCACGCCAACTACCAAAGGACCTGTCACGTCTCACTGGAGGAGTATGCGCACCACGAGGAGGAAAACATGGCCCGTAGTCCATTTGAGACCTAAAGCTCCGATCGTGCCTCCCAAACTCGTAATGGTCATGAGAAGGAGCACGTCGAGCCAACTCACCACGCCCAAACCCAACACGCCTATCTCTCTGAGAGAACACACCTCCACCTCCACCTCCACGAGTGGGAACTGTCCTCACAAACACATCACTCCTAGGTAGAGGCCCTCTACGAGGCTCAGGCACACCACGAGCAAGGTGGTACATGTCCTTGTTTGCCATCTCCCTAGCAAACCTCTCATCCCTCTTCCTCCGGAAACAGAACTCATCCTTATGCCCATCCCTCCCAAAATACTCACAATGGAAGCGAATTGGCACTGGCTTAGGCTGTGGCTTCTCTACAAGCTTCTCTCCAGCTTTCTCTCCTGACTTCCCTTCAAAGAAACTCCCCTAGGTGCTCACAAACTTGATGGGTTTCTGGTAATTCTCAACTTTGTGGGGAAACACTGGTGGATCAGGTGTTGTGTCTAGCTTGTTTCGGAGGTGGTTTGGTTTGGGTGCAAATTTGTTCATTGGTGTGGTATGTGGTGGAATGGGGATCTCTCCGGCTTTCTCTTCTCCCTTACCACTCTTCTAACCACACTTGTCAGCCCCCAACGCCTGACCATCAAACCTCTTGAACTGAGCCAACATCATACTTAATTGTGGCTCATGCCCAGACAACCAACTCATCAATTTTCTAAGCTCATCATTTTCATCCTGCAGACGATCAACACAGTTTGCAAGTTCCATGTTTTTCAAAGCATGCAATTCACAAGTTGAACAAGATGTAGGAAGAGGAGCTTTCAATACCGCCTCAAGAGAAACAATCCTAGTGTGAGATTCGTCTAGCCTAGCATGCAAAATAGGACATGATGTACAAGCTCCTAACAAAGCTGGCCTAGACTTCAATTCATCACACTCAATCCTAACCACATCTAGTTCCTCCAAAGTAGAGGCATGCTTCTCTTTGAGAGAGGTCAAATCAGCAAGAAAAACTGAACATTCACCACAATCAATCTCATCCGACACAACAGGAGCAGACTTCAAGGAAGCAATCTCATTCCTAGCATTCTCAAGCAAGGATTCAAGCTCGGCTACCTTGTCCTTAGCATCACCCAACAGAGACCTAAATTCCCTCTTCTCCTTGTTGGTTTTTCTAAGTACATCATCACAGTTATCAAGCAACTCATTGAGCCTAGCATTCTCCTCTAGCAAGAAGTTGGGATCTTGTCGTACCTCTTCATCAGAGTCGGAGTTCGAGTCCGAGCTGTGCCTCCCACCCTTCTTGGAATGCGCCATGCCGCAAAAGCCTTGTGCGATGAAGCTCAAGCCAGTGATGTTGTTGCCCGTGTGCCGCTTGTCCTTGCGCTTCTCTTGCTCTTCCTCGCTACTCGAGTCGGAAGAAGCGTCTCTTGATGTCGAGTCGATGTCGCTCGCTCCGACCACCATCGCTCGAGAGGTCTTCTTCTTGTGGCCGCCACCCTTCTTGTGCCTTCTCTCGCCCTTGTCCTTGTGCTTGTCCTTGTAGTCGTTCCGGGAGCGGTGCTTGTTGTAGTCGTGCTTGGACTTGCCCTTGTAGTCGTTCTTGATGTCCATGGCTTCAGGGCATTCGGCGATGAAGTACCCGTGCTTCCCGCACCGATAGCACATCCCCGAGCTCCGCCTTGCATTCTTGCGGTTCTCGTACATCCGCCCAAACCTCTTGCTCAACAAGGCGAGATCGACCTCGCTCAGCACCTCAAAGTCCTCATCTGGCAAGGACACAAGACAAGACAAAGAGAAACCACCAGGTTTAGCGTTAGACCGTGATCCCGAGACAAGAGCCAAACTATGAGAATCAGTGGGGCTCTCGCTCTTGGCTCTCAAACCACGATCAACCTCAGAAGACCTGCGCTTGGCAAATAGCTCATCCAACGTCAATGTATCATACACACTCGACTCCTCTATGGCCTCGACCTTGGCACTCCATACGGACCGATCCAGGGCATGCAATAGCTTGATAGCTTGATCATGGTCCGTGTATGGGAGTACTGTCACATTGGCCCTCATGTTGTTGACAATGCTAGCGAAATGTTGGAACATTGCATCGGTCGACTCACCGGGGAGATGAGTGAAGTTCTCGTACTCTCTCCGGTAAGTAGAAAACAAACGGGCTTGCACTTGGTCATTGCCAACATGAGCATTTCTCAACTTGTGCCATATCTTTCCGGCCACATTCTCTCCGTACACTCGCTCGAACTCCGAGGCACAGAGAGCACGGAATAAGTAATCAACGGCCTTGCTGTTGGCCTCAAACATGTCCCACAATCCTAGAAGTAGAAAACTATCTGGGATGACATAATTATCATTCTGAGTGACCTCCCAGACAAGAGTTCCCTTCCCTCGCAAAAACGCGCCCATGCGCCTCTCCCATATCGGGTAATTCTTGCCATCAAAGTGCGGAGGACCCGACCCCTTGCCGTAATCGCCCATATTTGGATCTTAGACTGGTTAGAATCACGAAGATCTGTAACCAGCTCTGATACCAATTGAAGGACCGAAACAGGTGACCAGAGAGGGGAGGGGAGTGAATGGGAGCCGATAAAAATTCTTCCCTTTGGACGAATTCGGCCAATACCCCGATTGCCACTCCACGAATCCGTGCACACAAGCGAAGCTCCAAACAAGGCATGCACAAGCCAAGAAGATCACTAGAGAAGACTAGGAGCAAAGAGCGGAAGCACCGAAACAAGAATCAAAGGACTTGAGCACTGCTGCGAAGCCCCTGGCGGACTGTCCGGGGTGACCGGGCGGACCGTCTGCGAGGAGGTCACGGACTGTCCGGCAGGTCACGGCGGACCGTCCGCAAAACCGTCTCGAACCACTAGTGGCGCACCCCCGAAATTCGGACCGTCCGTGGTGAGCACGTGGACCGTCCGCCTGAAAACCGGCCACGCAGACCGTCTGTGAGATCACCGCGGACTGTCCACCAAACACTTTCCAGCCAAAACCTGAGATCCAACTGGATCGAAAAGAAAGCGCTCAAGAACACGCGATGAACACGAAGAACACAAGATGAATCCTAGCCGCGCGGACCGTCCGCGTGGACCTCGCGTACTGTCCGCCAGGCACGGACAGAGCAGAAAAACGCCCGACCCCGAAAGTCAACTTCACCTTTCCTTCACCGGATCTCCCAAACGGTTGAAGCTCTTGAGGTAAGATTTTGGGGAGATGAAAAGCGTCACACAAGGATGCTATGCCCCAAAAATCTCGACTCCTAAGCCACTAAATCACCGGGAATCACGGATCAACCGAACCACCACCAAGAACTCGGGCACCAACCAAAAACGCACGAATCAAAGGCTCTCCACGGCGTTTGAGGGGTCAAGATCACACACAAAGATGCACAAGGCATCCACCCATGATCCCCTCAAAGAAATCCGTCAAGAAACGTCTCCAAAATCACGAATCGAGTGAATAACGAAAACTCCCAAAAATAGTCCCAGAAATGACACGAAAATCACAAAGGACTAGGAGATCACCGGGACGCCGAAAGCTTCCATACATCCAGAGGTCAGAGTCTATACAAGAGTCTAGCCTAAGGAATCCAGAGGAAAACGAAGCAGTCCAGAAAAATCTACCGGGGGAGAAAACCCTAGGAAGCAAGAGAGAGAGATGCCATCCACCTCTCCGCTATTTATACGAAGTCTCTCGGAGGGAGGTAAATGACCACGCTACCCCTACTGCATAAATGAAGATACAACCCCTCAGGGGCATTTTGGTCAAGTCTTCATCAGACGGACACGCTTCCACCGCGGCTTCGCTTCACCTCGATGCAAACCTCGTGATCACGCCACGTGCCCTCCGCCTCGAAGCTTCCCGAAGCTCCCGGATCACCGTCTCCGTTGCCTCGGGCCTTCGGGCTTGGTTTTGAGGCCCAAACCAAGAAACCGTCCACCGAAGGTTTTGTGGGCAAACCAACAAACCTCGCGTGCAAGCTTCGGGCTCCATCTGCTACCTTGCACCGGCCCATGTTCACGACTTCAGCCCGCCAGTCTTGCACCGCACGGCTCGCACTTGACCCCGTCGGTCACCGGGTCCATCGAACCAAGCCTACTTGCCTCTCCATCACCCGGAGGCCATCACAGCTAAGGCCTTTCGCGCTTGTTCTTCACCTGCACCGACACGAGTTAAGCCGCAACCTGTACCTGCACACTTAGCCAAGCATCAGTCCGCACAACGTTGTCAATCACTCATCACTAAGGAGCGACCCTCCACTGGTCCTCGGACACACCTGGTCCTCAGATGCATTTAGGTCATCACCACCGAATACATACCATCAAAGACCTCAACTAGCTCTAGAACTCTGCCATGGCACAACCACGCAGGGTGGCCATGGCGGCTAGGGTTGGCCTAGGCCATCCCCTAGACAACTTCGAGGACTTGCGGCGGCCGTCGTCTCCCTCCGGTGCTCACTTCTAGGTTTCGCCGAGTTCTGATGATTGGATTGGCGGCCCATCTTCGGCCACGATGCTTCCCGCACTTTCTTGAATATTTGCCGAAGTCCATGTGGGTCCTTGACGTCGTTTTCTCAGCGGTTTGGATAAGGGTACTTGGCGTATGAACTTCCACATCTTTTGTTCAGGTCCTCGGGGTTTCTTGGCTTCATGCTTCGGTCCTCGGGTCATTTGGAGTCATGTTCACTTCGTGTTTTGACTCGTGCCGGGCTTCGTGATCTTCTCACAAAGTGCTAGATGAACTCCATCCGGAAGTCCTCATTTAGGTACCTAATTCCTGCGTAAACAACATACTCCAAAAACCACATGCAAGTGTGAACTTGTTATATCATTAGTGTGCCTAGTGGCAGGTTAGTTATAAATCAAAGCTCAAACCAAAGTGTAACAAGTGCTCTTGGTTGATGGAATTTGACCGTCAACAAATAGCCATAAATTTCGCCAAACCAGGTCTGCCGAGGATGGCATGATAAGAAGTCTTGAAGTCAGCAACCTCGAACTTGATGTACTCGGTGCGGTAGTGAGCCTTAGTCCCAAAGGTAACGGGTAGTACAACTGAACCAAAGGAACAGCTGCGTTGCCCGGAATAATACCATAGAACAGCGAGTTGGTCTTGGTAAGCATGTTGGTGATATCCAGGCCCATCTTCTTCAAGGTCTTGGCAAACAGGACATTGAGCCCGCTGCCACCATCAATAAGAACCTTAGTAAGCCTGGAGCCTGCCCCCACTGGATCCAGAACAAGAGGATATCGCCCTGGCTCAGAAAAACTAGTCTATTGATCCGCCCTTGAGAAGGTGATGGGGGTTTCAGACCACTTTAGAAAAGTTGGAGCAGCTGGTTCAATGGACATAATCTCCCTGAGAGCATGTTTCTGCATACGCTTGGTTGGAATCCCACCAAAGATGACATTAACAGTATTGGATGGGTCTTGAAACCCAGTGTCTTTGCCTCTGTTAGCCTTCTTCCCCTTGTCCTTTCGAAACCTTGGGTTTGGGTGCACTGGTTCGGGTGTGTTCTTCAGTGCACGGCGAAGTTGGTAACACTGCTCTGTAGTATGATCGCCCTCTGGGTGCCATGGGCATTTCTGCTTGGTCAATGTTGCCCAGTGAGAATCATCTTCAGGCTTGGCGGTGGTTTCCATGGCTGCAACAGTATTGTCGGGCTTGCGCTTGCGATTAGGATTGCTCGAGTAGGTATTACCCATGCGATTGCCCTGTTGTTGCTTGCCACTATTGTTTCTACCAGCATTGTTGTTGTTGTTGTTGTTCTGGTTGTTGCGAAGATACTTGAACCGGTTCCGAGCCTTGTCTTCCTCATCCGCCCAGTGAGTGATCATCTCCTTGAGTTTAGTGATGTTGGCTGGGCGAGCGCGACCGAAGTCTTGGAAAAGCCTGTCATCATAGATACCATCCTGGAAGATGTCTATGACTTCTTTCTCGGTAACGTCAACAACAGTTGCTCTTTTTTCAAAGAAGAGGCGCATGTACTCGCAAAGAGTCTCGCCTTGTTTTTGCTTGATCAGCGCAAGGTCCATCCGAGTACCATGATGGCCCAAAGAACCCGCGAAGTTGCTGGTGAAGCATTGCTTGAGTTGTCCCCAGTTGTCGATGGAGCCTCACTTGAGAGATTCGAACCATGTGAGGGGTTCTTGCTCCAAACAAAAAGGGAAATAGATGCATTTAGTATCTTCATTGCCCCCATCATTAGTGATAGACAGAGCATAACAGCGCAACCACTACCTTGGATCTTGCTTGCCATCATATTTAGAAATACCATAGGGCTTGAAATTCTCTGGAAGAAACAGAACTTGAAGTCGAGCAGAGAAAGCAGGGAAAGAATCAGAGTCAACATCCTTTTGCTTCTCACGCTCAGCACGCCTGGCGTTGATTGTTGTGCGAGCATCGTAGCGGGAGTCTCCTGACTTGCTATTGACACTGCCATCACCGCCATGGCCCTTGTTGCTAGCTTCCGGATGTGTACGATTGGGAGTGTGAGTGTTGCGATGAGCACCCCCACTGCTGCCATGGTGTCTAGGAGTACTGGTGCCTTGACGTAGCATAGTGTAGGCTAGTTCAGCCAGCTTCGCGACTTCTACAGCCGCCCTGTCACGAGGCATAGAGCGACCAAGCAAGTTGATCACGTTGATAGCTTCCTCTGGAGTGCGATATTGTTGAGTAGCAACCGCATCCAGAGCCTCTTGCAAATTACGAGTAGGTAGAGCTTCTGTGAGTTCACGACGAAGGGTTGCACGATCAGTATTGCATTGATGACGTGCAGTCTTGGCCTCTGCAGTTTCATCAGTAGGAGCATTGACAGAGAGTTCATCATCAGAGACATCATTCGGAAAGCGATAATTGGCGCGATGCCCTTGTGGAGTGTCAACGATGAAAACTTCTCGATAAGACGAGTGAGTACCCGTACTTTCAATGAGCTCAGTATCGGTGTCATAGTTAACAAGCTTGGCACCCTCCTAGAAGGGTAAGTTGTCGAGACAAGCAATAAAGCGTTCCTGACTATCCAAGGTGAGATCAGCAGGCACATGCTCAGGCCAGTAGATGAATCTACCCTCAGGTGTCGATGTGATCACCAGTCCTTGAGCAGAGGTAGACAATTGTTGTGCTTCCGTAGAATCCGAACTGTAGTCGAACTCGAACTCGGATGAATCCGAATCGAAGTAGTTGAGGTTGACTTAGGAATCCGAAGAGTACTCGAGCATGGTCTTCGAGCCAGGATGCATGAGGATCTCCAACGCAGCTTGGTAAGTAGCACTGACAAGGCTATGGCCGAAGATGGGTGGTGTTGGGAAGCAATCCAGACTGAGTGCAGGCTGTGCAGCCAAAGAAAGCGACTAAGGCTGAATTGTAGGCGAAGTCGAGTTGTACTCGGACACCGACTCGAGCTCTGTGACTGGGTCAGAAAGCAAAATTTCGCCAAAATTTTTGACGAGTTCTTCCATCGAAGCTTGCGTAAGCGTCGAGGACTTGAGCTTTGACTCCGGAGTTGATGTTAGGAAACGCAAGAACGATCCAGTGCCGTCAGCGACACATACCCAGGAGCCAAAAATGAAGGTGTTGCCTTGCTGGAAAGCAACGGTCGGCTTGATGATGACTAGTGTTGACGGTGGAAATTCACCATTTCCAACCATCAATATTCTCACATAAATGGAGGTATATGCATTACTTACTAGCATTTAGGTTTGAATAATGTAGTTCCACTTGTCCTTGGAGATTATTTGTATGTAGGTGATTTACCCTTTAAAAGAGATGAAACTCCACTTCTATGAAGCAACCATGCCAACTCAGCTGAGGAGGTGGCTGCCACCAAGGGAAACATGGCAAGACACGTCATCGATCCAGGGGAGGCACTCACCGACAAATCAGAGGACGCCACATGGACTTCACATGGATCAAAGGGCCCACCTCGGATACCAAATCAAGCCATGCACCGGGGATGGATCAGAGGGCCCACAGGGCAGCCACCCAGAGAAAACACAGGCCAGGAGGCAACCCTAGGGGGCCGGCCGATCCTAGGATCGGCCGAACCGACCTAGGGGCCTTTGATCTTGGCATTCCACGTGTTGGTTGCTCATTGGTCACTTGCTTCACTCCCGGGTGTTTAGGGGCCATTTGGGCGTCCGAGCAAGGCTTGTCTTCCTCTATAAATAGGAGGGGAGGGGCTCCCATTTCTCACACACCACTCTCTCATTCTCCTCTCACTTTTAGTTTCCAAGGCTAGGGGGTAGGCTGGAGTAGCTCTTCTTCAGGTTCCAAGTCCTCTTGGAAGTTTAGGTATGAGTTCTCTTTTATCTTTATTTCTTTGTATGACTTTGATCTACTTCAGTTATTCAGCTATTTCATATAAAGTCATGGTAGATCATATTCTTGATATGTTCTTGAGTTCATCCTCTGTTCATCATTTAGAGGCTCGTGTTCTTCGTGAACACTACCTTTTGATCCACTTGAAGGGTGACAAACTCCTTCCTTATGTGTTTGTTCATAAGTTAGAGGCTCGTGTTCTTCACGAACACGACCCTTTGATCTTGTTGATTAGACATAAGAGAGTTCATATTTGTTCGTATGTCTAGCCTTAGTTGATCTTGTTAGATGGCATGAGAGTGTTGCATGGGGTCTGTGTTCAAGCTACGGTACTCGGTCTAGTTGACCAGCCTTCTGGTGGCTCTCACCCTGGGTCACAACAGCCCGGGCCGGGTGAAGTCTAGCAGCAACGTAGGCATGGTGCCTGGGTTGTCTGGCTACGATAGTTATGAGCATACCCCCCATAATGAGAGGTCGGTCCTCAGGTGGTGACAGCCCTGTTGAATCCTAGGGCAACCTCCGCGCTGGGGTACCTACTGTAGGAGTCTAAAGTCTAGTTTCGCAGAGTGCTGGTCATCGCGGGCTAGCTCCCCGTTTGTACCTGGGTGCTGAACCATGTTTCCCTCATGCAATACTCATGCCTATCTCTTGTATCTTCTAGCTTTGAATGTTTAGTACATTAGAACCTAGAGCTAACTCGTATGTTCACCCTAAGCCGTAGTGTGCTAGAGTAGAGGTAGATTTGAGGTGTGTGTGTCACACTACCCCTTTATATCATTTATCTTACCCCTGCCTTTGAGTGTGTTGTTCCCTATATCTATCTCTTGGTTTACATTCAGAGCAAAATCATAAGTCTAAGATATCCGCCATTGCCTTCCATGGATTCGATACCCTTGGAATACTCTCCTTCCTTGGGGAAATGCTACAATGGTTTATCTGTGCGCTTGCGGATTCGTTCATGATCGTTTAGATTAAACCTATGGCAACTCTCAATGTTCACGCTAATTTGCGCCAGTTAGTTGTGACATTGGGAAATGCCAACAGACACTTCTAGCGCTGACGCTAAGGATGGATCCCAAATCTGTTCTTAAGTGATCGACGTTCAGAAGTGTCAACAACAAGAGCCATCAAGTTCGCCAGCAGATCAACAACGAGATCCCCTACCTGGCACGCCAGTAGTCAGTGTTCTAGACACCGAGCCTACCACGGGGTATCCAAAGTAGTAGATTGTGCGGTGGGGCTCGCCGAGATCAGGAACACAATGGTGAGACATGGGGCACACAATTAGACAGGTTCGGGCCGCAATGTGCGTAATACCCTACGTCCTGTATGTTGCGTGGCTTTGTATTGATTGCGTATGTTTTGAGAGGGGTCCCTGCCTTGCCTTATATGCCACGGGAGGCAGAGTTACAAGTCAGATTGGTACAAGAGTACTATTCGAGTAGGACTAGGAGTAGCCTATACGAGTAATAGAAACCTATTCTAATCTTAGTACAAGTTCTTGTCCGTCTTGTCTTGCCTTGTGGCCCATGGTAATCTTGCACCGTGGCCCACTAATCGAGTAGTCCAGGTGTGTAGGCCTTATCTCTCGGGTATGGCCCACATGTGTGGTGGGCCCAGGGATGCCCGGTCGACAAGCCCCGCGATCACGCCACGTGCCCTCTGCATCAAAGCTTCCTAACGCTCTGGGATCACCATCTCCGTCGCGTTGGGCCTCCGGCCTTGGTTTTGAGGCCCAAACCAAGAAACTCTCCTCTGATGGTTTTGTGGGCAAACCACCAAACCCCGCGTGCAAGCTTCGGCCTCGAACCGCTACCTTGCAACGGCCCATGTCCATGACTTCAACTTGCTCGTCTTGCACCGCACGGCTTGCACTTGACCCCATCGGCCACCGGGTCCATCGAACCAAGCCTACTTGCCTCTCCATCACCCGGAGGCCACCACAGCTAAGGCCTTTCGTGCTTCTTCTTCACCTACACCAACACGAGTCAAGCCGCAACCTGTACCTGCACACTGAGCCAAGCATCAGTCCGCACAACATTGTCAATCACTCATCACTAAGGAGCGACCCTCCACTGGTCTTCGGACACACCTAGTCCTCAATCTCCCCCTTGATGAGTGCATTGACAACACCCATAGTAACCAACACAGACAAAAAGGAAAAGAAAACAACCATGAACACAAACCTCCAACAAGTGATCCAAAGCCATAGAACAAGCGAAAAACAAGATCACTTGCCAGACCAAGTCTCGGCCCCATAAGGCAAGGGTAACGGCTCAACACACCCGAGACAAACAAAGCTCTCCAAGGAGCGTGCCACAAAGCACAAAACTCAGGCAAACCAAAGGAGCTCCCCCTGCACATATGCAAACTCCCGCTGAGCAAATGCAATCTTTTCTCATGTTTTCTCCACAAACTCTCCCCCTTGCATAGATCTCTCCCCCTTGTTGACAATGCATGAATCAAGCTATCATGAAAGTGCACAAATGCATGTCAAAGCATATACAAGCAACCAAGCTTCTCAGATATACAAATAGCACAACAAAATGCTACAAATGACACATAGAGCAAGCAAAGTAGACATGGTGTAGTTAGAGCATTGCCATCAAGAAAGTAGAGACATAGATACATGTGACATGGCCAAAAACATTTTTAAGCAATTTTCACAAACAAAAATCATCTCATGAGCAAAGCCCTATCCATGGCAATTTGAGCAAAAAAGAACTAGATCACACAAAGCTCGTACAAGATCACAAGTTCTCATCACAAGATTATAACAAACGCCCATAAGCTACTATATGTCATGTCAAAGCCACCGAGCCATGTGTCTACTTCTTAAAATGAGACTTCTCATGGTAGACATCATGCAACGGTTTAGCACCCAAGATATTTACATAAAAGCATAAAGACATGATTATGAGCACATTTTTCAAGCATAAGGCAATGCATACACCAAATTCATTTTCAAATTTAAGCATGGTACATGAAATACCTTTGCAGCAAAAAGAAGCTTATGCTCCTCCACAAGTGAACATATGGGCTGAACATTTACCATGACAAATGGGTCTTTGACCCCAAGCGAAAAGAGCACGATACTCAAGCACAAACTAAGCATGATATATGCAATTGAGCACAAATTGAGCATGAAAAGGTATCTACTCATGAGCGAAGCATTTTTAGCATTTTCACAAAAAGAAGCTATCTCATCATGAACATATGACAATACCATCAAGAGCATAGCATTCAAATCACCATTCCCCAAGCATACACATATCTCACATATAGCACATCATAGTGATCAAAGTATATAAGAGAAGCTCATCCTACCACAAATGATCCAAAGATGGCTATCCTACCACAAATGAAATGCAACAAATGATACATATGCTACAAAGTGAGCTCCCAAGGACCAAAGAGGCAAAAAGCAAGCAAAGCTAGCAAGCTCCCCCTAAACACATGCATAAGGGCCAAAGAGCATACAAAGCTCACCCAAAGTACATGTCATAGGGCAAAGAACAAGCAAGCTCACAAACTCCCCCTAAACACATGCATTAGGGCTAAAGAGCATACAAAGCTCTCCCTAAAGTACATGTGATAGAGCAAAGCCTCACACTAAAAAGGGCAACTCACAAAGACTGTTGATGGTGGAAATTCACCATTTCCAACCCTCAATATTCTCACATAAATGGAGGTATATGCATTATTTACTAGCATTTAGGTTTGAATAATGTAGTTCCACTTGTCCTTGGAGATTATTTGTATGTAGGTGATTTACCCTTTAAAAGAGATGGAAACTCCACTTCTATGAAGCAACCATGCCAACTCAGCTGAGGAGGTGGCTGCCACCAAGGGAAACATGGCAAGACATGTCATCCATCCAGGGGAGGCACTCACCGACGAATCAGAGGACGCCACATGGACTTCACATGGATCAAAGGGCCCACCTCGGATACCAAATCAAGCCATGCACCGGGGATGGATCATAGGGCCCACAGGGCAGCCACCCAGAGGAAGCACACCAGGTGGGGCCACCCTAAGGGGCCGGCCGATCCTAGGATCGGCCGAACTGCCTTAGTGGTGCCCCATCTGGTCCTTACACGTGGTGGTTGCTCATTGGTCACTTGCTTCACTCCCGGGTGTTTAGGGGCCATTTGGGCATCTGAGCAAGCCTTGTCCTCCTCTATAAATAGGAGGGGAGGGGCTCCCATTTCTCACACACCACTCTCTCATTCTCCTCTCACTTTTAGTTCCCAAGGCTAGGGGGTAGGCTAGAGTAGCTCTTCTTCAGGTTCCAAGTCCTCTTGGAAGTTTAGGTATGAGTTCTCTTTTATCTTTATTTCTTTGTATGACTTTGATCTACTTCAGTTATTCAGCTATTTCATATAAAGTCATGGTAGATCATATTCTTGATATGTTCTTGAGTTCATCCTCTGTTCATCATTTAGAGGCTTGTGTTCTTCGTGAACACTACCTTTTGATCCACTTGAAGGATGATAAACTCCTTCCTTATGTGTTTGTTCATAAGTTACAAGCTCGTGTTCTTCACGAACACGACCCTTTGATCTTGTTGATTAGACATAAGAGAGTTCATATCTGTTCGTATGTCTAGCCTTAGTTGATCTTGTTAGATGGCATGAGAGTGTTGCATGGGGTCTGTGTTCAAGCTACGGTACTCGGTCTAGTTGACCAGTCTTCTGGTGGCTCTCACCCTGGGTCACAATAGCCCGGGCCGGGTGAAGTCTAGCAGCAACGTAGGCATGGTGCCTGGGTTGTCTAGCTACGATAATTATGAGCATACCCCCCGTAACAAGAGGTCGGTCCTCAGGTGGTGACAACCCTGTTGGATCCTAGGGCAACCTCCGCGTTGGGGTACCTGCTGTAGGAGTCTAAAGTCTAGTTTCACAGAGTGCTGGTCGTCGCGGGCTAGCTCCCCGTTTGTATCTGGGTGCTGAACCATGTTTCCCTCATGCAATGCTCATGCCTATCTCTTGTATCTTCTAGCTTTATATGTTTAGTACATTAGAACCTAGAGCTAACTCGTATGTTCCCCCTATGCCGTAGTGTGCTAGAGTAGAGGTAGATTTGAGGTGTGTGTGTGTCACACTACCCCTTTATATCATTTATCTTACCCCTGCCTTTGAGTGTGTTGTTCCCTATATCTATCTCTTGGTTTACATTCAGAGCAAAAGCATAAGTCTAAGATATCCGCCATTGCCTTCCTTGGATTCGATACCCTTGTAATACTCTCCTTCCTTGGGGAAATGCTACAATGGTTTATCTGTGCGCTTGTGGATTCGTTCATGATCGTTTAGATTAAACCTATGGCAACTCTCAATGTTCACGCTAATCTGCGCCAGTTAGTGACATTGGGAAATGCCAACAGACACTTCTAGCGCTGATGCTAAGGATGGATTCCAAATCTGTTCTTAAGTGATCGACGTTCAGAAGTGTCAACAAAGACCAAAAGAAGCAACAAGAGCAACTAGCTCCAACACTTACCTGAAACACTCCTTCGGTCAACACTTGTCCATTTCCCCAAAAGTGATGTACTCTAAAGACACCACGTGGATGAGGCTGGAGAACCATCCCCTAACTCCGATCATGAGACAAAAACCCGGAGTCTGTCCGCCAAATGTTCTCCAACCCTCCCACCTGCAAAATCAAAAACAAAACCGAGAGCGAGCAAATGTCTCAACACTGGGGTTAGTAAAGCAAGAGTCAAACCAATGTTGAGCAATTTGCTCAAAAGTGGGGTTAACAACATCACGCCTATCACGTCCACCAAAGCTACGACCACCATGCTGAACTACCTCATGTCTCGCTGAAGGAGTATGGTCACGATGAAAGGGAAAGTTTGGCCCATAACCCCTCCGAGACTCAAAGCTGCGACAGTCTCTCCCATCCTCATATCGACCACGAGGTGGAGTACGTCCAACAAACATACCACGACCAAACCCAACACGCCTATTTCTCTGAGGAGCAAAGCCACCACCCCGAGTAGGAACCGTACGCACAAACCTCTCACCCCGAGGTAGAGGCACAACACGAGGCTCAGGCACACCACGAGAAGGGCGGTACCTGTCCTTGTTTGCCATCTCCTTGGCAAACCTCTCATCCCTTCTCCTCCTGAAACAAAACTCCTCTTTATGACCATCCTTCCCACAATAGCCACAATGGAATAGGATCGGCCTTGGCTTTGGGTTTCCTCTCGGCTGTGGGTTCTTCTCTTTCTCACCTCGCTCACTCGACTGGGTGTTTTGTGGAATGGGGTTGTTTGGTATCTCTCTCTCTTTCTTACCACCACTCTCACAAACCTTCTCAAAACCCAAACCATGGCCATCCGCTCTCTTAAACTTAGCCACTACTTGCCCAGTTGTGGCTCCTGTGACCTCAACCAACTCAACAACTTGCACAACCCATCATTCTCATCCTGCAGCCGATCAACAATTTGTGCAAACTCTAGATTTTTCTCAGCATGCAAATCACAGGTAGAGCAAGCCATATCAATAGGAGCTTTCAACGCAGCCTCAAGAGAAACAATCCTAGCATGAGATTCATCTAGTTTTCTATGCAACACAGGGAAAGATGTGCAAGCACCAAGCAAAGCATCCCTAGACTTCATCTCATCAAGCTCAGCCCTAAGAACATCTAGTTCCTCCAACTTAGAGGCATGCTTCTCCCTAAGCACAATCAAATCAGCCAAGAAAGCATTACAATCAGTGCAATCAACCTCATCACTAACAACAGGAGCAGATTTAAGAGCATCCAAAGCAAGCATGTCATCAAGATGCCTAGCCTCTAACTCAGCCACTTTCTCCCTAGCTTTCTCTAGAGAAACCCTAAGCTCTCTCCTCTTCTTCTTAGCCTCTCTAAGCACCTCATCACGGTTATCTAGCAAAGCATTCAACTCGGCATTCTCCTTAAGCAAGAAAGCAAGATCAGGAGTTACCTCTTCCTCAGAGTCGGAGTCGACATCGGACTCATCCTTTCCACTCTTCTTGCTTGACTTGCTGCCGGTGTTGTGACCCATCATACAAAGGTCTGTGAGGTTCCTGAAGGAACTCTTCTTCTTCTTGCGCTCGTCATCTTCTTCTTCACTACTCGAGCTCGAAGATGTGTCCTCAGCGTCTGAGTCACTTAGCTCCTCAATCTTCACTCAAGCCCGTGCCTTCTTCTTGTCACCACCCTTCCTTGATCCCCGCTCGTCCTTGTCCTTGTACTTGTGCTTGTGTTCACACCTCGAGCGGTGCGTGTTCCCGATCCTCGGGCGGTACTTGTTCTCGTTCTTGGGCTCGACCTCCTGTGGGCACTCGGCGATGTAGTGTCCCTTCTTTCCGCACATGTAGCACATCTGTGTGATCTTCCTCATGTTCACGTGGTTCTCGTGTAGCTTCTCAAACTTCCTGGTCAGCAGCACTAGCTCGTCCTATCCAAGCTCATCAAAGTCCTCATCTGGCAAGGACATAAGAGAAGCCAAAGAATACATCCTAGAGGATGGGTTAGCATTAGTCCTTGGTCCAAGTCCGGAGACTAGAGCACAACTATGGGAGTAAGTCGGGCTCTCATCCTTGGCTCTCAGGCCCTTATCCACTTCTGACAACTTGAGCTTTGAAAATAGCTCATCCAAAGTCAAAGTCTCATACACGCCTGACTCCAAAATAGCCTTGACCTTGGCACTCCACACAGACTGGTCAAGACAATGCAAGAGCTTGATAGCTCTGTCATGATCTGTGTAAGGAAGCACGGCCACATTTGCTCTCATGTTCTTCACTATGCAGGTGAAACGCTGAAACATCGAGTCAATTGACTCATCGGGGAGATGAGTGAAATTCTTGTACTCTCTCCGGTGAGTGGCAAACAAACGAGCCTGCACCTCAGCATTCCCAACATGAGCATTCTTAAGCTTCAGCCAAATCTTTCCGGCCACATCCTCTCCGTACACACACTCAAACTCCGTGGCACAAAGAGCACGGAACAAGTAATCAACAGCCTTGTTGTTGGCCTCAAACATGTCCCGCGAACCAGGGAGAAGGAAACTGTGGGGAATAACATAATGAGGATTTTGGGTCACTTCCCAGATCAGTGTACCTTTCCCATGCAAAAACGTGTCCACACGCCTCTCCCACATTTGGTAATTCTTGCCATCAAAGTGTGGAGGACCCGACCCCTTTCCATAGTCGCCCATCTTTGGATCTTAGACTGGTTAGAATCACGAAGATCCGTAACCGGCTCTGATACCAATTGAAGGACTGAATAGGTGACCAGAGAGAGGGGGAGTGAATGGGAGCTGATAAAAATTCTTCCCGAAGGATGAACTCGGCCTATACCCTGATTGCCACACGGATCACTTGCACACACCAAAGAAGCTCTAGACTAGGCACACATAAGCCTACAAGTCCTAGAGACAAGCCATGAATCGAAAAGCGGAAGCACTAGACAAGAACCAAAAGACTTAGCCAAATCTGCAAAGTCCCGGGCGGATAGTCTGCATGAGCCAGGTGGACAGTCTGCAACGCCTGGGCGGACAGTCCAAAAACTCACACTGAGCCTCCAATAGCTCCCGAGGAAATTCGGACAGTCTGGGCAAGCACCTCGCACAGTCCGAGCCTCGTGGACAGTCCGGCCTCACCAGACGAACAGTCCGGCAAACCTCCTCCAACCAAAAACCTTGAACTCGAGGGATTGAAACTCAAATGCGCACAAACACGAACGAACTGGCGAAGAACACACCTCGCGCGGACGGTCCGCAGGACCCTAGCAGACGGTCCGCCAAGCGCGGACAGGAGTAGAAACAGCCACTTCACGAAGTCAACTCTCCAAAGCCATCACCGGATCTCCCAAACTACTTGAGCTCTTGAGACAAGATTTGGGGCAGATGAGAAGCGTCACTAGGTGAAGCTATGCCCCGAAAATCTCGAACTCTAACTCACTAAATCACCGGGAATCGCGAATCACATGAACAACCTCCATGAACTCGGGTTCTTCCAAGAACTTGCAGATCGAAGGGTTTTCCCGGCATTTGAGGGGTCAAGATCACACACAAAGATGCGCAAGGCATCCACCCATGATCCCCATAATGAAATCCGAGGAGAAAAGCCCTCAAATCAACGAATCGAGCGAAGAACAAAAGCACTCAAAAATAGCTCCGAAAATGACACGAAAATCACAAAGAGCTAAGAGAGGGATCGAATCACAACGCCGAAAGCTTCCATACATCCAGAGGTCAGAGTCTATACAAGAATCTAGCCTAAGGAAATACTGGGAAAAGAAGCAGTCTAAAGCGAGTTCAGAGTGATCAACCCCAGCCATCCTCCTCTACCTTCTATTGATACTTAGTCTCCTGGAGGCGGCAAATGACCCAACTACCCCTAGTGCATAAATGTAAGATACACACCCCTCAGGGGCATTTTGGTCCAAGTTAAGCATATTCCCATCGAGCGGACACGCTTTCACCGCGGATTTGCTTAGCCTCGATGCAAGCCCCGCGATCACGCCACGTGCCCCCCGCCTCGAAGCTTCCCGACGCTCCCGGATCACTGTCTCTATCGCGTCGGGCCTCTGGCCTTGGTTTTGAGGCCCAAACCAAGAAACCCTCGTCCGATGGTTTTGTGGGCAAACCACCAAACCTCGCGTGCAAGCTTCGGCCTCGAACCGCTACCTTGCACCAGCCTATGTCCATGACTTCAACTTGCTCGTCTTGCACCGCACGGCTCGCACTTGACTCCATCGGCCACTGGGTCCATCGAACCAAGCCTACTTGCCTCTCCATCACCCGGATGCCACCACGGCTAAGGCCTTTCGCACTTGTTCTTCACCTGCACCAACACGAGTCAAGCTGCAACCTGTACCTGCAAACTGAGTCAAGAATCAGTCCACACAACGTTGTCAATCACTCATCACTAACGAGCGACCCTCCACTGGTCTTCGGACACACCTGGTCCTCATAGAGCTTGTACCATTGGATGGATCTTTTGATGAGGTGCACACCAATCTCCCCTGCACTTGGACTTTGGAGTCTTGTGGCACCAAAACCAAGTGTGTGATGTCCGTGTGTCCTTTAGAGTTCCTTCCATCAATGAAGAATATGAAGTGTGCAGTTGATGCAGCTTCCATGTTCCTAGACATTGCATGGACCTTGTTCTTCTTAATCTCAACTTGAAAGATTAGCGACCAAGAATACCTGAAGGTGCATACTATCCTGAAAACATAGTCTTGCTTTTAATATTTAGAAGAAAGGATTAACAGAATAAGATATGATAATCCGAGGTATCTCCCGGCAATGCTTGTTTATGGTCACAAGCTCGACCATGGGGAATCTTCCCGTTGCAGCTATTGTTAGCTGTTGACGGTCGATTTCCGTCAACCAAGAGCATTTGTTACACTTTGGTTTGAGCTTTGAATTAGAACAAACCCGCCACTAGGCATACTAATGATGTCACAAGTTCGCACTTGCATGTGGTTTTTGGAGTATGTTGTTTATGCAGGAATTCAATACCTAAATGAGGACTTCCGGGTAAAGTTCATCAAGCACTTTATGAGAAGATCATGAAGCCCGGCACGAGTCAAGACACGAAGTGAACATGACTCCAAATGACCCAAGGACCAAAGCATGAAGATGTGAAACTCCGAGGACCTGAATAGAAGATGCAGGAGTTTGCGCGCCAAGCACCCTTATCTAAACCGCGGGGAAAACGACGTCAAGGACCCACACGCACTTCGACAAATATTCAAGAAAGTGCGAGAAGCTTCGGGAAGAAAACCGGGGCCGAACCGGGCCAGAAAGGGTCTGGGCCGGCCGGCCCATGCCGACCGGCCCACCCCCTTCCGGCACCGGTTCAGCCTCCCCTTTGACCTACACGCTCCTCAGCTTATTTATATCACCTACCTCCGACGACCGCCTGATCTATTCACGAGAAGTCGACGAAACCTAGAAGTGAGCACCGGAGGGAGACAACGGTGGCGGAGTCCTCGAAGTTGTCTAGGGGATGGCCTAGGCCGACCCTAGCCGCCATGGCCGCCCTACGTGGTTGTGCCATGGCAGACTTCCGGAGCTACGTGTTCATCATCTTAGGTATGATCTCGGTGGTGATGGTGTAATACATACTTTCATGTGAGCAATGATAATCTTGTCATCTGATCTATTAAGCGACTCCATGTCTCTGTCTTTACTTTCTACCTTTCATGAATATGTTTGATCCTTAGTCTAATGTCGGTTTAGACTACATAGCATGCTTTATGTAATCATGGTGATTAGATCTAGTATGTTGACCCTTCATGGTTTGTAGACATGTCCATGTATGGGCACGCCCCTAGATCCCCCGCTTCATTAAGGGAGCATCATGACAGGGTGATTTCCCCCGAAAGAGCGGATGTCTTCGGGAGGTAGGCCGGAGGTAGGAGTTTAAGGATGCTTTTAGATGAGATGCGTTGTTTGTTGCTCGTTTGCCAGAACTACAATTAGAAGGCGATAGGCTTAGTCGTCCCCCTTGGTGGCGCTTTACCTTGCCTATGTTCGTGTATGTGATCAACCTATACACTTCATGAATATCTCTTTAGGTTTACCTCTTTTATGCAATCAATGTTTCATGTTAGGTTAGATTGACTAATCAAGGTAGAGAACCTTAGCGGTTTGCTTTCGATCCTTGGATTGACAAACCTTGGGGACCCTCCTTGGTGAAAAAGGCACCAAGTCACCCGTACGCTTGTGGTGAACTTCAACACGGTTTTGAACTGTCAACAAGCACTTCTTCTGGCGTCGTTGCCGGCGATTGGCAACTCGAACCCTAGGGTGATCTACCTTTCTTTTTGACTAACCCTAATTTTTATTATTGCATATACACTTGTTTTCTTGTCTGTGTCCTTGAAAGCAGGTGAAAAGCTAGACACAAGATGTTCGAGGAGTTCTCTACACCTGCACTTCAACAACACAAGGTTCACTTTCAACAAACATCAAGATTTGCTCTTTAGTGGTAGGTGCTAACTTTGGTTAGTGGCCCATCATCCGCTATCGAGCCCACACCCTACACAAGAGCACGTGAACAAGGTAAGTCAACGTGTCAATTAAATTTTTAAAAACTAATGCTTTGTGGAGATTTGTTTGATCAAGCAATAGGTATTTGATGCAATCGTGATGCCCCCGAGATCACAAGATCAAGCTCTTCAACATCTTCGAAGTTTCTGTTCGCATCAAGTTTTGCACAGCCTCATGGAAGAACAACAAAATATCTTTGGATATTTAGAAGCCCCACGAAGTTATGCTTCCAACGAGTCAAGAATCAAGTCAATCGGAGGTTCCTACAAGCGGATATGGCCGAATCACCGATGGTTGCACGTCTTGAAAATTTCTGGACAGCAAGCAAAGCTGAAGTGAAACAGTCATAACTCCCTCATATGGACTCTGATTAAGATGAATGAGCACCTGTTGGAAAGGTAATTTTATAAATTTTTGATAGAATTATATTTTAGTATATGTTCTGTTATGTATACAGGGGGAAATCCACGAAGGAGAGGCAGCTGCAATACGATGAGAACAAAATGGTGAAGGTGAACGACAACAACGAAGAGGAGCTTGGGGAATGCTTCCATTAGACCACACATGAAGAAATTCGGAGGCTTGGAACAAGACAAAGACCCTTGGAGCATTGGCACATGGAGACACAAGTTGGCAACATCCGGCACAAGAAGATGTTTGGAGCAAATCATGAAGGATTACACACAAAGGACGACATCCGATGTCGCGGATACTTTAGGTTCTCACACGATGGATCATGGAGCTACATGAAGGCATTTAAGACATGTGTGAAGCCCCTCAAACAAGTGAAGAGGAGTGATCCTACACAAAGCAACCTTGACGTCATGAGGCACAAAGAGAGAAATTGAGAAAAGTCTACACGAGCCACCTCCGATCATCAAGGATTGTTCACTTTCAACTCCGAAGGATCACTCACGATGAAAAGCTCGAAGGCTAAGGTACACATTAACCTCTCAAGATACTTTTGGTGATGATAATTGTCACACCCTGAAATCTCCAATTTCAGGATGTGAGTAGGAAGAATAATTAAAACAAAGATTTCTCTCAATTTTAAAATTTTACCAACATTTATTTTCTTTACAGGAAATATAGCATAGGAAAAACCTTTGATTGTTTTTCGGAAATTAAATAAAATGATTGTGTGAGTGTTGCATTTATGCCGATGCATCCTGGTGTTTTTGAGTGCAAAATGTTTTTAAAACACATTTAGATGCTGACCAAATCCTTCCGAGAATTTTCCAGCTTTTTTGGAATTTATTCTCACTTTTCTTGAGCTGTTTCTATTTAATAGAAGGCTCTAAAATTCTTTTCATGAGCTCCAAATATTTTATTTGGATTGTTCGTGTCTCAATCTATCTCTGGGAATTTTTCTAGAGTTTATGAGATTTTCAGAGTATTTTTCGTGCTTTAAATGATTTATCTAGATTTTCTGGATTTTTCTTTACACGAGAAAATGATTTCTGAAAATTAAAAAAAAGGAACATATCCTTTCCTTTTGGGCCGAGCCTGGAGGCCCGACGCGTTTCGGCCCACCCAAGCTGCCAGCCCGCTCCGGCCCATCTGAGCCCAGCACCCTGCGTGCTGAGGCCGGGCACGGCTAGAGTCCGGAGCGCCGCCGCCGCTCCTCGGCGTGGGTGCCGTGCGCGCCAAGCCCCCACATGCCTATAAAAGGACGGAAGCCGACCCCTACGCGCCACCCTAACCTCCGCCACCGTTGCGTGCCCTCCGCTCCACCTTGCGCCGTCGCCACCGCAGGCTCGTCGGCCGAGCTAAGCGCCACCGCTCGATTCGCTACGCCGGGTCGCCGCTGGACGGAGCCGTGACCGACCGGAGCTTCCCCGTGCCGCGCCGCAGCCGTCGCGCCCCTGCCCGTCGCCGGAAGATCACCGGTGCGCCGCCGCGGCGAGCCGACCGCGTCCACCGTCGTCCGCCGGTCAACCGTCCGTCGCCGTTCGAATTCCGGCTGGCTCCGTCCATATCTGCTGCCGGTGAGGACTTCCCCGTGCCCCCCTACCATTCCTCTCTCCCCTGCGCCACCCGGCTGTGACTCTAGGAGGCCAGAGCCCCGGCGATTTTGTCCTCCAGAGCCGCCGTCCGCTCCTGATCAGAGGAGGAAGAAGATCCTTTCCGTTTTGCGTCTAGATCAAGTTTAGGCTCTTCCGAGAACTTCCAGCTTTTCGTGAAAACTGTTCTCACTTTTTTCAGAGCTTAATCTATTTTATTAGAAGGCTTCATAATCTTTTACAGGAGCTTCAGATATTTTATTTGAACTCCACCATCCATCTTTTGTTTACTATGTCATCTGTGCATACTTGCTACCTTCTTTATCTTATCAAAGTCCTATACGACAATATCTATAGTTATCTAAATCAATCTCCTTGCATTATCTTGCGTTGCCCCTTTCCTATTTCTTCTACTCTGTTTTACTTTTCTTTATTATTTCGATCGATGTGAGACGTCGATGGGGCCATTCAAGTTGCCAGGCCAGGAACAACGTGAAGGTTCAACGTACTCGATCTCAACTCGGACTCCAAAAATAGCTTTTGTTTGGGTGTGCACGGTCCAGGCCCTGCCCTACGTACCTCTATATACACAAGTTATATCCCTACGTACTCCATCTTTTCGCAACAGTACTACAACACCTCGCATAAGCCCTAGTTTCCTTAGTTTGCAAGCCGCCGCCGCCGTCGTCGTCCAAGACCTAACCCGGCACCTCTGCGCCGCCTTTGCCGAGCATAAAGCCGCCGCCGTCAAGAAGAAGCCGCTGCCGTTGCCTGATGCCAAGCTTCACCGATCACCCATGCCTCCCGTTTCGTCATATGGAGCTGTCCAGTTTTCGATCTCCGTCCCGTCGTCTTTGCTGTTGTTGTGGATCGCCGTATTCCGTGGTGAGCACGCCGACGGCTTTGCTGATCTGTTTCTTCATCCCGTTTCTCTCGTTAATGATCTGTTGCTGTCGCATCCATCATTGTCGATCATCGTTTGCTGCAGAGCGTCACCATCCAAGGAACCCGTCCTCCTGGACACCGTCGTAGTTTCACCCTCTGAACACACATCGTCTGTGTGAAGCCGATCTACACGTACATCCCCGACCCTCTGTTCCGTTCCGTGCAAGCTTCGTTTTGCATCTTGGTGAGCATCCCTCGTCCGTTCACTTTCTCGATATTTATCGTATGCCCGTGTATGCATTTTAGCAAGCAAAACACATTCGTACATGCATGCACCCCTCCGTTCCACTCTCATGCAAGCAATACAGCACCATGCAAGCCTATCTGTATGCGTATTGGAGAAAGAAAGACCCTGCTCAAGCTCCCTTTATATTAATTGCCTCACTGTTTTGCTAATTAGTTAGATATCCTCCTGATGTCATGTTTCCATCATGCTACAATTCTTTCCTGATAGTGAAGCCCCACAACTATCCTAGTCCCGACTATTTATTTTATCTACATAATAATTCTTTATCTATAAAGTTTTTGCTCTTGTAAGATCTATCCATTTAACTCCTTTGTTGGATTATTAGTTCGTGATGACATCATTCTTACATCATGCTAAATAGCTATCTTTTCTTGTTAAAATCCATATCTTATCCAATTCAATTCTGATTTCAGCAATTCTTTCGCCCATGTGTTCATCTCTATGTGTAGATTAGTTTTGTACTGTTCTTAGCACGTTTTATGATGATTGGTGTACTATTTTTAATTTATTTCATTTATTTGCTTGTATGTGTGTGCTTCGGATGTTTGCTTTGATGATTAATAATGCGAGTAGAAGGAACGTTGTTCGAGAGTTTTGAAGAGCCTGAAGATGAAGAATTCTGAGCAACATCATTACTTTGGTTAAAGGCAAGTGTGTCCTTGTTCTTTTGTCCCAACAATGTGTTTAATCACTCATTGCATATGCTTGCATTAAATTTGATGGGTCCTATTAAGGTCTATCCTAGTCTTTATTACCTTTATTCCTTGTCAACCTGGGTTACCTTTATGTTGGGTAGCTATGCTTAGTTGCTTCACCTTGGGATATGGTGGTTCTTATGAACAACGATGATAAACTTGCTTTACTTTTATGCTATATCTCTGGTTAATACAAGATCATATGATTAATTGGAACATGGAGAACCACCCAAGAACCAGGTGCAACCACAAGACAAATGGCTCTGTCTTGGCTAATTAATTAGAAATCTTAGTGTGTGGTATGCTTTACCTGATAAGGGTTAGGGGGAGCTAGTATAGTTGGTGTATAGACCTGCTCTAGCGGGGAGTTGGGCTTTGCTAAGACACGATACCCGCTAGGGAGCTTTATACATTCCACTGTCATGTAACCTAGCGAGCAGCCCATACTAGGGAATCTTTGTAAAGGCCTCGTAGTGAAACTCATACCACTCACCTCGGAAGTGTTTAAGGGCTTTGCAAACCCGGGCATATATGGGGGACACGACTTGTGGGTAAAGTGTACAACCTCAGCAGAGTGTAAATCTAATCAATTAGCCGTGCTCTCAGTCATGGAGCGGTCTGGACCCTCACATGATAATTGAACTTGAAGATGGACTTAAATTGTGGTTATGGTTATGTTAGCCATATGCATATGGTGTATCTCCTTATATTAATTGTGGGTTGGTATATACCTATACTTTAGTAATCATGTGCTAATAAAATTTGACCAACTAAAATTACTTAATGCAGTCAACCTGTCAGCCTTTCCTTGATAAACCTTTGCATTCATACTTTCCCCACACTTATACTTTCCCCACACTTGCTGAGTACGACATGTGCTCACCCTTGCTATAAACAATGTTGCTCAGAAAGAGGAAGCTGCCATGAAGTCGTTCTGAAGATGTTGCTGGTGCTAGGCGTACGCAACCCTCAGTCGACTGCTTGTGGATGTTTGGTGCCTTCGTTTCCAGGATATAAGCGTACTACTATGATAATCTTCCTTTTTCTTACGTGACATTGTTTCTGTATTCACTTATATGTCACTATATGTATGAAAATAGATCCTGGCATACATATAGTTATGCATCTGGTTTTCTTTGGAAAAACAGGTGTGACAGAGTGGTATCAGAGCTGTATCGACTGTAGGACGTAAGCCTAGTTAGCAATGAATGTTTCCTAAGGTCTCTTTTGATCTAAAGTTCATTCTTACCTTATCCTTGATCTCCCTGATGAATGATCTCACATCTTAACCATCTTCTTATCTCCGTACCGTGAATTCTTATATATTTATCTTCACTCTCCTTGAACACTCCTTCGATCTCGGCTGCGCATTCTCTTAAGTAATGACACCCCCTAGATTTATTGGTGGAATTGTTACCCTTGATATTTTATCTGTTCGCGCAGCTCTCTGACACATAGTTACTATTTTAATTCTTTCTCAAGCTACAGAACTCCGATTGACATGAAATCAGTTGGGTTAGCTCCAAAATTTCACGGGTCAATTTATGTCAAAATTTCAGCAGTATTCGTTCTGTATCAAGAGAGATACACACGAATTAGTGGAGCATTCAGAATCTGTCAACACTGCTGAAATACCCATCTTGTCTAATCTATATCCCGGGTTCTAAACCTCTGATTGAGGTGATTCCAGTTGGAATGAACTCATAATCTCGTACTCCATGATCTGTGAGGAATTCATTATTTATGGATATCCTTACTAGGAGCTACATCTAATCTATTAGGAGGATACCCTATGATGACTATTAACAACGTTTAGCATCGTTCCTTTGACTGTGTGTTGAGTGGTGAAATTCAGTGCTTGCATGATCATGATTGTTTATGTCAATGATTGAGTTGGTTCTTTGTAGTGAGTGTTGGTGTATTGTGGGTCTTTTATCTGCAATGACATCAGTTGCCTAGTTGGGCTCTTCTTTTATGCCTCCCACCTCCTTGTAATCCCTCTTTCTCTCTAGAAGAAGAAATTGAAGCTAACACCGATGTCAACAAGCAAATGGTATTGTCACTATCACCAAGTGAGCAAGTTGAAGAAAAGAAGATCTCACTCTACCTTCCTTCCTATGTTGTGTTTGCTACTATCTCATCCAGCTCATTCTAATGAAGACCTCGACGACCAAGAAAGGTGAATATTGAAGATCATATACCCTGAAGACAAGAGAGGATGATCACCTGCCTATCTTAGCAGCAATATTCTTGTTTGTCTACCTACTCCTTGTTTCTTTTTTCTTCGAATCTCGGGACGAGATTCCTTTTAAGGGGGTAGATTTGTCACACCCTGAAATCTCCAATTTCAGGATGTGAGTAGGAAGAATAATTAAAACAAAGATTTCTCTCAATTTTAAAATTTTACCAACATTTATTTTCTTTACAGGAAATATAGCATAGGAAAAACCTTTGATTGTTTTTCGGAAATTAAATAAAATGATTGTGTGAGTGTTGCATTCATGCCGATGCATCCTGGTGTTTTCGAGTGCAAAATGTTTTTAAAACACGTTTAGATGCTGACCAAATCCTTCCGAGAATTTTCCAGCTTTTTTGGAATTTATTCTCACTTTTCTTGAGCTATTTCTATTTAATAGAAGGCTCTAAAATTCTTTTCATGAGCTTCAAATATTTTATTTGGATTGTTCGTGTCTCAATCTATCTCTGGGAATTTTTCTAGAGTTTATGAGATTTTCAGAGTATTTTTCGTGCTTTAAATAATTTATCTAGATTTTCTGGATTTTTCTTTACACGAGAAAATGATTTCTGAAAATTAAAAAAAGGAACATATCCTTTGCTTTTGGGCCGAGCCTGGAGGCCCGACGCGTTTCGGCCCACCCAAGCTGCCAGCCCGCCCCGGCCCATCTGAGCCCAGCACCCTGCGTGCTGAGGCCGGGCTCGGCCAGAGTCCGGAGCGCCGCCGCCGCTCCTCGGCGTGGGTGCCGTGCGCGCCAAGCCCCCACACGCCTATAAAAGGGTGGAAGCCGACCCCTGCGCACCGCCCTAACCTCCGCTACCGCTGCGTGCCCTCCGCTCCGCCTTGCGCCGTCGCCGCCGCAGGCTCGTCGGCCGAGCTGAGCGCCGCCGCTCGATTCGCTACGCCGGGTCACCGCTGGACGGAGCCGTGACCGACCGGAGCTTCCCCGTGCCGCGCCGCAGCCGTCGCGCCCCTGCCCGTCGCCAGAAGATCACTGGTGCGCCGCCGCGGCTTGAACCGAGCCGACCGCGTCCGCCGTCGTCCGCCGGTCAACCGTCCGTCGCCGTTCGAATTCCGGCCGCCTCCGTCCATATCTGCTGCCGGTGAGGACTTCCCCGTACCCCCTACCACTCCTCTCTCCCCTGTGCCACCCGGTTGTGACTCTAGGAGGCCAGAGCCCCGGCGATTTTGTCCTCCAGGGCCGCCGTCCGCTCCTGATCAGAGGAGGAAGAAGATCCTTTCCGTTTTGCGTCTAGATCAAGTTTAGGCTCTTCCGAGAACTTCCAGCTTTTCGTGAAAACTGTTCTCACTTTTTTCAGAGCTTAATCTATTTTATTAGAAGGCTTCATAATCTTTTACAGGAGCTTCAGATATTTTATTTGAACTCCACCATCCATCTTTTGTTTACTATGTCATCTGTGCATACTTGCTACCTTCTTTATCTTATCAAAGTCCTATACGACAATATCTATAGTTATCTAAATCAATCTCCTTGCATTATCTTGCGTTGCCCCTTTCCTATTTCTTCTACTCTGTTTTACTTTTCTTTATTATTTCGATCGATGTGAGACGTCGATGGGGCCATTCAAGTTGCCAGGCCAGGAACAACGTGAAGGTTCAACGTACTCGATCTCAACTCGGACTCCAAAAATAGCTTTTGTTTGGGTGTGCACGGTCCAGGCCCTGCCCTACGTACCTCTATATACACAAGTTACATCCCTACGTACTCCATCTTTTCGCAACAGTACTACAACACCTCGCTTAAGCCCTAGTTTCCTTAGTTTGCAAGCCGCCGCCGCCGTCGTCGTCCAAGACCTAGGCCGGCACCTCTGCGCCGCCTTTGCCGAGCATAAAGCCGCCGCCGTCAAGAAGAAGCCGCTGCCGTTGCCTGATGCCAAGCTTCACCGATCACCCATGCCTCCCGTTTCGTCATATGGAGCTGTCCAGTTTTCGATCTCCGTCCCGTCGTCTTTGCTGTTGTTGTGGATCGCCGTATTCCGTGGTGAGCACGCCGACGGCTTTGCTGATCTGTTTCTTCATCCCGTTTCTCTAGTTAATGATCTGTTGCTGTCGCATCCATCATTGTCGATCATCGTTTGCTGCAGAGCGTCACCGGCCAAGGACCCGTCCGCCTGGACACCGTCGTAGTTTCACCCTCTGAACACACATCGTCTGTGTGAAGCCGATCTACACGTACATCCCCGACCCTCTGTTCCGTTCCGTGCAAGCTTCGTTTTGCATCTTGGTGAGCATCCCTCGTCCGTTCACTTTCTCGATATTTATCGTATGCCCATGTATGCATGTTAGCAAGCAAAACACATTCGTACATGCATGCACCCCTCCGTTCCACTCTCTCATGCAAGCAATACAGCACCATGCAAGCCTATCTGTATGCGTATTGGAGAAAGAAAGACCCTGCTCAAGCTCCCTTTATATTAATTGCCTCACTGTTTTGCTAATTAGTTAGATATCCTCCTGATGTCTTGTTTACATCATGCTACAATTCTTTCCTGATAGTGAAGCCCCATAAATATCCTAGTCCCGACTATTTATTTTATCTACATAATAATTCTTTATCTATAAAGTTTTTGCTCTTGCAAGATCTATCCATTTAACTCCTTTGTTGGATTATTAGCTCGTGATGACATCATTCTTACATCATGCTAAATAGCTATCTTTACTTGTTAAAATCCATATCTTATCCAATTCAATTCTGATTTCAGCAATTCTTTCGCCCATGTGTTCATCTCAATGTGTAGATTAGTTTTGTACCGTTCTTAGCACGTTTTATGATGATTGGTGTACTATTTTTAATTTATTTGATTTATTTGCTTGTATGTGTGTGCTTCGGATGTTTGCTTTTGATGATTAATAATGCGAGTAGAATGAACGCTGTTCGAGAGTTTTGAAGAGCCTGAAGATGAAGAGTTCTGAGCAACATCATTACTTTGGTTAAAGTCAAGTGTGTCCTTGTTCTTTTGTCCCAATAATGTGTTTAATCACTCATTGCATATGCTTGCATTAAATTTGATGGGTCATATTAAGGTCTATCATAGTCTTTATTACCTTTATTCCTTGTCAACCTGGGTTTACCTTTATGTTGGGTAGCTATGCTTAGTTGCTTTACCTTGGGATATGGTGGTTCTAATGAACAACGATGATAAACTTGCTTTACTTTTATGCTGTATCTCTGGTTAATACAAGATCATATGATTAATTGGAACATGGAAAAGCACCCAGGAACCAGGTGCAACCACAAGACAAATGGCTCTGTCTTGGCTAATTAATTAGAAACCTTAGTGTGTGGTATGCTTTAGCTGATAAGGGTTAGGGGGTGCCAGTATAGTTTGTGTATAGACCTGCTCTAGTGGGGAGTTGGGCTTTACTAAGACACGGTACCCGCTTGGGAGCTTTATACATTCCGCTGTCATGTAACCTAGCGAGCAGCCCATACTAGGGAATATTTGTAAAGGCCTCGTAGTGAAATTCATGCCACTCACCTCGGAAGTGTTTAAGGGCTTTGCAAACCCGGGCATATATGGGGGACACGACTTGTGGGTAAAGTGTACAACCTCTGCAGAGTGTAAATCTAATCGATTAGCCGTGCTCTCGGTCATGGAGCGGCCTGGACCCTCACATGATAATTGAACTTGAAGATGGACTTAAATCGTGGTTATGATTATGTTAGCCATATGCTTATGGCGTATCTCCTTATATTAATTGTGGGTTGGTATATACCTATACTTTAGTAATCAGGTACTAATAAAATTTGACCAACTAAAATTGCTTAATGCAGTCAACCTGTCAGCCTTTCCTTGATAAACCTTTGCATTCATACTTTCCCCACACTTGCTGAGTACGACATGTGCTCACCCTTGCGATAAACAATGTTGCTCAGAAAGAGGAAGCTGCCATGAAGTCGTTGTGAAGATGTTGCTGGTGCTAGGCGTACGCAACCCCCAGTCGACTGCTTGTGGATGTTTGGTGCCTTCGTTTCCAGGATATAATCGTAATACTCTGATAATCTTTCTTTTTCTTACGTGATACTGTTTCTGTATTCACTTATATGTCACTATATGTATGAAAATAGATCCTGGCATACATATAGTTATGCATCTGGTTTTCTTTCGAAAAACAGGTGTGACAGAGTGGTATCAGAGCTGTATCGACTGTAGGACATAAAACTAGTTAGCAATGAATGTTTCCTAAGGTCTCTTTTGATCTAAAGTTCATTCTTACCTTATCCTTGACCTCCCTGATGAATGATCTCACATCTTAACCATCTTCTTATCTCCCTACCGTGAATTCTTATATATTTATCTTCACTCTCCTTGAACACTCCTTCGATCTCGGCTGCGCATTCTCTTAAGCAATGACACCCCCTTGATTTATTGGTGGAATTGTTACCCTTGATATTCTACCTGTTCGCGCAGCTCTGTGACACATTGTTACTATTTTAATTCTTTCTCAAGCTACAGAACTCCGATTGACATGAAATCAGTTGGGTTAGTTCCAGAATTTCACGGATCAATTTCTGTCAAAATTTCAGCAGTATTCGTTCTGTATCAAGAGACATACACACGAATTAGTGGAGCATTCAGAATCTGTCAACACTGCTGAAATACCCATCTTGTCTAATCTATATCCCAGGTTCTAAACCTCTGATTGAGGTGATTCCAGTTGGAATGAACTCATAATCTCGTACTCCATGATCTGTGAGGTATTCATTATTTGTGGATATCCTTACTAGGAGCTACATCTAATCTATTAGGAGGATACCCTCTGATGACTATTAACAATATTTAGCATCGTTCCTTTGACTGTGTGTTGAGTGGTGAAATTCAGTGCTTGTATGATCATGATTGTTTATGTCAATGATTGAGTTGGTTCTTTGTAGTGAGTGTTGGTGTATTGTGGGTCTTATATCTGCAATGACATCAGTTGCCTAGTTGGGTTCTTCTTTTATGCCTCCCACCTCCTTGTAATCCCTCTTTCTTTCTAGAAGAAGAAATTGAAGCCAACACCGATGTCAACAAGCAAATGCTATTGTCACTATCACCAAGTGAGCAAGTTGAAGAAAAGAATATCTCACTCTACCTTCCTTCCTATCTTGTGCTTGCTACTATCTCATCCAGCTCATTCTAATGAAGACCTCGACGACCAAGAAAGGTGAATATTGAAGATCATATACCCTGAAGACAAGAGAGGATGATCACCTGCCTATCTCAGCAGCAATATTCTTGTTTGTCTACCTACTCCTTGTTTCTTTTCTCTTCGAATCTCGGGACGAGATTCCTTTTAAGAGGGGTAGATTTGTCACACCCTGAAATCTCCAATGTCAGGATGTGAGTAGGAAGAATAATTAAAACAAAGATTTCTCTCAATTTTAAAATTTGACCAACATTTATTTTCTTTACAGGAAATATAGCATAGGAAAAACCTTTGATTGTTTTTTGGAAATTAAATAAAATGATTGTGTGAGTGTTGCATTCATGCTGATGCATCCTGGTGTTTTCGAGTGCAAAATGTTTTTAAAACATGTTTAGATGCTGACCAAATCCTTCCGAGAATTTTCCAGCTTTTTTAGAATTTATTCTCACTTTTCTTGAGCTATTTCTATTTAATAGAAGGCTCTAGAATTCTTTTCATGAGCTCCAAATATTTTATTTGGATTGTTCGTGTCTCAATCTATCTCTGGGAATTTTTCTAGAGTTTATGAGATTTTCAGAGTATTTTTCGTGCTTTAAATAATTTATCTAGATTTTCTGGATTTTTCTTTACATGAGAAAATGATTTCTGAAAATTAAAAAAAGGAACATATCCTTTCCTTTTGGGCCGAGCCTGGAGGCCCGACGCGTTTCAGCCCACCCAAGCTGCCAGCCCGCTCCGGCCCATCTGAGCCCAGCACCCTGCGTGCTGAGGCCGGGCTCGGCCAGAGTCCGGAGCGCCGCCGCCGCTCCTCAGCGTGGGTGCCGTGCGCGCCAAGCCCCCACACGCCTATAAAAGGGCGGAAGCCGACCCCTGCGCGCCGCCCTAACCTCCACCACCGCTGCGTGCCCTCCGCTCCGCCTTGCGCTGTCGCTGCCGCAGGCTCGTCGGCCGAGCTGAGCGCCGCCGCTCGATTCGCTACGCCAGGTCGGCGCTGGACGGAGCCGTGACCGACCGGAGCTTCCCCGTGCCGCGCCGCAGCCGTCGCACCCCTGCCCGTTGCCGGAAGATCACCGGTGCGCCGCCGCGGCTTGAACCGAGCCGACCGCGTCCGCCCTCGTCCGCCGGTCAACCGTCCGTCGCCGTTCGAATTCCGGCCGCCTCCGTCCATATCTACTGCCGGTGAGGACTTCCCCGTGCCCCCTACCACTCCTCTCTCCCCTGCGCCACCCAGCTGTGACTCTAGGAGGCCAGAGCCCCGGCGATTTTGTCCTCCAGATCTGCCGTCCGCTCCTGATCAGAGGAGGAAGAAGATCCTTTCCGTTTTGCGTCTAGATCAAGTTTAGGCTCTTCCGAGAACTTCCACCTTTTCGTGAAAACTGTTCTCACTTTTTTCAGAGATTAATCTATTTTATTAGAAGGCTTCATAATCTTTTACAGGAGCTTCAGATATTTTATTTGAACTCCACCATCCATCTTTTGTTTACTATGTCATCTGAGCATACTTGCTACCTACTTTATCTTATCAAAGTCCTATACGACAATGGGAACGTATCAAGTGGAAACCAACCCCTCCGTGCAAACTATGGAAACTTCAATCTGAGTCACACGATGTTGATCCAAAGGAGGGCTCATGGGAGGTGGGAGGGGTGATTTGCAAAAGTGCATTCATTTTGCAAATCACCCCTCACACCTCTCATGAGTTTTGCACATCACCCCTCCTACCTTTCATAAGTCTTCCCTTGGATCAACATCATGTGGCTCAGATTGAAGTTTTCATAGTTTGCACGGAGGGGTTGGTTTCCACCTGATTTGTCCCCATACGACAATATCTATAGTTATCTAAATCAATCTCCTTGCATTATCTTGCGTTGCCCCTTTCCTATTTCTTCTACTCTGTTTTACTTTTCTTTATTATTTCAATCGATGTGAGACGTCGATGGGGCCATTCAAGTTGCCAGGCCAGGAACAACGTGAAGGTTCAACGTACTCGATCTCAACTCGGACTCCAAAAATAGCTTTTGTTTGGGTGTGCACGGTCCAGGCCCTGCCCTACGTACCTCTATATACACAAGTTATATCCCTACGTACTCCATCTTTTCGCAACAGTACTACAGCACCTCGCTTAAGCCCTAGTTTCCTTAGTTTGCAAGCCGCCGCCGCCGTCGTCGTCCAAGACCTAGGCCGGCACCTCTGCGCCGCCTTTGCCGAGCATAAAGCCGCCGCCGTCAAGAAGAAGCCGCTGCCGTTGCCTGATGCCAAGCTTCACCGATCACCCATGCCTCCCGTTTCGTCATATGGAGCTGTCCAGTTTTCGATCTCCGTCCCGTCGTCTTTGCTGTTGTTGTGGATCGCCGTATTCCGTGGTGAGCACGCCGACGGCTTTGCTGATCTGTTTCTTCATCCCGTTTCTCTAGTTAATGATCTGTTGCTGTCGCATCCATCATTGTCGATCATCGTTTGCTGCAGAGCGTCACCGGCCAAGGAACCCGTCCGCCTGGACACCGTCGTAGTTTCACCCTCTGAACACACATCGTCTGTGTGAAGCCGATCTACACGTACATCCCCGACCCTCTGTTCCGTTCCGTGCAAGCTTCGTTTTGCATCTTGGTGAGCATCCCTCGTCCGTTCACTTTCTCGATATTTATCGTATGCCCATGTATGCATGTTAGCAAGCAAAACACATTCGTACATGCATGCACCCCTCCGTTCCACTCTCTCATGCAAGCAATACAGCACCATGCAAGCCTATCTGTATGCGTATTGGAGAAAGAAAGACCCTGCTCAAGCTCCCTTTATATTAATTGCCTCACTGTTTTGCTAATTAGTTAGATATCCTCCTGATGTCTTGTTTACATCATGCTACAATTCTTTCCTGATAGTGAAGCCCCATAAATATCCTAGTCCCGACTATTTATTTTATCTACATAATAATTCTTTATCTATAAAGTTTTTGCTCTTGTAAGATCTATCCATTTAACTCCTTTGTTGGATTATTAGCTCGTGATGACATCATTCTTACATCATGCTAAATAGCTATCTTTACTTGTTAAAATCCATATCTTATCCAATTCAATTATGATTTCAGCAATTCTTTCGCCCATGTGTTCATCTCAATGTGTAGATTAGTTTTGTACCGTTCTTAGCACGTTTTATGATGATTGGTTTACTATTTTTAATTTATTTCATTTATTTGCTTGTATGTGTGTGCTTCGGATGTTTGCTTTTGATGATTAATAATGTGAGTAGAATGAACGTTGTTCGAGAGTTTTGAAGAGCCTGAAGATGAAGAATTCTGAGCAACATCATTACTTTGGTTAAAGACAAGTGTGTCATTGTTCTTTTGTCCCAATAATGTGTTTAACCACTCATTGCATATGCTTGCATTAAATTTGATGGGTCCTATTAAGGTCTATCCTAGTCTTTATTACCTTTATTCCTTGTCAACCTGGGTTTACCTTTATGTTGGGTAGCTATGTTTAGTTGCTTTACCTTGGGATATGGTGGTTCTAATGAACAACAATGATAAACTTGCTTTACTTTTATGCTGTATCTCTGGTTATTACAAGATCATATGATTAATTGGAACATGGAGAACCACCCAAGAACCAGGTGCAACCACAAGACAAATGGCTCTGTCTTGGCTAATTAATTAGAAACCTTAGTGTGTGGTATGCTTTACCTGATAAGGGTTAGGGGTGCCAGTATAGTTGGTGTATAGACCTGCTCTAGCGGGGAGTTGGGCTTTGCTAAGACACGGTACCCGCTAGGGAGCTTTATACATTCCGCTGTCATGTAACCTAGCGAGCAGCCCATACTAGGGAATCTTTGTAAAGGCCTCGTAGTGAAACTCATGCCACTCACCTCGGAAGTGTTTAAGGGCTTTGCAAACCCAGGCATATATGGGGGACACGACTTGTGGGTAAAGTGTACAACCTCTGCAGAGTGTAAATCTAATCGATTAGCCGTGCTCTCGGTCATGGAGCGGCCTGGACCCTCACATGATAATTGAACTTGAAGATGGACTTAAATCGTGGTTATGGTTATGTTAGCCATATGCTTATGGCGTATCTCCTTATATTAATTGTGGGTTGGTATATACCTATACTTTAGTAATCAGGTGCTAATAAAATTTAACCAACTAAAATTGCTTAATGCAGTCAACCTGTCAGCCTTTCCTTGATAAACCTTTGCATTCATACTTTCCCCACACTTGCTGAGTACGACATGTGCTCACCCTTGCTATAAACAATGTTGCTCAGAAAGAGGAAGTTGCCATGAAGTCGTTGTGAAGATGTTGCTTGTGCTAGGCGTACGCAACCCCCAGTCGACTGCTTGTGGATATTTGGTGCCTTCGTTTCCAGGGTATAAGCGTAATACTCTGATAATCTTCCTTTTTCTTATGTGATACTGTTTCTGTATTCACTTATATGTCACTATATGTATGAAAATATATCCTGGCATACATATAGTTATGCATCTGGTTTTCTTTGGAAAAACAGGTGTGACAATAATGTCCCTTTGATATTTTGATGTCCATCCAAAAGTATGATTCGATTATATGCCTTGCTCCTTTGATCATGATAGGCTAGAATTTCTTGAGGCTGATAAAGAGGCTATGTTGTGCTTTAACTTTGTTATTTACTTGCCTAATGAACCCATGCCTAATGAGAGCTTTAGCACTGTGCAAGAAGCTTATGCTACATTTAATCACAACTTGCTTGTTAATCCAATATAGGTTGTGATTGTGTATGCATATGTTTTCTTTACTTTTTTGCGAAACTTGGACTTGCTTTGTGCTTGGTCAAGCACGTGACCTTAAAAGAGCGTGTGTCGGGAGAAAACCCGAGTTTCACTAACCATGCAGGTCATTAAACCTTAATAAAGAGGAGAGAAGCCATGCCCCAAAGGAATTGCAAGCTCGTGCATCGCTTTCCCCGAATCTCGAAGGAAGGGATGATGATGCAAGAGATCAGGCAAGTCTTCCATTGAGCGAGAATGAACATGTCAAGCATGGAGAGTGGATCAAAGCTGCATGGACACCTTCAAATCTTGCATGAAGGACCATGGCTTGACGACAAGAAGGTACGTAAGAAAGTCGAGCTCTATGACTTTAAATGAAGCACTTTGCGGGAGGCAACCTATTTTCTTTTGTTTATATGTGTATATAAATATTATGACCGTCTACATTGTGATCTTTAACTGAACCATCAAGTAACATTGTACCTTTGCTCTAACAAATACCACAATACCATGTTGTTTTACCTAATTGCTATTGAGAGAGCACTTTGTTCTTGATCTTGGAAAACTTGTAGACCTCTTTTGTGTGCCTATTAGTGTTTAGTGTCGTTTTCTTTTGTGTCTTTTTAGAGAGAAATATGAAGTTGTCACCATCCTTTAATTCTAATCTTGTGGCTGGTTAATTTAGGCTAACTCTTGTATTTGTTTTAGACAACCACCCTATCATGTCATTTTGTTTGTCCATGTCATTTTGCATTGCATGTTTTGTGTTGATCTAACTTTTTGTCCAACCAACCTAAGCCTTCCTATAGCCCCCACACACAAAAAAATGTAGCCAACAAGGGTAGGGTTGACTTGTGGCCAAGCCCACCTCTATCCCTTGTTCTAACTAAAAACTTTGACTAGCCCTCCTATGAGAAAATCTTTCACACCTTTAGCCTTCCTAAAACCATAGGTTTGTTTTTCACAAAAAGACTCTTAGCACCACCTTAGATAGGATTTCTATACTTGACTCCCTCTCTTCAAAATTCTTATTTGAGCCAAAAATATAAGATACCCATAACCTACCCTTTAAACTTTGTTAGTTTGTTTGATTGATTCTTTTCAGAAAATCTTTCAAACCTTGCTAATGTTTGTTTGTGCTAACTCTTTGCATTCGCATTCTGCATCCACTTCATTTTCATCATCTTTATGAGAGCTAGGTCTTTGTGAAACTTTGTGATGAATGCTTTCATATCTATGCTTGGCACGACATTTTTACAATCTTGTGTGAACATGGTGTTTAGGCATGATCGGAGACCATCATCATTCAGTTTTATATACCTTGCTTTCATTTTGCATTGGTTGGTTGGAAAACTTGGCAATGCACCTTACTTTTCTTGCACTATAAGGAATTACTAATCTTGGGATAAGCATGGAGTTTTGACCCTGGTTAGTAAATCTTTATGGCAAGGGAAAAGTTTGGCAACCACTTTGTAAGCATGGAGCTTAGAATTTGGTGTAAACATTATTTTGTTTTTTAATACCATCCTTTCATTTGCATGCACCCTTGCGTACACGTACACCCTCTAGTTTTTTACTTTTTCTTTCACTAGATTAACTATGCCACAAGTTAAGATCTTAGGGGATGTCTTTGGTTTGTCGGTATAGAGTGAGTATTCCCGACCGTCACCTCGGGGGTACTTTGTGCTTTAGAGTTGTTTTGTAGGCATTGTGAATCACTCCCATAAGTTCATGATAAAAAGCTGAAATCAAGATGATCAACACCTCCAAAATCTCGAAAGAAGCGCTGCTGCTTTATCAAGATTAAGCACATGTTCAGAGATGTACAAAAAAGGAAATTGGGATATTCAGGAGCTCCACTAAGTCTTCTTTCCAACGCATCAAGATTCGACATTTTAGGAGACCCGTGCAAGGAGTTACAACCAAATCTTTGGGTGTCACACGTTCTGAAATCAGCCCGGGACAGTTTGCACTCACGGAGTAAAAAGGGCATAACTCCTTGGTTCGAAGTCCGATTGGGATGAATGACCACTCGTTGGAAAGATAATTTCAAGCACTTTTCAATGGAGCAACAGTTAAGTACATGTTATGTTCTAGAAGTATAAGAAAAATTTGTGGAAGATGAACCAGCAATGAGGGACAACATGGAAGGAGGTGAAGATGGTATAAGAAACGATTGGGAGAAAGGCTTGTGACAAAGGGTGGCTGTGACAGAACCATCCAAACTAAATCCCATTTAACACACATAACTCATCCACTTGGTCATCATGCGTTAAAGAGGAGTTAACATGTCGATATCTGCTAGGTCAAGCCCGGTAAATCACTTATAACAAAGGATCGAAGATTGTACACTAAGACTCACGCAACGGCGAGTTCAGAGATAATTAATACAACCTTAATACATCATATTCATCAATTATTCATTATTACAAAACCAGTTCCATACAGGAAAGTAAATAGTTCAGAGTTTGAAAACACAGCGGAAATGAAATACTAAACGTCATAAGCAACATCACGGGAGGCCATCCATGATATCACTAAGCACTGTCATCTTCCCACTCACTTCCCAAAGGGTGGGAGAGAACCAGTCCACGAATACCATCAACACATCAACACCTGCAAAAGGTATCAACAAAGTGTTGACACTCAAATTTGGCAAAAGCCGACTCAGGCCAGGCAGGTCGGTCAGACCGGGTCCCCAGGGCGGTCTGACCGGGGTTCGCTGTAGCCGGTCCGGCACGTAGGTGCTAGGCGGTCTAACCGCCCCCCCAGGGGCGGTCTAACCGGGTCTCCCCGATTTTGGGTAGAATTAGGAGTTTAGCTTGATTCCGAGTTGTAAAGCATTGTTTGCAGGGCAAGTCCTCCCACCCTATAAATATAAAGGGTCGTGGCCGATTGAGAGCTATGATCCAATCGTCATTATCAATTTTACCTTTATTTTCTCCAAACCCTAACTTTTCCAACCTCCATTGCTCTCCTCGTTCGTCTCCACAGCGGTTGAGGGAGTTCTGAGTGGCCTGCCGATCTCAGAACAACCCTAGGTCCCTCCCGGAGCAGCGAATCTAGGTTTTCGGCGTTCCTCCTGTCCAAGACGGTTAGACCGGCCCCCCAGGCGGTTAGACCGGCCCGTGCTGGGCGGTTCGGCGAGGTGATTTTCGACGACCGCGCGATCTAGCGCACTCGTGTGTTCGACCGTAAAAAGCGTCAACACACTTTTGGCGACTCCGCTGGGGTAAGATCTGGTTTTTACAACCGATCTTTCGATCTTTGCATGGGATCACAGTGCGATCTTGACAAGAACAACGTGATCATGGTGAATATCGAGGAACTCAGCGAGGAAGACCAGAGGAAGTACACGGAGCTGCAAGAGTACATCAAGCAACAGTTTCTCTCTGGCGCCAAGAAGGATCGTTCAGGCAAGGTGACTTTCACTCAAGATTTTGAGTTGCCGGCGATCAAGCTGAACAAAGACAAGGTTGAGGTAATACCCACTGTAAGTCAAACACCAACACCTCCTCCTGATCTAGTTACGCAATTATCTGCTATTACCGATAGATTTGAACGTGCGTTTAACGATCAGAGTAGTTTGGTTAATAGTGTTGTTACTCGCCTTGAAAAAATAGAGGGTAAGCGTGTTATTAATATATCTGATGATGGCATCCCTCAAGTAGATTCACAAGGGGTTCTGCATCAAGCCACGTCGGCAGCACTAGAAGCTTCACCTGAAGTTCCTATGTATGGTATGCCGACGGGGTTTTATCCGGGACAGTCACCATTACCCAAGCCGACCCCGGTTAGACCGCACCCCAGGCCGGTTCAACCGCCCTGTCTGGCCAGATGGTTATGGTCCCAGATCAGCCGTTGCCTTTGTCAGTTGTGCCTAGTACATTGGTTCAGAGTCAGAATAATTCTTATGGTACTGTTCCACCAATGTATAGCACAGTAGCTCACACATCACCACCTATTCCTAACGTTGCTTCATCTTATGGTGTGCCTAATGATGTGTTTACCGACTTGCATCGCATGCAAAATCCTAATCAACCCCCTGTGAGTAACCTAAAAATAGCTGCAATGCAATCTCAGTTAGCTGCTAGGAATGAATTGGCTCAATTTAAGGAAGAGATAGCTAACATGATGAAAAATAAGCTCGGCGTTGATATGGGTAATACTAGGTTGTATCAAAAACCATATAGGGCCGATTTTGATTATGTGGCTTTTTCCCCTGGTTGGCGTATGCCCGATTTTGTTAAATTTAGTGGTGATGATAACCGTATAACCTGGGAACATATTAGCCAATATACTGCTCAACTAGGTGAAGCTGGTACCTTTAATTCCTTAAAAGTTCGCTTATTTTCATTGTCTTTAACTGGTACCGCTTTTGCTTGGTTCTCTTCGTTAGCTCCCAACTCTATTGATTCTTGGGATCAATTAGAGCAAAAGTTTCATGACCACTTCTTTAGTGGGAGCTACCAATTAAAATTGACAGATTTAACATCGGTTAGGCAAAGTAAAGAGGAGTCGGTTTCCGATTACCTTAAGCGCTTTAAAGAAGTTAAAAACCGTTGCTTTAATTTGTCTCTTACTGATTCTGACCTTGCTGATCTAGCTGCTAAAGGATTAAAACCTGCTATTAGAGATAGATTAGAGGGTGTATAATTTCATACTCTTGCTAATGTGCTTGTTAGAGGTATGGCACAAGAATTAAAACTGAATAAAGAAAAAGAACACTATAAGCCTCGTCGGTCTAATGTGCATATGATTGAATATGATTCCGATAGTTCAGACGATGAGAATGAAGTGTATGTTGCTAAATTTGTGTGGCCTTCGAAATCTAAAGCTAGTTCTTGTGCATCTCTTAAACCGGCTACTAAAGGTCGGCAAGAAGAACTAAAATTTACTTTTGATGTTTCTAAATGCGATCGTATCTTTGATGAATTGCTTAAGCTTGGAAACATTAAAATTTCTCATACTATGCCTCCACTTGATGAAATTAAACGATGTGCATATTGTAAGTTTCATAATTCTTATTCTCATGCCACTAACGATTGCAATGTGTTTCGTCGTCAGATTCAATCGGCCATTAACGAAGGTCGTTTGATGCTTCATGAGATGCAAGTGGATAAGCAACCTTTTCCCGTCAACACCATGGAGTTGCAGCGACCCAAGGTCTTGGTTCGGCCGCATCAAGCTGAAGCTACTAAGGGCAAGAACGTGATGGTCGGGGAAGCTAAGCCCGATTTGAGGGGAAAAGAGTTGACAAGAGAAGTGGCATATGAAAAGACCCCTGATGGCAGAGAAACTTTCAAGATTACTGTCAAAGCTTCTGGACATGGGGGGCAAGGATTGTCCACGCCATCTGGTCAGCAGGAAACCGAGCCTATCCTGGACAGGGCGGTTAGACCGGGGGTACAGGGCGGTCATACCTCCCCTGCACATGGCCGCCCAAAGATGCTTATTCCGAAGCGGCCGGAGATTGGGAACTAGAAGCTCAACGTGGCAAAGAATCAGGGGAGTATTCCAAAGCCAAAGGTCACATTTGATATGCTATTTGACAAGTATTCCAAACAAAAGGCCGTTACAAGTGATCGGCCGGTAAAAAAAAGTATGAGATCACCTCCACAACAAGAGAGGCCGTTATCGCCTCCCAGAGTAGCTGTCAGATTCAGAGGTGAATCATCTCAGAGGCAACACTTTACTCCAGATTGGGCTCCTCCAAGTGCAAATCTGCCTCGTCCGATCTACGACGACAACGGAGTGATGTGGGTGCCATATCAGCAATCCTTCCATCCAGGATGGGGAGGACCAAGGAGATCAGCGCTGGATCGAATCTCAAGGCATACACAGGATCGCTGGGTTCCACGACAGTTTGGGCAGGGTCATCAGGCTGACCCGGTTAAACCGCCCCCTGCAGGCGGTCAGACCGCCCTACCTAGGAAAGCGCAACTTCCTCTGAAAAAGGTGTACAAGCCCAAGATCAGAGAGGAGGAGGTTTAGAAGATGGACATCGACCCAGAGAGGACTACAAGTCTTGACATCATTCAGATTGGGACGATGGATGTTCCCATTGAGAAAAGTGGCAAAAGACTGGTTGGGCTAAACAATCAGGTTGTGACACCTACTCAAAAGGGATCTGTTGCTACAAATGATCATGAGGCCAGCGGTAGTAAGTCTCGTCCAGAATACTTCTTGCCAAGATGGTGTCCTCCCGGTCTAACTCATACTCAAAGGCGGAAGCTTCAATGATTGAGGCTACGTGAGAAGAAGGAGAAGGAGCTGGAGAAGCAGAGGGACGAGGTTTTCAACAGCTACAGGCCCATGGTGCCACAGAGAAAGGAGTGGAGAATCAAGACAGTGCCCCAGACAGAGGCGGTCAAACCGCTAGAGGGGGCGGTTCAACCGCCTGAGGCGGTTAGACCGGCTGACCAGGCAGTCAGACCGGGTTCTCCAGAAAAGCCGCCCGGCTTCGCTTCTTCGGTCCCCATGACTTGTGATGACAAGGTGTCGTCAGTCCCTACTCCAGAGGACGACGAAGAGCTTATGGACTACAGTTCTTCTCCAGAGCGGATGAACCTTGAGATCAATGTGGTTCATTTGTTTGTTGATGGTTCAGTACCTACGGAGGAGGACTTCGTTCATCTTGACTTTGGGCCTAAAGATGCTATATTTCAGAAGCCCAAGGACACTGATAATCATCTGAAGGCTTTGTACATGAAGGGTCACATCAATGGGAAGCCTATCTCTCGGATGCTGGTGGATGGAGGTGCGATTGTCAACTTGATGCCGTATTCTCTGTTCAAAAAGCTTGGAGGTTCAGATGAGGAGCTGATCAAGACCAACATGACCGTCAGTGGAGTTGGAGGAGGCGAGCCGATAGGAGCTAAAGGCGTGATCTCCATGGAGCTCACTATTGGAAGCAAGACGCTCGCCACGGCTTTCTTCGTCACTGAGACACAAGGTAACTTCAGTCTTATCCTTGGTCGTGATTGGATTCATGCAAATAAATGTGTTCCTTCTACCTTGCACCAAATTTTAATACAATGGGTAGATGATGAGGTAGAAGTAGTGCATGGTGATTATTCTGCTTGTGTAGCTGTAGCTGATAGTCATTCTATAGGTGTGCATGATGATGTAAAATGTCTATCTGGCTTAGATTTGTCTAATTATGAGTTTGTAAGCTGTTCCAACGATGGCTTCATCCCTGCTGTCATAAAGCCGTTTGATAATCGGCTAAACCACTTCATGTGACTCGATGAGTTCAACAAAAGAGTGGTTGCAGCAGAGGATCGATCACTATCGGGTGCATAAGACCGATACGTGTGAAGCTATTGAGGATCTTGATGATTTGGGCAAGTTAGGACAAGGGTTTACGTCGGCTGATCCTCTTGAGGAGGTAGATATTGGTGATGGCACTGTACCTAGGCCGACATTTGTAAACAAGAATCTTTATCCTACATTTAAGCTTGAAATAATAAAGTTGTTAAAGGAGTATGTTGACTGCTTTACTTGGAATTACAATGAGATGCCCGGTTTAAGTCATGATTTAGTAGAATATCGTTTGCCTATTAAACCTGGTTTTAAGCCTTATAAACAGCCTCGTAGGAATTTTAATCCTGATATTTATGACTGAGTGAAAGAAGAAATCAATCGGTTGCTTGATGCTAAGTTTATTAGGCCCTGTCGATATGCTGATTGGATCTCTAACATTGTGCCTGTTGAGAAAAAAGGAACAAAGAAACTTCGTGTTTGCATTGATTTTAGAGATCTTAATAAAGCTACTCCTAAAGATGAATATCCTGTCTATAGCCGACTTTCTTGTTAATTCTGCATCTTGACATAGAGTGCTTAGCTTTCTTGATGGTAATGCTGGTTACAATCAAATTTTTATGGCCGAAGAGGATATCTCCAAAACGGCTTTCGTATGTCCAGGATTTGTAGGCTTGTTTGAGTGGGTAGTCATGACTTTTGGTTTGAAAAATGCTGGTGCTACTTATCAAAGGGCTATGAACTTGATTTTTCATGACTTGCTTGGTATTATCGTAGAAGTTTATATTGATGATATTGTTGTTAAATCGGCTGGTCTAGGTTCTCATTTAGCCGATTTAAGATTTGCATTTGAAAAGATGCGTCGGTATGGTTTAAAGATGAATCCACTCAAATGTGCCTTTGGAGTGTCGGCTGGCAAGTTTTTGGGTTTCATTATGCATGAGAAAGGTGTGGAGATTGATCCTAAAAAGATTGAGTCAATTAAAAAGGTTCAAGCTCCTACTTGTAAAAAAGAGTTGCAGAGATTCTTGGGCAAGGTTAATTACTTGAGGCGATTCATTTGTAACTTGTCCGGGAAGGTTGATGCTTTTACTCCTTTGCTTCGGTTAAAAAGTGGAGCTGAGTTCACTTGGGAGGCAAAACAACAAGAAGCTTTTGATGAGATTAAGAGTTACTTGACTTCACCGCCTGTTCTTCAAGCGCCTAAGAGTGGTGTTCCATTCCGGTTATATATTGCAGCGGAGCCAAGTGTAATTGGAGCTGTTTTGACTCAAGAGACCGATGGCAAGGAGTATGTTGTTGCTTATGAGAGTAGAAGATTACTAGACGCCGAAACGAGGTACACCTTTATTGAAAAGCTTTGTCTATCTTTATATTATGCTTGTACCAAGTTAAGGCATTATCTATTGTCTAGTACTTGTTATGTTGCATGCCAAACCGACATAATTAAATACATGTTGCAAAAACCTATTCTAAGTGGTAGAGTCGGCAAGTGGGCTTATGCTCTTGTTGAATATGATTTGTGTTGTGAACCTATTGGATCAATGAGAGGTCAAATAGTAGCCGACTTTATTGTTCAACATAGAATTGATAAGCAACTTGATTTAGAAGTCGGTTATGTAACTTTTACTCCATGGAAATTACATTTTGATGGATCGGCTTGTAGAAGTGGTTGTGGTGTTGGGATTATTATTATTTCACCTAGTGGAGCTATTTTTGAAGCCCTTAGCTGGTTGGATCATAAATGTACTGATAATCAAATTGAGTATGAAGCTCTCTTGTTTGGATTGCAAATCTTACATGACATGGGAGTGAAACATGTAGAAGCTTATGGTGATTCTTTACTAGTGGTACAGCAGGTATCTAAGGTATGTCAATGTCTAAATAGTTCTTTAAATGCTTATCTTGATAAATGTTTGGACATCATATCTTGTATGGATGAATTTGTGATCTATCATGTACCACGGGAGGAGAATCCGAAGGCTAACGCTCTGGCTCAGCAAGCATCTAGTTATAGTGTCCAGAAAAGAAATTTTCAGGAATGAAAACCGATGTTTAGCGAAGCCGAGGGTTACATTCTGGAGAAGCCGGTTCAACCGCCCCCTCCGACCGGTCAGACCGGGTACCCCGGTCAGACCGCCCCCTCGGGCCGGTCAGACCGCCCCTCGGGGGGCAACCCTACTTCGGACGCCGTTTCTTCCAAAACTGTTGAGGGCGAAGTGGAGGATTGGAGAATGCCTCTGATTAAATATTTACAGGATCCTAAAAGTATAAGTGACAGAAAAGTCCGACGGTGGGCGCTTAAGTTTATTCTGGATAATGATGAGTTATATCATCGGACGGTAGATGATTAGCTTTTGAAGTGCTTGGGTCCTGATCAGGCAAGATTGGCTATGGCAGAGGTGCATGAAGGAGTTTGTGGTACTCATCAATCGGCTCCTAAGATGAAGTGGCTCCTTAGGCGGGCTTGCTTTTTTTGGCCTACTATGATAGCCGATTGTTTTAGGTACTACAAAGGGTGTGAAGAGTGTCAAAGGCACGGAGATATTCAGTTAGTGCCTGCTGCGTTGATGCATCCGATTATCAAGCCTTGGCCATTCAGAGGTTGGGGATTGGATTTCATTGGCAAGATACATCCTCCGTCGACCAAAGGGCATTGCTTTGTGATTGTGGCGACTGATTATTTTACCAAGTGGACTGAAGCAATTCCTCTCAAGAACATGACACACAAGGAGGTAATTGGGTTTATTACGGAGCATATCATACATAGGTTTGGTATTCCGCAAACTTTAACTACGGATCAAGGTACTTCATTTGTGGCTAAAGAGGTGCGTGATTTTGTCAATTCCTATGGTATTAAGTTGCTCAATTCATCTCCATATTATGCTCAAGCTAATGGTCAAGCTGAGTCTAGCAATAAAACTTTAGTTAAGCTCATTAAGAAGAAGATAGAAGACAATCCTAAAAGATGGCATGAGGTATTATCTGAAGCTTTATGGGCTCATCACATCTCTAGACATGGGGCTACTAAAGTTACTCCTTTTGAGCTTGTGTATGGTCAAGAAGCCGTTTTACCTGTTGAGGTGAATCTAGGCGCATATAGACTTGCAAAGCAAAATGATCTTAATGTTGATACATATCATGCTTTGATGATGGATAATATTAATGAAGTGACCGACAAGCGTTTGGAGGCCTTGGAAGCAATTGAGGAAGACAAAAGGCGAGTTGCTAGAGCATATAACAAAAGGGTAAGAGCTAAGTCTTTTCAAGTAGGAGATTTGGTTTGGAAGACTATTTTGCCTATAGGATCCAAGAGCAACAAGTTTGGTAAATGGTCTCCAAGTTGGGAAGGTCCATACAAGATTGTGAGAGTTTGCTCCGGAAATTCTTATATGGTGGAATCTTTGCAAGGACAGCAGCTGCCCAGGGCGCTCAATGGAAGATATTTGAAGAAATTCTATCCAAGTATATGGTAAGATGCTTGAAGGTTCATGGCCGGTTTCTATGAAAATCGCCCTTAGCATAAAAAATGGCCGACAATAGTTTTGTCATCCTTAGGATTATTTTTTAGCACGCAAGCTTTACTAAAAACAGGGGGGCATGTGTTGACACTCAAATTTGGCAAAAGCCGACTCAGGCCAGGCAGGTCGGTCAGACCGGGTCCCCAGGGCGGTCTGACCAGGGTTCGCTGTAGCCGGTCCGGCACGTAGGTGCCAGGTGGTATAACTGCCCCCCAGGGGCGGTCTAACCAATTAGGAGTTTAGCTTGATTCCGAGTTGTAAAGCATTGTTTGCAGGGCAAGTCCTCCCACCCTATAAATATAAAGGGTCATGGCCGATTGAGAGCTATGATCCAATCGTCATTATCAATTTTACCTTTATTTTCTCCAAACCCTAACTTTTCCAACCTCCATTGCTCTCCTCCTTCGTCTCCACGGCGGTTGAGGGAGTTCTGAGTGGCCTGCCGATCTCAGAACAACCCTAGGTGCACTGTTCCCGACGGGGTCCCTCCCGGAGCAGCGAATCTAGGTTTTCGGCGTTCCTCCTGTCCAAGGTGGTTAGACCGGCCCCCCCAGGCGGTTAGACTGGCCCGTGCTAGGCGGTTCGGCGAGGTGATTTCCGACGACCGCGCGATCTAGCACACTCGTGTGTTCGACCGTAAAAAGCGTCAACACAAAGCAAGGCTGAGTATACTAATACTCAGCAAGACTTATCCGTCGGGTGATGAGACCATCACCAACTCTCTAGACATGCAAGCTTTATGGCAAGTGGGTTCCTTTTTGCTGAAAAGCAACAAAGAGTATGTCCTTACTTTCAAGTTTTAGCTCAAAATTCTAGTTGATTATCCATTACTAGGTAAGCAACTACTGCAAGCATAAGTTGTACAAACAATTAAGCATGCAACAATATTCTTCTCAATTCCATCATTAAGAGACAGAGTGTATGGATAAGGAATCTCGGATAACGGTGAGAGGCTGACGATCGATCGATAAATAACCTTGCAAGGTGGACCTAAACACACGGGAGAATGCATACCCCATCGTAACGACCACAACCCCTACAGGGCGGGGTAAGCACCAACCAGGCGGTTCCCAATCATCCTCGGTTCAGGATCAATGTCCACAATCCCTAGTAAAGTTGGTCAGGTCACGGACTTACATCTTTTGCCGCCTGGATCCACACATGCACCACTGTCATGAACCTGGGGACTACTCCTGGGGTAGTGGTAGAGAGTTCCCTTACCGGATCAAAAAGGTACTAGGCTTACCGGTCCCATTCCCGGCAAATGCTTAGTACGTTCAAACGCTTAACCATAGACATACTGGCCGGAGCCGGTCCCATGCTCTTACCACATGAGCGGGTAGGTTCAACAATCTTATGATTCCAACATAAGACACCTATAGCTCGCGAGTGACAAACATCACTCGACTTCTACCGGGTCCTTAGAGCATGGCAACTAGCGACTTATCAACTAGTATTGGAACATAGGAACCTAAGATCATGCATCTAGGGTTTCAACACAACTCCTGAAACTTAAATGCACAATCATAACAAAGGTAGTTGCATAAGTTGAAAACATAGGTTATGCTCCGGGGCTTGCCTTCACTTAGCAAAGTTAGTTGGAGATCCTCCGAACTTGGTTCGGGTCTTGTTGTAAAACCACATGTTCACCTTCTCCTTCAACTAGCTTTCCTTCAGCTTCCGACACCAACGCGTAGCTCTTGACCGGGTGTTCTACACGACATGCACATGCATAACTTTAAGCATTCGTTTTTAAGAAGGAAGAACTCAGTTTATAATTAAAGGATAAACATGGGGTGTATTGTTGGGCACATTCACCTGGATAAGAATATATCTAGCATACTCTTCCTTAATTAAGGAATTGTATGTTTGTTATTTATCTTTCTTATTTGATGGGGATTGTGTCCACATTTAATTTAATTAACTTATTTAACTTCACCAAAATAAAAGGTGCTGTTCAGGGTGTACTTTGGTGAAGCTTGGTGATTTAAAATCACCAAGAGTATTGCTTCCCGGTCACCAAGTCTCTCCCAAGAGCACCACTTGACTTGACACAAAGGCTCGCCACAAAGGCACTCGCCAAGTGTTGACGGCTGTTAAGTGCCTACTTTAGTTGTCAATATACTCATGAATAAAGGAGCATAAGGCATTTCTTACACGTATTTAGTTAAGAATAATGCAGTTCCACTTGTCCTTGGAGATTATTTGATTGCAGGAAAATAAGCCGGAAAAGAGTGACAAACTCACCTTCTATGGTCCATGCCACATCACCTCATCCTAGGTGGGATGCCAACAAGGATGCCATGCATGCACACCTACCAACTAGGGAGCCATGCATGCATGCCATGCAAGCAATCCAAGTGAAGCAACCCCCGACGAATCAGAGTGTGACACGTGGACATCACATGGATCCATGGGCCCACAAAGGCATGCAAACCGCGCCAAAACAGGGTGGACACCGGGAACCGACCTAAGGACCCACAGGACAGCCTCTAGGAGGAAGCACACCCCGAGTGGGGCCCACAGGGGGTCGGCTGACCCCTGGGGTCGGCCGAACCGACCTTGAGGCCGCCACTCAGGGGCTTCCACGTGGTGGTTCCTTATTGGTCCTAGGCGCCACTCCCGGGGTGTTTGCAGCCATTCCTCGCCGGTGCACGGGCCTATAAATAGAAGGAGAGGGGGCTCACTTATGAACCATCCACACTTGCGACACCTCTCTCACTTTTAGTCTCAAGGCTAGGAGGTAGGCTAGAGTAGTTCTAATTCAGGTTCCAAGTCTACTTTGGGATCTAGGTATGAGTTCTCTTGAATCTTATTTCATTTGTATGACTTTGATCTACTTCAGTTATTTATCTATTTCATATAAAGTTGTGTTAGTATGCATGAGTGATTTGTTCATGTGTTCTTCACCTGTTCATCATTTAGAGGCTCCTATTCTTGATGAACAAGGCCTTTCGATCCAATTGATGGGTGACTTTCACATGTTTCTGGTGTTTGTTCATAAGTTAGAGGCTCGTGTTCTTCGCGAACACGACCCTTTGATCCAGTTGAACAGACATAGGAAAACACGAATCTGTTTGTGTACTTAACCTGGTTTGATCTAATTAGATGACATGATTGCGTTGTATGAAGTCTGTGCTTGAGCTACAGTACTCGGTGTAATTGGCCGGTTTATCTGGTGGCTTGACCTGGGTCACAATAGCCTGGGCCGGTCAAGTCCGACTAACAACGTAAGCGTGGAGCTTGGGTTGCGTAGCTACCTTACTTATGAGTTTATCCCACGGTTTGTCTTGGGGTAGGCCGCGGTAGTGACAGCCGTTGGTCCTCTGAAATCCCCCACGTTCGGATAAGCTGTAGGAGTCTAAAATATAACAACCGGAGTTGTGCGGAAGCAACGCGGGAGGTTATCTCCTCGTGGTACCTGGGTGCTTAAGTCAATGTTCTTCAATGCTAGTGTATCTAACTCGTTCCTACCAGCTTTGTGTGTATAGTACTTAAGAACCTAGAACTAACTCGTATGTTGCCTCCTATGCCTAGGACCCCTTAGAGAGAGAGTGAGTGTGCGTGTGATCACACTACCCCTATTATCATATTTTACCCTTGCACTTGAGTGTCTGGTTTATTTCTGTCTATGATCTATACTCATTGCGATAGAGTTGATCTTGTCATTCCACCAATGCCTTCCTTGGATTCGATACCCTTTGGAGTACTCCTTTGGAGAAATGCTACAATGGTACTTATGTGTGCTTGCAGACTCCTGTAACGTTAAGAATTACCAACCAGCATTTCTGGTGCTATTACCAGGATGGGTTCCAAACATGATCTTAGGTGATTGCGTTAAGAAATGTCAACAAGCATTTCTGGCGCTGTTGCCGGGGAAGGCTTAAGGATAACCTATCAACACTTTGCATATGTTTATAATCATGACAGGAATAAAACAGTTCTCAATGCAGGCTAACTTGGATTGTCTTCTTTGTCTATTGATGATGAAGACAGCTAGTGCATGACTGGTTTCGACTTACCGTCGAATTTTACTGAAGATCCTGAGTCACTCGTAAGGAAGGCACAAACTCATTTCGGCTCTCCTTCGCGTGAACATTCGGAAGTCGATCCAGCTTCATTTGTGCCATCCGCATCAACTTCCATGGCCAACCCTACCGAGAAGACTCTCCGCGAGTACTCCGCTCCCTCTGCTGACTAGGTGCTGACAGGCCCTGTGATCAACACTGGGAATGAAAACTTCGAGATCAAGACTGGCTGAATTACGATGGTACAGGCTAGCCCATTCTGTGGCAAGCCTAATGAAGACGCGAGCGCCCACCTGCAGCAGTTCCTGGAACTATGCAGTACCTTCACTATATGAGGAGTGGAGGAAGATGCTATTCATCTACGACTATTTCCCTTCTCCCTCTTGGGAAAGGCGAAGTAGTGGTTCTATGCTAACCGTGCAGAGATTAACACTTGGGCAAAGTGCTTCGTAGCATTCCTCGCTAAATTCTTTCCGTTGGGCAAAATCAATGTCCTTCGGGGGCGAATTTCGAGCTTCCAGCAAGTGGTAAATGAGACTATCCCAGAAGCTTGGGAGAGACTCCAGGAGTACATCCTGGCTTGTCCTCATCATGGGATGGACAACTAGCTTATTCTTCAGAGTTTCTATAATGGGCTGACTCCGACAGCCCGAGGCCATATTGATGCTGCAGCTGGAGGGGCCTTCTTCTCTCTTACTATTACTGAAGCTACTACACTGATTGAGAAGATGGTTACCAATCGAGGGTGGAGTGATGATCGACTCTAGCCACATCAAAGGGGTACACATACTGTCAAGGAAGCGGATATGTTGCACACCAAGATGGACCTGATGATTAAGAGAATGGATGATCTAGCCAATGAGAAGGCCGCCATGGCCACCACTACTCAAGCTATGGATGCTCGCATGACTTGCGAAGTCTGTGGTAATACTGGGCATTCAGGGAATTACTGCCCTACTACTCAGGCGGATGTGATGTACATGAACGGCAGCAACAACGGTTATCGTCCACAAGGAGGTCAAACATGGAATCAATCGCGCCCTTATTATCAAGGAGGTAATCAAGGTAATTCTTTCAACCCAAACCAACCTTCCTTGAAAGATCTAGTCTTTGGGCAAGCTAAGATTAATGAAGGTTTTAATAAGAAAACAGCTGCCTATGATAAGGCTTTTGAGAGCCTTAATGTTAAAATTGATAGCCTTTCTTCTGCTCTTAAAAACCAGTTGAGTTTTAATAAGATGATAGAAACCCAGTTGGCTCAATTAGCAGCTTTGGTTCCCTCTGCTGAAGACGGGAAGATTCCGGGGCAACCCGTATCCTCCTGTGAAAATGTTTGTGTAGTGTCCACCAGATGGGGTAAGCATTCTGGGCGGGCACAAACCACTGACTATGTAGGGAGACCTATACAGCAAATACTTGACCCATGGGAATCTTCGACAATCACACACAAGAAAGATCCTGGTTATCCGGCTATCACCTGCAAGATATATTACCAGAAGATTAAGCATGCTCTCTGTGACCTTGGTGCAAGTGTTAACCTTATGTCCAAGGCCATGTTTGAACAATTGGGGTATCCAGCTCTAACTCCAACTGCGACGGCCGTCCAACTTGTTGATGCATCGATCCGACATCCAGAAGGGATAGTAGAGAACTTATTGGTATTCATCCAAGGTTCATGCATCTTTGCGGATTTCGTGGTCCTTGGTATGCAAGATGATGAGGGAATGACTCTCATTCTTGGGAGACCGTTCCTGAGTGACGCCAACGCAAGGATCAATGTGGGAGCCGGAACGATCCGATTCCGCATTGGGAAGAGGAACTTGATGTTCTGATTTCAGGCAACAAAAGAGAAATGCTATTCACTGTAGGGCAAAAATGAGCAATCAGGGGCATGGACGGAGCCACAACCCCCGCGACTTCCCACCACTCCAACAAAGCCTAAGAAAACAAGAAGGGTGTGGCGGGAAATACAGAAGTCATCTCCATCAATTTCTCGGTAATGGGGTGACGAGTGGAATTGATCGCCGAGAAAAGTCTCGCTCTCAGACTTAAAAAGATGAGTCCTTTTTGCCAAAAGGTAAAATTGGTATTTATCTCATATTTCCCTTCCAAAATTTTATTTGATTTTTCCAAATGCATATTTGAATTTTCCAACCTTGCATCTGCATGGTAGATTTTTTTCTAGCAAATTTCCCTTTTCAAATAAAAATTCTGAAAATAAATTCTTGAGTGGAAAATCATAGAAAATTTTTTCGAGCAACAGTTTGGGCGAATCTGGACCTAGACATCTGGGCAGGACATCAGGTAGCCGTTAGAGAGTCGTTGCAAAAAGCTGGAAGCAGGCGGGCCCGGTAGGGGGAGAATACAAATTGCTCCTTGAACATTGTATACTACTATCTGAATACAAATGAGGCACAATTAGTACTGCTGTTGTATTGCTCCTTGAACAGTATGCTACTATCTGAATACAAATGAGGCACAATTAGTAATTTTCTGGTGTTGTTTTTTAAATATGGTGTGGTCAAAGTACAATTTTTCATGTATAAGTTGATGTTACTGTAATCTGTTAGCTGCTGAGTACTATAAACATACAATGGTGCTAATGCATATTTTTATTTTGACTGCAGGTTATTGACGAAGAGGTCTAGTGGATGCAAGATGAAAGCATAATGTAATCAACTATATGGTGATGTGATTCTAAATGTAACATGAGATGTTGAATCTCTATTTTTTGAGATTTATGAGATATTATACTGTACTGTTGTGAGCATGTATGTGATTTGGGGTCTATAATTTGCTGAAATTATGTGTACCATGGGTTGTAACTTGTTTTGTATAAGTGGGTTTAAATTTGGCGAATTTAGGTGGGCTGAATTTTTATTATTGCTGGATGAGCTCGAATAAAAAAGTGAATCAGTGAAATAATTGGCCATTTAGGCCCATCTATGAATTGTGTATGTGGTGGTGACGTCATCATTGCCACATCACCTGCCACGTCATCATCTATGTAGGCAGCCACGTCATTGTACACGTAAGCAGTCACATCATCATCCACGTAGATAGCCAGCGTGGCACCAAGCCATGTCAACATCCAGAGTGGAACCGAGCCACGTCAGCAGCCAGCGTGGCAATGGACCACGTCAGCAGCCAGCGTGGCATCGAGCCACGTCAGCTGCCAGCATGCACGGCGCCACGTGGCAGTCACTTTCATGACGAAATAGTGACGATGTTCACTAGTCATAGAAGACGAGCGGTTACATGACGAAATACGTGTCCGTCACTGAAAAGGAGCAGTTCTGTGACGAAAATGGCTGATTCGTCACGGTGCGACAAATGTGACGCGCTTTCTATGACGATCTCAAAATCGTCATAAATTCATCACAGAAGGTTTTCAATGACAAATTTAGCTTGTTCCGCAACGAAAGTGTTTTGTCATGGATGTGAACATTTCTACTAGTGCTTGCATTGATTTTTCTTTCCACACCATTAGCTTTAGGTTAACTCCTTGATTAAAAAGAGATAAACACCTGGGGTGTTTCAACCTACCCCCCTTAAACAGAATCTCGTCCCGAGATTCAACAACAAGCCTGATAGACTTTTCAGGGGAAGGTAGAGATTACATAGAGAAACTTAACAGAGACATGACTAAACTCTCTAAGATCTAGAACTCAAGGACGATAAAAGATACACGGATTTCATGACAAACTTCCACGTAACTCATGAGGAAGCAGGCACTGAATGTGCACATGAAAAGCTATAAACAAGCATAGTAGAGGTGCAAAACAAATCAACACCATCAAGGCGTCCCAGCAATCTGAATCACATATCTCGAGAGATCGATCCATAGCTGGTGATGTGGGATTGGCTTCTTCTTGCGACCTTTTTCTTGAGCTTCTTCTTCTTGATGTAGGCACCAATTCTTCAATAGACGAGCTTCGAAGAAATGCTTGCACGGGCTTCAACTTCTGAAGGGGCTTGATTCTTCTTCATCTTGTTGGAGAAGATGGAGGAAAAGCTCGAGGTGATGAAAATGGCCGGTGTGCGCTCAAAGAAAAGAGCTGGAGAGAAGGGAGGGCGACGGGAGGTGATGGCTCCAGTGGATGCAAAGGAAAAGGGGTGGTGGAAGCCAATGGAAGGTGGTCCATTTATGGATGCTCACCATGGTGTAGTGGCGGTGGTGCTCGCACCACTTGTGTAGGGGCCGAGGTATGGAGGCATGGAGGTGCGGTGGTAGTAGCATGTGGCACGGTGGTGGTCGGCACGGGATGCCATGGGGACAAGACGGCTGTCGTAGGGTGTGCGTAGGTGGTGATCAGCTGCTGCGGTAGAAAGGTGGCAGAGCGACGGCACAGCACAGAGCAGACGGAGCACAGATACAGAGGGGTCAAATTGATTCTCGAGAGAAATTGACTATGAATTTGGGAAACACGAGATGATCCTGGGTATCTACAATTCAAACTAAAACTCATTTTTGTCGGGGAAACCGTCAGGGCTTCTGTCTATTATTTCTTTTCCATTTCACTGAGTCTGTGGATTTGGTCGAAGCTGAGAGAAGATCACAGATCATTGATTAGTATAAAACTCCTCGTATTTTGACTTTTAGATAAACTTGACTGCTCATGCTCCTTCAATTTAACTTCGTTGATTTTGATATTAGGTAACCTTTGAGATTGAGATGGGAGGAGACCAGATTGAATGGTTTCATAGAGATTTCTTATGAAGAAAGGGAAGGCTAGTAAACAAACATTTGTTAAATTTGTTTACTGAAATTTCTGAAGTTGTGCTAGGAAAACAACTAGATGTCTACTCAGGGTATGTGCTTGGCAGTATCAACTTTCAGTTGACAAAGACAAAACTTCTGGAAAAGATGAGGGTCAACATGTATACCCAAAAGATTTTCTACTTATGGCATTGTTCTCATTTACTCCAATTTGTGAGAGCAGGGTTAAGAAAGATAGAATTTGAAGTTGAGGTATCCAAAAGTGATCCACTCAAGGATATCAATACTACTGAAAAGCTGAGTGCTTCAGCATACAAACACACATAGGGGTAATGATACAAGTCTTCTGACATATCATGCTTGCATTGCCAGGATAAGATTACAAACTAAGAGTAAGCTCTGAAGATCAAGTCTTTAGCAATGTACTAATATGGTTCAAGCATAGTACTCTTACATCTCCTTATTTTATTACACCCGGGACAACATCCAAACTAGACCCACTAGCTAGTCCTAGGTTGACCTTTTATTTTCCTCAAGTTGAAAACAAAGGCTCAGGGTGATGCAGATCCAGATTCTACTCCAGATTCTCCTTGAATCTCGTGGTGATTCTCACCATCTTCAGGTGGAGGAATAATAGGTCCTGGTGGTGGAGCTGCTACTGCTTCTAATTGATTTTCCATGTCTAGCATGTGTAGGTCGGCTTGATGTAGCATATAGTCCTGGTCCTGAATTTCTTGACGTAGTTCTAGTATTTTTGCTTTATCCTTGCGTCTTCCTTTCTTAAGAGCTTTTATCATGGCTTGAGCATCCTTCAACTCATGTGTGGTACTTTCCATTTCTCTAACTTGATTCCTATAGATTGCATTTTCTCTGACCAGCAGTTGGTATGTATCATACATTGCTTTGGAAAAATGAACTGAGGTGATCAGATCAGGGTTGTAGTGTGAGTTTTCCTGAGCAGAGATGAGAGACTCCTGCTCAGTCCATTGTCCATGGTATTGCTCATGCAGGGGAATTACCTTGGCTGTAGTGTGAGCTACCAATGCAGAATGCTTCCCACAAAAAGTTGTGAGCGCTTCAAGAGCAGCCTTGTGCAAGGTGTCAGCCCACTCTAAGCCTTGTGCTTTACTTTCCCAAGCTTCCCAGCTTGGATTTGCAGGACAAGCTGAAATCTTCACTTTCACTTCGTAACTAGGGATTTGTCCTTCGTTCATGTACTCACGGTACGTATACTGTGGTTGGGTAGTATATCTGAAGTCCTTCAAAGTGGTCCACAAAATCATGGGAAAACCACTCTCCTGGGGGTAATCAACATGAGTCCATCCTTCTTCATCAACCATTTCAGGTCCAGAATTGGCCATCTAAAGAGATTAACATAAGTAAGAAACCAGATGGATGCATTGACACAAACGATAGATTTTTGTAGCCATACAAAATTATCATATTTGGAAAACTATGAACTAGATGTTCTTGATGTCCACCAGATCCTTATGAAGGTAGAAACAAGCTTTGCATTTTCCAAATGGGGCAAAAACTAAGGGTAATATGCTTGAGAAACTTTAGAGACCGGTGCTTTATCTTGGCCGATGAACTACATGCAGAGGGTTACTAAAAAGTTCATAACTCTCAGCATAAGAATGCAACGATACTCAACTTTTATGAGCACACCAAACTTGAAGTTCCAAACAACATTGGTATTCCACGGTTGGGCTACAATTGTTGGGAAAAGGGGTGATTGAAACAAACTTCAGTTTGCCATTGTCCAACAATTTTCAGCAGACAGCCAGTTACTTAAATTAGCGTAACTGAAATTCTGCTTAGCCAAAAATTCTGAAATTTTACCAGGTACTCAATAAGGTTATAAAGTACCAAATTGGTATTCAAGGGTAGAGCTAAAGACTAGAGGAAGATAGCCAAAAGGATAAAAATGCCAGTGGCTGTCCCTCAGGAAAAACAGCAAACAGAGCTGCACTATTTTGGTCATAACTCAAAATTCCTTCGACCAAAATCTCTGAAATTTTTACAGCATATGCTTGGCAAGATTTGGAACAACTTTAATATCTAACTTTTCTTCAGAAAACACTGTCTTGGGGGTCGAAACATTTCAGAACAGATAAGTTCACAGATTGACAGCTAGATCATTCTTAAGAAAAAGATCATATCTTGAGTTTGGCTGATCCAAAGCTTATGAAAATTTTACAACATCTTCGTTGCAAAATTGGAGACAACTTTTGGGTAAAAGATCTCTGGAGAAACTCCTTTTTGCTAGCCCGAAAAATCTCAGACCAGCAGATCTTTCAGCAAACACTAGAAAGACCTTAAGCTACTTGACAAAAACTTGGATGAAAGAGATTTCAAGGGGTACTCATTATCTTTGAGGTTCAGTTTTAAAGATTTTAACATGATGCATGCAAAAACCTATTCGTCCTCACTGACAATTCCTTGTCAAGATCGAAGTTAGTGCCGGTGGCATGGCACAATATACGACTCTCCCAATGGCGTAGCCAGGAATTGATTTTTTTCATTGTTGAGGGGGGCCAACAGTGCTAATTTATCTGAAAATTTGATCTAAAATGAACTTTTTAGTGCAAATTTTCAAACCATAGGGGGGACCATGGCCCCTGGCTGCCCCCCTGGCTACGCCACTGGACTCTCCCTATAATAGCTAGTCGAATTCTACTCGATCTTAGCACTTATGAATCGAGGTTAGTGTACCTGCAGAAAATCATAGAACATCTCGAACCTTTCGTGCCAGCACTCACGAAAGCATCCACAAACATTACCGTTCACTATAGAAACGGCACCCATGAGTTTAACACTGCATGGACAGTGTCCAACCTAAGATACGCTCCTTTTGAACGGAGGGCATCCCCCTTCACATATTTATAATGCGGAATCATGCACACGTATGGCAAAACGTGGCGAGACACAGACGCGACAGTGGGTTCCCTTTTGAATAGGTCCCATCCATCCCTCACATGACTTTCATGTGGCACCAGCATGTATAGCAAAACATGCTGAACTAGTATGGTTGTGCGAGAAAGTAAGTTTTGACAGATAACAAAATGTGCTGGGAGTCAGTTTAAATAAACCATAGAGTACTAGCCACCTGAAAGAACCCAAAAATACCTCTAGGGCCTCTCGGACTAGTTAATCCTTAGCATTCCTAACGCATTTTGCAAACACACCTTGATCTTGCAAGTTTTATTCTAAAAACATGTTATTAAGGTGGTTTTAATATCTCTAATGTACAATCAAGCTCTGATGCCAGCTGTGACAGAACCATCCAAATTAAATCCCATTTAACACACATAGCCCATCCACTTGGGCATCATGCGTTAAAGAGGAGTTAACTTGTCGATATCTGCCGGGTCAAGCCCGGTAAATCACTTATAACAAAGGATCGAAGATTGTACACTAAGACTCACGCAACGGCGAGTTCAGAGATAATTAATACAACCTTAATACATCATATTCATCAATTATTCATTATTACAAAACCAGTTCCATACAGGAAAGTAAACAGTTCAGAGTTTGAAAACACAGCAGAAATGAAATACTAAACGTCATAAGCAACATCACGGGAGGCCATCCATGATATCACTAAGCACTGTCATCTTCCCACTCACTTCCCAAAGGGTGGGAGAGAACCAGTCCACGAATACCATCAACACATCAACACCTGCAAAAGGTATCAACAAAGCAAGGCTGAGTATACTAATACTCAGCAAGACTTATCTGTCGGGTGATGAGACCATCACCAACTCTCTAGACATGCAAGCTTTATGGCAAGTGGGTTCCTTTTTGCTGAAAAGCATCAAAGAGTATGTCCTTACTTTCAAGTTTTAGCTCAAAATTCTAGTTGATTATCCACTACTAGGTAAGCAACTACTGGAAGCGTAAGTTGTGCAAACAATTAAGCATACAACAATATTCTTCTCAATTCCATCATTAAGGGACATAGAGTGTATGGATAAGCAATCTCAGATAACGGCGAGAGGCCGATGATCGATCGATTAATAACCTTGCAAGGTGGACCTAAACACACAGGAGAATGCATACCCCATCATAATGACCACAGCCCCTACAGGGCGGGGTAAGCACCAACCAGGCGGTTCCCAATCATCCTCGGTTCAGGATCAATGTCCACAGTCCCTGGTACAGTTGGTCAGGTCACTGACTTACATCTTTTGCCGCCCGGATCCACACATGCACCACTGTCATGAACCTGGGGACTACTCCCGGGGTAGTGGTAGAGAGTTCCCTTACTGGATCAAAAAGGTACTAGGCTTACCGGTCCCATTCCCGGCAAATGCTTAGTATGTTCAAACGCTTAACCATAGACCTACTGGCCGGAGCCGGTCCCATGCTCTTACCACATGAGCGGGTAGGTTCAACAATCTTATGATTCCAACATAAGACACCTATAGCTCGCGAGTGACAAACATCACTCGACTTCTACCGGGTCCTTAGAGCATGGCAACTAGCGACTTATCAACTAGTATTGGAACATAGGAACCTAAGATCATGCATCTTGGATTTCAACACAACTCCTGAAACTTAAATGCACAATCATAACAAAGGTAGTTGCATAAGTTGAAAACATAGGTTATGCTCCGGGGCTAGCCTTCACTTAGCAAAGTTAGTTGGAGATCCTCCGGACTTGGTTCGGGTCTTGTTGTAAAACCACACGTTCACCTTCTCCTTCAACTAGCTCTCCTTCAGCTTCCGACACCAACGCGTAGCTCTTGACCGGGTGTTCTACACGACATGCACATGCATAACTTTAAGCATTCATTTTTAAGAAGGAAGAACTTAGTTTATAATTAAAGGATAAACATGGGGTGTATTGTTGGGCACATTCACCTGGATAAGAATATATCCAGCATACTCTTCCTTAATTAAGAAATTGTATGTTTGTTATTTATCTTTCTAATTTGATGGGGATTGTGTGCACATTTAAATTAATTAACTTATTTAACTTCACCAAAATAAAAGGTGCTGTTCAGGGTGTACTTTGGTGAAGCTTGGTGATTTAAAATCAAGTCACATTAAAGGTGATTTCGGTTTTTCTTTTATCCGACTTATTAACCTTGATTTACTTTGAAAATTAATTCTGGATGTTTCACACACAAACAAACAGAGATAAAATTAATACAAGCACATATCATGGCAATAAGACTACTGCCCAAAATTTAGATCAAACTAAGCTATGAACTGCACATGAAAAATCTAACCTTAACTAGCTGCCATAAACATGATCTATTTACTCAGAGAGATCTATACATGATATAGCTGCAAGAAATTACACAGAGCATAAACATAGCATCACTGAGCTACTCACAAAAATTTAGATTAAATTAAGCTATAGATCTAGCATGAAAATTACAACATTAAAACACTGCTGAAAAGATAAATAAATCATACTGCAAGATATAAGCATGCATTGAGGCTACAACTTTTACCACAGCCATAATAAGGTAAGAAAAGACTACTCAAAAATTATCATGGCCAGAAACTACTTACAACATGCTTTATTAAAAAGGCTCATATTAAAGACCTAAATTAATTAGAGCTAGATAAACATGTTAAAAGCTACTGATATTTTTACCATAGCTTCATCTAGGAATATACAGGCTACTGTAAAAATATCAGATTCATTTACTTAACAAATCATTTAAAACTAAACAGGAACTTAATTACTGCCTTATATCAAAATTAAATCATAAACAAAGATATATAACAGATCTCTGTGTAATATTTCTACACAAGAGCAAACATGTCAAGGCTAACAACATATTAAAATTTCACAGGCAGATCAGTTATAGATTTCAAATAATTGCAAATCTATTCAAACTGATCAATTCAAAATTCTTTAAATTCTAGAAAGAATTTTACAAAACTCCTTTCTAGAAAAGTAGCATCTGTTCATGTAGATCACAGAACATTTGAGTTTACATTTTTCTGATTTTTATTCAATTTATTATGCATTTTAGAAGGTCTCAGCCAGTTAAACCTAATTTCAAAGAATCTTCTTTCATCCGAGTCCTTGGCCAGAAATATACTTCACAAGTACGCCCTTATATTTGCACAGAGGCCCCTACATTTACAAAATGAACCCTGGCTAGATTTGTTTCTTCACAAAAGTGGGCTTGACCACTGCCGCCGGCGGGGATGGCCGGAATCCGGCGAACGGCGGCGAACTGGTGCGGGCGAAAGGGCGGAGGAAGGTCTGGGAATCACCTAGGTTCGACTCCTGTGCTTGGACGGGGCGGAGGGACTGCCGGCGATGGTGCTCGGCGGCGGCATGGATCTCCGGCCGCTGCAGACTCGTCTCCGGCGAACAGATGGGCTGCACACGTCCACACGTGGCTCCGCGGCGGCGCACCAGTGGCGGACGCGGCAGCCTGGCGGCGTACAGAGCGATGCGAGGTGACGGCGAGGCTCGTCAATGCGTGGCCGTGGACGTTTAGTGAGGCGAGGAGGTGCTCCCAGGGGCTTGGTCAGGGACAGGACAGCTCGGGCGTGGGAGTTTCGCAGCGGCGCTCCGGCGGCGGGTGCCGGCAGCCTGGCGGCGGGGAACGGGACTGTGCCGGGGAGCTCGGGGTTCCTGCCCCTTTTATAGGCGGCCGCGAGACGTGCAGCACTGCCACGGCACGACGGCCAGCTGGCCAGCTCCACACAAGAGGGTGGCGGTGTGGCGCTACTTAGCGCAACGCATGGTGGTGGTGCTGGCGATGGCGCGGCGCGTGGCGTGGGCAAGCAGCTGTGCGCGACAAGTGGTGGCCAAGTGTCACGGGCAACATCGGGCTTCGGACGACTGGCCCACCTCAGCGTCTGGGCCAGGTGGTAATGGGTGGAGCAGCACGAGCGCGTATGCGGCGCACGGGTGCCGGGACGGCGTCGCTGCGCGACGTCGCGGCCGGGGGCGCGCGCTCGGGCGACTGTTGCAGCAAATCATTTCGGATTAGGCCTCTTTGACCGGACTGAACAATTCAAAACCATATGCAAGTCAACTTTTGGCCAAAATGAAAGTTGTAGAGGAGATAACCCTCTACCAGATTCGCAAAGGTCGACCAGTGAAATTCGGAACAGATTTGATAGAAAACTGGCTCAAAGTCTGGGATTTTCTCAGCACGGTCAAACACAGGGTTCTGGCTTTGACCGAGTTTTTGAGGTATTTCCACTCAAAATTTGAAAATCTGCCAATTGAATGAAATGTGTCCCATGAAATTCTGCACAACTTTTGTATTGGCCGATTTTTCAGTGTTTTGGGAATTTTTGGAGATTTGATCAAAGTTCTAGAGACATGTACATGAACACAAGGGTTTGACCTTGATTACGAAGGTTTGACTTCAAGATTTGAGAACTTTTCACCCAAAATCTTTACTCCTATCCAAAAGATGAAAAGTTAAGCTTGAGAAGACCATCAACTCTCATATTGGTAGATTTTTGAGTTGCTATATAAATTCTTGATATTGGGGTTAAGCCATCATTTGAACTCATAATTCCTTCAAGAGTTGACCAAACATGATAGGGTTCAATTCCTTCTTTTATCCATAATTTCCAAAAGTGACAAACTTCAAGGTCATGTTCTTGAATCTTGGTGACAATGTTCACAATGGCAAAAGTTTAAGCTCTGAGTGAGAATTGGAATCAAGTTCAAACTATGCTTTGCTCCTAATGGTGTCTTCACCAAACTTGCATTGATTTTTCTTTCCACACCATTAGCTTTGGGTTAACTCCTTGATTAAAAAGAGATAAACACCTGGGGTGTTACAGTGGACGTTGGAGGACAATCAAGGCAACAAAGTTGATCCACGCATGGCGGTAGGACTTCAAGAATTACAAGATGGTTCATCATCTTCCATGCCTAGCAACATGCTAAGCATGGGGGAGGACTCGGGTGACAAGTGAAGACCACGTGGAGTTCAAGATCACGGTTGCAATGAGATGCTATTTTTCTTCTTCCATGATTATCACAATGCTTAAGCATGGGGGAGGCCGCACTACACTCCAAGCATCAAGGACGGTAACAATTCCTCAACCCTCTTTTTGTCCTTGTCTTTCTAAATGTCTACACATATGTATATGCTTTCCACAACCTTAGATGCAACCTTTGTGTATCTCTCTATAGAATAACATGGCTACTAGGAGTACAACCTAGGTTTGTTTTTGTTTTAAAAAATAATCACCGTTACCTTGTGCTCAACATGATGATATCTTGTATGCTCTTTCTTATGGATATATGATGATCGTTGCCACTTTGATCATTCTTGTGCTTGGTTTATATATGATTAAGCTAGTGCTCTCTTTAAACATGATCTGAAAAATTAATAAATGCTAGTCTAATCTTTTGTGGAGGTTATGATAACTTGAGACCCATAGTATTTTTCATTGCTCTCATTTTTGAATGAATCAAAAATCATTTATTTTGTTCTTAAAAGATATGCTAACCTTGTCTTTGATACCACTTGCATTTTGCTCTACCTATCCAAAGCCTAAATTTACTTGAGTGCAAAACCTTAGTTTACAAGATTTATTTTTGGGTGCATTAATCCAAGGCTTGATTTCTCTGGCTCGAGACTAAGAAGCTGGTCATTCCGTTTTTGCGTATCTATCTTTATGCTAGCCTTTTCTGTCTGTGCATTGTGAGTTTTCACATTGGGAATTTTGCAAACCTCGCCGGTTATCCACTCACAAACCCAAAATATCTTTTTGTGGCCACCTCCTTGACCACAACCCAATATATGAGTATGGATGGATATTTCGAGAAAGATTACAAGGAAGGTGCCGTCAAGTGAGCAAGACTTTGGGAGACTTCCAAAAGGATCCCTAGAAGATTTTCGAGTATCTCTCTCCAAGAAAATATGAGAACTTCAATTTCTACCTTGGCATATTTATCACCTCTTTTGCCCGAGGACGAGCAAATGTCTAAGCATGGGGGGGGGTTGCCAAGGAAGTGCTAGTATAGTCTAGAGTTCAAGGGGAGCAAATAAAAAAAAGAGAAAAAGTATGATGAAAGGAAAAAATGATAAAGAAGAAAAAGTATGATGAGAAAAAGAAAGAAAGAAAAAAGAAAAAATAATAGTAAATACAATAAAGCTCCCCAGTTCTCTAACTATGCTTAGTGCTTTTTGAGTTTTCGAGAGGATTCAAGATCAAGACCCATACTCATCTTTCCAACCATGTGCAATCCGATAACGATGACTTCGTTTGTGCCTCGGGATCACTCTTTGCCATTTGCACATGTCCACCTATCTCAAAGTGTGTGTATTTTTCTCTCCCCCCTCCTTGTAACATTATTTTTCCAATGACCTTTTTGACGAGTCTCGGTAAGTCCATAAGAAGCTTGTCTTGTTTTGATAATATCTCGACTATAATATCTTGGTAGGACTAAACTTTCCCATAGCTCCATATAAAGCCTTCCACCAAATATTTTGAGAGAAGAAAGGAGTAGAATAAGTAGGCTTGAGAGACAATATGACATGAGAGTACATGAGCAAGATGCAAGATGGTTTTTATTGATCTTGGTAAAGCAATTTTTCTTCATCCCGCTCTTTATTTTCAAAATTTCTGAGATTTGTTTCAAAATTTGAGAGCATGATTAATTACTTGTGGAAAGAGCTTAAATGATATCTACCCACCATAGAGATGAAGCTAGTTACATTATGAAACTTTAACAAATAAACTTGGAGAGCATTATGTTTTCTCATGTATGAACAAGTGCAGGGTATCAACATTGAAGGGCAATACTGATATCCATTGAAGGCTTACTCGAGGACGAGCAAGGTTTAAGCATGGGGGTATGTTGACGGTCGATTTCTGTCAACCAAGAGCACTTGTTACACTTTGGTTTGAGCTTTAAATTAGAACTAACCCGCCACTAGGCATACTAATGATGTAACAAGTTCACACTTGCATGTGGTTTTTGGAGTATGTTGTTTACGTAGGAATTCAGTACATAAATAAGGACTTCTGGGTAAAGTTCATCAAGCACTTTATGAGAAGATCATGAAGCCCAGCATGAGTCAAGATACGAAGTGAACATGACTCCAAATGACCCAAGGACCAAAGCATGAAGATGTGAAACTCTGAGGACCTGAACAGAAGATGCGGGAGTTTGCGCGCCAAGCACCCTTATCTAAACCGTGGGGCAAACGATGTCAAGGACCCACATGCACTTTGGCAAATATTCAAGAAAGTGCGAGAAGCTTCGGGAAAAAAACTGGGGCTGAACCAGGCCAGAAAGGGCACGGGCCGGCCGGCCCGTGCCGACCGGCCCACCCCCTTCCGCCGCCGATTCGGCCTCCCCTTTGACCTACACGCTCTTCGGCTTATTTATATCGCTTGCCTCCGACGGCCGCCTGATCAATTCACGAGAAGTCGGTGAAACCTAGAAGTGAGCACCGGAGGGAGACGATGGCGATGGAGTCCTCGAAGTTGTCTAGGGGATGGCCTAGGCCGACCCTAGCCGCCATGGCCGCCCTGCGTGGTTGTGCCATGGAGGAGTTAAGGAGCTACGTGTTCATCATCTTAGGTATGATCTCGGTGGTGATGGTGTAATACATACTTTCATGTGAGCAAAGATAATCTTGTCATCCGATCTATTAAGCGATTCCATGTCTCCATCTTTACTTTCTACCTTTCATGAATATGTTTGATCCTTAGTCTAATGTCGGTTTAGACTACATAGCATACTTTATGTAATCATGGTGATTATATCTAGTATGTTGACCCTTCATGGTTTGTAGGCATGTCCATGTATGGGCACACCCCTGGATCCCCCGCTTCATTAAGGGAGCATCGTGACAGGGTGATTTCCCCCAAAAGAGCGGATGTCTTCAGGAGGTAGGCCGGAGGTAGGAGTTTAAGGATGCTTTTAGATGAGATGCTTAGTTTGTTGCTCGTGTGTCGGAACTACAACTAGAAGGTGATAGGCTTAGTCATCCCCTTGGTGGCGCTTTACCTTGCCTATGTTCGTGTATGTGATCAACCTATACACTTCATGAATATCTCTTTAGGTTTACCTCTTTTATGCAATCAATGCTTCATGTTAGGTTAGATTGACTAGACAAGGTAGAGAACCTTAGCGGTTTGCTTCCGATCCTTGGATTGACAAACCTTGGGGACCCTCCTTGGTGAAAAAGGCACCAAGTCACCCGTACGCTTGCGGTGAACTTCAACACGGTTTTGAACCGTCAACATTAGCGATCATTCATCACCATTTGCCAATGATGTTCAAGCTGTAAGGTTAGTGCCATAGTGCAACCACGAAATCTGTAATGTTTATGATAAATAAAAGCATCTACAACCATCCTTCTAAATATTTTGCAAGAGAGCATCAGGAGGAGGTTGAGATCCCTACACAAGCACGTGGCGGTGCAAAGCAAAGCTGACTTTGGAGGTATGTCCTGCGAGCATGATTCTTGAGGTGTTTCAAGAATGAAGGTTTCATGCTCATCTGTGGAATTTATTCCAACGGACTTCAGAGTCAAGGTTTCATAGAATTCCATGGCCCATGAATTTTCCATCCCACAAGATTCATCATGGAAGATCAATGTTGGTTTCTGATCAAAGTCGAAAACAACATAGTATGGGTGAGTGGGAAGATGCTCAAATTCGGTTGAGAGTGAATAAATGTTCGTCTTCACAAAAGTGAAGAGTTTCTTCCAAGTCGCTCACTTTGGGGGCAGAAAATTCTGCAACCTCAACGTGACCAGGCTTGGATGACACGAACGGTAAAGCATGCATCACATCATCGAGAGGGTTCTTCTTAGGAGCTGGCTTTACCAAAAGATTTTCTAGGAAAGAGATATAGTTGGTGGAAACAGCATCCCTAAGCTTTTCATCTAGGCTCCCTTGAGATAGATCAAGAAGTCTTTCTAGCGGGTAGCCTAGGAGAACATCGAGATCAAGGATATCAAAGATGTGGAAGTCTAGGTTCACCTTGATCTTGTGTTAGTGTGAGTGGCACGACACATGCGACCCCTCAACATTCAAATATGTGTCCAAAGGGACAACCTTTGAGAAGCTTGTCGGATGGTTTTAGCGAAACATCGCCCAAAAGAGTGTGCACTAAATGCCATGGCATCACATTAACCTCCATGTGGGGTTAAAATGGGCTTCTACGGTGATTCCTCTTATAGAACAAGGGAGGATCATACAGGGCAAACTAATCCAAATTACTTCGGAAAAGTGCCTCACTCCTTCTAGCCATTCCTCCTTCATGGTGTCCTTGAAAAAATATTCGTTAGGAGGATCGGGAGGAACATTCCTAGAGCTAGAGGAACATCGATCAAGCTCGATCGAGGGTGATAAAGGTTGCTCATATTCACAAAAGTGAAGGTCTTTCAAGTCACCCTTTTTATGGGCGGAGTGCTCCATGCCTTTGGATAAAAGAGTCTTGGATGACATGAGTGGAGATATGCATATCACTGTCTCGAGAGGGTTTTCCTTGGGATGAGGAACCACTAGAGTTTAGGATAGACAAGGTAGTATTTTCACTCGATCAGATCGGAAGATGGTCATGATCCTTTGGCCAAAAAGATGAATGCAACGGATTAGAGAGCAAAGGCCAATGTCCCTGCCTAAACCATAGTGCAAGCACATTGTTGGTCAGGGATTTGATACGGAAACACGACACTTCTACCACACCTTCCCTCGGGAGATTATAACTGGGAGCGTTTAAGAAAGAGAGTGATAGGAGAATCTAGGGAGAGAGTCTGCACTAGGCATTCTTTCCCTGAGATTCCAGCTACTCAGGGACGGTATCTTCAGCCAGAGTTGTGAGAGATTGGAAATGAAAACCTGAACTCGACAGATGATAGTTCTGGGTGACTCGACGTTCTCCCTTCTTGACGGAACTTTGTTGCATAGGTCAAGCGGGGGCAGAAGTCTCGGATCTCTTCCAAGATCTCCTTCCCTCAGCTCGGATCCAGAAACACAAACGAGACTTTTGAGAGAGCGTCAAGTGTCATGGCACTGTCCTTACATAATCTAGACCAGAAGTGTTGAAGCAGCATTGGCTCAGGTATGTAAAGGTCTGGACAAGTCTCGACTGCAGAGGCGAAATGGTTTCATGCCATTCCTAGTGGATCCTCCTTACCTTGCTTGAAACTGAGGATCTTCGTCCTTAATGAGATGACACATCACAACGGAAAGAACCAAGATCAGAAAGCTGCTCTCAAACTCTCCCACTATTGACGGTGGAAATTCACCATTTCCAACCCTTAATATTCTCACATAAATGGAGGCATATGCATTATTTGCTAGCATTTAGGTTTGAATAATGTAGTTCCACTTGTCATTGGAGATTATTTGTATGTAGGTGATTTACCTTTTAAAAGAGATGGAAACTCCACTTCTATGAAGAAGCCATGCCAACTCAGCTGAGGAGGTGGCTTCCACAAAGGGAAACATGGCAAGACACGTCATCGATCCAGGGGAGGCACTCACTGACAAATCAGAGGACGCCACATGGACTTCACATGGATCAAAGGGCCCACCTCAGATACCAAATCAAGCCATGCACCGGGGATGGATCAGAGGGCCCATAGGGTAGCCAACCAGAGGAAGGCCACCAGGTGGGGCCACCCTAGGGGGCCGACCGATCCTAGGATCGGCCGAACCGCCTTAGGGGGTTCCATCATGGACCTCCACGTGGTAGCTCCCTATTGGTCACTTGCTTCACTCCCGGGTGTTTAGGGGCCATTTGGGCATCCGAGCAAGCCTTGCCTTTGCCTATAAATAGAAGGGGAGGGGCTCCCATTTCTCACACACCAATCTCTCATTCTCCTCTCACTTTTAGTTTCCAAGGCTAGGGGGTAGGCTAGAGTAGCTCTTCTTCAGGTTCCAAGTCCTCTTGGAAGTTTAGGTATGAGTTCTCTTTTATCTTTATTTCTTTGTATGACTTTGATCTACTTCAGTTATTTAGCTATTTCATATAAAGTCATGGTAGATCATATTCTTGATATGTTCTTGAGTTCATCCTCTGTTCATCATTTAGAGGCTCGTGTTCTTCGTGAACACTACCTTTTGATCCACTTGAAGGGTGACAAACTCCTTCCTTATGTGTTTGTTCATAAGTTAGAGGCTCGTGTTCTTCACGAACATGACCCTTTGATCTTGTTGATTAGACATAAGAGAGTTCATATCTGTTCATATGTCTAGCCTTAGTTGATCTTGTTAGATGGCATGAGAGTGTTGCATGGGGTCTGTGTTCAAGCTACGGTACTCGGTCTAGTTGACCAGTCTTCTGGTGGCTCTCACCCTGGGTCACAATAGCCTGGGCCGGGTGAGGTCTAGCAACAACGTAGGCATGGTGCCTGGGTTGTCTGGCTACAACAGTTATGAGCATACCCCCCGAAATGAGAGGTCGGTCCTCAGGTGGTGACAGCCCTGTTGGATCCTAGGGCAACCTCCGCGTTGGGGTACCTACTGTAGGAGTCTAAAGTCTAGTTTCGTAGAGTGCTGGTCATCGCGGGTTAGCTCCCTGTTTGTACCTGGGTGCTGAACCATGTTTCCCTCATGCAATACTCATGCCCATCTCTTGTATCTTCTAGCTTTGTATGTTTAGTACATTAGAACCTAGACCTAACTCGTATGTTCCCCCTAAGCCATAGTGTGCTAGAGTAGAGGTAGATTTGAGGTGTGTGTCACACTACCCTTATTATCTTTTATCTTACCCCTGCCTTTGAGTGTGTTATTCCTTATATCTATCTCTTGGTTTACATTCAGAGCAAAAGCATAAGTTTAATATATCCGCCATTGCCTTCCTTGGATTCGATACCCTTGGAATACTCTCCTTCCTTGGGGAAATGCTACAATGGTTTATCTGTGTGCTTGCGGATTCGTTCATGATCGTTTAGATTAACCTATGGCAACTCTCAATGTTCACGCTAACCTGCGCCATTAGTTGTGACATTGGGAAATGCCAATAAGCATTTCTAGCACCGACGCTAAGGATGGATTCCAAATCTGTTCTTAAGTGATCGACATTTAGAAATGTCAACACCCACGTAGGGTGATCTCTACCAAAGCAACGATGTCAAACCCTCGCTTCCTCGGAGAGGGATAGCGGGAAAAATCTCCTCTTAAGAGCATCTGGTGTCAACCCGGTTTTACCCTGAGTGGAACATAAGAGCTCAAAGTCTCTCACATGGTCGAAAGGGTTCTCATGAGGTAACCCTGAGAAGGAACTATCCTGAATTAGCTTCATGAGAGCAGGGCGAATCCAACAGTTGGATGAAGAACTAGGTTCTGAATAGGATGGCTCTGAGGATTCATGCCTATAGGACTAAAGGTGTTTACAAGGATAACCTTCCATGGATAAAGGGGGTATAGGTAGAAACAAAGAAAAGATAAAAGATATGAGAATAGTCGGGTCCGCAGATTCTCAGCAACCATCCCCGGCAATAGTGCCAGAAATGCTTATTGATATTTCTTAACATCACTACTAAAAGGTAGTGAACGCAAGGTCAACCTGGGTACACCAATGGGTACATAAGATTCCGCAAGCGCATGTATGTATCATTGTAGCACTTCCCCAAAGGAGTATTTCAAAGGGTATTGTTGACGGTTGTTAAGTGCTACTTTTATGCCGTCAACTCCTACATAAAATGAATGAAAAGTGATCATCAACACTAGAATAGGGTTTTATACTGACAAATTCCACAAGTGTTGGTGTTTCAAGCTTTTGTTGCAGGATGCACCAGAATACGTTATAAATGATACAATTGAGAGCAAGTGATCCAATGGCTTATATAGGAAGTCATCCATAACAACCTCAAATGCCAATTTGGACTGTACCATTGCGACGGGCTCATCGAGCCGATTGAAATGGATATATCATGTGTCTACTTCTGAGTCCAGATGAAAGAGATATGCACAAGACAAGATCACCATCTTGACATGTGGGACCGGTGGGACCCACACCAGACCACGTGGCGATGTGTTGCCACATTGGATGCCATGTGTCCATGACACATCACCAATCCAAGAAAACACACCTTCGATCAGTCAGGAGCCAGTACGTGGATTCAAGGGCCCACATCCCCACGGAAACAAGCTAAAAACACTGCATACACACCCATACACACTTGAGGACCCACCTGGCAGGCACCTGGACGAAAGGCGGTGGAAACAGACCCACCTGGGGGTCGGCCGAACCCCAGTTCGGCCGAACCTCTCAGAGGTCCCCTCGTCCCCAGCCGACGTGTGGCAGCTCTCCATTGGTTCCTCAAGGCATCCCGGGGTGTTTTGGAGTCGTTTGGCACTCCGAGCAAGCCACCCCCTTGCCTATAAATAGAAGGGGAGGGGGTAGGAAATGGGACACTCCACCCATCCAAGGCTCCTCTCCTAGCTAGTGTTAGAGTAGAAAGGGAGAGAGAGAGAGGCATGTGCCTCTACGATGTTGTTGTTTTTCATTTAGACTAAAGTGAGTATTCTTGTATTTTCTATTTAGACTAAAGTAGCATTCATGCATAGGTGATATGTTCTTGTGTTCTTCATGTGTTCTTGATTTAGAGGTTTGTGTTCTTCGCGAACATAACCCTTTGATCTTGTGGCACAAGATCATAGTTCTCATATCCGTTTGTATGTGTGTTCGTCTATTAGAATATAGTGGATATTCCTGCATGTTCCATTTAGACCAAAGTGACATTCATGATTCCTTCCTTCTAGCTTTATGCTTGGTTGCTTGAGTAGTCTTTTTCCTCTGCTAGTGCATAGATCCTGGGTTTATGCGTTCGTCTACTGCAAGCCGTTCGTATACGTTGGAAGCATAGTACGGGGTCAAGTGCTCTCCTGTATGCCTTTAGTATAAGCTAGTAGTACCTATAGTGAGTGAGATTAGTTCTCTTCCGTGGTCGTAGTTCTATAAGTACAGAGTGCCGTAGTCCGTTGGCTACAGCAGTAACCGCAGCGTAGACGTTGTGTCACGCTACCGGTTATCATTTGTTCAGCTTATCCCAAGGTTAGGTAGAGGCAGTCCAGGTGGTGGTGATAGCCCGTCTGGCCCTCGTTGATCCTCCGCCGCTGGATATAGTCAAAGCTTCGTTCCACATAGATCCGCGTGTCGGAGTCGCCTGTTAAGTCAGGGCTATTGGTACCCTAAGCCGAGTTCTATCTAGAGATCGACCTTTAATCTCATCTATGTGCTATCTTTAGGAATCCTCTTTATCCTTGCCTCATATCTGGGTGTGTCCTTGGACTGACTAGTACGAAGTTAGTGCACACATGTTCCCTTGGATTCGATACCCTTGGAATACTCTGAGGTGAAAGCTACAACAGTATCCGTGCGCTTGCGGATTTATTTCGTGTGGCACTAAAATACCCAACAAGCTTTCTGGTGTTGTTGCCGGGGAATGGTTGTTGTATCTATCTTCGTACCTAGTGGTCCTCGTATCTTTTCATTTTTCTTTACTTCTACCTTCACCCCTGTTACTGATGGAGAGGCCCTCCTTTCACGGCTTCTCCACCTCATCCGATGAGTTCACTGATCCATCAACTTCCACACCCATCTATGAACTCAATCCCGACCTTATAGCCATGGTTTGGAATCACACCTTCTCTAGAGAAATTAATAAAGAACCTTATGATCATTTGCAAGAGTTTGAGGATCTGTGTTCATCCTTGGTTGTCTAAGGAATGACGCAGGAAACCTTGAGATGGAAGTTGTTCCCTTTCTCTCTCATGAAGAAGTCGAAACAATGGTACATCCGCTCGGTAGGGAGCATGAGTGGTGATTGGGAGAAACTACAAGTTGGCTTTTGTTCCTCGTTTTCCCTCATGAAACGCATAAATTCCCTTCCGATGGACATCCTCGATTTGAGCAACTAGAGAAGGAATCCCTTGGTGCAGCGTGGGCGAGATTTTTACACCTCTTGGCATCTTACCCACACTTGTCTATACCCGAGGGTGTATCTTTGTACATCTTTTGCTCGTGTCTAGACATGAAGTCTGCCCAGGAGCTTGACACTATCACCGGAGGCTCGTTTGAAGACAAAATGACAATGGAACGAAGGGAAATCCTAGATACCCTCTTAGAAGACTCTTTCTTACCTACTGACCATAACGAACCCCTCCGTGATGAGTGTGTATCAAGCCATGAGAGTGTCTCAACAGCCGAACCTGAACCTACGGTTTCCACATCACAATATTCGACCGTTGAGCCCTCTCCCGAACCACGAACACCGAAGGAAGAAGAGATTCAACTTTCGGAGTTTGCTTTTCGATTCGAGGATGATCCTTACAAAGACATCATAAATGCCTCGAATCATTCTAGGCACGAGAAGCCTACGACATCAATGTGCCCTTATGAGGTCCTCGATGAAGTTTCCAATCAGGAATCCACAGCAGATTGGTCAAAGGAGTTAGAGCGTACTTCCAAAGCAATTTGGGCTAGCTCAACCTCCACGACTATCCCTTGTTCCATGAGAGGAAATGTCGTAGAAGCTGTTCATGACCCTACCGTCGGGGCTTGCGTCATGTCGGAGTACCTTATGGATACTCTTGTGGGTAACATGCCCCTGACCCCGACTCATAGATTTTTCTAAAGTCCCAGGTGGGGCTACTATTTCCCATGTCGGGGGATCGCTAGGGATGTGCCCACCATCATAGACAAAATTGAGGTGCACTTAGATTTTTATATCTATGACATCATGGATTTTGATCTTCTCCTAGGCTTCCCATTAGAGAAACTCCATACCACACCTTTAGGGAGCCTAGATGAAAAGCTTAGGGAAGCTACTTCTGCCACCACTCCCTTGTTTTCAGAAAGTTTTGTGGAGAAGCCTCTTCCCAAGCAAAACTCACTCGAGGAGATGATGCATGTATCTCTGTTCGCATCATCCGAGCCCATTCTCACTGAGGTTGTAGAATTCTCTACTCCTCGGGAGTACGACTCGAAAGACCCTCTTCACCTTTGTGAAGACGAACGATCATCATCACCCTCGACCGAGTTTGAGCCTCTTCCCACTGGCCCGCATTATGTTGTTCTTGACCTTGATCAAGAATCAACATCAAGCTTCCACGATGCATCTCTTGAGATGGAGAATTCATGGGCCACGGAAATCTATGAGGCACCGACTCTGGGGTCCAAAGGAAAGGATTCCATTGACAAGCATGGTAGCTTCACTCTTGACATACCTCAGGAACCATGCTTGCATCATCCTTCTCTAGAGTCAGCCATGCTTAGTGCACTGTGCACGCACGAGGACTACAACCACCATAAGGTCCTCTCCTGTAAAAATTTTAGAAGGTTGGTTGTAGATGCATATGTTTATCATAAGCATTGTAGATTTCGTGTATGTTCTGTGGCACTAACCTTGCAGCTAAAGCTTCACTGACACGTCAATAATTGGTGGTGAGATGGGAATGACATCACCAATGATAGCTGCAAGAAGAAGTTCCCAGGGTCGAGCTTATGACCGTAAACAAAGCACTGCCAGGAGATAGCATGGATTAGGTTAGATTTTATTTCCCTTTTCAAATAAAAAGCAAGAGCATGTTATTAGGATGAGATTGTCCCTCGGGTATTTTTGGTCGCTAACCTTTCAGGTGGAGATTGAGATGAACGGTGGATAGCTGATGCCTAAGAACATGTGAGTAACATCACCTTAACACTTGGGTAAGTTTTTGGTGAGGGAACATTACAAAAGGAAGCTTGATCTCCACACACTTGAGTATTGTTGCCTAGCAATGCAAACTTCAAGTGTGGGGGAGGTATGTGAGCATCCCGAGTAAAGTTCCTCTCATCCAAATCTTATCCTGGTTCGGAGATGATGTTTGCTCTTGCATCTTGCCCAGTAGGTAAGTCCTGCTTTTTACTTTAAACAAAGCCCTTCCGGGAGGTTACCCGATGTTTACCACTGTTTGCTCATGTTTATGTCCCTTTGGTGATAGCTTGATCATGCTTTTGTGCTTCGTTTATCTATGTTTGTAATGCTATGGTTTGAGTGCATGTTTAGCTACGTGCGTTCATAGGTTGTTTTAAATTAAGCATGGTGCTTAGTTTAAAACTGTCTTCTTCAATCAAATAAGACATGGTGTCGAGTTTGATTGATGAACCTTATAGTTAATGCGTTCGTGGATATTGGTTGTATGTGCGGACTAACCTTTGCAGGAATTTTTGAAATCCAAATGGGGTAAGTCATCGAGCTTGCTTCAAATGGGAAGGTAAGCCAAGGCATGTCAGCCTTGTTTGAGCTAGGTTCATGGTGAGTAAAAAAACAAAAAGTTATGTTTGCTTTTTGAATAAAGACTTCCTAGTTCTCGAACCAGTGGAGTCCCTCTTTTGTTTTTTCTTTTTTGTTTGAAGATAGCACCAGGTACATAAACAAGTGTGGGGGAGATCTCCCAAGCTTATTATCGACATACACACTTGAGATCTCCTACACAGGTGTTGCACAACATCGACTGCGCTTTCATGACAAGGGACAAGGTAAACTAGGGTGAGCTGGCTGCCCCATGGGTCAGCTGAACCACTGTTGGTCTTCCTTGATCTCCACATTCTTTAGGAGTGATGGTATGTGCACCCTTTATCTCACTCTCTCTGATTCATGCGTTTGAACGAGTTTCAATTCTTATCTGCTAAATCAACTCATGGAATCGTGCTCTGCTTGCCCTACATGTTTCCTGTGGTTGGCTTGCATATGTTTTATTCCATACTTATTATCTTGATGCTTGTGAACAAATATCATTAGGGAACTCATGCTCATCTAAGTAGTTGATGTTTGTGATATGGTTTGATGATTTGATCTTCTCTCTGAATGTTTGAGTGCTTGGGATTTTTATTTGAAAACTTGAAAACCCTTTGCAAAGCTCCTCTTTGATATGCCAATGTCCTACCAAAGCCATATGATGAGTTATCTCAAAAACCTTCTACTCATATGCTGCTTGTTATTGCATTGAGCTTTGCCAAATTGTTGTGACCCTTGTGAGAATTCTTTTCATGCTTTCATGATCAAGATTCATGTGCACTCCATATCCCCTTGCTATGCTTCTACACTGGGAGTTAGCATTGTATCATCCATCCATTCCATAAAAATAAAGCTCCATGTATGGTGTGACCTCTCCCTCCAAAAGTATCTTCTAAAAAAGGATATGGGCTATGCAAAAAAAAATAACATGCTCAAAGCATGAGAAAAAAATGCCCAAGGCATGAAAAAAGAAGAGAAAAAAAAGAGATAGCCCATGTCCAAAGGAAAGAAGAAAAAGGAGAGAGATGGAATCATGCAAAATGAGTTCCAAAATTTGATGGTAATAACTAGCACCCATTCCGGGCCTAGTGTCCACCTTACCATCACCACAACATTCATCATGTATATGGTAATATCTAGCACCCATTCCGGGCCTAGTATCCACCTTACCATATCCATCACATCCATACATGTGCACATCTTGATCCGATTGTATGAATTGCTTTTCTCCTTGGACCCGGTCTTTGACTTTGCAATATATATGATGCAAGTATGCTTTATCTTTTATCCTACCCTGAGCTCCACATATAGCCATCATTAGAAGTAGGATGAAGAAAGGCAATCTAATGCCTTGGTGAGGACATATACACATTGAGCGATCTGAGAGAATCAAATGTGGAGCTAAGCAAGGTTTGTTTTGAAAATTTATTGCAAAACCCCAAGTTACTTAACATGATGAGCAGGAGTGATTTGATTCATGACCGTTCCATTCCTCAACTACCCAAGATGGCATGATAGACACTCCACATAGTTCACAAGTATAAGGTATGGTTTGGAATATCTCTTATGCTCGCTTCATACCTTTGGATATCATGTCTCACCTTGATCCTTTCTCCTTTACTCGAGGACGAGCAAAGATCAAGTGTGGGGGTGTTGTTGACGGATGTTAAGTGCTACTTTTATGCCGTTAACTCCTGCATAAAATGAATGAAAAGTGATCATCAACACTAGAATAGGGCTTTATACTGACAAATTCCACAACTGTAGGTGTTTCAAGCTTTTGTTGTAGGATGCACCAGAATATGTGATAAATGATACAATTGAGAGCAAGTGATCCAATGGCTTATATAGGACGTCATCCATAACAATCTCAAATGCCAATTTGGACTGTACCATTGCGACGGGCTCGTCGAGCCGATCGAAATGGATATATCATGTGTCTACTTCTGAGTCCGGATGAAAGAGATATGCACAAGACAAGATCACCATCTTGATATGTGGGCCCAGTGGGACCCACACCAGACCACGTGGCGACGTGTTGCCACATTGGATGCCATGTGTCCATGACACATCACCAATCCAAGGAAACACACCTTCGAGCAATCAGGAGCCAGTACGTGGATTCAAGGGCCCACATCCCCACGGAAACAAGCTAAAAACACTGCATACACACCCATACACACTTGAGGACCCACCTGACAGGCACCTGGATGAAAGGCGGTGGAAACAGACCCACCTGGGGGTCGGCCGAACTCCAGTTCGGCCGAACCTCTCGGAGGTCCCCTCGTCCCCAGCCGACGTGTGGCAGCTCTCCATTGGTTCCTCAAGGCATCCCGGGGTGTTTTGGAGTCGTTTGGCACTCCGAGCAAGCCACCCCCTTCCTATAAATAGAAGGGGAGGGGGTAGGAAATGGGACACTCCACCCATCCAAGGCTCCTCTCCTAGCTAGTGTTAGAGTAGAAAGGGAGAGAGAGAGAGGCATGTGCCTCTACGATGTTGTTGTTCTTCATTTAGACTAAAGTGAGTATTCTTGTATTTTCTATTTAGACTAAAGTAGCATTCATGCATAGGTGATATGTTCTTGTGTTCTTCATGCGTTCTTGATTTAGAGGTTTGTGTTCTTCGCGAACATAACCCTTTGATCTTGTGGCACAAGATCATAGTTCTCATATCCGTTTGTATGTGTGTTCGTCTATTAGAATATAGTGGATATTCCTGCATGTTCCATTTAGACCAAAGTGACATTCGTGATTCCTTCCTTCTAGCTTTATGCTTGGTTGCTTGAGTAGTCTTTTTCCTCTGCTAGTGCGTAGATCCTGAGTTTATGCGTTTGTCTGCTGCAAGCCGTTCGTATACGTTGGAAGCATAGTACGGGGACAAGTGCTCTCCTGTATGCCTTTAGTATAAGCTAGTAGTACCTATAGTGAGTGAGATTAGTTCTCTTCCGTGGTCGTAGTTCTATAAGTACAGAGTGTCGTAGTCCGTTGGCTACAGCAGTAACCACAGCGTAGACGTTGTGTCACGCTACCGGTTATCATTTGTTCGGCTTATCCCAAGGTTAGGTAGAGGCAGTCCAGGTGGTGGTGACAGCCCGTCTGGCCCTTGTTGATCCTCCGCAGTTGGATATAGTCAGAGCTTCGTTCCACATAGATCTGCGTGTCAGAGTCGCCTGTTAAGTCAGGGCTATTGGTACCCTAAGCCAAGTTCTATCTTGAGATCGACCTTTAATCTCATCTATAGTGCTATCTTTAGGAATCCTCTTTATCCTTGCCTCATATCTGGGTGTGTCCTTGGACTGACTAGTACGAAGTTAGTGCACACATGTTCCCTTGGATTCGATACCCTTGGAATACTCTGAGGTGAAAGCTGCAACGGTATCCGTGCGCTTGCGGATTTATTTCGTGTGGCACTAAAATACCCAACAGGTATCGAATCCAAGGACGGAAGAGGGGATCTAACAAGTGACTATCCAAGGACACCCAACCCTACTGAGGTAGATCGAATAATGGAGGGTCTTCCTGAAGGTATTGGTTCTAGAGTAAGGATCAGTCACGTGTGCAAGTATCGCTTCGGCCACTGACCCAGGCTGGCTCTAACAGTTGGTTCCGGTATTTGGCTCTACGTTGTACCCAAACGTGGAGGAGTGCAAAGGGTCCAACGGCTGTCACTACCGCGGCTTACCTCTATCTAAACATGGGGAACAGGGCAAATGAAGGATAACCTATAGTCTAGACACCACGTCTACACCACCTATCACTACTGTAGCACGGTTACGTATGTCGACCTGCAACAACACTACAAAACTCCGTATAAATACGGAGCAATGAACCCGCAAGATACAGACTAGATCTTACTCATGATCGAACTATGATGCAATAAGAAAGAACAGATGCTAGCATACTCATGCAATCCAGATAGATCAAAAGAAGTTTAATCACACAAACGGATACTGAAAGTAGTGAGCCTCGGCTGTCGGATCGAAAGGGTCGTGTTCGAAGAACACGAGCCTCTAAATCATGAACAGACGAAGAACATAAGGACATATCACCTATGCATGAATACTACTTTAGTGTAAATAGAAAATGCAAGAATACTCACTTTATTCTAAATGAAGAACAGAAGCATCCGCAGAGGAACAAGGCTTGATGAACGATGAATGGATCATCGTTCTCAAGCTGCCATCTCTCTCCTCACCCCTCTCTACCTAGCACTATCCTAGGCTAATCTCTACACACACACTCATGTGGGATTTCACCCACAAAGAGAGAATGAGAAAGGGAGACAACACAAGGAGAGAAGTGTTGGCTTCAAGTGTGGTTCTAAAGTGAGGCATCTCCCCTTCTATTTATAAGGGGGGTCACGGAGGATCACCGAATGCACCCCCGGAATGCAGCCTAGAGCCAATGGGGAGTCTCCACGTGGAAGGCCAAGATCAACCAGGGCTAAGGCGGTTCGGCCGACCCCTTGTGGGCCCGGCTGGTCCGCATCTTTCGCCTGGTGACTGGTAGGTGAGCCCTTGGGTGCATTTCAGGTGAATGTAAGATTTGGAGTCGGTTTGAGAGCCTAGTGGGCCCTTGGATCCTTGTGACGTCCATGTGTCGCATTCTGGTTTGTCGGGCTTGCCTCCTTAGATCAGTGACGTGGCATGGGCGCATGGGATCCAGGGGGATCCCATGTGGCAGCCTCTCTATGGCTGAACCTGAAATGCTTAGCTCAAATGTATGTGATTTCTCTCCATTTTTTGTGCTAACTCCCTGCATTCAAATATACATCAGCACTTGTGGAGTTTGTTAGTTTAAGCTTCTATTCTAGTGTGGATGTATGTTTCTCATGTTCAAATGCAGGAGTTGATGGTTCTAAAATGGGTGCTTAATAGTCGTCAACAGGGCGCAACATACAGCCTGCATGCGGGTTCCCGTCGGCGGCGGGTCGCATCCAACCCCGGCGGCGAGCGCAGGGGCGCGAGACGTGAGGCTGCCGGCTGCCGGCGCGCGGCGGCGCGGATCCCCGTCGGCGGAGGAAATGGCGGTCGCGGCCTGCTCGGCGACGGGCGCAGGGGCTCTAGAGCGTGGGACCGCCGGTGTGCGACGGCAAGAGGCAGCTCGATCTGTCCTGTGAATCTGTTATGTGTGTTCTTTTCTGTGATTTGTGTTCTGATTTTTTATCTTCTTATTCCTGTGAAATATGTGGTTGTAATTCTTGTAAATGTGTGAATTTTGTGAAATAAATTATGTGTTTCATGTGATTGTGATTAATTCTTGGAGAAGTGTTTGGAAAATAAAAAAGAAAAATAAATGAGAAATGAGAAATAAGAAAAATAAGGGAGGGGACGGAATGGAGACTGGGGCAAACGGGGGATGACGGAGAGGAGCATCACTACCAGGTGAACACCCGGTACTAATACCTCCTCCACATTAGTATTGAAGTAGCAATACCGGTTGTACACCTGGTACTAGGGGTTGACACTCGGTACTGAAGGTTGTTTCCCAGTAGTGGAGATCTGGAATTGACATTATGTTTGTTGTCTTGCTCTGTATGAGAATTTTTCAGATCTAAAAATTAAATAGTCTTGTACAAATTGAGACCTCGGTGGTTGTTTTGATAATTGCAGTTCAATTAGTTGCATATAACTAGTAAAATGCACGTGCCTGCCGCACGTGTCCGCACGTGTTCAAAAATCCATAAACAAAACAATATACCTTTAACGCATACACATTCCTTCCATGTAGAAATATTTCTGTGAAGGGTGTGAGGGTCATTAATTGTTGGAAACTTCTCAAGTTCTGCTGCCAAGCTCTGATTAATGAATCTACAAAATCCCTCGAATTGGATTTGACTAAATCGGGTATTGTGGACATTCCCTCATTTTCATTCCGGAGCATTTTAATCTTAAGTTTCCTATATCTTTATTGGAGAGAGACGCACATGCAAGATGTGACACACACGTAAATTTAAAAAACCAAGTAGAACATAATATTTGATTTGTTAAAAATAGCAATTTATGTTTATAGTAAATATGTAAAAAGAATACTTGATTTGATAAAAAGATAACAATATATATTTATAGTAAAGATGTACATGTAAGAGAAGCATTTGTGACAAACACATATTTTTAAAAATTATTTTTAAAAATCCAATGAAAAAGAAAATTTAAGAATAGTACAAATAATAGCAGAATTAAGCCTCTGATGTGATAAAGGACTAACCATGAAAGTTTGGAGGTACCAATGTATGAGAAAATATTCTTTTGTAACAAACAATATTCGAGTAAACAATATTATGTGTAAACAATATTAACAATCTCTACTTTCTGAAATCACAAAATTTTAATAGAAATATGAAACCAGTGTGTGCACTGCATCAATTAGAGGATTCTCCAAAACAAGAATGTCATTTCAAGTACATCATTGTGTCCTAATGGCGGAGGTTCCCAAAATTGTAGACATACAAAGATATGCACTGTTCATATAACATTTAGCTTGGATCAGGCTGGCACCTCTTCTCAATCTTCTCTAGCATGCTAATATTATTTGAGCCTCAGATTCACTCCTTGTCATTCGAAGAAGCAGCCTAGTCATGAAAGAGCCAATAATTCTTCAGTAATATTGTAGTACCATATTAATGCAGCCCCCACACAAAGTTCATGCTCTGTTATTTGCTTGCTGAGAAAAAGACTTATGGTCATAATGCTGCGTAATGTCGAGTTGCAGTACCACAAGCTTCCTCCAATGTTCAAAAAGACTGTACATCAGAAATAGCTTACATAGGGAAAACACTTCTTCCATGATTATAACACAATGACAGTAACCTAAATGGTAAAAATAATGTTTCAACCATGCTGATTATTGTTCATTCAGAAACCACCTACCACATTTTGAGCATGATAACTGTACCACATTCATTAACAATTTCTTATTAATTACATCCCAATTTTACAAATGCTTTCCTATTGGTTGTCACCATTATTGCAGAGATTATGAACAACTGAAGACTAATCTAAATAAATGCAACATGTAGAGTTGGCATACTATATTATTGCCCGTAGCTTTTATAAATCAACAAATGCTTCTAAAAATAAAATATTGCTGATAACCATATTATATTCTTACTTGATCAAGCATTAGAGAGACTTTGACCATCCATGTGATGTGCCCAATCAGTGCTCGACTTCTTCATATCTGCTGCAAGATTAACCATATGAATGCTCCACAGAGATCAAGTTTTAATAGATACACCAAAGAGAACTTTTCAAAACTCTAGACATGCATAGTCTATACTATGGAGAATAAAAAACATTTATAGTTAATGAACAAAAGATAGTAGATTGATAGTTGTTCAGAGGAATAGTTTGCATGTACCTGCTGCCCTACTCCTTTGAAACCCCTTCAAGAATTATAATGGTCAACATGTAGGTGTTTTGGGGCAGTTTTGGCCTCGAAGGTGTTTTGGGGATTTCCTGGACAAAACCGGCCTGACCGGTTTGCCAAACCGGCCTGACCAGTTTCCCCTACCTGAGAGAGGCTAAGTCCCAGAGAATCGGTCTGACCGGTTTCAGAAACCGGCCGGACCGGTTTTGGTTGCCAGCAGCAGTTTCGAGTTGTTTTCCGCTGCGTGTTTCGAGTGGCTGTTGGTTGGATCTTGCTCCTAGGTTCAGTAGCACTCCAGTGGCTACGTGGACTTGGCAAGAGAAGCTTACGGAGGTGTCCGAGTGAAATTGGGTTCATAGGCCGAATTCTTGAGTAGAATTTTTATCGGCTCCCATTCACTCCCCCCTCTCTGGTTCGCCGTTCCGGTCCTTCAGGTATAGGCCGAGTTCGACCTTAGGAATGAATTTTTGTCGACTCCCATTCACTCCCCCCTCTCTGGTCGCCCGATTCGGTCCTTCAGAAGGTAGTACACATCGTTCCTTGGATTCGATACCCTTTGGAATACTCCTTTGGGGAAGTGCTATAGCGGTATTTTCGTGCGCTTGCGGACTCCTTCGTACCTGTCGGTATACCCAGGTGGATCTTACACTCACACTAGGTGCGCACTAGTGGTGACGTTAAGAAATACCAACAGACGGTAGGGAGTCCTCCACCACGTCGGTAGCCGGTGGTGCGCCAGCCTCGACCCGTCGAGGGGAGTTGGCACGCGCCGCCCTACGTCGGTCCGCCTTGGCTTGCTTCGAGTGCTTGCCCGAGCGCCTCTTGCGTCGGAGCGAGCGTGCCGTGGCAGCCGGAGCAAGTGCTGACATGGGTGCGTCGGTGGTCTCGCTGACAAGGCGCATGAGGTAGCCGTCTCCAGTCGCCTGCAAGTTCAGGCTCTCGAAGCGGATCTCAGCCCAGCTTGAAGCGAGCCCGGCGATCCCACGGGGGAGTCCATCAGCAGCGGCTTGGTGATGGCATTCGTCGAAGCGAATGATGGGAGGGTCGTGCGGACCCTAAAAAGAACGTCGAAAACACGCGAAGGCCCCTACCTGGCGCGCCAACTGTCGGGGTTTGTTACCACCGGCAAGTAAATTTATAAAAACGCGTGTGTCGATCCGCACGGTAGCACAAGAGACACTCGGGGTTATACTGGTTCGGGCCTCCGAAGAGTAATACCCTACGTCCAGTCTGAGAGGGGGTGTTCTTTATGCTCGGGAGTTTGTAGTAGGGGATACAAACAAGGCAGGAGAGGGTGCAGAGCCCAAGTCCCTGGTGTGCGAGTGGTTCTTGTAGCAGGAGTCTACGTACGTGAGTGTGGAGTTGTATGAGATGAGATATCGATACTAAGTGCGTGTGGGGGTGGAAATGAACATGTCTTGTAGATGCCTCTGCCCTTCCCTTTTATAGTCGCAAGGGAGAGGCTCAGGGGGTTACATCAAGTGTGTGAGCTGGTCTACAGTGCGTCCTTCTCTGCGTCAGGCTGTCAGGCGGCAGCAGCGGTGAACAACTGTTTCGGTGCTCCAGGTGACGGTGTAGATTTCTCCTGAGTCGTGTGTCCCAAGCAGCCGTCCCGAGGCCCCCCGCACCCTTCTCCGAGTAGTTAGTCGGGTACAGGAGGCAAGGTCCGTATCCTGATCCTGTCAGTGGATCAGGGGATTGTCTTTTCTAGGTACTGTGGAAACGGAGTGGCCTGCACCACGACGATCGAGGGATAGGTGATGGCTTGCACTGTGCCGTTTGTGGCACAGTGTTTCCCGTGCCATCCGTAGTACGATACGTACCGCCCCTGCTGAAGAGCGGCAGGAGGATCCGTCTTCTGACACAAGATCGACCCGGTCAGGGTGGACCAGTGCGGGGAGGTTGGCACATGGCGAGTCGCACGCCTGGGTATCACAGGACCCCAACGGGGCTCGTGTACCTGCGGCCTTGACGGCCAAGTCTTGAACTGGTCAGAGGCGGAAAACTACTCGTGCGAGTAGGTAATCGATGCTACGCCTTTCGATGCTTAGGGTGTAGTGTGTACTGCACCATATGTTGCTCAGCGTTCCTTACGCCGTTTGTAGTACGGTGGCCACTGTGCCGTTCATGGCAGGGTTTGACGAATCCGTCCCCTGACACCGAATCGGACGGGCCCGGACGGACTGTTGCGGTGGTGCAGACACATGGCGGCGCGCGGGGTGGTGTGCGCGAAGATCCCGGGATCTCGATCTGGTGGGTCCCACGTGCCCCGCGCCTTCCCCGCGAAGCCTGAACGGGTTGGCGATGGAAACTACTCGTGCGAATGAATAGTCGTGGTCATGAGGCGGAGACTACTCGTGCGAGCGAGCAGTCGGAAGTGGAGGCGAAAACTTGTCGTACAAGCCGCCACGTACTCGGGGGAGAGGGTGCGGGCGGCCGTGGGCCGCCTGCCTTCTGGCCCATGGCGGAAACATGTTGTACGGGTCCTCACGTACTCGGGCAGCGTAATACTTGTTGTATTAGCCGCCGAAGCATGCCGTACGTGGGTCCAAACTATGCTTTTTTAGGGGTCTTGGTGGGCCCTGGTCCATGGCCTCGTCAGTAGCGCCCGAGCCTGGTGAGGGAGTTGGAGACTCGCTCCCAGGATCAACTGTCATGGGGACGAGGAGACTTGTTGTGTTTTCTCCGGTGGGGACACGCAAGCGGACCCGCGGGTAGTAGCCCCCAAGCCCACGGACAAGTCAGAGACTTGTGCGTGGGGTTAAATGCTGAACTCTTGGACAAGTCAGAGATTTGTGGCTTGCCGTGTCGTGCGCATCGTGGGGCGACTGGCGGAGTTCTCGTGCCGGTCGCGAGATTTGCGGGCCCCACTTCGGATGACGTGGCGGCACAGTCGTGGGCGGCGGGTAGTAGTGGGGCGCGCCTTTTGAGGGGCGACGCTTCGGCGGGTGGAGGACGTGGCCCGAGGCGGTCTGGGCATTAACTGCGGGGGGGAGTAATCATTTCCCCCGTTTATATACCGCGGCCGCCGGCCAAAATTTCCCCTTCCGCTTCCTTGTGCTTTCCGCCGCCGTCACTTCTTGCCTTTGCTTCCATACTCGCCGCGCGCAAGCTACAGAGCTCACCTCGCCTTCTCTCGCAAGCCGGAACCGCCCACCGCCGCCACCACGGTCGACGTGATGTCGAACTGGTCGTCTTCGATGGTGACTTGGTCCAAGCTCGACCGCCTCGCCGCCGATGGCATGCTGCCGCCGCTGACCGAAACGGGAGAATGGAAGGTGCCTGGGCCAGAGTGCACCCCCCAGCCCCCGGCGGGGTATGTGGTCTCGTTCGTGCTGTTCCACGAGCGCGGCTTCTCCGTCCCGGCGGGGCGGTTCATCCACGCCGTCCTCGAGGAGTACGGCTTGGAGCTCCACAACCTCAACCTGAACGGCGTCCAGCAGATGGCAGTGTTCAAAGTCTTGTGCGAAGGATACCTACGACAGGGAGCCCACTGGGACATGTTCCGGTACTTCTACAAGTTCGTCTGTGTCAAGGATGATGGCACCGCGGCGGTCATTGGGTGCGCCGGCCTCCGCGGGAAGCAGGGGAAGATGGACGAGTACATCCCCACCTACTTGACCACCTCCAACAGCGGGTGACACCGAGATTGGTTCTACCTCAAGAACGATCTCGAGAACCCGCTGCCCGAGTTTACCAACCGTTGGTACGATCGGGCGTCGGCGAAGTGGACCTATGGGCCGGAGAAGAAGGATCGGCCCTGGTTCCTCAACGACGCCCTCGCCACCCTCAAGATGCTCCACGAGAGCGAGGTGAACTTCATCACCCTGATCGGCGGTTATCACACCTGGGGGATTGTCTCGCTCCGCCGCCGCACTCTGCACCTCTGCGAGATGACGGACGACAGGGCTTTTTTCGAGGGGACCATGACTGCTCATCCCCTGCCTTCGCTGGACGAGGTTCAGCGCCGGGTGACCTAGGCCACTGGGGTCACTCATCTGTTCTGGCCGCCGCTGGACATGTTGCCAATGCTTCCTTCCCTGATCACCGCGGGCCCGGTACGCCTTCTCCCGACCTCTTTTCGATTTGTCTTTGGTGATTGTGGGTGGTGATTGTCTTGTGTTTGCGCAGATGGAGGCCGTGGACATCCTCGCCTCTCGTCCTCCACTGGAAGAGGACCGTATGCTCACCCGGGAGATTGCTGCACGACAGCAGCGACGAGGGGAGCGCAAGAGGGCCCACCAGCAGAAAGAGATCGAGAAGCGGTCGAGGAACGACGGCCGTGCCTCGCACCGGCGCAACGGGGAGAAGGACGTCTCCAATGATGAGGACCCCTCGTCGGCGCCGACAGACACGGATGAGGCTGAGTTCGAGTTCGAGTGGACTGATGACGAGACGGCATCGTCCTCGCGGCCAAGCAGTGGATCGGTGCCCGCCTCGGCCGCAGCTGGTGCCAGCTCGAGCCGGCAGGCGCCACCCCCCTCCTCCTGGGCTGATCAGCCCGGAACGAGCAGCCGTGCTTCTCAGCAGGACCACCGCGAGAGGGGTAGGAGCTCTTCGCGGCGCAGCGACCCCAGCCGCCACGAGTCGAGGTGTGACACCTCGCGTCGCCACTCTTCACGCCGGAGGTCTCATTCGCCCTCAGCGCGTCCGTAACGGTAGCCACGAAGCGTGCCGGCGACCTCCCCTCCATCTGCAGCCCAGAGTGGGGGGCAGGCCCCGACCCAGCGGTGCCTCGCGTCGGTCGTCATTGCCAGGGGCGGGTCGACCCCTTCTCCGACATCTGCTCCGTCAGCAGGGAGCAAGAGGGCGGCGTCTCCGCTCGACCTAACGATTGGCTCCAAGCGGCCCCGTCACGTCACAGAGAGGTGAGCTCCGAGTTGCGACCTTTCGGTTTTTGCTTTGTGTCCATAGTGAGTACGCCTTTTGGTTATTGTCATGACATTCTTCTTATTTTAGGGCGCTCGATCGTCGTACCATGAGGCCGGTGCCTGTCAAGGCCTTGCGCCGCCCTGCCCAGGCAGTCGGAGACACGCCGTCGTCGAGTGACCCGCCGGCCTCCCTTCAGTTGAGGGCGGCGGCTGAAGAGGCAGATGGGTCTAGGACCCAAGTGATGACGGTCCCTCCACAGGGAACTGCGAGCCCGGCTCGCAGCGACCTCTCGATGGGGGTGATGGGTTTGGGGACGAGGCCCCCACTGAAGAAGCGCTCTCGGCCCACGCGGCCGAGTTAGCGAGGTGCCTGTCCGGGGCCCAGGAGCAGAACCAGGAGAATCCTACTCTCGAGGCGCGGGCGGGCGATGATGAATAGCCAGCCCCCGAGTTGTTGACGGGGGTGTGCAATAATGCCGACGTCGAGCGGCCAGCCCCCGAGTCGATCGAGGGGACGGCTGCTGCCGCTGCGGGCTCCGAGACCCCCGCCCTCGAGCTGCTGGGGGGAGCAGGGAGCGCCGCGGTGGAGGTGGAGATGGAGACCCGAGCTCCCGAGTCGTTGGGGGGAACGAGGAATACTGTTGAGGAGGTGGAGGCGGCCAACCTCGACTCCGAGGAGGCTTCTGCAGCGGCGATGATCGCGGTGACCGAGGGGGTCGTCCCAATTTCGTCGATCACCGTATCAGACACCGCTCCTGCGGAGGTGATCGTCATCCCGGCGTCGCCCTCCTCGGTCGTCTCTCCCGTCGCGTCGGCAGACGAGCAGATGCCACCCCCGGTCTTGGAGGTCGGGGAGAGCTCAAGGGAGCAGAGGCCGACCACCTCAACGGTGGGGGAGGAGGAGGAGATGGAAGTTCCGCCGCTCTGGCTGGTGTCCGTCTCGCCGGTCCAGGCCTCAGTTGGCTTGGATATCGACAGCGACGCGGAGCTAGCGGCCTGTTGCCGTTTAGAGCGCGGCTTGCGCCTAAGCGAGGGTGAGTCCTTCTTTTTCCTCCTCTTCGACTCTCATGCTTGCTTTTCCTTCCTTCTTAACTGTGCAATTCACATGTGGTTTAGGAGCTCGTCAGGCGTTGTGACAACAAGGCACGAGCCTTTGAGGCACTCCACGCGGAGAAGATCCAGCTGGAGACACAGCTGGCTGCGGCCCGTCTCGTGGCGGCGGATAGCGAGGTCGGCCGGTCGGCTAAGCGCACATCCCTCGAGGCGAGGACGATGGTTGCCGAATACCGCGCGGCCACGGTGCAGGCGGACAAGACCGCCCTGGAGGAAAAACTGGCCGCGGCGGAGCAGGCGGCAGCGGAGCTACGCTCCAATGCCGAGGTCGCTGCCCGCACTGCCCACCAGGAAAAGACGGAGCTTGAGACCAGGGCAGGCCGGGCCGAGTCCGACCTCCAGGCGGCTCGCGAGAGGGTGACGACGCTCGAGGCCCAGGTCGGCAGTGTCACCGCCGAGAAGGGCCGTCTTGAGGAAATCGCCGAAAAGTGTGAGAATGAGATCATCAGTGAGTACCTCACAACCTGTTACCTCTGCTTTCTGTTTCCATGTGGTTTTTTGATTTGTGATGTCATCTTCCTTGTGGGGTGGCCAGCTCTCCGCGTGGCCTGTACCGACTTGGAGAAGCAGGTCACAGATCACGAGAGTGCTGCAGCCACCCGACTCCAAGCTGCTGACTACACTAATGAGTACCACTACGGCTTTGGATGCAGATGAGGATGGCGAACCCGTGGACCAGAAGGAGTACCGGAGCATGATCGGCTCCCTCCTCTACTTGACGGCGACGAGGCCGGACATACAGTTCAGTGTGTGTCTGTGCGCTCGTTTTCAGGCTTCACCGAGGACTTCACATCGGCAGGTTGTCAAGCGGATTTTCAGGTACTTGAACTACACTCCTGAGTTTGGTCTTTGGTATTCTGCCTCCTCGACACTCAGACTTCACGGGTACTCCGATGCTGATTTTGCTGGGTGTCGATTGGACCGCAAGTCTACCTCTGGGTGTTGTCAGTTCCTTGGTTCTTCTTTGGTCTCTTGGTCATCTCGCAAGCAATCCATTGTAGCCCAGTCCACCACAGAGGCCGAGTATGTAGTTCCTGCTAGTTGTTGTTCCCAGCTGCTTTAGATGACCTATACCATGAGTGATTTTGGTGAGGAGTGCTCCCAGATTCCACTTTTCTGTGACAGCACCAGTGCCATAAGCGTAGCCAAAAATCCTACCTCCACTCCAAAACGAAACACATAGAAGTGAGGTACCACTTTCTGAAGGACAATGTTGAGAAGGGAAACATATCTTTGTCCTATGTCCCTACCCAAGATCTGCTAGCCGACATTTTCACCAAACCACTCGATCAAATCACTTTCACTCTCTTGCGGGGTGAGCTTGGGGTGTGCTTTCCTTTCTAGCTGAGTCTTGTAGCTTCTCATATATATATGTGCCATATGTTCATTTTGTTGCATTTCCTTCATGCATTTTAATTTCTGTACAAAACCTGATAGGATAGCCATCTTTGGATCACTTATGCTAGGAAAAGCTTCTCTTATATACATTGATCACCGATGCACTATATGTGTGATATGTGCATGTTTGGTAAATTGTGGATGTGAATGCTATGCTCATGATGGTTTTGCCATATACTTATGTTGAGATAGCTTTCTTTTGAAGAAGATGCTAAAATTGTGTCACTCATGAGTAGATGCTTGTCTATGCTCAATTTGTGCTTAAATGTCTATATCATGTTTAGTTTGTGCTTGAGAATCATGTTCTCTTTGCTTGAGGTCAAAGACCTTTTTGTCATTGTAAATGTTTAGCCCTTTTGCTTGCTTGGGGAGGAGCATAAGCTTCTTTTTGCCGCAAAGGCGCTTCATGTACCATGTTTAAACTTGAAAATGAAATTGGTGTATGAATTGCCTTATGCTTGAAAAATGAGCTCCTAATCATGTTTTTATACTTTGATATTCATATCTTGGCTGCTAAACCGTAGCATTTGTCTACCATGAGAAGTCTCATTTTAAGAAGTAGACACATGGCTCGGTGGCTTTAACATGACTTGAGTAGCTTGTGGGCGTTTATAATGATCTTGTGATGAGAATTTGTTATCTTGTATAAACTTTGAATGATCTAGTGGATTTGTGCTCAAATTGTCATCGATAGGATCTTGCTCATGAGATGAGTATTTCTTTGTGAAAATTGCTTAACATTTGCTTTTAGCCATGTCACATGCTTGTATGTCTCTACCTTCTTGATGGCAATATGCTAACTACACCATGTCTACCTTGCCTGCTCTATGTCTCATGTGTAGCATTTTGTTGTGCTCTTTGTATATTTGAGAAGCTTGGTAGATTGTATATATGCTTTGATATGCATTTGTCATGAAAACAAGGGGGAGAACATCATGATATCTTGATTCATGCATTGTCAACAAGGGGGAGAATGTGTATGATATGGGGAGTATTTTTCATGCATTGGGAAATTTTGTGGAAAATTGGTATGCATTTGTGAGATGTTGCATGTGAGGAGAAAAATTGAGAAGAAGAGGTTGCATTTGCTCAGGGGGAGTTGCATATGTGCAGGGGGAGCTCCTTTGATTTGAGCCTGAGTGTTGTGCTTTGTGGTGTGCTCCTTGTGAATTTTGTTTTGTCTCGGCTGTGTCGAGCCGTTGCCCTTGTCTTAGGGGGCCGAGATTTGGTCTAGCGAGTGATCTTGTTTTCGCTTGTTCTTTGGCTTTGGATCACTTGTTGGAGGTTGGTGTTCGTGGTGGTTTTCTTTTCTTTTTCTCTATGTGATTTCTATGGGTGTTGTCAATGCACTCATCAAGGGGGAGATTGAGGACCAGGTGTGTCCGAGGACCAGTGGAGGGTCCCTCCTTAGTGATGAGTGATTGACAACGTTGTGTGGACTGATGCTTGGCTAAGTGTGCAGGTGCAGGTTGCGGTTTGACTCGTGTCAGTGCAGGTGAAGAACAAGCGCGAAAGGCCTTAGCCGTGGCGGCCTCCGGGTGATGGAGTGGCAAGTAGGCTTGGTTCGATGGACCCGATGGCCGATGGGGTCAAGTGCGAGCCGTGCGGTGCAAGACTGGCAGGCTGAAGTCGTGAACATGGGCCGGTGCAAGGTAGCGGATGGAGCCCGAAGCTTGCACGCGGGGTTTGTTGGTTTGCCCACAAAACCATCGGTGGACTGTTTCTTTGTTTGGGCCACAAAACCAAGCCCGAAGGCCCGAGGCGATGGAGACGGTGATCCGGGAGCTTCGGGAAGCTTCGAGGCGGAGGGCACGTGGCGTGATCGCGGGGTTTGCGTCGAGGTGAAGCGAAGCCGCGGTGGAAGCGTGTCCGTCTGATGAAGACTTGCCCAAAATGCCCCTGAGGGGTTGTATCTTCATTTCAAGCAGTAGGGGTAGCGTGGTCATTTACCTCCCTCCGATGGACTTCGTATAAATAGCGGAGAGGTGGATGGCATCTCTCTCTCTTGCTCTCTAGGGTTTCCTCCCCCAGTAGATTACTCTGAACTGCTTCTTTTCCCTCTGTATTCCTTAGACTAGATTCTTGTATAGACTCTGACCTCTGGATGTATGGAAGCATTCGGTGTTGCGGTGATCTCCTAGTCCTTTGTGATTTTTGTGTCATTCTCGGGGCTATTTTTGGGGAGTTTCGTTCTTCGCTCGATTCGGGGATTTGATGGCGTTTTCCTTCGGATTTCTTTGAGGAGATCATGGTTGGATGCCTTGCGCATCTTTGTGCCACTACTAGGAATTGACCCTTAGAGCACCATTTTTTCGCAACACCACACATTTGGTTGCAATATTTGATCTTGTAGCAACCAACATATTAATGGGTTGCGATATCTGGATCTTATGGCCACCAAAAATGCGGGTTGCGTCAGTTGAAACATTCGTTGCAAGAGGTTGGTGTTAATGCCACTGTGAAAAAGGTGGTTGCCTTTATGGGTACCTATTGCCACAACTAATAGTGCAATGCGATAGTTAGGATTTAGTGTTGCGATAGATGTGTATTTGTTGCCACGAAAATTTTTTTGGTTGCGATTAGGCATGCCTGTGGCCACGCTGAAAGAACGTTGTCCACAACTTAACCTTTGTTGCGATAGCTCCTGTGCTTGTTGCAACGCGAAATTCATTCGTTGCATTTGATGTGTCTTTGTTGCCATGAACATTTTGTTGGTTGCGAATAGGCATGGCTGTGGCCACAATGAAAAAACGTTGTCTAAATTGAAATATTTGTTGCGATAGCGCGTGTGCATGTTGCAACCATAAAATTGTTCGTTGCGTTTGTTGTGTTTTTTTGCCACGAACATTAACTTGGTTGCGAATAAGCATGTCTGCGGCCACGATGAAAAATCGTTGCGTAAAATTTTACCTTTGTTGCAATAGCTTTTGTGCCTGTTGCATCCATAAAAAGTTCGTTGCATTAAATAAGTTTTATTGCCACCAATGATTTATGTAAATTCATTTAATTTTTGTTGGTTGCCCTAGAAGGAAAAAGGGATGACGTGATTTGAAGGGAAAAAAAAGAAATAACGCAGCCCCCCACCCCACACTCCGGCGCGTGACGAGAAAAAAAATGCCCTATCAGTTCTCGCCACGGGAGATTGCTCGATCAATTGGAAAAAAAAGAGTTTGAGTCCTTCTCGAAAAAAAACGAGCCCTTCGACTCAGGTAGGTCACGACTACCTAGCGTGGTACGGCAGCGCCGGCACTGCCACCACGGCACCAGCGAAAAACGGCGACGGCCTGGCGGCGTGTCCCCATCCTGCGGCGGCGTGCCCCCATCCTGCGGCGGCTTCCTCAACCCTCCTCTCATTCTCGGCGCCAAGGAGACGCCGACGGCAACGGCTGCGCTGCGACAAAGAGGCGCCTGCCCGTGTTTCCCTCCGGCCTGCAGCGATCCGGCTCCGGCGACCCCGGCTTGGTCCCCGACCCTCGGCTGGCTACTAGTGTGCTTCAAACAAGGTGATCCGGCAACACAGGGTCGTAGTTAATTAATTTTTTTTTCGTGGTGAACTGTTGGAGAATTCCGAACTCCTTTTCAGAGGTGGTACGACATATCATGGTCATTAGCAAAATAGCTTGTAAGGTCATAAAATTAGCTTGATCATCGTAGGTATTTATTATATGGATTTGTGCTAAATGTAGGGATATTGTGAAGGATGGCAAATGAAGATAACAGCTGGATACGGATGTCCAGATATACTGCAGAATGGCAGGCAGGATTCAAGAAATATTTACAGAGTGTTTTTGGGGGCACATCTAGTGAAGAAACAGCTCCATGTCCTTGTACTCGATGCCGTTGCATGTCTTATCGAAGTGAAAAGGAGGTTCGAACTCACGTGGCACTAAGAGGGTTTGATGAGAGTTTCATTGAAGGAGAAGGTAATTGTGAGCCTCCGTTGGTTTAGACTGAGATCGATGATGGCGCTGCACTAGACCATGCTGAAAGTTCGCATGAATTAATTTCTTCACTGATCAGAGGTGTTATACATGGACAAGTGACAGGAAGCAGAGAAGAGGATGAGCAAACTGCGACTGCAAAAAAACTTTTTAGGTTACTAGATGAGGCAAAGAAGGAGTTGTATCCAGGTTACAAAGAGGTTACAAAGATTTCTTTCATTGTTATGCTATTTCAGATTAAATGCATGGATGGTATTAGTAACAGCAGTCTAGAACACATACTTCGGTTGTTCTTGCTTGTGCTTCCTGATGGTCATTGTCTGCCAACTTCCTTGGAGAAAGTAGAAAGGGTTATTCGTGATCTTGGCCTGCATTACGAAAAGATTCATGCCTGTGTCAATGATTGTGTGTTATTTCATGGGGATTATGCTGAACTGGATAAGTGCCCAACATGCGATGAATCTAGGTGGAAAGAGACAGGGGGTACTGAAAAGGATGATCCTGTTGACAGTGATTGTGGAAAGAAGCAGAAGTGTTTTCCACGTAAGATCCTTCGTTATTTTCCACTTATTCCTCGGTTGCAAAGATTGTTTATGAGAGCATCAACTTCGAAGATGATGCGTTGGCATGATGAAGAACTAGTAAATGATGGGAAAATGCGTCACCCGGCAGACTCATTGGCATGGAAGCATGTGAATAAAGAGTATAAGGATTTTGCTAAGGAACCTCGGAACATACGGCTCGGTCTTGCAGCTGATGGCTTTAATCCGTTTGGGATGTTGAGTGTTGCATATACTACATGGCCTGTCATCCTAATCCCTTACAACTTGCCTCCTTGGTTGTGTTTGAAGCAACCCTATTGGATGATGTCTATGCTGATTCCTGGGCCAAAATCACCTGGTATGAATATTGATGTCTATTTGCAACCCCTAATTGATGAGCTGATAGAGTTATGGGTGAAAGGTGTTGAAACATGGGATGAGGATAAGAAGGAGAAATTTACTCTGCATGCACTTCTGTTGTGGACCATAAATGACTTCCCTGCCTATGCCATGCTATCTGGTTGGAGTACTAAAGGAAAGTTTGCATGTCCATACTGCCACAAAGATACAGAGTACTTATGGTTGAAATTTGGGTCGAAGCATTGTTACATGGGTCATCGTCGATTTCTCCCTCAGAACCATAGGTGGCGCAAGTGCAAAAGCAGCTTCAACAACATGACAGAGATGAGGAAGGCACCTGTTGCACTGACCGGTCCCCAAGTTCTGCAGCAGTATAATAGTTTTGAGCAACCAAAATTTGGGACAGCAACAAAAAAAAAGGAAGCAACGAGAAGAAGACATTAGGTGGCACAACTGGAGGAAGAAGAGTATATTTTTTTTAGCTTCCTTACTGGGAAACATTGCTTATAAGGCACAACTTGGATGTTATGCACATCGAGAAAAATGTCTGTGAAAGCATTATTGGGACGTTGCTTCACATAGATGGTAAGTGTAAGGATAGTGAAAAGGCGCGGCTTGACATGCAACATCTTGGGATACGGCAGGATCAACATCCAGTGGTGGAGAATGGAAAGTATACTTTGCCACCATCATTGTACTCCTTAGACAGGAATCAGAAGAAGATGTTATGCACATTCTTAGAAGGAGTGAGGATGCCTGATGGTTACGCATCTAATATAAAGAAATGTGTGGATGTGGATCGATGCAAGGTATCTGGACTGAAATCACATGACTATCATGTTATTTTGCAGAAATTGTTGCCCTTAGTTGCAAGGCATATCTTGCCTGAAGCTGTTGCTAGACCATTGATTGAGCTTAGCAGGTTTTTCAATGCGCTGTGTTCAAAGGAGGTGGTGAAAAGTGACATGGAAACATTAAGCGCATCAATTGCAGAGACTTTATGTAAGCTTGAGATGATATTCCTACCAGCATTCTTTGATATTATGATGCATTTGCCTGTTCATTTAGCTGAGGAGGCTAGAGTTGGTGGACCAGTGTGTTATCGGTGGATGTATCCAATCGAGAGGTATCTACGTACACTTAAAGGATATGTTAGGAACAAGGCACATCCAGAAGGTTCGATAACAGAGGGATATATCTTAGAGGAGTGCATGACATTCTGCTCTCGCTTCCTAGAAGACATTGAAACTAAGCTGGATCGACCAATGCGCAATGAGAGGAGCGTGGTAAATGAACCACCGGCTGGGTCTAGCATACTTGGCAGCATTGACTACAGTAAGAAAGGCTGCAAATTACATCATCTTACTAAATCTGAAATGTTGCGGATGCGGCACTATATGTTATCAAACTGTGACGAGGCACTAAGCTGGATCAAGTAAGCTGTTTTTAACATGTTTTTGTTTTTACATATTTTATAGTTCGTTGTATAGTAATATTGTTTTCGCATAAAAATGTATAGTGAGCATAAGGCGTTGTTGAAAAGAACTAGCACACAAGGCGTTGAGAAGCGTCACAAGGAGCAGTTTGTTGGATGGTTTGAACACAAGGTGAGTAATGTTTTAATATTCATGACAAAACAATATTGCAATTGTGCACTTTTTAAAATATATCAATTCTTTTTTTTATTGCATGCATGCAAAGGAACTTTTTGAAGAACGGAAGATCAGTGAAGAGCTATATGACCTTTCACAGGGTCCTCATTATGTGGCTCGGGTTTTCAACAGATGCGTAATTCATGATTTTTTTTCCGAACGGCTACTATAGAGGCGAAGTACAATACACAAAATTCTGGAGTTGTAGTCAAGGGTGGTGCTGAAGCTAGCAAAATGGATTGGTACGGTGTCCTTAATAAGGTAATCACACTAGATTTCCCTGGTGAAAAAGAAGTCATATTGTTTGAGTGTGATTGGTTTGATGTTCCTGCCGCATCCAAGAGTAAAACTAGAGGGTTCAGTAAGGATCAATATGGGATTATAGATATTGATACAAGTCGTCGTCGATATATGGATGAGCCTTACGTTCTGGGGACTCAAGTGGAGCAGGTTTTTTATGTTAAATGTGCTAATAAACCAACATGGAGCAGTGTTGTGAGAATGAAGCCTAGGACTTTGTTTTCCATGCCAGAAGAAGGAGAAACTGAACAGCAGGGTCATGGACAGATTGATATTGACTCAGCTAATGTAGGTGTGGAGGACATGGACATTTGTAGTCAGATTAGGGAGTTGACAAATTGGACAAGGAATGACCTCGATGGAGTGACTGGAGATGCCAACATTATTGAAACTGCTATACCTATGCCAGAACCAAATCTAGATGACATACCTGATGATGATGATGAGAATGATGACACCTACATCAACGACGGGCATGTTGCACCTGTCAACACTTTAGGCCAGGGAGAGGAAGATGAGCTATTTAGATAATTGTGACCCTATATATTTGTATTAATATGATATTTGTTGCTATTTGGTACCTAGTTTGCAAACTATTGTTTAATTAGGTCAGTGCACTAAGCTTGACCTTAACCATCACAATTATCAAACTTAATTTGTATGTAAAATAAAATAAAACTCGACACAGGGAGGAGAGATGTCAGCCTTTGTCTTAAGAGAGTAGAGTATGTAATGCTTAGGGGTATTCACACGACCTGCGAGCGCCTCGGTTGCCAGCCTCTCAATTGGAGGCTATACCAGAGGTTCTCTCACCAGATAAAAGACTATAGTAATTAAAAGCTATCATGTGAAATAACAAAGATAATAGATATTTTCTCATGACGAACTGTGATCCTCTGAAGGATATCGTTGTCTCTCAAACGCACTGAACCAGGCATTCCTCCCTGAGAGCATCAAACCAAAGAATCTAATAAAACATTCTAGACATTGCCAGCAAGTGCAACACCACAACACAAAAAGGTGAGAGGTTGACCACTTGTCGCCAGCACCAAAACTGAGCAACCATGAAGACAATGGCACAGCAGTGAAGTATTGTTACAGCACACCAGATCAGCACACAAGACCAGCATACACAACCATACTTAGACGAAGTATTGTTATTACAATATAGAAGTTCGACCTAAGTTACTACGTAGATGTTTCCATACTTAGATGTTCACACATTACAGAACCATACTTAGGTGTTCCCCATCTCATCTAACTTGTCGACCATACTTAAGTACCATACTTACAGAACCGTACTTAAGTATTGTTATGCTAAGTAATACCCCTTTACTACTTGTTGCCCTTGACTTTCAGCTCAAGCTTGCGGATCTTCTTCCCCATCTCATCTAACTTGTCAGCAACTTTGTCCATGAATTCCTTTAGGGTCTCTTCCATGCCTTCATGTGTTCCATCAACATGTAGGCTCAGGTCCTCAATCTGCTCACGCAAATCATCACATCGATACTTCAGCTGCCTAACCATCTGGCGCAAGGGGATTTTCTGCAGCAAGGCAACACACATAAGTTATTGACTTGACATGCATCAGTAGTCCACAAGGCAGCCATACAATGCAGTCGAAATTCACCTTTCTTTTCGACGGTCCAGCAGCTTCCGATGGCAACGGGTTGTTGCTGTTGTCTTGTTCATCATCCAAGTCCGGAATGATGATTCTCACCTCATTCACAGGATTGTTCACTTGCCTGACCAAAAAAAAAGTTGCATGTGTTACTACTGAAAAAGTTGCCTGACCAAAAAAAAAGTGGCATGAAACAATAATTTATACTACTGAACCTGTAATAAAAAAATGCTCCCATGAGCTTCTGTTACTGGACAATGCAAAAACAAATGCTCAAATTATTACTGTGTATCCATTTCGCTATGGTTCTAGTACTAGAAAAGAAAAAAACTGAAGCGGTCGTTCTACAATAGCCCCCATCCTGGATGTTGTTCCTACTTCTAGTGATGGATATAGAGTCTGAATCAAATATTGATATTATAGATTTACCTTAACTTCTTCTGCCACTAAAACAACACAAGCAAAGAAAAAAGCTTCAATAGTTATCTTGATGATTGCTGTATGTATTATAAAATAAAAGTTTTATGGCCCGTAGCAACGCATGGGCACGATCCTAGTACTCCTATAATCATTATCTGAAGTAATGATCATTATCTGAAGTAATGCACAATTGGTTCTTAAACTACAGGTTCTATATGAATGACATGCCTTACACAGTAACTATCATTGAAAATCATATTTGTCTTGCAAAGATATTTTATAAAATGCTCAATTAGAATAGGCTTTTAAAAGCAAACTAGCCCCTTTGATGTATCACAAATACTTTCACCTTCCCTGGCTTATGTTTATTGTTTACTTGCAGTAATGAAAACATCCCTATCAGCGATCTGGATTTCAATTTTCTCCATCTATATACCACTGGCCTAGCAAAACGCCAACGCGGCTTTGTTTCTAGTATCATGTGATTTTCTAGTATGAGCTAATCATGGATACAAGCATACACAATCATACATGTCAACAAATTTGCATCTGGATGTTGGGGAGGAAGAGCACAACACTTTACCTCTCTTCACCTCGGCCTCACTTGCATCCCACTAGTGCCTACCTCCTCTGACCCGATGGCGCATCTTTGTGTGTGATCTTGACTCCTCAAACGCCGTGGAGAGCCTTCGATTCGTGAGTTTTTGGCCGGAGTTCGAGTTCTTGGTGGTGGTTCGTGTGATCCGCGATTCCCGGTGATTTAGGGAGTTAGAGGTCAAGATTTTTGGGGCATAGCTTCCTTGGGTGACGCTTCTTATCTCCCCAAAATCTTTTCTCTAGAGGTCTAGCCATTTGGGAGATCCGGTGATGGAAAGAGGGAGTTGACTCCCGAGCTCGGGCGTTTTTCTGCTATGTCCGCACTTGGCGAACAGTCCGCGGCCTCCGTGTGGACGATCCGCGAGGTGCCTGACAGGCCGGCTGTTCTTCGTGTTCTTCGCATGTTCTTGAGGGTCTTTCGTTCGATCTGTTGAGCCGGTTGGTTTTTGGTGCGCGAAGTTTGCGGACGGTCCGTACTAAAGTGCCGACGGTCCGTGACGAGGCGGACGGTCCGCGGGTCCATCACGGACGGTCCGTTTTTCTCGGTGCGCTACTGGAGGTTCTGGTGGTGTTTTCAGACGATCCGTCGAGACCCCACAGACGGTCCGCGCCGTCATCGCGGACAGTCCGCGAGGTCCTCCCGGACAGTCCGCCACGGACTTCGCAGAGTTGCCTAAGTCCTTTGATTCTTGTCTAGTTGCTTCCGCTCTTTGCTCCTAGGCTTGTCTCTTGTTCTTGTAGGCTTGTGTGTGCCTTGTTTGGAGCTTCCTTTGTGTGCGTGAGAACTCGGAGTGGCAATCGGGGTATAGGCTGAGTTCGACCTTCGGGAAGAATTTTTATCGGCTCCCATTCACTCCCCCCCCCCTCTCTGGTCGCCCTATTCGGTCCTTCAATTGGTATCAGAGCCGGTTACGGATCTTCTTGATTCTAACCAGTCTAAGATCCAAAGATGGGTGATTACGGCAAGGGGTCGGGTCCTCCGCACTTTGATGGAAAGAATTACCTGATGTGGGAGAGGCGCATGGGCGCGTTTTTGCGAGGGAAGGGAACGCTTATCTGGGAGGTCACTCAGAATCCTCATTATGACATCCCAGATAGTTTTCTGCTTCCAGGATCGCGGGACATGTTTGAGGCCAACAGCAAGGCTGTTGATTACTTATTCCGTGCTCTCTGTGCCTCGGAGTTCGAGCGAGTGTACGGAGAGAATGTGGCCAGAAAGATTTGGCTCAAGTTGAGAAATGCTCATGTTGGCAATACCCAAGTGCAAGCCTGTTTGTTTTCCACTTACCGAAGAGAGTACGAGAACTTCACTCATCTCCCCGGTGAGTCGACCGATGCTATGTTCCAGCGCTTCACTAGCATAGTCAACAACATGAGGGCCAATGTGACAGTGCTCCCATACACAGATCATGATCAAGCTATCAAGCTTTTGCATGCCCTGGATAGGTCTATGTGGAGTGCTAAGGTCAAGGCCATTGAGGAGTCGAGCGTGTATGATACGCTGAAGCTGGATGAGCTGTTTTCCAAGATCAGGTCTTCAGAGGTTGATCGTGGCTTGAGAGCCAAGAGCGAGAGCCCCACTGATCCTCATAGTTTGGCTCTTGTCTCCGGGTCAAGGTCTAACGCTAACCCTGGTGGTTTCTCTTTGTCTTGTCTTGTGTCTTTGCCAGATGAGGACTTTGTTGTGCTGAGCGAGGATGATCTCGCCTTGTTGAGCAAGAGGTTTGGGTGGATGTACGAGAACCGCAAGAATGCAAGACAGAGCTCGGGAATGTGCTATCAGTGCGGGAAGCACGGGCACTTCATCGCCGAATGCCCTGAAGCCATGGAGATCAAGAACGACTACAAGGGCAAGCCCAAGCATGACTACAACAAGCACCACTCCCGGAACGACTACAAGGACAAGCACAAGGATAAGGGCGAGAGAAGGCACAAGAAGGGTGGCGGCTACAAGAAGAAGACCTCTCGAGCGATGGTGGCCGGAGCGACATCGACTCGACATCAAGTGATGCTTCTTCGGACTCGAGCAGCGATGAAGAGCAAGAGAAGCGCAAGGACAAGCGGCACACGGGCAAGAACTTCACCGGCCTAAGCTTCGTCGCGCAAGGAGGCTTTTGCGGCATGGCGCACTCCAAGAAGGGTGGGAAGAACAGCTCGGATTCGAACTCCGACTCTGATGATGAGGTACGACAAGATCCCAACTTCTTGCTAGAGGAGAATGCTAGGCTCAATGAGTTGCTTGATAACCGTGATGATGTGCTTAGAAAGACCAACAAGGAGAAGAGGGAATTTAGGTCTTTGTTGGGTGATGCTAAGGACAAGGTAGCCGAGCTTGAATCCTTCCTTGTGAATGCTAGGAATGAGATTGTTGCTTTGAAGTCTGCTCCTGTGGTGTTGGATGAAATTGATTGTGGTGATTGCTCAGTTTTTCTTGCTGATTTGACTGCCCTCAAGGAGAAACATGCCTCTGTCCTTGAGGAACTAGATGTGGTTAGGGTGGAGTGTGATGAATTGAAGTCTAGGCTAGCTTTACTAGGTGCTTGTACCTTATGTCCTATCTTGCATGCTAGGCTAGATGAATCTCATAATAGAATTGTTTCTCTTGAGGCGACATTGAAAGCTCCTCTTCCTACATCATGTTCAACCTGTGAAATGCATGCTTTGAAAAACATGGAACTTGCAAACTATGTTGATCGTCTGCAGGATGAAAATGATGAATTGAGAAAAATGATGGGGTGGTTGTCTGGGCATGAGCCACAATTGAGTATGATGTTGGCTCAGTTCAAGAGGTTTGATGGTCAGGCGTTGGGGGCTGACAAGTGTGGTGAGAAGAGTAGTGAGGGAGAAGAGAAAGCCGGAGAGATCCCCATTCCACCACATACCACACCCATGAACAAATTTGCACCCAAGCCAAACCATCTCAGAAACAAGCTTGACACAACCCCTGATCCTCCAGTGTTCCCCCACAAATCTAAAAACTACCAAAAACCCATCAAGTTTGTGAGCACCCAGGGGAGTATTTTTTAGGGGAAGTCAGGAGAGAAAGCTGGAGAGAAGCTTGTAGAGAAGCCACAGCCTAAGCCAGTGCCAATCCGCTTCCATTGTGAGTATTGTGGGAGGGATGGGCATAAGGATGAGTTATGTTTCCGGAGAAAGAGGGATGAGAGGTTTGCTAGGGAGATGGCAAACAAGGACAGCTACCACCTTGCTCATGGTGTGCCTGAGCCTCGTAGAGGGCCTCTACCTAGGGGTGATGTGTTTGTGAGGATAGTTCCCACTCGTGGAGGTGGAGGTGGAGGTGTGTTCCCTCAGAGAGACAGGCGTGTTGGGTTTGGGCGTGGTGAAATGGCTCGACGTGCTCTTTCTCGTGACCGTTACGAGTTTGGGAGGCACGATCGGAGCTTTGGATCTCAGATGGACTACGGGCCACGTTTTCCTCCTCGTGGTGCGCGTACTCCTCCAGTGAGACGTGACAGGTGCTTTGGTGGTAGGTGTGAGAGGGCTCAACCTCGGGGTGTTGGTAGAATGGACTTTGCTAACCCTTCCTTTGAGCAAATGGCTCGACACTGGTTTGAATCGTTTGGAACTAACCCTAGTGTTGAGTCGCTTGCTCATTCTCATTCTCATTTTTGATTGCAGGAGGGAGGCTTGGAGAACTTTTGGTTGATCGACTCTGGTTGCTCAAGACACATGACCGGAGATCGTGGGTGGTTCTCCAGCCTCACCCCAGTGAGTACGAGGGAGTACATCACTTTCGGGGACAATGGAAGAGGACGAGTGCTCGCTGAAGGTATGGTGAAGGTGAGTAGCAAGGTGACCTTAAGAAGTGTAGCCCTGGTCAAGTCACTTGGTTTTAACCTGTTGTCAGTATCTCAATTACTCGACGAAGGGTTTGAGGTTCGTTTTAAGTCGGGTGCTTCTCGTGTCCTTGATTCTCGAGGCGATCTTGTCTGTACGATCGTCCCCGAGGGTCAAATCTTTCGTGCCAACTTTTCCCAGTCTGTTGGTCCTCCTCGATGCTTTGTTGCTAGCGTTTCGGCCGAGCTTTGGAAATGGCATAGGAGGTTGGGACACTTGAGCTTTGAGTTGCTTTCCCGCTTGAGTGGTCTTGATCTTGTCCGAGGATTGCCTAAGTTGAAATTCGAGAAGGATTTGGTTTGTGCTTCTTGGCAGCATGGAAAGATGGTTGCCGCTTCTCACGCCCCTCTGACTTCTGTCATGAACGCACTACACGGTCCAGGTCAAGGAACACTTCTCATTTCGCTCATTCTGCCTTTGTTGCGTCGTTTGAGCCCAAAGATATTCGACACGCTTTGTCTGACGAGAATTGGGTGAATTCCATGCATGAGGAGTTGGAAAACTTTGAGAGAAACCAAGTCTGGGTGTTAGTCGATCCACTGCCAAATTGTCGTCCCATAGGAACCAAGTGGGTGTGGAAGAACAAAGAGGGTGAGAATGGGATGGTTGTGAGAAACAAGTCGAGGTTGGTGGCGCAGGGTTACAACCAGAAGGAGGGGATTGACGATGAGGAGACATTTGCTCTTGTGGCCCGTTTGGAGGCAATTAGGATCCTTCTAGCCTTTGTCGTGGCTAAAGGGTTCAAGTTGTACCAAATGGATGTCAAGAGTGCTTTCTTGAATGGGGTGATAGAGGAAGAAGTGTATGTGAGGCAAACCCCAGGGTTTGAGAGTGAAAAATACCCACACCGTGTATACAAACTCCAGAGAGCTCTCTATGGGTTGAAACAGGCACCTAGAGCTTGGTATGGCAGGTTGAGAGGCTTTTTGCTGAGTAAGGGGTTTGTGATGGGCACAGTTGATAAGACCCTGTTCCTCCTTAAGCATGGGAATGACCTTTTGATTGTTCAGATATACGTGGATGACATAATCTTTGGTGGCTCTTCTGATGATCTTGTTACCAGATTTGCAGATGACATGAGCAGGGAATTTGAGATGTCCATGATGGGCGAGCTGCAGTTTTTCTTGGGTCTCCAGATCAAGCAGTGCAAGGATGGGACCTTTGTACATCAGGCGAAGTACACCAGGGACATGGTGAAGAAGTTTGGCATGAACGACTCCAAGTCGCTGACTACACCGATGAGTACGACTACGGCTTTGGACGCGGACGAGGACGGCGAACCCGTGGACCAAAAGGAGTACCGGAGCATGATCGGCTCCCTCCTCTACTTGTCGACGACGAGGCCGGATATACAGTTCAGTGTGTGTCTGTGCGCTCGTTTTCAGGCTTCACCGAGGACTTCACATCGGCAGGCCGTCAAGCGGATTTTCAGGTACTTGAACTACACTCCTGAGTTTGGTCTGTGGTACTCTGCCTCCTCGACACTCAGGCTTCATAGTTTTTCTGATGCGGATTTTGCTGGGTGTCGATTGGATCGCAAGTCCACTTCTGGGTGTTGTCAGTTCCTTGGTTCTTCTTTGGTCTCTTGGTCATCTCACAAGCAATCGAGTGTAGCCCAATCCACCACCGAGGCTGAGTATGTAGCTGCTGCTAGTTGTTGTTCCCAGCTGCTTTGGATGACATACCATGAGTGATTTTGGAGAGGAGTGCTCCTAGGTTCCACTTTTCTGTGACAGCACCAGTGCCATAAGCGTAGCCAAAAATTCTGTCCTCCACTCCAAAACAAAACACATAGAAGTGAGGTACCACTTCCTGAGGGACAATGTTGAGAAGGAAAACATATCTTTGTCCTATGTCCCTACCCTAGACCAGCTAGCTGACATTTTCACCAAACCGCTTGACCAAGTCACTTTCACTCGCTTGCAGGGTGAACTTGGGGTGTGCTTTTCTTTCTAGCTTGGGTCTTGGAGCTTCTCTTGTATATATGTGTCATATGTTCATCTTGTTGCATTTCATTCATGCATTTTACTTTCTGTACAAAACCTGGTACGATAGCCATCTTTGGATCACTTGAGCTAGGAATGAGCTTCTCTTATATACATTGATCACCGATGTGCTATTTGTGAGATATGTGCATGTTTGGTAAATTGTGGATGTGAATGCTATGCTCTGGATGGTTTTGCCATATATTTGTTTTGAGATAGCTTTCTTTTGATGAAAATGCTAAAATTGTGTCTCTCATGAGTAGATGATTGTCTATGCTCAATTTGTGCTTAAATGCCTATATCATGTCTAGTTTGTGCTTGAGAATCATGTTCTCTTTGCTTGGGGTCAAAGACCCTTTGTCATTGTAAATGTTTAGCCCTTTTGCTTACTTGGGGAGGAGCATAAGCTTCTTTTTGCCGCAAAGGCACTTCATGTACCATGTTTAAACTTGAAAATGAAATTGGTGTATGAATTGCCTTATGCTTGAAAAATGAGCTCCTAATCATGTTTTTATGATTTGATATTCATATCTTGGGTGCTAAACTGTAGCATGCTTGTCTACCATGAGAAGTCTCATTTTAAGAAGTAGACACATGGCTCGGTGGCTTTAACATGACTTGAGTAGCTTGTGGGTGTTTATAATGATCTTGTGATGAGAATTTGTGATCTTGTATAAACTTTGGATGATCTAATGCTTTTATGTTCAAATTGGTATAGAGAGAGTCTTGCTCATGAGATGACTATTTCTTTGTGAAAAGTGCTTAAAATTGCATTTAGCCATGTCACATGCTTATATGTCTCTACCTTCTTGATGGCAATCTTCATTTAAGCAGTAGGGGTAGCGTGGTCATTTACCTCCCTCCGATGGACTCCGTATAAATAGCGGAGAGGTGGATGGCATCTCTCTCTCTTGGACTCTAGGGCTTTCTCCCCTGGTAGATTTCTCTGAACTACTTCTTTTCCCTTTGGATTCCTTAGGCTAGACTCTTGTATAGACTCTGACCTTTGGATGTATGGAAGCATTCGGCGTTGTGATGATTTCCCTCTCCTAGCTCTTTGTAATTTTCGTGTCATTTTCGGAGCTATTTTTGGGTGTTTTTGTTCGTCGCTCGATTCGTCGATTTGAGGCCGTTTCTCTCTGGATTTCTTTGAGGGGATCATTGGTGAGTGCCTTGTGCCTCTTTGTGGATGATCTTGACCCCTCAAACGCCGGATTTGGCCTTCGATTAGTTGATTTTCGGATGAACCCTAGTTCATAGTGTTCTTTGCCAAGATTCATGATTCCGGGAGTAGTAGGATGTTTGAGGCTGAGATTTTTGGGGCATAGCATCTACTTAGGGTGTTCATCATCTCCCCAAAATTTCGTCTCAAGACTCCAAGTGGTTTGGGAGATCCATCGATCGAAAGTTGGGGGCGATTTCGCGGGCTGTTTTCTGGGCTGTTTCGGGTGATCCGGCCACTTGTGCCCGGGTGACCTGAAGGGGGCCGGGTGATCCGCCTACTTGTGCCCGGGTGACCCGGACCGGCTCTGGAGGCTAACGGGTGATCCGGCCCAAGTGACAGGATGATCCGGTAGGACTCAGCCTTTTGCTTTGATGCTCAAACTCTTTCATGTTTGCTTCCGCTTTACTTCCTAGGCTTCCGTACTATGTTCCAAAGGTTCGAGAGAGGTTTAATTTTTCTCCCGCTTGATCGTGTGTGATCCTCGGAGTTGCGATTGGGACATAGGCCGAGTTCTTGCAAACAATTTTTATCGGCTCCCATTCACTCCCCCCTCTCTGGTCGCCTATTCGGTCCTTCACAAGCCCCGCCTGTCCGTGGTCGTGGACGTGGCCGCGCTCCCATACGTGGACGTGGATGCGCTCGTGGTCGTGGACACGCCCCTGTCCTAGGACGTGGCTGAGGCGTTGTGGTGCCACCACCACCGCCTCCGCCCATCGGACAAGGCGCTGTGGAAGATGGAGGAGAGGATGAAGCCGAAGAAGAGCCTGAGCCACACCCAGCTCCTCAGGGTCGTGGGTGTGGTCGTGGCCGTGGAGGAGCACCGCCACCGCCTAACCTAGCTGAGGTGATGGCCCTGTAGACTCAGGTGATGCAGAGGATGGCTGACGCCATCGAGAATCGAGTCGGTGGGAACCACAACGTCCCGGTGGAGGAGGACTTCGCCAAGAAGATCGAGAGGTTCCTCCATCTGAAGGCCCCCACCTTCAGCTACTCGGATGATCCTCTCGAGGCTGATGACTGGCTCCGCGTGATCGAGACGAAGCTCGACCTCACTGCCTACACCGACGAGGAGTGTGTCGCTCTCGCCGTCCACCAGCTCGAGGGTCCTGCCAAGTCTTGGTGGGATAACTACTCCGGGAGTCACCCGAACCCAGCGTTCATCACCTGGCTGGAGTTCTGTGAGGTGTTCCATGAGCAGTACCTACCGAAGGAGCTTATTGTGACAACCCGCCCAGGAAAATACCGTACTATCGCCTAAACCAATCCACTTTGGTCATTAAGCAATAATAAAGTATCATCATGTCGTTAGTTGCCGGGTTAACGCCCGGTAAATCACTTACAAAGCAACAAGGATCGACATATATGCATTAAAACTCACGCGAAGGCGAGTCCAGAGACCAACATAGGATTAACATCCAAATTTACCCCGAAGGGCTTAATTATTACAAACCGAAGTCTTTGTCACGACAACGGAGTTCAGAGTTTTGAAAACAGCAGAATTAAAATAAACAGCACGAGGAAACATCACGGGAGGCCTGCCATGATGCCTTCATTCATCGTCTTCAACCCACTCCAGCTCCCAGCCAGGCGGGATCTCTCCAGGCCACACATCAGCAAAGGCATTACCTGGAGCAACAGATTATAGCAAGGCTGAGTATACTAATACTCAGCAAGACTTACCCGTCGGTGACAACTACATCACCAACTCTAGACATGAAAGGCTTTTTGGCCAATGGGGTTCTTTTGCTGAAAAGCAACAAAGAGTATGTCCTTACTTTCAATATTTTAGCACAAGTTCTAGTTGAATATTCTTTTCTAAATTAGCCAACTATTACAAGCATAAGTTGTGCAAAACAATTAATCAAGCATAATATTCATCAACTTCCATCATTAGGGATCTCATGGCCAGTGGAGTAAGTAGTCTCAGATAACGGTGAGAGGCCGACAATCGATTGATTTAAACCTTGCAAGGTAGACCTAAACACACGGTAGGGTGCCCCCGCGAGGACAACCACCAGGCGGTTCCCAAAAATTTTCGGATTGGGATCAGATGTTACAGTCTTAAGTACAAGGCTTGCTAGGATACGCCACCAAGGTCACCTAGCCTCACACATGTACTCAGGTGGCGAGCCCGGGGCTGCAACCCTAAGATTAGTAGCGCAAAGTTCCCGCACCGCCTCATTTAGGTACTAGGCTTACCGTACCCATTTCCGACAAGTGTTTAGTACGTTCAAACACTTAACCCACGAAAGCCATTGGACCGGAGCCCACATCCCATGCTCTTACCACATGAGCAATCCATTTAAGGAGATCTTATGATTCCAACATAAGAACCTATTCTCGCGAGTGACAAGCATCACTCGACTTGTAACGGTCCTATAGCATAGCAGCTATCGACCTATCATACTAGTAAAGACATAGGTACCTAGGGATCATGCATCTAGGGTTTCATATCAATTCCAAAACGTAAATGCACAATCATCCATAGATAGTTGCATAAAGTTTCAAAAACACTTGGTTAAATGCACCGGGGCTTGCCTTCGTCAGCAGGGTTAGCCTGAGGGTCCTCGGTGTCGTCGATCACCTCCACGTACTGCAGCTCCGCGTCAGCTCCTCCTTCCTCGGCTTCCGGCACGAGCGCGTAGTTACCGTCAGGGAGTTCTACACAGAATGCAATGCAGGGTTCAGGTTGAGTGATAGATTAATTAATTTCACCCAACTCTTGTTGGCCACATTCACCTTAACAAACAATTAATTATTAAATCTTTTTCATTGAGGTTATTATGGACAAGGGTTTAATTTTTTACCAACAATTAATTAGTGTTCATTTACAGGATTGTTATTTCATATGAGATGTACTATTCAATCTTTCAATAGCAAAGGTGTGCACATAAAAGTAGATACTTCCATTTAAATTCTTAAAACAGCAAGGGTGATAAACCAGACCCTAAAATTAGGCTAGGTGGATCACAAGGTCACAAGGTTAAAGGAACACATTTTCCTAATTAAAACCTATAACAAACTCATGTGCACCCTATCTTTTAAAGGCACAAACAAAACACACAAACAAGGACAGGGGTCCCTGCTGGCCTAGTTACTCCTAAGCATCCACTGGATGGTGCTTGAACGTTAAAATAACTATAAAACTTATAAAAGCAAAGATTACATTTCCTAGCCATGCAAATTAAAGGAAATGCATAAATAAATAAAAGTAAAGCTCCTGCATCCAACAACAAGCCTACAGCTACTCTGACCCTAAACAAGATCAGAACACCCATAGGTTCATCTCAAACCAATTTGAAATATGAACCATGCATTTAAATATACATCTAAGCATAAAACAAGATTAAATATTTCTAACAGAGATAAATTCATGATAAATTCAGGAAAGTTACTTCTAGGCATAACATGAACATTGCCACAAGTTGAGCACAAAAATCAATTAATATTTTGCTACAAAAATCAGTAAAGCAGAAATAGCATAAATATGAAGTAATTCATATAAAAAGATTTGTTCAACAACTTTGTGAAATTTTTGGTCCAGAGTCTAATCATGACAAGTCTAGCAACATATCCAAAATTCAGCTCCATAGCCTTTCTAGATTTTGAATTATAGCAAAAAGATGTCAAACTGAATTTGAATTGCCATTCAAAATCTACAAGTCAAAACTATGGTCATGCTTTGTAGAAGTTGCAGATCTACTCTCACTGAGACCAACAAAATTGGGTTTGCATTTTTCTGAATTTTCTGTGAATTTCTAGGCTATTTCTAAGGCACTGGACAGACTTGCAAAGAAACTAAGAATCTTTCTATTGCAACCGGGCCCCTGGGTTCACAACCATGCCCTTGCGAATTACAACCGTGCCCTTGCCAGCGGAGGGAAGTTCGTCGGCGGCGAGGCAGGGCCGGGGGAGGTAAACAAGCGACCCGGTCGTGCGATTGGTCTCACCAGGAGCGGATTGGTGGTGGCAGCGTGACCGGAGATGGCTACGGCGAGCGGCGGCGGCGAGGTCGCGGCGGCACGCCCGCGGGTGCTCAGTTTCCGGTGAGGCTCGAGGCGGGGAGGATCAACGCGCGGCGGTGGAAGCTCAAGTGGGATCTAGGGGAGGGCTAGGAAGCTTTGGCCGGCGGCGGGAGCGAGCGGGAGTGCGAGCTCACCGGGGCGGCGGCAATGGCGGGTCGGCGGCGGTGGTGCTCACGCGCGGGATGAGAAAGGGATGCGGCTTTTTATAGCTGAGCGCGCAGAGGCACCTCGCTTCGAGGCTAAGCCTTCCCGCTGCTTCAATGCGGGGGTACGGCGGCCTTGGCGTGCGTGCGCGGCGGGCGGACCGACGGCGCCGCGGCGAGCGCGCGCACGCCGCGTGGCGCGCGGGCTCACCGGCCGAGGCCGCGTCTTGGAGCGTGCGCACGAGGCGGACGTCAGCCGCGCTCATGCGCTGACTCCCAGGCGGCCGTGGTACGGTCGGCGCACGGCGGCGGCGCGGCGGCGACGCGTGGACGCACGCGCGCGCGTGACGTCGCGCCGAGCCCGTCTCCGGCCCGGTCCGTTCCAAGTACCTCTGTTGGCTGGCACGATTCTCGAAACTTTGCATGTAAACTTCAAAACCCGTAGATAGGAAAGTTGTTGATGGGTGATTCCTCTAAAAGTTGGCTGAAACCGACTTTGAATTGGACTCAAATCGAAGGAGAAATTCAAATGCCAATTTGGAGGATTTTCATGTCTCGGTGAACAGGGACCCAGAGCTTGTTTGGCCATTTAGCACCTTTTCCACTCAAAACTAGCAATGCCACTCAACATGAAAGTTGTGTCTCATAAAAAACTAGACAACTTTTATATTGGGGGATTTTGAAGTGTTTAGGTGAATTTTGGAGAACGCGGCAAAAGTTCCAGATCGACACAAAGACATCAAAGGGTCTGTCCCCCTTAGCTAGGGTTTTGCCCATGGGAAGTGCATTAGACTTGTTTAAGATGCTAATAGGTGAGTGTAGGTGAGATTTGCAAGGTGATGACCCAGGTTGACCATGATTTGACCCCGGTCAACAGGTTTGACCGACAATTAGGATTAATTAAAAACCTGGGGCGTCACAGCCTACCCCCCTTAAACGGAATCTCGCCCCGAGATTCGATTCAAGAAAAACAAGGTAGGTAGTAGAAACTCACGGTTTCGAGATTGCAGAAAACCCGGGTACTTGGTGTTGAGATACTCTTCCGTCTCCCAAGTTGCTTCTTCCTCCGTATGATGACTCCATTGTATCTTGTACATCCTTACGGTTTGTCTTCGGGTCTTCCTCTCCTTTTTGTCCAACACCCTCATGGGATGCTCGATGAGCGAGAAATCCGGCTCAATCCAAGCATTTGCTTCTGTGATCACTTCGGTTTCAGGCACAGGCACGCCTTTCTTCAGTTGGGTCACATGGAATACATTGTGAACTGCGGAGAACCGCTCCGGAAGTCGGATGCGATAAGCCACTGGCCCACATACTTCAATGATTTCATAAGGTCCGATATAGCGCGGGGCTAACTTTCCCTTAACACCGAACCTTTGCACACCCTTGGTTGGTGAAACCTTTAGGTATACATAATTACCAACTTCAAATTGTCGGGGTGCCGTTCCTCTATCGTGATAGCTCTTTTGCCTCATCTGTGCTAACTTCAAGTTCTCCCTTATCACTTGCACTTTCTCTTCGGCGTCTTTGACTAAGTCCGGACCAAAGAGTGTCCTTTCTCCGGCTTCTGACCAGTTCAAAGGGGTACGACATCTTCGTCCATAAAGAGCATCGAACGGTGCTATCTTCAAACTAGCTTGGTAGATATTGTTGTAAGAGAACTCTGCCAAGGACAAACACTTGTCCCAACTTTTATCAAAATGCAGGATGCTTGCCCGTAGCATGTCTTCCAGAATTTGATTTACCCTTTCCGTTTGACCATCGGTCTGCGGGTGATAGCTGGAACTACGGATCAACTTGGTTCCTAGGCATTCATGTAACTGCTCCCAGAAACGAGCTACAAACTGAGTTCCTCTATCAGAGATTATGGTCTTCGGAATTCCATGCAAACAAACTATTTGATCCATGTATAACTCTACATATTGCTGCACTGAATAAGTAGTATGAACTGCAATGAAATGGACAGTCTTCGTGAGTCTGTCCACGATAACCCAAATAGAATCCTTCTTTCTCGCAGTTAAGGGTAAACCCACAATGAAGTCCATACTTATGTCATCCCATTTCCACATAGGTATCGACAGGGGTTGGAGTACACCTACCGATTTCAAATGGCTTGCTTTCATTCTGTGGCAAGTATCACACTCTGACACATATTTTGCTATATCGACTTTCATATTGGACCACCAGAAATTTTCCTTCAGATCTTGATACATTTTGATGCTTCCGGGATGAATGGAGAATTTGGAAAGATGAGCTTCATCAAAGATGGTTTTCTGAATTTCTTGGTCAGTGGGAATCACAAGACGTTTCCCAAACCATACCACATCGTTTGAATCCCTCCGGAAACAGGTATATTTGGGATCTCCTTCTGCTAACTTCCATTTGATTAGCTGTATGCCCTCGTCATTGCGTTGAGCAGTGACAATTCTATCATAAAGATTGGATTCGGCAGCTAGGACATATAGATTTCCTTGCTCTACCACTTCCAAGTTAAGCTTCCTCATGTCTGCACATAAGGTGTCACTATACGGCTCCACTTCTAGATGGTTGCAGTGAACTTTACGGCTAAGAGCATCCGCAACAACATTGGCTTTCCCGGGGTGATAGTGCACTTCTAAATCATAATCTTTAATCAACTCAAGCCATCTCCTTTGTCTCATGTTGAGATCCGATTGAGTGAAGATATATTTAAGACTCTTGTGATCGGTGAAGATATTGCAACGATTGCCCATCAGATAGTGTCTCCAAATCTTAAGAGCATGAACAACCGCTGCTAGCTCTAGATCATGGGTGGGATAATTTATCTCATGGGGTCGAAGCACTCGCGAGGCGTAGGCAATGACTCGGCCCTCTTGCATAAGAACACAACCGAGACCAGTGCCTGACGCGTCACAGAAAACTTCAAAAGGTTTGGAATTATCCGGTCACACTAGCACTAGGGCTGAAGTTAAGTGTTGTCTTAGTGTGTGGAAGGCTTTCTCACATGCTTCACTCCATACAAACTTCACTCCTTTCTTGAGCAGTTCAGTCATAGGTTTAGCGATCCTGGAGAAGTCCGGAATGAATCGACGGTAATAACCCGCCAAACCTAGAAAACTGCGGATTTGGTGTACGGACTTGGGTGGTTTCCAATCCATCACCTCTTGTACTTTGCTAGGATCTACGGATATGCCATCTTTGGAAATAGTGTGCCCCAAGAATTTCACACTATCCAACCAGAATTCGCATTTGGAGAATTTAGCATAGAGCTTATGATCTCTCAAACGCTGTAGGACAATTCGAAGATGTTTGGCATGTTCTTTCTCATTTTTGGAATAGATTAGAATATCATCGATGAAAACCACTACGAATTTATCAAGCTCCGTCATGAATACGGAGTTCATGAGATACATGAAGTAGGCTGGGGCATTTGTGAGACCGAAGGACATCACCAAGAACTCGTAGAGACCATAACGAGTGGAGAAAGCAGTTTTGGGAATGTCACAAGGTTGAATTTTGATTTGATGATAACCAGAACAAAGATCGATCTTGGAGAAAACTTTGGCTCCAGCCAACTGATCAAAAAGAACATCAATGCGGGGAAGAGGATATTTGTTCTTGATGGTCACCGCATTGAGCGGTCTGTAGTCAACACATAGCCTCAAACTACCATCTTTCTTTTTGACAAAGAGTGCAGGACAACCATAAGGAGAAGAACTTGGGCGAATGTAGCCCTTATCTAACAATTCCTGGAGTTGGTTTTTCAGTTCAGCTAATTCCTTGGGAGGCAAACGATAAGGTCGTTTAGAAATGGGCGCAGTGCCCGGTTAGAGTTCAATCACAAACTCGACATCCCTGTCTGGTGGCATGCCAGGCAACTCATCGGGAAAGACATCAGGATATTCACAAACTACTGGAATTTCTTCAAGATGAGAGATAATGGTCACATAGGCACAAGGGTCTGCACCGTCCTTAAAAGGTAAGTACAATGTGGTGTGCCCGACCGTAGGTGAATTGATTGCTACAACTCGGCCTGATATATCTAGAACCACCTTATGTCGGTTCATCCAATCCATACCCAAGATAACATCCATACCCTCTAGGCCTATGACAATGAGGTTTGATTTAACCATTTTACTCCCCAATGTCAACGGTACCCTGAGGGCTAAGGTGTGGGAAGAGATTTTTCCACCCGGAGTGACAATTGTAAAAGCCTCCTTAACATGTGAACCGCTTAAACCCAATTTGCCTACCAGCTTTTCACTTATGAAACTATAAGTGGCCCCGGAGTCGAACAATATTTTAACAGGATGGTCATTGATAGAGAATGTACCCGTAAGCACTGCAGCTCCCTCTGGTATGTCACTCATGGCGGTGAAGTTCAGCTTGCCTTGGCGGACTTGCACCATTGGCTTCTTAGCCGGATTGGTCGGCTTGGTCCCTGAACCTTGATTCTGCTAGTTGGGCTTGTTCTGCTTAGGTTTGGGGCAGTCATTGATATAGTGCCCCGGCTGTCCACAGTTGTAATAGCGGCGATCACCGGGGTTACGTGGGGGTGCATTATGCTTGGGAGCCTGCTGCTGAGTGTTGCGGAACTGGAAATTCCCTGAAGGCTTGCTCTGTGATGGCTTCATCGTCCAGCGTCCAGTTGAAGATTGCCGGGATGAGTTAGGAACATTCTTCTTCACAAAGCGAAACTTTTTGTTAGTTCCACTGCCCGAAGCAAAACCAGCCTGCCTCTTCTTGTCTCTCTGGGCCTTCTTCATAGCATCCTCTTGGGATATAGCCTTGTTTACGAGCTCATGGAAGTTGTTGGGCTCGATCAAGTTCAGCCGTTCGTACAACTCACCATCCAGGCCATCACGGAACCTTTCCATCTTCTTTGCATCGGTATCCACGTGATGTCCACCATACTGGCAAAGGCTATTGAATTTCTGTGCATAGTGATACACAGTGTCAGATCCCTGCCTGAGGGCTAGCAACTCCCTCATCTTCCTATCCATTAATCCCTTAGGAATGTGATGGCTCTTGAAAGCTTGCTTGAATTCATCCCAAGTGACAGCATGCCCCTGCAGCATGGTCTTGAAATGATCCCACCACATTAAGGCGTCACCTCGCAGTTGCAGAGCTGCGAAGTTGGCCTTGTTTTCCTCTGAGCAAGGCAGCACAAAGGCAGAGAATTTGGCCTCGATTGCCTTGATCCATGCCTCAGCTTCAAGGGGGTCTTCCGCCTTGGAAAAGGTCGGAGGCTTCATCCCGATGAACTGAGGGTAGGTGGTGACCTGATTTGGCCCCTCATGATTTGCCACATGTGGCGGCCTTTGGTTCAGCTGCTAGGTGATTTGTTGCTGCGTCTGTAGGATCTGGCGCAGCACCTTGGTCTGAGTGGCCATGAATGCCTCCGACGGTGTCATGGGCGGTGGCGGTGGTAGTTCACCACTGCCCGACGTTCTGAAACTGTTGGGGGAGCTGCGTGTTGGTCCCACCATCTGAAATGCGAGCCTCTGTTAGACACATAGCCATAATCTTGCTTAGAAAGAAATGACAAGTGTAAAACATGCATGACAAAAGCTCATTCGTGCATTCACTCGACATTTGCAGCAACACAGTCATAAGAGTACTTCACATCCAACAACCTAGTCACCGAAATAATCTCCAAATTTGGTTAGTAGATACCAATTTTCATACGCCCCAAGGTTGGCATTCCACATTGCGGCGAACTTCAACTTCGCATGCCCGAAGAATGCAATTGCGGAAAGCTACCTAGCTGTCCTGGCAGCCAGCCGACACTCACCGAAAATTTCGTAGCTCCCTCTACTCTTATGCAAAAATGCTGAATTTTGGTGAGCGCGGTCATTGCAACACTCCGCACAACTTTGGTATTCAACGCATGATAAGATTCCGATGTTCAATTGTTCGAAAACTCCCTTTCCTAAGCTGTTTGGACAGCAGCCCGGATTGGGTTAAAACTTGCATAACTTCCAATAAGAAAGTGCACGATTGCTGCGATTTTGAGAACATGATCGTCACAAAAATTACAAACAAGCTTGGTATACAACACCAAACTCGATTCTGATCACAAATTGCTTAAGCATTTCCTTACAACAAACATTACGGATAAAGTGTTCACAGAACATTACAAAGGTTCCAAGGTTTGAAAATACCACATTACAACCTGGGTTACACTGCAGTCATGCTGCACAAAAGCATACTCCTATGCTCACCTACCACAAACCAACCAAAAGGCTACACACAGGAGTATGATCCATCTTATT